>CAJVRI010000128.1:6715174-7980232 GCA_911649635.1 Poeciliopsis gracilis
CAAGATAAAATTCAGTTGCTCGGTAGGTTTGTGACTTAACTGTCTCGCGGTTTGGGGTTTTCGGCTGTTTCCATGTTTTTTGGGGGGGGGGGCGGGGGGAGGAGGCTACTCACTTTGCTGCTAGCTAACATTGGTGTCTTACTTTTAACGGACGGAGCTTTAGGCCAACTTAAAACGTGAATGACTACAGTGCTTTCGTTTCTTTGTTGCTGCAATGACTAAATGTGTCCACTAGAGTGCGAAGGGACTGCATTTTATGAGCGTTCTCAGTCCGTTATCAAGAAGAACCATGAGATCATCCTCCAACTGAGGCCGGCGAACCAGAAGCTGCACAAAGAACTGGCACAGGTCATCCTTTTACTCAGATCTATCCTATTTAGCAGCAACTCATTATGTTGTGCCACTGAGAGACTAAATCTGAATAAATAATCAGTTTTTGTTTTATTTCTTTGTGTAATTTGTGCTCAGTTTCTATCTTCCAGAAGTGCAATGTCAGCCATTTGATTTAAGTTTTATTGACCGATCAATACAGGGAGCTCAGCAAGCATCTGGAAGAAGTTGCTAGACTAAAACTGAACTTTTTGACAGTGTGCAAAAGGAAAATGAAGTCTGCTTATTATCCTGAACGTCACATCCCGAGCATGAAACAGAGGCAGCAAAAGACTTTAGACTGACATGGTGGTGACCAAATAGCCAGAGCTGGCTGCATTGTCATTTTTTTTTTTTTTTTTTTAGATTAAAGCATATTCACGTGTCAGAACTAATAGACCTAGACAAAGTTGAAACCTATACCCAATCTGTGGACAGACTTGAAAGCGGATGTCTGCAGACGCTCTCGGCTCACCCTGACTGAGCTCCAGCTGTCTTGCAAAAGAGATGTTGAACAACCTCTACATGTCTGTAGCTGGCTCAGCCATACTGTAATGAGACTTGCTGCAGCAAACTGTATTAAGATCGTTCTGCAAAGTGTTTTGTACTTCGCTCACGTGAATTTGTGCAGTATGTCATTATAACTAGTTCAAGAAGTACGAGTGCTTGTGCAAATGTATAAAATGCTGATAAGAAATTAAAACAAATTTGTCTGTTTCAAATTAGGTTAATCAGCACAACTTGTCAAAAGAGGTGAGAGGCAAACTTTTTATGTCACTAATAAATATGCTTGACAGGTGATACTCATGGTTTCAAAGACATTTTTGAGCTGTTAAGTGTTTTAAATTGCGCATTGTGTTCGCCCGTCAAAAACCGCTCTCTCTTTTCCCTCAGAAAGCAATTTCAAAACTAGAGCAAGAGCTGATGTTCCGAAGAAGACGCCTCGATGCTCTAACCCACACCACCCTAAACTACCAGCAGCGCCTTGATGAGCTTAGGGTTGAAGAGGAGAGAAAGATCCAGGAGCTCACCAAGAAAACTACACCTGGTGTAGCTGCAGAGTTTGAGAAAGAGGAAGATGCAATGGTAGTTTACCCTCTGATCTCTAAAAATGTGTCAAGCTTTAAGCACTAACTAGCGATGGTAATTGGCTTTTAATCAGCTGAACCAGCTAACATTTGTCATGTTCTTTGCTATATTCGTTTTGAATTCACTGACATTGCAGCTGCTGCATATTAACGATATACTCTTTAGATCTACTAGCAGGATTGTTACTTGTTTGTGGGCATCTCCTCAGCATTTTCGTATGCTGGAGAATCGTCTGGATAAATTTCAATTCAAGTTCAAGGAGGCTGAAAAATGCAGGATGATCAACGTGAAGCTCAAGACACAGATGCAGGTAGGCAGATGATGCGCCTTCTTAACGACGCACTTTCTGTCTTGCCCTATTTACGTGCAGTTGGTCGTTTTTGACAGTGATCCTCATTAACTGGAAAAGACACTGTAGGGAAAAAAGCTGTGCAACCAACCTGACACTACATGAGAAAGTAAATGCACCCTTGGTAACAATCGCATAGCAACAAAAGTACCACTCCGGAGTTCACACTATGACCAGGGGGGTGAGGCCTGCAGTTCTTTAGATATTCTTGGTTCCTTTGTTGTCTGCTGGATACATCACCTGTGACCTTGTTTCTCATTTACTCACAAATTTCTTGCAGTCAGAATGTTTACTCACACGCTAAGATATTTTAGCCTACTTCATGTTTCCAACCAGGTTCTTGAAGAAACAATTGATTTCTTGTTTTTACGAGTCAAGTACAAATCTATTCGAATTGAGTCAGGTAAACACATTCATTCGTAATTTAATGAGGACAGGATTTAACAAAGGGCCATGTTGGTTTTAATAGCTTATTTCCAAATGAATGAGATCATTATTTAAAAGGTGGCATTTTGTAATTTTTCTGGTTGCTATATGGTATCAAAACATATTTGATCTGGAACACCTCAGTGTGAGAAAACAACAGAAACATAGGAAACCCACAGGGTGCGACAAATACTCCCTTATGAGGTACCTGCTTGACAGCAAGCTCATTCGTTCATTGTTTGGTCTGCGGTTCGTGTTTGTTAAGACTTTAATCATCGGGTTATGTGCCGTTCTAGAGAGCAAAGAGGTGCTTTAATGTAGAACTATTTACTTAAGGTGAAAGACCACAGCAGTACAGCACTTTCTGACCCAGTTTGTTGATTATCTGTCTGAATAATAAAAACGCACAGTCACCATAGTAACACCGTGTTCTGTAAATAATACCATCTACAGTCCCTGAGCTGCTTTGTCAGCACTACAATACACAAGGAGCTGATACGTGGGGAGTAGGGAGGCTGAATTCCTGTGCTTGAAATGAACTCTAACACATTGTTCAACGCCAATAAGATGTTTCATCGTCTTTTCTAACCAAACTTCTAACATCAAGCTTTTAATTTCCTCTCTGGTGTTTGGGAATGTTCCTTCAATATTCCCACGTTATGTTCTTTTCTCAGGATCCCGTTTATTTTATGAAGTGCACCAGTCCCTCACAAAGCCAAGCATTTCTCTTATATTCTCTCATGATAGTAAACAAGGAAGCTGGATGTTTGAAGTGTTTTCCTAAGACGCATCCAATGGAGTTCCTCTAAATTAAGCCCATCAGAAGCAAATCCAGAATCACGTGGGCTTCTGAGCTTGAGAAATTTAAAAAGTTCTCTAATAACTGATTTCTAATCCGGCTTTTAGCAAACTTTAGCAATCCTAGCTGACCTAAAACAGGCCCAGTACTGTCTGATTTAATATCAGACAGTGAGAAACAAATACTTTTACATTTTCTTGTTGTTGTTTTTCAGGATGAACCATCACAGACGGGGCTTGTTCTTATGACAACCAGATGTTGTTTAATCTTTATCACAGAGGACGTTGAGCTTTGAGTTTACCAAAGATATAGTAATTTAAGGTCTTCCTCAGCTGTGTTAATATTTCAGTGATATTGTAACTAGTAATTATAGACATTCATATACCATTTTATTAACATCAATAACTTTAGTACCAAAATAATGCTCCTCACCTGTTGCTATTTAACCTCTTCTGTTGTGAGGTCGTTTTAGTCAAGTTATTTAGTTTTTGTGTGTATTTGTGAATTCAAATCATCTCTTAATATTTGCTTAATCATCCATTTTTGTTTTGCAATGATTGAAGGACCTCATTGTTCAAACAAACTGAGGTACAAAACCACTAAGCTGGCATTTATCTCTGTGTATACATTCACATTTCACATAAAGAGTGTTATTGTTGAGGATTTAATGGTGTGATTTGAGAATGACATATGTGATGGTTGCTCTGATTTTCATACGTTACCCTCCTTTCTTGCACTTTGTTTTCACCTGGTTTCATGTGCCTTTTCCATTTCAACCAACAAGGATGCGTTTCGGAGTTACGGAGCGCAGATCGACAATTTAGAAAGAGAACTGCTGAAGTACAAACATGAGTTTCACAACCTGGAGGCCCTGAATATGGAGGCTTACCTCTCAAAAACAACTGCTGAGGTGAAACCACCGAACGGTTCTGGAAAGATATTAATATATCATTCTCTCTTTGTCCAAAATTCGTTTTCCACCTGTTTAAGAGTGATGATTTTCTTATATTTATCAACGTCAGATAAATTCAATTATGTCATCTCATTCATGTCACATTTTTGCCATGTTGAACTATTTTATTAACTCGCTGGTCCTTCTGGCTTTTAATCCTTTTAACCGCGTGTCTCTGTCTGGTGTCCATCAGGCTGAGTTGCACGAGCTGGAGGAACAGCTGTTGAAAGAACACAAGGAGAGAGAAAGTAACATAGCAAGGTTAAGGCAGAAAGTTGATCAGCGCAAGGTTCAGGCTGATAAGCCTGACAAAAAGGTGAGATGTAAATATTTTTACTGTGGGAGAATGGTCCTATCAAAAGTCAGACACTGATTTAGATTTAGATGCAAATAAGCTTGGGATATACATTTTTAAAAAGTTACTTGTCGTCTAAGTGGGCAAGTGATTCTGGTTTGTCTGCACTAAGGCTGAAGCAATTAATCAAATTAATTGTGATGAATCCATTATTGAAATAATTTAGTAATCGATTAATGGAGCATGCAGGTTAAAAAAAAAAAAGGCCATTTCCTGAAAGAACAACACCCTCAGACCTGCGATTAAACCAAAACTTTACAGAAAATATATGCATTTTGCATTTACAATAAAAAAAACCCCCCAACATATTCTACCCAGAATTCCTCCAGTGGCATTTTTAGCTTCACCCGATTCAAATTCTGCAAAAAAAGCAAACAACAAAAAAAAAACTCCTATTAACCACCTCATGACATTCTATTACTAATTGGTTAATCGACAGATTGGTATTACCCTGTGCTGATGTTGAGTCAAGAAGAAGAGGTTGAGCTTTTCACATGTTGTTGGAATAATTTTTTTTAACCTGCAGAAGCGTCCTTTGCTACAAATAATCAAGCGTACACTAAAGGAACACTATGTTATTGCATTTTAGGTAATAAAATGTTTATTTTCTTATTTAAAAACACATTTAAATATTTGCCTATTTACCTATTTTAATGTCTGTATTGACCCTGGTTTTCTGCAGGCACAGAGAACCGTTCTGGAGGAAGATGAGTTGGATAGCGAGGCCCAGCAAAGCACCAGGATTGTACCTGAAGAAGAGAAAGTCAACCCCATCTTTGAGGAGATCTTGAAGAATCTCAAGGAAGCCACCGGAGTCTCAGATTTGCATGTATAAATGTTAAAGACAAACAAAAAAACAAAAAAAAAACACTGTAAGCCTGACAAAAAAAAAACAGATTCATGCATGCTATTTATTTAATCTTCCATGTCATCCATGCAGAACGTTGTGGAGCATTTTACCTTAGAGAAGGAGAATTGTGAACGTTTAGAGAATCTAAAGAAAGAGAATGAAGAAGCCCTGGAGAAGCTGAAGGAGGAGAAGGAGCTGCTTAGCAAAGAGTTTGATAAAATAAAATTCTCTGGGGAGGCTAAGCTGTCCAGGTGCAATCGACTCACCAGAGATCACTCACCTTGTTTGTGTTTCTCCTCGTGTAAACGACCTGTGCTGAAAGACTTTGAGTGGTCCTCTGTTTTGTTATTAGTGAGATACAGAAGTTGGAGGAGTGTGAGCAAAAGCTGCAGGTCCAGCTACAGAAACGTGACGCAGACGCAGAGCGCCTGGCCGACAATGTGAAGGCCCTCGGCGCCATCAGGGCCGGAGTTGAGCACCTGGCAGGGAAACTGCAGGACATCTCTCTTGTAAATGCCACTCAAGTTTCACGTCAACCTTTCGGCTAACGGTGCAATTCATCTTTTTTTTTTTTTTTTCTGATTTTGCGCCTCTTCCAGGTGGAGGAAAAACCTTTCAAATTCCCCCCAACTTCAGATGATTTTGTGCTGGAGCTTTTGAACCAGTGTGACACGAAACTGCAGCTCTTACTAGGGGAACTTGAAGGGAAGGACATGGCCTCTGTCATGAAGGAGATAGAAGAGGATGAGGTGAGTGTACAACCACGTCACAGAAATATTTGGCACTTGGAAAACCACTTTTCCCTGTACGAAAATGAACCTTCAGACTGTTTAAGACAAATCTGTCTGGGAGGAAAATCAGATAAGGTGATGACATAATTTGATTAGGGCTGCTGATGATGATGCACCGTTGAATCACTGAGGTCTGACTGGTTAGTTTGCCTAAGCTTCCAATTCAGGGACCAAGTTTAGTATCAAGATTCATTAAACTAGCAGGTTTTTAGTTATTAGCGTTAATACCGTCACATGCGGCTTTTTTTCTGAGGCATTCCTTAGTATCTGTGCCTAAGTTACAAGCTTGTGGTTCCAGAACAGTTTTGTTGTTTCGTTCGGTTATAAACAAAAATATAGCCACAACAACATTGGCACTGGTCCAATAAGTAAATCTGGGTTGATACTAACAACACATGCTTATTTCCGTTTTGTCACCATTCGTGTTTCAGGAAGGGCATGGGATGAGGTGGGACATGTTTATTTATCATGTGACAGTGATTGTGATGCCGGCGTGTGGGTCGCTTTTACATGGTGTCAGAAATGTAGAGAAATGTATGCAATATATATGACACAGGCAGTAATAGTTTCGGTTATTGGATTTAGCTCAAATCTAAGATGGGGGTCGATTCATATAATTTATCAGATCATAAGATAGAAAGTTTACTGTATGTTTTTATCGACAGTCTGAAAAGATCGAAACTCAGTAAGACTTGCTTGTGTATTTTTTTTTCTACTGAGCAGTTCTACACCACGATTGAAGGGAGGCTTCCCAAGACCAACACCAAAGTGAGAGCGCCACACAAACCAATAAAGGACATCGGCAAAGAAGGTGGGTTGTGACAATCCACACCACCACACATACACACACAAACACACACACACACACACCATGTAAATGTCTCTTTGTGTCCATGCTTGTGTGACAGAGAGTGAACTCAAAGAAGATGAGATGGACATCATAACACGAGATGCCCTGAAGCGTCAGTCTCATCTCATCATTGAATCCAACTTGAGCAAAAAGCCTTGGAAAAAATAAGTCCTGATCCAAAGCAACAAGAGGAACACAAAGTGTTGCCCGACTGTGAAGTAGAAGGGAAATGACATGTGGTGGGACTGTTTTTCCGAATAAAAATGTGAGAAATGGCATACTCAGAACACTATTCTCCAGTCAGATAAGACTGCATGCATAATTATTTTATGTTAAGGAAAACTAGCACTGTACTTCACCCCTAACACACAATCCTCACACAATGTGAAATGCATTGGGGTGAGGGTCATAATCACAGTCAGTGGCACAATTTCAAGACGTTAAATTGCAAAGTCAAATTTCTTATAAGTCATGTTTGATTTACAGCTGAAGGTAGCATAGTTATTTGGCTGTGCTATAAAGTGGCACTATGTGCATGGAAAATATATAATACTGCCCCTTTAACAAACAACCAAAGGTGCAATAGAATCCTTTATATCCATTGTAAATCTGTTGCAAGACGTGTGTTCACAAACTCTCCACATCTAATCTGTCTGAGCCTGAGCTATTTCACAAAGAAAAATAGACAGAAATTTTTCAAATAGAATTTCTGTCTATTTGTCTTTTGGGTTAAAGACATAACTCAAAACATTTATGGCTATATTTGCAGCAAAGGTGGCTGTACAAAGTATTGACTTGGAGTTGCTGAATACAAATGCATGCCACATTTTTAAAAAATGTTTTTATTGTAAAAACAAATAAAAATATTCCAGCTGTGCAGGTCTAATTTGTGCAGGTCTATTATCACATTAAATCCCAGTAAATTGCATTGGAGTTTGTGGTTGTAACACAAACCAAAGGAAAAATTTCAGGAGTTAAAATGTTTTTGTGATGATTCAATGTGTTAAACATGCTGTCAGTCAGTTGCTATAAATACTAAAAAATCTAGTAAAAATGATTAATATCTCATTGTACATGTTGCATCGTCACCGAAAATCATGGGTTGTTAGACGATCCTCGTTAAATGATCCGTGTGTGTGTGTTCTCGTGTCAGCTTTGTTTTGACAACAGCCGTGTGCTGCTGAGGGTGTTGCACCAACACAGATATTTCCACCTATCGCCAGGCAACATTTCAGCCGCTGCCTCCCGGGAGTCAACGACAGAAGGTTGCTCCGACTTACGGATCCTTTCACAGTGAATGGAGTCAAGTTTTTGTCCTCTTTTTTTTTTTTTTTGCTTCTGGTGACTGAAACCAGTTCATTGTAAATACACCAGGTTTCAAATTGCAGATATCATGACCCAGAGCCACGAAAACCTACACCGATGACATATTCAGACTCTCTTCATCATTAGGATGAATCAGAACCCGCTGGTATATGGCGCATGGTTACATGCAACACGCTAAGCACGTCAGGCACAGTTCTGCAGCTTTATTCAGAGAATTCATGTGTTGTTTGGACGCAGCTCTTGAATGTCAGGCGCTCACCTTTGTTCTCTGACCTCTCGAATGTCTGCCCTATGCCAGAGGGAATTTCTGTTTTTAGTTGCAAAGCGAACACCTTACACATAGTTCTCTTTGTCAGTGTGTGTCTGTGACGTAAGGAAGGTGACAATAAAGCAGCTGTGGCGTAATGTTTGCTCCAGTTCTGTTCTTTCTTTTCTTTTCTTTTCTAAAATTAGTTTCTCCAGAGTTTGTGTTTCATTCATCTTTTGTGTGCTCTTTGTTTGATCCTGCATTCGTCCAGGCTGGTTAAAGGTAATCCAAGCTACTCCTAGGCCTTGTGAAGGGATGTTAGGTGTATTAATTTAATAATGAATTATGTGTATTCATTTATTAAATGTACAATTAAATAAGTCGTTATTTGGATTTGTCATGCATTCATCTCAGAAATAATTATTTAGGTATTAATGTATTTATTTTCCAGCTTCTGTCGCCTGTGTCTATCTGTCTGCAGACGGACAGATAGACATGCTTGATGTGCTGCAGGACAAGACTTAATTAAATTAAGGCACTAACTTATGCTTTCAACATATAATTAAGACCAATTGTGATCAAATATTTGCACGTTCAGTCATTTCATGTTTCAACTTTTAAATAACTATTTTATGTGATGGTTCACATTTCTAAACTATTTTCCCGATGATCATCACATTTATGAATATTTACTCAATCGTCAATTTACGTTTTGAAATTTAAGTTTATTCACTAACAGGAAAGTACTTCCCAGAACAGTGAAATATGTATTCATATCATAATAAATAAATACATTTCCTACTTAAATGTTTGCCAAGTTCAGTTTTAAATTGTGTTTTGTAATTTAATTGGATATTTAAATGTAATTATTATTGTCCTGATATTATTTAAATGATCACATGTAAATATTTATTTAATAGATTATGAATTTATTTGCTTAATTGTGGCACTTTTGATATTTTGATATTGACCTTAAAAAAACTCAATTAAATATTCAGAATATAAACGACACAAGTGCATATAAATAAACGAGGATATCAGTACAGGATACATTATTACAGCAGGTTTTCGACACGTCAGTATTTCCAATATGGCGCACAGCTTGTCTATTTAAAAAAAAAAAAAATAAAATAATGATTGGTCCTAGTATTAATTTCTGAGAAAGTAGAATTGGACTTTTCATCATTTGCAGACCACAGCGAATAAAGCTTTTCAGGTTTCACGTTACAAACTGAAAATCCCTAAAATAAAAGTTTAGACGATATTCCCATTTATTGAGACGCACCCGTTACCCAAAACGACGACATCTTTGACAGGGCGTCCATCCATCCATCCATCCATCCATCCATCCATCCATCCATCCATCCATCCATCCATCCATCCATCCATCCATCCATCCATCCATCCATCCATCCATCCATCCATGGTGAATGGTGAAGGTCACGTGTCACCTGTCATGCTGTTTCTGATCAGCCAATCAGAGGCCAGCGGGGAGTTCCCGACCTTCCTGTCTCACAGTTTGAAACTTGATGTGTGTGTGCGCGCGTGCGAGTGTGTGCGTGTGAGCTGCTTCATCCAAATGGCCCGCAAACAGGTTTTCAGTCATGTTTAAGCGGCCTGTTCGGCTTTCAGACGAAATGCTCCGCCTGTCATGAGTTGTCATCGAGACACACCTGTCCGTCACTGCGTCAGGTGAGACATTCAGTCATTTAAAATCACGACCGAGCTGTTTTCGACTCCACTCATAGTAAAACAACAGTATTTCTGTGATTTTTTTTTGTTTTGTTTGTTTGTTTTCGTACGCTCCTGTGTTTTTTTTGTTGTTGTTGTTGTTTTGTTTTGTTTTTTACGCATGACTTTAGTGAAAACGAGGGCAGCGAGTTTGTGCATTGTTTTCACGAGCAGAGCATTGAGCTGGAATGATTTGATTTGATAAAGCAGCAATTTTACACATAACAGAGGAGGCTGCGGCTGAGCAAGGAGGAGGCCTTTAGCGCGGACTCATGCGCGGGGCATCATCCACCCACTGACTCAGAGAACAATCAGCCCTCAGAGATAAATGCCAGATTCTCTTCCTCCGAGCTCCACTATTGTTTCTTCGTGGCTGAAGACGCGCAGACCCGAACGTGGACAAGCAGGCAAAAGGAGCCGGGATAGAGTTAAGTAAATGCATGTTTTTCTGTCTGTGTGTGTGTATCTGTACTCCTTCGTGCTCGGATTTATTCATTTTTCTTTTTCCATTTTATTTTTGTGGTGATGCTCCTTATGAAAGACCTCAGTGTTATTTATGCATTATTTCTGCCACGGCTGGTACTGAAAATGATTTTTGATGACTGCCATAGCAATCAAGAGCTCGGATTAAGTGGCCATTACTTCCTCTGTTTTTGTAATTAGTGCACAAAATATAATAGAATACAATTTAAAAGGTAGCTCATTTGTTACGCCATTTGAAAAAGGGAACTTTATACTGGTTCTTTCTTCAAATGTTTCAGGCATTTATTTATTTTTATTTAGATCCAGATTTACTCTGCTGCACTGCAAAATCCACAAAATCTTACCAAGTATTTTTGGTCTAGTTTCTAGTGCTGATATCTTTAGTCAAAACTAACTTGTGTCTAAATAGGAGCTTATTTTAAGTAAATAAATCCTTAATATTGATGAAGTAGTACTTGTTCTATTGGAAGGTTATTTCACTTGCATAAGCAGGCAAAACTGCCTTGTTATAAGTGATATAATATAAACGCTGGTTGGTGAGCAGTGACAGGTTCTTATGATTTTATGCTGACGTTGCAGATGTTGGCTCATTCACCAACATGTTTTCCTCCTAAGAGCAGATCATAGTTAAATATGTGTCTGTTTTTAAATGCTTGCAGACTCTAATATCACTCTGACTGGCTGAAATAAGATGAGTCCACCCGTTTTCACGCTTTCCTCCCAAACACAGATGAGGCAGCAGGTGTAGGAGATCTCCAGTGAGCGGTGTGTGGGCCTGTGAGCGTGACCGACTCAAACCGGGAAATGAGGACCACTCTTCCTTTGTGCGGAGGCGATGATGAAGCCTGTGGTCATCAGCGAGGCATTAGCAGGGTGGGCTGGATGAAGAGGCTGCTGTGGCTCAGGTCCAGCCACTGCGGGGGCATCCACATGGACACGGAGCCCGGAGTGTGGCTCAGGAGCTTCCAGCTGCTGGACATGGAGGGACAACATGAGGTAAGGCTCTATAAAGATGGTCTCGTTTGAAACGGAGCATTGTAGCTGGCTTCTTGACTTAGATACTTTGGATGAGGAATAGATCAAGGCAAAGTATCACCATAGCTTCTCTCCTAACCTTGGGTTTTATCTGACCCAGATCTGTCCCCTCATGGACAGGCTGAGAGGGTCGTGAGTTTGGTTGGTTGAGTGTCTTGTGGACTTGGAGAAAGCTTAAGGTTGTTTTTGAGGAGGTATAGTCGGAGCAAAGCAGGGGTGCTTTAAATGGTAATTGGGTCCATTTATACCAAATCCAAGAGCTGTGTCCACAAAAAGCCAACTTGTTCCCAGTGCAGGTTGGCTAATGCCAAGACAGAGAAGGAGAAAGGATTGTTTAGGAACCTCAGGATTGTTTAGGAACCTCAGGATTGTTTAGGAACCTCAGGATTGTTTGGGAACCTCAGGATTTTACAAGAGAATGTGATTCTTAAAGGTTGGACACTTTAAGGATTGAGCTTTCACGTCCACCAGGTGGAATGGGAGACGGATCCATGCGCCCACGGTTCTTGTCCCTCAACATCTAAAGGCTCCAGTTTGGGAATGTAAGAAGGATGCCTCTCATTAGAGGTTTTCCAGGCACGATACTCTGGACCAGTTGGGTCTGGAAAATGTGACTTAATTGCAATAGTATCTCTTAACTTTTCCTGATATTGTTTTGGCACAGTCATATTTCCTTTCAGTAGACTAGACTAGAAGGAAAAATGACTGAAAATCATTCTGTAAATCAAATGTCTGAACTGATGTGTGGTTGTACCAAAAAGGCTGCCAATTTTTATATTTGTACCAGCTGGTGACGAATTAGTCAAGGTGAAAGAGAAGTGTAATACATGTTCTTTTCAAGTTTAACATAAACTAGAATAGTTCAGCTTCAAGATGAACGTTATAATGAAGAAGAAAATTAAATACAAAAAATAACCAGAACATTTATGACAAAGCGATGCTTAATTGTTAATTGTTGTGACGTTTTGGTAACGTTGTACAACTTTAACAGCTTGTCTATGGATAGAAACAGGAGGGCATGGTGGAGGCTTCGCTCTAAAATCAGTCAACATTTCTTTGTGTTTTGAGAAGTTATTCTTCAGAAATGAACGGTCCCGGTCAGCAAGCAGAGTTTGATGTTTTTCTGCCGTCGCGCTCCGGCTTCTTGGCCCGCCACCACATCAACCCTTCATGTGTGTAATTTGAACTAATTGACGTCTCTCCTGCCACTCTTTTGTTTGGACCTTTGTGAGTCGCTGAGGCTCGAGAAACGTGAGAGACAGAAACTCATTAGACAAACAAAACGCTCATTATTCATCTTTTGACTTAATGAGCAGCAGAACCCTTTTATCACGAGTGCATCCACAAATCTGTGACGCAAGTGTTTACAATGCGATAAAAGGCACTAAATCTGAAAGTTTTCTCATGCCATCCGTGGTGTGTAACACGAGTATTTTTAGAATCAGAACCAACCTGTTTGATGTAGCACTTTGTCCTGAACTCTCAAAGTGACGGCCAGGAATGTCAACAAGACTCTGCTGAGCATCTTACGACTTTTATTCAAGTTTTCCTTCTTACCTGGCAAAGTTGGACCCACAGTCAACTTCTTTGATGCATTTGATAGATTATCATTTATCTTTTGTTTATTTCTATAAATCATCGCAGTCTAAAGTTGTAAGACCAGCTTTGAGTCAATTTTTTATTTATTTATTTATTTTTTTTAGGTGAAATTGTTTTTATTTGTGCTTTTTGTCTCAGTCATCAAATGTCAGTATTAAATAGCTTTCTACTTGTATGTCGATGATTTCGTTTCTGCTTTTAAGTTTTCACAAATTAACAAGTGAAACTAAGATCTCAGCTGGACAAATTTACAACATGTAAGAGTAAGTGAAGTCCTTCACTTCTGGGATAGGGTTTGAAGTTTCTTACTATGGGATTAATAAC
Organism: Poeciliopsis gracilis; assembly: GCA_911649635.1. Taxonomy (NCBI): domain Eukaryota; kingdom Metazoa; phylum Chordata; class Actinopteri; order Cyprinodontiformes; family Poeciliidae; genus Poeciliopsis; species Poeciliopsis gracilis. The sequence continues at coordinate 6,728,750 of CAJVRI010000128.1, forward strand.
AAGTATTAATGTTTTAAATAACTTTAAAGTTTAAAATCTGTTTAATATTTTGTCTCTTTAGGTTTTGTTCCTGTGTTTAAATGACAATCTATTATCTTAGCATGAAGACATAAAAGTTATTTTTATTCTTGGAAAGTTGAAAGTTTAATGACTGATCCAAAGACAATTCAACAAACAGAATCAGAATCAATACCAATCAATGAGAATTCAGCAAACCAATGTGAGCGTTTGTCACCACTGTTGTAAAATCTCTGCACATGATTTACAGTCCACTAGATGCATCATAGAAACCCAGCTGAATGATTTTAGCTTGTAAACAAAGTTAATCGCCACACTTCCCATTTTCAGTGACAGGGTAGGTATCTATATATCTCAGCAGGAGAGTGAAGCTGTGTTTATGTCCAGCAGACGTCCTGTAAGCCGCTGTAAGCCTGGCTTGCTATTGGTTTCTTTTTCAGTAAATGGACTAAAAAGTGGAAGTAAAGAACATGAAATATTTTAGATAAAGTTTTGTTTTGCTTCTATTTTTCACAGTCAGATTTGGGGAAGTGGGGAATTCACAGCGTAGTTACTGAATTTAATGCAATCAAATGTTTAATGTTGTAATTACTGTGGATGCACAGAGTGTATGATCATTCTTATTTTGACCTAATTTTCACACGTCCTCATCACCGCATGCCAGACTTTCATGCAGAAAGGTCTTGACTCTATTCTGACGTTTAATGGTTTCAATTTTAATGGAATAAATAAATAGTCGGCTGTCTTAAGTGGTGACTAAATAATGTTTCTCCAGAAAAGTCAGGGTGAGAATGAGAGAAGACATGCAACTGTGGCTCCTTTCCAGGCATTTTTATTTTGGGCTTTTGAACATGGAGTGGCCACTGAGCAGTACGTGTTATATTCCAGTGAAATCGATTTTCCCTTTTATTTTAAAAGTTGAATGAATTGATAGGTTTTTGTTTTACTCCTCATTTAAAACTGACGTTTGAACAACTGAGGGGATTTACACAGTTATTTCTGGTACTTCAACTTCTATTATCAGGTTTCTGTCAGTATAATAACAATCCTCCAAACAATGCCAGTGGCGTCAGTGTCAACATCAGCACACCTGCTGTCATCTGCTCCTGGCCGCTTATTGGTCAGCCTCCACTGGCCCCGCCCACACCTGCTTCCTGGCTCCGCCCACCTCACATACAGAAGTTGGGTCGGACTTCTTCTTCCTCAGTGTCTCACTGCTTCAGGAGGAGATCAACCGGTTGAATCATTTTGAATATTTTCGTGAGTTTTGATAACATGGATGTTTTAAGTTTACTTCAAAGTCGAGTCCACAGTCGGAGAAAGCGGCTCTGCTCCTAACGACCCGCAGTTTAAGTTGAGATTCGGGAGCAAAACTCAGAAGGATTTATTCACCGCATCTCCTGTCAAAACATGGGAAAATGGCAATTATCGATGGTATGTAGATTTAACTGGACTTGTTTGACCTTTAACCCCGTGTACCTGGAATCTGAATTGTGTTTTTTTTTAATGTTGTTCGTGTGAACCCGGAGTGTTTCTGTTGTCGTGCTGACAAACGCTTGCATGAACCTAACAGAGAGATAAATCACTGGCGGACGCTCTGGTTGCAACTTGTTGCACACTTTGCTTCTCTATGACATGTGTGCTAAAAGAAGACTTCATGCACAACGACAGCTTGCCGACCAAGAGCTTGCTTTTTTCTAGTTAAATTATTTCACTTTACGGTCATCCTTAGGTTTTATTTAGTCAACGTTTGTTAGAAAATAATGCCTGATTTTGTGTGTTGTTCATTTGTCTCCCTGGAGATTATGTGTAGATGTGTTTTGAAACCACCAGTCTAAAAATGCAAAAATGCAAGAAAAAGGACTTAATGTTTCATATTGTTGCAGTTTCAGCCTCAGATTTGGAAAAAAGTCCATTGGAGCCTCACATCGCAGCCACAAAATCACTTCAGAACATTTTCTGTGAATTTTTATGCCATTAATCAACATAAAGTAGAGATTTTCTACAGTCACTTAAAGCTGACTGTCTTTTCTTTAGGGGTTTGTGCTCAATACATCCCCACAGCATAATCCTGCCACCACCATGTTGAGAGGATCATGTGATGTGCAGTGAATGATGGCTTTGCAAGTTTTGATTTTGGTCCCGTCTAACCTTCTTCAGACATTTAGTGTAACGGTTATAATGCAAGTTTTATTTTAAGGCTCTTGACAATATGCATTTGGAGATTTATTGTCAAAAAGCCTATGGTGAATTCTGAAATACTTAATTCCAATACATTTGATCAAATGATATGTCAAGGCCATGTGGAGTAATGTGAGATTGAGCCTGTTTAATTAAGCTGATTCAGAGGAAATGAACAGATTCTAACATGGGGAATATAACATAAGCGGCGTCAATGAACCGTTGAGTCATCGGTTACTCTGCAGTTTCTGTGCTCTTGTAGTATTTAAAAATTTTCCCTTAGTGTTGACTCAATTAACATTTAAAAAACAAAAAATGTTTTCAATCCTGCAGGAGCCAGTGCAGGAGTGGGGCGAGGAGGAGGAGGACGGAGCCATTTTTGGGATCACCCTTCGAAGGGAGCCCACCCCGCCGGGCTCGGACTCGGACTCGTCCGACGTCTCGCCGGCCTTCGGCTGCGTCCAGTACCACACGGTGAAGATCCGCAGGCTGAAGGCCGCCACCTTGGAGCGCCTGGTGTCCCACCTGCTGGACGCAGAGCACCGGGAGCCCGACTTCATCCGGGTGTTCCTCTCCATGTACCGGGCCTTCACCTCCACCGGCGCCCTCATCGAACTGCTGTTTCAGAGGTGAGCTTGCGGGCTTTCGCTGAACTGAGGCGGGTGCTAACAGGAATCATGAGGGCCCAGTCAGCCGCTCTCCCAGCCACCATATGAGCTCATTGTTGCTGCTTGATTTAGACTGAGCTGTTTAACAGAAAACAGTCAGTGTGCAGGAGGGAAGAAAAAAAACAATAATTTGACATTTTCTGCAATTCATCCTAATCCTACATTGTTTGCGAATAACAATTTATTCCTAAGCTGTCTGGAAAAGTATGACATTTGATAACAGTATTTATCTAGCTAGGATAAGTACTGATGAAGAAAACAACTGAATTGGTAAAAAAATAATAAAAAATCAGCTTAAGGCTTTATTCCCAAACTCAACAAAAGGTTGTTCAGGATTCACTTTCTTCTGTCCTTCCATTGTTTCATTCTCCTTTCACCAATTTTTTCTTCCTTTCATCCTTATTTTCTTGAATAATACCAATTAGAAGATTAGCAGGATTAAAACGCCTTACTAGTTGCATTCAATATTTTCAAATTCACTGATTTTGTTGAACAGATTATAGAGAAAAAACTGAGAGTACTGTAAAATACTGTCAGTTTTGTTTTAACATCATTAATTGAAATTGATCCAACAATTAACGATATAGTATTTCCCTTCTTTTCTTGCATCCTCCCTTCCCTGGTCCTTTTTCCTTCTTCCTTTTTTTTTCATTCACAATTCCTTGTGTTTTTCTTTTTTCTTACTTGTTTTGAAGGCTTCATATTGTACAAATCGATCTTGGTGGATTTTTGATACTTTATATTTTAATCAGGAATAACATTTTTGAATTTACGATTTGAAAAACAGTCGAGGCCATCGCAGGCCCTCCTCTTATCCGGAGCTGTGACGCAGAGACGTTCGCTGTATTTGCTTTCAAACTTTTCTGACACTGATTTATTTTCCCGGCTTGTCCTAATTTTTAGGAAGGTCGTCACCGCCGTCAAACGTTAGCGCAGCGTCTGCGTCAGAAGGGTTTACGACCGACCAGATGCGCGTATCGGTTTTCAACACAGACAGCAGTTTTAGCAGCTTCCTCACGTCCCATCAGCTGTTCTCAGAGCAAATCTCTGCTGGTTTCTATGGCAGGTTTTAACGTCATGAGGTAAACAAAGCTTCCTGAGCTTTGTTGCATTGTGAGCGCTTCATGACTACACCCTCCACGCCCAGCGGCGTACCTGGTCTGATTTTTGATTTCTTTTTTTTTTTTCCCCCTGCTGGAATGACTTCAGAAAGAGTACAGTTTATCCTGAAGCGACTCCTAAAAGGCTTAAAAAGCCTTTTGCACCTCTTGCAAAGGCTTCAAGCAGCTGCTTGCTCTAATTGGTGCACTGACAGATTTGTTGTTCGTCAGACAGCCGCCCTCATCGGAGCTGTGCTGGTGGCGGCAGGCTTCCTGTAAGCTTCAGTGGACGAGGTCGGGGCAAACTGGAAAAGGTGTTATCCCAACAGAATGTAATACAGGATGTTCCATTTCTATCACTATCATTAGATTATGCAACTCTGCTGCTTACTCATCATCGGTGACAATTTTAAAGATGCATTTAAACTTTTTTTTTTTTTGGAGTGGCTAAACAACTTTGTCCAGATTTTAACAAGCTTGCTGCTGATTGAAGTTAAGTTTAAGAATTTAGTTGTTTTTATAGATTTCTTGTCTACAAAGCAAAGGCGGTGAAATGGGCCCTCATCATGATGCAGCTTCTGCCATGCTTGACCATGGGTCCAGTGGTCTTGGGTTTGAAGGAGTCCTTTTTAGGTCAGGCATGTCTTTCTAGGTCAGTCCTGGCCTTTTGAAACCAGCTTCACTGGTCTTCCTGCGTCTTAAGGGTTTACTTTCAGACATTTGGTCGGTGTTTCAACGAGAGGAAGATCCTAAACAAACATCCAAGGTGTTTTTGGTGTGCTGTGCCCGGCCACAAAAAAAGTTGCCGCTTGGATCTAACTGGGTAAATGGGTCAGATCCTCCTGTTGGGTAATTGCTGCATAGATAGTTATCTTTCAGCTGGCAACAACTTGTCTAACTAACTCTGTGATAAGAAGGGTCAAATAGTTGACCTGCAACAGAAAAAATCCTTTGAGTTGCAAGATCTGCTGAAATTGGGTTAAAAACGGACCCAGGCTTTGTTAAAAACTGGAAGTCAAGTGGAGAATCCTAAAGCATCATGACTGGAGGTCATTAAACTGTCTGGTGAAAGCAAATAAAAGAGAAATAACAGAACGCAGGCCTGTTTTTAATAGCGAAGGAGCATTTCCACACATACAATGTGAAGAGAACTCAAGGGTTTGCGACTAACTGGAGAAAAGGCCTTGTTTTCAAGGACCTGTGGAGATGGAAGAAGGTCATGTGATTTGAGGTATCAACCTGACCTCCTTCCAGAGAGAGAGGGGTGCATCAGGGTGAGAAGACGCACTCATCATGCCAGGAGTATAAGCCTGTTGTTGTAGGTCAGGTCCATCATGAGGCCAGTCGACTACCTGACTAAACTAAATGACCAGGTCATATTCCAAGATGGCGTCTCAAATTGTGGCAGAGCGGATCAGGGAACAGGAGTCGTCTCTTTCTCACGTGGTTCGGCCGCCAGAGTCCGAGCCTGAAAAACGTTTGTAGCAAACATCTGCTCAGAGCTAATATGTGAACTGATATGTTTTATTGAGCTCCACTCGATCTTTTAAGAAGAAAAGTAAATCAACCCACTCCAAAGAACTTGTTGAAGTGACTTGTTTTGGGGGCCTGATCCAAATATGCGTCGTTAATCTATAAATTTGAGTCAGTTCGAAAAATAATAGTTGAAAATCATTAATAAAATAGCAAAGTTTGTCATACGAGTGTGAAAGTCTGTAGTTTCCCATCGGCTGTATTTGATCAGCAACATGAGCATTGCTCCACGTCTGTTAGTTTTCACATTTTCAATCGCATGTCGAAACCATAAACATCAGGATCTAGTTGTAAAACTGCAGCTCAGTTTCAACATGGAGCGATACTTTAGCTTTACTGCACCTATGTTTTATGGCAGGGTTATAAATCCCGGAGGAAGACGGGTCTCTGTTTACTCTCTGTTGCAAGGCCAACATCTCTGTGGGGACGGAGGAGTGTTGCAGGACATTTCCACAGGATATGGACGGTCTGGCCGTTCAGCTGTAGTCGTCTCTGTTGTTTACAGGATGATTCCTGTCACCACTTAGCTGCCATGTTTTTTTTTTAAATTTTTTTTTATTTTTCTTTTATCTGATGATGTCTTGATTTATAGTCCAGCTGATAAGTGGCACCGTTTCCTTTTCCCTTTAGAGTCGAGGCGCTTGCCAACTTGGACAACGCGGCCAGTTTGCACAGGTGAGTTCAGTCCCAGCTATCATGGCTTCAGCATCAGAGCTTCATCATCTCACCTGCACAGCAAGCAGCTGTGACTGAGTTTCTAAGCTTTCCTTCCTCCCTCTGTTGCTCTTCAGTAGTGCTCTCCCGGTGGTCCGGCTGTGGTTGGAGGAATACAGCGCCGACTTCCAGGACCCGCCTCAGTACCAGGCCCTGAGGCTGCTGTGTTCCCACCTACGCCATCAACTCTGCTTCAGACGTTTGCTTCTGACTGCTGAGGCTTTGCTCAAGAGACTCCAGGAACAAGGTAGCGGCATGCACAATTTAACAAAGAGAAAAAAAACAATCAGTTTCTCACTTCACTCTCAACTCAGCTTTGTGTCGATCCATCTCACAAAATCCTAATGAATACACAGAGGTTTGTGGTTGCAAAGAGACAAAATCCAGACAAGAATAAAGAGTCGGTTCTGCTGATCATTCATTTCTCTCATTCATGTTGTGTTTTTGACAGACTGCAGCTGCTCCGTGTCAAAACACCTCAGTGCATCCCTGCAGCGCTGCAAACTCGGCGATGGAGGAGAAATGTCCTCTAAACCAGACAAGCACAACTTCCTGCACTTCCCAGTTGGAGAAGTAGCAGAGCAGCTCACCAGACTGGACGCCGTACGTAACACGCACACGAATCCACAGTCTTTGATGGAGTTTAATTGATGAATTAATCTTGTACGACTTCTCCTTAATGTCCCTACCAATCCTGCAGGAGCTGTTTGTGAAAGTGGAGCCGTTCCACTGCCTGGGCTGCATCTGGTCGCAGCGTGACAAAAAGGAAAACCGCAATCTGGCGCCGACGGTCCGAGCCACCATTTTCCAGTTCAACGCAGTGACCAACCGTGTCATCACTTCCCTCCTCTGCCCATCCTCACCCAGCCCATACACTTCCTCCCCCGTCTTGTCCCCTTCCTCGACCTCCACCTCTCTGTCTTCGGCACCCGGCTCGCCTCACGGCTCGCACGCCAGTCCGGCTCAGAGGGCGCGCGTCATCGAGTGGTGGATCGCCGTCGCACAGGTCAGGATCCGGACAAATCGCCGCAGAGTTCAACAACAAAAGTTTGTGTTGACATGCAGAGTCAGCAGCATCATTTCTCCACAGGAGTGCAGACGGCTGAAGAACTTCTCGTCTTTGAAAGCCATCCTGTCCGCCCTGCAGTCCAACGCCGTGTACCGCCTCAAGAGGACCTGGGCCGCTGTGAGCAGGTGTGCTGATGTTTTCAGAAAGCTTCAGGATTATGACTCCCGAGAATCTGGATTAACCTGCGAACTGAATATTTCTTTTAGGGAAAGCATGACCGTCTTCGATCACCTCTGTGAGACGTTTCCCGATGAGAACTGTGTCCTCACAAGTGGAGAGATAGTAGTCGAGGTAAACGTGTTTCTCATCCTCATACATGCAAGAAACTTGGATTGAAACATCAAATTTAAAGTCGGCTTCACTCTCAAATAACATGGAATAGAAATGAAGAACAAACCTGGTATAGTCTATAAATGAATCTGTTTTCCCCTGATGTTTCAGCAGAACTGAGCTGCATTTATCAGAAAACTCTTATCTGACAATTATGATATCCGCTGAAAAGTTGCACTCTAGTAACCCGGCATCAACTTCTGTGACGGAGCAAAACTGCTTGCGTTTGCGAGTAACTGGAGCGAAAAGTCCTGATTCTGACCATGTAAAGAGAAACGATTCCTGCCAAGGATTTCGTTTGTTACAGAAAACCACAGCTCAATTTTAGTCTCAATACTTTAGTGAGACGTTTGATTTTGCTGCTCATGTTTTTCCACTTGAACAAGAGGAAAAACAAATCAATCAGCTTCGCTGGTCACAATTTCATGCTAATTTCCGACCTCCGGGTTTGGTTTTTGCAAAGATTTTGGTCGATTCTGATTTCTTTTAAAGCGTCGAAATGAAAGAAAATACAAAAATAACACTGAAAAGATTTTATTCCAGCGACCACGCTGAGAAAAAAAAAAAAAAAGTTCAATAAATTTTTAATTTTGGAAAAAACAAGTCTCAATGAAAATCCCAGAGGTTTTAACACCTCGGCATATTTACCCAGCTGCGATTGGAAATATCCAGTTCAAAGCAAAGAAACTTCCAGTAGAACCAGTCCCTGGAACGGCTGGTCTGGATGGGAGCGGAGCAGCAAAAGAATATTGAGAAGCAGCTTTATGGAAGCGAATGCACAACAGGGAGGTATTGGATGAAACTGCTCTGACTCGAGGAGTTTCATTTATCATCTGCGTGTAAAGAGACGAGACGCTGAATCTGGGACGGCGTCGAGTAAACGGCTCCATCCTGCATGTCTTATTTCATGCCAGACACTGCCTGGGTGAAGCACAGCAAGCAGACATTCATCTGAACCTGCAGCTTTCCTCAACACATAACATCCATTTGTTGGTTGCCAGGTGAACGTTTTTTTTTTATTGCTCAAGGTGTTTCACATATCGGATAACTTTTCACCTTTTCTTTTGTTACGGTGAGCAGCAGCCGATTAGGACGTGTATTTAGTGACTCTACAGTCAGACACTCCAGCTTTTATAAAACCAGCCCTCTAATGTTGCACAATAGCTGAAGCTAAACTGGTCATGTTGCAGCCTCCCACACCCCCAGCTCCACTCAGCCCTGCAGGAAACCATTATATAACGCGTCCACCTGTTTGTTGTCGCCTCGCTTTGATTCACGAGCGTTGACACGACTCTTGTCCTCTCTCTGAGAGACGAGTCATTGTGAGAGCAGCGCCACGCGTAGCTGAGAGTCATGGCTGCCTCTAGAGCCGCGGTGAAAGGAAACCCCGCGATTTGCTCTGAAATCGCCTTCCACTTCCCAAATTTCAGTTCTGACCACTGAAATAGAATAAATGTGTCAGCTGGTAGAGAAATGTGTAACACGAAGTCTTTAATTGTCTCCCTGAATCATCAGATCCACTTCCCTTAAGCTGATTCGGTGTTTTGAGCTTCCTCCTCTTCTTTTTGTGCTTGAAAATGGAAAATGTTCACAAGTTCAGCACAAAGGTAAAGGAATTAAAAGGCGATTCTTCCTGCTTCGCTTCATATCCGATGTTTCAGACGGAGCAGCAAATGTATCGTTTAAAATACTTTTATTTTATGACGAAATGAAAACCTCAGGTCGGAATATTTTATATTCCTAGTTGTTGTTTTTTTCTGTGTGCGCCTCATGCATATCGTTTGTTTTCCCCCTCAGAGCTTCAGCTGTGGTGTGGTGCCGTACCTGGGGACGTACCTGACGGTCCTCACCATGTTGGACACGGCGCTGACCGACACTGTGGAGGTCGGTTCTTTACCTGCTCTTCTGTAGGGTCCGATTCAGAGCTGTCTGCTCCCATTATAACTTTGGTGATTGAACTTCTTTTACAGGGGAATCTCATCAACTTTGAGAAACGGAGACGGGTAAGTTCTGCCCCCTAGTGGTGCTTCATAGGAATATCTGTTTGAATGAATTGAATCCTTTAAATAAATGGATCTTTGACAGCCAAACTTCTCATTTATATTTTCAATTAAAATTGATTTAAACCTCTTATACCTCTGGCTTTTCATGACGTGTGCGGAATTTGATTTATTATCATCAGTTTTATATGTTTCATGGATTACTCAGTGTTTATGACTTTGCTTCCTTCAGGAGTATGAGATCCTCTCTCAGATCCGACAGCTGCAGGCTTTCTGCTCCCACTACAGCCTCTCGGTGAACTCTGACCTCACAGACTGGCTCCAGGCTCACACTCTGCTCACGGAGCAGGAGAGGTAAAACCAGGAAAAGGAAACGGTTCTGATGAAGGTTTCACCAAACCCTGCCGTGTCTCATGTTGTTTGTTTTTTTTGTTTCCATAGCTACGAGCGGTCTCGGGACCTGGAGCCTCCCGTTGACCCTTGCCCCAACTCTCCCAACTCTTGGAGCCGCCGCCTGCTGGCCAATAAGCTCGCTTTGTAAGTTTTGAAAGATCAGCTGTCAAAACTCAAATTAGCTATTGGTTGCTGTAATTTAATTTTTTTTTTTTTTTTTTGCTTTATGTGCAGGCTGCGAACATCGCACTCGGATCAGATGAGCGTGTCGTCGTCTGGATCCAGTGGTTCAGACCTGGAGGATCTCTCCACGCCTCAGCCTTCACCCTTCAGGCTCAAACTGAAGGTAAAAGAGCCCTAAAGTGTCCAGACTCCTGCTTGGACTTCATTAAACTCACGTTTTGTCCCTTGGCTTCAGTCTCTCCCAGGCTCTCTGCACAACGTAGCGGAGGACTTCTCCATGTCGTCCTCATCCTCGCCGAGCCTCTCCAGCTCGTCCTGCTGCTCCTCACAGCCTGACCTCTCCTCTTCCTCCCTGGCGCTCAGCCCAGAGTCGTCGTCTTCATCGCAGTCCACCTGCTCTCCTCAGGCCGTGCTGCCGCTCTACAACAAACAGATCGCAGACTCGTGCATCATCAGGGTCACGGTGGAGTGCGTCAGCAACGGAAACGTCTACAAGAGCATCCTGGTACGTTGACCAAACTACTGGAGATCCGCTTCAGTCCGAAACAAATAAAATATCTGTACTTGCTTCTATTCTGTTATGTTGCTGATTATAAAGACCTCTCCATTTATATAATTTATATCTAAATAATGAAAGAAAATTGTTGAAAATCAATTCAAATGTATTATTGTTGAGCAGCGTCTGCTTGAAGAAAGTAAAAGACAAAGGAATAATTAGCTTTTTTATTTCTGTCAATTTTTTATATGAATAACAAATCAAGAATGAAATGAAGTTTATTACTATTCTTGTAAAGGTAGTGGACCAAAATAGTTGCAGTATTTTCTGAATGCATCAATATACAAATTTTGGCGGATGCTGATGTCCGATGTTAATATTGCTGCAATTTCCGATATTTACAGACATTATATTTATATTTCACTAATCTTTCAACGCCTTGACATAGAAACTGCCTCTGTGCTTCAGTTAAACTTCCCACAATTCTTTGCTGCATGACTAAACAAAGACCACGACCAACTTCCTCCACTCCAGAAACAAAACGGCAAGATTGAAACAATATTGGTCATTAATACCAAGCCAGTCTGATGCCGATATGTTGAATAATATTAGTGTGGATGAATCATGCGCTCCTTATTTATTCATCTGTGTTTGTCCTGTAGTTGCAAATGAAACATTAAGATAATTCAGCTAAGATCAGGGTTGAGTTTTCTATCCTGCGACTGCGTTGGTGAAGTCTTCCTGTTCTCCGTGCAGCTGACCAGCCAGGACCACACGCCGCAGGTGATCCAGAGAGCTCTAGAGAAACACAACATGGAGGATTTCAGGAGCAGCGACTTCGGCCTCTACCAGCTGCTCAACCACGGAAGAGGTGAACATCTGCACTTCAGTCTGTCTGAATAGCTAAAACGTTTCTGCTGAGATCATCATTAATATTACAGGTTCCTGTACTTCTTATACTGCTTGTATAAGAAGTATTGTTTTAATTGAATTAAATATAACAAAAATCTTGTTCAAAACGTTCTTTCTGCCAGTAAAGATTTTTTTTAAAATCAAATCACAGGACACACTGAGCAACTCCTCACGTGTGTTTTGTTTTCCTCAGAGCTTCACATTCCTGACAACGCCAACGTCTTCTACGCCATGTGCACCTCGGCCAACTACGACTTTGTGCTGCGGCAGCGCTGGAGGAGCCACGGGAAACAGTTTGGCTCCTTCTCCAGCCCCGGCGCCCGACCCAGGGGCCGCCACGTCAAATGAACGACGAGCTTCTGCTCGGGCCCAATGTTTACTGACTTGACTGCAGCGCCTCGTCGGTGTCGGACGCCCCAACGCGCTTCCGAGGCTCATCAGGTTTCTGTTCATAACCTCAAAGACCGTCGGTGTGTCTGACTGACTGAAGAACGACTCGGAGCAGTTCTCACTTTGCCAGCAGAGCGAAAGAAAACCTGCTCTGTGAGAGGAGAGCTGACGCCAATCCAGACGTTCATCCAGGATGTCTAGAAGTGTGGGATCTGAATCCCATCTGGAGGGAATCATCAGCAGTCCAGAGTTTGACTCATCAGGAGAAACTCCTGAATGACTACAGAAGGATTTTTTTGCCTCACCCGGAGAATCTGAAAGCATAACGCTCCCTGGATACAGAAACATTGTCCTGAGAGTCGCTCATGAACATGCACATGTCTTTAGTTGGAAAATTTAAATATTTTATACAATCTAAATGTAATTTTAACTGTTTAAATTATTTAACGCACTTCAGTATTCATGTGTCGAAGCAATGGTGGCGCTGCAACACAAAAATCCATTTTCTTTTACAGGTTTTTGTGCAAATATATTAGTAAACTATATTATATATTCATCCACTTGAAGCAAGACAAAACTAATCTACAAGTAGCTGCAGCAAAATACAGGATGAAATATGGATGAAATAATACTGGCTCCACTGGCAGATTATTTCACTTGTAACAAGAAAATGTCCCAGATTATAAGGAAAATAATTAGCCAATGGAAATAGCACTTTTTTAAAATTAATGTTAAAATTTTTTGACTGAAAACAAACTCTTTAACCTTTCTGAAAAGTTGGGGGTTTATTTTTCAAAGTGTAAAAAGTCATTTGCACTAAAAACTAGACAAAGAAAATACTGTCTGAGTTTGTTTTTGCAGTGTGAGAAAAAGTTTGAGCCTGTTTTGATTCTGTTACGATCTGATCTGTGCTGAGGAGGTACAGAAAGCAGTAATGGCTCCTCTGCTCCTTTTTCAAAACACCTTTTGCAAAACCAGTTATGAAGGATTTTCACGTTGATTTGAATTTTGTAAATTGTGTCCCAGCCTTCCAAGCTGCAGGTTTCAGTCAGGCTGCAGCGATTTATCTAGCGCATTCAGGTTTGTTGCTAAAAAGATTCCTGTGACGCGTATGGTCTAACAAACACCTGGGTTAATACATGGAGGTGATTGGTTTTTGAATTTTTGTGCCTAAATCTGGCCTGAAACTTTGATTTACTACAGTTCTCATAAGCTCTGCCCACACTTGTTTCAGTTTAAAAAAAGAAAGTTGTTTTTTTTGTTGTTGTTGTTTTTTTTGTAGTGGTCAAATGAAGGAACATCCTGCAAATTTCAGCTGGTTTTGCTCTCTAACCTCGTTTGCATTGTCTGATTGTTTTGTTGAAGTGTTTTTCTAAATGTATTTTTGCTGGTTCAGTGATGTGAGAAGCAGCTGGTCATTTGAAGGATGCACAGTGTGACCCTCGGCTGCGTCGCTGTTTCTGGTCTGACGGGAGGCCCGGGGATGCGAGGAGACGCGTCTCTGCGTGAGACCCGAGCGACGTCTCCGGTCTGAAAAGTTGCTGCGGTCTGAAGACGTTCAGCCGAAGCTTTGACAGCGAAAGAGCTGAAATCTGCAGTGAAGAGGAAATCGATGACTTCTGCCGCGTGTTCCTCCATTCGTTGTGCAGTATTACGTTCATGCATTTGACCTACTTATGTCACTTTGTAAACATGTTTTTGTTGTTTTTTTGTTTTTTTAAGAGATGTTTTATTTTTGTTTAATCTAAGCACATGTACATATTTACATATTTAGTATTATATATTCACTAATAAAATAAGTCTACAGTTTTACGCCTTGCTTTTCTTATTTGTGATATTGGTACACTTAAACATCACTTTTGTTATTTTCGTTTTCCAGCCTCTTCGAATCTTTCAGACGATCATATTTCCTGTCCCTCTTCATGTGACCTCACAGATGTTCCTGTCAGACTTTAGTTCTGGGTTCTGGTGAAACCATTTAAAAAAAAAAAAAAAAAGTTTTTTCATTTTGGCTAAGAATTCATGTTTAGTTTATTTATCCTCTTTGGTTCTTGCTTAAAGAAAGAAGGAAAAACTTACTGAATGCACATTAAGAAATGTACCACATCTGACCGCTAGATGGAGACAGATACAAGACAAAGATCACATTCTGCTTTGTTTACTCCTAAAGTGAACTCCTCCTCCTCATTCTTCTTCTTTTTCATCTTCTGTGCAAAACTGTTTATGAGAAAATGAAATATTTATTTCACTTGGGTAAATCATGATTTTGAGGTTGTATAAGTTATAATTGTATGTTTTGCTTTAAAACTACGCAGAGTTAGGAAAAACAGACAATTTTAAAAAGCACTTCCATAAAATGTAGAGAATGTTTCTTTTCAGGCACAGATTCTTTGCAGGTTAGATTTTTCTGGTCAATTTTATCTAAGCAAAATAATCGTCTTGTTCTGAAAGAGAGAGATGATGTACATTGCAAAGGAGAAAATCAATCAGATATAAAGGGTCACGAAAAGTTATGGAAGCGTTAAAACGATATGTAAAAAAGACAAACTCAATGATAACTACAGTGGTTATAATGTGCAGTACAAATAGAAATATCATGCACACGTATGATCCGAGGAACATGCCATAACTTTTTTAAAGTTTGCTCCATGTGCACATAAAGTACTGACTGGTGCAGAAATCAGGTCTTTTTCGACACTCTTTTTCTTGCCTTTCTTTTATTATGTAAAAGTATCTGTGTAAGAACACATTGTTTGCATGTTCAACATAAATTAATGAGGACAGACATTAAGCTGTGAGTCCAGCGGGAGCCCAGGACTCTGAGGCCCCACGTCACTGAAACTAGAGTGGAAAACCTGCCCAGCCAGTTCTGTTGCTGTTAAAACTCTTATTTCCATGTTTCGGATCTTGTTTCTGTCCTGGCTACGACTTCAGCTGGAGACGTAAAAACGTGTTTACTGTCTGAGGTCTTTTCTGCCTGAAAAGAAACAGGACTGGCAACTTGGTATTTAACAAATTATATCAGTTTGACCTCGATGTGAATAACTAAATCAATCAAATGTTTTATTGATTTGTTGTGAATGTCCACCTAATTTATAGATAAATGTGTTTCATTTCAGCAATATAATTCATTACATTTTATTTTTTAAGCTGTGTGGAAGTTTTGGTTTGTTTGCGCGGGTTGCACTAAGTTTTCCAAACTACTACCTGTGAAACTTGTTCCATTACTTGCACACTTAATTATCTATTTAACATCATCACACATTGAAACTCGGTTGGTTTGAAAAGTAACGTGGAATCGGATTCGTTTTCATTTTGCAAAAGTGACGCGGGCTGCATGAAGCAAAGGTCATTCCGGTTTTTAACGAAAGGTCAACGCCTCTGTGGAGAGAAAATGTTATATTTTGATAAACATTTGGGCTAATTGTATTTAATCTGACCAAAGTAAAAAAAAAAAAAAAAAAGAAAAAAAAGTTTTTTTTATGTTTGTTTGGATAAAAAATGACACAAACATACAGAGAATGAACAGAGAATGAAGTTGAATAATTCATTCGTGTTTTAGTTGGATCTGCGTCGACTTTCTTGCCCAAGAAATCCACCTCTTTGAAGCACTTTTGTCTTTTGGAGCTGCTTCTTAAACAATGTTTGCTCTCCATCTCTGCGTTTGGGGTCTCGTGATCAGAACGCCCGTTGCGCAAGACAAATAAAACGCATCACCAGAAATGCACGCGGGGCATAAAACCCGTTTCATCATTTCATCTCGAGGCCCGGCAGAGGAACAGCTGCGATCAAAGGCCAGAGTCACTCGCTCAACCTTAATGTGTCGACTGTGTTTATGAGCCGCATGTAAACTGTTCTCAGCTGAGGTTTAAATCATGAAGCGTTTAAAGTCCCGCTGCACTTCTCTGCGTGCGATCGTGGCTGCCGTGACACATGCAGGTGGCGTGTTGATCACGCTCAGGCCGAATGTACAGTGGGTTAAGATGGAAAAGGATTTCCTTATGTAAACATGAGGCTGTCCACAAAGCCTCTTTTGCTGTGCAGTGTGTGTGTGTGTGTGTGTGTGTGTGTGTGTGTGTGTGTGTGTGTGTGTGTGTGTGTGTGATCCCCCCAGGTGCTCGTGCAGAACCATATCTGGGGTTCTGGAGTGGACAGATGGGCGAAGTGGCCGGGACTAATCTAAAGGGGTTAATCCACTTAATAACCGCCGGGAACAGCAGCAGGTCATCTCAGCGACAAACATGTTTGTCTGTCAGGCTGCGGAGCTTCAGGAATGCCAACATCTTTTCAGATGAAATGTCAGTAGCAGCGTGCAGTCCACCAACCCAAAACGCCCCCGTGAATATTCACACAAAAAAACAACAAATAAACAAAACCCAGTGAGTTTCAGTGGGATTTCCATGAGCCAGATGGATTGAATCTGAAATAGAGGGAATGTGATGGTCGGTTTTCACATTTTGATGGATAAAAAACATCAGAATAGTGATTCAGACTCTTCACTCTGTTACCCCTGAATAAAATGAACCACTTGCCTGAAGAAGTCATCGGGAGTTTTTTGCCTCCGTGTTGCTTAATTGCATCATCCAGGTGTTTTGTGAAGACGTCTGCCTTGCTGGGTTTCAGGTGACGTCACCCAATGCAGACGGAGGGCCGGAAGTAAATGGGGCCCATTTGTTTCTATGGATCCAGCATCAAAATGTGGATAGTTTGAGTCCATTAGAGAGAAAGATAAACGTTATTTTCGTGTTTGGAAGGTAGTTGGTCACAAAGGAGTTATTATTATTACCAAAGAAAGAGGAGAGACGTGGATCAACAACCTGCATCTAATAACAGGAGGTGCAGAAACAAACAACACCAGAGTTTGCAGCGACCAGCTTCTGACAGGTGATGATCGTTTAAATTGTTTTTCCAGATGTTTTTGAAAACTCTTCTGGCTCTAAGATGAGGTCTGCAGCTCCAGATAGTTACGTTGATCCTCCATATTATAAGAAAAGCCTTTTTTTTACTGAGATAATACGAATTATATCCTAAATAAACGTGTATTTTTTTCGAGATGCCTTCTCTGGTCCAGCCTATTTAGGGCATTAGGGAACCGCCGTTGTGATCAATCTTGCTTTGTTTTGAACTGGAGGAATCCACTTCCGGCCCTCCGTCTGAATTTCACGCGTCATCCGGGTCTCGTGTCTGAAACCCAGCAATGAGAGGACCATGAAGATCATGAAGAGCACAGCGTTCATTTCGAGAAGCAGCCAAGAGGAGCGTAACCGTGGAGATCCACAACCCAGGTGGGAGGATGTTTGAACTCCACTGATTATCTACTCCACAAACCTGGTTTTTACCGAAGAGTGGGGGGGGAAGAAAACATGAGAAATCCAACTTTCAGGTCCCTCGACAAACAGCAAACACCTGAAAGGAGCCGAACGTTTTGTCTAATGTGAAACACGACCTGTGGCTGGAAACTAACGCTGCAAATGTGAAAACCTGAACATACACCACAAAAGAAAGTATGAAGACCAAAGATCCTCCATTCCTTACAAAGAGAACCTGTTTATTTGTTGTTGTTGTTGTTTTCAGTGGCCTGGTGGAAACCAGTGGAAATGCAGCAGTAAGCAGATGAAAGGCAACAACAAACCGGGTCACTGGTCAAAGGTGCAAAGTCTCTTAAAACGATCCCAAAAACCTTGTGCAACCGAAGCCTGGAGGTCGTTGCCCAGGCGCCGCAGACGAGGGGAGCGGCTCAACGTGACGCAGATTGCTTAACGTTCACCTTTGGCTGGAGTTCATTTCAACAGCGAGAGCCGGGGAATAAACTGGAGAGCGTAAGTCCGGCACTGACGGCCGGTCGCCTGGACTGGAAAGAGGAGTTCCTCGCAGAACGTTTGCCGCCTTCTGGGTTCGTTCTTCAGGAATCAGAAACGAACGGCTCGATCCTGTTTGCAGACCTGTGGCATGTTTCAGGTCGGGTCAGAGGGCTCGTTCAGCCGCCAACGCCGCAGCTTTTATTGTGTTGTATTTTTATTGCCGTTCAACTTGGCTGGTTTTTTTTTTTCTAATTCTTTAGCTGTTTCTTGAAATACTACACCAGAAACAAGAAAAAAAATAAATAAATAAAACTAAAAAAGTTCTTCTGCTGATTTCTGCTCACCAGCTAGACGGAAAGATTTAGACAAACTCTTAACGTTTCTCAAATCATGAGGCAAATCTCTTTTTATTGTCCATATTTAAGTTCCTTTGTTTGGTCAGTGATTGTTTTTAACAGCACAATTCCAATTTAAAGCACATAAAAAAAATAAAACAAAACTAAATGAAAATTGCTTCTGCGCTCAGGATCCTGATAAGGGGGTAAAGAAGCGACCTCTGACCCCGCTGGCTCTGCCGGGTCGGTATCATTCATCGTCTCTTTGGCTGAAAAATGCCTCCTATTGCTGCACCAACCTCTACAATATAACAAAGTTTGCAAAACGGCACACATTAATATGCTTTTGCTGTTTCACAGTCAGATTACAGATCTTGTAACAGTCGAATATTCCAACAAAAATCAGCAGAACAGAAATAAAGGCTTGGGTTGGGCCTCAGAAACATTTACCTCACTTAACAGGTTGACATGGTAACGTGGAGTTCCTCGGATCTTCCTTTCCATTCATAAACCTGTTGTGTTTGTGGTGTATTTCACACTTAGGTTGTGAAATAAGGCGAAAAGTCAGCACTGATTGCTGAGACTTTTCGAATCTGATAGACTTGCTTGCGTCGACGTGTCAGCAGAGCTGCGAGCTTGTGAGTTCCTGGCGAGCAGAAATGAGTTCTTGCTTCCTAGAAAAGCGTTTCGTCTCGACGCTGCTGGCTCCTCTTCACAAGCCGAATAAAGTTATCCTCTCACCCGCGAACTGACGCAAACCTAACCACAGCAAAACGAATAAATAGTGCAACGCTGAGCCAACGCCGTGTTTATCTGCAGACCGTTCACATTTCCTTTATTGTTCACATGTGGACGAGGAAATCGCTGTGATCTTAACAGAAGCAAACGTTGACATTTAACACATTTCTTGCCCGCTGCTCAGAGAATAAAATCCATGAACGTGATGTGTTGCGTCCTTTGACACAAATGGGAGCCAGTTATCACACTGTAATGGTATTCTGCCTGGTGGAGCTGCATGTTTCCCAACCGGAACAACTTTTTTCAGAGCAAATCTGACTCTATATAAGTGGAAAAATCTGTATTTAAGAAATCCCAACGGCCTCCTATTGGCTCACCATTTAACCAGAGTAAAGCTTTTGAAGGCTGGAGGTGAGACGATCCCCGCCTCCACTTAAAGCCAGCATGTGGCATTGCGGCTGACGCTGCTGCAGATCAGTAAAATCATAAAAGTGAAGCACTTTTCAGTGGAAGCTGTTCATTCTGTTAAAGAAAGTTCTGAAAACTGTCAAATATTCGAGTCCAGAGCCATCCTGTGTTTCGTTGCCTCCATTGATCCGTGATGTTTGAAATATTTACGGGGCTTTGTGAGCTTGGAGTCAGCGCCGGGCGCTTGAGCTCATGCGCTTTGGGAGCCATTAGCGTCGCTCTGGTTTCAGCGCATTTGCTCTGTCCGCCGATACGGATGTTTTGACATGGAAACGGGCAGCGGGCCTCCGTACCGGCTGAGTCAGAGTCGTCCCCGCAGCGACGTGGGAAACTAGCAGCGGTTCCCACGTCGCTGTTTGTCCCATCTGAGTCAGGAGCTGGAATTTGTTGCATAATGGGGGAAAAAATTTTTAATGAGCAAATCCAAATAAATACGATGTGAAAGCAGCGGCCACACACCACAGTCAGCTCTCTCAAGGATTTCGCCACATCTATGTACATTAAGGCAGGTAAATATTTATCAACCTCCAGCCTGCAGAGATGCACTCCTTTAACATTTCTTCAAATTTTGTGATGCTTTGGCCTGTTGGAGGGGGGTCTGTCACAGTCCCAGCTGGAAAACAGGGAGAACAGCATCGATGATGTCAGTTTATAAAGCCACAGATGGATGCAGGACGCCCATTTTTTTTTTTCTTCCCCAAGGCGCACATACCAGTTCATCAGCAGGAACACATCCAGTTCCACCAGTAACTAATGACAAACTGAATGCATGTGGAGTTCACTGGAGTTTATTATGTCTCGATGAAGTCTAGTGACTCTCTGAGGGTTGTTGACGCTTTAGAGGTTGTCTGGCAGGACAGGTGACAAAATACTTTCACTTTTTGATGACATGAAGAAAAACCAGTCAGGTTTCTTTCCCTTGTCCTCTTTGTTTACAGTGACTTGGAAAAGGAAACAAAAAGGGAGGCGTAGTGATTAGTGATCAATTCTATTTGAAAGGAGTGGAGGACCAACATGTCCTCAGAAGACGAAGGGACCGATGCAGGAGAAAAAGCCGAGTTAATGGCGGCAGCTCACTGCTCAGCTCAGCAAACTGCAGACGTCTACCTCTGCCTTCGTCGCACTCGCATTAGCTGACCTCTGACCTTGTTGGTTTCTCAGCTTGCGCAGGTTATGCAATGAGTGGCGCCTACGGGGGCCGATGCAGAACAGACGGACTATCAGGCCCTGCCTGTGTGGGACGGTAGGTGGTGCTCCGCACAAATGCAGTAATTATCCATCGGGCGACAATATTTCCCCTTTTATAAGAGGGGAAATGACGAGATTATTCAACCCAGTGCAAAAAGAGAGAAAAAGTGGGTAATATCCAGAAGGTGAATAAAAATCATTTTAAAACATTTTTCACAAAATGGTGTTTGCGAAACTAGCAGATTTTACTCCACAGCGTGATCCAAATGCTTCAAGGTGAGCGAAAGGCAGAACAGAAGCGACTCTTCACCTCATCCTGCGTTATATACGCTGACACGCACACCTGCGAGCGACATGCTGCACTGCGAGGGCAGAAGATAAGGCGAAGAGACTGGAGTGTGGCATAATCATTGCATAACATGAAGCTGATTCATCTCTCACACATGCGCTTCACCAACACACATGCAGTTATTCCTGATGGCCTACTTTCATTTCTGAAGCGCACAACTTCCTTGTGACCTATTTTAACACCGAGGTGAATGTGTGTGTGCGTGCGTGCGCGCGTGTTTCTGACGCTGAAAGCCCTCTGCACGCACATCTGTAGAGTTACACACTGACCTATTTTACAGTACCGTGTCAGACGGAGGGAGGTGGAGAGCCAATGGGTTGTTGCAGGCAGCATAACTCTCTCCTGAACGTCAGCCAAGCGAGGACTTGTTTTCAGTCGCTCCGGGTTTTTGTCTCCCCGATTTCCTGCGGGCTCGGGGCCAGATCTGCTCTGAGGGGAAATGTTTACGTTTTTTTAACCAACGTGAAACGTTTCGGTTTCGACAGAGGAGCTCTCGTTTTAGGGCAACACATGAATAAACTGGGTCAGAGGGATCCACGAAGCCCGGATGCTCGTTCATGTTTGAGTTATGTTGAAGGAAGTTGAGGTGAAATGGAAAAAAACACAGAGACGTTATCAAAACAAGCGTTCAGCTGGAAAAGCGTGAAAACATTATTTTCAGTAAATATTCCAAACAGAGTGTCTCTCCTCATTGAAAATTGAAACGGACAAACTTTTATCCAAACTTTTATTGGCTGTAAAACAAAAAAAAAAAAAGAAGCTTTTACTACACCTTTAGGCACATGAGCAATGAGATACGGAATAAAGATACTCACAGCGTGACCTACTTTATTTACAAGAACTAGAATGTGAAATGGAAACATTAACCAAGTTAATGTTTGAGCATGCCTGGCTTCGTTGCACAACCAGCTCCTGCAGCATCCCTCTCCTGACGGCCTCCTCCCCTCTGCCTCCAGATTTCCAGGTCATTAAGCAAAGATTTTTTTAAACTAGTGACTGATGTGGTCTGACGTCACCTCGCCACGGTTTAAGCGGCGCAACCTCGGCGTGCGTGCGGCTGAGCGGCCGAGAGGACGGGCGGCCGAACGCACGCGCTTCCACGGCTTCATCCTGCTTACCCGATCCCTGCCTCTCCCTGTGCTGCTGACCTACATACTGCAGCATCCCGGTTACATAACCAGCCAGAGTTGTTGATCACCACAGGCGGCGGCCAAGGCCAACGCCCCCTTCTCAGCCTCTTAACTTTCACAAGCACAGTATTACAGCCTAAGTTTATTTAAAGGGACAGTATGTCTGTTTTACGTGAGGTTATCTGGTGGCGTCGGTGTTAATCGGCGCCTTGCGTCTTCGGGGAGGAAGATGTTTCTGTCTGGAAAGGTGAGCTGATGGTGCAGCAGGCTTATAGGAGCAAAGCAAGTTTCTGCTGTTCTGAAAACAATCAAACAAAATTGTGTTTCATCAACACCTGCAGCGCCTTTGAATTAGACGGTTTTCACTAGCGCTGTGCCGCGCTGCATATATTAGTATCGCTCCGATACCAGTATCGCCGATACGAACTCTGATACTGATATTCATTTGATACATCGTCTCACTAATGACCTGCAGGTGTTTTTTTTGTTGTTGTTTTTCTTCAGTTTTTTCTTTAAAGTGGTTTGTTTGAGTGGAGGAAGGAATCTGGACAAAGTTTCTAAAAATGCTTTTAGTTTAACACGATAAACAGAAACAAAAGAAAAACAAAATGTGTCTGTGTGCATCTTTTCATTTGAGAACAATTTAAACATGCATATGTTTTTTTTTTAGCTTGAGTTGAGAGACTATAATACCAAAAATAAAATAAAATAAAGATTATTTAATAAAATTGGATTATCACCAACTTGTAGTCTACAGTGAACTGAATTGAACCGAATCATGTTGAATTAATTTGAACAATTCAATTCTTGGAAATAACTTCAATGTGATTGAATTTAGCGCCTTGTTTCGATAAAGTCCTGCTCCTTCGATCTGTCGCGCAAACTACGTTTCACAAAAAGATACTGACTGTTCATGCCCTCCTTACAGAACCCTCGTCTGCATCTGACAGAGATGGATTAATTCGGAGGCGAAACAGAGTAAAAGTCAGATCAAGTAAGTCTCCACGACTCTTGCTTTTTTTCCAGCTGTTAAATTTCCTCACTCATGCATCCGTCCCTTTGCTCAGATTCTAGCATATGATTGATAGAAAGGCAACTGCCTAAATAATAAATAAAAAACAAACAAACAAAAAAAAAATAGTGTCTTTCAATCCCTCTGATAATCTGCAGTTTTTTCACGCAGCATTCCTCCATGAAGGTGTTTTGGCTGAGAGGAAATAATCGGCCATTGTGAGCCGCTGACCTGCTCCCTGGAAAGGAATAAAGCTTCTTTTCTGAGCACTTTGCCGAAGTTTACTCTGCGGAGGGATGTGATGTAACCTTCCCTCCCCCGTTCCTTCCCGGCTCTCATTCTCTCCACTTTGAATAACCCCTCTCTTCTACATCGCCGCTTGTCCCTCTCCCATCCCTCCTCACTGACCTAGTTTTTTTTTTTTTCTCTCCTGGCCTGTTTTCACAAGCCTCTGCACAACACAAAGCAGCTTGTGCAGCTCAAAGATGGGCTGGAGAAAAAGAAAAAGAAGAAGAAGAAGTGAAGGGAACGAGTGAGAAAGTGGAGGAAAACAGGAGATCTGATCCAAAAGTGGTTTCTCAGGAACGTCACCTTGTTGCTGCTGGGTGGCGCAGAGAGCAGGAGTGAAGACAAAAAACACACACACACACACACACACCCACACACACACACACACACACACACACACACACACACACACACACACACACACACACACACACAAAAAGAAGAGAAGAGTTTCATATTACTGGTTGGAACCACCAGATCTGTTTGTGGTGAGCCGCTACCACCGCACACCCTTCACTCAGTCAGCCTGAAAGTGAGAAACAAGACAAGAAGCCGTACATCTGATTTACTTGGCGAAGTTGCTCAACGTGAACCACTCTGAGGATGAAAACACGCCGTGAAGTTCCTGGGAGGGGCTCCCTGTCATCCATGTTGACATTCTCCAGCCAGAGCTGCTGTCATCGGTTCATAAGAGGGAGGAAAAGGAAAATAATCGTGTTTATGTTGCAGATTGGAGCAGCGCGGCGCGCTATAGGCTCTCCTTCCTGTCATTTTTCTTATGTAACTCCTGCTCCTCTCATGCCAAGCTGCTGTTCCCAGCAGCAGGCGTTGCGTTGCAGGCAGGATGGGGGCCGGACGGCTCTGGGTTCGCAGCCCGACGCTCTTCTCCCCTCCGGGCTGCTCTTGTGTAACTTGCCCTGTGAAGCACTGAACTGAATCATTGTGCAACTCTGGGCAACACAAGACAGTTTGAGCTAATAATTGGGCTTTGTGACACAGCTTCACTCAAGCGTTCAGTTTTACATCATGAACTGCCTTTATTTATTTATTTATTTTTTTGCTGGTTTAAACCTGTTCTCAAAGATGATGTGCGTTCTGTGTCATCTAAAATGTATTTAGTATTATTTGAATATTTTCCAGGAAGTGCAACCAAAACTGGGACATATATTATGGCACCTTGTACAAAGTGTTCATGTCCCTTAAACCTTTGAAACTTTAGTTCAGTTACTACCACAAACCAAAGCAGGATTTTGGTGGGATTTTATGTGATCGACCAACACAGAGGGCCGCAAAAGAATTTAAAGGATTTTATTCACTTCTTTTTTTTTTTTTTTTTTTTACCAAAAAGTTGAAGCGAATGCCCTTAGCACTTCTTAGTGAAGTCCTCAGATGAATTGCAATCATTTTTATAATTTTTCTTGTAGTAAATATTATTATGACATTTCTTTCCCCACCAGTGATTGAACAGCACAGTTTTAAAGCTGGCTTTTGATTGTGGGTCATTTCACTAGCATTTATCATCTGGACAAACCCAGTTTGGGTTTTCCTAAAGACCCCAAAATACGGAAACTTCATGGCATCCAAAATGGATCCATTTTAAGATCCAGATTTAAATCCAAAAGTAAAACGGTCTTATTACCCCCCCCAAAACAAACAACAACAAAAAAAAGAATAGAAGAAGTGAATTACAGCAGTAAATAATAGATCTGTTTCAATATTAGTGTTATGGTCCGTCAATGACTCAAAAACTAAACGACGCTAAATATACAAACAAAGCTGCAACAAAATGGTTTTAGAAAATATTTGAAACTTTTCGATGTGTCCCTGGTCCGACACCCGGGCCTCCTCAGCACGGCACAGAAATACTGAACATCCGATTCAGCCGTGATGAAACAGCTGAACACCTTCAGGCTGCAGGACACTAGTTCCTCTGGGGTTGCAGTTGATGTCCCTTCATTTATAGAAATGCATTTCTACATGTTTGGATGGCTCAAGCTCCAGGCTTTCCGTCAAACCTGACTGAACTTCAGCAGTTTCGTCAGAAAGAATGGGGCAAACTTCCTCCAGCTGTGCAAAGCTGGTAAACATACTTCAAAAGACTCGTGGCTGCAGCAAAAGGTGCTTTGAGGTTTAACACAAATTCGTCCTGCACTGCTCGGAATTTTTTTTTTTTTTTGCCACATCAAATCTCCACAAGACTAAAGTCTGGGTTGCAGCATGACGAAAACGGCCAAGAGGTCTGGATACCGTTACGAAGCACTGTTATCACCTAAATGTTCCAAAATGTCTTACTGCCAAGACACTTTAACCGTACAAGGACCTTTGACACGTTGACGAGCAGCAGAGCTGACCGTGCAGCTGCGGTGCTGCTCAAAAAGATGGAGTCCATAAGCACCAGCCGCATAGCATGACACTGTCTGATTATGTAATAGTCAGGTCATTGTGTGGCTCCGGAGTGTTGATGTGTTTGAGAAGTAAAAAGCAGCACAGAGGCGCTGCTCTAAAGCCGGCTCTGGTGGAAAGGTAAGTGTGCATTAGGAAAGCACTTAGCGAGCAGCGTGAGTCAAGCATCTGAAATGAAGGCTGGAGGACTGAAAGAACGGAGCCAGCTCCAATGAATCATGTTTTCTTGCTGGTTGTACGCAGAGAGAGGAATGCTCAGAAGAGGCATGGAGCTATAAGTAAAACTAAAGATCTCTCACACCTGCTTGTGTCACAGCATTGGCATTTCCTGTAAGAAGTGGTAGAAATCAGAGTGAAACACGCTGCTCTGCCTCACTGCACAACAGTCTCAGGAAACATCGAAGCTTGACGAGGTTCAAGCTGTTTCTTTCAAATGATGCCAGTTTTCTCCGAGCTGCTGAAGTGACGATGTAGCTGTATGTTAAATGTGCGTTAGTTTCTGTCTCCTTGGTGTTTGTGAATTTAATATATTAGTTTCATTTACGCTGGAGACGCGCTTTAAAATGAGCCACTGCTGATTGAATGATCTCATGATAAATCCCTTCGTTGTCATGCCACCCAGGTGACAGCGGTGGTGGGCAGCGAGGTATTGATCGTTATTGATTGCCAAACGTAAAGAATATTTTACTTCACATGAAATGAGGCCATTCGGCGACTGAGGAAGCTGCCCAGGAAACACACTTCTGCCATTGTCTCTGGTTCAGGAGTTTAACAGAAGGAATGCGTCCTGGATGTGTGTGTGTGTGTGTGTGTGTGTGTGTGTGTGTGTGTGTGTGTGTGTGTGTGTGTGTGTGTGTGTGCATGTGTCTGTGTTTACTCCAAACTGAGTCCACACCTCCTGAATTTCTCTCAAGTTGTTAAATTTTTTTTCCCAGGTTTTTTTAAACCTTGGAAATAAGGTTTGTTTTCCCTAGTGGACCTTTTTCTACCGCATTTTTTCCTTCTACTCAACCTTCCATGTTGCACACAGTGCTCTAAGGGAAATAGCTGTTTTATATTTCTGGTCATACTGACCACTCAAAGCGTTTTTACACCACACACCCATTCGCTCACAAACACTTTTATATGCCGATATCAAGATTGGAAGGCAACTTAAGTGTCTGATAACGTCGACATGTGGCAGGAGGAAGCTGAAATCGAGGAAACGACTTCCAGATTACAAAACTACCACTGAGCCACTAAGCTGTTATGAGCAGCGAGCTTGTTTAGCAATGACCTTTTGTGACTTAAACTGGAGTCAAGTTACATTATTACCTGTTATGGTGGGAACCACATTATATTTCTGTATGAAAATCTTTTCCTGTAAGTCCTACATAAAATTTTAATTTCTATTATTTGCAGTCCATAATTACCTAAATGTTTGCAGTATATTATGGTGCACTTATTTTGTAGAATATGTCACTTTTACTCAAAACTGAATTACATAAATGTGATATTCAAAACTATTGAGATATGTGTAAATCACTGGGTTTATGCAAATGTTGCAGTTGTATGACACTTTCAATAAAACAGTCTCAAAAAGGCCAAAGGAGGCATTCTTTAGTTCAACAACCTTTAATTCCCCCCCACCCCCATTTTCAATCTTTCACAATTAAAATTGAGTGTTTTCTCTTGTAGCCATTTGCATATCAACGTGAATTATATCAATACATAATTACTTCTGAACAAGCTGTTTATTTTTTTATTTTTTTTTTTCTCCATTTTCAGGAAGCCTTTAGGCAAAAGACAAAGATTATACAGTAACACAGAATACAAATGGTAACTGCAGCAAAGGGTAGCAATGGGTAAATACACCGCACAACAAGAAGAGCTTAGAGCATGAATGAAACAAGTGGCTGAAAAATACACACAATAATAGAATAGAAAAAAAACAAAAAACAAACAGTATTGATAAAATATTATTAAAAATAATAAAGACAGCAGTATACAAGAGATAGAGACAACTTTACATTTATACATAGTGGCCAGAGGCAGGCACCAGGAAGTAAAACAGTTTAAATACCGCATCATCTACTGCAGCTACTGTAGCTAAAACAAATCAGTGCAGAGTTGAAAGGGGTCTAAGACATTGGCCAACATGAGGACGAGGAACAACAATGAAAGAGGCACCTTATCCAAAAGAGAGCAGCTTCGCTGGTTGTGATTGGAGAGACGGTTTGTTTTGATGGATTCAATGGATTTTGCTGGATGAACTGCTAACAAGGCTTGTGCTTGTCAGGTTCAGCTAAAGGCCATGTGTTGCCTTAATTGATATGAAAAATAATTAAAAAAAAAAAAAAAAAAAAACTGGTCAAGGAGCGCAGGTGGTTTGAGCAAGAATCCCACTTTAAAGCTGTGTTTGAAATGTCCACTCGTTCACTCATATAAAGACCTAAGCACCGGTGAAACCTATGAACTAACTAACCAGTGACCCGAATTAACAGTTTTAATCTAATTGACTCTGACACATGTTGTGTAGGGTCATTAAATGCATCAGACCTCAAAACTCCCACTTTTTTTTTTAGTCTGTAAACGCGCCAACTAACAACGTGTTTTTTGATCTGCTTTCATTTTGAGTTTGGTCAAAATCAGGTGGATGTTAAGAACATGTGCTTAACATCCAATGAGTTTGAAAACTCACTGATACCTGCAGAAGCATCCCTAAATATGAGACGATGGACAGCAAGAGATAATGTTGAGGCTGAAAACAGAATTAACATCATGTACATTTACAACACAAACATGTTGTGACACAAAACTGCTCTTTTACTTTTCTTTACTGTATCCACTTAAGCAGCATAAAGAGTGTAACAAATGTAAGTAAGACCCATGGAAAGCTATGAAACATCTCATACAAAACAACAGTTTTTAAAATTGTAGTACGTGTGCAAATAAACCTATGAGTATATGGTTGAAATTGGCTCATTTACAGGTATTTACAATTTATTTTTGACATCTTTATCAGTCTCTGAATAGCAATTATTAGTTAACCCTTTTAATCCCACCGGCAACAATTGTTGCCCGACATTTTTAACTTCTGGAAGCTGTAAGAGAATTGTTGCAAAAGTCACTAAAATACTTTAATAAAAAAATATAAATAAAATATTTTATACATATGTTCTTTCAAGAGTGGCAACAGTTGTCGCCGCTAGCATAATACATAGACAGCACTGTGCTATATGCTCATAACTTTGCTATAAGCAAACTTATGCATGATTTTTCTTGTTTTTTTTTATGTGTATAAATAGGCCAGATTTGTGTAATTTAGACTATGCAGTTTCCCACCAGCAACAATGGTTGCTGAGTATAAAAGGTACATTTTCACTAACATGAAAATGTAATAATAATTACAAAAAAAATGTAATCATTCATAAATATCATGTATTAGGGAGGGCCAAGGAATGAAATGCATGCACTTATTTTGCAGAAAAAAAATTCGGGATTAAACGGGTTAAGAAAACTAGTATTAACAAATGCTAACGTTGGGATGCTAACACCCTCCTCAGATCACTGAGCCACTACTACTAACATTACAATGCTAACTCTACAACGCATAAATGTAAGCACACAAGTGCCAACCCCAAGCAAGCTAACATTAGCATGCTAACACCAAAGAAAATGGTCAGCATGCTAATGCTAACATTACCATGCGAGGTCAATTCTGTTCCTACATCTACAGTCTATTTTAACTGACCTTATCCATGTATCACAAGACACAAACGTCTAGAGAACCACATAACATCGTGAAAGTTTACATTCTGAGTTTCCAACAGAAACGGATGTTTAGTTCATAGTGAACGAGTGGACAATCTGAACACAGTCTGAGGACAAATGTACCTGTCTTTTTCTATTTTTTTTTTTTTTACGAGTAGTAGCTCACAGTTTTAGTAAAAGGAAAATTTTTGAGGCATTTATTAGAATAAAAAAAACAAAACAAAACAGGACTGTACAAGAAGTTTCAAAACAACACGTATAACTTGGAAGTCTTTTACCACATCCCGTTTCTTTGCTAATTTTTTTTGTTTTTGCCACATTTTTTTCTTAAAATATATATTTTATATCTGCAAATTTATTTCACAGTAATATACAATCTAAGTGCCTTTGGGAGTGAAGGGGACTCGTGTGCTGATGGTTGTTTGAATCCAGTTCAATTGACCAGGCTGATGGTGATAAAAGTAGGTAAATGTGGGGAAAGAACTGACAGAAAAAGGGAGACGATAAAGGAAATATGCATATCTTTGGTAAAAGGAATGCTCCCATAATGCCACAATATAGACTGACCAGCCAATAAGGCAGTTAATAAAAACGAATAATTGAATTTTCCTCAAGGGAAACTCCAACTCTGGAGTTTCATCCATCCCTCCTTAATCTGCTATTTTAATTTTGAGGGATCATAGGGAGGTAGGAGAGAGTAAAGGAAGGAGTTACAGGTGACACAGTGAATCTGATGGTGAAATATGAAAGAAAACTTCACTATCTGGTTGTGAGAAATTCTCCTTCGCAGTTGGAAACACACCACGCTCTGGGGGAAGGATGTCCGCCTTCCTCCAAAGCGCAGATCTGGGATTTCGCATATCCTGATACTGACGTTTTCGCGCAGTGCTAAATACACCTCACATAGATCACTGCCTGTCCTGCAAAGTGCCAGTGTGAGTTGTAGCTGTCTAGTTTCATCGAATGACAGAAAGTTGACAGGAAAATACACAAGCTGCTTATGTTTGTTCTTAATCTCGCCTCTTATTCCGTCCACTTCTTCCACCTACAGATCCCTTCTTCCCTCCTTCCTTTTTAGCCTCTGCCCTGTCATTCACCTCGGCCTTGACGTCTTCCATGTACTCTGTCTCAGTCTCTTTGCCCTCTCCGTTGGACTGGCCACTGGAAGGGTTGCTGGGCAGGGCTAAGTAGGGGTGCTGGGGCAGAGTGGGAGAAGGGGACATAGAGTTGGAGACCAGTCCCTCCACCTGTGCTCCAGCTGCCCCGTTGGACAGAGCTCTGTACTTGAGACGGAGCTTGTGGGGCAGGGCAGTGACGTGGACCTCTGTGTGGTATTCGCTGTGCAAACCGCCAGCTCCCTCTGCCTTCTGGTGGTAGCTGCTGATGTCTGAGGATGACGATGAGGGGGATTCGTCATCGGTGGAGCCCTCTTTATCGGAGCTACGGGGGTCTCCGTCGCTTGAGGAGGTGTCTTTAGCAGAGGAGTTCTCCTGATAGAACCCATTGGGTCGGGGCCCTCCTTCGTAGGTGAGAACAGGGGGCTCTTCGTCCAGTGTGCCGAGGTAGCCATTGTGCTGTATGAAGGACTTGCTCTCCTCACTGTGATAAGCTCGGGGCAAAGGTTGGGGGGTGTGCTGAAGACGGTTCTCCTAGCCGGATGGTCGTCATCTGGCAGGTGGGTGCTGTGACTGAATCTTTGCTGGAGCTCCTCGGAGGACTCGGCATGATCATTGGTGTATTCATACTGAGGTGAGTCCATGGTCTTTGTCCTCTCGAGCTTCTCTGCAACCTCAGAGATGGTGATTGAGCAGTCAGAGAACTCTGAGGGCAAACTGTGCAGGATGTGCTGAGGTGGTCTATTCTGCTGGGACTGCTGGTCCTCCAGCTTCTGGTTCTCCATGGGGTAACAGCCACTGCTGGAACGGTACAAGATGACACTCCTCTGCGAGGAGGTGGCCTGAGGAGCAGGACCACTGGTTTCCATGTGGCACTGCTGGTGCTCCTGCTGATGATACTGGTAGTCTCTGGCAGTTTCAGCTAATGTGGTGTTTTGCTGGTGAGGGGAAACCAGGGTGGTGTTGCCACAGTAACCTCCATTTGGTATCCCGTTGGCAACTCCATTGGGAATTCTATTGCTTTCCAGCCCACCCATCTCCATTCCCAAGGGCTCCTTCTTGATGGTGTAGCCAATGGGTTCAGGGCTATCTCTGGAGGAACCATCAGACATATCAGACACAGAGCCCAGAGGGGAGTACTTATGGAGCATGGTGTGGCGTTCACTTCGGCTGGACTGTTCAGCTTCAGATGAGTCAGAATTCAGCATCACTTGGGACGCACTGGAGTAGCCGCTGCTCGAGTGGTAGGCGTTGCTGTTAGGGGTGCCGTTGTTGCTACTCCCATTGCTACCTGGGTTTCCATCTGCGGCACTGTTGGAGATCTGCTGACTTTTCTCCATGTAGGAAGATGCACTAATGAGGCCAAAGCGCAGTTTGAGCTGAAGGAGCTCCGTCTTCAGACGGACGTTCTCTTCGTTTAGTGCCATGACGCGATTCTCCAGCACCATGTCATTGATGCGACGCTTCTCCCTCGAACGCTTGGCCGCCTCGTTGTTCTTCCTCCGTTTCTCCCAATATGAGGCATCTTTCTTCTCATCAGAAATGAACTCTCGCTTGCGACGTGAGGTCACGGTTGATTTAGAGCCTTTGGGCTGGCGGCTGATCCGTGCTGAGCCATCAGGGCCAGGGGAAGGGACGCTCCCATTGTAGGGAGAAAATGCTTCAACTTCCATGGTGCTTTTATTGGTGTTGGATGGGATGTTTAGACTGAGACTTTCCATTTTTTTCCAACTGGGGGCCACAGTATGACCCAATTGAAGGGCAAAGGGGGGGTGAAAAAGACGGGAAAGTTATATGAGCCTTTTACTTTGTTGGTATAACGTTTGGCCTATGTCGCTGGATCAGTAAAAACTTCTGGATGAGGTATTTGTGCTTGACGAAAGGACTGCCTCATTGATTTGCTCTTACTTATCTTCCAAGGTCAAATTGTTCAAGTATCTAAATTAGCCAAAAATATTAAAAAGAGGTGGAACTCGACGAAAACTTCAGACATTGAAGTAGTGTTCTGAAAAATGAGTGTCGAAGAACAGGAAACAAAGGTTGGTGCTTGATTGTAGAGATATCTAAAGTGATTCTTCAAATATCACTTCCCAAAGTGTTGCAGGCGACAGGCGTCGAGTTTATCTGCCTCTTTGTCAGCCTTCGGGAGCTTTTCAGGTCGCTGCTCTGGTTCTCGCTGTGTCTTATGCGGGATGTAGGTCAGCACGTCTTCTCCGGGGCTCGTTCAGAACTCTGCTTTAGAGACGTCGACCTCTAAGTGGGTTACTGAGGCAGCAGGAAAGAGAAGAAGGGAAGGAACAAAAGAGAGTAAAGGTTAGATGAGGTGCAGAAACAGCCTGATATGACATTTATTTAATAAAACATTGCGATTATATGTTTAAACAGCAGCAGAAAGCTGCTTGTTGTGCTTCACTAGGTACAGCAAAATAGCTTGTTATTTTTGTTAATGCCTTAAGAGATTAAAAAAAAAAAGAGGCTGTGGTTAGTTACACATGTGCAGACGGTGCTGCATATGCAGAAGTCTGTTACATGACAAGGAGTGAAATTGGCTGACCTAGTGCAAGCTCTGCAGAGGCAAACTATTAAAGAGCTGAGGGAGGAGTGGCTGAATTTATGTAGTGCTGATGGTTTACTATGGTGCAAGAAGAAAGAAAACTGTTGATGCTGTAATTTCTGCTTTTTTGGCCCGTGGGAGGTTCTAGCACAACAACAACATCTCAGTTTCTCTGATAGCCATCGCAGTTTCTAAAATTACACAACACTGCACGCTGAGCTTCCTCGTGTCATCTCAACTTTGCAGCTAAACAGGAAGTCTTTCCCACCCATCATGCGTCGCACTATAAAATTAAAAACAATGCGCCACAAGCGGATGTTGACGGGCCGCTCTGTGTTATGTAACAGCTAGATTTGCTCTGGTTCCTCTGGCTTTCTCGCTGCACAGTGTTGCACAGTTCGTACGAAGAAATTAATTACACACCACAGCACCGAGCCCTGCCGTGCCTCACAAGCATGAAAACATCCTTTTATGTCACACAAGAGTGAACGTAATCTAGGTCACTGTGCCTCCGATTATAATGAGTTTGGCTTTGCTTTTTATTGACCGCACTGGAGTTGAAATGGAGCTTAAAACTAGACATTTTCGAATACAATCGCTTGTGTCAAAAGAGCCTCTTGAAATGCGCTTTTAAGAATGAGATTTGAATCTTTAGTGAAGCCGAGGTTCAGCTCGCCAGACACAAACAGAAAGGGAAACATCATAGCGTAACAAGTGACCTCTCTAGAGCTACTCAAAGAATCAAAGATTAGAAATAAAAACAGTGCTGACACTGTTTTGTTTCCACAAGAACTTAGATTAACTGCAGCGATTCGCCAAACAATTGTCCAGTGGTTGGAATTAGCCAACTTTTCCACAAAGCGGTTCGATCTAAAGCCAAAAATGTCACACCAATAATTAATTACCTTGTGTATTTTTTTTTTTTTATACATTCACTCAGAAATGGGTAAGAATAAAGTGAGCTCTTGTGCAAACGTAAGGCTTGGATGCAGAAAGTGTTTTAATTATGTTGGAAGCAGCAGGAACCTCCAAATCTTTGCAGTATCTCTTTGCAGAGCTGAACAAATAACCACTCCTGTTATCCAAATAGAGAGGACACCAGGGTCAAAATCGCAGTCCTTCTCTAGGCCTGCGCGAACGTCAGGGAAACATGCTGCCGTGATAACGTCGATGAAAGCAGCAAGAACCGCCAGCCACATTTCTCATGTTGTTTTATTTCTTTTCTTTCATTGAAATGTCCTCAGTTGTTACGTAAAGGGAGGTCACTGAGGCCGGTGGAAGTCTGTGCCACAGGCCAAATATATTATTAGCATGCAGCAAAATTATGCATTGCACTTGAAATATAATACCCCACCAAATACTGAATCTAAGAAGTACTTTCTGTTCGCAATGGTGATCGTGTTTTATTGCTACGAAGGTTGCAATTTGATCTAGTGCGCAACCTTTCAGTAAAACCTAGTTAGTGGAACAAAATTGACCTAAATGTGTTGTTCCCCTTTAATTAGAGCTGCAGATCTAGGGCCACAGAAGTGTTTTGAAGGAATACATGTTATCCAATCTTTCTTGGCTTCCTCCAGAGTCAGTGACCCTGTTACATAACCCCTCATTTATTAAAAAAAAAAGAAGAAAAAAAAAAGGATATTATGACCTCAGACAACCTAAAAACTGCTCTGGATCCAAAGCTGTTTATTTGCCTTTATGAATCCCGTGTCTTGTCTAAATTTGGCATGCAGCACAAAGAGATCTGAACTGAATCACACAAAACGATGTGGAAAAATGTAGGCTGAAAGCCTCCGCCCTCCCCAATCCTGGATCATTTTCATTAGGAGCGAGGAGAGAGGCAGCGCGAAAACAAAGGCGGGCGGGCGGGAAGAAAGCACGCACGCACACGTCTCTGCGCTGTCCCACTGACCTAGAAACGGCGCAAAGCAGTAAACACTCCTCCTGTCTTTGACGGTGCGCCACTAAATAGGTCAGTGGGACTGCAAGGGAGGGGAGAAGCAGGAGAGTATTAGAGCGTACGCTAAAAATAGTGAAAGAGGTAAAGGGGGGGAGAGAAGAGGGCGACAGACAGAGAAAGAGAGAGAGAGAGAGATCTGGTGACAGAAGGAATTCAGTTAGTGGACATGAGAGGAATTTTACAGACTCTGCTGCAGCACGATGAAACAAGGTGCACTCAAACACGTCATCTACATCGACATAAAAGGGGATTTTTTTTTGTTTTTTCTTCTCTCTCCTTCTTTCTTTATGCAACATTAACTCCTGAGCACCAGAGAGAGAGAGAGAGAGAGAGCACGTTATACCTTTCCCAAACACAGTACAGCAGAAATCCATGGCAGATGGGGAAATTATAACCAGAGATAGCGCAACGGCATTGACGTCATGGCACACACCCATCTCTGCAGCCAAATTCACTCCCATGCTCCCTCACAGGCCCGCTCAGGGAGGGGCTGTCGTTGCTCATCGCCTACGTGCTCTGAATTTTCTCCTTGTGAGGACCAAAGCTTGTGTAACACATTCGTATTACGAAGCGGCAGATGCCACAGGTTTACAAGCTGACCTCAGATACCTCTGCGTAGTCCTGCAGACTCAGGAGATAAGAGCTCAGGGCACGGCTCATTGTATGATTTGCTCTTTGTGCGCCTCGAAAGACTGATTCACTTGGTAAGATGTTTTCTGGCTGTGTGCTTTCACAGAGGAAAAACAAAACCCCTCCCCCTCCACCCGGGGGTAGTTCACAGCCACTTGCCACTCGGTGGAGGAATGCTTCACCTCTGACCCTCTCCGAGGCAAAGCGTGATTAAAAACGCAAAAACGTCCTCTTCCCCCCCTCCGCCATGCTTAAAAAGATCCAACACCACACACGTGGAAGAGGCCCCAGATAGGAACCTCCATTTGTTTGCACCAAGGCTTTTGTGTCAAACAAACCAGGAGGCGAGAATTCCCTGACAGAAACTAACCTTGATATGTCAATGTGCCGATTAGCAACGACTGCAAACAATTACTGCGGGTGAAAAAAGGGTGCAGGTTTTTAAAGCATTTTCTTAATCAGTACAATTAGATTTCACAGTAAGATATGGGAGCTGGGACAAATCAGGAATTACGTCTCTAATCTTGTGCCTTTCAGAGCCTGAGCCAAATAATAATAATAATAATTAAAAAAAAAAGAAAAAAAAAGTAGTCCACCCCGTGCCCTGCAAACCTCGTGTCTCTCCTCCTCACCCAGATTCAGGTCTGACCTACATTCGGAGAGTTGGCTGGGACGGAGTGAGCAACGCACCCACTGTGAAACCAGACCAACTGGCAGCAGCCGGACTCACCAGCGCTGCGCCTGCCCTCGCCAGACAGGGGTTTCCGATGCATTGCATCACAAAGCTTGGATGCCCTTTCTGCTAACTTTACAACGAACCCACACCAAGATCTGGTGCAAAACAGAACGAGGTGGAGGAAGAGCTGCGTCTGGCTCACCCTATATGTTTTCTGGTGGAAGAAAAGAGGTAATCAGGTTAAAAATAGCACCAGCAGACACTGAGCAGCTGTGTTACATCACCGCTGAAAGCATTTTCTAAAAACACAGCTCCCACTGTGAAGATTTGCTCCATTTCTGCTTTGGAAATGAAAAACGAAATATGTAGAGAGTGCGCAGGAATCAGCAGGAATCCCAGAATTTCCCACTAAGAAAAGTAAAACTTTAAGGAAGCGTTACAAAACATTCTGGATACAGAACGGCTTTACAATGTGCATGCTGAACGAGTCTCATAACAGTTTGCTGAAGGGATGATTTACTCCGTTTTTCTAGGTCAACGAACGCAGCTGACCTCCATTTCAAAATCCTCATTCAACAACTGAAACACGTGAGTGAAATATGGACCTTTCCACATTGAATCTGCATTATTTAAATTAGTTTGCTTAACACTTTTACCAAAGTTAACACGCTTTATTTGTAATCTAAACTTGACCTTTTTTACAGATTGAATTTGCTCTTGAAGTGAAGAAACAGCTGTAAAACTGCCCTCTCTATTTATCTTCTTTTTTCTTTTTTTTTAAATCTTTTGAATATGTTTTCATTTTTTTGTCATTTCACTAACTGAAGAACAAAAATAACTGAGTGTCACCTTTAATAATCATGTGGCAATTCAGAGTTATTTTTTTAGACATTACTAGTTCTCTCTTTCAAACATTCACTGACGATCAAACATTGTCTGAACTCACTTTTATTTCTTTACGCCTTTACAGACTCCTGAATAAAACAATCTAATGTAAAACTGTTCAAGAGGTTTTGATACTGCCCTGCTGATTATGTCATATCCTCTGAGTTTACTTAAAGGAAACTGTGCTCTTTAGAAAACGACCCAAAACAGGAACCAAAACAGCACAATAAATCGATCCACAAATCTGAACAAAACAACAACAACAAAAACACATTTCTAGTAAAAGAGGCATGGCGCCGCCGCTGGTACGTCCATTTTCTTTGATTCAAAAGAACAAAAATTTTGAATTTCCTTTATTTAACCAGGTAAACCCCGTTCAGATCTGGCTCTCATTGGGCAGAAGTCTGCAACACCCAAAAATAAATATTACGTTATTGGAAAGCACTAGATTGAGACAAGCTCAAGTAAGACAGAACATCCCCTCCGCCTACATGTTCACGTTCTTGCGCACTGCCAGTCAGCTGACTGAAAGAAGGCTGCTACACATTTTCTTTTGAATATTTTTAAGCATTTATAATCAAAATAAACAGTAGAAACGAAGAAACTGAAGCAGCGCAACCATCTTAGCCTCACTGTTCCTGGTAACGTAATGCCGTATTGAAACTAGTGACATGTTCATGGCTACCAGAGCAGATAGCCTGACTAATTAGCCAGCTAACATCAGCTTGTTACACTGGTGTCCCTTTGAAAAAGGCTTAATATTCAGAGTCACAAGT
The DNA here is from genome assembly GCA_911649635.1 of Poeciliopsis gracilis. NCBI lineage: Eukaryota > Metazoa > Chordata > Actinopteri > Cyprinodontiformes > Poeciliidae > Poeciliopsis > Poeciliopsis gracilis. The sequence goes on from CAJVRI010000128.1 coordinate 6,766,798, forward strand.
ACTTTATTGCAGGCATTCAAACATGTCAACATTTCACCTTTTTTTTTTTTTTCAAAAAACTTGCTAACAGAAGGTTAGGTTTAGATGTGGTTATTTGTTCCTAAACCATTAAATTACTACATTTGACACCTAATTACTAGGCAATAAAACCGTTACTAAATTAAGAGATGGATAACTATATTATTGCTTAATTCCATGTATGTGAACCAAAACGACACGTTAAATAAAACATTATTAATGTCACAACAAATATGCTTCATTATCCCAGCTAGGATTAAATATTTGATGGGTTTTTCATTTCAAATTGAGGTCATTATATTGTTATTTTTACTGTAAACATTTATGTAAAAGCTGTATTTTTTTTATTTTTATTTTTTTTTTTTTTACTTCAGGTCATCAATATCTACCTCGTGGCTACTGCACACCAATTCATAATACCATTTAAACTGGTTATGTATCATTCAGAGAGACAAACATTTACAATAAAGACGCGTTTTTGGCTGAAGATGCAACAAAATAAACGCGTTTTGACCAAAACTGCCCCCCCCCCCCGCCCGACCAGACTTGATGTATTTGTTTGCACACATTAAACACGTAACCGGACAAATTAATAACTTGGCAGCTGTTTGATAAAACGGAAGAAAAGGAGCGTGCCACGTGTAGGACTTATTATAGTAAGTGAATTAAGCGGACAACGGAGCCCCGGCGGCGGCAGCAGCAGCAGCAGCTGCTGTCCGCGTTCACTGCAACGCACCACCATGAGGGCTTTTACCTCGCCTTGACATTGACCACATACACGCGCGCCTGCCTGGAGCCAAATGATAATAATTTAAATAAAAATAAAAACCACCAGAGACTTCAACAAACGGTGTCCAGCTCGACTCCTCTGTGAGTCGTGCGTTACGTGACCCAAGAAGGGAAGCCGCAGACGCCTTGAAAGTCACGCACGAGACGCGGGACCGAACCCGCGGAGCAGCGAGTCGCCATGTGAACAATACCCGGCCACGAGCATCCCCCCCCACCACCACCACCACCACCACCGTTCCTCCCGTCGGTGAAACGGCTTCGTGCGAGGCGGTGAAAGGTTTAAAACACGCACACAGGTGAAGGGTCCACGAAAGCGGTCAGTCTCAACATACCTTTCGGCGTCCCGGAGGAGGAGCAGCAGCAGCGAAGAGTGGGGAAAAAAAGGAGAAAAAAAAAGCTTCAGGCTTTCCCCGACACAAAAGCTGTCTCGCTCCCGCTTCCTCCTTCCCGTATTGTCCCTTCAGAGGAGGAAACCTCCAGGAGAGGAAAAAAAAAGAGAGCGAGAGAGAGAGAGAGAGAGGAGCCGTGAAATAAAACTAAGTTTGTGCGAGTGCCGCCGCTCGGCTCGGTGTCGGATGAGTCACTGGCTCGGCTGGATGCTGTCCCTGTCCTTTTTGGCTCGGGCTATCTGTGCGTCGGCTGCGCGCTGCCGGACACTTTGCTCCAGTTTCTCCGGCTCCCCTGCTACAGATATGTGTTAGTAGGTCAGCGGTTGCATAACAGCTCTTAGGCTGCCGAGTCACGTTTTTTTTCGGTCCCCGTCTCTCTCTCTCTCTCTCTCTCTGTCTCTCTCTCTCTCTCTCTCTCTCTCTCTCTCTCTCTCTCTGTTTCTCTCTCTCTCTCTCTCTCTCTCTCTCTCCGCAGGAGCTCTACTGGCCCCTGTCTTTTTGTTCCCCTCTGCGCCCCATCGTCTCTTTTCGGCTCCTGCACTTTGCGGGAGCGGTTCATTTTATAAAAGAAAGAAAAAAGAAAGAGGGTGTGAATGCACCTGGCTTGTTGTGCTGTAGTTTGTAAGCCATGCTCATTACAGGGTTTTTCCTCTTATGAAGACAAAATGAGCTCTTATGAAACCCGTGAGGAACTTTTTACTAATCCTTTAGCAACCCAAGATGTTTACAAACATCCACCCCATAAGTCATCTGTGGACCTAAGATAGTTCAGATATATAGTCTGTTATTCACTTGTTTATGTGTGAACAGTCTTCCTCTTCCTGCTGGATCTGGTTTCACTTGATACAATCAGCCCAAATTAATGAGCTTTTTGGGAGATAATGTAAAATACAGAAAACTGTGGTGGAAATTAAACAATATTTAAAAGTAGACTTTAGGATTTAAATATGAAATGTCTCATTTTTCCTCAAAGCTCTAGACTAGCCTGTCATGGTTTTCTTTTTGACTATTTTTTTTTTGTTATCAATACCAGTGCAGTTCTGATGAGATTGTTTAAAATAAAACTGCATAGAAAATATTCAACCTTTGTGTTCCTTATAACCTAATATAAAAAAAAAAAAATACAACTGATATAACGTGACCTTTTTAAATTTGCTTAGATTGTCAAAATCACATCTGTTAGCTCATTGCAAGAATAAGAGACCAGGTTAAAGCTTTTAAAAATATTGTTTCTACAAAAATTTACATAAGATACAATTAGTATAATTCTAAGCAATATGAGAAAGCAAAGGCTTGTGTGGCTTCTGATAAGGCCAAAACATTTGAGTTTTGAGAAGATGCTGGCTGGAGCCAGGGAAACCTTCCAGCCCACATAGACAGAGCAAATGGGCTTCCCAACAATGATGCACGGAGGTGGCACCGTGATGTTGTGGGGGTGTTATGCTGCATGAGGAACTGGTGGTCTTCATCAAATATATAGTATCATGCAGAAATAACAATATGTGTAAAAACTGGCATATCAAAAAGACATCAACCTGGATCCTAAAGTTTGGCATAAACAAATCTGTGTGTGTGTGTGTGTGTGTGTGTGTGTGTGTGTGTGTGTGTGTGTGTGTGTGTGTGTGTGTGTGTGTGTGTGTGTGTGTGTGTGTGTGTGTGTGTGTGTGTGAGCAGGTCGGCCTGTCAGGAGGAAGACCCAACATGTTCAACACAAGCCATATTCTCTCTAAGGCAGTTTCATCAAGTACTGAGATCACATTTGCATAATTCTGAATATAAAAAGAAAGTTTTGGACTTCTTAAGAAAATCTCTCTGCTCTTGTATCTGCTGCACATAGAGTTGGAGGTGTTTCAGGTAGATGTTTTTTTTCCCACATCTGAACAGTGAGCCTGTCATCCATTTTCTTTGAAGAATTTCTCCAGCTCAGTCACACTGGATGAAAAGCCTTTCAGAAGAAACATTTAACACAGATTCTCAGTTGGTTTTAGGTTTGCGCTTTGACCATTCCTGTATAGAAATACGCTTTTCAAAGCATTTCGTTGTCGCTCTGAATGGAGGTGAAGATTCATACCTCTTCTCTTCAGCGCTGTCCAGCTTACCTGTCCCTGCTGAGAAATAATCCACACAGCATGACACTTTCCGCACCATGTTGCACCGAGGGGAAAGTGTGTTCAGGACTTAATGTATGTGCAAAATTAGTTTCCTGTGACACCACACCTTTGGCATGTAGTTATAGTTTCATCACATGAAAGACTGAAGTTATTCATTAGTGCAACAATCCTGCAGCTTTTCTATAACTTCTTAGAAATGCATGTGATCTGCTCCTCTTTGTTCAGATTGATTGTGGCTCAGTTAAGGAAAAGGGCCACGTCCGTTCAGCTGTACAGTCAGTTAATATATGGAGCTGTTGGTATTTCTTATCTCATTGCAAAAACATTCAAACACTCCGATCATCTCTTGTCCTGCCCTGGTCTGCAAAAACAAGACGATAAGAGAATCGTGTTGTTTATGGAGCAAAGCACTTTATGTCAGTGCCAATGTTTTCTGCTGTTGCATTCAGGTTTTATAGTGAGGAAATATTTGCTTTGGTCCAGCTTAAAAAATCCACATCGACGTCATTTAAAATCAGAAACTAAATCCAACAATTTGGTGTTTCAGCTCAAAACGAATGCTTGAATAATCTGTTTTCCTGTGGCTGAAGTTACTCAGCACGCATGGGGTTGCTACTTTTATTTATTTGTCTTTTTGTTCATTTGAAATTTTTAAATCTTCTCCTAGGAGCTTTTCCATCATCCAACAAAGCCTGTTGTTCTCAGCGCCTTCATATTCCATATTTCATGGGGTTTTACATCAGTGCTGCTTCAGCTCCGTCCCTTCCCCCCTCTCTGTCTGCAACCACACACGTGCACCAGTTCACCACACACACACACACACACGCGCGCGCACACACACACATCATTACCACCATTACGGTGTTGGGGAAACAGCGGCCTTGAACTTGTCTGGCTCCTCCTTCCTCCCAGTCAATCCTCTGTCAGAAGCCCCAACCCCCAACACTCTCCACCATTTCTCCAGCTGCAGCTCCAGCTGTGGTGTGGCAGTGCCTGCTTAGCAACCACAGGCTTTCTCTGCTTCTCATATTTATTTAGTGAGGGGGGCGGGGGGAGGTTATCAGACTGGATCCCAGACAAAAGGTCTGGTGTCTGTGTTGCTGTTTAGGTAAAGAAACAGATGTTGTTGCACGCTTAACCGGTGTAGCGTAACACCAAAGTGTGTTTTCTCACACCATTAAGACTGAAATGAGATTACGTTGGGCTGCACCACATGGATTTTTTTATTTAAAAAAAAGCTTCTCCTTTAAAATCCACCTCTGCCCTCTCTGCATGTGTAGCATGTGGTGTAGTAAACAATAGACAGTGCTGTGGATGAATGAATGACTGAATGAATGAATGAAATTCATGCACAGGAAGGAACTCAGCGCCCTCTAGTGTTGCCATAAATGCTGAATCGATAATCAAAGATGTAATTAGATTTCAATATCTTTTGAGGGACGGTTGTGTAATTCTGGATTTGTCTTTTTTTTTGTTTGTTTTTTTGTTTGTTTGTTTTAGTTTGTTTTGCTGCAGCTCTTTGGTCGTGAGTTCTCCAGAGCCACATCCTGGTTCTGAAAGGGCTGATGTATGGATGCTGATCATGCCTCCTTTCCCCCCACATGGGACGTTCTGTTTCCAGCTCAGCTCCTTTAAGGCTAAAAATAGCCCATTTTTTTCTGATTTCCATCTGACGTGATCGATGACTCATTCAGGGTCTCACTATTTTCCCCTGCATTCACCCCCCTCCTCACGTCTCACTGTCCCCTGTGCGTGGATCACCTTTACCGAGAAAACCGGGCCGACGCCTCTGCGGTGACTGCAGTTTTACGGCGTTTATCAAACAACGTATGGCCATAAATGAAAATCTAATTGTTTGCTTTGCTTCTAGGTGAAAATTGTGAGATCATTTTTGGCCAGAAGCTACAGAAACATGATGTTTTCTTGGTCGTACGCTGTGACCTTCAGATCAGACGTTCCTCCACTGTGCGCACAAGAGTTTGAACGCACAGGGTCAAAACTTCTGTCCATGTCAAAAACCAGAATGTCAATGAAGAGTTTGGTACAGAAACCAAAGCTTATAAAATTATTTTTTTTAATGTAGCAGATTTAAGAACAACTGCTGCGGAGAGGACCGATGACTTTACAGAAGTCGTAAAGGTCACCGCTGCAAAAGCTGGCTGTTTCCAAGCAGATCAATGGGAAGTTGAGTGGAAGGTAAAAGTTTGAAACCAACCTTCTTTTTTCAAGCTTAGCTGTTATTTATTAATTTAGTTTTTCTTCTCACACAGATGTAGTAAGTAATCCCAAGAGTGAGACTTCTTGCTTTTAATGACAAGGTCGTTGTAGAAAAAAAGGGAAAGAATATTAAAAAAGCCTTACGGACGAAAAGGAAAAAAATGTCAGATTTGTTTTTTAATTAAACGGCAGTAAGATTAAAAAACAGTTCTGTGACCAACACTTTAGTTTGGTCTTTATTAGGAGCACTGCTTGTTATTTCATACACTCCTGTTTTGCATTCCTGTTTTGCATTTAATTGGGGTTCTGATGGCGTAACGGTGGAGCAGGGAACTCATACAGAGGCTGTCGTCGAGTTTTATGCTGCATGTCTCACCCCGTTCTTTTCACGTCTCTGTCCTGTCTGGACTTTCCAAATAAAAGTCTCTGATGCCTCAAAACCAGCACGAGGTGTTGTGATTGGACACACTTCTCTCTACCAATCACTACTCAGAAAAGAAATAAGATCAAAAATATTTACAAAATATATAGTTTTAAAGCCATTTAATAATGAAAAAAAAAAAAAAAAGCAATACATGAAGAAGTTAATATGTTATGTTCAGGAGCAGGGCCTCCCTCCAGCCATGTTGTTTCAATGCCAACCCTCCCTCACCCTTCACTGGTCATCCCTTCATCTCTTCTCATCCCCCCTCATCCTCATATCTACTTTCTATTACCTCTTTGTTTCATGTCCCGTCTGCTTGGTCCTACATCGGCTCAGGAAAAGGTAATTTCCTGAAGACTTCTTCCCCACGCTGAGTCTTTTCCTCCTCAGCCTTGATCAGCACGTTGACCCAGATGACCCATCTCCAAACCCAGTCCATGCTTCCCCTCAAGTCTTCTGTTCAGTAAACATTTTAACTCGTGTCTCTGCGCTGTGGTCTCCTTTGCTGGTGGATTACGTAAAGCGTGAAGTAACAGAGGTATTGCAACATTTAAAGAACGGCAAGGCAAATCCCACTGAAGAGTTTGAGGGAGAGTCAAACTCGTGGAGACATGGAGAGTGGGGCGCAGTGTAGTTTTTGAATGAAATTACTGGAATAAATTAACTTTTCATTGACATTTCAAACTATTTTAGGTGACCCAGTTCCCAAAATATATCAACTTAAATTTAAATGTCACCCAGCTCTTTCAAATTAGATGGGTTTTTTTCTGAATATTTTAGAGAGAGCAAAGTAGCTCAGTTTTTGGAAAATATTAGCATGTTTTTGTTTGTTTGTTTTCCAGGATATTGCTAATCTGATTTTTCTCTTAGTTGACAATGCACTGCTCTTTTGAATCGGTTAAAAGATTTTTATCACAAAGCATGGGTCGGTTAGCGCCTGAGGCAACTGGAGAACATCTGCTTCATCAAACCCAACGGCCCAACAGTAATTTCTCATTGCTTTCGAAATGTCCGTGTTGAATCCAACTTTTGAAATGCCTGTAACCAAACCGGATCTTCCAGATCTCAAGCTGACCTTTCAGCTACTCCATTTAACAACAAACTCATGAAAACAACAGATGGCTCTGTGGGCCGGTTCGTCTTGAACGCGCCGTGTGAGGACATGTAAAAGTGGGATTGAATTAGCTCAGTGCTCTTCGTGCGGCCGATTCGCAGGGAGATAGACAGCAGATTAAAAGATCCAATGACTGCTAAATATGTCTCAGAGGACTCATAAAACTTTGACATTTGCATCGTCCGACCTTTCATGCATGTGCACCAAGAACATGATTAATGTCAGAGACCGAAGTAAAAGTTTTCAGAAATCGTATGCCTCTTCCCAACATGATACGTTTATGTTTGAGCCGTACATTGTACCTTTCTAAATAAGGTTTATTATTATTAGTATTTTTATTACTATTCAACATCCTTCCTTTTTGAGCCTTCCAGCATTATACACTCCAGCTGGATGTTATGAACTACTGTCCAATCATGTTCCTTCGGGATTCGTGATTCCATCAATTAGGCTGCAGTGGCAATAAAAATATTCACCCCGGGGAGCTATTTCATCCTCTTTAACGCTTTTGCAAATCAATCACAATCAATACAGTGACACACACAAAAAACGAGAAGCCTTCAATGTCAAAGTTGAAAACTGATTTCTACAAAATAATGACAATTAAATACAAATTATATTACCGGTACGTAAAACAAGGCGTTGCATAAATTCAACACAGGTCCTCGTCCAGTTTTCCATCCCACTTACTGTGAAATAGAAGAAATGGAGATCATATAAAGACGTCTGTGTCTTTATCCTGGAATGGTTCATTCACTGGTTCATCAGTTTGCTGGCCAGACAAAAAAAAAAAAAAGAACAACAAAAAACCCCAAAACATTCCATATTTTTATTTAAATCTCATCACTTTTCAAGAGCTCAGTTTTTTATTTGACATTAAGGTTTTTTTGTTTTTTTTTTCTGGGGCTTTTCTGTCAAAAATCTAAATTCTTAATCAGAATCGATTCATAAAAACAACATAAAGGGCAAAAACAGCTCGGGTTCCGACAAAGCCTTTAGACCCTCACATCCTGTAAGCTGCTTGGGTTTTGCTTTACCCAAGTAGGGAGAACAAAGACAGAAAAATGGAAAATAACCTGATCAGTGACTCTACACACCCTCTGCTCTCTTCATCCAAGCTCCTGCCATAGAGACACTGCTTTTGTCCTTTCTTCTTATTAAAAGCAGGTCAGATTTATTATTATTATTAGTATTATTATTATTAGTATTATTCTACAAGCAATTAAAGCTTTAAATGAATTAAGAGGAAGTCAGTTTTGCAGCTGGGCTGGTCAAATCTAACAGGTTATGTGCTGGTGTGGATCAACAGACAGAATAAAACACTGAAAAAAACATTTTAATCACACTAATTACAACTTTAGCACGAGTAATTTTATGAATAAAAAGAAGAATATCCCATCAAACAAACTATATGGTTGAGATTGTACAAAACAGTGAGAATTAATGTTACATCTTTTATTTTTTCTTAACTCCCCCAGGTCTTCTTACTACTATATTAAGCCAATAAAATGTAAAAGTCACTGTCAGGTTTATCCAGGCATGGAAATAAAGACTGGTTCTAAAACAAACCGTTTTAGCGGAGATTAGTTATAAGCAGAATGTTTGACTGGATGAGATCTCTGTCAACGTTTGAGATGATTTTTTTTCTTTTTCAAGGGATTTTATGGAGAAGCTGCTGGGAAAGGAGCCTCCTGAGCTGAGCCACCTCCTCCGACAAACTGCTGATGTGCGACCTCAGACTCACATCTCCTCCTGAGAACTTCCTGTTCGACTTCTGAAGAAGCGAGGGGTCACCGGGGCCGCAGGACGAGTCCCGGACCTTCCGTTGCTGCTCACACCCACAAGGAGGCTGGACCGCGGCCTGACCGGCCCATCCCACCTGCTGGGCCGTTTTTACCTGGACGTTCGGCTCCACCATGGCGACAGGTGGGCCGGCGGGTCTGCTGTCAGGTGATGAAGACGTCCTCCCATCGGGCTGACTTTTGAACCGGAGCTTGTGTGGGAGGTTCCTCAGGCCGTCGGACGAGTCTGCTCTCTCGCTCGCTGCCTCACACACCTGTGGATGCCGTGTTGGTGGAGGCCTGACCCACTCATCCAGTGTGTCATCGTAAAACCCGGTGCTGTCTGCCTGTGGGACACATGGACGGATGCTGGAGTCTCTACTGCCGGGCTGTGGAAACGTTTCTGTCCGGACACCCTGCTGCACGCCCTGCCGGGTGTGGTGGGTTTTGTAGTACGAGAGGCCATCAATGTTGCTGGGGGTCAAACTGGGTGGTGTGGACAAGGGCAGGATGGACACATCAGACGGATCCTTGACCATCCCGAAGTGAAACTTGAGGGCCAGAACCTCGGCCTTGAGGCGAGCGTTCTCCTCCAAAAGACCCAGGACCCTGCGCTCGAGCACCATGTCGTTCGCCCGCCTCTTCTCCCTGGACCTCTTGGCCGCCTCGTTGTTTTTCCTTCTCTTGTCCCAGTAGTTTTCGTCTTTCCTCTCACTGGGGGTGAACTCGCGCTTGCGACGCACACCGTCACCGTTACTCCCGTCGAAAACTGTCGCAGCAGCGTCCTCTGGACTGGCAAGGCTCTCCTGAAACTCCACGCCCAAGGAGCGGGGCTCGTGCGTCTGCATTCTGAGGTTAGAAACGGTTTCTTCAACGTAGGATTCAGAACCAGAACCAGAACCAGAACCCGATCCTCCAAGAGCCACAGACTCTGCATGGAGCAGAGGGGCCATCACGTCAAAGACAGCACCCATTGTCTGAGCTGCCATGCTCAACCTGGTCTGCTCTGCTGGGGCTCCACCTAGAGGCGACAAACAGAAATGCAAGATGTGAGAATTACAGCCAGAGCCAAAAGAGCCACAACCAGGCAAATAAACAAAACTTTAGATAAATAGAAAATATGTTATTTATCAAACAGATCATTAAATACTGTATAAATCATTAATTAAAACTTAATTTTAACATGTGTCCCATTCTACATTAAAAATACGTAACCATGTATTTTGAGAATTACAATACATGTTGGTGAATATATGAATAATTAAGTAAATAAAAAGTAAGTTATTCATAGCTCACACACACAAATTATTTACTGTTCATATATAATTTACTGTTATATATAATCTAATATATAAATAGTTAGTTATTTTTGCCATTTTGGTCCTTGACAACATCATCCATTAGTCAACAAAAACATTTAAAGTCAAGTATTAGATAAGAACATTAGGTAAAAGCATGCCATATGTAAACATTTATGCGCCATTTCAAATAACACCAAAAAGTCCATAAGCATCTCGATCAGTCAGTGTAAATTCACAATCAGGCATGGCAATAAAAATCCTGACTCCCACAACTGAATATGTTGCCTTAAATCAGAAACTATTTTTTTCTCGTTTGAGATACGTAAATAAAAAGGAAAAGTCCCCCAGGTGACACAGAGAGAAAGAGAAAGCCGGACTCACCGCTTCCCTGAAACTTTCTGAGGATGAAAACCCGAAGCGACGCCGTCCTGAGGCTGTTTGAGCCCCTCAGAGTCCAGCATCTCTCCGGCGTCTCCTCCTCCAGCAGGGGCAGCCGCTGGTTCGTCTGGGGTCGGATCCTCACCCTGGATAACCCAATCCCCCCTCCCGCTCCCTCCACCCCTCCCCCGCCTCTTCATGACGGGAAGCCAGCTGGACCAAAAGAGAGCCGCCGCCATCAAACTGCTGTCACGGAGAGAAAAGGCTGCATTATGCCTATGAAACGATGCTGTTATGCGATAACAACAACGCACGGAAATGTGCTATATTTTATTGTTTTGTTGTTGTTGTTATCATCAGTGCATCTCTCCAACTCACAACAACAGATTTCAGGACAAACTCTGACTCTGAACAATTTTCTGTTTTCCTCCTGTTACGGTTGTTTTTGATAAGCAGCATTGAAAGAGTAAAGCTTTGACTCCAAAGCATTTATTTAAATTGGTTCAATATTGCTCCTAGGCAAGAAGACCTTTTAAAGGGAAAGAGAAAATGAAAAAAAGTATCAGCAGACCACCTTTAGTTTATTTTAGGTTGCATTCATGATTGCAAAATAACAACAGAAGGCAGAATAAATGCTTGATAAAATGTCTTTTTGTTTCAACATAAACCTAAATGAAAACTTACTGTCTATATTTTAGAAAAGGGTAAGGTACGTCCAGCGATAACAATGCACAATTTACTGCATATTTACTAGAAATGGCCCAGCAGAAAGAAAATAGCATGTGTTGTGCTGATTTGTCACTCAAGATTACTGTAAAATATGTAGGATATGCAAATAAAATGAGGAAATACTCAAACTGTTTCCACATAAACATAAGACTTTATGTTAAAAACATGAAAAAAATCAAGCAAATCAAATTAATCAAAACATGACCATAATCATCGTTCTTTAGGTTTTACTGCAAGGGAGTAGGACTTCCTACATTTTGTTATATAAAATTAAGCTTTTTGTTTAATATATGGAGGTTGACATGGAAAAGCCAATTTTGTTTTCAGTTTCCTAATTCTACCAAAAAAATAATAATTAAAAAAAGTGCTGTTTCTTTCAGACAAGGAGAAACAAAGCTTCAGATGCAAAAAGAAAAAAGAAAAAACATCTGCAGGTCTTCTAGAAAGATTCAAATCAATGCTGCAGGAACCTTTTTGCTATAAGGTAATGAGAGACGGCTCAGTGGTTCTGCACAATACAGTGCAAGTAACACAACCAGATCCATACAGAGAATCAATCGGCCCGATTCAACGCCTCGTCTTCAACGGGGAGGCAGGCTGTTGTGCAATGCACAAAGGAAGAGCAGCTGAGGACAGTGCAGCGCTGGAAGTTCAGCTGAGGTTAGATGAGCTGAACAACAACAGCAGCATTGTTCACTCTGCTGAACGACAATACTTCCTCCCAAAACAGGGAAACAGTTCCCATTCCGCCTCTTTGTGTCAGTCTCATTAGTGTACATTTATCTCCTGTTTTTTTTTTTTTCCTGAAAATCCTCTTGGCCATTGAGTAACTGTAATTCTTTCTCTTTGACCGTGACACAAAGCCAGAGACGCAAAATCACGGCAGGATAAATAAATAAGCTTGTGGGAACACGTTTTAGTACAAGTTTCCTCAGCAGAACTTGAGTGGATTATCATTTATTTAGTTATAATTACAGCACACACTGAATGCGTCGGCAAAGATGTGTAAAAAGAAATAATAAAAAAAAACCTTTATCCCTCAGTTTATTTTACTGAGAGAACTGAGAAAAACAGAAAAAGATCTAAATCCAACCTTCAATTTCAGCAGAATATATTCAGAGGTAAAAAAATCAAACAAAAAGAACAATCCAACTTTGAGAAGTATTTAGATTTTTATTCTTTTTGCACAAGAGCACCTCGCAAATCCTATAAAACCAATGAGACAAAGCATTCCTTGTATTCTTATTAAATGTTTAAGCTGAACACTATATTGGACCTTCAAATGACTAAAATGGACAAAACCATTTATCTGGGGCATAAATAAGATGTGACATAGAGTCCTGTTTCCCTTTGCCAATATTCAAAATGGGAAAGACAAGAGGACGCGTTGTTCAAGCTGCTCCTTATAAACATGTAAATGGGTAAAAGCAAAACAGCAACTCACCTAAACTTGTTGAAAGTCAGAACAATAACTTAAAAAATTCAACTTCACCCGTATTTGTCTTGTCACCACGCAGGGAGATTGAGGGCATGAAAGGATGAATCAATGTGGCAACAAAAAGAAAATCCATTTTATGATAAATTGTAAATATAACTCAGTTTATTGCTGTACCTCCATGTTTGGTGAGACTTAGAAAGTTGGTGCAAAGAAAACGTCTGAAAACTATCCCAATAAAAGTGGTCGAGGACCGTGAGGGCCCTTTTTCTGCGTCACTTTTCAGGACAGTCTCACTCAGCCAAAGTGCTGCGACAGCCATATGGGCGCACTGTGACTAAACACGAGCAAGGCTCGTCCTGCAGGTGACGTTTCATTGGATCCTCGAAACTCGGCGGTGCGGGTGACCTTGTTTGACTCTGTCCACGTTCAGCGGGGTTCAAATCAGCTCACAATCCCCCTCGCGCTCAGGCTGTGTCTGCAGCAGCTTTATTCCTCTAATCCCCAAGCGGGCGACTCAAATTTTGCGAGGTTACACAATGCTAAGCAAACAGACCTTGACTTGCACAGGGCGAACAAACGCTTTAAATTTGTCCTTAAGAAACAGCGAGAATGTGAAGATATTTCTCATTTTGAAGCGCTGGAGCTCTGCCATCAGGCGCATGGTGCTGTACTGCTGCAGTGAAAACGGCCTCTGCGAGATCCAGAGAGAAAAGGAGCTTTTTACCAGTTTGTGTTCTTCCCATTACATCTATTTTCTTATTATGCTTTTCAGACCAAGATCCCTCCATGTTTGTAAGTGTACTTTTTAAAGTATTGTTTAAAGTTGTCCAAAGTAATCTCTCCCCCTTTTTATCACACATGGATGAATGGTCGTTCTTTACGCTGAGCCAACTAAGGGAACGTAGAGCCTGATTATCCTGTTTAAGCTTGACATTTAACAACAAAATTCCTTCAGATTCCAAGAATGTCTTAATGACCCATAACGCCTTTGTGGAAAAATCAAAGCAAAGCATTTCTAATTCCATGGGCGAGAGACAGCCATGGTTTTGGACCGTGGGAGGAAGCCAGAGAGATCCCACGCATGCACAGGGAGAACAAGCAATCTCCTTGCAGAAAGACCTTGGGCCCGGAATCAAACCCAGGACCTTCTTGCTGCAAGGCAACAGTGCTAATTAGCACTAGCTTAACCGGTGTTGTTAGTTTGTATGAACCATTTTGTTGGTATAAATCATCTTGTATTCTGCAGTGTCTTTGTCTGATCAGCAACTATTTAAGATTTTTTCACGTCTTCTTTGTTGAACTACGTTGAACATTGTTTTGGGTCCAACTTTTGATATCTGAAACATATTTGACATTTTTATAAATTAAAGATTCTTGTTTTGAAGACTTGCAGTATTTCTCTAGGTTGCTTGTGCAGTCCCTAACTGGATCTAAATGAACAGCAGGTAGACTGTTGACATTTAATGTATATGGAGGATCTTCAAGGGAAAAAGTTAAATCATCACCTTCCTAAATCGAAGGCCTGGTCATTTTTGACAAAAGTAATTTTTTCAGCAAAAATCACCACCTGTTTCTTCCAAACAATATTTTAGGCAAACAAACAAAAAAAAAAAACAAAAAAAAAAGAAAAAACACTTTTGTCAAAATAAATAAATAACACAGGCCATAGATGACATAGTGATGCATGCAGCACTGACCCATCCGTCTGTCCGTCCGTCAGAGGAAGAAGAGGCTGCAGCCTGAGAGGCCCAGTCTTCACTCTCAGCTCCTCCAACGGCGTTCACACATGCACACATTTACGATTATTTTTGCTTGATGAGAATTTTAAAAAAATAATAAATTACTCTTTAGTCTTATACTCAAATATTCAGAAAAATATCACTTTCAATTTCAAAACATTCATCTTCTGAACACGGAAAAACACATTGAGAAAACATTTTTTTTTTTTTCTCTAACATTTTCAGTGTATTAAAATATACAGCTTTTTTGCTTCATCTCCAGGTGTGTTAATTAATTTGTTTGCATAAAGCCAGTCCTTCTTTTGGACAGATTAAAGCTCTGTGCAACTTGTATGCGGGTTGGGCAAATTTGTATAAATGGCCAGTTTCACCACTGTCATTCCTCGCTGTATGTGTGCGGTATGTGCCGGATTTTGTGACACTGGCACAGCTTCCCAACATCCTGTTGATTCCCATCATGACATAATCAGGATGAATCAGCGGGCGCTCAGTTACATAAGCAGATTGTCATCCTCACCTCACCCTCGCCCAGATTAGAAACACAGCAGACTCAGCTACCAGTCACTAACACGGCAGGAGAAGACTGCCACCTACAGGAAGCAGCTGATACTTCAATTTGTTTATCTATATAAATATACACTGCTCAAAAAAATAAAGGGAACACTCAAATAACACATTCTAGATCTGAATGAATGAAATATTCTCATTGAATACTTTGTCCTGTACAAAGTTGAATGTGCTGACAACAAAATCACACAAAAATCATCAATGGAAATCAAATTCATTGACAAAGTATTCAATGAGAATATTTCATTCATTCAGATCTAGGATGTGTTATTTGAGTGTTCCCTTTATTTTTTTTGAGCAGTGTGTATTTTTTGAAAGTTTGTCCTTTTCAAAAATCTTTTTACTTGTCATAGTGAATTATTTTCTTTCATAAGATCAACAGCCAATAAAAATTCAACGTAGTCTGAAATGTAACATTATGAGCCTTTATTTCTTGATTTATGGCAACAATTTGTGTACAACTTTAAAACCTCTATTTGTTGACAAAAATAACATTTTCTAATAACATAGTACCTTCTGTTGATATAAAAGATCATAAATACAAATATTATACTCATTTAATAAGGAGCTGAAAGTATCAAATATGTACATTTTTAAAATGGGAAGAAAAAGCAGAAAATTATTTGATTCTCAACCTAAGATTCATTAAGACAAGCAACAGCAGTTGATGGTGTTTTTGCATAAGACAACTGACAGACTTCAGAAGATATCAACTCTTTTCCTTTATATTCAATGTTTCCTTTGGGGTTTTTTTTTCCTGATGGTCTGTTGATGTTTCGCTACCTGCATGTGTATAGTATATACAGTGTTGGTTTAACAGGCTTTCATTTGTCCTCATTGAAATTTTGCAGGGTTTAAAAGTTCCAAGGTCACTTTTCATAAGTGGCTAATAAACAAATCCTGCTTTGTTCTTTGCAAAGCAGGATTTGCAAAGCAAATGATGCCAGTCTAACATGTAGACTTGCTGTTCAGTCTTAGAAACAGGAGAGCCGTCGAAGGTCCTTAAAGTGAGAACATGTGTGGTAGAAAACAAACACAAACAACAGAAACATGTGACATGTGAAAAGTTCTGCTTTTTCAGGAAGAGATTACTTGAGAATGGCTGTTTGAACAGTCGTTATCAGTAAAATGAGTGAAGGCCTCGGTGTGAGGTTCTGAGTGGTCAGACGTGTCTCTTCATGTGAAGGGCCAGGTGGTCCGAGCGGGAGAAGGCCCTGTGACACAGCATGCACTCATACGGTTTCTGGCCAGTGTGCTTCCGGTAGTGACGCGTCAGTTCATCGGAGCGGGCGAACTTCCAGCTGCAGCCTTCCCACGGACAGCTGTAAGGCTTCTCTCCTGTAAAAGTCACACAGCGGTTTCTATGGAGGTCCAAAATTTTCAACAATGCATTATATATATATATATATATATATATATATATATATATATATATATATATATATATATATATATATATATATATATATATATATATATATATATATATATATATATGAAAATACAATGAATTCAGTTTTTTAATTATTCAGTTGAACATTTAATTACGTATTTGTGCATTTTATAAATTCCTAAAATATCAAAGTAATTACATAAATGTACTGACTTCAAACTGCTTGATTGTTGAAATGTGCTACACAAATAAACTTGAAATGACTCGACATATTTAGTGCAGTTCCCGTTTTTGTAAATTATGACACGTAATCATTAACTCAGCACCTTATTTATTAAATTGCGGCTTCCCACTTTAGATACCCATTCTGGTTGTAATGTGAGTGTCTTTTCTTGTGGTTGTCCCTTTGATTACCTGTGTGGGTCCGGAGGTGGGCCTTGAGGTGCGAGCTCTTGGTGTAGGTCTTGGTGCAGCCGGCGTACTCACAGCTGTGGATGGCGGGTCTTTTTTTCACCGTGGGCCTCCTCCCACGCTTCTCTTCCACTCCACCAGGGGGCAAATGTGGTCTGATCACCATGGGCTGCTGGTGATTGGCCAAATGCACCGTGGCCTGGCCGTGGGGGTGGGAGTAGTCACCAAGAAAACTGGAGTTGAGACTGAAATGAGGCATGAAGCTGTAAGGTCGAGGGTTGGGGGTCATGACCTGTGGCTGGATGAACCTGCTGTCTGGCATGGTGCGCAGAGGGTGATGCTGCTGGGCGTAGTAGTGGTTAAAGTCCCAGGATGTGAACTTAGTGTGACTTCCTCTGCTGTGTCTGTCTACACTGCCTCCTTGTGGGATGTCAAACTGATTGATATCCTGTACGTTAGGGAATATGCGTCGACCCGGCTGGTTGGTGGTGTAATCATGGTGGTACATCTCCGGCTCCGCCGATGTGGTTTCAGCAGGAGACATGAGCTCAGCCATGACTCCACTGTTGCCCATCTGCACACTGCCCTGCCCTGCCTGTTCCTTGAACATGCCCACCTCTTGGTACGTCAGGTGTGGGTCGGGTTGTGCCAATTGTTGATCGTCTAAAGGAGTGTTGAAATCAGGAGAATTTTTGTTCCACTCAGACAGCAGAAACTCAAGATCCAGCGATGTCTGGCTGTCATCATCCAGGAGCTCCGCCGTCATCTGCTGGCTGACCTGGACCTGCTCAGAGCTGTCCGGTGAAAGTTTGTTGATCGGAGAGTCCAGAGGGAGAGCGCCATCGCTGGACTTCCACACCTAGATCAAGAGGTATGATCATAAGATGACTCCTGCCTTCTGTTTTTGCACTCCATAAACATCCAAAACTGTATTGGAAACGTACACAATTATACACTTTCAGGGTCTGTCATATTGTTAATGAGGTCCTAAGTGAAATTTGGCAGCCTGTCAGAAATACCAGGAAAACCCATTCTTAGTTGATTCCATGTAACACCAACTCAGCATGTTTTAGAATTAACAAACAATAATTTCTGACAAACAGTCATGTTTATTAGCTTTTTTCCTCTTATAAATATGTGGCAATTCTGCTACAGTTATTTCTTTTTGGGTCTTGTGGTCTAACAAACTTTGTATCTATGGGACACAAACATTAAATAATAATAATAATAATAATAATAATAATAATAATAATAATAATAATAATAATAATAATAATAATAATTTTTAGTAGTAGCAGTGGTATTAATACTGTCCATATTGTTCACATTACAGTTTTTTTTTTATTTATTGAGATTTTATGTGTCAGACTGATGTTCATGTTATTCGTTTTTCACTCATTTTTAACTTTTCCATAGATGAGTCAAAAAAGTTTTAAAACAATTAAACTTGTACAAAACAACTGTTGCTGGGGAACCTTTTTTTCTTTTATGATAATCCGAAATTTATGGCATGCATTTGTACTCAGCTCCCTTACTCGGACACCCCTAAATAAAATACAATGCATCCTATTATCTTCAGAAATCATGTAATTACTAAAAGGAAACAGAAAGTGTGTGTGTGGCACAAAGACAAACCCACAATAAACTGCACTAAAATATGTGGCTGCAATGTGGCTGAATGACTCATCTGAAAAACAGACAAATGTGAACGCGGCTCAGACACATGATGAGTAATTATGATTACGCTCAATTATGACTCCACCAACATAACTATGACATTTTTTTCTTTTTCCCATTCAAACACAGTATATCTGTCATTTTGGTTTTATATTAATTGATTCAAATGAATGAAAACAAAAAAAATCTTTATAATCTGCTATTTTGAGAACAACTTTCATATGCTGAGCGAGAACTGAAGCAGTTTAATAAAGGCTCTGCTGCTCTGGAAACCCAAAGTAGCAGCTTGGTTTGCATGTACCTTGATCTGCCTCTGAGCACATTCATGTTGTTCAAAGCTGAAGCTAAAGCGAAAGTTTCAAAAACCATTTAAATACAAAACACTTTACAATAAGATCACAAAAGATTTGGGTGCTTTTTACCGATGTAATCACAAGCATCACTGTAACCTTGAACAATTTCAGAAAACCCTATCAGTAAAATAGATATCAATCATGCTGCTAAATGCACAGGAAAAAAAATCTAATTTTACAGCCCAATTTTTCCATTTTTCTTAGATATTGTTTTAACTGCAGCTACAATCCTCTGCCCCAACGTGCATCTTTAAAGCTCTTTTTCTGTTGTTGTTTTGTCAACGTGCAGAAAGAAAAAATAAAGACGTTGCCAATACTCACTTTCATGTTGTCAGTGGAGTGAGACAGACTGGAGAACGAGCTAAAGGAAGGGAGCGTAGCCTGAGTAGCAGCCATCAATCTCTTGGGCGCGATTGCAGGAAAATGAATTCAAATACTAACAGTGACTATAATTCTAAGAGAGATTTTAAAAATGTGTAAAATTTCTCATGGCTATTTTCCCCTCACTTTCTAAAGCCGCGAGTCCTCTTGGCTCAGTGCGAGTCCCCTCGGAGCCCGAGGGCCTCAGAGAAGTAAAGTCTCCTTAGTGCTCATCACTATCTCTCCTCACGTCTCTTGTCTGTCTCTGTCAGCTGGTCGTCCAACTTCAAATCTCTCTTTTTCATGTAGCTCTGGACCGTTAGAAGGAGGAGGAGGAGGAGAAGGCATGAGCGAATTACTTTAGCCTTTCCATTGCTCGACTCTCTGTCTTCTATTGACAATTGTTTTTTTTTCTATTTTAAATAAAGTACATCAATTTGACAATTTGCAGAATATTTGAAGAAATGATCGCGATAAATTATCGCAGAAAAACTTCTAACTTATATGTGGACACTAAGATAGTTTATGTATTTTTTAGTTGAAACACTTGAATGAAACCATATATCTGACATAAAAAAGGTAAAATGCTAAAAATGAATAATTGGAGAACATATTTTACAGAAAAAGACAGAAATCAAGTAGGAAACAACTGAAAAAAGCAACGAGACAGAAAGAAAGATTCAAAGAAAGAAAGAGAGATGTTTTCAATTTTTAACAACACATTTATTTTTCAATAAAAACACATTTTAACATAGTTTGCTTCAACATTCACGCAAACATTGAATTGAAAACTATCTTTTTACACACGACATTATTAAAGCACCACAAAGATAAAAATTCAGTTACGTTTTTCCTCATTGGAAAAAAAACCATAAATTCTGCTTTTACTCTATTTTTTACCATCAGATTAAACTTATTAATATTTATATTAATATAAATGGAACATTGTCACAATAAATTTCACTTACTAGACTCCTTTTAACTTTTGTATAACCTGCACCAAATATAAAAGCTACTTCAGACCAATAAACACCACTTTTTTAAATAAAAATCTTCCAACAGAAAGAAAGAAAGAACCCTGAAAACCTTTTAATAAGTCTTTGTTGTGCCACAGAGTGCAGACTTTGTGGGTATATTTTATGTAAAATATTAATTTCAAGTTATTATGAAGAAATAAAAAAAGAAAGAAAAAATTCTGTTGGGCTATCTTTAGAAAAGTTTGCTCATTTGATATGTAAATATGTCTCAAATTAAAGAAAACAGAAATAAAGAAAACATAGAAACCAACGCTTTCTAAATGCATTTTAAAGCTTGAAGTTCTCTCTGGAAAACCAGAAAACAAACTCTTTTGTTTCCTTACGGCAAGTTCAGCCCAGTTATTTACGCAGGCCTGTCCGTATATTCCTGGTGCAGACAGGCAGCTTCTGGGAAGACCTGTGCATCGGAGGTGATTATATCCTCGCTGCTGTTTATCTGTGGAAACGGGTCGAAGGCAGCCTGCTGCCTGCTCACAGATAAAGGCTGCTGCTGATCCGTGATAACGAGCCGGCCGCTGATAAAGCCTCTCTTCCCATCTGAATGATGATTACAGCAGACATTCATAATGAAAGTCCAGTGGTCTTAAACATGAAGTTTGTTTGATTCATAAAGTTCTCCAACAAGAGTTCTGGGATAGATGCCCAACCAAGCGCCTGCCTGGGACGAGGCAAGAGCTTGAATGGTTGGAGCTGTAGTGTGAATCCCTGTGTTGTTTCAGAAATATGATACTATGAAGAAGTTGTCACACTATACAAACTTAGTAACTTTCTCATTCTGATGGTGTAGACTAAAATCTGGCTCACTTGTACGACTAAAAACACATTTTGATGTGTACGGCAGAAAATGTTCTTTAACGGGTATTCTCCTTCGTAACCATTAATGGAAAGCCTTGTGTTTCTTTGGAGGCCAAAGGTTAAAAAAATTGCTGGTAGGCTATTTGAATAAAAAAATTAAAAAATAAATAAAAAATAAAAACTCAAGAAAGACAATCTATGGGATTTAGATTCAAAGAAATGACATTCAAAAGCACAACTCTGGAACTCGTCTGAAAGAAATTAAAATGATGACTTTTAATCTCATAATTATGACTTTGCACCTCATAAGTTTTTGTTTTAGATTGCTCACTTTATTCGTCATGTTTAAAAAATTTAAAATACTTAATTGCCACTTTAAAAGCTGAATGTCATAAAGATAACTTTGCACTTTATAATTACAGTTTTGAAACTTGCTATTTTGACTTTGTGTCTCATGACTAGGAGTTTGAATGTGACAATTGGGACTCATGTATTCCTGACGTGCTTCTATTATTTTTGCTTCCAAGCTGATAATTACGATATTGAAACTGGCAGTTTTGACTGAAAATGGAAATGAATGCTTTTAAACCCATGACTTTGAATCTGTTATGATTCAAGACTCGGAAATTCAGACTTTTTTTTTTAAACTTAAATAAATTAAAGTGTTAAGAACTTTTTATTTTTTTTTTCACATATTTAGCGAAAATCGACTTTCGTGATCAAACCTGCTGAAATAATACGTAAAGTGTAATTCAGAAACAACCGCTGACGTCGGACTTTGCTATTCTTTTGCTGTTGCTATAGAAACGCCATAGCAACGGCTATAGCGTTTCTAAAGCAAGTTCTTGAGCGGAGTTCTGGATTTGCGGGCTTTTAAAACTCAGAGCAGGTGAAACTTGGTTGTTTTCGTGCTGTCACCACTTTAGAATGTTTTTCCCTTTGTTCTCTGGAAACCAGTCAGTCAGGTTATTATGATTTCTCTTCGTTTGCCGTGCCGTTGTTAGGCAACCCTTGTTAAAACAAGCTAGTTATTGAAAAAAGTAAATTGTTTAAATGCCTTTACCATATATGATATATATATATATGTCAGCACCTTTATATTTATATGGCCTATTGAGCCTGAGTAAGTGATTTTCTGTTAATTCTTGCGTGTGTGTGTGTGTGTGTGTGTGTGCGTGCGTGTGTGTGTGTGTGTGTGTGTGTGTGTGTGTGTGTGTGTGTGTGTGTGTGTGTGTGTGTGTGTGTGTGTGTGTGTGTGTGTGTGTGTGTGTGTGTGTGCGTTTGTTTCTAATACCTTGTGGGGATCATTTTCCTGACACATACTATGTTACTATGTTGTGGGGACCTACTGGTCCTTGTGGGGACTGCTGCCTGGTCCCCACAAGGGGAAACGCCGTTTTTGGGTCAGGGGTCAGATTTAGGACTAAGGTGTGAATTGAGTTTTGGTTAGGGTTGGGGTTATGTATGTAACGGTTAGGATTAGGATAAGGGTAGGTTTATGCTGTAGAAATGAATGGAAGTCAATGTAAAGTCCCCCCAAAGATAGCCACGCAAACATGTGTGTGTGCATGTTTACAGATGGAGCACATCTTCAAAGGTGCAGGAGGAGGAGGACTGTGGAATAATCCCAGACACCCACGGTACAACAAGGAGACCGAGGAATTGAGGCATAGTGAGTGGATGCATTTTTTAAATTATTATTTTACTGTTCCCACTTATAAAATTAACTATATTAATAAACTGTAGTTTTAAATCTAATTTTTGATATCAGCTGCATAGCTAAGGATAGATGAAAACATAGCTATAGCTATCAAAACCTTTGACAATACATTAAAAACACCCATCATTTGGCTTTATATGCGTGTCATCAGAGGATGAGAGTGTTATTGTGCAGCGAGGTCAGTGGTTCAGCATTCCTCGTCTCACTTGTGCTTTTTCTTCCATGATGTTCTTCTGATTTGTTCAGTAAGGAAAGAAGAGGCGGACCTCATATGCATCAAGAGAAAAGAGAGCTTCAGGCCAGAAAAGTGTAAGTCTGTTCATATCAGAAGCAGTAATGTTTTACCACAGGAAAGTATTTTTCATATCTTGCTAGTTACAAACCACAGCAACAAAAGCTCGTAATACAATGGTTTTTGTGACAACAAGTTGTGCGTAGTTGTGAAGCTGAGCAGGAAATTTGGATTACTTTGCCTTCACAAAATAATCTAAAGTATGGCATGTATCATGTCACTTTTAAAATAAGATTATAGTGCATCCAGTGACCTTCAGAAAATCATCCATGTAAATGAAAAAACGTTTTGTTTTTTGTTTTTTTCAAAAATGCAAATCCATATATCTACAAATGCACAACAAACATAAAAACAGCTCACAATTCCGCAGTTTTCTTTTCATTTCTTAATTATAATCTCTTTTGTGGTGGAAATTATGCGGCTTTAACATGCCAAAATGTGAAAAGCCCGTACGGTATAGACGGATTCTTTAGCCAGGTATAACGAGTTTATAAATTATTTTTATACACAGTGAGGATAGTTAATGTATTGATGTTAAATGGTTAGATGGTTTAATTCTAGGCCAAATATGGCTGAACATACCCTGTTCGTGTTCAGTCACAGTTTTAAAAATACGTACCGCTACGCACCGGTGAATAAATAAAAAGCTTTCCTCCTGTTTTGGTGAAGCTTTGTTGACTGCAGAAAAATCTACTGCAAGTAAACCTGCCTATCAATCCAAGACGAGAAGGAATGTGAAACGCAATGCTGAAGCTTGTCGAGCTGGGAAGAGCTACGAGAGGGAAATGTTTCACTCTGGCCCCTATCGTATGTACCCGAAATCATATTTGACTGAACTTCAGTCGTTATGAAATTCTCCTGCAAATGCAGGAGAATGTCCAGAACTTCCGGACCCGATACCGGTCACAGTGATCCCTTCTCTGCTTGCGCTCTCAGGAGATATGGAGGACGAGAAGAGGAGGCTTCAGAATTACATGGCAACAGGAAGATATGAAGACCCTGGGATGATTTTAAAAAAAGCCGGTCGCAAACCGGAGGAACCGCAGAAGCCCGACACCTATGAGGAAGGTAATGCTAGGATCCAGATGGAGCAGCAACATCACAAAATCAATCCATCAGGGATGAGTCTTGATTGTGAATTAGTCTTCACAATTCTCTCTGAATCTCTCTAGTTCTTTTGGGGTTTTTTTCCTGTGTTCCTCACATGAAGCGTTTTTCTGTTCTGTAGTTTTAAATGAAATAGAAGAAAGGAAACAGTTTCTAGATGATATGGCAGCTCTGGGCCAGAACGAGCACACCTTCGTTGTCAACTCTCAGATATCACAGGTGAGCAAGTGGTTCATGTTGTCAAAAATGCATTTTTACGTCCATGGTGGCTACCGTATTGTCTAAAAATGTATATATATATGTATTTAAATGTTTATTGTTAATTTGGATGATCATGTCTGATAAGAAAAAAAATAGAGAAACTAAATTCAGGGTGTCAGAAAATTTCAACAATGCATAAGACCAATACAGAAGGAATATTTTGACCAACATACTCATGGTGGAGACTGCTCATTTCACTGTTTGACCAGGTTTAACCCTTACATTGTAATAGTCAAAGATTATGACTGACTACAAGAGGAAGAATAAAATGTGGTAAAGAAAAGTGCAGTCAAGTGTTTGTGGGAGATCCATGAGGTGGAGATTGCTTCAAGAGCCACTGTTCACAGGTGTATTCAAGGAATGGGCTACGACTGGTGCATTCTGCGTGTGAAGCCAGTACTTTCCCCGGACTTTCGATCTCAAAACACTGACGAATGCACTCAGTTGAACAATCCTGTTGTTGGGACGGCAAACATTTAATATTTTAATGCTATACCTCCCCAACTGGCAAAAGAACTGCTTGCCCAGCAGGCTCTATGTGGTTTCTGCAGGTCTCACCGACTCAAATTTAAAACTTTTTAAGACCATTAGGAATGGAAGTTAAGATCTCCGTCGTGACAGAAATATGCAAAAGAAAATGGCAAATGCATAAATTGTATGGGTCGGCAGCAGAAGTGAACATCATCAAGCCAGTCGGTGATAAATTTGCACTCACCCAGGATGTTAAATTAACGACACATTTTTCCTGTCCTTTTACCGACAACAGAAGCTTCATGAGCTGCAGGCCTTGGAAAAGGAACGCAGCTCCAAGCAGAACACAGAGAAGTGAGCATCCCTTCAGGCATAACGAGCGCCGACGAGACAGGTCTGCAAAGAACGTTTCGAACTGCTGCCTGGCTCATGTTTCAAGTTTATGCATCAGTGAAAAACACCAAACTGGATAAATAAATTCGGTTTATTCTTCACCCTACATCTGTCAGTACGTTATTTAATCCGGCCGCTGTTGCAGAATAATACAGTATCGGCGAGAAAGATGTGCGACAGAAGCCCTTGGTTCACGCTGGACAAAAATCAGGCACAGAGCAGAGGCAGAGCGACGACAGAGGAGTGAAACTAAATGACAAAAACATGAGCAGAGCAACAACACACACATTTACATGAACTCTGCAGACCTTCATCCACATGCGCAGTTAAATAAATGGCACTCAAAACAGCAAGATCATAAATACGATTTCCTATGACCCTTAAGGCAACATACAAACAGCAAGGCTTTGTCATGTGAAAGTTATTGGATGCACAAAGAAGCCTAAATAAACCTGATAGTTAAAGCTCCTATAAAATGGTATTTTGCTTATTCTAATTATTGCATGTGTGACAGATAAGTCTATAATAACTATAACAGAACAACAGGTTGTTTATTTAAAAAAAAAAAAAAAAACATTTTCTCCCTTTCACTTTTTTCCCCCCAAACACACCCTTCACATAAATACTGTAAGTTTCCAGCACAGGCACAAACAAACGGCAAGTATTTCAGAGACACTATAGCAGCTGGAATTCTTCAGGTATACTTTGCTGGTTGAGCTTTTCATTGGAAAATTCTGCAGTTTAAAGCAAAAACACAATCATCCTAAGAACCATAGTACCACCAGTTCAAACCAAACGGGTTGAAACAAATAAAAGGTCCATCTTCTCTCCTAAGGAGTAAAGGGGATATTAAGGAGTAGGATCACCTTTACCCTTAGGTAATAAGCCTCATAACTTCCCCCATTGCTTATTTTGTGAGTGTGTGTGTGTGAGCGAACGGAAAGTGTGTGTTGTAGTACAAGAGGCTACATGGCTGTAAAGGGATGTTACAATGGTTTTATTCTGACTTTGGCCTTAAAAGACTTTGACCTGTGAGTAGCCAAACTGAAATTCAAAAATGTCATATTTTCACTGATCATTGAACGCATCGTACCTCTGCACCATCAGGTCACAGTAACAAAAATCTGAGCTGTGGACGCCGTTACTGTACAGAGAATATTTTCTGTAGCTGTGGGGTGTTTAAAATGTAGTCAGAAGAAGCGCCACTGCTGTAAGAACCTTGTTGAAAACCAAAAATGCTTTTGCAAATAAGGCTGCAGAAGAACGAGAGAGAGTGACACTTGCAGTAGGCCACACTAGGGCTGAATGAATTACATTCATAGATTAGGGGTGTACCGATGTATCGGCGCAGATTTCCTTCATTTTTGGAGATCGGTGATCGTCCAAGTCCTACAATGTGAAGTCAATCTTATCCCCCCAATCATCCACCTCAGCAAAGGCCTAAATATCAGCCACTTCTTCTTGTCTCCTGTGAGAAGTGTGACTGATTCACCAGCCCGCCAGATCCTGGCTGCAGGTTTGCAGTTAACAGTTGCCAACTCAGCAACATTTCAGACAAAAAAAAAAAAAGGAGCCAAAATCCAAATTGGCAACTCAGGCTTTTTCAAGATCCATAATTAGCGATCAGCCAGAAAACTGCAATCGGTGCACCCCAAACTGTAGCTGGGCTGTTCTACTCTTTCTGGTTTTCAACATCAATTTATTATTATTTATTCTCAGATGCAAACTGTCTCTGTTTCCAAGATTAACCGTGATTGACTATTTAGGGCAAGAAATGTGTAAAAGGATGTTTTGAATGCAGTTTTCTTCTTAGAGAAAACTCCTCTCATTTCCCCAAGTAAACCTGGATTTGGATAAAAACCGTTTCGGAAGGTCAAATTCATTACAGAAACCGGAGATCGGATCCTCTCCCACAAAGTTCGGAGTGGTGCATCCCTACAATAAAACCATGACTTGGGGGGGGTCTCGGGTATCAAGGTGAAACAGAAAGTTTAAAACATGATCCTCTGCCTTGCCTTCATGGTCACTGAGCAACACTGGAAGATTAAAGCTTGGAAATAAAACAAATCAGTGTGGCGCAAATAAAAGCGTCCCTTACACTTCACCATGTTTACTATTCAGAGCTCAGAAAGCCCTCGCTTGTTAGATTGACCATCGCTTTGAAACACAAAGACAGATGGAAACAGTCACTGCAGACGTTTTTAGAAGCAATTGTGAGCAGATGCCAGGTTGCAGGTGAAGTTTCTCTTGTTGGTCTGATATGTTTCATAATTCTGCTTTTAATAAAAACGTATTTAGTCTTGTTAAAACAGTCCAACAAGTCCCTGCTCCTCAGCTTTTGTCCTTGCGGGGGCTTTGGCTCTTTCCTGCGTCTCCTTTATGGCTCAGCCTCTTTAGCACCTTGATGGGTTTAAACTTTGTCCCTTTTTTCTTCTGGTGGTCACTGTCTGGAGGATCCTTGTGAAAGTCTGACCAGAAGAGGAAGAAAAGAAAAACAAAAAAAAGAAAAAAAGAAAAAAGAAAAAAGTGAATTACAAAAAAATGTTTTGACTGATTTAGGAGCACAACGCCTAATTTTAAAACATCCTACCTTTTTTCTTCAGCATGGCCTCCATTAGTTTGTCTTCTTCTTCTTCCCTGTTGACACAGCGATCATAAATATTACCAATCAGTATAAACTAGTACAGCAGTGATGGATACCAGTGAAGCAAGCTGCTGACTACCTCTGCCGCTCCTGATCCATGCTGTTAACTATTTGGTTGCGCTGTTCAATGATGGTAACTAGCTCTGCCATTAGCTCCTGTTCCCGACTCTTGTCCTCCTCAGTCCAGTCTTTCTCTGTTTTTTTTTTTGTGTTTTGTTTTGAAAAAAAGAATACAAACATTTGTTTTACACTGTTAGAGCCTCAATCTGTTTGTGCCAAAGGGCCTTTATGGAAGTCTATAAAAACCTGGTTTGTTGAGAAGACACCTCAGCTCGTACTCCACATCAGCTTGCCTCTCCTCCAGGTTCTGCTGCTTTGCACTGTGTGGAGAACGAAACACCACATTCTGGTTCATGAATATGGACCAGAATATATGACCTTGTCTCCTTAGAAAATAATCGATTATTGCATGTTTGCACTGTGGTACAAAAACAAGATAGAAATACCGTCAAAGGTTTTGTGTACAGATGCATCAACGATTTGGGCCAATAACTACAGAGTCGAGCAAATAAAAGCTTCCCGATAGTTTCTGTATCTGTAAATGGGTTGAACGATTGCAGATGCACTAAAAGTTCTATTCTTCTGTAATTTTATGCCAGTTAAAACTAGCTGCCGATAAATTTACACGACCATACACAGGAAAATAAAACTTGTTTTATTTACAAAAAGTCTGATTCATTTAACCGTTTGCTTGACGAGAGCATCAACCGTTGCTGCTTTTAGTCCTCAAAATGTGAAGAGAACCGTTTCTTCGGTGTCGGACTTACGTGTAAACCAGCTCGGCTTCACGCCGCACTAAATGATGTTTATCGTGAATCAGAGTGAACCACTCCACCAGGAGGCGCTCCTCATCCTCGTCTTCACAAAGAACAGAAGAGAAAGACTTCAGCGTGACTCGGCATTAAATGTCATCGAATACTTGCATTGAACAGAAATCATCTCTGCACACCTGGAGAAACGTTTCTGCGACTTCAAAAGAGGAGAACATGAGTCACTTCAGAGCTTCTCCTACCTTTAATGTGACACGTAACGATGCGATTAACTGAAAAACAAAGTATGCTTTGTTGTGGAAAGCGTAATCTTTTATCTCCGATTGTTGTTTTAGTGCCAAATTATGGTCAAAAGTTTTAATGCACGGCAGTTTCATAAAACCATCATTTGTTTTACAGAAGGGATTAGGAGATTTTAGCCATGTCCAGATGTTTACTTTTGAAGAGAAACCTTCTCTCTTCAATCCAGATATTTGGAGAACACATTAGTTAGCTGTTGTGATAAGTAGAACACAATAAGTTCTCGTTGAACATTGCCACGACTGGCGGATTCCTAGCAGCCTCTCTGAGCCGCTCTCGTCTTCACAGTTTCTGTAGTGACTTAACTATTTATCCTACTGTTTATTTAGTGCGATGAGATTTTGATCCTTTGTAAACCCTGTACAAACCACAGGTTTAGCCAAAGTGATGCACATTTAATGAAAATCCTACAACTACCACAGAAGACTGAAAGCTGGAATTGAAAAACGATTCAACAAAGTACTGCTTTAAGATTATGAACATTTACGCAACTTGATTACTCTTTCATGTTTAACCATTTCCTAACAAATGCACTTTTTTTTCCTTTTGAACTGTGCAAAGCAACGGTCACATGAAAAGGTGAAACAAGCTCTGAAATTATTTAGCTTTGTCACCACTTTTTTTTTTTTAACGTCACAAAAACATTTCCAACTGTGAGTAGACTTTTTATATTCACTGTATTGCAATCGAGAACTAACAGGAACCACGCGTATGATACCGTTAGGAGTGTCTCTCAGCTTCTTCTCCAGCTCCACCCCTCTCTGCTCCAGCTCATCCAGCTGCTTCTCCAGCTGAAGCAACTCCGCATGGATGTCCTCTACTGGGATGTACTGATCCGACTGCACCTGCAAGGATTGTTTGGAGCCTGGTCAGAACGTATCCCATTGGTATCATTAAAAAAAATAAAAATAAAAAACAAACGCTCCATACCTTGCGTTTGATAAGTGGGAAGCCGTGTCCTGGGGCCGGGGGTCTGGCAGGACGAGGACCTTTGGAAGGTGGCGTTTCAGACTTGGCATTGGAAGGAGAAGCTTTCCTGTTGAAGGGATTCTCCTTACAAAACCTCTGCAAAAAAAAACAAAACAAAAAAAAAAGAAAAGGCATTTGATGGAAGATAAGCAAGCAACCCAATGTTGCAAAAGAGAACTTACTATTCAGGGAGAGAGAAAAAGAGGAAGAGCAGAAAAAAGCCAAGATAAAAGGTATGTTTGCATGTCTCTTGGTAGAAGAGACAAGAAAATTAGCTAAACGAAAAGCTTAGCTTGATAGCGACGCTGAGCCGTCTCGTTCAACAGCCAAACATTTATGCTAGCGTCCTCGTATTTGAAACTGGGTTAGAGTTGATTCTCGAGGTTGGCCCTGTGTATTTTTCTTCTGGCTTCATAATGTATGATAAAAATTAAAACCGACATTGCGCTGTTCACACTAATCAACAAATCTGCCGTTTGGTGCAACAGGTGGATGCGATTTCATTACTTTGTTGTGTGCCTGCGTGGTCAGCGGGCTGGGAGTGGTGGTCGGTCGAGGTGGCCTGGCTCCGGCGTTGCGGCTGGTCTGCGGCGTGGCCGGAGCAGAGCTGGCGTTGGGCGGCAAAGCAGACGGGAAGGAGCTTTGGGAGGAGTGGTTCAGGAGATCTGCTGAGGACGACGGGCTGTCGCCGGGTGACGAGATGGACGGTTCCGAGACGCTCTTGCTGAAGCTCTGCTCCTGGTCGCTGCCGGCGCCCAGCGGGAGCTGGGAGGAGCTGTGGTCTGAGGAGGAAGACAAACTCTCTACGCTGAGAGCTGGAGAAGGAGAACAGGAGGAGGGCTGCGAGTGAGAGGGAGCTGAGGGAGGCCGTTTGGTAAGAAGAATAAAATAATACAGAGGCGAGGCGGCGTAAGTGAAGCGGAAAAGAAGCAGGGAGAGGATGAAATGGAAACGAAAGGAAAAAAATTATTAATTTTCATTAACAGCACATCGTCTTTAGTTGGTCTTTGTTACAAACAAGTCATTTGAGTTCTTTTGATTTAGAGTTTAAAAAAATCAGACCAAGAGAAGCTCATCAGCTTCACACACTGACAAGCATGTAGATAAGGAGGAATTAGTTTGCAGGTCTAAATATTTTCATGTTCAATTCTATTCATCCATTCCATGTCATTCTTCATTTCATAATGATTTTTGTTAATCATTACGAATTAATAAATTTAGAATTTTTTTGTTGGTTGCACGTGTGTTGTTCTGTGTTCTCGTCAGGTAAAGCGCCATGAATTGCCTGTTCCTATAAAAATAAACTCGCCTTTGATGCATGGCATTTTTTTAACATTTGTTAAAGAACATATTATTATAACACAATACTTTTAAAAAAGTCTATTTCTCCATCTTTACTCCTGCAGATCTGCTGGCCTGCAGCATTTAGATGAGCCCAGCACACATGAATCAAATTAACTCTGCAGCACTAGATCACATGTTCAGGAGTTCATTCGGCCACCTGATCCAGGTCTGTTGGAGCAAAGACGCATCTTAACGTTGCAAGATAGAGCTTGAGGACAGACAAAAATGTTGCAAAGACAACTAGAGACAAAAATAAATGGTTAAGGAATCCTCGATTTCTTTTGGTGAAACTTTCTGGAAAACCCCTTCATGCTTCAATCACTCAGCACAAACCTGCAAACGCTGTGCAGCTCGTGTGGGTTTAATACGAGTTGAATTTTGGTTAAAGTGTAAATGTTGAGCTAAATGAGGTTTTGATCAAACCAACCTTGGTTCCCGGTAGCCGGTTGGGGGGGAACCCGAGGGGCCGGCCTTTTCTTGCTCTTCGCGCTGCCTGGGCTGGCGGAACGGGACGAACTTCCTGTTCTGGGCGTGACCTCTGAACCTGGCCCCTCAGGCGCGTGAGTGATGTTGTACCATGGGTGGGTGGCCGCCACTGCGGGTGGAGCCGTTCCTCCGTCGCTTCCCTCTTCATTGACTTCATCGTCCTCATCCTCAAATGGGTTGGGGGGCGTGGTGGGCCCAGAGCCCTCCGCTTGGAGAGAAGACGGAGAGCCCGTGTTTGGAGGCGTCGCCACTCCAGGAGGGGGCGGCGGAGGGGCTTTCTTCCTCTTAGTTTCTGATTGGACCAGGGCAAGCCAAGGTGGGTCTTTAAGTTTATGGGTGCCACTGAACCATGAGACACAGACAGTGATGGAGGGGTCACACAGAGGAAAACCACATCATACACACACACACACACACGGTACCTTAGAAAAGCATAAATACCTCTTGAACGCTTTTTCACTTTGTCATTCAACAACCTCACATCAAGACATAATGAAATAACTTACTGCAGAGATGTAAAGTGGAAGGAAAATGATAAATAGTTTTCACGTGTTTTTTGATCACTGGAATCTGCTATGGAGTTCTTGTATTTGTCCCCTTTTACACCGATACTCCTCAAGTTGTGCAGATGTCAAATAGTCTTAACGGGAAACTAACTCTGCGCATCACCCTGAATTTGTGGGTGTGCTTTGTGAAAATTGTACACACATAACTGGAGCTACAATGTCAAGTTTTACATTACGACATAGTGCAATAATGTGTTGGAACCATTCTAATAGATCGCTACATTATGTCTGGGCCTAAATCTACCTGGAAACCCTGTTTACAGGAGCTCTTCATCTAATCTGAATGATCATTAACTAATGTAAAAATGTAAAATCTCAGTCTCTAGATCTGCCGGTACTGAGGTACACACATGCATGTGTGATTGCAACAGAGATAGAGTTATAAAGTATTATAACTAAAAGGTGCATGAGACACCTTTTAGATTTGGAGAAAAAAAAAAAGTATCCATGTTTCTGCAACTTTGAATTATACACCACCCTTTTGTTTGTGTATCGCATAAAATCCCCATACTGCAGTTCAAAGTTTAGGGTCGTAAGTTGACAAAGTATCCCACAGTTTTGTGGGTATGAATACTTTTGCAAGGCACAGACAGTGACGGTTCACGCTGCGACAAAATGCATTTCAGAACTGTGACGAGGAATTGCTGATGACATGATTCAGGGAGGTGAAATGGTGGCGATGCCCAGGACAGATGGCATCGCAGAGAAAACTGGCCCACCTTCCAGGAGACTGTGATCTTTCTCTTGGTTTGGGAGGTGTGGGAGGCTTCAGATGTTCACCTGTGATTTCAAAAAAAAAAGTATGAACAAATGTTTGTGCATCTAATTTGAGAGCACTCAGATCCTTATGAAGGAAGTTACCGGCTGGGGAGCTGTTTGCGGCGGAGGACATCCGAACCCGAGGCGCCGGGCGAGGTGGAGGGGTGACCTCTGACACCCTCCTGGGTGCAGGAACAGGTCGACTGGCTTCAGCAGCTTCAC
The DNA here is from genome assembly GCA_911649635.1 of Poeciliopsis gracilis. NCBI lineage: Eukaryota > Metazoa > Chordata > Actinopteri > Cyprinodontiformes > Poeciliidae > Poeciliopsis > Poeciliopsis gracilis. The sequence goes on from CAJVRI010000128.1 coordinate 6,800,183, forward strand.
CATCAGAAGGAGGAGGAAGATCCCCATTTGAAGCTTCTTTAGCTTCTTCCTCTATTTCACCCTCATCCTCCTCTTCATCACTTTCATCGAAAGGATTAGGAGGAGAAGAAGGACGCGCTTCCTCTTCTTCCTCACCCAAAGACTCTTCCTTACTTGTTATTACAGCAGTGGTTGTGACCGGGTCATCAGCTGGCGTCTCAGTGCTTGTTGAGCGAACTGGAGACGGGGTCTTCGCCTCATCCCTCTCGGAGAGCGCGGGGAAGGGAACTGCACTGCGGCCGGTCCGAGCAGACTGGACGTCCTCTGGTTTCTTGCTGAGATCTGGACGACCGTTCTGACTGGCTGAAGCGTGTCTTGAAAGATGGTGTGCGCACACCAACGCCCCGGAGTTATTTCCTTTGTAGGATCCAGGAAGCAGAGTGCTGCGGCACTCCGAGCACCTAAAAGAAAAACATGGACACAGAGCTGTCACCCTAGAAATAGTAATGATGAATTCTATGTCAATAAAAGTCACAACTCAAACAGTTTTTTTTTGTTTTGTTTTTTTTTTTTTACATAAAAACATGATTTTATAATATATTTTACTTAAGTATAATCCTATAATTATGATGCACATATGAAGCACATCCACCATATTTGCATTATCAAAACAAAAATGACAGATGAGAAAGTGAAAATGTTAAACTCATTGCTAAAAATCTTTAAGCGCTAACATGATGGTGGTTGTTGGTGCAAGACGCAATGAACACGTCTTCACTAGAAACTAACAGGAGGAACTATTCATACAAAAAACATCAGTCGAACTGTATTCAAGCTAGGGTTATGCAATAAATAGATTTTTCCACTATTAATCACATTTTTGAAAAATCACTTTTTTTTTTTTTCCCACACGCCAGCAAGCCCAAGGCCCACCATCTTCTTTAAGAGTGCTTTTCTTTGGTTAAAAACAAAGAAAGTATTTTTTTTTAATTGTATTTATTGCCATTTTTATCATCTAAATGCCTCAAACATCTATCTCGCAAATATGAGTTTATAATTTACACGCAGGACTGGAAGAAAATGTTTATGAACGATAAAATACCCAATTCTTATTAAGTATTAGCTACAGCAATCCATTTAAATAGATGTCACATTAATCTAGGAGTTCATTATGTTTTAACATGCCAAAAATATGTTTGGCTCCACTGATGTTTTGCAGCCGTCGTCTCAGTTCTCACCTGAAACAGTTCCGATGGTAGAGCTTGCCGTCGATGAGGAACCTCTGCACCAGGTGGACGTGTTTCTGGCAAGCAGCACAAGTGCTGCTCAGACTGCTGCGCTTTGCCGCTGCAGCCACGTCTGCACCGGTCTGCGCAGGCAGGACCCGACGCCGCCGCAGACCCAGGACGTTGTTTGCAGGACGGGGGGCGGGGGGGCACAAGGAGCAGACATCAGGGGAAGGGGCAAGATGTAGAGCAATGAGGGAGGGGGAGATTACACATGGAGTCAGGATTTTGAGGATGTGGATTGTTCATTCTGCTTAATCTGGCTACATCTGCCATCTCGCCGATTCACGTCTGCACAGCTTAAAACAGCATTTAGCTCAAACAAAAAACGTCTTAAAGTAATAAATAGTTTAAAAAAACACAAAAAACATATTAGCACTCAAATATTTTTTGCTGTGACTGAAATTTATTCATCCATCCATTCATCCATTTTCTTTCGCTTATCCAGGGTCGGGTCGCGGGGATAGCAGCTTCTGAAATTTAGGTTTGTTTTTAATTTTAGGCATTTCTGTGGGTTAGGCGTTATGTAAAGCGCTTAGAAGGCAACGCACTGCAAATCCTGCCACACAGGATGTTAGGATAAAACCGCTGTTAGTCTTTTATACACAAGAGATGATTAGAAAACACTGACCTAAAGGGTTTTCCTTTACTTACTACCCCAACCCCCACCCCCACATTACTGCCTAGGCTCAGGACCAGAGAGTGAAGGGGGGACCAGATGTGAGGATGAAGAACAGGAAGAGGAATGAATTTCCATCTACAGACATGAGGAAGGGGGAGGATATGATGCCAGTATGGGATGGAGGAAAGAAGTTGGAGCCATGCGAGAAAAAAGAAAGACAGGATACAGAGGCTATCTTTATAGACTTATTCTATCGCTACGGTTACGCCCACCACCCCTCAGCCATAACACAATGCCCAAACAGGGACGCATAGAAATATCAATCCCAATGAGGATTGCTGCAATGTTGGCTTCACAGTTAAAAACCACACAGATCATGCAGATATATATGACTTCAGATACACATTTAAAGGAGGGAACATGCAGCTTAATAGAATTTATTTGAAAAATACTTGTTGCCGTCATGCAGTTTTAATAAATATTGGCCACGGAGACCAAAATCCAGCAGTCAAGTGTGAAAACCAATGCTCATTTGAATGGGTTTTCCCTCCATGCCATTTCACACACTTTACCTCAGGCTCAACCACTTTGTCTTCTAAAGGAGTCGACGGCCTTTTTTGAGCTGGTTCATTGTGGCTGACTGTACTGAGCCTCTTCATAGACGGGGGGTTTGCTGTGGTGGACGAAGCAAAAGGGGTCAGGCTAGTCACATGGCAGACTTTGAAGATGTTGGGAGAACAAAGTGAACCCACCTTGGGACTTGTTGTTAAAAAAGTTATAGTACTGAGACACATATGTGATGACGCTCAGCCGGTCCGGGACTTTCATGGACACCATGTCTTCTGGGTCCAGCAGGGCTGGGATTCCCAGCTCCACCTCCGCCACCTCAAATGCCTGCAGCAGAAACATGAAGGAGGAAGGGAAGGAAGATCATCTGATAGGCTGATAAATTATAGCAGCTGAGAGGTGCCAGGGGTCCATGATGTGTAGCAGGTTGGGCATATAGAGAACTCTTTCTGATCAATTAGCTAATCTGATTATTAATTTGACACATAATGACTTTATCAAATTGATTTCATTAAATCAAAAGACTGATTATGGAGACAATGAAGAAAGAGAATTTCTGATAATTGTCGCGATAAATATATATATATTTTTTTTATTGCTGCCTGATTAGCTTGCAAAAACAAATGGAGCTTGAATTATTAATCTATGAACAAATCTGGATTTTCCCTCACATCCTTTAAAAATTCTTCTCACGGTGAAAGAGAGACAATATGAGATGCAGCCGCCTGTTTGTGTCGTGCAAGCTGATGATCTTACATGTAATTAAAAGAAAAAAATTATTTCTACCGCTGGCATATTTAAGATTAAAGAAATCTTCTCATTTACCAGCTCAGTTCAACTCAAAAATACTTTATTGATCCCAAAGGGAAAATAAATGCTGCTGGTGGAATTGCTGCTATAATGACTGGAAGCAATGGTGATATTATGGAGAGGATAGAACGATTTGAGAAGGGAACTAAAGATCAGGGTGAAAGGAAAGAGGGTGATTCAAACACCTGGAGCTGATTGCAAAAGTTTTTCAAAATACCAGTAGAAACAGGCAAAAAGCTGCTCAGCAATCATAAGAAGAGTATGAATGTCTTCATGCCATTAAAGTTATTTTTCCCCCATAGGTTTTCTATAAACAGTTGGAAAGAAAAAAAAGTTGCAAATTACAATCCCCTCTTCGTAACTTCTCTACAGGCTTGTGCAAAGAACATGCTTTTTTTTTTTTTTTTTTTCTGACCTTGAATGTATCACATGTCTCCCTCAGAGTCTGAGCCTTAGTCAGACTCCACCAGGATTAAGTAACATTAACCCTACATAAGCTGTTAAATAAATCAAAGTCACGCCAGCCATTCACCCCAAAGGACAGGCGGCGAACAGACACAATGCCTGAAAGCTAGCTTGCAAGAAGTGAGCTAATACTCTATCATTAAAAACAAAAAAAAATGACTTTGTGAGAGCAAAACTTTGTGACTCACCAGACGGTTGTTCTCATAGACGTTTTCTTTAGACAGTGAATGAAAGTCTCTGAAATAATAAAAAAAAAAAAGAGAGAGACAGATACAAATTAGCATGTAGCCACTATAATTACATACAAGCTCCTTTTTAAAATCTTACCAGCTGTAAGCCTCCTGGATCCCTTGAAATTATCTTTGCATAATTTACTAATGTATTTAAATACTGTTGTATGTTGCAGTGAATTTTAATACAACCTTTGCTATTTGATTTCTTTTTCTTCATTCCTCCCTGGTACTGAAATCAATTTCTAATTTGCATAAAAGAGACAGACAAAGTGTTGTTTTAAATTTCTTTTAAACTTGAAGAACTTTGAACAACAATGAAAATCGACCACATTGACTGTTGCTGTCAGTTTTTTCACCCATCCGGGCTCTGGTAACTTTTTGTGTATCCAAGGCAACCAAACTGAAGGAATCCCAAAGAATCTCCAAAGTCATCCCTTTACCAAACAGTACGGTATTTATGACAAAGTCTTACTCATCATCTTTCTATTACTGGCAGGGCAGCTCGACACACAGCAATGCTGAGCGGGTCTGCTTTACACATACCGCAGCTGAGAATGTCCAACCTCCACATAAACGCCACGTGAGGCCGATAAACTGCCTGAACAAAGGGAAAGAAACGGCAGCATCAAACTAGCGTGGGCCTCATAATTACAAGACTTGGCCCTGAGGTGCTTGGAGCAAGCAAAGTACAGCCGGGCCCCTGCCGGCAAACTTCCTGCAGTAAAACTGGAAAACGTCTGAGCGGCTCTGGGATAACCGTGTCTGTGTGGATGCAAATGTTTAATGAAGCGTGAAGGGAAAAAAAAAAAAAACACACACCCTGTCCTTGGCGAAAGCTTTTGGAAACCATGTGGTTGTTTGAAGACGGCAGAGTCCTCTGAATGAGCTGCGTGTCATAGGCTCACAAAGTGACCTCTGTTCTCTCTAATCTAGTTCCCATGGCAGCAACACAAAACACCCCTGACATCAAGATTGTGTTAAAACTCCTCCGATGCTGCAAAATGAATTGAGAGCGACCCACAGCACTCCCTGAAACCGTTGGCCAGGGCTCCTGTTCTAGATCCTCGCTGACGCAGACGCACACGATGAGAACAGGCGTGCGACGGGAACCGCAATCCTAATCCTCTGCAACTCAGCCCCGCTCCTGGTTTATTTTGGGAGTGAGTAATGCTGAGGAACAGTGCGTCTTTGACTGTGTGTCAGGCGTTTAAAATCCTCACGGTGAAAACCTGGCTGTGTCAGTAACTCTGTTAAATTTAGTTCAGTCAGAAGATTTTTGTCCTGACTAAAAAAAACCCAACAAAAACAAAAACAGACTCAAGTTATGACAGAACAAAAATACTTTCCAGTTTGCCATTTACCAACGTATCTATAAGTACTCAGCATTAGACGAAAATTTGTTGTACTGATAAGCATTTTACATTTCATGAGTTTTAACAAGAAATACAAGACGATAAAAGCTTAAAAAGTTCAATAAAACTGATATCACAAGCAGTTTATTCAAAATGATACATAAAGTACTAGTAGAAATATCTACAGCAGTCTAAAAATCTGAACACACGCAACACAATTCTTTACAAATCAAGTCAAAACAAAAAAATAGTCCAAACGACTAACTTTTTCATTGCCTTTCACAAGAGAAAGTACAAAAGAAGACAAACCAAAAGTAACCAACATCAAAGGCTCTGAATGCTGCTTGAGATAAAGGTGAGAACATTGTTCACCATCAGTCCGCTTCATCTGGACTCCCTTTTTATCATCATAAATGTTCATTTTGCCAGCCAGGTGTCTTGATATCTTTTTAAAGTTACAAAAAGAAGTGGCTACACCACTTGGAGGTAGCAGAAGGAAAAAGCTAACAGCAGCTCCCACCTGGTTCCTGAGGAGGCAAAGGGTCAAAAACCATCGACTGATTATAAGACCTGCAGTAAAACTTTACCAACAATCAAAGTTTAGTCCATATAGCCTGATATCTGGGAAAATGTTTACATTTTTATGCATGTTGGCCTTTCATCCGCACAAAAGCTAACTGACGTTTTACATTTTCCTGGTTCTCCTCTCTCATCACAATGTTCCAACACTCTTTTTAGCGTCTCAGCAACTAAATATGCACATCAAGTGGGTTGCATGGAGGCAGGGAAAGTCCAGGCAACTAGATAGATATATTATTCTCATAGAATTTGCATGTGTGCGATTCTCATCCTACCAAATATTGCTGCCAAATACTAAGTACCAGCAGGCGATTGCAGCTAATAGTGGTTCTACACGTCATCGATGGATGGAGGCCACACTCTACAATTCTGCATTTTTAGAAGCGTAGACCACTTTTCCTACGTGGTCTACGAGATAAAATCTCAATTAAATATATTTTCATGTTCGGGATGGTAATGTGAAAAAATGTGGAGATATTGAGGTTACTCATTCTTCTGCAGGGCCACTCCAGCTTAGACTAATTTGGCTGTACCAATCCTGACTCCCCCTGTCTTAGTAATGGTCGGCCACAGGAATTATGATGACGCCTCTCCTCCGCATCACTGCCACTTTACTCCGATGAAAACGGTTGGCTGCAGAGCACAATACAGGGAAACAATGGCCTGGATCCAAATTGATGGCAAATAGAGTCTGACAGGCAGAGAAGTCTCATGCGCAGATCAGACCAGCAGGGCTGCCTGTCTGGATCAGCGCGAGTTCGGCTGATCGTCGGCAGCAAAGAGAAAGTTAAGCAAAAGGGTATGCACAAAAGAAAACAAGAAGTATAAATGATCCGTGAACTTTTTGTCCTTTAAACCCTCCATATTCCACTCCACCGGATACTCAAAAGATTGAATAAGTCAACATGTACTCTGTAACATCAAGGCGAAGTCTCGTTTGCGCTCTGAAAAGAAACAAGATGCTAATCTAAAAATCAGCCCACCAGATGTTTTCTCTTTGTCACCAAGTACCAGGGGGAAGGACACAAACGCATGATTTACAGAAGGCTTGTGTGCAATCCAGCCACTACAATGGAGGCCGTTGACTTGCTCCGGCAGGAAATCCTACCGCTGCTCAGCACAGGCGCTACCAACAGAGCCGCATTATGCTACACAGAGACGATTTCTAAAGTGAGTCATATGCAGCGCAGATTTTCTGTGAATGGCTGCTGTCACCCTGCAGAGAAGAGCAATTGTTTAAGCAAGGGCTAAACGATACTCCGGGGGAAACAGCAAATATAATATTTATGCTTTTCTGCAGCTTTACAATAAACATTGGAAAGTGGAGATACATTTTTTTTTTAGGGATGCATAACGTCAAATCAGATGCGTTTGTGTAGAGAGATGTCTGTAAACAACAGTGCTGTGATGCATGACAAATTTCACACTTGTATATTTCAAGTGTAAAACACTTTATTTTTTACTCTATTTTTTTCCAAACAGAGAAAAAAAACAAAAAAACTCTAGCCTGAAACTTAAAGAGAAGAAAGTTGCGTCACCGGTGCTTTGATGTTAAAATACTGCAAGTAGTGAAAGCGTTTTTATTTTAGATGCACTCTAGTTTTACTTTTGTTCTCACTTATGCTCCCTTTACTAAAAATACAAGACGTCATACACTTCTTGCATCTTCTGTTGTTATCATCACTAATTTAATATAAAAGCAGCTTCGCAGGATGACGCGTTTACATGAATTTGATTTGCGTAACATGCCATGTCCTGTGATGTGACTTGAGAGCATGCCAACGTTGGAATGTTGATAATAATCTGTGCGGCGTTTAGCTTTGCTTTGCTGCGCCCAAGGCAAAGCAAAGCTACTCCAAGCTCCTCTTTGCTGAACAAGGACGATAGGAATCCGGAATAGTATTTTTCAAAGAAACAAGCAGGCTTTGCTCCAGTTATGCAGTATTTGTTATCAAGATGTCCCGATCAAACATCAGGGTTCGACTGTCACATGGTCTGAAGATCATAACGGAAAAATCTGATTTTGTTCCCCTCGTCATTAAATGCAAAACTAAGAGTTTAGAAACTGGTTTAAGTTTATAAAGACGTCAACCTTCAGAATAAAGTTAAGCACCATTTTATGAGTACAAGAGAAAGCAGATAAAACGTGTTTGATACAATAATTGTCATGAAGTTACAAATGGTTCATTTGTTAGTGGATGGCAAACAGGTAACTCCATCTGAAAATAGCACAACCATCTGGTGTTAAGCACGAGAGTGTTTAGAATTAAAAATAATAATAATGTTAATTGCTCAAAAGCCGAATCAACAGAGCAACAAAAACAGGAATCAACCAGGAAAAGCCTCAACTTTCCAGCTCTAACTCGATGTTTTCTTGCTTGCTTTCAGGATTTGGCTGATTTTCCATTGCAGGATGGAGGTAAATGCAAAACAGGAAGACTGCAAATGAATTGCCTACCAGAATTAATTAACTACCAGAATCTGAATCTATATTAATCTAAAATAGGAAACTACCGTAGTTTGACCCGCAGATAAATGACCATGCGTGTCATAGCCGTGGTCAAAATGACCTGCATGTTGGTCGATTCTGAATCTAAATGTTTGGATTGCATTAACATGAATTTGTTGATTATATTTATCTATTGTTGGCCGTTGAACCGACCAGTTCTGCAAAAGGCCTTGAGGTGACGATCGTTTGTGAATTGTCGCTACACAAACAAACTGCATTGTGAGAACATTTCCTGCTCTTGACCTCAACCAAACCAGCGGCAAGTCATCCTGAACCTCTTCCCTACAACAAACCACCCAAATCACAAAGATGATGTTGCGTTTTGTGTCGTCTTGTATTCCCTCCCTGCGCAGGAGTAAAAGGTCAATCTCCCACCGAAGCACTACTTGAAACAAACGGAATGGTTTCAGAAAAAAAAAAAATGCACGGTTCCACTTTGTTTGGCTGTACAATAATAAGATATGACATAAGTAGTAGGTTGTTCAACAGATTACAGTATTTTTTTAGTATTTGGAATATATTTTTGTGGGGACAAAAAAAACCCCTACCACTTCTTTTAAAATTTTTTTTAAAGTATTCTTGGAATTTAAAGGAAAAAGATGAAAGAACGCTACAAAGTAAGACCAATGTTGAGTTCTCAAATTTCTAGCATACAAACTGCTTTACACTTAATTCTAATACTAATTTTAAAAAAAGAGAGAGAGACAGATACAAATTAAAACAGGATCTGGGTTCATGCAGATCCCGATTAATGCAGATTTCAGGATTTCACTTTGGTCTGGCCAAAAGTCTTCAATTTGTATAAGGACTTAAACACACAAGCGAGCAGACAAAAATGTTTGCTTGAATGAAGTACTAGTCTTCAGTCCAACAGAAAATGCAGAAAATCCAACATTCTATTTAATGCATCTGTCCCTAACCTTTATGTAACTCTTCAAAATCCAGGGGAAAAAAAAGTATTTCAATTGCTTTACTTTTAAAGCATTTACTGAAAAGGGAAAAGGCTCTGTATTTAAAAAGGTAATTTCTCACTATGGCCATTTTATTGGGGTTAAAATGTGTTGGGAAATTCCTGTTCTGGAGCTCGACTTAAACAATGTTAAGTCATCCCTGTGACTTCCCCATAAATAACCACCTAAATACCACAGATATTGTTGCCTTATCTTGTGTGGGTGTGAAATATAATGGGCATTTATCACAGACAGATAGCAAGGCTTGTCCCACACTGATGAGCTGTTCATCAGGGGGGGTTGGATTGGAAGACACAACACAACACAACACGCCTCAACGTTTTCAAGAATGGAAACAAGCAATTGCTCAACAAATTACAATATTTCAGTTTGTTATGATGCTTTATTATATCAATGTAGACAAAAACATTCACTGGTCATTTTGTTCAACCAACTGGCATTATAAAGTGACTGGCTTCTTTGTCAGCCGGGTGTGCAATTGAATCTGAATCTGTCTTTGCTTGATTACACGTTCATGTTTGTGTGCACTGATTTCACTCTTTCTCTCGTTAATTGCCTCTTGACATTACACTTATTGCGAATGAAATCGAGCCACATCTTAGGTTACACAAAACCCTGGTGTCTGCCAAAAGCCTTGTGATCCTCTGATTAAACTTGGAAGTGAATTCGCAGCTAAATTCAATATAGCTGAGTGTGATGACCTTTCATCTTTATTTTTCTGTTACAACATTCTTCACAGTGCCGACGCTTTGTTAGGCTTCGTGGCGTTTAAAGCCACATCAGACACACAGAGAGGTTGTACTTACATCAGGTCTGGTCTGTGGCGGTGTATGATGGCACAAAACGCCAAGCCGTCCCGAAAGGACGCGGACATGTCCCTGATTTCCACATCGCTGTAGGTCTCGCACTGTATTCGGCACCACTCCTGGAGAGCCTTCAGGGATCCCATCGCGCTACTGTTCATCACACATGAGCGGCTGCATTAAAGCCAAATCAAAAAAAATAAAAAAAAATCGATGTCTTTTTAGTTTCGAACGGCGTCAGGAGAGACAGGAAACCAGCAACGGCAGGCGGAGCAGCAGCAGCAGCAGCAGCAGGGGCAGCGTGCTGCTGCAGAAGGTCGACAGACAGCCAGCCAGCCAGCCAGTCAGGCAGGCAACACCCGAACTACGAGGCGTCGCACTCACCCACGTCCACAGAGTCACGTTCGGAACAGGGACCGCAGAAGTTAGCTAACTGTTGCCAGTGCGAAACAAACAGGCTTAAGTTCATTTCCCGTGAGAAACTATCGACACTCAAACGGCTACACGAGCCTGGTTGTGGTTATAACACCAACTGAAGCCCGAAGCCGAGAAAGTGAGCTTAAGTCAATACAAGCCTCTTGACGAATCCCCTTAGAGAGGCTTCTTCGTTTCTTGGGTCCGCAAATAATATCCAGATGCTGTGATAATGTCGAAGTGGGGATGATAATTTCCTCCTCGACCTGGTGCACACCGCCTCATTGTTGCTACAGTCTCTAACTGACGCTGGGTCAACTCCAAACTCTTGACAAAAACTAAAAAAATTCAAAACGGATTATAATTAAAAAAAACAAAAAACTGGGCAGGTGATAAAATTTAAGTTGAGTCGAGTTGAGCTAAATTTGTTGTCAATACACCTTCGACCTTTCTTCTCTGAACCACTCTGTTGTTCCTCCTCTCAGCCATCAGGAGGCGCTGCATAACTAGAGAGAAGAAACGGGTCAGTGGGTCCGCCATTTTATGAGTTTTTCTTAAGTGAACAAAAATAGCAGTCACTAACATATTAACTGTTGAATAATAATAATAATAATAATAATAATAATAATAATAATAATAATAATAATCCACATGCATGTTTCATACATACTCGAGCTTTTGCTTCAAACAATGGGACAATTTGTTTGCCTATGCTTTAACCAAAATGCCACTCACAACATGACGGTGACGCCGACGATAACTGCCTGTCCACGCGATGTTACAAAAGTCACGCGACAGTAGCCACTTGGTACGAATCTTGTAAAGATGGCGGCGGCCCCTTCTGATGAGACTAGCCTTCAGTCTCTGATCAGTAAGTCATCATACATTACTAGACATGATGACATTTTAAGCGATGTTAAGAGCTGAGATACTGTTTTAGAGGGATCTTTATGGTTAAACTCGTGTTTTCTTTCGGTTGTCACCGACACCCTCGTCACAAGCTAATGAGTAGTCACTGTCAAAATATCAAGTCAGCAAAGTGCAGTTGGTGACAAGGAAGAACGACAACTACAACTTGTGCTGTTTTTGGCTCTGCTGTTAGCGTCTACACCGTTGTCAGTCGTTGGTTAAAAAGCGAATGCATGTAAATATCCTGGAAGCGTCCATTTGATACTAACCAGGTCCAAAAGCTACACCTTCCTGAACTTCTGCAAAGAACAGATTTTCCTGATTTATTCATCCGTAAAACCACAGATATTTTGCTACTCACAAACATAGCACAATTTCAAACATAAAAAAGTCACAGAGTCTTGTTCGTTCCATGATTTTAAATGTAATGTTTGTTTCTCACACACAGACAAGGCCACCAATCCTCTCAATAAGGAAACTGACTGGGACAATATTAAGGCATTTTGTGACAAACTCGACAATGAACCAGATGGGTAAGATGGCGAATGAAAATTACAGCTACATAGCTGAATATTTATTTGTCCATTTAAAGATTTCTTTTATTCTTATGGGGGGTTCAGTTACAATGACATGTTTCAGATCTGCAAACAAATTTACAGTTTGTCAAAGATGAGCTCAGTGAAGAGAGAAAGCCATTTTAAATTGCTTATTTCAAATTTTGAGAGAAAAAGCTGTCTGAAGCACTACTTGAAAGACGAGTCAGGTCATGCTAAAGCATCTCAAGTGGTTTTGAGTTCAGACTTTGACTAGGTCACTCCAAAACCTTTTGTTCTTCTGGAGCCACCTTGAGGTGTGCTTTGGATCTTCAGTGGTGCTGCGTGATCTTGGGGTAATGCGTTGATTACCCTGATTTCTTCTTTACGATTTTCTGGAAGCAAACAGAATCTTGGTTCCATTAAACAAGGCAAATTGTCCAGGCCCTGAACCATAAAGACCGGCATGTTTGACTGTAGGTATTACAGTCAAAAATAACTTTTTGAGATATTTTAATCCTGCGACAGACTGGCGTCCTGTCCAGGGCGTACCCCGCCTCTCGCCCAAAACGTCCGCTGGAGATAGACACCAGCACCTCTCCTGACCCCACTAGGGACAAGGGTGCATATCATCATATGAAAACTGCGTTTTGAGTTTACTCACATTACCTTCTGTGTGACCTTAAAAGTTGTTTCATCTCAAGGGGGCAAATACTTTTCAGTGTTTTAAAATCTTGACTAAAAAAAAAATAAAAAAAAGTTTGACTGGTTGGAAACAGTGCAGTTTATTTAAGCCAAATGTTTTTCTTTTGTTTTGTTTTTTTTTTGTCTTATTTGTTCAAATCATTTAATTCTAAATGACAATGCTTGCATCCATGTTTTAAACGGCTAGAGGATTTGAAAAGGCTACAATTAATATTTGTATTATTACCAGGCCTCAGCTTGCAACCAGACTTCTCGCCCACAAAATCCAGTCTCCTCAGGAGTGGGAGGCAATGCAAGCACTACTGGTAAGACTTGAAATCAATAAGCACCATAGATGGATATATACAGAAATTAAAATTCTTGTCCTCTCCCAGGTACTTGAGACGTGTATGAAGAACTGCGGAAACAAGTTTCATGGTGAAGTGGGAAAGTTTCGCTTTCTTAATGAGCTCATCAAGGTGGTCTCGCCGAAGGTAAACACCTTCTCGCTTGTCTCACTGGTAGTTTATAGCAACTTGATACGCTTGAGATTGTTTCCTTTCTTTCGAGCTACAGCAACAAAGGAGAAACCGGGTCTTTTACATCCAGCGTTTCGTAGAGTAGAGCCTGTATGGATGTAGCAAGAATGATAAAACTTTTATTGTATTTGAAATCCAGCCCAAAGCAGCCAAATTTTCAATACAAAATCTAAACTATAAGCTGTAAAAAGCCACTTCTCTTTGTTCCCATAAAAAGGTTCCTTCACAGGCTGGAGAAGTTTATAATCTGATATAAATTTGGGAAAAAATTTCAACACATTATGAAAACTCATGTGAGTCTATAGTATTTGGACATAAGTATATTTAATATGAATTTTATTTTACTGGGAAATAGAAGTGAAATAAATATCACTACTGAAAAGGCGTTTAAAAAATGTATGATTTAATAAATAAAGGTTTGTTTTAGGCAACGGATTTAGATTTAGCCCACGCAAGATTTAGCACGCAAACATGTGCTAGAAAACACTTTTCTGTTTTATGTTTTATTTATTTTTTGTGCTTCTTGAGTAAAACCAGTGTTAGTTTTCAGTTTTTACATGAAATTCTATGGCTTTCTTTTCAGAATAAAAATGAAAATTGTATATGCATCTCCGATATATATCACATTAAGTATTTGTGAGCATCCTTTTTGATTTGTTGCGACTTTTTTCCTCCTCACGTGACCAGGCATCGTCTTTCTGGATGCATTTGAAAAATTAAATGGAGCATAGAAAACATAATTGCATTCCCGGACTGTTCCACTGTTCCGTCGTGTGTTCTGCTGATCCATTCATTTATCAAACTATCCGTTTTCCAAACTACATCATTCGAAGCCTGACCTGTGCGTGAAAATCTTCTGTAAACGAAGATTTGCATCCTGTTAAAATGGCTTCTAAAGGAATTGGGAGGTGGATATACCAGCGTTGATATGGATTAAAAACTTCAGGAACCTGCCGTCTCCAGCCTAGCTCTGAAATAATCATTGCAGTATTTGAGACATTTTCGCTCTTTCTCGTAGTATTTAGGATCCCGGGCTCCAGAGCCGGTGAAGGCAAAGGTGTTGGAGATGATGTACAGCTGGACCGTGTGGTACCCGGATGAGGCAAAGATAGCCGAAGCTTATCAGATGCTGAAGAAACAGGGTGAGTAATCTTTTAAGTAAGTAAGGAATTGACTTATTTTTACTGCCTTTTCCTTATATGTGTGGCAGATTAACCAAAAGTAGCTTATGGAAGGTTTTGGTTCTCTTCCCAAGCTGATGATGATGGTTTTGGTTCTCCATACTTGCTCTTCTCCAGCATGTAGGTAGATGGAATCAGTTCTGCTTTTAGCTCAAGCACAAGACCGCTGTCCTGGGTCATGAGCAGTTGACTCTGCTGTGATGTTAAAAATGGACTTCCCACATATGACTTGATGCGTATTTTGAAATGAACGCTCTAATTACAAGATGCGAGGTTCTCACTTTGGGGCAGGGAAAATCTAATCTGTGCCAGATTTGAAATGTTTTTGGGTGCTCTTGAAGTGTTCACACGCCGTGTTCAGCAGAGGCTGGGCTGCTAGGAGCTCGTTTTGTGGGTAGTTAATGGATGCTCCTGTCATTTCCAGGCATTGTAAAGCAAGATCCTGTGCTTCCTGGTGACAAACCGCTCCCACCTCCTCCACCCAGAGCCACAACTGCCATCTTTGAGGACGAGGAGAAATCCAAGGTGTGTGACGAGAGATCGAGACGCAAAATGTATCATCGTGAAGCAGATCGTTTTTGTTTTGTTTTGTTTTGTTTTGGTATGGGTGGATATGCTCAACTCATGATGAACAAAAATCCATCAGGTCATGTGAAATTGAACTCCTCAGGGCTCGCTATATACACCTTCCTCTTCCTCTTTCTTTTTCCACTCTCTTCTGCCTCATCCTGCTATTGTAGATGCTGTCCCGCCTGTTGAAGAGCACCCAGCCCGATGATTTAAGAGCAGCAAACAAGCTCATCAAGGAAATGGTTCAAGAAGTGAGTGCGTCAGTTCGCAAAAGTGCAGGACAGCAACTCGCACGTGAACGATTTTGATTTCTGTTAAAAAATGAAAAGTCCAGTGTGCAGGAAAACCCGAATCGCCGTCATTTCCCTTGTGTCATTTTCATTTGATGTGAATATTAGAACCGTGTTGGAATTCAGTGGCTTTAAACGGATTGCTTTTCCTGTTTTAAATGCTAAATAGAATCATTTAATTATTTGGACATGTGTCCTATTAAAAAAATAGCTGGATTTCGAAAATGTCTAATTAAGATGACGTCTCCTGTCTCACGTTATTCTCCCCCGCCCCTCCACTCCCCTCCCCCAGGACCAAAAGCGAGTGGAGAAAGTTTCCAAGCGAGTGAACGCCATCCAGGAGGTGAAGGAGAGCGTGAGCCTGCTGAGTCAGCTGCTGGAGGGCTACAGCAAGGAGAGCTGTTCCCATAGCAACCAGGAGCTCGTTAAGGTTTGTAACGCTCAGTCATTAACAAAGTCATCTATCACTCATTAGGTTTTGGTTGATTTTTCTTAAAGGAGTAAACTACAGTAGATCGACATTTTTAAATGTATAGACGCCTTTGTTTCTCCTGCAGTTCATCGTTACAATGGCTCCTTTTTAAATTTTCTGTCTGAATCTTCAGTTTCTGCTCGCTTAAAGTCACCAGAGTTGCTCAAGATGAGAAAAATAGAAGCTCCAACTTAGGATGTCACCTTTTGCTCTTTGACGCCACGATTAGAGCAACGTTACCATTTGACACGAAGCAGTTCAAGCAGCAAAGGGCGACATCTACTGGTTGTTCACTGGCAGCCCAGGCTGCAGTTTTTGGTTGCTTTACATTTCTTCCTATTTTTGTTATATATATATATTTTTTTTTTTTAGTTGGGTTTTGCATGTCAGAAAAAAGCTGGACTGTTAACCAAGCAGCTGACGCAGTTCATAGCAGGCGTTGCTTTTAGTGAAGATAAAACTCCCTTTTCTCTGGCTTTGAAATTTTGTCATTCTGTAAACTTGTTGAGGGTAAATTATCATTTATTTTTCTTTGTTGCATTAAAAGATATCCCCTCCGCTTTTTGTCACACTGCATGTGTGGCACAGTTAAAATGATCCCTGTGAGCTTGATTCTGTGCCCACTTTATTTATTAATAAAAACAAACTAAAGCGCCTCGAAATGAATTCGTCTTTTATTGTGGAACCATAGCGTCACACCAGGAAGTTGGGGAATAACCTAGCCTTTGATTTGGATATAAAAAAAAAAAAAATTGACTTGATAAATGACTGTTTAGCGACGCTGTTTGCACGTTGTGACATATTTCTGATCACAGGATCTTTATCAGCGCTGTGAGAAGATGAGGCCAACGTTATTCAGATTAGCGAGCGACACGGAGGACAACGACGAAGCTCTAGGTACATTTGGGTTTAAAGTTGAGCATTTGAACGCCACCGCGACGTCGCTAACACGTTTGCGCCCTGCAGCCGACATCTTGGAGGCCAACGACAGCCTGACGCAGGTCATCAATCTCTACAGGCAGCTGGTTAAGGGTGAGGAGGTGTCGAAAGAAGGAGCGTCTCCCGCCTCTCGGCAAGGTGCGATTTTGTCTTTTTCGGAGGCGTCGTTGCAGTTGTGTGCAACTGCGTCCCTTTTGGTTTAAGGTGCTCGTGTTTATTTTAATTTCTTCTACAGACTCTAAATCAGGTGGCGGCAGCTCAGCGCTTTTAGACCTGACAGGCCTCAACGTTTCAGAAAACAACCCACAGGCTGCACCTCAGAGCCTGGGCTTGAGCCTCTTGGATGATGAACTCATGTCTCTTGGTAAGCACGCTACAGTCGATTTAAACCTCAGAGTTATTTCATTTGCACCACTTGCACATCATTAATCCCCCACTCCCCCCTCCCACCTGCTTTTCAGGCTTGAATGTATCAGAAAACTGCGACTCTAACATCATCTCTCAGGTGGGAATTGACACCCTCGCAAAAGCGCTGCAGTTATGATTTGGCACAAAACCGATGCTATTCTGCAGCCTGCCGTCTCACGGCGTCAAACTCTCCGTTTGCTGTCAGCCCTTAAATATTGCAGAGTCTTCGGCTCCGGCTGTGGCGCTGCAACCAGCTGTGGTGCAAACGTCACAGGCTACACCAGCAGGGGGCGGCACTGCTACGCCGAGAGCAATGGAAGAGCTGGATTTGCTGGGGAAAACATTGTTACAGCAGTCTCTGCCTCCAGAGAGCCAACAGGTGAAATGGTGAGTGGACGTCGTGTTCAGCGTTCCTTTACGGCCTGAAGGTTTGTAAAACGAGAGCTTTGTGTTCCGACGCCTGATTCATTATTCAGTTGCTTCTCACAGATCTTAAATTTTGCCTGTATTTCTGAAAACCTACCAAACCTTTCATCAGTGTTTTAAGTGGTTCCATATGTAAAAGGGGGGACATAATGTAAAATGGACTTGTTGAGCTTTACATTGTGTTTCAATGCAATTCCCTCATCTAAAACACATCCAGAGCGCTGCTGTCATCCCTTCATCCATGTTTGAAAAGCATGAATTTAAGTGTGTGGAGAAACGATCACCTGATGATCCTGATTTCTAAATCTCTACTCGGCTTCGCTCCAGCATACTTAAGCTCTCTCTCGTACAGATTTAAATTGTTTTCTATTGTCTTGCACTTGTGCGTATGTATTCATTAGTTTTATTTTGCTGTGTCTTGCAGATTTGTGCCCAGGTCCCTCTTGCAAATGAGATCTAGATCTCAACGGGGGTTTACCTGGTTAAATAAAGGAAATTTAAAAAAAAATTTTTAAATCCTTGACTCTCCACTGTTTGCGGAAACGCTTGCTATTTCAAAGCTTTCCACAAAGCTCCTTCAGACTAACTGCAGCGATTAGCAAACACCTGGTGGAACTGCGATTCTGTTGAACTTATACGAACTATTTCTCCGTGAAGTGTTGGGTAAAAAAAATAAAATAAATCATTGTTAAAGGCTTAATAGAGAAGCATTGTTGTGACGACTTCCTGAAGGCGGAGAGTCTTAAAGAGCGGGAGCTTCTTAAAGAGACAGAGACCCCAATTTCAAGGTGTTAAATTGCAAAGTCAAATTTCTTTTAAGTCATGTTTGATTAAAGCAGCATTTTTGATCGTGCTAGGAAATGATCCTCTGTGGGGTTTGCTTGTTTGTTTTCCCTCTGCAGGGATAAACTCCAGCCTCACTCTAAGGTCCCTTTGCGAGATCTCCTGGTGAGCTCCAGGCCCGCTGCGGGTCCGCCGGGGCCGACGTCCAGCCTCCTCGTCCAGTCGGAGCAGCCCGATGGCGTCCTCCACTCCAGTCTCGGCGTTGCAGACAAAACCTCATCATCTGCTGACCCCAACGACCGCATCTCATTAGCAGACGTCACAGTGCCTCTGGAGTCAATCAAACCTAGTAAGCACCAAACCGTTAAGCTGCGGCGGCTGCGGGAGTTGTTCTGCACTTCAGAGGCTTTTATGACGGTGCAATTCAAGAAGCATGAATTTAACATCTTTAAGTCGGATTTTCCCTTTTACAGTGAAAATTTTATAGACATTGAATTTAAAGCTTCTCGACTAGATTTCCGCCGTGACATCAGTAAAACTTGCATCAGATTTAGTTCGTCACCTAAAAGAAACAGCTCAACATCTGCCTTTCTTTTGGATGAGTTTTTTTCCCCCCGTAATCGTTATTTACTCATAAAGTCACCTTGCACATGTCTGTAGTAACATCATACCAGGCATAAAGCAAGAGATTACAGTTCTCATTGACTTGTATTTTCCTCTCTACTGACGTGTTTTTATTGCAATTCCTAAAATCTTGTAAGCTCTGTGTGAGAACGCTGCACAGATTTCAGGAACAATACATGGAAGTCATTTGCGAAGACTACTAGTGCATACACAGAAACCGATCAGGTAGAAAAATGCAAACGTGAACAGATTCTGACCAGTCAAGTTTTCTTTCCAACTCAAATATCCAAGGTGGCTAAAACAAACCGCAACCAAATTGCTCCCAAATCCGTCAAAATGTGTCACAAGACGCTCGTCCAGGATCCACTTTTGATGTTTGCAATCAGATCAAAGCCATTTCTTGCACTCTTATCTACATTCTTCATTCGCAGTTTGTTTTTCCGTTGCAGGCAGTGTGTTACCGGTGACTGTATTCGACAAACACAGCCTGAGGGTTTTGTTCACGTTTGCGTGCGACTGTCCTCCGTCGAGGCCCGACGTGTTGGTGGTGATCATCTCCATGCTGTCCTCGGCTCCCATTCCCGTTACCAACATCCGTTTCCAGGCAGCCGTTCCCAGAGTATGTCTGTGATTTTTAAAAAAAATTTTTATTAGTATTTTTTTTAATCAAATACTGAAAAAGTATACATAATTATATTGTTTGTTAAATGCGCCGCAAATAATCAGTACCACCATTTTCGGTTTAAATTTGCAGCACTCAGCTGCATGCACGTTTTGGAGTTGAATAAAAACCAGATAAAAGTTAAGGTTCTTGTTTTTAATTATTAATTATTTTTTTTTGATTTTTAACCTTTCCATACACAAGTAAAGGAAATACACACAATGCTGAAAGAACAAAATAAAGATGAAAAAATAAACAAACAAACAATATCTACATTCCTGTCAGTGGTGCAGAAACTGGCATCATATTGTAATTCTTCAGTTTCTGTTGGATTCAAACAACTTATAACTTCTGAGATCTTTAGAGGAAAAAAAAAAAATCAGAATTTGTTAAAACTATAAAGAACCCCAGAAATTGGTGTGGACCTGGGAAATCTTGATCGGTTCGTTCTTGCTAATAGTATCACATGAATGATTCATTTTCATCTCTGCCAGCTCGGTTTGAGACACTCTGAAAAACAAATGAAAGTTAATCATCATTCTTGTGTTTGAAATTTCTTCCAGCCTGTGGGCTTTGACTAATCAGTGGGTTTATGTTTCCCAGGTAATGAAAGTAAAGCTGCAGCCTCCCTCCTGCACTGACCTGCCAGCCTTCAACCCCATCCTCCCTCCAGCCGCTGTCACACAGATCCTGCTGCTGGCCAACCCTCACAAGGTGCTTTCTCCGCATTTCACTCCAGAGAACCTCTGATGCGTTTTGTCTGCGCCCAGCAGGGTCGCATTCGCCCTGAGAGCGGACCGTGACCTGTCGTTTTGCGCCTCTTCTTTTCAGGAAAAAGTGCGCCTGCGCTACAAGCTAACTTTCAACCTGGGGGACAAATCTCACGACGAGTCCGGCGACGTGGACGAGTTCCCGCCTCCAGACACCTGGGGCAACCTATAGAGAGAGAGAAAGAGGGAGAGAGAGAGAGGACCGGGCCTGCTGTCGTCAGACCTGCACCAACCTTTACATTGGGGTCGACGTTTTCCTTTCGGAGGGGGGAAATAAAGACCAGATTACAATGAAGCGGTTTCAGACTCTGCTGTACAAAAAAAAAAAAAACTGACGGACTGTGAGAGCAGTTGCTGAAGCCAGTTGACCTCGTGCCTTCTCATCCTTATTTGGTCCCGTCAGTGTTTTCTAAATGGAGTCGCTGCCTCATCCTCCTCACATAATTAGCCCAGTGTGTTGAGTTGCAGAATTTCTTCTGAATGTGAATTGGTTGAACTTACAAGCCGTTAAGCAAATCCCGTGTCGTATGATTCATGCTGTTGTTTCAGGCACACCCGCAGATTGCCGTGGTCCGTCCCTATACGACGTCCTGCACCGTCGGCTGCACGTTAAACAGTTTGCAGGTCAAACCACCGAATGGGTTTCCTCCAAACTAATCAGACACAATCAGATTAAAACTGTGATGTGTGTAGACGAAACGAATCTAAACGCATTTTGAAAACCACTGCAGTGGTTTCATTTTCAGTCTAATCTTTATGATCTTTTCAGAGCGGGGGGAACCGATGTAAAATGGTGTTATCAAAGCGTGCAGGGTGAACACGACGACGATGTCTTTCTGCAGGAAGCTTTCACCGCAGCCAACTGTTGTTACCGAACCTGATCCAGCCAAAATGAGTCCTTCAATGTTCCTTTTGCCTCATTTTATTCCCTCCTTGTTGTAGTTGAAAGGCACATGGTCTCCATTCCTTTACAAACTTCTTCATTCCTGCACTTTTTCTGTTTTTTTTTTTTACAGTTTAGCTCAGGATTATTTTCCTTTTCCTTATTTAAACTCGTATGCACTTACTTTGTTTATATTTTGCACGTGAAATCATTCTTGTTTATTCATCTCTCGTCACTTTGCTTTTCTACTACTGATTAACCCAAAGACTCTCAACTCTTTATGTTCACATCATACTGATTTTGATTCTGCCACATGTGCCTCAGATTGGGTTGTCTGGTTGTTGTTTTTTTTGTTTGTTTTGTACACATAACTTAATTTTTTTTTTTTTTTTTTCATGTTTTCTTTACCCAAAATGACTTTGTAAAGCATAAGATGGATTATGTGTTAAATGATCTTTCTAGATGTTGTTCAGCAAGAGAAGAAATATATAAACTCCTCTGTATTTTTTTCTGGAGTGTCCAGAAAGAATACTATGATGAGATTTTAGAAAGGTGGCTGTTCTTTAGGAAGGGGGAAATTATAAGGATAAAAATGTGGAAGTATTTGTTGGCACCACTGGTAATGTTGTGTGAAAAGCATTCAAATAAATTTTGTATGGGAAAAAAAAAAATGCAATCTTTAATTTAGGCTTTGCTGCAACTGTTCCTATAAAAAAAAAAAAACATAAATGTAATCAACTCAAAAACACTTTAATCCAAAAAGAAAATTAAATATAACTCGTATCATAAAGTGTCTTCAAAGCACTGTGGATGGCGAGGAAGGATCTGCTGTAGCAGACAATCTAGCAACCAATCTGACGAAGCCTCTGACTGAAGTCTGTTTCTGTATGACGGTCTCATGACTGTCTGTTATGATGTGAAGTTGGGCTCGGAGACATTAGAATAGGGGATATGATCATTTCCCATCACGATTGACGGATGAGATGGTTGTAACTTTTCCACTGTTGGATGTTATTAAATAATATATTTTGTGATCCAGTTGCAGCTTTAAAGGTCTCTGTTTGAAAAAAATTAGAAAAAATCAAATTTTAGACTTTTCAGGTCAGTACAGAAACCTTATGAGTTTTAGTCAACAAAAAGGACTGTTTTAAGACATGCAAATAAAACTAGAATGACTTTACAAATCACCTAATTCTAAAATCAAAATATTACTATACATGTAATCAGTTCTGAGAATATTCTATTATGTGTGAAACAGACTCAAGAAATTACCTGATATTTCAGAATAAATGGCAAATTATGATGAAAATGTATTGATTTAATATGTTTATTTAGGAAAACACTGTAAAAAGAGCATAGTTGACAGAAAACAGGCAACAATATGTTTTTAGTTAAAGCTCAAAACACGACTTCACTTCCGACTTGCTACACAAAGGGAACATGTGGAGGCATGCATGATTAAATGTACATAAATCTAACACAATAGATCATAAAAAGGCAAAAATAAAAGTTATCTAAAAGTGGTCATCACTGAAACTAGTGAGGAGGAAGACCAGAAACAGGTACTGTGAAGCTGTAATTGAAGTTACAAACAAAAGCCACCCATTTCCAACTGAATGAGTCGAGTTGAACAAGTACAAAGATTAAGGAGGTTTGGAATGTGACCCCATCTCTAACTCCTAAAGTTTGGCTGGTGAAGGAAAAAAAAAAAAATCTAAAATAAAGTAGAAAAAAATAGAGAAAAATCCCTATTCCTCCTCCACAATACTCTGCTGGGGGAAATTGAATTATTTGGGGTTCTTAAAACAAATCTGCTTTTAAAATTCGTGTGAAAGTACAAGCCCTTATCTCATTGGATTATAACACTGTTTGGGAGACCACAACAGTAAAAACGGAGCTACAAACACTTGAACAAATTTACCCAGAACGTGTTGCTCGTCACTATTTACGGGGTGGTTGTTGGCCCGGCGGTGGAGGCGGGGCGGCGGGGAAAGGAGGGAAAGGCGGCTGGCCCATGAAGCCCATAAGTGGGGGCTGCGGCGGCGGCGGGAACTGCTGCGCCATCAGCGGCTGCGGGGCGCCTGACGGCGGAGGGGGCGGAGGAGGGCCCTGGCCGAACTGGCCCTGCGGCTGGTTGGGCTGCTCCTGGCCGCCGCCGCCGCCGGTCGGGCCTCCGCCGCGGGTGTTGTAGCCTCCGCCGTTGTTGCTGTTGTAGTTCTGGTACTGGTCCGAGCCGGCGTTGTAGTTGTTCCTGTGGTCTCGGTTTCTGTCTCTGTAGGAGGACGACGAAGAGCGGTCGTCGTCGCGGCCGTCGCGGTTGAAGCCCCCGCGGCCGTCTTTGCCGCCTCCGCCGGAGCGCATGCGCCGATCGCACTCGTCTTGATACATTAGGTTGGGGTTGTTGGAGTTGCCGCCACGGTAACGCATCCTGCCACCTTGCATGTAAACAATGAAAAATAACATTTAAAACGGACTCTTGCTTTCATCGCCTCAAAGAAACCTGATTATTAGCCCGAAAAGACAAATATTTAAGCATCGTCACTCCACCACCTGCCCCGGAAGCACTTATTTAGACCATCAGCTCTTTCGCGCACTTTTTTAAAATTTTTATTTTATTTTGGCTCTAGTGGTCTTGTATTGACAGGAAAGGTCGGTGGGCCAGAACTCGAACCTGTGATCCCCGTAGTGCGTACATGGGCCGCGCGCTTTACCGCTGCCCCGCCGCTCATTTGCGCATGCGCTAAAACTACTACTTCCAAATCACCGTAGTTCAGCAAAGTAAAACTTCCTGAAATAGACAATGTTATTTTTTCCACTATTAAATAATTGTCATAATCATTAGGTTATAATGCAATAGAAAATGGTGCATTGGACTCACTGGACTGTAATGTCATTTGTCAATGTCTTATGGCAGAAGGCCATTGTTTTTGTAATTGTTTATTAGATTAATAAAAGGTGTCATCACATTGCAAAAGACTCTATCCCATAGTTTTATGAAAAATAAAAAAGTGTTGCTCCATCTTTCCTCGTGCTCGACTGTTGTATGCAGGTACATATGCTTGGTTTTGGTTTTCACATGAAGTAGCGAAGCAGTCTAGCGAAATACAATGATCTGTTTTATTACTGCCTTCAAAATGTACTAATTTTACTATTACAGTTAGATGCAAAAAGAAATGAAAAAAAAAACAAACAAAAAAAACATCCTCCCTCTTGCGTAAACGAGCTGATGGAATGGATTGTGCAGTGAGATGCATAACATAAGTCCAAAGTTGTTGCTGTGCTGCATTTTTTTCTGAATAATTCAAAGAGAAATCAAATCAATTATATAGACTGATTGGCAGTGCAAATGAAAATAAAGCTCCACTTACCGCCTCCACCTCCGCGGCTGGAGTCCACCAGCTGGAGCAGTTTTGGGTTTATTGCCTGCCGGGCTTCCTCCAGGACCCGGACCAGGTCTCTGGCCTGTCGCAGGTTTCCCGGGGTGAAGAAGGTATAGGCGGTGCCCTTATTGGTACTGCGGGCCGTGCGCCCAATACGATGGACATAATCCTCAGAGGAGCTGGGATAGTCATAGTTGATGACGAACTTTACGTCTTCCACATCTTTGGGATAGACAGCAAAGGAAGTTCAAGAAGGGCAAAGAGCTTTTAGAGGACAGGAAGTGATGTATTTCATGAAATTCTAAAGAATGCGCTGAGCTTTATGCCTAAGATCGGCTGAAGCCATCTATGAAGGCAACAACGTATCTTGGCGTGAAGCAGAAAGATTGAAACAAATTGGAGTTCACTTACCGTCCAACAATCCACACATCCAAAGATTAATTTCAGAGACACAGCTTTACTATTCAACATGCCTTCGACGTTGCGCACTCACTTGACTTAAAGTGAGAGCCGGCATGCAAAGAAACCATTTTAAGCCTCTGTGCTTTTCAGAGGACTCATGATTACCGGCCTAAATGTGGAAGGTAAGGAAGTCTGTTTCTCATTACAGAAGACGTGGGGCTCTGACAGCACTGCTGATCAACAAGTCTCCCGTCTCCCCCTCCGTCACGAGAGGGAAGCCATTTAATCAGTTATTACACAGTAACAATAGTGTGCTATGATTATTGAACCATGAACTCTTTTCTTTTGCAATACAAGCACAAAGGCAGAACCTGACTGTAGGGTGAGCTCGTGAAGGAGTTAAGACAAAGGGGTGTTGCGGTACTTACCCCCTGCAAGTTGTTTTTACAAAGGTTCCCCCTGATCAGTCCTGGTTCAAAGGGAAGGGCTGAGGGAGAGGGAGACTGGATTCCTCCCTCACCTTCTGCTCACTCCAGCAACGTCAGACGGGAGCAGAACCGTTAAACCCCAAAGGACACACCCACGCACACCCAATGGCTGGTTCTGTTGCTCTCTCGTCGCATTGCGGGACCCTCCTCACACCCTGGCCAGGACTGGATCCAGACGAGCCCGTCTAATTCTCTCTCCCCTGTCTGTCTGCTTTTTGGAGCGACGGGCAGACATACAGGACCCTCAGGATGCTCCCAAGGAAGGCTCGTTGGATTTGCAAACTGACATTAATGGGGAGTGCGGGGGCTGGAGTCTCCCTCTTTTTTCTTTTTTTTTGGGTTCTCGTTTTCTTAGTTCAGGAGTGTAATAGGGGGCGTTAATCCCACTAAAGCTCACAAACTTTTATAATGTGACTGAGGGGGACAGAGACAACAGCACAGACTGTTACAGCTGCCGTGTGCTGCCAAACCCTGAGAGGAGAAGAGGGGAGAAGAAAACAAGGATAAAGTCATCGAAATTTGGTAAAAGTTTACAAAACTTTACTTATCCCCCCTTCTCAGAAAATGCTACAGCAATGTCAAGACGATGAACTGTTCTTTCATTTCCCCCTCCGCTTTCTTTCCGAAGCTCTCTCTCCTAAACGTACGGCTCTCTCCTGAAGTGAAGACTTTGAGCAGAAAAACGTGAAACATGAGCAGCGGTCCAAGGCGTTTACACCGACACCACACTAGGAGACGTAAGAAAAGGTGCGCAGGACGTTGCGGGCCCACACACCCCTCCTTTCAGGCAGCGTGCCAGAGAGCCCCGCATGAAGGAAGCTTTTAAACTGCGGTAACAAGAAACAGACTATGAACCTGCTGGATCGAGAGGCTCGAAGCCTGCAGCTCTGCATGCTTCGGCCGACGGCGTTGCCGGGTCGCAACGTCTTATTTTAGTCGGACTCATTCTGTGATTTTCGCACATCTGGCTGACAGAGCTGGAGTTTCACTTGTACAATTTTTGTAAAAAAAAAAAAAATAAAATAAATAAAAGAGCAAAACATAAATAAAGAAAAACTCAATTTACGGACATTAATTACACCTAACAAATTCATCTGAAGAACTACACGTGATTTATGTTGTTTTTGTGAAAGCAATACCTGCGAATAAGCTTGTGGGATATAAGTAATAATTCTCAAGCCTGCTTGCCGTACAACAGTCTTTTTTTTTTTTTTTTTTTACTAACTTGCTATACTTACCACCTGCTTAATTTAATTCAGAGCATTAACTGGTGATTGCGGTGGAATACATGTAAATTCATCATTGGCTGAAGAGCAAATTAAATGAGACAAAAGATGCTGAGGACAGAAATCACAGGAAGTAAACAATGCGATGCCAGACATACCCAGACCCCGAGAGGCAACGTCTGTCGCGATCAGGATAGGGGCCTTGCCGCTCCGGAACTCTGCGGAGTTGAAACGAAAGCATGTAAGCTGAAAAGGATGTTGACAAATAGCTGATAAATCTGAAGAGATTGAACTAAAGGGAAGAGAGGAGACATCTTAAAGGAAGGAAAGTTTTGATTATGCTTATGTGAATTATTAGACTGACGACTAATGGATAATGGATTGTGGAAGGATTGATCGCACAGAGACGGATGGATTGACAGAGGAAGCTTCTAAATGTCACACTTGTTTGTCCATATCCTATTTTCACATTTATCTGACTCGGAAAAAAAAATTGCTTACATTCTATACTTTTAAAGACTTCAACCCAGAGAACGTTTTTATCTGCAGACTCTCATTTCATTTATTTATTGAAACGAGGACAATGCATATTAATCAACGCCAGCAGTCGGCTTCGGTGAAAATATGTCGGCGTTTTTAATCCCTAGTCCTAAGGTATGCGTGATATGAAAGTTGACTTTCAGAGATGCCAGCATCCTGACCTCCACTGATTGTGATGTATTCTTACCAGTGAGAACCCAGTCTCTTTCTGGCTGGCTCTTGTCTCCATGGATACACATGGCTGGCCATCTAGGTTGACAAAAGCGCATCGATTCAGCGAGTCAAACTCACACACCGAAAGCTGCCCACCACGTTTTTTTGAAACAGTCACAGATCCTCCTCACCCGTCGCGCCTCATCCTCCGGGTGAGGTCATCGCATCGCTTTTTGGTCTCCACAAAGATGATGGTTTTGTTCTCCTTCTCAGCCATTATCTCCTCCATTAGCTGAATAAGCCTGCATGCAGAGAGACAACATAAGCAAATCAACTCAGATCCAGCAGCGTGAGAAGATCGGACCATACAAAAGCAAACGATGTAGGTCGCGCGCTTTAAGTCTTACTTGTTGTCTTTTTCGGTCTCCATGCAGACGTCGACGATCTGCAGAATGTTATGGTTGGCGCTGAGCTCCAGAGCGCCGATGTTAATCTGGATGTATTCCCTTAAGAAGTCCTCGGCAAGCTGCCGGACCTCCTTTGGCCACGTTGCACTCCACATCAGGGTCTGTCTGTCAGGCTGAAAGAGACAAGAGAGCGATGGATTTATAAGAATTGAGAAAAAAAAAAAAGCACCAAAACACCCTCACTTATCAACGTTCATTTGAAGACAGCAAAACTACAGAACGGCGGCCGCCTTACTCTGATTTGTTCAACAATCTTGCGAATCTGCGGCTCGAAGCCCATATCCAACATGCGGTCGGCCTCGTCCAGCACCAAATAAGTGCAGCGGCGCAGGTTGGTCTTCCCCGCCTCCAGGAAGTCGATGAGGCGACCCGGCGTGGCGATGCAGATCTCCACGCCTGCGGTCGGATATGAACAGAATGTCAGACACAAATCAAAATCCAAACCGTCCACACCAGCCCACCACACCGCACCCACCCCTCTCAAGGTCTCGAATCTGCGGGCCTTTGGGCGCGCCGCCGTACACGCAGGTGCTCTTGATGCGGGAGGACTTGCCGTAGTCGTAGGCGACCTGCTGGACCTGCTGAGCCAGCTCTCTGGTGGGTGCAAGGACCAGACACTGAGAACAGAGGAAGGCAAAGGAGGAAGGGATAAATGACGAGGATTCTGTGCACTGAAATGTTTAGACTGAACTCTCTCTTGCACTCACTATGGGGCCATCCCCTCTCTCCAGGTAGGGCTGGTGGTTGATATGTACGATAGCAGGAAGGAGGTACTGCAAGGGGGGAAAAAAAGAGGCAATAAATTGTTAGAACTGCTCTAAAAAAATTTTTGCCACTAATTAAGATTCAAAACTTTAAATATCAACTTAAATTACTTGAATTTTGCCTATAAAGTCTAGGTTATTTATGATACTAATTATACACCATGAATTACTTTTTTTTTTTTTACTTTAATCTGTCTCTTTTGTTCCTATTTCAGAATCCCTCACAGATTTCCACCCATTAGAGAGCAAATCAAATGTTAAAAATGATTTGAATACATTATTGACAAGATCGTGGAGAGACATCCTTACAGCCAGCGTCTTCCCAGAGCCAGTCTGTGCTATCCCCACCATGTCCTTGCCGCTCAGGGCCACAGGGAAACCCTGGGCTTGGATGGCTGTGGGCTCCTTGAAGTTCTGCTGCACCAGGACATCCATCACATACTCTGCAAGGCAAAAGCAGGAGACAGTTTAACTCAGCCATTTAAATGTTCCTGAAAGCGATCTGTCTGGGTTTTTCTAAATATATATATATATATATATATATATATATATATATATATATATATATATATATATATATATATAAATTTAGCCAATTTGCACATGACATTTAAATAATAGGGGATATTTACAAACGTGAAAGATTCAGTAAATGTGCTAAATAAGGTTTTATGGAATTAAGAGAATTAGACATTTTTGTTTGTTTTTACAGCAAAAACACTTTCTGAAAGGTGGAGTAGAATGACTCGAACTCACGAGGAAACTGAGCGTGGTGAAAAGCAGTTACGGGTTTTGGACAGCCAGAGCCTCTGATGGTGATCTCCTTCTTCCTGCGAAACTCCTCCACATCATACTAGACATGGAAGCAAACAAGAAAAATAAGCATTCCAAAAGAAAAAAAAAAAAAAAATTGTACATAACCAAGCAGCTTGCAATTATCATTGTTTTTAATTATGGTGTGTGAGCAAGTACAAAGAAAAGAAAAAAATAAATAAATAAATAAAACCTACCTGACCCACGCGTTGGACCTCAACGTGTTCGGTGTAGAAGTTCTTTTCAAATTTCGGCAACTCATCCAAGTTCCACCTCTTTTTGCGGAGACGCTCACCGGGATTTCCAAACTTCATGGGCGGCGGTCCGCCGCGGCCACCCATGCCCCCTCCAAACCGTGGTCTGAGAGGTGTCAAGCAAAAAGAAATTAGGATGCGGACCGATTGTCGCACAAATTAAGTCTATCTAACCAATACCCCAACATTTCTAAAGTACTTTAGAGTAAATAAGTGTTTTCAATCAGAGTTTAATATATAGTGCCTTCCTAGTAAAACACAGGCAATATATCTGTTTGATTTTTTTTTTTCCCCCTTTATGCTTTCATATTAAATCTGAAGCTACAATGGCCAATGCTAACTTGATTTAAATCATTAAATGACTGTGTTCGACTGACCCAAATTGAATGAAACCTTGCTAAATGTAAACTGGAGCAATTTGCCTTGCAACGTTAAAATGAGGCTGCAGTGTGTTGACAAGCTACCAAAGTTGCATGACTTTCTGTTTTTATGACGTAAAGCACTTTGAAATGCCTTGCTGCTGAAACGTGCTGTACAAATGAAATTTGATTAATCGATAGAACTTTTCAAATTAAGCTACTTTTAGTTAGACAAAGCAGTCAGTCAACAGAATTGTTCATGTCAATTCTGCACTGCAGTATCTAATTAGAACTCCTTCCAAAAATGCCAATTACCAAAATCAAACACCGTTTTTTTTTTTGTTTTTTTTTTTGCTGCAGCCCAAAATCCAGGGTAATTATTTGCACAAGATCAGACGTGCAATAAAAACTTTTCCAATGGCTGGAAGACTTTTGAGTGAGAAAACCTGACCCACACCACAGCGAGGCCAACTTTGAAGCAACTGTACGGGGCTCCACAAACACGCTATTAGCATTTTTTTCGGTAATATTATTTTCAATTTCGGTAATATTATTTTCAATTTACAGTTTTTCCTGCCAATGTAAGTATTAACTGGGATAGCTCCTTAAAGCGTTAGCATAGCCTTTGTTTGTGTGTGCCTCTCATCCAGGCGAAGCCAAACTATATTTGAAGCTCAAACATTAATTAACACCAAGTTTTTTTTTTGGGGGGGGTTTCTTTGTGAAAGCTAAAAAAACAACTTACCTGTCTCGTCCACGATCTCTGTCTCTGTCCCTGTCTCCGTACGAGGAGCCCCCCCTCATTTCGACGAAACTGTTAGCCCCTTTGGTAGATTTGTCGCTAGCTAGACCGATGGTTAGCCGCAGTGGGCTCGACGACAGAAGCGTAAAAATGAGCGGGCACACAACAAGGAATTGCTACTTTATTTGTAACAGCTGAAATAAGAAGACGAACCGAGTTAACAGGGGAATTATTGAGCAACTCTAAACACGTCGCCAGCCGCCTTGTTTGTTTCCTACCAGCGAAAAACATCGACTCCGGCCTAACGGCTAGTAAAACTACGTAGCGCTGTTTCAAAACAAACCCCAGGACGTACGCAGTTTGCCTAAGCGATGATGGAGAATCTCACTTCGTGTAAACGTTGTGGCGCTTTAAGACTCTCGGTATGTTTGCCTCAGTTGCGGCTCAAAAGCAGCAAATGTGCACTGTGCAGCATAACAAAAAATTAATTAATAAAAAAAAATATTGTTCCTATGTCTGAAGACATTTTTCATAAAGCTAAATTTAGTTTTACATATTCGAACAAGGAAAAAGAGACGCGTAGCAAAACCATAAACGGCCAGTAGGTGGCGACTATGCCGGACTTTGTTCAAAAAGAAACACTGTTTAAAACGAAAAAGACTGCGGTCGATTCAGGAAGTTCTGTTTTATAGTGAACCTGATACTGAAGTTATTGTTGTTCTTGTCGCGAAACATCGGACTGGTTTGGAAGCGGATCCGGTTGAAGGATATGCCTTTGTTTTTTCAGAACAGAGAATTAGATTGCTTCAGATCAACTGCGGAACTATTCGACAAATATCCACATTTGCAGGTCTGGTTGCCGAAACTGTCTGGTTTTGTGTGCTCGTGTTACTTTTGGCATTTGTTTCCCACGTTACAACTGTTCTTTCACCGTAAGACAATTGTTATTTCTGTATCTGCGTCACGTCTAAACATAAAATAGAACATTAATTGAGCCCGGCCATTTTTTTTTATATGGACCTGCTGTGTCTGTTATAAAGTGATTATAATGATTACTTTTCTGAAACACAAGACGGTGCTGCAGGTTTCTATCAGTCTGGGATGGTCAGAAAAATTCTGTAGGTTAAAAAATGGAAGAAGGAAACAAGACAGAAAAGGGATATAAATGTGTAATAATATACATCTAGACGTTTTATGTGCGTTGCGTTCTATGTTGCTTTTGTCTGTTTATCAGTCCATGCTGTTCATTTCAGTGTATCTGTTTATTTCGCAGCAATTTACAATTGTCATCTCAATGGACTTTACAAGGCAAACAGATCTAGCTGGTGTAAAGAAATACACAATCAACTCAATCCAATCATACAGTGAATTTTTCATTAACCATATTCCAATTTCATCCTGTTCAGAATACAGTCCTGTTAAGTTCGGTTTATTTCTTTAAATGGATAAAATATTATCCATTTAAAGAAATAAATTCAATTGCAAAAAGTCACAGATTTTGCAGCAATGCCTGTTCCTGCTGAGAGCGAACAGTTGATCGCATTAACCTTTGCAGCAATTACCTATACTGGTAAATGATTGACATTGTGGGTCTAATGGGCTTTTTCAAACTGTTTCTGGTAGAAAATAAGTTGAAAAGTGAAAGAGTTGAAGAGATGAAACAAAGATCCTGAGACCAGGAAATAAAACCCAGATGGCAAAGATGACACTAATACATACTTTCAGGAATACATTCTTTTAATAGGAATAACAAACTCCAGCTTAATGCACCCAACCGCTTGCTCTGAGCATTGAGGTCCAACTATTCATTCATTCTATTTGGTGTTTTTTTTGTAGATTCAAAAAATGTCTCAAGATAATAGATACTGACTGCATACAAACTTTAAAAAATGGTTAAGAGGGATTCCAGAACTCAGGAAACTGCAGTCTATATAAATAACATAAAAATAAGTTGTTCCTAAATTTTTAGTTGTTAAATTGTTCATACAAAGTAATTATAAAATATTGAGATATGACCATGATGAAATATGAATAAAACCTTATGAGTTGGACACGCAGAGCATTTCAAGAAAGACTTTTTTTTTTTCCTCAAACAAAATGCATTTTTGACTCATAGAAACAAAATAATGCTTATTGTCACTCGGCTGACTTTTGGTTTGTATTTATTTTAGAGTTAAATCCAGGAAGAAAAAAAAACAACAACAGTTTAATTTTGTTTTGCAGGAAAATGCAAAAGCATTTCGCTCCAAGCCACGTGTCGATGTAGATCCGAAGCACCTTCTGTATGTTCAGCAGAGAGAGTTTGCAGCGACAACTCCAGCAGACAGTGAGTACACCTGCTGTTCATGATGACAAATCACATCACAGTCAGACATTTTAGTGAGAAAAGAAACTCTGTTACACAGACTAGTTACATTTATGCTGAGATCAGATTACAAACAGTTGGATGCTATTTGCTACTTATGTTAGTTCTGGTTACACAGGGCTTTATTTAGGGGCTCACGAGTACAAGGGGCTGAATAAAAATGCGTGGCATGCTTTTCAGATCTGAGAAGAGTCTGCTCTTTTTAATAAATCATTTTGATAACCATTCATTATTTGCCAGCCACTCCATAATTATGAGTTACTTTGTGCTAGTCGAACACACAAGATCCAAATAAATCCATCCTGGTCAAATCTTCCACAGACTGCGTTTCGATCCTTGGATCAGATGATGCTACCACCTGCCACTTGGTCGTGCTGCGACACAGCGGTACTGTTACTTCTACCAGATCCCTTCGGTGCGTCACATCTGCCTTCAACGAAAGGATTCTAAATTGTGTCATTTCTGGGCAGGTAGTGGAGCCGTCTGTCTGTCTCACCTCGATGGCTCCAGCACCAGGACTGAGGTCCAGCTCACTATGAAAGCCGTCACATCACTGAGTAACGGCTGTAAAGAGGGCAGGCACGTCATACATGCACGAGTATTCAAAGTCCATAATTTCCCATTAACATTTGTTTCGCTTTCTGCTACCGTCTAGATTTGAGCTGCATCTGGTTGGAGGGTTTGATGACGATGACAAAAGGTCTCATAAACTCAGCCTTAACATTCTGGGTAGGTTCATAAAGTTCTCTATGGCATGTTGCTCGTGGACATAATCTCAGAATCGCCAAATTGACACGTGCTGCTCATACTTTATAGCAGCGTTCCAGAAACAGAAGGATCACATTCACCTGGAGACGTGTTGCATCACAGGTTTTTATATGTTTTACATCATTTGTACATACTGTCGTTGGACATTCTGATTTCTCAGTCACAATTCTTTCTGTTGTAGAGATGAACAATGTAGTTGACAAGGGAATTCATAAACCGATAGTCTATGGAATAGGTGAGTGGCAGATGTGCAGCAACGAAACAAGTAATATGCATATATGTTATTGGTAATAACTTTGACTCTGTGTAGGTGTAAATGTTAAAACAGGGGAAGTCTTCCCTGCCTCATTCCCTCATAAAGGACCTGCAGAGATGCTGCGATCGGCACGGACCTTCACTGGAGGAGAGGTACAAAAACCTACGTTTTTTTTTTTCTCTCTCTCCAGGCGGCGTAAGATCAGTGCTTTTGTTGGTCAAAGCCCAGCTCTAAAGTCAAGTTGAAAATATATGTCAACACTTGAAAATGTGAACGTTCACAGGCAATTTCAATCCAGTCTGACTGAGCTTGAGCCGCTCTGCAAAGAGTAATGAGCAAAGAGCCAATGTGTCTCAATGTCTGTGGCTGGTAGAGGCGTATCCCAAAAGATTGGTATTTGCATTTGTAGCATCGTTGAAATATGCATTTACAGTGGGCTCATGCACTGAAATGCATATTTACAGTGCGTGAGCCCACTGTAAATATGTGGGCTCATGCCTAGGCACTCTACAATTTTCAGATGTTAGTTTTTAAAACAGGCCAAAAAAATAAATAAATAAATAAATAAAACATTCCTTTCCATATTCCCTTTAAGCACTACTTTATGTTGATCTGACGCATAAAATCCCAACAGAAAGCAGTGAATTTTGTGGTTGTGACATGACAAAACAAAAACAAAGATCTTGGGGCATAAATAGTTTAAAATGCCTAATACTTTTATTATTATTTCTTTCGGTTTACTGTTTAATGCCATCTCTAGCTGTAAATGCGATTGTCCTTATGATGTAAATTTGTATGCATAGTGTCATTTTTAAGGGACTGAGGCTGGACTGCACATCGATTCTTAATAAAATATCTCTTCTTTGCAGATGACTGACATTTATGACTCAAGACATGGACTTGTTAAAGTTGGACCGTGCCAGTGGAATCCTGATTTGGAAATTGCCTTCTGGTTGTCACAAAGTGATGCCACTATTTTAAAGGTAACGTAATACCTGGGAAGTATTGAACCTCTGACCAGAACAACACCGGGAGAATAAACAGCGAAGCGAGTTATAGAAATATTTGTTTTTTCTGTGTTTGTAGTACCTGTCCACGTCTCCGTTTGCTGAACCGCCGCACTTTGTCCAGCACATTAAGTCCACCATCCAGTTCCTTTTGTCGCACCCAGACTCCGACAGCCTGTTCCCGGGAGGTCAGCCGCACCTCTACCACCGGACGGAGAGCGGCAGCTGGGAGAGGCTTGTCCAGTCATAACAAGTCACAACTGAACCTTTAAATGCTATTCGACTGTTTTTTTTTTTTTCTGTTTTTCAATGGAAACACTGTGACCCCTTTTCAATCAGAGTATTTTATCAAAGGTCCAATCCCTGACCATTGCTTTGCAAATGTATTCACACCACATGGATCATTTCTGATCGGTTCCTCTGAGTAAAGCCAGTTTCGTATTTGCGTTTTGCAGATTGGATGGAGAGTGTTTGTGAGCATCATTTTTCAAGTCTACAGATTCTCTTAGATTAGGGTGAGGATTTTGATTGGGATATATTAACACGCAAATACATTTTCATCTAAACCATTGCTCAAGCCGACACACATCATGTCCTTATTATCTAAGCCAACACAGCTTGTGTAAATAGTTAAAATGGCTCTCCTAAGGTTCTGGAGGAGTTGAGTTGAACCACGGAAAGACCTGGAACTTGCAGGATACCAGACCCCGAGGACTTACTTTGGTGTGTCTGGTTTAGATGAATGCTAATGTCTTGACCGGTTAACAGTTATGATTTAAGCTTTTACACACCTGCCCTGTTTTCTGGGGGGGGGGGATCCTGGTTTTCATGATGCTGCTTGTTCACTAACGTTCACTAGCAAACCTCTGAGGCCTTCACAGAACAGCTCCGTTTAAATTTAAATTTACTCATACAAAGAATTAGGGCTGGGCGATAGAGTATGACTTCAAAATTAAATCTCATATTTCCTCATTCCACATTTCTTGTTTTCTTTTCTAAAAAGAAAAACGTGTACATGTTTTCAAAAAGTTGCCTTTTGTCATTTTTTTTGCGAGTTGTACGAGAATGTGTTAGGGCCCGGCGACAATTTAGTTAATTGTTTATTTGCGAGAACAAAGTCACGATTTTACTAGGACACCTTAAAATTGCAATAAAAATATGAGATATAAGCTTCTATAGAGTTGGTTGACTACCTAAATGTAGTTCTTCAGAATAGACAGTCGATTGCACAATTGTTTCAAAGTCCTGTTGCTGATAAAAATTTGATGCTGATGTGTTGAAAGATGAACTATTTTGTTATCTGTAAAACTTATACCAGAGTATAACCTCGTACACATGAACAGAAGCTGTAAAACCTGCCTCGCAAGATGATTGGCCTTGGGAGTGCTGACATCACAATGAACTGTAGAAACCCAGGGAATAAATTGTTGGAAGATTTCATTTTGCCCAAGCATGAAATGTTCAAAAACCCAAATTTAGATTGATCGATAAAATGTATTCATCGCCCAGGGCTAGGAGGAATGTATTGATGATTATGTGACTTGTGAATATATTTGCTTGTTCTGTATTTTATTTGGGGGTATCAGCGTATTAGGGCCTGTATAAATAGGTTTTCCACACTTTTGAGGTTTTTATTGGTGAAGGAGAATGGGATATTTTCATTTTCCTTCAACATTATAGTTATGCACTACCTTATGTTGGTCTGTCTGTCTGTCTAAATGAACGGAAGCTTTCTTTTGCAAGGTGCAGCACATTTCCTCTCCAGGCTCATGTGGTCACAAGATGTATCCATAGGGCCACTGGATTGCTGTGCATGGTTTCGTAACTATACCAGTTTGTGGTTTAACTTTGCCTTAGTGTTGGCCAGTTTCACACTGCAGTCCAGACGAAGCTGACACTTTACACTCATTTTCTTTCCAAGTATAGAAGGTTCTTTTGGAGGTTCACCACAGCTCTAATGAATGCCCTACACTGAGTATTAAATGTTTCCTAAAAACAAGCGCCCTTACTGATTTTCTTCTGTTATCTGCTGATGATGGATACTCGGCTGATCTTTCTCGGTGCCACCTTTTCATGGTTCATGTTTAGTCGGTGGGTTTATATTGTTTCGCAGGTTTATATGTTGATGTTTTGTTTGTGTTTTTAATGTGAGAACATGTGTTTCCATACTATATTCCCTACGTGTCCACTGTTTCAGTTTAACTTGTCGAAATGGTAGTTTTGGTTCATATTAGCATATGTGAGTTTGACTCTTTCTGCTGCCAGAACATCAGATCTTCAAGAAAAAGATTACCCAAGCAGGAAGAGAACCAAAGTATTAACACATACAGTACCACACAGTAAAGTTAATAAACACTTTTACAGAAAGCCAGCAGGGAGACTTCTGTTTAATGGAAAAGTCCATTTAAAACCACCCATCCATTTTTCTGTACACCCTTGTCCCAAGTGGGGTCGGCAGGGGTGCTGGTGCCTATCTCCAGCGAATGTTTTGGGCGAGAGGCGGGGTCAACAACCACACACACACACACACACACACACACACACACACGCACACCAATTAACCTGACAGTTATGTTAGGTAAACTCATTCACAAGTCCATTACTGTGGGAGGAAGCCAGCATGACCAGTGAGAACCCATTTACGCACAGGGAGAACATGCAAACTCCATGCAGAAAGACCCCGGACCCGGAATCGAACCCCAAACCTTCTTGCTGTGCAGTGCTACCAACTGTTCCACTGTGCAGCCCCCCATTCAAAACCTTCCTATATTTACAGACTCAAAAGAAATATCTTTACTGTTCTAAAGTGCACAAATTTTACTTTTAGGAGAGGAAGTGGTCAGTTTGTTGAATGTTTTTTTTTATCTGTGGAAATGTAGCTTCAAAAATAGAGTTGTCTTTTATGTTTATTTATTCTTTGCTCTTGACCATGTCACACTTTCTATGAATGTGTTTCTTTTCAAAAGTGCATGTGTTTATGTCCATCAAAATCCTCTGCAATAAAAATGTATGAGTTTAAACCCGAGCATACGGCCTCCTGATAAGTTGTTTCATTCCAAACAAGCTGCTTGAAGCACAATGTAACCTAATACGCACCGATCCAGCTTTTCCTCTTCTATAGCGGTTTCCAGTTTTTCTAAGTTTCGCTCAGCCGTTTTCAATTTGTGTTTTCTATGGGCTACATTACCAAAAGGAGGGTGGGGAGAGGATGCTTGTCATTCTTTGATGGGGTCATAGTTTTGCATCCAGAACTATTACTATTGAAATGTGTGAAATTCCAAGTGTAACAGCGCTTTTGTTTCCAACCTAGATTGGTTTGAATAACATGATGGCGGCTAGACATTCACATGGTGTTTGTACACAGTGGAGTCAAATATTTAGCTTCAATTGTTCACACAGGCATTCTTTGTCTTAATGCATCAAATGAACAGTAATAATAATTGTTTAAAAAAAAAAAACCCATTTAATTTCTTGGTGTATTTAACCGGCTGCTGCTCATAGATCCTCCTCTGGTCAACTGAAACTCATGATGGAAACTCATTTATGCGATTGAGTTGAAACATTTATATTTTTACCTCTATTTATTATAATAAACACAATAGAAGCATTTCATTGTATTTTTTTATTTTCATTTTTATTTTTTGCAACTTCAGTTTAATTATCATACGTATATTTACCGAAGTATTCACTGGATTATGGCGCTTTCAGCCCATCCACAGCTGACTGTCCTACTCCACCCATTCATTTTTTTACGCAGGTTTTTTTTTTCTTTACGTAAGAAAAGTACGCAGCCGGTGGAGGACCGTCGCTCCCGTTCTCTCTCTGCTGGAAGGAGTTTGACAAGCAAGTGGGCGACACCGATTTACAACCTTCACTGTCAGAGACCGACACTGTTTGCTTTATTTGTGAATGTAATTGGTTGGCGTCTGGAAGGAAGCGGACAGCTGATTTGTACGTCAACGGTCGTCCAGAAGGAAAACGGGGTTTAACATCATGGTTTAGCTAACTCCCAGCCCGGGACAACGGCGTCTTCTGCTCTCCTTCGCGTTGGGCCACAGGTTTCGGGCGCAGACCCAATTATGCTCCAGGCGTTTCTGAGGCACGTCCGCCGCTTCCCGTGGGTCACGAACGTCACGCTGTACGGCTGCCTGTTCGCCGGGGGGGACCTGGTCCACCAGTGGTTCTCCGCCGGGGACCAAATGGACTGGAGACAGACGCGCAACGTCGCCGTGGTGGCGTTCAGCTTTCACGGGAATTTCAATTTCTTCTGGATGCGCTTTCTGGAGCGCAGGTTTCCGGGAAACTCCGCCGGGATGGTCATGAAGAAGCTGCTCTTGGACCAGACGACGGCGGCGCCCCTGGCCACCAGCGTCTTCTACACGGGTCAGTGAACGCATCACGGTGCTGTCAATGGTTGACGCATAAACTCATCTGTCGATTTGTAACTTAAAGGCAGGACATCGTGATCCTCTCCTGTGCCCCACTGGTTCATAGTCCAGTACAGTTTGACCTACAGAGGCCAGGTCAAACAATCCGACTAAGATTAATTAGAAATTACATTCATAACTTCCCCCTTTTGGAGTCTGGAGAACCACAATTATCCCTTTTCATTACATGTTTTAGATGTATACATCTGGGGATCTTCAGTCTTTGTTTTGTTTTGCTTCTTTCCATTTCCGGCATTAGTTTATAGTTTCTTTATGCCCACTGTTGCTGGTGCTAACAAAGATATTTAGAAATAGAGTAAAAAAATAAATAAAAATGAAACTGTCTTGCAGCTGATGCTGGGTTCACAGGTTAGTGGGAGGGCGTGGAGATGGTTTTGCTTTAACTGTTTCATTTATCTGAGAACATCTGTGTCCTCTACTAGGTGGTGGAGGTCAACAGATAATTTCAATAACTGGTCGAAAAACCGAAAAAGTCGACAATCATAAAGACAGACATTAATATTTAACAACACAGACACTGCAGTGTCCTGCTGCCTTTTAGGGAGTTAAGTGCTTAGTTCATTTGAACTTTTTTAAGAAATAAATCTTATTATTGTTTTACAAGTTATTTTAATGTATTTTATCCGTGCACATGTTAAACGGTTACTATTCGAAGTTGTACGGTCCACAATTATCAACACCGTTCAATACAGATAAATATATATTGCAGCAATTGTTTTTAGCCTTTTTATCGCTGACCCAATCCGCTCCCACCTAGTGCATACATAACAATAACGCCACAAAACAGAAACGGCTTTAAAATCAGGCCAAATACAGACCGGAAGGAGATTAGAGCTGTTCCAGGAAGCCGGTGAACCGGTTCTCTGCCAGTGACTCGACTTTCAGAGTAGTGATTGGTGTGAAAATCATTTCCAACTGCAAGCCGCCAGCCTCACCTCGCCGACAACCAACAATTGGCGGAGGTCTTAAAACGGTCATTGAGTTATTTTTGACGAATCTGCTCTTACACCCTGGCCCCCTCTGGCCCTCAGCTGCTTTTCTCCTTGCAACAGGCTTGCACTGAGGATCAGCTGAAACGGTATTTAACAACTTGTTCTGTCTTCACCAAGCTCTTCAAAGGATCACATTGTTTCGATATGACACCCATTCTCACTGAACTAAATGATTGCAGACTTATTGATGTACCGTCTGTAATCATAAAATCCTTTGAGAGACTAAGAGATGGCGTGCCAGTGAACAATATCCAATTTGCGTCATGCCAGGATTCTGCTAAGTTGGGGCTGCATCACCTTCTGGCAACATCCTGAGCTGCCAGTAAGATGCGTACGGATCCCCTGTGAGAAATAAATGTGCTTAAAATACAGTTTTTAAATGAGTTTCCCGTCTTTATCCACAATTGGATTAAGAACCTTTTTATAGACAGACAACAGCTAAAGAGACCAGGGGAAAATCTGCATCCAGGTATTCCTCAGGGCTGTGTTTTCTCCCCTCTTGTATTCCCCATCGAGAATAACAGCTGTGCATTATGCACCTCTGCTAAACATCTTAAATTTATAGAAGACATGTTCCAAATATATATTATAATTGTAAGTTAAGTTGGGAATAAAGTGTAAGCACTGGAGAGATTAGATCAATAAGAAAAAATAAAAATCCTATCTTATACTAAAATGTTTGGCAATAAAATGCTTTTTTTTGGTAACCTAGTAACTTCTGCTGAGCAAGAAATGTAGCTTCTTTTTTTTCATATTATTTCAGAAGCAGCAGTGTTTACCCAGATTTCCTGAAAGGTTTAATTAACAACAAACTGCTTCGGTTTTTACCTGTGAACATGACAAACCCTTGATAAGGACTGATATTTGATTCTATAAATATAAGATCATCTGTGGTTGATGGATGACGCTTCTTGAGAAATTAGTGGAAAGAAAGGAGGCGAACTGAATGGAACACAGAAGCTGTAAACCAAAACCCTGCGGATTTTGGGAACTTTGAGGCCACCAAAAGCTCAGATGTACGGCTTCATGTTGCCCATATGTATTATTTTGTGCAACTAATTCCAGTTATTAAAAGTTATCTAAGTTCTCAGTGATTCCAACCAGGACAAAAACAAATCAGCATGTTTTTCAGGAAACCAGTGTATTTACTGTTTTTAATTAAAACAAAAAAAAAGGTTTTGAGAATATTGCTCCTGTTTAAACAACAAAAGTTTGTTTATGAAATGCTTTTTTTTTTTTTTTTTTTTTTTTTTTTTTTACAAGTGACGCATTGTTTCTTTAGCAATGCTTATAATGCTCTGTTCACTGTAAATCATTTATCTTCTGCTCCAATCAGGTGTCAGTTTTTTGGAGGGCAAAGAGGACATCCTGGAGGACTGGAGGGAAAAATTCCTCAACACTTATAAGGTGGGTCGGCTCTCAGAAGCTTGGATCTGTCTTTCTGTCCAAGAATAAAAGTAAGAATATAAACGCACTCTGTTTTTCTGCAGATCGCTCCCACCAAAGACAAGGAGTGAAATGTTATATTAATATTATTACCCTGTGAAATAGGCAGATTTCTGCTACTGCTTGTGTCTGTTAGGAGGTCACCTCTTTTCTTGCGTCTTTTCTCAATGTGTTAAGTGTAAACAAATTACAGATTTAGCTAATTTGCACTTCATGTCCACAGATAGGCCTTTAATGAAGTAAAACGATAGCAATAAAGCACTCATGGTAAAGTCTTTCTTTTTTTATAACTTTGGGCTCCTGAGATTTCACGGTATGAATGAACAGCACATCCAGCTATGAAACGTTTGGAGCTGAAGGTCAAGACCGGTTCAGCCACAAGGTTGGCTATTCATTCCACAAGCTTCTCCACATGTCAAAAGAGTTCCTGTTCAACACGATCCACAGGATTGAGTCACCAAACGTCACTGGGTTTTCTATAGCTGTACTCCTGCTGGTGATTTTTTTTATCGGATCTGTTTTAACTCTTCCAGTTGCAGAGGTACAGAAGTATAGAAATTCATAGTGTAAACCAGAGAAACTGTTGGCTTTTGCTTGGTAGAACATTTAAACGCCTACACTCAAGTTTTTGATTGCGAGAATCGCCGCAGGTGAATCAAAGCGGTTTTGTTTCTTTGTTTGCTAAGTAAGCTGGTGTCTGATTTCTGTTTCTCGTTTTTTTTTTCAGACCGGGCTGATGTTCTGGCCGTTCATGCAGGTAATTATTAACACATTGTTGCACGACTGTTTGTATTGGTGTGAGGAGGGGGGAAAAAAAAAATCTGAAGTCCAACATCCATGAAGAAAAATAATCTATTTACCCTTTCATTTGTAATTTACATGCATTGTTATTGATCCAAGAACGCAAGGTGAAGGCGAACATTGGTCTGCATATCTGGCTGAGTCTCAGTTACCTGCTCTGTTTATACATGAACATGTAACCTTTCTACCTCAGCTGTAAAA
This sequence comes from Poeciliopsis gracilis, assembly GCA_911649635.1. Lineage (NCBI taxonomy): Eukaryota > Metazoa > Chordata > Actinopteri > Cyprinodontiformes > Poeciliidae > Poeciliopsis > Poeciliopsis gracilis. The sequence continues at coordinate 6,843,317 of CAJVRI010000128.1, forward strand.
AGTGGATGAGCAAATGTGCCAATATTTATACAAATACAGATATATTTAGTGATTTTAAGACTGCACTCTATTAGGAAAGCATGACGTTGCAATACTATGTCTGCAGTAACAATGAGTTGTAATTGGACTCAATTTTCCTCACTAGTCTCTGTTTTTCATCGCCCATAGTTTCCCGTCACTCTTCCTTTGCTTTATAAAATCTCTCAGTTGTGCGAAAATTAAAAGTTCCTCCAAGTGGCCAGTCATATTACAGACTAGCAAAACGGTAATGCGCGTCCTTTTAGATATGAAAGCGTGATAAATAGTGACTTCAATCATGAACACGGTGACATTATTCTGAGAAGATGATTGCGATTCAGACTGTAATTCAACTATCAACTGTTTCAAAACTAAAAGCATTTTGTTTTATTGAATCCAACATTGAAACCATTCATTTTCATTCTCTGGTCGGCATTGTCGCAGAGGACATCAGTGTTGGCCTCAAAAGTCCACCTATTGTCCAGGATGGCGTCCGGACACGTGACAGGAGCACAGACTCTGACGCATGTCGCTGCAGCTCCTGAGAAATATTCATATTCTGAGCAGAGCCAGAAGCTTTTCATGAATCCTAAATCACTTCTTTCATAGCTTGGTTTTTCATGCCAGGTTGTTCCACTGCCCCTTTAGCGTTGCGCACTGAAGGGATAGTGCAACAGGTCAGGAGACGTGTCCCCTGGATCAATGTGGCCTGAGTGATTGGACCCGAAAGCGTCCTGGACACTTTCACACATGTATTTAACGCTTCCTGCTTCTTAGCAGATTACCCAAGAAGCAGATTAACACCAAAGAGCCTCAGGATAAACTTGCTCCCGTGTATTTTGTAACAGTTATGGTCAGACAGCGTTTCTAAAAACGAGTGCAGTGACTTTAGAAATATAAAATGTATAGAATTATTCAAAATATTAGATTCACACTCAGGGTATTACTTAGAATTAACAAGCTATCTACTAAATGTTGACGCTGAAATAAAGTCAGAATAAATGATCAAAATGAAAATGCGTATGCAGACTGATACATAAAGATAGAGAAGTAAGAGCCTGTCCTTGTTTGCTGACACCAGCAGCTCTGCTGTTTGGTGCTTGTAGCCGGTCCTTTCTGGGACTTCTCGTCTATTGAGTTTCAATCACAGCAACTGTGCCTTTCATACATTAAGAGGTGTCTGTTTCTCCAAGTTCCTGAACTTCGCCCTGGTGCCTCTGTACGTGCGGACCACCTTCACCGGCTGCTGCGCCTTCGTCTGGGCCACCTTCCTCTGCTTCTCGCGTCAGACTGGGGACGGCACAGCCGGGGCTGCCCTGGCATGGCTGTTCCCCCCGAAAGACGAGGCAGCCGGGCCTGCCAAAGACGAAACGGACTCGAAGCAAAAGGTGGAGGAAACGGCAGCATCCAGGCCTGCGTAACGGGCACTACTGGAGGTTGTTTCGTCAGGAGGAGATCATGGAGGATACAAACTGGATTCATCAGGTCCAAAGGAGAGCATCTCAGTTTCTACTGTCTCATTGTTTCAAGAAACACTGCCAGACCCGTCTACCGAGGCCCCCCTGATGCTGCAAACCTCCACCAGCTTGTTGAATGTGTTCATAAAGCACAGAAATGGAAGTACAGCGGGTCAAAAAAATACGATCTAGCCTTACCGTGCTGACCTGTTTTTAGATTTTATTGAACCAGGTTAGCACCAGTTATTGTGTTGTTCTTCCACCCAGTGCTTAGCTCAAGTCATCTAAAAATACTGAGCATATTCATCATGAGCATGTCTTCAGTTTTTAATGATTAAAAGCTGATGTGCAACACGACATCATTTCCACATTGCAGAGAGAGGGATCTAACTGATTTGATCGAAACGTTCTGGAGATTACAGCCAGTGTTTTATCAGCTTTGCTTCAGTTCACGCTGTGGCACATCAACCGGGTGCGTTAGGAAATCTGTTTTTATGTGTAGAATTCAAAAAAAAAAAAAAATGTGGGAAAATTTCAAAATGAACAACAGTCGCAGCAGTTTAATTTCCCTTCCAGGAATTTATAGTTCCTATATTCGGAGCAGCAGCACATTCCAAGAAGAGGTTGGGCTGTGGTGGTTTTTACCACGTTACGCTGACATGTCTGGCACTGAGGCAGAATTTCACAGGGTGTTCATTAATGTCTCTGGCAATCACAGATTAATATGCACAGCGGTAGGGGCTTACTTTTTATTTCATATTTCTCTTGACTTTTGAGATTTGGTGCGGTTTCATTTCTCTGACCATACTCTCAGGATCTTCTGGTCCAAGCAAAGCAGAGAGTAAATCTGAACCAGTTTGACATGCAGCTGTCAGCATTTGCTCCTTTTCCGTACGATTTTTATTTATTGTGCTGTTTTTCTTGACTGACATTTCCCGAAGCATCCGCACACACTTCCTTACTCTTTCCGACACTCCCACCTTCAGCACATTATTACAGTCGGCGCTTCTCCATTACGCTGTTTGCACCCATTTTCAGCAGCATTTCACAGAGAAATCGTGTGCACCAGGCGTTTGCTAATTGCTGCTGCCGCTAGTCTGAAGGAGCTGAATGGGCTCTCCTCAGTTGCCCAACACAGACATTGAGTTCATTTGCTCCTGTTCTGTTGATTCATCTGCATGTGAAGCTTCTGCTGGAACCGTTCACACTCACAAGGTTTAAATTATGTATTTTACAAAGGAATGATTGTTGAGATTAACCAGTAAATCACATTTATTATGTCAAAGCTTGCCATGTCTTGAATTGTGCCAAGAGGTCGAATGTCAAAAACGAGCAGAGAAAGGCTGCCTACTTTATGTTTTTATTTGTCATGCTTTATGTTTGGTTGTGTCAGCAGGAGCTGTTTTTATTGCTTTCTCCTCTGACCAGCTCAGATTGAAACACTACAGCTACTAACTTTCTGGTGAGCCAATCTTCTTTTTCATCTGATTTAAGACATCTACTTGAATATCTATATACTGCCCACCTCTTCTTCTTCTTCTTCTTGCTCTTCACATGAATGCAATACTGTTTTTTTTTTTTGTTTTATTTGCATCCTTCCATTTTGTCTTCAATGTAGTCATCAACCATTATCATGCGTTGGGCGTTCCTACCTTTGTTTTAAAGAGACAGTATTTTAGATCCTAATTTTATTTTTCTGTTCCGACAGTCTTGATTTCATCCTATTTCTGTGTGGATGACAGAAAAATGTTCACTTCTGTTTTCTATAGTGCAGAGAAGATATGAGTTACGCAGTTCTGTCTGCTTGTGACATTTCATGTATCTCACACAAACACAACTGAGTTGAGTTAATTTTGCGTCAATATAAGAGCATAACTTGAAGATTGTTGGAAAATAAATTCAGCACTGTGGCTGTTTGTCCTATTTATGTTTAAACTGCATCCTTGGAATTATGGGTTCATTATTTGTGTAGTATGATGTGATCCCCCGCCCCCAGTATTTTCTTAAGTAAAAATTTGTATGGAGATTTGCTACACTGGATATGAAATGTAATTGACTATTCCCTTTGTTCCTGCTGGGTCATATTAGCAGCTAATTTCATATTTGGTTTGCACAGTCAGAGATTTCTGACTTATTTTGGGGTGTGAGAACAGATTGGTGCTCTTGAATATTTAAAATTAATTGATATTGTCTTGCATTTGTTGCACTAATTGAAAAAGATAATAATACTATGGAGTTAATAAAAAATAAATTTTGACTCTGTGTCTTTCACTGGGTTTCTATAGAGAGATATATCACACTTAAACACTTTATACGGATTACAGTCTGAATGAAATTATTTGTAAATAATACATCAGCCCAGACGAAGTCAACCAGGAAATGATAGTCCAAAGCATTTACAAAGCAACTATTTGTATTAATGCATATTACAGCAATATATATACATATATATGTGTGTGTGTATGAAGGGGATGTTGTCATTTTTTTATTATTTTCTCTGTTTTGTCAGACCTGCCTTCTGGAATATTTCTATTTCTAATAATCTGAATGTGTGTGTGTGTGTGTGTGTGTGTGTGTGTGTGTGTGTGTGTGTGTGTGTGTGTGTGTGTGTGTGGGGGGTGTGTGTGTGTGTGTGTGTGTGTGTCCCAGCTGTTTTATTTTTATCGTCATCGCCATCAGCATCCCAGAGTTCTTACGCGTCTTCCAGCCCCCCCCCCATCTCCGCCCGCACTGCGCATGCTCCCAGCATCCCCCTCCATCCAGCAGGATTTGAAGACTCGGCTGAAGATGCTCTCAGCTCCTCGGGTCGCTGGTCGCTTGTCGCCGGGTGAACACTGACTCGTCCGGAAGAACCCAAACAGGGAGGAGAAGCAGCAAGATCATATTATTTACTCGCTTCTCGGATTTTTTTTTTGTTTGTTTGTTTGTTGTTTTTTTTTTTTGTAATTTTTTGGTTTACCCCCTCCACTCCGGCATGGAGATGAAGAAGTCTTTCTCGGACACGGAGCGCGCGCTCCGGAGCTACGGCGCCGTGTCGGAAACGGCGTGGACGACGGACAAAGGTGGGCGAACTGACGCGCGTCCGGGTGAACCGATGCTGTAGACGCAGGGCGTCCTTCTCACGCAGAGCCAGGTTTTCATTTCGGTCGGCGCTGAAACGGTTAAAGCGTGACTCACAAAAGGTTTTTTCTGATGTGCCGACAGCCTGACGTTGCTCTAGTGCCATTAAGGCCTATTACTTACTTACGTGACCGCGGTGGGTGATAAGAGGCTGCGGATGAGTTGGAGTCAATATACGGTCCTAAAATAAAAAAAAAAATAAAAAAAAAACCCGCTTTGGATCATGATCGCTCTGACAAACGCAGCAGCGAGTCTCGCAGCGGACATTGCAGGACATGAGTTTGCATGGAGCTGATGACTCAGACTGAGCAGACTAATGAGGATTTACTGTAACTCTGATTGACGTGTTAAACATAATTTAAAAAACCCCAAAAACGTTATTATGCAGCGTTTTTGATTTCATAAAAAAAAATATATGTATATGATTGCAGTCTTCAAGATGATTGTAAATTACATTTGTTTTTCTGATTATTCTAGTCGCTTGTTAAACCTTTGAAGAAACTTTTGTCTTATAATTAATTTCATTTTTTTTTTTTTTTAAAGTTTGCTTACATCACATTAGACGTCTTATTTTTTCTCTCTCCTGTTCCAACATCTAAACCTGTGAAAATAATAATAATAATAATAATAATAATAATAATAATAATAAAATAAAAATCAATGACCTGGCTCACATAACATCAGTTATTTTACTTTATGGATCCCTGCTGGTTCTGATAACTCGGGGCCGTCTGCGTCGGGTGACATACGCTGACGTTCCTATGCTGTTCAGTGCAGTGGGGGAGCTGCAGAGTTTCCAGGCAGTTTGATGAGGAGTGCGCCCTTTTATTTAAATAAACCTGATTAATTATAAGTGGCATTACACCACTTTGCTCATGAAACGATGGGTGGTAGTCTGTCGTTAACTGTTAGAGGTTAATAGGAAACTTGAATGAATTGTCCTGCGGTTTTCATTTTTGGTTGATCTGAGAAGAAGCTGCAGAGATATTATGTAGGTGTCATATCAGCACCTTTAGTGGTAAAGTATCAGTCGGCTACAACTGGTCTTATCGGTTCATAGACACCTGGCCTCTATTTATGGTGGAAGAAGAAGGAAGATGAGGAAAACAACACCTGGGCTTGCTTTATGCTGCAACTCTGCGATAATAAGTAACCTCGGCTTGCCACTGGTGTTTACTATCCACAGACACGTTAAATGATTTGAAATCATAAGCGGGCAGAAAAGAAACCGGGTGGTACTGCGCAGACGTTTATGTGGTGAGTCAGCTCCATCTACGTGCAGAACCCCTCAGAAGCAGACTGCAGCGCCCGGCCAGCTGCTCTTCCACTGCTACAGTTTAAAGCCTGGATTCATCATCGCTGTTGACTCAGGAGAAACAGGGAACTTGAGTTGTTTACTCAGTTGTTGTTTATCAGTGTATTTGTCTGCCAGTGAGTTTCACTGCAGCGTGGACGAAAGAAGGTATAGCCGGCTCAAGTGTACAAAGCTGCTGCTGCCTCCAGGCTGACAGCAGAATAGTGAAACGTTTAATGTCATGTTTGACTTTTGCAAAGCTGATTTATCTGTGCAAAATATTCAAAACAAAACTTGCGACCCTCTTGCTTTGAAATCACCAGATCAGTATAGGGTTTCACCCCCAGGCCCCCAAACAAACTGTGTTGTTGTTGTTGTTGAAAAGATTAGTGCTTTAGAAGTGGGCTAGATTCGCCTCTCTACATGTTGCAGTCCTCTAAACCCCCAGAAATAACAAAAACAACTTACACAACATCAAGAAATATTCATGTTTTTCCTCATAACTCTGTAGATTATTGCTTTGACAGAACAAGATTACGATTACAGCGCCTTCTCTCAGATTATTTCCAGCCTGTGTTCAGGCGCCATTGATCTCTGAGTTTTAGGTACGGCTTTATAGTAACGTATAACAGAATACTTTCATACGTTTAAACGCTGCGTGCTCTCTTGCAAAATTATCGATAGCTCCTAAAGCTTCCCACATTTAATCACTCTACAACCAAAACAAGGTTGGTATATTTTATTAGGATTTTATGCAATAGATCAACACAAAGTGGTGCAAGCGGAGAACGATGCATGGCTTTCAATTTGTTTGCAAACGGACGTTTGAAAAACATGGGGTCCACTGGTCGTCATCAGCTTTTACTCTGATAAGAACCAGTTGGACCAGCTGAAGTCACTTAGTAAATCAAGTCTATCTGTGTGTGATTTCACTTCTGTTTCTAATAACCTACTTCGAAACGACCTCTGACTCAGGTCAGGTCAGGTCAGTGAGAAATCCAAACTCACTGCTGCTAGCACTACAGTGAGTTTGGATTTCCAGTGCCTTGGTGTGAGTCACAGCAGCTTCACAGCTTCTGAGAAAATTAACACATTGTCCAAGTTCAAAGCTGTCCTTAGACCATAACCCAGCTCACCTTGTCACTCCATGACTTTGCAGATACAACTGGGATTCTCTGCATTTAGCAGAGTGTTCTCTATAAGCTTTATGTATCTTGGGTCTGAAAAGTTTGACTCTTTTTCTTTGCAAAATATCTAAAGCACAGGCTGATGGCTGGAGAGCATCTGTGAACTTCCATTTCCAAATATTGCACCAGATTTTGAGTTGGATTCAGGTCTTTGACTAGGCCCTTCTAGCACATAAACAAGGTTTGACCCAAACCTTCCCTTTCGTAGCTGTAGGTTCATGCGCATCGTCGAACATCCAGCTCCATCCGCCCTGCACGGCCTGCAGGAAAACATCCCCGCAGGTTTTTGTGCGAGGACGGTGCGTTCAGGGTTAGGCCCAGTGTTGGTTTTCCCATAAGTAGGTTTTTGCATGGAGTCTGCAAAGTTCAGTTTTGGTTTCATCTCATGATCACGCCTTCTCATCATCAGTTAGTTTGTTGTGCCACCTACTTGTGACGGGCAGAAAAAACGCGACTTCTCAAGGATTCGTTTAGACGATGGCTTTCTTCTTCCACTCGTTCATAACAGCCATATTTATGCCGCGCATGCAGAACGAACAGAAGTTCTGTCGACATTATTTGACCAACGCTTTCCTTTCCCACTCTGTTAGATGACGGTGACCTACATAACTCTGACTCAAAATCCTGTCCACCACCTCAGTCCTGACCTTTCTGCTGGCTTTCTCGGTTTTCATGAGGCTTTTTTTTTCTTTACTGTTTTGTCTCAAACCTCTGAGGCCTTCAAATAACATCTGGAGACCATCGGCTGCATCCAATTTAATTTAGGGGTGTTAAAGAAATGAGCTTTGTACAAATACTTCATTTTTTATGTGGAGGGGGGAAAAAAATTAAGCCACGTATAATATTTGTCCTACTTGCGTTTCAATGTCATCATACGAGACCCCAGTGTGGTTTCAACGTGGCAAAGCTGCTGCAGCTGGGATGTAATAAGACAATATCTGTGCTGCTCCCTGTTTGTGTGCTGGAAAGGTCAGCACGCTGCAGATCCCGGAGCATTTTCAGCAGTAAATTGATCTGGAGATTAAGTGGTTTGCAAAAGATCGTCATCAGAGGCTGCAGCTTGTGCACATAATTGCCAGACATGTTGTGTAAAAATCGATGGCAGCGCAGAGGGGGGGGATTTCCTCCCCTTCTGCAACAATAACAACCGTCACCTCGGGTAGATGATTCAGTCTGACTCAAAAATAAACGATTTAATAAAAAAAAAAAAATTAAATTAAAAATGCTGCTCTCTCCGGGAATCTCACCCCTCCCGGTTGTGTGAAGACACTTGTCACTGGCTTGAAACTGTTTCCTTCCCATCACACCGGGGCTCTGTTTCACTCTCAGGTCACTCCGACGTGTCCATGGCGGAGAGCACCATGTCTCCGGAGGAGATCGAGGTGGAGATGGCTCGCATCCAGCGCCTGCGGGAGGTCCTGGTGCGCAGGGAGTCGGAGCTGCGCTTCATGTGAGTGTGACTCCCACCTCCGTGGCGTTTCAAACAGGATGTGACAAGGGAGCCAATCGGCGAGGCGGCGTCACGCCCCCTGCCCCTCGGCGGGAGCTGATGAGCTTCATCATGTCGCAGTGAGACTTTTTTTTGGGAGGATCTCCTGACAGTCTGTGAACTTGGGCGTTTTGAGAGCAGGCTGAGCACAACACCGCCAGCAGACCAGTGAGTCACTGCGAGGAAGATGCTGGACGCTCCTCCACCAGCAGCTTCACGGATCATAGATCAGTTTCCTGGAGGGAGTCTAAAGCTGCCTCCTTACCCAGTCTGAGCTGCTTTTTTTAAATTTTATTTTATTTTTTTTTTCTTTATTTTTATTTTTAAAGCACACTGACACGTTGAAATCAGATTCAGTGGTTTGAAGCCTGCCTTACATTAAAAGCAGAGTAAACTCTTATCTGCTTCAGGTTGGTCAGCTTTGAATTATAACTGCTTGCTTACAGTCAAAAATAATGAGAGCTACAAAACACTTTCTGGAGATTTTTTTTTTTAAACCTTTATTCAATGCCAGAAATGTACTTTTTTTTTCAAAATGTATTTATTTTTTTTAGTGTTTGGGTAGAATTGGCCTTCATGCTGTAGGGCCGGGGTCAAACACTCACAAGCTGCTCTCAGCAGTAGCCGGTAGATCGTCGCTCCAAAACCGGTGTCAGTGTCTGTTTTGACTTCCCGGCTCATGTCTTGAGGTGTTGCTTCACATGCTGCCTTTCCACACGACGTCCCGGAGGAGAGGAACCAGGAGCTAAGTCGTGCTGAAGATGACAACTTCCAAAAATGAATCGTTGTCAGGGGGAAAAGTGTGACGATCTGGCTGACGAGGAGGGCAGCGAGGGTGAAACCACGGCAACGGGTATCTTTAGTGCAGCACTAGATTTGGCCCTTTTTGTTTCTTGACGTTACTCTTATGACAAAAATAATAGAAGCAACCACCAGACTTTACTCAGGTTTGATGGCTGTGGAGTTGTGAGGGTCTCTGTCTCTTCATCCAGTTCAGCTTCAACTCTCTGTTCCTGGGGTTTTATTTACCGGTGTCTGTTTTTGACTGTGCAGTAACAATTTAAAGGGCAGGACAGAAATCTCACCCCAAATCCAGTCTGCAGTGACGGCAATAAGCAAGTTAAAGGCGTTTAAATGAGACTCAGTTCATTTTAAAGTGTGTTGAAATTGTAAGACAAAGATCACACATAGTGTAGCAACAGCCTGTTTACCTGCAGCGAATGTCACATTTGTTTATAGTGCTAAACTATAGAGATCAAAACTAAATCATGATGAACGAACGGCTGGCCTTCCCGTTACAGTTTCATAAGTTCCTGTTACATTTTTGAATTTAAACCGACATGTGCTGTCAATCTGTTGAAGCTAATTTATGACGGTCAAATCAAACACCAAGGAAAAATCCCTTTTCACAAAGCTATTCTCCCTACCACAATAAATAGCCTTTGAAATGCATTTGGCGGATTTTCATTCGGTCAACTGTAGGAACAACCCAGACATTCAGTGTGCTGCAGCAGCAAGCAGACAGTCTTCATGTCAGACGCTGCGGCGTCCTCTTCCTCCCGTTCAAAAACATGCAAATTAGATCTTTTTGAGATTCGACGTTTCCTCCAGATTTGAATATTTTTCCATATGGAGACCCATGTGGACGTGAGATACCCCACCTATCACCAGAGGTAATCTCCAGCCTCCCTGTGCCATCAAACAGGATCTTTTTTCTCTCTCTCTCTCTCTCTAAATCTGTCACTTTGGAGAGCTTCCTTTGTGACTCACCGCCCAACACCTGCAGAAGGACAGTTAAGTTGTCAAATGGTGTTGGTGATACAGTCGCAGAGCTTCGAGGACGATGTTCGTCCCTCCAGGATTCGTCGGGCCTGCTGTCCGCTGACCTCTCGGTCTGCAGAGGCAATACATCACATTCACTCAGTGTGATGTATTCTGTCAATGTACGGAAGTGGCCGGGATCCACGGATAGTGAGAAAACACAGGCAAAGAAGGGAGGGAGGTGCTGAGCAGAGTGACAGTATGAAGAAGAGGATGAGGAGGAGGAGAAGAAGCAGGAGGAGCAGGAGGGAGGGTGTGGATGAGTCATAGGTCTGATCTGTCATGGCGTGAAACAAATCTGCGGACGATGTCGGAGACGGGAGGGATTCGGGCGAGAGTTTGCCCCACGGAGGACCAATAAAGAGTTCTCCAGAGAGACGAGTTTCGTCGATGCATCTTTCCTCGTCGTGTTTATGATTTGTGACAGACGCCCGAGGCTGAGTCAAGCCTGGCTTGGTAACATCTGACAGACTGTTTAAACATCAGAGTGCAAACAACCAGCCTCCGTCAGTCGATTTACGCTTCGAAATCAAGTTGTGACGCATAGTAAAACTGTTTATCCAGGACGTAACTTTGCTGCTTGATTTGAAATGCGACGCTCTGCTTTTTGTTGAACCTATAATTTCCTTTACGACAGGATATTTGGCGTCTGACAAACCTTCTCCCTCACATCTTTCGGTGCCTCTGCCTGCCTCCTGCATCCTCTAAACAAAACAAGCCTCTCTGACAGCTCAGCCTGATTTCCAAAATAAATTGAGCTAATAATATGAGAAACCCTTTAATCTGATGGAGGCCATTCATTCACTGTTCTGTTTCTCTCTCTGTTTTTTTGTTGTTTTTTTTTGCATCTCAGGATGGATGACATTCAGCTCTGCAAAGACATCATGAGCCTGAAGCAGGAGCTGAGGCAGATTGTTTCAGTACCAGGTACGCTGGCGTATATTCTGCTGCGCACAACTACAAAAGACGTTTTTGATTTATACGAACAGGACTGAGTGTATGGATGCAAGAAAGGAGCATTTTGGTTTCAGATTTTTATACAACATCTGATTAAAAATGCAACTTCCCCTGTGACAGATTTGTCTTTTCTTTGGATACTTTTTTTTTTTTTTTAAACTGAACAGTCTTAATTTCTTTCTGAAATATTTTATGACTTAGATAAGGGGCGTCAAGAACTCGTTTCCATTTGGGGCCGTATGGACATGGAGAATGTCTCCAAAGGGACGGTTTGAACCCATAAAATATGAATAAACTACAGTTGATGAGCACATCTTGAAATTAAACAGCATCAGATGTGTTTTTCACCTTGATCCAATTTTGGCAGAGCACAGATAAAATTGCTTTGTTCTGATTAATAAAATAATAACTGGGCACACAGTTTATTATATAAAATAAAGAAGGTTTTATTTCTAGGGGCCCGCAGCTGAACTTCCGACGAGCCGGATTTGGCCCACGAGCCTTGCGTTTGACACATGTATTTATTTATTTATTTTTTTTTTCCTGCAGATAAAATTAATCATCAGAAGCAACCAGACAGTTTCTAGATGAAATTCACAGAACTGAATCTAATCGTAACGACAGTAAAAACTCTTAACGGAGGCATAACTCCACACCGTGGGATGCGCATCCTGAGTGTGGTAAAGTTCTCCCCTGACGTCAGCAGCGTCTCCCATAGTAACACGAGCCAGTGAGTACAGATCAAACCTGGCAACAGCAGCATAACACCCCCCCACCCCACCCGATGGAGAATGTACATCTTGTGACATTACATGTCAGAGTATGTGCGCGTGCGCGGTGGAGAGGAGGTGGCGGTGTCGTGTTCAAGGACGCGCGTGGTGACAACACACGGGTGACGTCTCCAACGTGCTTTAAAGCCGGGAGAGAAAATAAGTGGATCCACCTGACGGCCTGTAGACGCCTGCTGCCGTGATGGGACGTTTGTGTTTATCGGTGAAAAATAAGAGCGTCACCTTCGCTTATTTAGTCTTTATATGCTTGTTTCTTGATAAGTAAAGTCTTGACATGCTGATTGCTGAGCTTGTTGACACCGAGTGATAAAATGTTTGCTTCCTGAATGGCCCCGGCTCATTAAAACCAACACAGAGGTCAAATCCAGCCCCTTCCTTCCCCTCGACCCCCAGTTTCTTCTTTTGGAGCCACTTCTCCGTGGATCTGCTTCATGTTCTGTTGATCATTATCATCCGGGTGGCTCAGACAGATGGCCTGACGCGACGCACGCTCCTCTCTCTCTCTCTCTCTATGCTGCAGGATCTGATCCCAGACGCCTCAAGTACACCAAACCAGAGCAGCTTTATTTCTGCCGCGGTTGCTATGACTCTGTTCTCCCGAAAAGCTTTCTGCGGCCTTCTCTTCCGCTCTGTCCGGTGCAGCAAAGGAAAGAGCGGGTCGCATCTGGCTTGCGCAACAAGCCTTGTGATAAAGTCATCTTTTTAACCGAGGCAGGGATACCTTCACTCTCCAGCCAAAAGATTTTGCCCGAGGCAAAGGCCGAGGTGTCCCACTTATCGACAACTCTGCCGATAGCCATGAAAGTGAAGCAAAAAAAAACAAAACAAACAACAACACACACACAAATGTTGCAGCATTTCAGCGGCAGATGGAAGCAACTGGAGGGCCTCCGGTTCTTCCAGCTCAGGACTAACGAGCGCCGCCTCTCTCCCTGGGTGCTGCGCCCTTCAGGTTGTCGCTGCAGCTGCAATGCCCCACTTTCACTTCCCGGCAGGACAAAGAGCCGAGGCGCGCAGACGACTCGTTTCATTTCCCATCCTGAGACAACCTGCCTGTTCAGCTGCAAGCATGCGAACATGCACTAAAACGGATGTTCCCTCTCAAGAGAAAGCAAGCTCTCTGGTGTCTGTGCACTTGAGTTAATGCTTCAATACATAGCGAGGAGAGAGTTAAGGATGCATTTGCCACGTTGGGGTTTAGGAAATGGTTCATTTGTAGTCTACACTGTTACTAATATATTTGTATTTTTTTGTCATTTGCCAAAAGAGAAAGAAAAGAACAAGAAACACAAGCAGCGGGAGGAGGAGCTGATCCTGAAGATCCATAAACTGGTGCAGAAAAGGGATTTCCTGGTGGACGACGCCGAGGTGGAGAGATTGAGGTACCAGAGTTCATATCCGGTCCCTCGGTGCTGCTGTGCCTGAGCGTTTCATCCAGACATGTGATTCAAAGTGAATCTGAATACCATTCACCTTATTATGAATGAAATAACCAGTTTTCCATCAATGTTAAGGAGCTGTTGAACTTAAAAGAAAGCGCTCGTCTTACCGAGATGTCAAGTTTGGTGTCGTTTGCACTGGAAACTAAACCAGAAAGACTTGATTTTTTGCTTGTCTGCTATTCGCTTGAGTGACTTCATTCAGAGCGAAATGTTGTTTTGTAGTGATTCTGCTCTCGCTCGACCCACCTCTGGAAAACAAACAAACAAAAAAAACTGTCAGAACTAAATGAGTTTGGATTTTGTCTTTCAGACGAATCGATTTAGTCGACAAGGCCAAAGCTTTAAAAAAAACAAAACAAAAAAAAAAAAAAAAAAAAACCCACACAGAATCCAGGTTCTGATTGGTCTGGTCAGATAACCGCTGATGCCGATTGAGCTGCATTAGAGATGTGATGGTTCCTCAGGGAGAAGGAGGAGGACAAGGAGATGGCCGAGTTCCTCCGGCTGAAGCTCCGGCCCCTGGAGCAGAAACTCAAGGCCCCGGCGAGTGAGTCAGCGCTTCAAAGTTCGCCTTCAGAGATGGAAACGATGTGTTGTTTTTTTTTCTTTTAAAAAAAAAAAAAAAAAATCTCTGTCCTTTAATTATATTGCAGATCCTCAAAAGCCCAAGCGACAGACCCCAGAGCCGCCTCCCAACAAACCCTTCATCGCCAGGTCAGGGGCCGCCATCATCAAGGACTGCTGCGGAGTCGCCCAGTGCGCCGTAATGTAACCGACCTCCTCATCGACGGTCGCTTCTCTCATGCCACACGACCCAGTCACTTCCTGTTTCTCAGAGAACCACAGACAGACAGCAGCACTCGCCCTTGAGCCCCTTCAGGGATCAGATCCACTAACCCCAGCTGCAGGCGCCTGGGAACTGACCCCTGATCAGGGTTCAAGGTGGGGGTGTTTCACAGTGGGAGGGCGTCTCTACCAGGACTGTACATGAACCACGCAGGGCTGTAAATAGAGTCTGATGGCTGTGTGGTTGATGTATTTATGCAGAGGCAGGTCAGGTCCTTCCTGCACTCCTTTTAAGGCGAGGATGCGTCCGACTGGACGGATAAGGCCCAAAAGCACAATACCCATCGCATCAGTAATTAGCCGGGTTCTCTGACACGAACACGAAGCCTCTCACTGTGTCATCTAGGAAAACGCTTCTCATTCATAAAGCTGCTATTATTTATCCCAGTTTGTGAGTCCAAGTTGTTCCGTCGAGCCAATTTGACCCATTAATTGGTTCATCTTTTAAAGGTCGGGTTGCAGTGGACTTTTGGACATCAAAGTAAGCAGTTTCCAAGCAAACGATCTCTGCGGTGGGCAGTAATGGGTAAAAATGGATAGAACTAACTAGCCTCATGCTGATTTGAAACGTGTTCATCACTGTAAATGCTGCTGCAGACGGTGGATCCAATCAGACTTGATTCCAGTCATTTTGATGAGCTTCCAAAGGCACAAAGGCGTTCGCGGTCAGGCAGTCGTAGACGTTCGATTGGATATCTTTACCTGGAGATTATTAGTCATTTCTCTCATCTTGATGTTGGAAATCTTATTTTCTGACAACAAATGTTTTCTTCTCTGATTTTTACGAGATAACGGAGCCTGTTTTCTATCGACATCTTTCAAACCTCCTTGCTATAGTTGCTGTATTTATGGTGCACGCTTTAGTCCTTTCTGCATCTGCAGACCTGCTGCAGGTTCTAAAAATATTAGCGTGCTCCAGACCACCTGCTACCACCATGGTTCACTGTATGGTGCTAGGTTTAGGTCAGATATAGCAGCTTTAATAAGTTTTCATCTTTTCTCAATAGTCTTGGCCATCATGGGTGCCGTCAAGAGTTTTTGGTTGTGCAGGTTTTCTTGTTTTCTAGTCTTAGAAATGGCTCCATAATCCTTACCAGACAGTAAGATGTCTGCTTGACTGTGAGGATAAAAAAAAAAATCCTAACAATCCGGCATAGATCAGGTAACGCACGCCTTTGGTTTCTGATAAACCTCTCAATTTGGCATCTGATCAAAGAGGAGAAGCCACTGAAATGACAACCAGGCTGATGATGATGAGGCTCTCTGGGGTTTTACTTTAAACACAGAGGGGAAAAAACAAAAAAAACAAAAAACAGGTGGAGATTTCTGACTGGCATGAAGTCTGATGTCACTTCTGTTCTTCGACGTTACTCCGAATCATAGTTCGACGCTTGTAAATGCCTCCGATGTAATCATTGGCCATGCTTCCTCATTCTGCAGGGTCATCTATAGACGCCATCAACAACCCGGCTGCAACAGACAGTACTACCTGACTTGCGGCGATCAGAAACCGTCAAAACAAATTGCATCCTTCAAATCTAATCTTGCATTTCTATGATAAACACCAGGAAAGGAATGAAGCCCTTTTAAATGCCTCCAATAAACTGTGTGTGCTTGAGTGTGTTTAGGATTTTAGTGACTCGCGTCAAGAAAACTGTTGATCTCTCATCACTTCTTTCTTCTGATAACTTGGCGTCCTGTAAGTGTAGTGACTTTATAAAAGTTCTTCTGTTTAAAATAATAATAAATAAAAAAAAGAGAAAGAAATCAAACAAATATGCAGAAAGTAAGCTGAAAACACTTGTAAATATGTTTCAATAAAGAGCATCTTTCAAGAACGAACCGTGTCATGTTTGCCCTCTGCAACTACAACGAGAACGATATTAAAATGTCAGCTTATTTCACTCGACTCAAATTCGCAACCAAGCCTATTCTTTGGTTAATAAGACGCCAAAAACGTAGGCTCTTAGAAGAGGAGTGAATAAAATTAACCTATATACAGCTTAGCACCAAAATGTTACGGCCTTAACCGGTCATTGGCATCCTAAAAGGTTTGTATCAGCAGCATCACCAATAAGAATCGGCGACATTAATTACCAGCAATAATTGACATCACTTGGTCATACTAAAGGTTTAATTATCTTGCAATTGAACTTCATCAGATACTGTATAAAGTGAACATTGGGTTTTCTTTTAAGCCATAAATCATCAATGTGAACTCAAACAATACATCCATCTGCATGACTTTACAAGCGCCAGTCACTAAACTTAATATTCTCATTTATTAAGCTGCACCTGGAACACATGTTCACACACACACACACAACAGATGCTTGTGAATTTTATTAATCGATTCTTTTTGGTCACTTCAACATCATTTGACTGTTGCAACAGTGTTGGTGCGGCAAGGCAGTAAAAACTGTGACTGAAGGGACAGACGACTGCAGACACAATGAATCGCTGAGGTAAACAAAAACGCTCATGGCAACGTAAAGCTTTAAGGAAACGGTCGAATAAATAAAGCTCCTTAAAATCTTTTGCAGAGTAATTGTGAGGAAATTCAACACACGAAGAACTCGTTCGGATCCCTTCTCAAACATGTATTTCAGCAACTAAAACTATGCAGAAGTGCATATTCCGACAGGTACAGCAGGTTCTCGGTGATCCAACTGAATCGAGGACTCGTTAAAACGGAGTTAGTCGTCACTGTAGCTCAAACGTAAGAAAAATAACTATTTGTAGACGTTCACTGATCTGTTTTTAAATCTGCTTTCGCGTCATTCATTTCAAACAAGTACTTTGAACTGATGATTCCTTCAGCTGGTCACTAAAACAGTGCAAAAAGAAAGGAGGAACAAGAGTCACTTTTAAAAACTCTGATTTGTGCAAGATAGAGCTTATTAACACCGAGTAAAAAATAAAAATAAAAAAAAAACCCCAAACAAAACCTTAAGACTAAACCCCAGTGTCAAGGGAAACAAACATGGGCTTTGACCCAATCCCTAAAGGTTTACAGCAAGCAGCAGCTTCGACTTCAGTTACATCCAGTTTGTGCCAAACTTCACATACACACACACACACACACACGCACAGCCGACATCTGGAGATATTTCGGCAGCCAATGGGCGAGACGGAATAAGAAAAGGAAGAAATCAGAGACCACCGCGCACCTACAAGTTAAAAACTACTGTGCCTGAGAGGGAGGAACGATGGCACCGCGTTCCAGCGCCGTGGCGAATACAAGCCATTGTAAAAGCCCGGCAGACCCCAGAGAGCGGCGGAGGGCCCCCCCCCCCTCTGTGAGCGCAGGAGGCCTCTTGGGGGGGCCCCTCCACACTCCGAAATCCATCTGCTCCTTCTCCCCTCGCGTTTCCTCTAAAACATAGTCACTGTGCCGTTTAAAAAAAAAAAAAAAAATCAAGAACTCAGGACTGTGTGCCGTCCTCTAAATACGCCACCTCTGATTCAGGGCCCGCTAGTGGCAAAGGTTAACTCATCAAACCTTCGCGAGGCAGCTGCTGGGCGAGACCGCCGCAGAAAAACCAAGACCGACCTGAAACTAAACGTCTTCTCCTCGCCTCACCCTGTGGTTACACCGTGCATAAAGCCAATTATGCACACCTCGCACATTTCACTCCGTCGTCTCCAGTGTACACCCCCCACACACACACACACACACACACACACACACACACACACAGAAACGCAGCTTCAGACAAACATTCAGAGCTGCTGGCTGCAGATTAGCAGTTTTGTCGTTTAGGATCCACCGTCACATTTAGGCCTGAGCTCCTTCACAGATGAACACAGACTCGGCAAACATTTAGAAGGAACTAAAAAAAACTCACTGCAGAGACACTGCAGGGGAGCGTGCAAGAGGCCAGCTACTATAAAAAATCTGAAATAATTCATCGGGCAGCGACTCTTCAGCTGGATTGCTCATCATAACCAACCAAAGACCGAATCGCCAAAAGGCTGAAACTAGGGTTTTAAAAAGAAAGTTTCTGTTTTTGGCAGGGAGCAGAGAAGGGACCTTGAATGTTTCACTGAGAAATCCTAATGCAGTTTTATAAACTGAAAAACGTACAGTGAAAACTAACTCAGTTTTTAGAACTCCCCGAGTTCCTCAACGTGTCGCCCGTGGCGCTCTCTGAGAATCACCTGTTCCTGGGATGAGAGCTCGGATACAGAACATCGCTTTGCAAATCAAAGAATTGCAGAAGAGCTGCAAAAAAAAAAAAAAACAAGATCAGCTCGGTGAACTTTAATGAAACGTTGTGACGAAAGCTTGCCGAGGAGGGAAGTGGGAACGCAACAGCCTGTCGCCACGTCGAAGGTATGGACCCGTTTGGAGCCGGTCAACTCTTCCATCTAGAGTTACACTGATGAGCGGGCGAGCGAGCGAGTGAGTGAGTCAGTGTGTGTTGAAGTGGATCAGAGGCCTGCTGTGAAGGAGAAGTTGGCAGCCAGTTTAAATCTGCTGCGGGAAGCTCTCCTGCCAGGACTGTCCATGGACAAAATGTTCTTCCCTTCAGGGAGCGACGGAGCGGCGTCTGAACCGCCGCGCTGCTCCGCCGGGTCAGATGGACCATCTGCCGCCGCCTCTACGGATTCCAGCTCTGAGGTTCAGAAAGAAAAAAAACAAACAAATGGAAAGTGTGCAGCGTTTGTATCTCGAAGGACAACAAACGGGGTTTAAATTACTGAGCAAGACCCGACCTGTTGGTGGCTGCGGAGGTGGAGTTCTCTCAAAATCAATCAGGTCCATTTGCTGCAGGAGAACCGGGTCGGGATGGAGCTGAGGGGACGGCAGGCAGGATGGCACAGGACCACACAACAGGTCAACGGGCGAGGCCAGACGGAGCAACTCTGAATCGGCATCGCAACCTGGAAACCGGAAAAAAAAAAAAAAACCCAAACAAACAAAAAAAACAGATTCAAGAGTCAAAGTTCAAGTCAAACATTTCAAGACGGACACAGAAAATAAAAATAGCTTCACACAGTAGACCCATTTGTCCCAAGCTTTTTCTATATTCACATTTTTTCCTCAATGAATATAGTTCTTGATATGAAATTCACAGTCAATCAATCCACATAAATCAAGTTCAGTAAAGTGACATCTGGAGTCCAGTAGGAGCTGGAAAGCATTTTTGCTGCTATTGATGGAAATAAAAAGGTTTTTTTTCATGACTAAAGCATCGCAAAAACTTTAAACGTTTTACGGTTTACAAACAAACTAAAGGCAACGCTTACAATTGCATTTCTAAACATCTGAATATTCAAGTCAACATGAAGTGGAAGGAACGTCATTTCACCATGAAAATATGATTCGTAACGGTGTTTCGAGGAGCGTCGGAAGTTTACGTGCGGCCGGGATTTCATGCAGACATGAACGTCTGTGACTTGGGTTACCTGGACTCTGTGTTCCTGATGTTGTGCTGCTGACGGGGCTGTCCCTGGGACTCTCCATGCTGTCCCCCGGCTGTGGGCTGCTGGGCACTGAGGAGCTTGGCTTTGCTAAAGCAAACAAATACTCCGCATTTAAAGTTTCTGCATCCGTCTGAAAATCTCTTTTCGGCCCGACAAAGACCTAAATGCGCTCCGGACTCCTGTCGGGTCACCTTACCTTTCATATCGTTCTTTAAAACGATAATCCTCTTATGACCGTGTCCCTTGATCCAGACCACCTGGAAACGCAAGACGGTGTGTTTAATTATCAAAAAGAAGAGATTTTAATCGATCTTTTAGGGACTGAATTGCAATATTTTTTAAAAATTGAGAGGAAAAAAAACAAACAAAAACCGTTCATGTTGACCTGTGGAATAGCGCCGAGCAGGTCATCAGCGCTCGCGTATCCATAAAAGCGAGGTTCCAGGCTGCAGCCTGTAAACTTGCTGTAGGCCCCCTGGAACTCCGTCAGGAAGATCTGGTTGTAGTGGTAGGTGTGGAGCAGCGCCCGAACGCTACGAGCAAACTGGTAGAGTCTGGTGAGCCTCACCCACTCCACCCCCTGGCCGCCGCCGCTGCTGCTGCAATCTTCGTCATTTCCGCCACTTTCTTCAAAGTACAGCTGAGCAAGAAGGAGGAGTTCAGCTGTTAGCTGCCATTTAACCAACCAGAAAAATCTACCACAGTTCTTCAGAGAGAAATCTCATCCCGACCTCTACGAGGAAGGGCAGGCTCTTCAGCAGCTCGCTCAGAGACAGAAAGCCGTATTCGCAGGGATTGAGCTGGGCCCCGTGAACACTCAGGTACTGCTGACCCAGCTCCTCCACCCTCAGTCCTTTCGTCACGTGATCGTTTTCCTGGGACATGAGCAGGGCCAGCAGCTGAGTGGTCAGCAGCCGCAGAGACTTCCTGTTGATCAGCGTCACTTCCCGACCGTCGGCTCCGTCCACCACCTGAACAAGAGGCACGGAAAGCCATCAGCGCCTCGGCGGCAAACGGGGCGGGGGGATAATGGCGTTACTAACCAACAGATTTTATCTGGACTTCTGAAGCTTACAGCCAGGATGATATTTTGCAAAAGTGATAAATGGTATATTTTAGCAGTAGGTACAAGTTTAGGGGCTTCGGGGGAAACTGATGTAGCCGAACAGGACCGCAAAACCAAAGTGAAAAAAAAGAGGGGGAAAAAAAAAAAAAAAAAAAGGATTTTGGGAAAAATATACCAAAAATTTTTTTTCTTTTTGCAGTTTTTATTTAAAAGCGATACAGCTCATTTGTTCTCTAGTGAGCTTCTGAGGTATTATTAGTAGTCGCTTTACTTTCTACTGGTCTGAAAATCTCATTACTTTACTATATACTTAACTCAATGTGACAACTTTCTACTCCAAGAAAGGGAACTGATGACAAGATACCGCAAACATGTTCACTCATTGTGATGCAGTGAATTATCTTCCTGATAACTTATTTAGATAGTTGTTTCTGTGGTAGAAAGAGACTGAAACAATTTATATTCCATTATATATTTCAGAACAGATGTCTTTTGTTGTTTTTTTTTACCTTGACAACATGGCAGAGTTTGGCCAGCAGAGCGGGCAGCGTCGCCGCGTCGTAGTCCTGCAGGCGAAGCCCATAACCGAAGGCCTTGCTGTACTCTATGAGCAGCTGGCTGACGGAAAGACTGAAGTTCTTCTGAGTCCGCAGCAGCTTGACCAGCTGGGCTGCCAGAGCCTTGACGCGCTCCACCTCGGTTAGAGTCAGCACCTTCTCCTCCCCACATTCCAAAACCTGATGAGAGACGGAAACGCCCGACGGGTCAGAAAGCAACCGGGGCGCCCAGGGGAGCAGAAGGCGACGTGAAGTCCGGCGCGGCGCTGTCGGCCGTACCGTCAGAATGTCTGGGATTGCCTCGAAGAGCTCCACGAGCTTGGTGAATCCGTAGTAGCTGAGCTTGCACTGCCGGCCGAAGTGGTGGTGGTAGGTGGGGATGAACTTGCTGAACGGCATCCGGCAGTGCGGCTGATGCCGGAGGAGGTCCACCACCTCCTTCGCAAACTGCTTGGTTCGCTCCATTTCCTCCGCGGTCCGCTCTGGCGAGTCGAAACGGGTTTCCAAAATGAAAGCAAACGTTTGACTCGGTGGAAGGATAATGGTCGTTGATTTCTTTTGTTGAGCAAGTAATTCAGTTTCATTTACAGAGCACCCATTACGGGCTGTAAAATCACAAAGTGCTTCACAAAGACTCAATCATTGAAAGCAAGAATATTAAAAACGGACATAAAATGCAGCAGCCTAGTTAAATATATATTACACACCATTTTCTGACTTGGTGACAACCTAAAAGGCAGTCTGGAATATATTTAACATCTGCATGTTTAAAAGTTAAAAAAAAAAAAAACAAAACATTTCCTGTCTTAAAAAAAAAATATGTTTTTTTAGAAGTAACATTTTGGATGAAAGATGAAGCGTCTTGCATTTTTACATAGTGAGGACTGTCAGGTTCTAGATTAGATTCTTCAGTTACTACTGGCTCCATCACATTAAACTCCACTGAAACGCGACGACGGCCCTCGTATGGTTTAAGATTTTCAAAATCTGACTGCATAGAATTGGACAATTCTCCATGACAAACGTTTTTATTCAGACTCAATCAGACCCACCTCTCTTGGGAACAGAGATGACCGTGTCGGTGGCCTGGTTAGCGATGGTGATGGTTGTGTCTGGGATCTCAGCCAGCAGGTCCATCAGGTCACACACGCCGTAGTCTGTGACTCTCCAGTCCCTGGAGAAGCACCTGGAACAAAGAATACAAGATCTGAAACACCAGCGATTCAAACCCTTTTTCAGGAATCACATTTTTAAAATAAGACTTAAAGCGCCATCCCTGCCATGCTTACTGACCAATGGTATGCCTGCATGAAGTCCTTGAGTGCCACTTGTTTACTAGCTTGAAACTTGAGCAGCTTCAGAAGGTCTTGTGTGAAACGCTTCACTTGTGCTCGGTGGGTGAGGGTCAGTAAACGTTTGGTACCCATTCCCACTATCTGTCGGTGAAAACAGAAACAAAAACATGAAACGCACGAATCTCATTAATGGGAACATAAACGGAACGGCTTTTCTTTAGAGAACCTGGAGGACATGTGGGACGGCTTCCAGAAGCTCCAGCAGCTTGGAGAAACCGTAGTCAGAGACTCGGCATTGCTTGGCGAAGTGATGGTGGTATGAAGGTATGAACTTGCTGATCGGCATGAGGCAAGATGGCTGACTCTTCAACAGGTCAATGATCTCTCTGCTAAACTGGATGAGCTGGGGATTGCCAACCGGGCTCTTGCAACGCTGAAACCAGGAATCTGCAAAAAAAACAACACATAAAATATTAAAATTCAGATACCTGTGAGAGTGTTGCAGGCTGGAGACATAATTTGGATATTTGTGTCTATTCCTACCAGCGTTTTGTCCAGGAGGTTTGTTGCGGACCCACTTGATGACTTTGAAGCCGTTCTGCGCCGTGACGACGGTGATGCTGGGAACGCAGGTAATGAGATGCTCCAGAGGAACGCCGTCCTCTAGAGTCTCGTCGCCAACTTGCAGAGGGCTAAAAGCCGCTGCGTAGCAGTCTGGAAAACTAACAGTAAACGTCGCTCAGTTCAAATGTGCGCACACACACACACAAGTTTGGTAAACGTTACACAGAACTGTGCCGTTACCTCAGCAGTGGAAGAGTGCCGTCATGCGTCTGTAACAGACTGTGGACTTCAGTGGACAAAACACTCAGCGACATCACGACAAAGGGGATTTTATAGGATTCGGGGTCAAAGTCTGCCTCGCTGTTAAAGATTTTAAAAATTAGGAAACGTTCATGTTTTTTATCTTAGTCATAAGTACAAAAGGACCATGACCAGTTTTCAACCGTGTAGAATTCGGTTTTTAGGTCAAAAGAAAATAACGATGATATTGAGACTTCAGTTTCTGATGATGAAACTGAAGTCTCAATATTCAAGATGGCCGAATGTTGACCATAGCATGTTTTTAATGCTGTAAAATATTTTACAGTGAATTCTGTCGATAAAAAGTAGGAAGTTTTAGTTGGTAAACTACACTGAAAAACTGATCAGTAAAAAAATAAATAAATAAAATAAAAAATAATTAAGGAGCTCAAAGGATTTGAATACTTTTGCAAGGCACTGTTTGAATGTTTTTTTACCTGAAGTCCTGCTTAATGTAATGCTGTCTGCAAACAGGCTCGTGGTACTCGAGTTCCTCAAACACAACAGGACTCCCGCTTGCAGAGGACGAACCCTCCTGTGACTGGGAAGATCCCAGCGGACTCTGACGGATCTGGACGCTGGGCAGGAGACACACCAGCCTGGAGCCGCCTTGTTCCCGCACCGAGAGCACGTCCGATAACTTGTACAGCTCGCCAATGGCGAGTTTATGCGAGTATCTGAAAAGGAGGCCATGATAAATGTGTTACTTTTCAGCTTAGATGTTTCGTAAATACTAAAGTGAAAGCAATGGGTTGAAACGGGTACCGACTTCTTCTCATAGATCTCAGCTAGCTTGAACAGAGGCAGGCAATTAGCAGGAGCATCCTGAAGAATGCAAATTATCTCAGTGCTGTAAAATGGCAGAAGAAAAAAAATACATCAGGATTTTTGTTTATTTTTAACCTTCCCATACAAAAACCAAAGAAAAAAACGCCACCATGCTGAAAAAAAATATATATATATATATATATATATATATATATATATATATATATATATATATATATATATATAATTAAATATTTAAATTCCTGTCAATGGCAATAACAAAAGGTAGACCAAAATTGTAGGTGGAAGCGTAAGCTTTTTATACCTTCACTTTTGTTTATACATTAGAAATAATTAAAAAGGAAAAAACAGAAATATCTTTTCTGTATATTTTTCTAAAACATCTCCAAGGAATTTGAGGAGAGTCTGTTTTTTTGTTGTTTTTTTTAGTTTGTCTATCATCATAATCAAACTTTTGTATTTGTTTAGCAAAAGTGATTTTTATTCTGTTTTTATTTACAGAGTAAAAGACATAATTTGTCCTGACCTTTAGTAATTAAAAAAAAAAAAAAATTATTCTATGAGTTAATTTCTTAAATTATACGTTTCTTGAATTTAAAACCGCTTCATGGAAGGAATTTATGTTAGGGGTTAATTTAAGACAAGAAGTTTGTCAATTTACTAACTAATTCACCGAACTGTACCTGAGCAAGGAAAGAGATTTGTTGTTGCCACCGGTAATGAGAGACACCTGGATGCGTTTACTTCCAATCTTGTAGCGATGCAGGCCGCTGACGGCGCTGACGGCTTGCTGCAGGAACGTCATCTGAACTGTGGCCTTCAGCTGGTAATCTGTGTGCGGGCTCAGATCCACAGCTTTCACCTAGACGAGACAAAAAGGAAACGCGGAAATGTTCGACTGCCTGAGCGACGCGTCGTATCTTTCCAAAACTCTAGGTGTGAGCTTTTGCCTGGCCATAACGCGAGAAGGTGTCATGCAGTATCTGCTGCAGATCTTTGCGGGACATCCTGTAGTCAAGGTTGGCGACCTGAAGCTCCGCCCCCTCTGAGAAAGGCTCAGACGGACCTTCAGAGAAAGAGTTGCGAGCGGTCGAGAGCAGAGGAGAGGAGTGGCTGGACGGGCAGGGGGATCCACTCCTTTTAATTGAAAGAGGAGGAGATGTTTGTTAGTCCAAAAATAACAGTTGTAGTTCTAAAGCAGTGCGGATGGACAATGTTCACGCAGCATTCGTACCGGGAGGACCAGGACCCATGAGACGGGAC
Source organism: Poeciliopsis gracilis (assembly GCA_911649635.1). Taxonomy (NCBI): domain Eukaryota; kingdom Metazoa; phylum Chordata; class Actinopteri; order Cyprinodontiformes; family Poeciliidae; genus Poeciliopsis; species Poeciliopsis gracilis. The sequence goes on from CAJVRI010000128.1 coordinate 6,869,003, forward strand.
GAGGGGGCTGAAACTCCTGTTCAGATTCAGCTTGCTGAAGGCGGAGGGTGTGCTAATCTTGAACTCGTCCGAGCTCTGGTCCCTCTGCGCTGCTGGTGATCCGGTTACACTGCGGGGACTGGAGCCCTCTCTTTTACACAGACAGAGGGGAGGGGCCGGTTAGGCGGGGAACGACACTGCACAGACGCCATCGACTCGGCAAACAGTTCTGTGGTCAAAACTAGTTAAAATACGACTCAGTTCCTGTGAAGATAGTCACACTGTTCAGACGTCTTCACAATGCAGACCACCGACCCATTTTACTGGAAATTTATGAGTGAAAAAATAAAAGCATGTTACTTTTTACAGCACCCAGTAGTTCAAAATATTAAGTTTTGGTCAACAAGTATTCTTTGTATATAATTCCCATTGGATTGAAGAGTATCATAGAAATGTTTGTCCCCTTGATGACTTGCTATGTTTTTTTGCATATTTGTTACATTTTGGTGATTCAGAACTTAAATATTAATCAAAGTAACACAAGTAATCACAGAATGGAGTTTTTAAATGAAGAGGTTTGTTATTAAGGAAGATAATAAAAAACTAAATCTACATGGCCATGTGAGGAAAGTGTGACTGCCTTTCCTGTTAAAACATAACTGATTTATCACACCTGAGTCCACCGTCTTTAGACATGCACCGATTACTGCCACTAGGCCTGTTTTCCATCAAGACATCACTTAAATATAACCTGGCCTGACAAATGAAGAACACCAAATGATCCTGAAAAGCTAGACATCATGCTGAGAGCCAAAGAAATTCGGTAAAGTAATTAAAATCTGCCAGGCTGGAAAGGGTCACAAAGCCAGAACATGGTTGTTCTGAAACACTGAAGTGTTACAAACATGCAAAATAAATAAATAAATACATTAAAAGGAAATCAGGAAGGGGGCACGCTTTTTCACACCCTGTTTTCAAAGCTTTTGCCATCATTTCATAACAATCAGGTTTGTTCACTACGGTTCTCTTTAAAAAGAAACCTTCATAGAACAGCTGCAGTTACACTGAGGTGAAATCAGACACAGATACGTCATTAATTATAACTTCTGAAGGCAGCTAGATTATATTATATTTAGGAACATCAAAGTTTAGGGGGAAATGTAAAAACACACACAACCCTCAAGATTTTTTTCCAAGAAAAAAAAACCCCAATAAAAACAATGAATGCTGAATTTCACAGTTCTGTACAACCTAAATGGATTGATATAGGCATTTACTCAATAAAACCAAATTGTCCCTCATGATGCGTGTGCGCATGCATCTATGTGTGCACCTCTTCTTGTGCGTCGATTCCCCTGACAGGCCGGTCTTTGCCTGCTCCTCCAGGGCTGCCGTCTCTTTTCTCTGGGGTGATAAGGAAGCAGCACGGCCCCCGCCCAAGTGGGGCAGGCCCACCCTGGACTTTGCATCCATGTTAGTCTCCTAAATTAAAAAACAGTGGAAGATTGCTTTTTCAGAAAGCTGTAATGAGGAGAGGCATATGAGTGACAACTGCAAGGCTGCATGCAAAAAAAGCTGAAGAAAACTCAGACCGGAACCAACTCATTAAGGTGAACCTAGCAATGTGCAGTTCAGATCAACAAAGCAAATGAATCAAGAACAGATTTTAAATCATTTTGGATGATACATTGTCTCAATAATTGTTGCAATAAATAAGAAAACTGTCGTTTTGAAACCAGTCTCCAGCTAAATGCTGATGATGGCATAAAAATCCAAGATCAATAAACTTTAATTTTGTAAAGAACACGTCACGCATGAACTGGAAGATATTTGAAATATCCAAACACAACAATCAAATAACTTGAGCAGAAATAAAAAAACAAAACAAAATGGCTTTTGAAGCATCTACACAAAATTTCTGTATAAAAAAAAATATATACCAGAATGGAAATGACTGAGGTCATTTCAATTTATCATGCGATTATTGTGACGGGGGTAGCTAACATAAACTTTTGATTCAAATTTCAAAGTTCAACTCTAAATGTTTGAATTTTACATCTCTAGTTTCGACCTTAATGGATTGGTTTTGATCAGTCGCATTGGCTTAATTGAAGGCAAAGAAAAAAGTGTAAAAGCAAAAAGCATTAATCTTTTTTGTAAGAATGAAAAACATTAACAAAAAAAAAACATAGGTTAAAACTGACTAAAGAAACAGGCTAGTGGAAATATGGCTTCACATCAAACAACAAACAAGCACAAAAGCTATGAGGCAACTCATCGATTAATATGACTTGATAAATGAACATGCAGGGCAGTCAGGAGAGAGCAAAAGCAGGCACCAGCACAAATACTGCATGCCATTTGCTAGTAGCGGCAGACAAGCGAAGGCGAGCACGGCGTTAGTTAAAGCAGCAATCAGGAGAGCTTTGAGGCAGGACAAGCTACTGCCGTGTGACGGCAGCCCAGACAAGGACAGAGCGCAGCGGGAGGGGGGCGGGAGGGAGGGCGTGGAGGAGTCTGCTGACCTGATGCGGTTTGGTTGGAGCGCCGCCCGGAGGCCCACTGGCCCCCTCCTGGGGCTGTAGGGCCTCTCGGGGACTAGGGCAGAGGGGGGAAGGGGCGGGTGGCTCGCCGGGGCCTCCTGGGTGATCTGGGCTTCTCCAGGGGGAGAAAAGAGGAGGAGGAAATGGCAGGGAAAGGTGCGAGCACAGACACCTTGGTTTGGAGGGGTCTGGCCTGAAGCGGAGCCTCAGGACTGACTTCGTCTCTGGGCCTTGGCGTGAAAGAGAGGCTGATTCTGTAGCCAAACACATCCTCGTTCTCCATTCGTTTGCGGGCGCGTGCGGCCGCCTCGGGGCTGCTGAAGCGGAGGACCGCCGCACCCGGGGACAAACTCTGCACTTTGCCCCCACAGTTGTCTGACAGGCGCCGAAGCCTGAGCCTCACGGCGTTCTGCAGGGTCTTGTCACTGATGACGGGGAGGTTGTGCACATAGAGGAGGCTGAAACTGGGCTGAGAGAGGGGAGGAAGAGACATGGTGCCCGTCTGGTTTGCATCAAACTTAAGATATAAAACTGAAGCCGTGTTTGTTTTAAAAGAAAGTAGGGTAGCCTTAAAGACATTTACTGGAGCTGCGTGAAAGTTTTTCCATTAATTTCAACACTGAAAAAAAAAAAAGAGCAGCTCAAAAACACAAAAGGCTCTAAAACTTGCACCATTAAATTAAAGGTTGCCATTTTTTAGTAACTTAATATCTTAGACATTCATTACATATTAAAGTATTAATACAGCGTCTGAAAAAGTATTTAAACACACCTGAAGCTTTTTCCACGTTTGGAAAACTTTAAACGCATTTCATTGTGATTTTGCACAACATCTCAACCTCACACAGACAGAATGGAGCTCATCCACCAACATTAAGGTAGTTTAAGACATTTGGAATTAGAGGTATGAATACGTCTGACAGACACTGTAAAAATAAGTTCAGTTTTAAGGGCTAAAAACACTGTTTGTATGGACTTACTTAACTTGTAAGCAAGTCCATGTGATTTGATAAGCAAGCATATCAATGCTTGCTTATCAAGCATTGATATGCTTGATAGGCTATTAATCCTGCCTTTTTAAAAAAAAGGTGCCGATGTAGTTAATCTCCACATTGACCAACAATTATATTTTTCTTTCTTAAATCTGGACAATACCAACTTACCTCATTTACAGCTTTAAAAAGGTGTTTCAGGCTTTAGTGGGGGATTCCGAGTCTTACCTGTGATTTGACCGCCACACGTTGTGGCAGATCCGCTGTGATTTCCTGAAAGGGAACATGGCGGTGGGCGTGCTGCAGCAGAGTCGAGGACGTGTGGCTGCCGTGGATCAGAATCACCTGGAAGCCGTGGCGGTGACGCAGGTCACTCAGCTCGCTGGCGAAATTCACATCCGCTGGCGGCAAAGAGAGGAAACGATTGTTTTTAAGCAAAAGATCTCCCTCAAAGATGACCTTTATCAGTGGATTCAGGTGATCGAGGGTAAACGAGGCAACTCACAGGACACCAGAATGACAGTTGCAGGTGCAGCATGGGTATCAGCAAACCGCCTCAGGCTCTGGCGAAGTTTGTCGTCGGCAGCGTTCTTTGCTGTGGCGTTGATATGAGCGACGGTGACCTGATGAAAAGCAAAACAAAATATAAAATTCCAAGCCCATATTGCCCACCTCCTAAGTCACTTATTCACTAATAGAGTTCATCTGTGTGCATTGAATCTCAGCAAGAATCCTTACAGAAAGCCTAAAAGGGCTGTTAAAGAACAAACGGCATCAGAGGAATCAAGTTGACAACTATTAGTCCTGAATGCCACTAATCTAGCTTTTAAATACGTAATAAAACTGGTTATTGTTCATCAGGAACAGGGTAGCTAGTTAGACTGGATGGAAGACGAATGGAGCTAAAAATCCAGGTCAGTGCAGGAGGAAAACCTGTTATTGTTTATTTACCTCACGGACTTTGTGTCCATGAGGTAATAATTGACTTATAAAGTCCAAGCGGCATAAATACTTGAGGAAACCAGAGTATGCGAACAACTGTAATCCTCGCAGATACCTGGCAGTTGTTGAGCTCTTGGATGACCGCTTTACTCTCCTTGCTGATATCGCAGACACAGATGAACTCGGCTTCGCGATGTCCCTGGAAGAACTTGCCGCGGATCCGCTGCACCACGGCTTCAGCAGAGCGGCCGCTGGGCACGTTGCAGTTTTCAATGTCCCAGAAGACGCCGACGGGAGGGACGTTCTCAGGACCACTATTCTCTGAACCTAAAAGAACAAAATAAAAGCTGCAATTTGAAGATTTCAACAGTGTAGCTTTGAAACTCAACATGTCAACTACATTTTCTGGAAGCTGGTCTCCAACACAAAAAAGAATCAGAACTCATAATTGCGTATTACATTGTCACGTTTGTATACCGTATTTATAGCCAACCATGCCATGGTTGAGGGGCGGCATTAGCATTAGGCCATCAGAGGACGTGCCACAGCCGTTACAAATGGGAACAGGGATGGAAGCGGTCAGAGACGCAGGAACGTCAGGCCACACTTTGGGCTCTGAAGTCAGGGCAGTCTTTGGCTGCAAATCAAGGAAAAACTAATCATGAGAAAACTAAGCTATGGATAAACAATAAAACGACAGAGGTCTCAAATCATTTCACTCAGAGTTCAGAGTTTCTCATCTTCGTGGCAAATCTATCGAGGTTTTTATACTGTTAAACCATGACTACGTTCTCACAATAAACAATAAGGAAGAGTTTCGTAGCCTGCACCAAGACCCCATTGCACAACTCACTAACAGTATTACTAAAGCCACTTTTTGAAAAGATTTGCTGTCATTTCTGTTTTTATACAAAAAAAAAGATACCTTTTTTTTTTTTTTTCTTTTATTAAAATCAGATTTGAGATTTTATTTTTAAGCCATGTCACCCAGCCCTACTTCGTGGCATCAAATTCCAAGAAAACCAAAACAGTGAACTGAACCAACCTTTAACAAGCAGTCCTGACAGAAGTGTCCCCCATTGCGACAAACGGCGTGTTTTACATTCTGGAGCATAGGATTAGAGCAGAAGTGTGCTGAGGTGGTTGAAGTGGTAACGGTCGTGCTGCCTGAGAGATCACCGAGTGCTGTTCTTAGGGAGCTGGTTCTGGTCGATGTGCTGCAGTCCACACCACACGTGTAAAAGCCAGAGGAAACCAGGCAGGAGCCTTGCACGGGAGCAGGTGGAGAGGAGGACAGAGGTGAAGCAGAGGGAAACGTGCTGGGCTGACTGTGTGGGAGAGGCAAAGCTGAGCATGGCGGAAGAAGTCCTGAGCAGCAGGGGAAGTAAGGGTGAAAGGAATGAGGCTGAGTGGTAGCCATGGAAGAAGAGGGCAACTGAGGTTTGCGATCCAGAGTGAGCAAAGGATCAGACGCCTCACTTCCCCCTCCATGGCTCAGGTTGTTACAGCGATAAGTAGACTGGGCTACAGAGCTCTGCTTCAATCTACTGCTGATTGGTGCTGCCTGAGGATTACTGCCACCAACAAAACCTGTGCCACCCAACAAGCCATAGCCTTCTGTGCTGCAGTAGTCACAGTGGGTGCAAATGCTTACTTTGGGGCTCGCCCCTTCTTGCTGCGGTTTGATTGGCGGATGTCGCTGGTGAGAGTCTGGTGTTAGCTGCAGAGAGGGTGGCAAGCAGGCAGGAGGCAAAGGGAGAGGTGGCAAAGGAAAGGGCTGGGATAGCTGGGATGTGGCAGGACAATGAGGAAGAGGAGGAGGCGGTGGCGGGGGGACATCCTTCAGGTCCAGCACAGCCTTTCGGTTGTCCATGTAAATGTTCTGAAATATTAAAACCAAAATGCAGAGATTTCAAGGACATTTTTTCTTTTAATTCAATAAAAAAAAAAAAGAAAAAAAAAAAAGAACTGGCTACATTAATAAAATAGGAACTTTTATTTGCATAATTTTCATGCGTCACCTGAACAGATCTGAGAACAATAATAATAACGCTGTATAACAGACACATTTTGTTAATAATGTACCTGCTGAAAACGAATAGACACTACTTTGATTCTGAACGAGGCCTAGTTTAGGAAGTATAGGACCAGTAACGCACTAGTCATGCACATCAAACATGTTTTTCTAAGTAAGCAACCTGTTGAGAGGTAAAACTAAAATTGAAATGTTGCCTAGATACAAGTTTTGTTCAGTCTGACTATCTAATCTCTGCTACACCTTTACAAAAATTTAAGGTTCAAAATAAAAAAGCTTCAATGAGTAACTGTCCTTAATAAAATTCCTCATTAACATTGATTTATTGTAATGGCTAGGGTTAAATAGCCCAATACAAGTTATGGGCCATTTAAATTGTAACTTAAATTGCTTAATTTTTAAGCCTTTTTTAGATTTGGGATATCCTGAGTGACCGAGAACCAACGGGTAGATAGAAATGAATATCTGGGGAGTATCGTAACTTAAATGTAACATTTAAAGCACCAGGGTTTACATAGAAAAATATTCTGATTTAATTTTGTGGTTTCAAAGGCTCTATGTTGAAGACACTTGCTCAGCCTCTTCCTCCCGTTTCAAACTCTTCTAATTAACTAAAAGTCAAAGAGTGAAATATGAATGAGATGTTTGCTACCTTTGACAAAAAAAAAAAAAGAAGTCTATGAAAGCAGTGTAGCAGGTTTGCTAATGAGGCAGCTTATCATGATTCAGCCAAAGTTATGAAACAACAAACTGCCGTCTAATTTTCATTGTTAATGCGTTTCTTCTTATTGAGCAGTGAAAGTAAATTAAAAGATGTTGCACGTCTTTTGCTTCGAGTATTTACTTACAGGAGGGTTTTATGTTTGCGCTGTAGAGCCACAGCTAACAGCTAGCTCCTCACTTCAGTGGCTCTGATGGAGCCTGTGCTGTTCAGCTGTTGCTCCTTCCCACACTTTGGACTGTAGCGTTGTTCTAACAGAGGTAGGGGACCTTCAAATTTATTCTTATTTTTTCTGAGATAAATGATAGATTTAGTTCATTCTTTGTTTCTTTTGCCTTTTCATATTGGTATGATTTGAGTGCAAACATTTCTTCAATTATTTATTTATTTTTTTGGGGGGAAATGGGGGTCCAGTTCTAGACTTTTCCCAAGATTGGAAACCCTCCCCTTTGCCCCCCCCATTGTGTGATCATGATCAAAACCCTAGTAACCAAAGCAAGTAGTCATTAACATATACAAGACACACAACTTGCATAAAACTTTACAAAAGTTCTCTGAAGACAGCTATTTCACTCCTACACCCCCCAGAGCTATAACCCCCCCCCCCCATTTGTCTCACTATAATACGTTTTTGTGTAAAGGTGAATATGCTTACATCTTTCTTTTGTCGATGAAGGGAAGTCGTCTCATTTGAGGAGAAGCAGTTTTTATGTTTCCATAGGTGGCCGGAGACATCGGGGGGAAATGGCCACGGGACGGTCCTAGAGCCGCGCGTGGAGCTCTCCTTCCTTACGCCATCCATCAGACAAACACCCAGGGCCTTTCACCATGCTTCCGTCCCTCTTCTCTCTCATGCTTCCCTATGCAGAGTAAATGAAACTGAAGTTCCCGATAGCAATTCTGTCACAAAGCCAGGAACACTGCAGTTCAAAGTGACTCGTTTACGATGACAGCATATGTGGTTAAAGTGCAACAAGATTTCTTATCGACAGCTTAAAGATCTTTGGGGAGAGGAAGCCGGGATATTGCTGTCCACAATGCTGGTTTAATCAAAATGCACGTTGTTTTTAAACAGAAAGGAGCCACCAAAACAACCAGACCTGAGATCAGGTTAGCTCCAAGCTAGCAAACTTTGTGGTCGGCTAGGTCGACGGGTTTTGTCGTTTCTGTGCGTCTGGACAAAGTAATAAAGATGGTTAACGTTGAAGAAACTGTAATAAGTCCTTAAACTTAGTTAGCATCATGTAGCTGTTTTTGCTAACGGCAGAGCGACAGTAAGACAGTAACCTAAACACTCATAAATAGAGCTGTCACTCAGCTCCATTTAAAACGAAGTTAACATTTCTGAAACGTCAAAGATTTGTTTGCAGTTCATTTCTCAACCATTTACCTGCGAAAGTTTAGCCTCTCACATCCTCCTGAAACAACCATTCACCTGCGTTTGACTCCCCGGGAAACTTGCACCTTTTTGTAACCGAGGGGTGCCCAAAATCGGATACAGCTGTCGTAAATAATGTTGCTGTTGCTGTGGAATGGCGACCGTCCTGTGCAATTGGCGGCAGTACACACAAAAAGAGATTGAACGACGAGCAGGTATTACGTAAAAATAAGACATATATTCATATATTTTCTAGACATTTATAATGATAAAATATAAAAATATAAATTAAAGCGATGTACATAGTAGTTGTAGTAGTAATAATAATAATAATAATAATAATAATAATAATAGTAATAATAATTATTATTATTATAAATTACGTCATTTAAATTCTGTGTTCAATATTAGTTCAGTGCTTTTTTTGTGCACTGAACTAAATTAGCCATAGATACCACTCAAATTGTTTCTTGTTAGATTGAAAAATGAAATAATTAAATTTACACAGAATTAACTATATAGTTCTTTAAAATAGTTCTTCATTCTGAGATTTATTAAATAACGTTTACATTTTCACGTATAAAGCACAAGTTACTTAACGCAGTTGTAATGTGGGCGGGGCCTCGACGCGCTCTCAATTCGCCAATGGTAATAGATTCATCTAACTGATCGGTGGCGCCCTCTAGCAGGCCTCCTTGCTCCAGTATCAACTCCTGGCGTCTGGGTTCACTGACTGGACAGCATAGCAGCAGGTTATTGAATCAGTCAGCGTGCAAGGAGCCTGGTGAACAATAGTGTTAGTTTGTGCTTTAACTATTCATTCAGTTTCTCTTTCCTGGACGTTTTTCTTCATCATCAGACAGACGAAACGCTGCCAGGTTTTGTCATTTTAAGTGATACAAAGAGCCGCCTCTCCGTCAGTCTCACACTCGCAGCTTTTGGTGTGTGTGTGTGTGTGTGCATCCCTGATGGCGATTGCCTCTGTGGCCACACAGTACGTGTTTTCGGACTTTTTGTTAAAGGATGCCAGGGAGACGAAGTACAAAGGGGTCCGTCTGGAGCTGGCCGTGGATAAAATAGTGACGCTTCTGGCGGTGGGGCTGCCTTTGTTTCTCATCTCGCTCGCCTTTGCTCAGGAGATCTCTGTAGGTGAGATGGAGCATCTTTGAACATTTCACAGTGTGAGCGGCGATAATGCGTTTCCTCCAGACCTGGGATGACAGCTAAACTGAATCCAGGGGTCCACGAATTGGAGGCAGAAGCACAACGGGCTTGTGTTATCAGCTGGAACAGAAAAGTGTGAGAAGGTGTGGTTTTAGGTCTCCACCCTTATTTCACAGTCATTCAGACAAAAACAATGAGATGACATATCTGCATTCTGGCATTAGATCTTCTAATTTGGCATTAGAAGATCTAATGCCAAATCAACTTGTTACAGATAAAATAATAATAATAACAAAAACTTGGATAATGCATAAAATAAACATGGGAATACTTAAATGCTACATTTTTTTTCTGATGGAACACAAACGAGATGGACCAATCAGGATTTATCGATCACCGGATCTGGAACATGTCCATTAAGGGTTGTAATGCGATGTGGTCAGCAGATCAGCAATCAGAGAAGGCTGCCCACAAACGATGATGTTCAGAGATGAGTGGATTTGCCCTGAAAGCCAGCGAAATGAAATCTGAGAGGACAGAGTGCCGGTGAACTTCACTGATGCTGGAAGAAAAGAACTAATCATTTTTATGCAAAACGTGTAGGATAATGTATAAGGCTGCACTTGCTCTGTTAGCTACTTTCACTACAGTACTATTGATGCTGACTCATTACATGCAGGGAGAGGTGCTGCCCGGGAAATAAAGTGAAAATATTTTGTTCGTTTATTCAACAATTTTCTGCCACTGGGATCTCAGAGGGTTCCTTCAAACATTTTAGTTCCAAAGTGCAAATGCGCGAATATCTGGGTCATGCTTTGTTGAGAAGGCCCAGACTAATTATGAGGAATAACAATGCTGCAAATAGCTCACTAAAAATTGGGCCTTACTAATGATGATCATTAGTAAGGTTTTATTATTAATATTTTTATTGTTATGATCTTTTTGAATAGCAGCCTGCTTCGATCCACTGTTTCTCTCTTTCTCTCCCAGGGAGTCAGATCATCTGTTTTGCTCCCTTCAACTTCTCCATGAGACAAGCTGTATATGTGGACTCCTTTTGCTGGGCTGCAGTTCAGAACCAGGTTGACAACTCCACACTTTGGCTGCACAAGGTACTATAGTGTCGATGTGAGATTCGGCCCAATGCACCGACACAAACCCTGAACATGAAATTGTGCACACGGGACATAGTCATTACAGAAGGTATTCTGAGCCGTTACGTCCTCAAAACACCTTCGAAGACCTCGAACTAACGAGGTGTTTCGCTGTTCTTCATTTTATGAGAGCGGTCAAGGTCAAATTCACAGAAGTCGAATTTAAAAAATGCGTCCCCTGCTGTTTTACTCAAACCTGTCCTCCTGCTCTCTCTGCTCCGACACCCTCAGTTCTTTCCCTACATCCTTCTCCTCATCGCCATCCTCATGTCGCTCCCCGCCGTGCTCTGGCGTTTCACCGCAGCGCCGTACCTCTCGTCTGACCTCAGCTTCATCATGGAGGAGCTGGATCGATTTTATAACCGCGGCATTAAACTGGCCAAAAGTCTGGCGTCCGCCGCCGACGGGGACGGAGCACAGGACAGACAGAGGTAGACGGGGGGGAGAGTGTCCGTACCCCTTGATACACACTAACTTCGTTGTATTATAATGAGATTTTATGTGACACAGCAACACAACGCAGTGCAAGATTGTGAAGAGAAAGAAAAACGGTGGGCTGTTTTTCAGCTTTTCAGCTCCTCTGAATCAATATTTTGTAGAACCATTTTTTACTGCAGTTGCAGCTGGAAGTCCTTTGGGGGTATTTGCACATTTACAGAAAATGGCTCGAGTTCAGTCAGGCGGGATGGGAAGCAAGTATGAGACTCAGTCTTTTAAGTCTTGCCACAGATTCTCAAAGCTTTGTGAGAATTTTGAATTAAAAACTGCTTTGATTTATAAAGTAATGTTTAAGCTCACAGCACAGAACTGTTGTTTCGAAGGTTCTATTTATGTGACTCTCTGTAACCAGAGGCCCACATAAGAAGCTATGGTGTGCCGGATCTGGCCCCCGGGCCATGAGTTTGACACATGTGCCCTGGTGTTTTTTTCCTCTGACAAACAAAATCAATACATCTTTGTTTTTTTAATCAGAGAACATATTTTTAAAAATCCCAAAAATATGACAAAATAACAGTTGTCAGTGTTACTATTTTTTGTTGTTGTTTTGTTTCTGCATGGTACTTAATGTAAAGTTGTGTGCTTCATGTAGATGTGCCTTTGTCCTGCTGCAGCGCTTTGGATCTGGCTGAGGGCTGCTTTAAATACCCTCTAGTGGAGCACTATCTAAAGACCAAGCGGTTCTCCTGTAGCCTCGTGGTCAAGTACATGGTCTGCCGATGCCTGACTCTGCTCGTCCTCTTGCTCTCCTGCGTCTACCTCTGCTACTACATCTTTCTGGCTTCGCTCACCGACGAGTTCCCCTGCGACGTGCGGACAGGAGTGCTGAAGAACGACAGCGCCCTGCCGTCCGCCGTTCAGTGCAAGATGGTGGCAGTGGGCGTCTTCAGGCTGCTCAGCTACATCAACCTGGGCGTGTACTTGCTCCTCGCCCCGCTGGTGGTGCTGGCGGCTCTGGGGCCGGCGCGACAGAGCTCCGGCTTCCTGCGGGCCTACGAGATACTGCCTGGGTTCGGTGCACTGGGCAAAGTTAAGCCCGTCTACAACGACCTCAGCATGTACCTGCTCTTCCTGAAGGAGAACCTGAGTGAACTCAAGTCCTTTAAGTGTTTGCAGGTGAGTCACGTGTCACATGATAATTGGATTAGCGGTCGCCGTGGATTAGTTTCCCATCCGCAAGTCATTTATGTCTCCCATAAACAGGTGCTGGAGCTGTTGCAGCAGTCTGCTGACGAGGGGTTCGACACAATGTGCCTGCTGCAAACTCTGAGTCAGGTGAAAACTGACGTGTTGGACAGTCAGACGATGGGCTCCAATAAGAACATCTGTGAGATAGATAAGCCCAAAAATTAATTAGACTGATTACGGTGGAATATTGCTCCTATTTTAGATGCTTTGAGATTTAATTTGGAAAACTGGGTCAAGGTTTGGATTAACTTTTGCGACTCCCTCCTAGACCCCCCCCCCCCAACTCTCAGCTCATACAGCCTTGTTTCTGCAGAAGAAGAGGAGAGGATGACGTGAAGAACAGGAAATCTGAGAGGAGAACCTGTGCAGTTATTGTCACCTAAAATGCTGGATGTGTAGATTTAGATCCACACAAGGACAGTAATGACTCGCTGGATAGTTTGACTAAAATAAGGTTTAGCTGTTCCAAGGAAGGCTAAGTTGGGTTTGGTTCAGGGTCTGTGGTTTGTCAGTGAATGCCCTGTCATTACTTTGACTAGAATACAAAAGTGTTGTCTTCAATCCAAGATCGCTTTCGATGGAGAAACCCTTAAGCAACGGCACCATTTCTGGGACACACGTGTACTCTTGACAGGAGTAACTGTTAATTTTAGCTGCACTTTTTGCATGTTTTATTTATTTTTGAACGGCTTATATGACCCTTGTATTCAAGCTATCCTATAAAGTGTGCAGACCTGCATGGACGGCTTAGCTTGAACGTGCTTTAGGAAGAGCAATTACTGTATTTAGAGAAGTGCTGATTGTGCAAGAGAATGGAAACAACACTAAGGTGAGATTGATCACTCAAGACTGCAGTCAAGATGATGGAATTTTCTTCAAGATGATAAAATGGTAGATAGAGCCTTCTTGGACTGGAGCAGCTCTTATGTGAGAATGCTGTTTTAAATTAGATCCTAGTCAACTTCTTTTTTTTTTACTAACATTACTTATCACTACAAGAACTAACAGCATTTAATGTGTCAGATGTTGCTTGCACTGAATGTAAATATATAAATATATAGATATAAGCATTTAGTATGTGAAAATACAAATAAAAGTAATTAAAAAATAGTCATATTATTTACAATGAAGGCATGAAGTTTTAAGACAGAAATAGTTTTTTTTAAAATTTTTTTGCAAACTATCTTTTTTCACAAATGCTGTGAATCTCGTCCTGTGCATTTGTGGATCTTTTTCCATTTGTGAATCCTGGTCTGTGCATTTGTGAATTATGAGACAGTTTTCGCTCCATAAGTAAATATCATACCGCAAATGAAGAAAAAAAAATCACTATCATCTCGCAGCACTTGTTTGAATTCAACAGCCAGTCTGAACGCAGGCATCACTCTTGACGATTCGAGGAGACGTTGTCGTAAACTAACATGATTGGTTAAGGTCAACTTTACGTCATCTGCGGCGTCCAATAGCCTCTCGACGTTAAACGTTCGTATGCATTTGATTGGCGAGCTCGGTGCTGCGTTAACGTAAACGGAGATTAGTTAACGCGAGTCTCGAATCCTTTACAGTCTGATTCTCACATCGGTAAATAGTCTCCTATTTGTAGCATGTGTTGACTTTTCCAGTCGTAAACAGGTGAGTCTGGACTGTTTGGGCTTAGCATAGCGATGTGATAGCACTATATGTTCTGTTCATGTAGCTATCACGATTAGCTCCAGGTAGCTAGACGCTAATACTGTGCATTCTTCAACTCCACTTGTAATTATTCCTCGATAAAGTCATAACTAAGCACAGGAGACACGACTCTCATGCTGCTCTTCGACTACCTTTGACAACGTTCACGTTGCTTCCGGTGTCTAGCCGTGTTAGCATGTGCTAACGGGCGACCTTAAAAGCTGAAATTTCCCTGCATTTCATTATAAACCCAGCAGTCATGGTAGAGCCAACAGCACACTCATTTCCATCCCTGAAAGAGGAGCTGGAATATTGGAAAGAACAAGCACAAAAGCACCAGCAAAGGTAACCAGTAACCCAGCAGTGTTCGGTGTTTTTCCCCCCCCCTCCTCTCCTCCCGGTGTTTTGGCTGAAGTTGAACACGTTTTCGTCACCAGGGCGGACGAGGCTCAGGAAGAGCTGCAGGAATTCCAGCAGATGAGTCGCGACTATGAGGCGGAGCTGGAAACGGAGCTAAAGCAGTGCGAGGGTCGGAACAAGGAGCTGCTGCTGGATAACAACAGACTCCGCGTGGAACTGGAGAGCATAAAGGTGCACGAACAGGCCAGGCTGTTGCTAGTGACGTCACGACAGAAGAAAGGACAAGAGAATTTGTCCTCACAACTTCTAGTCCACTCAAAGTGGGGCAAAAACGCAAAGTGGAAGAAAAATGATTATTGAGGTGGACTGAATACATGTTTTAGACTTTAACTGTAAAAAAAACCAACAGAAAAATCACTTGAAAGCTGAATAAAATACACTGAATATTTGGAAAACTTCAAGGTTATGAATGGATTTGCATTTCATTGTATCAGAGGAACCGAAGGAGAAAGTTTAAAGGTCAATTTATTTTTAGGTTACGCTTGGACAACGCTGTCCATTAATGCACGACGCTGCCCCGATTGATTGACCTATGACCTTGTGAAGCTGGACATGTCGGCTGATTTTTTATTTTTTTTTCCGTGCGCCGTATGCAGGAGAAATTCGAGGCCCAGCATTCAGAGGCCTTCAGGCACATCTCAACACTGGAGGACGACCTGGCCGAGACCAAGGCGGTCAGAGACCATCTGCAGAAGTACATCCGGGAGCTAGAGCAGTCCAACGATGACCTAGAGAGGACTAAAAGGTCAGTGTTCTTCTAATTACTGTACTAACTTAGTCGAACCTTCAAGTCAAACATCTTAAAAAGTCTTTTCTTGTGTAATGGTGTGTAGTTATTCTGTTTTCTTGCTCTTTTTTTTTTTTTTTTTAATGCTTTATTCAAGTTTGATTGCTTGTTTAGAGATTAAATATCAGTTTTCTGGTATATATAGAGAGGAAAAGGAGTAGTGTTTGGGCTCACGCATCACAGATGAATTATCAGTGCGGGTCAGGAGGCGTTTGCTTAAAATAGGTGCAGCAGAGAAACATTTTCTTGCTTTCTGCCATTTAAAGCAAGTACGGCATTGTGCAAAGCGTGCTACAATCGTCAGCGGCGAAGCCGACTCATTTTAAATCGCGAACTCTTGTCGCAGGGCTACCATCATGTCTCTGGAGGACTTCGAGCAGCGCATGAACCAGGTCATCGAGAGGAACGCGTTTCTGGAGAGCGAGCTGGACGAGAAGGAGAACCTGCTGGAGTCTGTTCAGAGACTTAAGGATGAAGCCAGAGGTATGCAGACTCCCAGCCTGGTTAAAAAACGGTCACCATTTGCTTCCTACAGAGGCTCCTACAGAGGTTCCTACAGAGGTTCCTACAGAGGTTCCTACAGAGGTTCCTACAGAGGCTCCTACAGAGGTTCCTACAGAGGCTCCTACAGAGGTTCCTACAGAGGCTCCTACAGAGGTTCCTACAGAGGTTCCTACAGAGGCTCCTACAGAGGTTCCTACAGAGGTTCCTACAGAGGTTCCTACAGAGGCTCCTACAGAGGTTCCTACAGAGGCTCCTACAGAGGTTCCTACAGAGGCTCCTACAGAGGTTCCTACAGAGGTTCCTACAGAGGCTCCTACAGAGGTTCCTACAGAGGTTCCTACAGAGGTTCCTACAGAGGCTCCTACAGAGGCTCCTACAGAGGCTCCCGGCTGCTGAGAAACGGTTGCGTGGACTCTCTCTGAGTTTTAAATTTCACCCCAAATGCAGACCCAGCACTGCTTTAGCAATGCTCAAGATCTTTAAAGACAACAGATTTAAAGAAATCAGTTTATTCCCAGCTACTTCGTTTATAGACGGGAAGCTCTGTTTGTACCGCATATAGTTTAAAGGGGATTGTTTTTTTTTTTTTAGATTAATATGCTGTACGGTTGAACGTCTGAGATATTCAAAATGATTGACTTGTACAGATACAGACATGCACACACACACCGACCGGCTTTGTTTGTGTCAGACCTCCGCCAGGAGCTGGCTGTCCGTCAGAAGGAGAGACGGCCGTCCAGCAGCCTGGGCAAAGACTCAGAAATGCTGTGCTCCTCTCCGCCCAATGTGTCCATCCCCATCACGCCCTCCAAACCCGTGGGCTCGTACATGACGCCACCTGCCTCCAGCATCCGCAGGGGTAAACGAGACACTCACAACTACGAGCTGGGACCAAATGATTCAGGTTCTCGCTCTGAGCTCAACAGCTGCTTTTGCTTTCCAGGAGACGGTCTAACAGGAACGCCTCTGACTACGTCTGCTAGAATATCTGCACTGAACATTGTCGGGGAGCTGCTGAGAAAAGTTGGGGTAAGATTAGACCTCTTGATTTATACATTTACATATTCTTCTTGTTCCTGGGTTTGCATTTTTAATCCCAGTTTGTATGATCGCTGTCAGAATTTGGAGTCGAAGCTTGCGTCCTGTCGAGACTTTGTCTACGAGACGTCCTCCAACAGACCGGCGCTCCCCGCCGGCCCCTGCAGCCCTTCAGGTTTAGACGCGGGCCCCGAGGTCCAGGCCAGCAGCTTCAGCCCTCCTCCTCAGTACGACAGGTCAGAAAGACGACGGGCAGGAGGAGCTCCATGTGAACCAAGCTGTGTTCTGCTCGTGTGACGAGTTCTCATGATCCAGTTTGGCTTGTCTTTCAGTCTGGTGAAGCGGTTAGAGTTCGGGCCGGCTCCTCCCAGAGTGGTGTCCCACAGTCCCCAGTCTCCACAGGGAGGGGTCAAGATCCTGCTGTGACACGGTTCTGCAGAACCCCCGGTGCTCTGAGCTCAGCTTGTGTGCCCCTAGTTGAACGGAGGAGAGAGCTCCGTTCTGAGATTAGGAGAACGCAGAGCGACTCGGCCCATCAGTGCATGGACTCCTGCTGCCTCAGGCTCAACGTATAACCACAGAAAGCTGCTCCACGTTCTCAACGAGCCCACCGCTCATCTCTTCCACTCTTATCTACGCTGCCGTCTGCGTCGACGCTTCCTGTGATGGATCAGAGCACGCCCGACTCTGACCTGGTGAAGCCGCTGCGCCTGCCTGTATCGATGTATCGATCGCGACCCACGCGGGGGGGAGGGGGGAAGAGCGACGGCAATCCCAGCCGTCTGGGCGATGAGCCTGGTACAGGGACCAAGAACCTGAACTTGGGTTTTAGCTAGCGTTGTGTTTCTGACTAAACTGAAGCTGTGATTAAACTTAAAACGGATATAAATCCATTGGGTTGGGTTTTTATTTTTTAAAAATAAGTTAAAATATCTATGCTTCATATTTAATCTGGTTAATCCCAACCTGCTTCCATTTCATACCCATAAAACCATTTCAAAACCATTAGCGTATCACTTTTTAAAATTAAATACAAAGAGTCACTTAAACGCTCAATTTTTATTTGTTTTTTTTCTGAAGACCTTAGATTGCATCCTCTATTGATTTGAGATCATAAATCAATGGAATCAAAAACCCACAGACTAACCTTCTTCCACTAGATTATAACATTTCCTTTCAGGATATGGTGGCATCTACCATTAATTTTTCATGAAGTTAATGAGCAAAAAATATGAGAAGATAAAGGTAGCAGCAGTTGAACTGTTACAAAATAATTTTATTTTGATGCATTTCTTTTAAATTTTGTCTGTCGCCGTTTTCAGTAATAAGACAATAATTCCTAACAAGAGGCTCCTTTCAGCCAGCTGGTTGGCAGTGTGCAGCAGCAATTTGTACACTAGATGCAGAAGGTGGTGGCGCTTAGTACGGATCAGTTTCTATTAAGGTCTGCAGAGATTTCAAAGACATTTATGCATTATAAGAACGCTTAAATCTTCCTTCATTGTTCCTGTGGTTTAAAATCCCTTTAGTCAGACGTCTGAGAACGTGAGTGTTTTTGTTTGTGTTTTTTCCATCTGTAACAGTGGCCCCTCCCTCCAACTACTGCTGCACATTGCTGGTCAGGAAGTTGGAAAAAAGTCAGGTGTGTTTTTCTCATACTTTCAGAAAAGACCAATTTGACTCTTTGGTATTTTTTTCTAACAGTCAAAAAAAAAAAAACATAAGTGAATTACTTCCTGTCAGTAATGTCAACTTCTTCCTGTCAGTGTTCTGACTCCTTTTATTACTTTGTCTTTTAATGTGAGAAAAGATGTTGAGCTTCTGACAGATGCAGTTTATCACCTTGGAGATTTCTGTATTTCTGCAAAATCTATGCTGTTACAGATTTGGAGGCAATTATAGCGTTTAACTTGGCACCCAGGCACTTCTGAATGTACAGGTCTTTTGAGCAGTGGGGGTTATGTTTAGGGGGAGAAATAAAAGTACACTATTTTAAGTTTTAAGATGAACCCAGTTCATGAGATTGTGTTACATAGAGCCAAAATTTGACATTGTATTTTTAATGAGACAGTGTACGAGGAAACTTGCCTGTAAACTGAAAAATCTTTTGGATCTCATCTCACGTTTGTTCGTACATTGCTTTTTGTGTACCATTTTTTTCTTTCTTGTTTTTTTTTAAATAAAAGAGGCAGCTCTGATTGGAATTCAAGCTGTGACAAAACTGCAGACGATGCCTGAATGTAGTTCCTGCAATTGAAAGGAAATTCTCAACACGTTTAGTTTTTGGTCTGACAGTTCTGTTCTATGTTTAAGTAACAAAATAAACATTCTTAAATACACAATAAGCTTCTTCATTATCGAAAAGTGTATAAAAGGCTTACCTGGTAAACAGGGATTTGAGTATTTCACACGTAAGGATGCCAGGTTATGTTTTCCTTAATTTGAGTCTTTTTAGATTTTACATCGCTCTTTATCGAATGGAATATACTTTATTGATCCCCAGGGAGAAATTGCTCATTTGTTGAAAGCTACTCCATCTTAGGTAATAAAGTTTGTAAATGCGTATACCTAAAAGTGATGAGTTAAAAATGATTCTAAACAAATGGCTTACATAAGTTTATTAACCAAATAACCTTATTGCATATTTGTACATTTTGCATGAGAACTGACAGGATGGAAGATGTCTTATTCCACTGCTGAATTTTTCCACTAACTAGTATTTTTTTCATCAATATTATAAAAGGAATTTACTTGAAACAAGCTCCTATAGCTTGCAAGTCAATTTTATGAAGGTATTTGCACTTGAAGCAAAACCTTAAACACTAAAATAAGATTTTGTTTTTGGGAGTGTTGCATTCTCCAGCGATTTGCTCACGACCGATTCTTATATATAAATTAATTTATATATAAATTAGAAAACGCCTCAAACTGTCCCTGACGGATTAGACTTGCCCGCGTTCATTTTTCATTCAGCCTGCTAACAGTTGGCATGTTAAGTTGAAGGACAAAGTGTTAAAAAAAAAACTGAGGATTTTTTTTTTTTTAGCTCTTTATTTTTGTGCAAGTGGTTCAACAATTACAGAATACAACAAAGTGTCATGTAAACAATAGCCGATTATATTGAATGAGACTTAATTAGTTTAAATGTGACTGGAGGAGAATCGTAGGACATGTACATGTAAATTTGAACAAATAGAAAATAAAAATGTGCCCAGTGCCGTATAAACATGTTCATGATTGATTTTGTAGGAGATAAACCTCAGCTGTCCTCTAGTGGGCAGAATCATGAGCACAACAGAGCACAGGAAAGGTGCAAGTAATGTCAAAAAGTGGCTTTAAAAACTCTGGGTTAAATATTCGACGGGATATAAAAGTCAGCACTGACCGGACGCAGAAAGACCAAACTCTGGCCGTCCAATCTGAACCCATTTCAGTGCCGCTGGAACAGTAACAGCAGTCACAGGCAACAGGACGACAGGAGTTACACGCCTGCTTCAGATTTTAAAGTGGGTGTCGATAAAAAGGCATTTCTGTGTACAAAACATTACACGAGGAGGAATCAGACATTCAGTGCAGTACAAAAAAAAAATAAAAATAAAATAAAACAGTGTTTGTTAGAAACAGCAAATCACATCAACGGAGCCACCCGAACAACTCCTCTTTGTGAATATCAAGTCCTTCTGAACGTGTGTGTGCGCTTCAAAAGAATACGCTGTTGACTACTGGAAATGACAAGATAAATGAAAATATATATTTAGAAGTGTCGCGAATGATAGCGAAGCAGGCTCTTGACGTTGACTTGTAGGTGACGGCCATTGCCCCTGAACTTTTTAGGTCTGCTTTTCCAAAGTCCCTCCTATTCTGAGGACTTTGTTCCGTTGAAGTCGCTCTGCGAGTCTCCGTCCTCCTCCGAGGCGTCCTCCATCACCCTCCGGCCTCCGCCCATACGCCGCGGCGCGCTGCTGAAGGACGGCTCGTTTCCACGCCTAAAAAGAAAAACGCCACAGGGAGACGTGGACGCACGGAGACGACACACAAACACACGGTCACATTTGAGGGCAGCGATGCCGTCAGCTGGTTAGGCGTTGTGTAAAACCCAGGCAGGTGTTGCGCACTGCAGGGGGAGGGTCAATGAAACGCAGAACGTACAGGTTGTGCTTCAGTTACTGCTAAAGCACGCTGGTTATCGTAACTCATTTAACTCCTTGCTCAGGAAAATGAGTTTGGTTTATGGCAATTAAACCAAGCACCGAGAGAAAGATGGCCACCAGGAAACAGGGCTAAGGAGAACTCAATGGTGAAATGTCAAATTTGAGGATTTTTCCTTTTAATTCAAAGAATAATGAGCCATATTTCTCTCAGTTAGGCTCAATGGAAGAAATGAGAGCATTTAGAGAGAGCACGCAGGATGAAGAGGCTGTAAATGAATGAGTAATGGTGATGGGGGAACTTTTGATGCAGAGATACCTGAGGTGTCACTCCTTAGGCTCAGGGTTGCCTCTGCAATAGAGAGGGACAGGATTGTTTTGCTTCGACTCAGCAAATGTAAACATCTTTCACGGATTTAAATGTCCTGAAATAGTTTTGTAGTGGAAAGTCACACCGAACAATTTTCAATCCAATCTATTAAATCCAAGGACTCTTTTGAAAGCATTGTTCAAGAAAGTACACAGCTTCTTCCAAACGTCTAATCACTAAAAATGTTTTTTTTTTAAATGTCCTTGGCTTCATAGATTCATCCTTTTTAGGGAGCTACTGATATTTATTTATGTATGGAAATGTCCTTAAAGTGCATCAAGTTTCAGACCCTGTGAACTTTCACATTTTGTCTTCTTACTACCACAAATTTAAATGTCTTTTTTAGATCATATGCCAGAAAGTAGCACATGGCTGTAAAGTTAAAGGAAAATGATGTGCGACTCCAATAGAGAATCTTTAGCGATAATTGACAATTGTCCGATGCTCTCCGATTACTCGGACCAATCTGACTTTGCCTGATCTGGTTTGCACTCAGTGTTTTCTGAAACCATGAATTTTGGTGTACTAGTAGTGCTAGTACTATGACAAACTGTAAAACTAATTCAAGGACTATGAATACATTTTCAATGGCAGAAAGTTGGCCTTTAGGTTTGAGGATAAAATAAGCCCATAAATGAGGTCAAAAGTAAATCGTCCTACCTAATTTTATTCTTGAGGGAGTTGACCTCGCGGCTCATGGCGTCATTGGCCTCGGTGGCTTCGTCCAGCTCTCGCTGCAGCTTCCTGCGGGCCGCTGTAGCGCGCTGAGACTCTTCCTCAGACTCCTCCAGCTGCCTCTTCAGCTGCTTCATGCGAGTATTTGCCTTCTCCGCCTGGTGGATTAGCAAAAGTAATATCCTATCAGAGCACGTTGCTTTTTATTTTGAAGTTTTTTGCTAGCAAGTGTGTGACTGTGCACAAAGTCACAGTGAAAACGTCTCAACAGTTGCAGCAGAGAAGAAGTCCTGCTGCCAAAGTGGCAAAAACTAAAATGATGTACCAACACAGTAACTGTAAAGCACGGTGGTGAGGGAGCCATAATGTGGGTTTGCTTTGCAACCAAGGCAGCTGGGCATTTTTTCCCCCCAGAAAACTTTATTTATACAGTTAAATCTCACCTTTCTGCAAGCCAGTGATTCAAAGAGTACATTTTGATCATCTGATAGCTACTGATATTTATTTATGTCTGGAAATGTCCTTTTTTATCATGACTGCAATGGCATCTTTTTGTTTTTGCATAAAAAAACCCAAAAAACAAACAGAAATCCTTATTAACTACAGATTGTTTGGGTGTTTTTACCTGATCCTTGTATTGCTCTGATTGTTTCCTCTCATCTTCAAGCTGGATCATCATGTCTTTGAGCTTCTTGTCCTTCTGGCGGATGTTCTTGGCAGATGCCTGCTTATCTCTAAAGTGATAAAAAAAAAAAAAAAAAAAAAAGAGTTAAAGTAAACTTTTATGCCAAAAAAGTAAAAACAAATAAAATGGTGTACAAAGTGACATTTTAAAACCAATCAGATTGCTACTTTGTGTGATTTCCATCCTTACTGTAACTTAAGAGCCATTTAGGTTTGATGAGTCATAAAATAAGACTCATCGGTCAAAAGGTTATGTTTGAAATCCATACAAGGGTTTTATTTGTCCCTAACCTGTTCTCCTGCTCCAGCTGCTCCTCCAGCTGTGCCACCTTGGCCTCCAGAGCAGAGATTGAGGACTTGAACTTGGACTTGACCTGGTTCTCCATCTCCTGCAGCTTGGCTTTCAGCTCCTTGTTCTGGCGCTCCATCTGCTGCCGAGCGCTCTCGTTCTTCTGGGAGGTGCTGCGCTCCGTCTGCAGCTCGCTGTTCAGCTGCTCCACCTGATGGAAGACACGCATCCAGAGTCAAGGTTCAGGGCTGGCAGTTTCACTTCGCCGTGATCCGAGGGGCTCCTCCGGCTCAGGTCACCTGCTGTGCGCTCTTCCTCAGTCTGTCGTTGAGGATCTCCATGTTGCCCTGCTCCTCCTCCAGCTCCTCCTCCAACTGGGTTATCTTGGCTTCAAGTCGACGTTTCTCATCCGCCAGTGCGGATCTAAACTCATGGATCATAGAGATGAAATGTGAAATGTGCGCTCCGTTTACCCCACAGACAAAAGGAAAAGCAGAAATCGTCCACTCACTTTCCAGAAGAGTTGCTTGCCAGCTCATCAGAAAGTTCGTCTCGCTCGGCCTCTGCCTGCTTCCGGGCTCTTTCGGCTGCAGCCAGTTCCTGGAAGCGGATTAGAGGGGCTTCCTGTTACTAAGCGTCCTCTGATTGCAGAGATTCTTACCTTGTTAGGAATCCTTCTAATCACCTCCTGCAATTGCATGAGTTCAGCCTCCAGACTCTTGGCCTTCTTCTCGCTCTCCTTCGCTGTGGACAGAACCTCCTCCCTCGCAGCACGAGCATCGTCCAGCTCCCTCTGGTAGTCCTTCATCTGACCCTGGATGCAGAAACATAGATAAAAACAGGGGAGCGACAGGGTGTATGTTAACATGATTTGTTCGTTTGGAATGTTTACGTGGAGCCAGACACGTCTCGTGTTGTAGTAACTCCAGATAGCTGTAGCAGTGTAACCAAGCAATCGGTTGTAGTATATTCATACTGTCAACTACTTGAAAAACCTTTCGTTGTAGAGATAATTTGTGAAAAAAAAAAACCACATTATAAATGTATCAAAACCTACCAAGGCACAGGCATCCATCCACGTGCCTTCACCTCCTCACTCTCACCTGGAGCTTGCGGAGCTGCTTGATGGCCTCGTCTCGTCCCTTATTGGCCGTCTCGATCTGTCCCTCCAGATCCTTCATGTCCGTCTCCAGCTTCTTCTTGGCTGCTGCGGCCTGGGCCCTCTGTTTACGTTCATCTTCCAGCTCGGTCTCCAACTCGCGGACCTGCAGTGGGTGTGGGTCATCGTTTACCGTCACTGATGAAGTTTCTTTCAAACCGGCTAAAAGGAATCCGTCCCGGTTCTTACCTGTTTGACCAGCTGCCTCTTCTTCTCCTCTCCCATCTCGTCCCGTCCCTGAAGGTCTCGTTCGAACTGGGCCTTCAGCGCCTGCATGTTGACCTCCAGACGCAGCTTGGCGTCTTCGGCTGCCTGCAGCTCGTCCTCCAGCTCCTCCAGCTGGGTCTTCATCTCCTCCACCTGCGCCTCCAGGCCTCGTTTGGACTTCTCCAGCTCGTGAACCTGCCATCAGCACGTTTGCAAATTGACTGGGAGGCCGAAAATCAATTCAAGGCCAAAACCGACCGAGATGTTTTAAGGACGAACATTTTTTCCCACATCATCCTTGGAACTGATCAGGTCTTCCATCTCCACCCTCAGGGCCTTGTTGGCCCGCTCCAGCTCCTCTCTGGCATCCTGGGCCTCCTCCAGGGCCCTCGCCAGCGACAGAGCCTTGGTTTCCTTTTCTCTGGCCTCGGCTTCTGCACGATCCCTCTCATCTGCGTATTTACTGGAGATGCTCTTCTCCTCAGCCAGCATCTGAAGGTCAGAAGTGATGAAATCAAGAACTACATGCAGATTTACAACAGATACATTTCCTAAACATTCAAACTTAAACTGATTTCTGTCCAATAAAAAACAAACAAACAAAAAAAAACATTTTTCTGGTAATATTCACCTGGTCAAACTTCTTCTGCTTCTTCTCCAGGTTGGACACGATCTGTCTCTGGTTGTCCAGGTCCATCAATGTGTCCTCCAGTTCTTGCTGCAGGCGGTTCTTGGTCTTCTCCAGCTTATCGTACGCAGAGGCCTTCTCTTCAAACTGAGTGTTGGCCGCCTCCAGGTCTCTTTGCAGTCGCTTTTTCCCCTCCTCCAGAAGCTCTACGTTACCCGACATCTCTTCCAGCTTCTTCTTAGCATCTGATAACTTAAAAAAAAAAAAAAACAGAAACAGTAAAACTATGTTTTACACTCAACTCTGTTTTCTATAGTGATAAACTCCAACTGTGGAAAAAGAAAACGTAACTCCTGACCTGGATGTTGAGGGTGGAAACGTGTCGCTCCACGTTCCTCTTGGCCTCCATCTCCTCCTCCAGCTGCTCCTGCAGGCTGTTCTTGTCGTCTTCTGCTTGACGCAACTTTGTAGAGATCTGCAGTTTCTGACGCGTCTCCTCGGCCAGCAGCTCCTGCAGACGCACGGCGGCTCAGAGAGTGATTAACTTCATCGCAAACGTGCGCCGCTGAAAACATTCGCGCCGGAAGAAATTACACGCAGGTTTCAGCACAAACCTGCGTGTCTTGGAGCTGGGAAGAAAGGCTGGTCACATCTTTGCTCAGCTTGATGTTCTTTCCCTCTGCTTCGTTCAGTAAGTTTGTAACACTCTCCAGTTCAACCTGCACAGAGAAAATGCTCAATTATTTCTGCACCGCAATACTTTTAAAATTCCCACTTTATTTCTGCACTGGTGCTTTGAAGAACAAAAAAAAAACAGAAAAAAAACTTGCAGTGATCTTAGAGCAGCGCTCTCCCAGCTCAGCCTTCTGCTTCTCGCTGTCGGAGAAGCGCGACTGCAGATCCGCCACCTGGCCCTCCAGCTTCTTCCTCTTGTGCTCCCCGTCCTGTTTGGCCTGAGTCAGTGAGCGCACCTCCATGGTTAACTCGGAGGTTTCCTTCTCCAGAGCTTGTTTAGCCTTCTCCAGATTGGACTTCACCTGTGCAGAAGATGGCGACGGCATTAGCATCTGCTGGGATAAAAATCACAGTGCGTGCGCGTTCAGCGGCCCAGGCGTACTCGTTTGGACTGCTCCAGCTGCTCGGTCAACTCCTCCACAGCTTGGGTGTGTTTCTGTCGCATTTCCTGTATTTGGGCCTCGTGTGTGCGGTTCTCCTCGTCAATGGCTCTCTTCAGCAGGGTCACCTCTTGTTCTCGTTTGGCTCTGCAGACAGTCAGCGATGCACAATTATTATTATTATTATTATTTTTTTTTACAAAGAAAAGCTGTTCTTAACTTTATAAAATTTCTTTAAAGATATCCATGACCAACCTCAACTCTTGCTGAGTTGCAGTTGTGTCCAGAGTGTCTTCTAGCTCTGATTTGAGAGCCTCCAGCTCCTCGCCGAGGTCGCGCTTGATCTTCTCCGCCTTGTTCCTGGCCGCTCGCTCCGAGTCGAGGTCCTCCTGCAGATCGGAGATGTGGCCCTCCAGCTCCCGGATCTTCTTCAGAGCGTTGTTTTTCTGGGCCGTCTCATCTTCTAACCTAAGAGGAATGAAGGGCGTCAACTTGGAACTCAAGCAAATGTTTGGTTACTTTTGAGATTTGGTTTATTTTTGTCACATTGCAATTCCGAGTTTCATTTTCTCATTTTATGTAAATAAACAACTACGTGCATGTTTGTGGTGTGGAAAACAAAGGAAAGACAATACTTAGAAACACATTTCGCTTAATGTCCAGTTTCTAATATAAACCATTTATAAAATACTTCGGAGAGAAATCAGCTTAATTTCATCTTATTTTGGACAATCTGAAGAATTTTGAATTCAAATGAAAGCTGACCTTTTCTGATCCTTAGTAAAAAATGTTTTGAAACAATGTACCATTTTTCTTCCATCTCATAAGTAGAGCAATAGAATTATGCCCATAAAATCAAATAATACTTTATAACAAGAAAAGAAAAGGAGTAAAAGTCCCAGGGGTATGAATGTTTTGCAAATGCAGGGCGTCACCTGGACAATGCATTCTGTAATTCTTCTTCCTTCTTGGCCAGCTGAGCCTTAAGGTCAGCGATCTGGGCCTGCAGGTCGGCTATTTGCTCCTGTAAGTCATTGGATTCTGCCTCCAACTTGCGCTTTGCCTTATCCAGCTCCTGCCGAGTTTTTTCTTCTTTCTTCAAGCGGACTGGAACGGCAGAAAAGTCAACTCAGCAATCTCTTTGTTAAACCAATTTTTTTTTTTTTCTTCCACGCTACAAGATCTAGATTTGGATTACCTTCCAAATCTGAGATCATGGACTCGTGTTTATTTTTGAGCTTTGTGAGGTTTTTGGATTTCTCCTCTTCCTCTGCCAGATTGGCACTGAAATCAGCAATTCTTTCCTCCATCAGCTTGCGCTCCTAAAAAAAGCCATCACAAATAAACTCTCTCAGTATGTGACAGTCAGAAATCTGGAATAAGTTATTCTGCTTTGCAAAGCAGACCTTAAGCAGCTTGTTGTTTTGGTCCTCCATGACCAGGATGTCATCCTCCAGCTTTTTTATCTTTCCATCACACGTCACTTTCTCCAGCTGCAGCTTTTGACGGGCATCCTCTTCTTCTTCCAAATGCTCCTCCAGTTCCTTTAGGAAAAAAAAACAACCCAGCCATTAGTTTCATCACCCGTCATTACAGACAAATGAGCAGAGAAGTGACGGATCAGATCAGACCTGCATCTGCTGCTGCATCTTCTTCTTGTCCAGCAGCAGTGTCTGAGCGCGTTCTTCCTCTTCGTCCAGCCTGGCCTCCATCTCATGGAGGATCTCCTCCAACTCTTGCTTCTTCGCTGCCAGGCGGACCCTCATCTCCTC
Source organism: Poeciliopsis gracilis (assembly GCA_911649635.1). Taxonomy (NCBI): domain Eukaryota; kingdom Metazoa; phylum Chordata; class Actinopteri; order Cyprinodontiformes; family Poeciliidae; genus Poeciliopsis; species Poeciliopsis gracilis. The sequence goes on from CAJVRI010000128.1 coordinate 6,897,064, forward strand.
TGCCTCTGCGTACAGCTCGGTCTCGGCCTGGAGCTGCTCCTGCAGGGCGTTCCGCTCCTCTACAATCTGTAGGGCGCAGAGTCAAATAGGAATTTCTTCTTCATGTTTGCTTTCTCTTGTAAATTTAAATAAATAAAAAGAGAGGGTTAAGCAAGTCATTTAAACATGGAAACTTCATGTTTAAATATCTAGCAGAAAGGTCTGGAAAACTGATTGTAAACCATGTGATTGGTTGTGTCATCCTTTACCTGAGAGTGTTTCAAGGTGATTTCTTTTAGCTCTGATTCAAACTTGGTTGCCACCTCTTTGGCTCTGTTCAGCTCGTCCTCCTTTAGACTCATCTCCTCCTCTTGTCGGGTCACTTGCAGCAGAGGCTTGACCTGTAAATAGCGAGCGATAGGAAAATATTTAAATCAATTATTCAGTTATTTCTGGGTAAATTAAAACAAATGTGTGTTGTGCACAAAAGTGCTTAAGTAAGCATGTTTGTAAGTGACAATGTTTTGTAATTTAACTTGAGGTTTATTTTTAAATGACAAGCTTGAACCTATTGCATATCAATGATGGCTCTATAATCTTTTTCTTATTCAAACTCAGGTCTTGAGGGCAGCTGGTCCAGGAGGGAAACCCAGATATGACCCCATCTCGAAGGCTTAGCCCAGTCACTCACTGGAAGAAGCTCATTTCAGCTGCTTGTTTGTCATCCGCCTGTCGTGATCCTGTCTCATTACCATAGGTGAGGGTCCCAATGTAGTCAGATCGCTTCGCTTAGCTTTTTGGCTCGATGCAACATCAAGAAAATTAGGCTAACATCAACCTTTCCATGCAGCATAGAGCTGCAAAATTTCCCTCAAAGTGAAAAGCTTTCCATGTGTGCACAAGAGAAAACATTTTCTGTTAAAGATATACATTTGTGCCGATTTATTGTTGGTAAATTATGCATATCTATTTTAAACTGCAGGATTGGGGCTTAATTTTAATTATACTGAGTTGTTACCGCATCAAAGTTCTGGTATAATTCTGCAGAACCTGCTGCAGGCAGGGAATCTTCAACTAGAGAAAAAAAAAGAAACTGATACTCACACCGGCATTTCTGGAAGGCATTTAAATAAGTTGATATTAACTCGTGTGAAGAAAACTCAGAACTAATTCTCATTAAGGAAGATGGCTAGAAAACCGCTACACTGTGACATCGTTGACCGTCAGGAGCAGACCTTTGTGAAGAGTCTCCACCACTGCCAGTTCCTGAGTTTAAGGTAAGCAGCACAGTTCCTTTGGATCACTTTCATGGCCGTTAGCTGCTGCTGCCTCTTGGCAAATGCCCTTTGAAAACAAAGCGGTTAAAATAATAAAGAACATGAAATCCTAAATGTAAATCACGTTAATGTTGAGTGAGAGCAGACAAAGTGCGTGGAAGCTTGTGCACTCCTACTTTCTAGCCAGGAAGCCTCTCGCCTGAGCCTGGAAAGCGATGATGATCACGGTGATCTTCAGGTCTCTCTCCTCCTCCAACTGGGCAAGCACTCCGGTTCGGAAGAAGATCTTGCTCTGTCCAATCCTGTACAGGTTGGGGTCCAAGTCAAGATGCTTGATCTGCACAGACATCAGATTTTAATAGGACTTTTAGGAAGAGCAGTGGGATGAAGGTCACTGTGAAGATGAGATAAAAATTTTGAATTGTTCCCACCATGAGGCAGCAGGCTTGTTTGCCATCCATGAAGCCTTTTGGAATAGCACTTGCAGCCAAGATTTCATATCTGTACAGAGACGGACAAAAGTCGCAATTACCCAGATTTCTCATAAACTGGATATTAAGACAAATGGTTTTACACCAACCTTTGACGGAACTCCTGGAAAACAATTCGATTTGGAAAACCTTGCCGACAGATTCGGATTCCCTCCAACACACCGTTGCACCTCAGCTGCTCGAGCACCAGGTGAGCGTCCAGCTTTCCTGCCTGAAAAGGTTCAATTTTAGGATTTCCACAGCAAGAACTTTAAGATACGATGCAAAAGCTATGCGTTGCGCTTAACCCTCTTCTCGTGGTTCGGGATGATGCATCTGACGAAGTTGGGCTGAGTGTTGTGCAGTGTTGTCATGAGCTTTGCCAGAGACTCCTTGTAGAGCTGTCCCACAGTACGAAACATTCCCTTCTTAGTTTTGGATCCGCTTGGCATGGAGCTGTCCGTCATCTTGGCTATCGTGTCCAGACCAACCACCCGGTCCGCTGAGGAACAAAGTGTAAACAGAGCTTGTACATTTACAGAATAATATGTACATTTCTAGGCAAGGTATTTGTTCATGTATGAGAAATAATTATTTTGTGTATATCTCCTGTCTCACAATCTTTCCAGAGGTCCTGCACAAATGGGCTGGAGGAGTTGTTGAGCAGTGCTGTGACGTTGTCATTCAGAGGGTCCATGTTCTTCGTCAGCCAGGCTGTGGCATTATAATCCACCTAAAAAACAAAATCATTACATAACCTTAGTGGATGTTTTTCTTCCTGTAAGGCATAAGCAATCAAAGAGGAAACTTTTTTCAACAATATAGTGCAAAAAGTTTAAAAAAAAAAAAGAAGAAAAAAAAATCCACTGATTTGATCAACTGTTTTTGCTCAGAACGGGAACAAAATCATCCAAATGAAAAAAATAAAAAATAAATCTTTGAAAAACCTTCAGAAACTTTATTTAAATAAAAGATAATTTTAGATTAAAAGAAAGTCTTTCTTCTTGTGAGCAAAGTCTTAAAAAGTGCATCAGTAAAGCAAGAACATTTGTGCCATTTCTTCATATTCACCTTTCCAGCATAGTGAAGAATGGAAAACTCTGTTTTGTCTTTGAGCTGCTTTGGTTTGGCAAACTTCACATGGCTTCCTTGCGTGTTCATGAGTTTCTCCACAAAAGAGATATCTGTGGCTTTTGGGAACCAGCACTCTTCATCCAGCAGGGCCAAGATGCCTGGAGGATTGTTCTGTAGAAGATACACAAGGGGGCTTAGCAATAAAATAAGTCATTTCACATCTTAAACTTCCTCTGTGCATGGAAGTTACTGCGATGTGTTCATTCCAGTGGCTATTTTGATCGTGTCAGTACTCGTTACCGGCCTCTCAATGAGCTCGATGCAGGGCTGCAGGTCAAGTCCAAAGTCGATGAAGTTCCACTCGATGCCCTCCCTCTGGTACTCCTCCTGCTCCAGGATGAACATGGTGTGGTTGAAGAGCTGCTGCAGCTTCTCGTTGGTGTAGTTGATGCATAGCTGCTCAAATGAGTTGTCCTGACACACACAGCAGAAGATCCACATCACATGTCCTCCATCTGCGCAAGCACTTTTACCTCAAGGCATTTGTAGTCACGCAACAATGACTGAATTGATGAATATGTTCATACTTCAAATATCTCAAAGCCGGCAATATCAAGGATTCCCAGGAAGGAGGCTCCCTGACGTTTGGTCTTGTCCAATGTTTTGTTGACGCGGCCCAGGATCCAGCGGAAGAGTCGCTCAAAAACGGCCTTAGCCAAAGCTTCGATCGCAAAATCAGCCTAATGCAAACAAAAAACAAACAAACAAACAAAAAAAACTATCAACAAATCAAAAGCACCGACTGTTACAAGTACTTCTAAATTAACCTTTAGTGTGTAGTTTGAATTGGTTTTACCTGCTCTTTGGTTTGCGCCTTCTGCACCACCTCTCTGCCCACTTTGATACGAGGGGTGAGGATTGCTCTGGTGAAGTCCGTCACGTTGATGCCCTGCAGGTGGCAAACCTTCTGTGCCGCTGGGGATGGGAAAAAAGTGGTTAAGTAACAAAACCAATAAGCACAGAAATTTGTAATTAAAACATTATTCGACTCGTTGGACGTAAAAAGTTTCTAACCAGTGTTGTCCGGCATGGTGGCCTGCTCTTGATTCCTCTCCTTCTTGAACTCGATGTTTCCCAGCTGCATTACCGTGGAGCAAACCTTCAATATATCTGCATCAGTAAGAGCAAACACATGAAGTAGACCGATTAAGGTACTGCCACTGCATGAGATGTGCAGGCATTTCTATGCACAGTATCAGCAAAGCCGCTGTTACCAATTCTTTCCTCGTCGGTGAAGCCCATGATGTTCATTGCCTCCATGGTCTCTTCGAACAGTTCATCGTCTTGCTGTCCAGAGATCTGAACATGGCCCGCACTCAGGAAGCGGTAATTACTGAAGGGCTCCAGAAGAAGCTCCTCTGATGATAAAATAAGCAAAACAGTCACTTCATTGTGAGCATGCTCAGCTTTCATTTGTCTTTAAACATTAATAACATTAAAAGTTAATAACCGTCCAACCTTTCAGTTTGTCTTTGGCGCCAGCGATCATGTAGTAGAAGATGTGAAAAGCTCTTTCCGTCTTTGCCTGCCGGATGCACCGGGACTTTTCCAGCAGGTCTGAGAGCCGCCTCTAGTTGAGGAACCCAAATGTGCATTCAGAGTAAACAATATATAGATCCCTGTTCTCCCTCTCTGCAGTTATGGATTGCCTTTTTTTTTTTTTTTGTATGACAGAATACGCAGAAGTTTGTGTTTGCAACAAACTACTGAAAACGTCAAGTGGCATGACTTCATGTGCAAGACACAATCTGCTAGCTGCCATTTCTTCTGTACTTCTGTCTGAAAGAGTTGTGGCGAGATGAGACTGCAGGTGGATAAGTAGCTAGAACTGCCTAAATTGTGAAAGAAGTTGATTCAGAGCTGCAAAAAATCTCATTAAAAGATACAAGTCTCAATGTTGGCTCCAACGATGTAGCCCGTCACATCAAAGTTAATGCGGATGAATTTTCCCTGAGAAAGAGAGACGAAAAGGAAAAGTGAGCTTTGCTTTCCATCACGGACTGGAAAATATCATACATAAACAACATGTATACTTCTTTGAACCACAAACTCACAAATCGGGAGGAGTTGTCATTTTTGATGGTCTTGGCGTTTCCGAAGGCCTCAAGGATGGGATTGGCCTGCAGGAGCTGCTTCTCCAGCTCACCCTGGTGACAGACGGCGGTGGTGTCAAGAAGACATAATGGTGCCTCTCAGTGAGCGTTTACCACGATAATGATGCGGGATAAGGGGACGAAGGCGTCAAATAATTCATCGAATTGATTCACCACTACTAAGGCATTTCACAGCTAGCAGTAAAAGGCGTAATTACACAGAATCAAGAAAGTCTATTAGTTTAAGAAAACTTATTTGATAGATTTTGATGTGTCAAGATTTATACAACTATCCAAACATATTTTCTGGAGATGCAATTTGTCTCCAGCAGAAGTAGCTGAGTGAACGTCTGCAACCGCGGCGGACAGCCCATCACTTTGGATCGAGCTAATCCTCCTGATCAAAGTGGTTCCTTTTGTCTGCATTGAGGTCAGGAGCTCAGGACCTCTACAGAAACTTTCTCAATTAAAAACACCCACTGTGTAAATGAGCTAAAGCCTGAAGGAGAAAGTAGGGAAAAAAGAAAACGGTATCAAGAAGTAGCTCTTCATATTGATGGTAATTGACTTATAGTTTAATTGATTTGATGTTTCTGGAAAAAACAAACTTCTGTACTCAAGGCGGAAAAATAAAAGCCAGTCTTATGTTTTAGGGAAAAGGGGAAAATACAGACCCACTGATGATGTGCTGTTCAGAGTTCAGGAAAACTAGAAAACAAAAGGAAGAAGACAGAGCACAGCAAGGTGGAAGTAAAGGAAAAACTTGCATCTCATGAAATGTAAATATAAACTTTTAAGACAGATAAGCAGCAGGAGTTAGAAAGGCCCGAAAAGGACAGAGAGGAAAACAAACAAAAACATTCCTGAAACTATTTCTTTTCAAACTGTGGGAGCTTCTGTAACTTAGAGGAAAGAATAACTAGGCAATATTTCCTCCAGACACCCAAAACGTGTTTGAGATTAGTAGAAAAAAAAAAAAAAGAAAGTTACTCACTTAAACAAAAGTTCACACATACAGAACATGATCACCAAATCACCAAAACCGGTTTCCCCCTCACTAAGTCAAGGCTTTTGAGATTAAATACACACCACATCAACAACACAACCAGGAAATTCACACAAGATAAAAAAGTAAAAAACTCCATGCAACAAGTGTAAAAAAGTGGAACAACAAGGAAATAAGATCTGAACACAAAGTACAAAAAGAAATCTGCAGTAAAAAAACATTTCTGCTCAGAGCAAATGAAGATCAGTGGGTTTGATCCTCACTGAAAGCTTTTCAAATCAAAAGCATGTCATGATGGGTAAAAACAGAGAACTTAAAATCTTCAAAACTTTACTGTGGTAAAAATTAATGGCACCGGTTTCAGATTCCTTTAGAAATGTCTTAGCCATGACCAGGTGCTCTGAGGAGTTAGTTTTAGGGAAACCTGGAGGCAGGCACAGCTTTTCCCCTAGAAACAATAAGAAATGAACTCCATGCACACTCACTGCTGAAGGATGTTAAAGTTTACCACAGAACATTTGGACAATCCAACAAACGAGAGGGAGAATATAGTCTGGTCACAGGAGACCAGAATTACATTTCTGTATGTAACAAAATGCACCGTGTTTGGAGGACAAACATCAAGTGACGGAGATGTTTGGGTTATTCTCGACAAGGTGAATCAAGTGTGGATTTCGAAGCTTTTAATTGGTTTCAAAGCCAAACAGCAAAGCCATCAATGTCCCAGTCAATCTGACTCAAACTGGAAAATCTATAAAAAAAATAAAAAAAAAAAAGTTTGTGTGGATGAACCTGTTCTTTTACCTTTTCTACTCGGTACTAAAGAAATTTTCAGTAAACATCTGCTGCACTTATATGCTGTGTGACTTCACTTAATGCTCCCAATTTCTAGAATATTTTGTTTTGATGCAATTGTGACAAAAATCTGGTGCAAGTTTGATGCCAATGGCCACATCACTTTACTGAGAAAAATTTGTCTTTTTTGCTGCATTAAAAAATTGTATGAATCCTTGTTTTTCACACCTTTTGTCTGTAGGTAATGTGCCGTGGCATGAACACTTCCACAACCTTTGTCATGAAAACATAAAACAATAAAATCTTAAAAAAAGAAGAAAAAAAAAATCTATGATATCTTTTGTTGAAATAATTTCAGCAGATAAATTCGTGTGAAGGTCAAATGTTGGTTCTTTCACTTATGCACAAACCTGTACCTTGCATTGGCTGCTGTATGAACACAAGGTGGATTCATGAGCTGGGATGGATTTCTGCTGTGTGTGAATGTGTCTGTCAGTGTTTTACGAGGTCTATGTAAAGAAAACAATAAAAAGACATCGATGAAAAAACAGCAATATAATCTGCAACAGAAGAGTCAGTGAACGCTTCCTATGTACCTCACAGGTAGATTCTATGTTTAGGAGTCAAGAGGTTGTTGGATTTTGACAGACAAAAACAGGAGATGGGCATGCTCACACTGTGCTCGATGACCTGTGAGAGACTCTTTCGCTGCTGCGGAGAGTTTGATTTAATCTCCAGCAGCAGAGAAAACCATCAATTTGACAAAAAAAAATCCCGTCTCAAGGTAGGAAAAGGGGGAACGTTCATCACTGCGTGTCAGTACTCTACTAACCATCATGCAGCCTGAACAAGCCAGTCGCCAGAGTAAAAAGTTGCATTTTCTTTTAGGAAGACTTCCTGGAAGTATGCTAACATTTTATTCCAGCGAGGAGGCTGCTCTAAATAAGCTGTAGCTAGTGAGACATGTTGAAGAAAACGCCACCTAATTTTAGAAAATTGGACACCCTGGGGGTAGAACAGCTCCTATTCGGTGACACTAAACTTCATGCACTTTTCTAACAGAACACACCAATGGCACACGCAAAAAAACAAAAACGGCACACTTCAGGCATTCCCCTTTACTCACGTATGCCAACTGTGATCCTGATTGTTGCTATTTGAAGGAAATATACAGAATTAAACTGGGCAGGCTTCCTTTAAGAGTGAGGGAAGTGACTGACAGATCCTAACACGAGTTCTTTACACAGATACCTACAGCGCTGCTGTCCTTTTTGCCTTTGTGAGACGAAGCTACAACAGCCAGATACTGGATGACCTTCTTGGTGTTCTCCGTTTTCCCGGCACCAGACTCGCCTCTGAAGAATGGGGGGAAACAAAGTAAGAACGGGATTAACAGATCTCGAGAGAGAGAGAGAGAGAGAGAGAACCATAAGGATAAATAGAACTGACAGGATTTTTGTTCACAGTTCAGCAGTCCAGTTTAATTTGATGGGAATCATGTGCTGCAGAGATAACTGCACCACTGCCTGACCCAAAGTAAAATCTAACTTGCCGTTATGTAATCTGATACTTTGATAAGGTGGAGTTTTTCATGTCTGAAAATTCAGCTGATCTGGGATCATTGAAGTCATTTCAGTCTTTTGGTTTAGCATTAAAACAGGACATGTAGGGATCAAAGTGCCGCCGTTTACAGACATCAGATCAAAATGATGCATCTTACATTTGGATATATGCCAATTTTCAAGTCACAAAGAATCAAAACATGGCTGTGGGAATCAAAAACAACCTGGAATAATTCTGCTGCGATACAATAACTCCTGTAATATGAATTGGCAGAGATTATTTAAATGAGTCGTTATCCTACCAATAACTTTACTTTCAAATATTCTCAAGAACTTGGCAACAAGGTTGAGATTATTCCAGAAGCTTGACGTTTGCCAGCTTTATTGGTCAAATAGTTCATATATGTGGTTGGGATTATTGTCCCTTTAATCCAGTGTTCAGTGTTCACCGTCAACATTGAAAAGAAATCTCTTCAGGATGTAAAGAAAAACACAAGAACCACTACCAAAGACTGACTGAAAGGATGCCAACACCTTCAAGCTTTGCCGACATTTACAGAAGCCCACATGGACGAGGCAAATGCTTTCTGCAGATATTTTTATGTTCACAGGAGACAAAGATCAGGTGTTATTAAAAGCTTCCAGGGTCACAATGACAAAATAAATGTTTGAAGGAGTCCAGGTGGCTTTCAAAGCTTAAACACACCATATCAGGCAGGCCAAACTAAGGCTCGTTACTGGTCACTTACAAATCTCTTTTGGATCTAAATTAAAGTTATGGGAAGGCCATCAGACCGCTCTAACCTGAACTCTGTGCTGCTACACCTTTTTAAAGTCACTCAAATGTTTTCACAAAGCAACATGGACAGATTCTTTCCCTCCACACAACAAACTTGGATAGAGGAGTCTGATTAAACCCAGAGACGTCAGGCAGAGCACACATGCAAGCTTGTTCGAGGGTCCGTAAAAGGCATGGGAAACTCTGTTCGGGTTTGGCAGCTCCACGAGGAATCTAACTGTGGTGTCATGTTTAGGCTGAGTAAGGACGTACAACATCCAGACTCAGGCTGCAGATATTTGGGAATGCAGATTAAAATGCATCCAAAATTTTCTTCTGTTCATTAATCAGTGACTTATCACTGAAAGGAGCAACTTTAAAATTATGTTCAAACTTGTGTTGAGAAATATTTGTCTTGGCTCTTCTGTGGAGTTTTACTGTGTCGTTTAAAGAGGGAAAATATCCACATTAAAAAAAACAACAACAAATATTTAGACTTTAAACAATATGCAGACAGGCTGTTGAGTGTCAGAGCACAAATATGGTAAGAGTTTTAGTTTTGCTTTTTTCTTGTTATAAGTAAAATATTATTGGGGGGGGAATATGTGTGGGAAGCTCCTTGTACTTTATACTCTTCATAGATTTCACTCATGTCCTGGCCTCTATTATATTATTACACGTCAACATCTACAAAATGCATTTACTATATTTGTAAGCATTTAGAAATGCTGAGTAGAGGGGTATGATTTAATAAAAAAGCATCTCCTATAGCCAAATATTTCTACTCATTACTCCTGAACTGTAATGTTTAAGGCCAGGCACAAGTCAACATCCTGACAGTTTCTCCCTCTAAACCCTCTTCATTCATTCTCCATACAAATTTCCCTTTGTGTTAAAAATCTGATATTTGGCTGCTGGTATAGAGTTATCTAAACCTTTCCAGTTTCCCTCTGATAAGAAAGCATAATCGCTGAGGAAATTGTCTGATGGGAAAGAATGCACTGCATCCTGGTTGCAATAAATTAAGAGCAAAGCTGGGGAAAGCCTTTTTCTCTCAGCTGGTTCAGGACACCGAGAACATTTCTGTCCAGATATTGAATGAAGTGATGCACTCAGATCTGTCTGAGCAAACTTTGAAAATGGAAATTTTAATTAGGCATTTTATGTAATCTGTTGATGCATGCATTTCATCTGTACAGCTCATTCATCGCCTCTCCCCGCCTTGTTTTTACTTTAAGAAGTTGCATGCAACACACCTGTACTGGCACTGGATGAAGCCAAGATAAGACATTCATTAAACTTTTAGTAAATAAACAAGCCAAAATTTAATTAAAGTTAATGCAACGTGTCAAATTGTCTCTGCAACTGTTCAAAAATTCTCAATAATCTGTTTAGCTCAAATAAACAGAGCTGAGCCCAAACATTTGGAGAGCTAATCTGGTTCCTCCATCAGAGTTCAGGACACACTTCCTGACTAAATCCCTGGGTGACGAGCAAGGACACGGATCTCCCAGAGAACTGCAGAAGCTCTAGCATGAATAGACAAGAAAGGAGATTTCATTTACTTTTTGCCGTCTCATTTATTTTTGGCATCTGGTTTGGATCGCTGCTTGCATCAGCATTATGTAACTGTTCTGTGACATCAGGTCCCATAACACAACATAAATGTGAGAGACGTCTAGAGTTTGTTTCACTTACGTGCAGAGAATGGACTGGTCCTCACGATCTGCAAAATCAAAGAGAGTGGCAGCGTTATATATTTATGGCAAGTGATTCAGCAGCATATGAACAATGGGATGAATTCAGATCACCTGCAAAAGAACTAAAACTAAATGCTATTTTGGGTTTATACACCAGCTGGTGGTAACAGAGGTTCTCATTTCAGTTCATTGATGAGTTAAAGGGTCTGATCTTGCAGTGGTGAGAGGAAATATTTCCCCTCAGACAGATTTATTATTTTTGCTTTTTTTGGTCACACTTGAATGTTTCAATAGAGCTCAGTTCATTTACAGATCACCGATTTGTAAAAAAAACAACAAAAAAAACCCACCTATCTAATATAAAGGCCACATTGCAAAAGAATAAAACAAACAATATTCTCCTTATATAGAGACGCAGTCAATTCAGTCCAGTCATACTGATTCCATGAGTTCCAGTTCAATGCTAATTAAATTCGTTGACAGCGGAGAAAGTTACAACCACAAAGAAAAATGCACACACTCTTAATTAAAATGTGTCTGCGCTTGACTGGTAAGTTGATAAAGTAAATGTAAACAAACCACAACACCAACCAGAGACTGGTCTCATTTCATCCAGACTTTCCTTGCATAAGTAACCAATCACAAACAGCAAAGCAAAATACTGCACCAAGAAGCAGATATAACTAAACAAAAACAAAAGAAATTTTGTAATAATAATAATAATATTTAAATTTTGTACCGTAAGGATATTTAGTCACACATACAAATGCATACTCAGCATTGTCTATTTTAGTTCACATTTATTTCAACTTACCTTTAAATGCAACTAATATTACAAAAACAAAACTCAAGTATTGTTTGGTTGGATGTTAAACTTTGTGCCAAGAGAAATTTGGAAGTAGGAGTCTGTAAGAGGGCAGCTGTTCTTGCAAAGCACTACATACAAGTCACTCCAAATAAATAGATTCAAACTCTGATACATTCAGTTCAGCTTGTTTTATGATACAATGCAGTTGGATTGTATCATAGTTTTACAGCACTCTAAAATTACTCTGGTGTGAAACCTGAAGTTCATGTAGTGTGAAACGAACGTCATACTGCAACAGGTTTTAGCCAACTAATCTGAATGATAATTCATGCGATTCAGTCACTGTATACAAAACGCCTCCAAGCTCGATGCTGAATAGTCGAGAGCAACAGCTGCACCAGGAGAATCACTTCCTGTAGTGTTTAAATGCAGAGTCAAAAACTAAGTTTCTTTACAGATCTGCTCCTCATATAACACAAGCCAGTGCAGACGTGGTTGGTTAGTGCTAACTTGACTCTCCATTCCTCGTAGGCAGTCTCAAAACATGCAGCCGGTTCCTACTCTGCACTTCCTAATTAAGGCAGAGGGAGAGGGAACGTGTGACGGCCAGATAAGCGTCTTTTTGAACGCTATCCAAAAACACAGCTCACTCAACAAAACCTAAAAGGGAACAGAAATGCTTAAACACATTTATGAGACAGAGTCAGACATATGAAGTCCATATGATTGTTAAAAAAGGCCCAGAGATCTTTACGCCTCTAAATATAGTGGGAGCACAGAGGAATAAAATGGTTTTCTCCTGCAATGAGACAGCAACTCCCTTCTGGGAATTTCACATTTTATCTGCTGCACATCAAAGACTGAAGGGTAATTTTGGAGGCCTGGGATCTCAGCCAAGCTGGGGTTGAATGTTTCAAAGCTTAGGAGAATAATCTGAATTTGTGGTAGTTATGCATCACTTTGAATCCAACATGAGGATTATTCCTACTAGACTAGTCAGTGTGAAACATTGGTTTCAACTTCATGGGAAATACAGCCAGCATAAACTTGCCCTTAGGAGCAGATTTATGTTTCATTAACTAAGAAATGTAAAAATAACTAAGCTGAAACACACATTAAGCATTACTGGTCATCCTGGAGGAAAAACAGCTTCTTTTCAGCATCATTTTCAAAACAGAAAGCCATTCTAGTCAGGCAGATACTTGTTGATTTCCTCGAGTAAAACAATATCTAGAAGTTAACATACCAGGGAGAAAAAAGTAATTTCTGTCCTACCATCACAAATGGAAGCTGGTGCAAAGAAGACAAATTGAATGTGTGGAAAGACACTTCTTTCCCCGGTATAGTGGAGGTCCTGTGACAAAATGGGAAGCTTCTTCAAGAGCTTGGTCCCAGACTTCTACACATAACAAAAGATGTTAAATAAAAATCCAGTGAACTCTGCCAGAATATGAACAGGCAGTCACTGTATCTTTCAACAGGATAATAATCCAAAAACAAGGCCAAATCAATACAGAAATAAACTCCCAACCACAAAGTTCAACCTTTTTATAAAGACTTCTTCGACTCCATGTCTAAATCCAACAGAAGACCCGAGGGAAGTAAAGGCTTAACATGACTCCCTGCGTCAATGGGAGAGAACCAGTTTAACCATTTTTAGCTCAGCAATACCAGAGCTCCACTCAGAAATGCACAACTTCCAATAAAGCCACACAGGGGGAAACATTCTGCAGGTTTATACACTCAAGTGTATAAACCTGCAGAAAGAAGGCGATTTCACACCACAATATCACGGCATGTTTTTGATCCCAGTTTCCCCTGTGATCATTTATGCACACTAATGAAGCAGATTTCTGCTTGTGGCACCACTGTGACTGCAAGTATCATCTCCCCTCCACTCATCATAGTCACAAAAATCTGGGCTTTCTGTGGACATCCGCAGAGACCTTTCACGGACCCCGGGGGGAAAGAGATGACAAATTTTATTCACACGGTCATAAAGCGCACTAAGAGGTATGGATCTTGTGAAATATTACTGGACAACATGTTCTACTGGCAAAAGGTCAGGTGAGAAGGTGATGTTCTAACAGCAAGGTGAAATAAATGCATCAAAAAAAATATTGTTTTTCCTTTCTTTTTTTATTTAAATATTTTTACCGGAGGTCACATTGAAAACACCATTGGAAAAGTTATTCATAAATACAAAGGGCTGGTCCATTAACTAAATTATGCAGAAACTGTAATGCGTCATCAGTCCTAAACAAATGTTTATTCTGAGGTATAAGCATAAAATGAAAACAAGTTTTTTTGTTTTTTTTCCTGCTTTAAGCATGTACATTCCTGTAAGGTGCAATCATAAACTGAGTCCTGAGCTGTGATGGTGCTTCTGCAAAGGATAAATTGAAGACATATAATCCAAACACCGGCAGAAATACCAGTCAATCCACCCGTTTTCTTGTTTACCTCCACAGCTACAGTGTAAATATGAGCTCTCACGTAAACACCAACTTCCTGCGCACTGGTTTGTCCCAGGAGGTCCTGGATTAGCAGCGATGGTTGATCAAATTTGATATTAACATAAAACCATCAGTGTATATATATATATATATATATATATATATATATATATATATATATATATATATATATATATATATATATATATATATATATATATATATCTGAAAAGTTCAGGGTACAGATGAATTCTGCCCCCTTTATTTTGACTACTCTCAATAAAACACAGTTCCTTCAGTCAGAAGTCTGGGTCAAACTTTATCTCTGGTGATCGGTTAAGGTTTATTAGAGAACTGCAGAGTGCAAAGTATTTGTTCTGCAATTAGAAAGTTTGTGCCACAAAATGATGCGCCATTGGGCAAAGCACTTTAGAGCACTTATCAGAGAAGCATCTAAGAAGTCTTTTGCTGCTCTGGAGATGTTGGAGAGATCCACAGCTAAGCTGGGAGAATCAAATTCATTATCAGGGACTCCACAAATCAAACTTGTATGCAAGAGCAGAAAGATGGAAAGCCTCTGCTGAAAGAGAGACATCCCTAGTTTACCACAATTGATGAGGGGAAACTCAGCAAACATGCTGAAGAAAGTTTTCTATGCAGATTAAACAAGTTAGTTTTGGAGCAAACTAAGGCTCCAAACACAACACATGGTGGTTCAACTTCCCCCGAGACGGTAATCCTACAACCAGAACGTCAAAGAAATCTCTTAGACAACATGTTCATGGGTTTGAAGTCAAAGTCCAGATCCAAATCCAACTGAGAATCGGCAACAAGAATTTGGAAAAGGAAAAAATTAACATTTTAAGCAGAAGAATCTAAAAGAACTTCAGCCCTTAGATGTGAAACTTTTGCTGCTGTAAAGTTGGTTCTCCAAACAATTTCCCTCAGATGGGATTTTTTAAATTTTTTATTTCTGAAAGGTTTGAAAACCACGTTCCAATTCCCTGACACTTCCCAATCAGGCACTACGGTGTGTCGTTTTGTCACACTACATCCCAATGCTGTTGTTTGTGATTAAAATGTGACAACATTTAAAGGCAGTTCAATGGATAATGAATATCTTTGCAATTTATTTTGAGAGGACATTAGATCATTTTATTATATACTTGTGTAACTCACTAAAAATGTGCAAAAGTAAAAACAAAACTGAAAGCTGGCATAACGTGCATCTACTTTTTGATCTAGCCGTAACTTTTATTACATGTAATCAAACAGTTCTTTTACAATAAGTATATAAATAAATATACCAATGTCTTAAATTTCCTTTTTGGGTAATAATTTTCTACCACACATACAGTCATTCTGAATGGAAAAGCTGTAATATTACACAGAATGATTCAACTTTGGACGCTGTTAAAACTGCAAATCATCCTTCATAAGTTTCCTGCAAATATTCTGTGTCATGAAGAAGTAGCAGCAAAACTGAAGGGGAGATTTTGGAAGAAGGAAATGCTTTGCTGCCCTCCGCCCATCTCTCAATCCAGATGTCAACTCCTTTGAGAAAAAGTCCTCATGTCAACATGAAATCAAGTGGCGCAAAAAGCTCCCTGGAAACAGATTCTGTGGGAAATGAGCTGTTGTGAAATCGCATCACTGCAGTTTGAGCCAAGAGCCATTTACTGTAAGCACGGTGCTGCCAAGGCCACATTCGTCACCTCTCTGGTACACTGACTCCGAAACGGGCCTGAAAATACTATTCAGGAACCTGCCAGTTTCCTCATCATCGTTGCAATACAGCAAGCAGAAAGGAAGCTTTGAGGACTTGATAGTTATCACAGGTCTGCAAGTGAAACTGACGTTTAATTCAAACGGGGCAAAACAAGTTAAAACAATTAATCAGACTGAACATAAGATGATCAGGAAATTCCTTAAGTTAGTTAAAGTCACTGTTTTACCGTCAGTGATCGTTCTGACCTACATTTCTATCCACTGGCCTGACAGGCTGCAAGGCGAAAAACTGCAACTTGACGACTCCTTCATCTGACGGGTTGAGCCGTTATGATTTCACACACTCTTAGTTTGTGCATATCCCTTTAATCAATCAAAGCTGTAGCTTTCCTGAGACTTCTCAATACTAGTAATCATATATTTGAAACCATTTATATTTTTATAAATATAAAAATATCCCTTAAATTGCTCCTCCACATCCAAGTTAGCATCCTTCAATTTAGCTCTTGATGAAAGGAAAACTTACAAACAATGGATTATATTTGATCCACTCTTGCACAAAATACTTGCAATGATCTGCATTGAACTGCACTGTTTTATATTCAAAGTTATACAAAAGCTGATTTGTAAAGCTTTTATTTAATTTGAAAACTTTCGGGGTCCAGCTAAAATATTTTACCACTCTACACACATCAACAAAATATCAAACTAACGACAAGGTTAATGAAAACATATCAAAAGTATATATATATATATTTTGTTTTAATTAAGACTAATTTAGAACGGGTTAATCTTAAAAACAGACAGACTCAGAACCAACTGTTTGAGAAATCCTACCTTGCATCATGTTTCTGTAGGCATTGTCAGCTATAGAGTAGATATGAGGGGGGATTTCATGCCGTTTCTTCCCTTTGTACATGTCGATGATCTTCTCGGAGTAGATGGGCAGCATTTTATACGGATTCACCACCACGCAGAACAGGCCAGAGTACGTCTGTGAAGAAAACACAGAAAGGTCACATTCAAAACCTGGAGGATGTTTTTGCCTTCATGGCTGTTAGAAGACAGAGAGTAAGGAAATTATGTTTTTGTAACATAATTTAAGAAGAGATTGCGTAAGAAAATGTCTTCATGTAAAGATATTTCAGCCCAAAAAAACCCCAAAAACAATAAAGCCAAGATATTATAAGTGTTTCCTTCAGATCCCTGTCAAACCAATATGCACAATCAATAACACTCAGAGGCAATTTGCATGTTTTCTGCAGCGTACTTACATAGATGAGCCCGGAGAAGTACCTCTCGCGTAGATTGTGCAACACAGAGGCTTCGTTAAGGCAGGTGAGCTCGGCCATGTCCTCCACCTTGCTGAACTTGGGCGGGTTCATCTTCTGGATGTCGTCCTTGTTGACGGTGACCTTCTTGCCGTTATCGGCCAGCTCCACCAGCACCTCGTCGCCGTGCTCCTCCTTGACGCTGGCCGCCTCGAAGCCGTGCCTCTCCGAGGGGATCCACACCAGCTTCTTGGCCGACCAGTCGGCCTGAGCCATGGGGCTGTTCAGGAAGTCCTTATCGACGAAGAGGAACTTCTCGTCCTCTGACGGGGCCTTGTTGGACATCTTGGCTAGTGGTGGAGGGCCAGATGCTGAAAGGAGTCGGTGCATCAAATATTAGAAATGGATGTTACAAACACACCATATCTATGGGATCACAATCGAAATCATTTGAGGATAGGGAGAAAGAATAGAGTGATCATTGGAGCAAGTCAAGCTTCTTCATATTTTAAATGCTGCATTAAAAACATAGCTGTATATTATTGTAACTGTGCTTTTATATTCATTTTCAGAATGACCCTGATAGGCCTCTATAAAACCCAGAGAAACTTCTGGAGGAAAACTGCTATAAAAAAAACAAAGCAACCCATTCAAACTGAGTAGAGAATAGGTGAGAGGAGTAGCCAGGGGGCCAATGGTAACTCTGGAGGAGCTGCAGAGACTCACAGCTCAGGCAGGAGAATCTGCTGACAGAACCACCATCAGTTGGAAAGCCATGAGCAACAGCTCTAGTTTACCATCAGCCAGGTGGAGAACACAGCAGGCATGTAGAGTAAGACGCTCTGGTCGGATGAAACTCACATTTCCCCGATTAAAACATGGTGGTGGCATCATTAGGCTGTGGGGATGCTTTTCTTAAACAGAAACCAGGGAAACTGCTCAGCACTGATTTCTCATTACTGAAAAATAAATATGTATCAAACAACCTGAGACTGAGACTGAGGTTCAGCTTCCAGTGGATCAATGCCCCCTGAGCCTTACAGCCAGTTACACTGTGGTGGTTTAAATGAAACTATTTTTATCTCTTGGTCAAAGTCCAGATTGAAATGCAATTGGAAATGAGTGCTCCCCATCCAGTCTGACTGTCTTTGAGCTATGCTGCAGAGAAGAAACGAGATGCAGCCATAATTGCAACAAAAGGATGTTCTACAAAGCTTTGATGAGGGGGCCTAAACACAAATGCTCACCACACTTTTCTCATTTTTACTTGCAAACAAAAAATATTTACGTTTTCCTTTCTTTTCATGTATTACACGAAATGCATTCAAGTTTTGCAACATGACGAAATATGAGTAAGATGATAACCGTGAATACTTTTCCAAAGAACTGTAATCCAGTAAAATTACGTCTTGCCTGTAGCTAAAAGACATAAAATGCGTTTTTTTTTTTTTTTTTGTGTGTCCCCCACTCCCCCATTAGGGAGTTTCAGAAAGCAGCCATTCTCACGGACGTCCACCTCCCTCTCGACCCCACGCGTCACACGGGAAACGAACAAACAATTCCCCTCTCAACTGCAGACATAACGACTGAGGCTGGGAAATTGGTTTTAATTAACCCCACAACATCGTGTCAACAGATTTATCTGAAAGACAACCCAAACAACTCATACAGAGCGACTCGTTCTGCTACTGAACCATCGAGTTCCTCTTAAATTTAATAACCACAATTTTTTTTTTTTTTCTTCCCCCTGTCCCTCCATATCTCTCTCTCTCTCAGTCTCCTGCGTAGGGAAGCTTCAGTCTCGTGCTGCGATGACCATATAAGGGCTCCTTCTCTGGAGCAGGGCTCCTTTCTGCGGACCTAAACAGCAAGGCAAGTGAATTCCCAAACAAAGCCCATATAGGGAATAGTATGTCTCTGGTCGGCTTTGTCGTTTACTGCAAAATGATAACAGCGAGGCAGAGAGGCTGAGGGGGCTCGGGACTTTAACAACCACGTTTCACATGGGCCCCTGTTTGGAATTCATTTTTAAATGTTGCAGTCAGTGGCTGCATTATGAACAAGTGTCTGGCCTTCAGAGAGACCTGCAGAGGAAGGCGACATATAACAAACTGGAGTGGCTGCATCCTTCTGAGTGCTTTGCAGAGAAAGTAAGAGTATAAGGCAGACGGTGACTACAGTGACTCCCACGCGTGGCGTAAAACTAACTCGACCATCATCACTGTGAAACATGGTAGTGGTAGCATCATGCTGTGAGGAGGTTCCTCTTTAACAACAAGAAAGAAAGCTGACAGGGAGACAGATGGAGCTTTATTCAAGAAAACCTGGAGGAAATCATTTCATCCACGAGGTTTCCATTTCAAAGACCGTATGAACCAACACCGTTTGGGTATAAAAGTGATATGGATCCTATTTTATAGCATTCTGACCGGACTGTCGTCCGACTGAACACAACAGAAATGAAACCACTGTTTTAGTGAACTGTTGGTTTAAGACAGCGCCCGCTTCTCCATCACTGAAGCGTCAAATTTATTAAACAATCATCGGTGATATTTTTCACCCCTTCACGGGAAAGTCGACGACTACAGCTGGTTTGGTTAAATAAATCTAAAACAAAACAACAAAAAAAACAAAACAACAACAAAAAGACGTACTTCTGTATTCACGACAGACTCTGTGAAGCTTTCTGGATGGATCATAAATCACAAATCTGTCTCTCTGCAGACTCTTGCTTTTATCTTTTTATTCGTGGAGTCGGCCACAAACCCAGTGGGAACTAAGTCATAAAACAGCCCCAAACTTCCCGAGAACACTTATAAACCCTCCACTGAGATTTTAAAAAATTTTAAAAAAAAGCTATCCACCTAAAAAGACTATTTAAAGAGAATATGACCACCTAAAAACCTTCTGTCAACCTATCAAAAGTGGCCAAAGATCAGAGATGAAAGTCTTTGTAAGGGATTGTGAGAGACGGGGGAATCAGCTGATGCTTTGATGCTCTGCAGATAAAAAGTAAACGGACGTTTCCTGACACACCCCGTGTTTAAAGGAGACACTGCTCCTCCTCATGCTCTTCCAGCTTTCCTTTTACGCAATTTCATTTAATACCCACATCAAGCCTTTGATCGTTTAAAATGCTGCGTCAAAGTTTTTGCATCTTAAAGAAGACTGACTGCAGAGATTGTCAGAGTTTGACATAAACAAACTAAAAACTTGAGATCAAAAATAAAAAAAACTCTGAATCAGTTACAATGTCTGTAGCCAAACTGCAGTTAAGCAAATTAAATTAGGTTAAATATAATTCAGTGTAAACACCAAATGTTTTAGAATGTGTCTGTATAATTTGGGTTGCAATAACATTCTTTAAAAAAAATGTGTTCAAAATCATTTTGAAGCATTAATAATGTCTTTGTTCAAAATAATAAACTCCGAGCCCCGGAGGCTTTATGACCTTTCTATTTGTGGTTGGGGGAATTTGACCTTCCAGGCCAGTAAATCATGTTCGTAATTTCCTATCTGAAATGCTCCACAAACATTTATGTTATCATCAAACTAAGAAACCCACATGCTTCACACATTTAGGACTACAGCGTTAAAAAACACACACACACACACACAACAGAATCATGTTTTCTGAATTTAGCACTTCGATTTCTGAAAAAAAAAAAAAACTTTAAGAATGCAGAGCTATCAGGCTGAACACAATATAAATGTAGTCTAATCAAAACTCCCTGCTCCTTCAGTGAGAACAAATATAATGTCACTGTCACAAAATAACACTTTGGCCCAAAGCCCAGTTCACGTCTATGTTTATGAGAACAGGAGAGCATTTCCAGCTCGCCTTGACGCTCTGCATCTCCAGATAAACCTCCAAATAAATTAAATATGATTGTCGTGCAAATATTAACTTCACAGGTCTGCGTTTGGAAAACGGGAAACTCCATTAATGGTCAAAATCATGCTTTTATCGAGATAAAAGTGGGACTTCCGTTTTTTTTAATTCTCAGTCCCGCGTCTCTCCGTTAAACAATTTGCTCTGTTGAATTAGCAGTACAACTCCTCCTTGGTCAGTTTTATTGGCTGTATTCACAAAGCAGCGGTAGCAACATATTATCTGGCCTGTCAAAGAACAAAACAACACAAAATCAGCTGAACACGAATCAGACGGAAAGCGTAATTGGCCAATCCGAACGCGTTAATTGGTCGCTCATAACAAGCGCGTGAGTTTACTAATAACTTGACGCTCACAAGACTCGACGGGCTAATTAGCCAATTGTATCCAATTTCAAGAAAAGCAGATTAAAAAGCAGTAACGCGGTTAAGTTAGAAAGCGCTGCTGACGCCTGACAGGTGCGCCTCAGTCAATTTCAAGATATCCCTCCGCTGTGAGATACTCACATAACGAGAAGGAAGTTCGGATTTGGAAAGCTGGAGTTTGGAGAAGGTGGCCGTCGACGAGGTGCTCCCCAAGCAAGCAGTCCAAATGACCCCCGTCAATTTAAAAGCCCGACCATTTAAACCGTGCCTCCCTTTCGCCTCCTCCGCCAGCGTCGAGGAGCTAGGCTGCGGACATGCGCAGTAAGGTCCGCCGGGGGGGGTCGAACAGGAGAAAAGCAGAGTTGATGGAGTTTCAGAGGATGAAATGTCAAATTACTACCGCATGCAACCTTATATTATTATAGACTAGAATACTTTAGAAGATTACCCTGACAGTAGATTTGCTTGTGCAGTTTAATTCAGGTCAATATTTGTGCTTAGACACAATATTGAGAAAGATAAAGTACATCTGGGGTTTTGCACATCACTATCATCATGACTGGGTCTTTATGCCAGACACTGCAATGATTTATTTCTAACCTAAAGCGAGACCTGTCTGGTAATTAGCAAATATTGCTTAGATCCTTTTGAATGGACACATTAGGAAGGGAAATTTATTTGAATTATTTGTTTAAGAAAGGTTAATCAATCAGATGTCCTCATATTTTATTTGGCCATATGGTCCAATCAATAACTGCAAGATGTCTGGGGTATTTGGCAACAAAACGAGCCCAAATTACCACCCCTCCATCACCATGCCTGACAACTGGAAGGAGACGTTTGTGATGAGAGCAATCATATCCACTTAGGAAGATTTATGAAATCAGGTGCAATCAGGTTTGAAAATGTAAGTAATGCTACTAAAGCCTTTTAGAAAAAAACAACAACAAAACAAAAAAAACAATAAAACTTGGCAAAAACAAGCTTTATTCAATCTTTTGTATTTGCACAGTGATGCATGTAACATGCTGACCTTGGGGTGTTCTGGTCGGGAGTTATGGAAAACTTGTCAGCGTTTGCTCTTGAGAATTAGTCTCTCTCTCTAAAAAAAACGACAGTCTTCACATTGTTGGGAATGGCCTCACAACTCTCCCCAGATTGAAGGACAGCAGCAATCGCTTCCCTGAAACCGGCACTGCAGTCTTTCCACCTGGCCTTTGTGTGAACACACATCTAATTGTTCCAGAGCAGCAAAATGAAAAATAGTCTTTCACTGAGATGGCCACACTGATGATTATCAAATGCTTTTCAAAACCAACACTTGGCTGATCCTTTCTTCCTATACTCAGTGAAAGCAGCAAAAATGTACTTAGTTTTTCAAACGTCTTTCCATTTTGTAGAAAGATGTACTTATACCCCAAATACCCAATGAAGGAGAGATGGACTGATTTCATTCTTTCTCTCTGTCATGATTGAATGTGTTAGTTTTCAGATTCTCCCTACACAACAGGTCCTTATTTGTTAACCATTACACATTTACTAACTCATTTAATCATTATCTCTGTGTCTCTATGTTCAAGGTTTTTAGCTTTTCTCTTCCAGGTTCCCATCATTTTATCTGTTCTGTTCGGCTGTTTTATCTTCACCTTTGGTTCCTTCGTCTGCTTGTCGTGTCCGTTTTTCAGAGATTTTGGTTGCCAAAACCTGCCTGTGTGTGGTACCGCTGGCCACCGTTTTGCTCATTCTCCTCCTCCTTAACCGTAATGTTCTCACGTACCGGCTTGGAGCATCTGGAGTTGGTGGAAGAAAGAAGCCCTGAAATGTAATGTAACTCTGTAGCCTTAACATATTATTAAATGCTGGCATACCTTGGGAGATAAGCAATGGTGATGTTTTTGATGTAACATAACAAAATTGATAAAAAGGTTTAGGGCTCTTCATTTTCATGCTTAAAATAGTGAAGTAAATAAACTGGAGTTAACGTGATATTTGGCTTTTAACTAATCTTCTCTAAATCACCATCTGCAAACAATACAGATGGTGAGAAAGCAGAAGACAAAAAGCAACAACTTCATCAAAGAAACTGTGAGTCGGTCAGGATTTTGTTGCAGTTTGGTTCATTTTTCAAACAAATATATCACAGTTTAATATTATTATCATAAAAAAGCCAAGATTTCCACAAAGAACAATTTATGGATTATTGTAATAATCTACATTTTCCTTTAAGAGACGTGATGTGTTTATTCTAAATAATAAAACATAACACAGCAGAGGATTATTTAGCCAACCAGGTTATTACCATTTCAGAAAATATACTAAGGGCTTGGAGAGTTTGGCCACCAGAAAGATACTGGTAACAAATGAGTAAAACGCATGGTGCTAATTTTATTTAAGGCCCTGAAGAGGAGGGTTTCACCATGTCTATGCCAATCGTTTAGTCGACCTCACCATAATAGCTCTATTTTGAGAAACTGAAGAACTGAACACATTTGATGTTGGTTGGAAACGAACTAATGTAAATTATCTAGTGAAGACAGAACTGGCAACGAACGTCTGTGGGCTCCAGTCCAGCGTATGGATCATGAAATGTGTTCCCTGTCCTGATAAGGAAGACCAGCGGAGGATTCCCCTCCACTGTAACGTCTCTGGAGCGTTTCCCCCCCAGGCACACGACTCACACTTAAACCAATCAATGTGAGATTTCTTTGTGAGTTTTCCATTTTTTTTTTTACACCCTCCACATTACAGTATGGAAAACAAATCCCCCCTCCTTGCTGCATCCGTCCTTTTCCAGTTTCTCCCCAATGGAACTTCCTATATAAGGACACCGTTCTGTTTGTTCCAATAAATCAAGCGTCTTTCCGATGGCGATGGCCTGTTTAGTCCCAGATGCAAAAAAAAAAAAAAAAAACACTGTGCAGTTGCATGCCAGCGTGTGTGAAACCTGACGATAGACCAGCATCATAAAGATGGGGAGGTGTTTATGGAGGAAGCACGCTGGCTGAGAAACCTGGAAGAGATGAAACAAACGCAGGAGATGAGAAGAAGGGGGAAAGTAAGGCAGCAGGAGCGTGGAGCAGCGAGGCTGCAATGTGTGCCATATAAGGAGAGTGGAATCTCTGCAGCTTTCAGTGTTGCTTTCAAAGTCTCATATGAGCAACAACCCCAAGCCCTGGTGACTAAATATGGTCCAACAGGATCAGCATTGTTGAAACAAAGATGCCTCTGAAAGGGATAGCTCTGACAATTTCCCTGCAGTCATCAGTGACAGGTAAATTCAGCGTTCCTCAATATGTGAAGGTAAGAGGTGGTTATAAATCAAGGGAAGAATATCTAGCGTTTTTCTGTTAGAGGAAAGATTAGCAAAGGGTTTGATTCACATCAAGAAGCCGCAGGTACAAGCAACAGCAATTTGACTTCATCTGATTTCATATGATGGATCAAAATGTCTCAAGGCACTTAGAGCCAATGCAAGGCATGAGCTAAGAAACTCCTGCATAATTATAGTCAGAATTTAAAACTTACTTACCAGCTTTCTGGATAATATCATTGAAACTCTCTTCAGTTGTTGAACATGTGATGACAAGTTTTGCTGTGCTATTTTGTTGTAAAAAGTTGATCAATCAAGACAAAATCTGCTTTCACAAGACACATTATGTGCTGACTGGTGATGTCAAAAAAGGCACCGGAAAACTTACTTTCTTTTTTGTACATCCACCTATGTTTTTCATATTTTCATTTTATTTTTATTTACAAATTCCTACTTCAACAGTTTACATTCATCTTATCTATATTGTTTAATCACGCTGCCTGATCAGCTGGCAACATCATCAACCCAAATTACCTGTTTGTTTCTTCATCGTGCGTCTTAAGGAAAGTTGGAATTTGTAAAACACTGCAGGAGAAATCAATCCTCCCTAAACGTCTGTTACCGGAAAAAAAAAAAAAAAAAAAAAAAGCACCTCTGGATTGTATCCTTAAAGTTCATTGCTGTGTTGAAGCCAAAATGAATGCAAATGAGGTAATAAATGTGTGGAAACTGGGCCTACTTCATTCTAGCAAATGAATAAATGAAATGATTCATTCATTTGCTAGACCAAATGAATAAATCACAGAAATAACTTTGGCTACACAACTGATTCAATGCTATTATTTTTTTTAAAAAAAGCAAACGGTTATTAGGGCCCCAAATTGTGGTCAATGCCCCTCATAGTCGTTGGTTGGTTCTGTAACAAATACTTCTTTGTCTCGTATAATGAGGTCCATTCGGTCGCATCATTAGTAAGAAATCATGAAACTAAACAAGAACACAAAGTTTCAGAGCAGCGCGTTCTAAAACAAAGACCTGACCTTTACTTTGTCCAAACATTATCCCTTCCTCCCTTGTCCAGCTGTGTGAGAGAAGGAAAAAAAAAACAAAAAAACCCCATCTGACCAGTTCCTCAAATTAATTATTAAAAGCTGGGGCAACTCTAAAAGAGCAGGGAGGGAGATAACGTGAGTAGAAAGTCAAGAATTAGATCCAGCGAAGTGAAAGCATCCAAATGGAGCAAAGTCAGGAATATTTTTAACGACTCAAAATAAAATGTTATTTTGAAGAGCACTTTGAAATTACAGGAGGTCACCGAGAAGCCGTCCATCACCAAACCTACATAAACTGCTTTGCATGTGAAGCTCTCCTCAGGCTGGTGCATCAAATAAAAACAAAATAAAAAAAAAAGACAAAACATACAACAGGATTTAAAAAATTTTTTTTTTACATATAGAAATTTTGATCACAGTCCTAATGTTTCAGTTTCTTTGCCTTCATGTCCATAGATGGCCATCCATTGGAGCAATAATATGTTTATAGATATGTTTGACCCTCTTGGAATGCAATTTCATTCTAATTTGAGCTTGGAAGGAAACATAATTTTTCCTCCGCTGCATCGAAGACAAATGGGAGTCGATGCTACCATACAAGCTGTCTTGTTTGCAGACAACTGTTCCCGTGAAGTAGAGAAGAAAATTCAACCTGTGAGAAGAGGAACATCGGCTCCAACGGACAATATGCAGCTTTATGAGCTTATACGGCACTTTCTTTCCTCTTGAGGTAACATTTAAGAAAGTTGGAAACGTGCAAATAAATACATGTTCGACATCAATTCAAATGTTCCACAGGTAAATTATGAAAACAGTAGAACACACTACTTTCTAAATGTGATCCGTTTAGTTTTCTTTCATTGTCAAACTATGATAAATTAGCCACTGGACGTATTTGGGCTGCATTTAATGGTGCTAAGGTGCAAGGTTAATCCAAACTGATGATGATGCTTTCTGATGTGGACAAAATTCTGATTATGACTCCCAATTACATTTGAGTTTTGTATTACCATAAAGACTTTCGAAGAAAATGTGTTGATGTAACTTTATGGGATAATTGTTTATAAACACAAGTAAACTATGAGAACGTCTGTAGATAAAAAAAAATAAAAAAAATATATATATATATATATATATGTCTGGATCTTGGAGAAACCAGGCAACTAGCTACAAAAAAAGTATTTAAAAACACACCATCTAAAGTGATGGTGTCCATTTCTGTCTTGTGTCTTTTACAAAAGTCCCTGATGCATCACACCTCTTTCTGAATGACTGAATTACTACACCTGCTATCACGACACATGTTAGCATCCTGCATGTTTAGGGCAGGTTTACTGAAGGATCTTAAAGCTCGTAGGACACCAGTAATCAGACAGGTCAGGTTATCCTGATCAAACAACAGTCCTTACCATTTCTGTGGCGATATCGCCACCATGTGGCACACAATTAAAACAGCACCTTTTCTGAATGAAGCTCAAAACATCTTGAAATAAAGAATTCTGTATGATCAAAACAGTAAACGGACATATATTTGTAAACACAAAATATGAAGAAGTTGGAATTTTTGTACAAAATGTATTGTTCACATCTGGTGTAAAGAGAACAAGAAAAAAAAAAAAAACCTCACTCCCACCCCTCACACTTTGACGACTTATAAAATACTATTTATCCCCTCTTTTAAGCCTTTCATTCTGCAAGTCTTTTACAAAACAAAATACAATATCAGAAAATAAGTTGTATTCAGGTCGGTGGCGCCGAACTCCAGGGAGAGCCGAAGCATCCTCCAAGTCCGCGAGCTTCGCTGGTCAGCAGCTTAATGTCATGAATCATGTCCAGGAGCTGAGACACTCACAGCAGCACCTCGCAGCAAAACCTTCCCTCTGTTATCACTGCTGTTCAGGAAGTGAGAAACCAGCCCATACAGCAGAGGTCTATAAAATAAGAATAATAAAAACAGCAAATATGTCATCTTTATTTTCCCCCCACTTTCTTCATAATTTCAACTATAAGAACCCAGATGCTATTCTGGGTCAGTATCATGTGATTTAGTGGGGGAGCAAATGTTTTACAAGTAAAAAGACACAGACATCAAACTTTAAAGCCAAACCCTGATCTGAAACATAAAAATATAATTTACTGCTAAACTTAACTCGCTTCATATCATCACATTGATCGAGGTTCACTGAGATCTAAAAACTGCTAAGATTTCCCCTAGTATTTTCAAGTAAATACTTGTATAACAAACAGGTATTTAAGGAATTGCATGTATAATAAACTATGCTAACTAAATATTTTTGGCTACCGCAGAAAAGACAAAAATTCGTCCTCAGACTGACTGGATTGTGATGTTGAACAAAACCAGAGTTAAATAAAATCAGTTAGATTGCCTTATTTTAGAAAGTTTGTAAAACTCTGGTATTTTTATTTAAGATTATACACTGTGAGGACATCATTGTGTTTGTGCCAAGTTCGCAGCAGACTGTGCTGAGATTTTTCAAATACCGACTCAACCCTTACACAGACTTGGAGCTTGCATCCTCCGAGACTCTCAGCTCAGCGGCCAAAAACTGTCTGTCCAAGGGAGTTTCAGGTTGGCCCGACTCTGTGAAAGCAAACATTGGAGAGAAGTAGATCGTTGGTGTGAAATCAGAGCAAGTTAAAGTGAAATCTGAAAGGAACGTACAAATTTTCTTAGGTGAAAATGCTGATGGGTTCATGACTTGTGTGTGCTTGATCTCAACACAATTAGCTTGGGCCTGTATTGAAATTCTTGTCATTTGAAAGAGTCGCCTTGGATGGACTTACCCACCTGCTGTGAGCACCGAAGCCGTGTGCCTGTACTTGTTGAACTCCAGGTATTCCCGGATGAGCTCGTTTATGAGCAGGTTTTCATGGGACAGCGACGGCCGCGCTTCCTGCCGCTCATCCAGGGCGCTGAACACCTCCGCTCGGATCCGAGCCTTCAGCTGGCCCATTACGCCACGGGACTCCAGCGTCTGCCTCACAGCTGAAAGGTTCAGTCTCTCTCTGAATTATGATTCCCTCCCCACGCAAATGCAATTTAAACTGGCATGCAAGTAGGAAAAGGTGACAAAGTAGCTTTAAAATCAAAGATTTATCTATTTTTTTTTTGTATTGCAAGAGAAAAATAAAATCAGTCACCAACTGTACTGTCAATAACTTTCTAGAGGTTTTACTTCTTAAGTATCATAGTACATGAAACAACTTGTTAAAGAGGCAAAATACGTTCAAATAAAGTGATGAAAAGGCTGCACATTTCCATATCAAAACTCCATACTTTTTCACACTCAAATTTAAAGTTTTTCAACCCATTTTTAAAAAATATGTACTACTGATGTGCTGCAAACATTTCTAGTCATCAGCTTTAAACATAGAACCAGTCAAAGCTGCAGGACTGAATGGGCGGAAACAATAACACGATCTGAAAACACAAACATATGTTTTCTTTGCATATCTGGCCTGTAAGACACTTAGAAACTCTGAAAATGATGTGCGGCAGATGCTAAAAGTTCATTCAAATATCATTAAATGGAGGTTCAGATTTTCAATTCTTGTTAAATACGACTTATAAAGGTGGGAATATGACCATAAGCCAGTTTTATCTCGTGAGAGAGCTTCATACTTCTAGTTTTAATATGTATTACTCAAATTTCCCCCGGAAACAAAATGTCATCGAAGTTAGCTAACTAGCTCGTTGCTATCTAGTATCAGTAAACTAACAGGAACTCGAGGCAAACAATGCAGGTTTTAGACTGAAGGTTTAATGCTTGAAATATAGATACAATACAGAAGAGACTATCATTCACCAAGGCCTTTCAGTAACTGTGAACTCTTGGCTGAAACGTCCACGAATCGATGGGTCAAACAGAGCTTCCGGTTGGTTATGACGCTGGGAAACCAGTCCTGGGACGAGTCACGCTGAGTTCACGACGCAACTAGGTTTCATTCATAATTTTAGGTCTAAAATAAATAGGGACGTTGAGTAAAAGACAGCACTTACCATCCTTCAACTCAGAGATGGTCGCCATTGTAACGAGCGTAAACAAACCCTGGAATAACGGTTGGCTGTGCAAACATCTGCCACCTAGCGGCCAAGTTTTATATCTACAACAGTGACTCGAAAGACTACAAAACAATGAACACCAATGCAGTTATGTGAGGCATTTATTTGCCTTACTTAACTGGATATAGGACACAAAATAAACAAATAAAAGTTCTAATAAGATATATATTTGAGTTTGTTTATTCTTTTCAAGCTCTCCCATCTACCACCTCGTTTGTAAGAGGGATATTCCACAATTGTTGGCAGCGTTGGTGTTTTTGGACATACTTTTGAGAGGGTTTCTTGGAATTTAAATGTCTTTCAAACTTGACTGAAAAACAAATGTTACAACAATTATGAAGACATTGTTTCTTTGTTCTTTTTCCTGCGGATTCACTTTATTAACCTTTACCCGGTGCTTTTTACCCCTATCTTTATTGTCATTCATCATTATTCATCAAGTGTGTGCGTGCATGCCACATTGTCTAACCTTTGAAGAGAGGCTCAAACTGTCTTTGAAGGCATTTTTTTTTGGCAATACCTATTTGTCTTATTTTTGTGTGTTATTCTTTTTTGTGAGACTTTAGGAATTTTTGAGCAATAAATGTGGTCAGTTATTGTTTTTATTTTCTGAGCCTTTTTGGTGGTTTTATGTGAAATATTCTGGTACTGAAAGTAGGTCAGCTACTTTGTGGTCTTTAGGATTTCCAGATCTACTTTTGGTGCTATGTTTTTATTATTATTTCTGTGGCATATAGATATGGTAACTAACTTCCAGCATCATGTCGGGTGAAGTAGGTCAGTTTTGAGCATCCATCAGAACAATAATCTTAAACCTTCAAACAATGGTTTTGTTCAAAGCCATATTCTTGTTTTAGAATGACCTAAACAAGCACATAAAGTCTATATAATGTAAACACATGAAAGTTCTCTGTTGAAACATGACAATGTTTCTACGGCGAACCTTGACCTGTTTACTGCTGACACATAACAAGCTTTTTTATTCTCCTTGAAAAAAACTCAATGAGACATAACAACATACTCAAATAAACTTTATTATCCAGCATTATATAGAACACAACAGTACATTAAAGGTCAGTGAAAATAAACAAGCTTCTTATAAAAAGTATAAATATAATATATTCCTCAGAATTTTAAGGACAACTAAAACATTTCGACGAACAACATAAATAAACAGTTGGGCTTCTCTTAAAACACATTGTCTAAACCAGTAAGACAAAAACAGTAAAGGCTTCTTCTCTTTTCAAAGTTCATAGGGTTCTTTCCTTGAATCAACACGTGTGTGGACAATTTACAATCCGTCATGTCAGCACCTTGAGAAAAATACTGTTTTTTTTGTGTGTCGCTCTCTATGTATGGTATGGCCTGAGTTTGTGTGGCGTAGGCAGTGACGATCCCATAGAGATGTGTCACCATTGTTTTAAAGAGGCATTCTCTTCATTCATGGTGGTTTTCACTACCGGTTTCAGGTTAAGTCTGACCAATAAGGTCTGTTGCCTTTTTTATGTGTTTACATTGACAGAAATAAACTACCAGCCGCAACATAGTTGGACCACAGCTAATGTCTTGGCTTACTTCACTGTCGTTTTCTCCCCCCCCAGTCTCCCTGACATATAAAATGAAAACAACCTCAAGTTTTGAATTTTGAAGCCTATAAAAACCCCATAACCCTCAGCTTCGCAAGCATAAACCTTGCATAGATTTATGTATCAGAATATTTCCCCATCCCAATCTCTAAGAGAAGAAGATAAAAATATAGACTTCTGTCAGTTTGCAAGTACAAAAGTGCCTCTTTTTTGGTATAGAAGGCTAAAAAGAATGAGTAAACATCAATGTCTTCGCCTGAGACAACATCAATAAATGTCTTGTGCTTTAAAACACAAAAACTACACAAATAATACATCTCCCATCCTTAAAGAGAATGAAAATCATAAAAAAAATTGTGGTACTCTTCAAGCCTTTGGCTTCTAAACCTTCACTTCCCTATGTACATTTTGTTGTAGCTTTAGGACTCAACAATCCTCCAGAGCTTTGGTTTGATTGTCCATCCTCTGAGGTTAACAAAAGTCTTTTCCTGAATTTGAGCAAGGTGTCTTAGGGTTTGTAAAATGGTAAAACAAATATTAAAGGGACTGTGGCAGCAGCTGCTCATGAGATTCATCGACAATGCCCTTGCTGAAATAGTTTGGAGATGCCACAAAGCTTGGAAGGGCAGGATTTCATGTTTGCTGAAGGGCCGCACAAAAAACAAAAAACAAAAAAAAAAACAGATCCCACATCTGTACATCAAGGCCATCAGTTCAATGGTACGAGGAGACCTAAACCAGTCCAGCCTCCAGGCACATTCGGTAAAACTGTCCCCGCTGTGAGATGAGGTTGGCTGGAGAGTCCATCTCAGAAATGTGGCCTCTGTCCATGACAATCACCCTGCAAAAACAGAGACGCAGATTATGAATGTCTACATTTACAGACCCAATAAATAATGTTGCACAGTCAACTTCTGAGCAGGTCATACACACAATCTTGAATTCAACTAGCATCACATCCATCACTATTAGTCTTTGTATGTGTACATTTTTTAGAAAGTCTGATGATTTGTTTTGTTTTCTTATATATGGGTCATTCAGTCAATAAACACTAAAAAAAACAGATAAACTTGGACTCCCAGTATTTTCGTTAGGAAGCCAAGCCTTCCCTCGCAAGTCCGTTCCTGAACACAGACCTCCTGGCGTACTTTCTTTCTCATGCCACACTATTCCAATAAACATAGGCTCTAAACAAACCCAGTTGCTTGGGTCACTGCCCAGTAGAACATACCAACCACACTGAGAAAACTCTAGGCTAAGAGTTTTGAGATTGCCAAAACCAGAAAGTTTCACATCACTTTTAGTATTTAAGATTCATATTTTCCTCATTTAAAGGCTATGCACCCTCCAGTGCCGAGCCGTCACTGATCTTTGTACAGTAAATGGGCTTTGATTTCTCTGACTGATTTCAAGCTTGGGGAATTTAATAAATATAACGTCAAAATTGAACTCATTAGGACATATGGGTACGTTTTAGTTTAAAGGTCAGCTTTTAGTTTTTTCCCCTCATAAGCCAGTCCCGCTTTGGCATTTATTCTCAAATGGCAAATATAACCTCAGGTTATTACTCTGACTGAATGTAAGGACTGCAGTGAAAATTCATCCCATCTACTTTGTAATACACAATTCACTACCCTATAGCGCCCTCTGCTGTTAAATGTTTTCAGACTCAAGATCACGTTTCCTGATCTGCTCTCTAAATGAATTTTATTCAAGTATGTATTACTATATTTGAGATATTTCCAATTAATCTTTCAGTAGACAGCAATAAGGCTTTGTTTGTACATAGAGACACTTACAAAACTCACTAAGATTTGACAAAACATCAAACACAGTCTTAGCCCATGTTTGATGCCAGATAGCGTCACAAACTCTGTTAATCCTTAAAACCAATAGGAAAAATATTTAGATAAAATCCTGTTTACTATTATTTTATTTCAGATTGGCTAAAATAAAAATAAAACAACTTACTGGGCACTAAAACTACATTTTCTCCATAATCTGTTTATAACATATTCATTGCGTTCTCAAACTACTTTGATGATTGTGGCAAATCTTTTAAAATAAAAGCTGTAGCTTAAATATTTACAGGTGTACCTAAAAGCTACAGTTTCCTATCGAAAACATCCAATGTCTCTAATCTTTCTGCAGATATTTCCCCTGTCATTTTACCAGCACTTGAGAGGAAACAATTCACACGTTAATATAAATTGGTTTTCACAGACTCTGAATACTGAGGTGGTGTACCTTGTGTAGTCCATGATAGTGTTAAGTCGGTGAGCAATGGTCAGCACAGTGCAGTGCTCAAACTGTGTGCGGATTGTCGACTGAATGAGAGTGTCCGTTTCCAGATCCACAGCAGCCGTCGCTTCGTCCAAAACCAGGATCTTGGTTTTCCGCAGCAAGGCCCTGGCCAGGCAGACTAGCTGGCGCTGACCCAAGCTACACAGAAAACGTGGAGACACGCAATTATAGTCAAGATGTCTTCATAGTAGCTCCTAGGGGACTCGTGTAAAAAGAACGTCTGGTGCTGCAGCCCCGTTGCAAAATATCATACGGATATAGAAATGTTTACCTGAGGTTTTCGCCTCCTTCTGAGCATTCGTAGTTGAGTTTATCAGGCAGATTAGACACAAACGTCTTGAGGTGAGCAAGCTCCAGAGAGCTCCAAATTTCTTCATCTGTGTAGGTGTCGAAGGGGTCCAGGTTCATCCTGAGGGAGCCTGAGAAAAGCACGGGATCCTGTGAGGGGGAAACAGAAGAAACTATTATTGTAAACAGTTTATCTAACCCTAAAGGAAGATGTGCGGCTACGGCAGTTTACATGATAAAAGGCATAACTTAAGTTTCCATCTGTGCTACTTCACCTGAGGAATAATCGTGATGCGAGATCTGAGGTCATGGAGTCCAATGTCAGCAATATTCACTCCGTCAATAAAGATCTTTCCCTTTGCAGCCTCGAGGATCCTAAAGATCCCCAGTGCAAGTGAGGACTTCCCAGCTCCTGTTCTACCCACAATTCCAACCTAATAAACAAACATTTCTGAAAGTAAATACAGGAACACTTTGCAATCCAACGTTTTAAAACGTGCTAGTGATTACAAATAACAGATGATAAATCACCTTCTCTTTTGGGTTAATATGCAGCGTAATGTCTTTCAGAGCGAGCTCCAGGCCTTTCCTGTACTGCAGCCCGTAGTCCTGCAACTCAATGGTGCCGCTCTGGGGCCAAGCCACAGGCAAAGAGCTGCCCTCTGTACTCCAGCTGGCCTGTAAGAGACAGCAGCAAAGGGTGAGTTGAGATCAAGACGAGTCCCCGTGGTGTTCTGCTGAGCGTCTGCTTGTAACTGGAGCACCGACCTCTTTGGGAGTATCGGCGTACTCGTTGACTCTCTCCACAGAAACGATGTTATTTTCCACGTCCGTCCAGGACCGAACGATCCAGCTGAGGATTCCCGTCACCTGCAACCCACAGTACAGTGCGGTTTACTTCACTCGCAGTATCCAGTTACTGACTAAGCAAACCAGTGAATTTTTCATGTTTTCGAAGCTAACTGGCACCGAGTTGCACATTAAAAGGGCTGTGCTTGCTCCTGCCAGGTTCTAATGTTCTTTATGAATTTTGGATAGAATGTTCGCCGCTCTGCAAAAGTATAAAGTAACCTCTGCCTACAAAGAGCCAACGCTTTTTGCAATCTTTGGTGGGTGGTCTGGCTTAATATTTCTTCAGGTTTTTGGATATCTTTGACAGTTTACTTCAGGATTTTGTTGCCGTTTCCCTCATTTTCTTTCTACTAACCCGCCATTGCCTTTGCAAGATCTCCCAAACGCCTCAAGAAAAAACTGAATTAACACCACTTTTAAAGATAATGAGAAAAACCCTTTCGATACCTCTTTACTATGTGTGTGAAGATATAATGTCCTACCTGGAGAGAATGTGACACAGCCAAACCGACGATGCCTGGACTCAGAGTGCTTCTCCCCATCACAGAAAGAATGGCAGCAGCAAGGACCACAACGTTACCCACAAACTCCAGATTGACCGCCAACCACCTATGAATGTAATAATGATTTAGCACTGGTCAGAAAAGATTTGCTACCTGCCAATTCTACAGGAGGCAATATGAAACTAAACACTCTTGGTATTTCCATTAACATTTTATTAAGTGCGCTGAAAGTCATATTTCCTCTGCGCGGCAATCAAACTCTTGACAAGCCTTTGACCAAAGACACAAATCTGCTCACCGAGTGGCGACAAAGCGGGGGAAGTAGGAGGTTTGATTGAAGTCGACCCTCTCATTAGCCTGCAGAATGAACCTGGGCTGCTCCCCGAAGGCCCGGATCACGCTGGCACCCTGCACAGTCTCATTGAAGTGGGTGTAGATGGGCGAGCGACTCACAGCCTCCAGCCGGCGCAGCTGACAGGATGTGGCGACGTAGAAGCTCTGTGGGCCCACAGTGGAAAAGTAAAACACCAGCTTTCACAGGCTCAACAAAAAAAGGAGCACAGAGGGCTTTCCCATAATTCAAAATGAATACGAGTTAAATTTATGTCAGCAGAGTTGATTTTGGACCCCAGAGCATTCCAATAACATACAGCAAAGACATTCGGATTTTGCTTCTAAAGACGTATTTGTGGGAATTACTGCCGCATGTACCTGGACGAAGGCGTAAAGGAAAGCAAGAGGCAGGATGATCACAGCCGCAAAGGGCGTCGCCATCAGCACAATGATGCAGACTTCCATAAGTTTAAAGACATAGCTCAGCATCATTTTCAAGCCTTCAGGGACCATGCAGTCGATGGCGTCGATCTCTTTAGCAAAGCGGTTCAGGAGGTTGCCACTGGGCGTGCTCTCGAAAAACGACATCGGAGAGCGAAGAACGTTAACCAGCAGGTCCATGTGCAGCTGCCTGGAAGCAATGATGCCGCAGATGGAGATGGCAACCGTGGTACCAAAGATGGCAATTCCTGAAGCATCGTGAGAGAAGAAAATTATGAATATTATTAAGTCGCCAACAACCAGTTGACATAGAATTAACGTTGGAACGCTGAACCAACTCACTGACCTTGCACAAATCCCAGAGCCCCAAACACGGACAGTTTAAGATCTGTATCAATTTGTGTGCCATTAACAACTGGATCGTCAGCCCACATGCTAAGCCAGTAGTTGTAGGCCAGAGAGGCGCCCTGCTGGAAGGCGTAAAGGCAGACGATGAGAATAATGATGGCCAAGCCGATGGTCTGGAAGTACTTCTTGTACAACTCCAACCTCACCTGTAACAGAAATAGACAAGAAAAGACAAACGAGTCAGGCCCCGTCACACTCATCGTATGCCAAGATGTTGACCAACCAGGGTGTTTTCTGACTTACTCGTCCAGTGCGAGCTTTGTCCACCTCAGTCAGCTTCCCCAAGTCCTCTGGTATCTGATCCTGGTCAGTTTCAGACACAGGCTCCATATTTTGCAGGTTGGTATTCGTGGTGTCTCCTCTGAATGACAAAGACGGGTCAGAGGTCAGTTTCAGTAAGAATGTCCCCAGGATTTCAGTTCATTCCTGTTTTGTTTCTGCATACCCGATTAGCTGCTCTTGTGACAAGTCTCTAGAAAAAGGCATGAAGTCAACCATGCTGAGTCGAGCGTTGGATCTTCTGGAGCCAGCTGCAAAAAAAAGTACTTGTGTTTAAAGACTGCTTATGATTATCTTGATTACTGGAGAAAAACGCCCCAACGCGTAATTAATCTATCGCTAAAATGCGTCCGCACCTCTCTGTATGACGCTCTCTTTCCGTTCTGTGCTCGCAAAAGTGTGAATGAAGTCTGCGAAAGCGCCGTGGCGGCTGAGCAGCTCCTGGTAAGAGCCGCTTTCTGTGATTTCGCCGTCCGCCAGAACGAGGATGAGGTCAGCCTGTGGCAGGAAGCTCATACCATGGGTCACAAGTATGCGGGTCTGTTAAGTACACCACAACAGCAAGAAGAGAAAAATACATGAGCACGATCCAGCGCTATTCTCAGCCGAAAAAACAACAGACTCAGCAAAGTGGTGGTTTCCAGTTTGTGGCAATAATGGCATGAAATTGTTGGTTTAGGTGTAAAACTGTGCTTTTATGTTTGTAGACATTTTTTTTTATTGTCTGTAGTTACCTTGTCTCTAAGGACTCCTTTTGGTCCGATGACTTTGTCAAAGATGTGCTGACCCACATGAGCGTCAACAGCAGAAAGCGGATCGTCCAGCAGGTAAACGTCGGCCTTTCTGTAGACAGCTCTGGCCAGGCTCACCCTCTGCTTTTGTCCCCCTGACAGGTTAAGCCCCTGAATTAGAAATAATAATAATAATCAAAAAATAAATAAAAAAACATTGATGAAGATTTCAAAAAAAATTCAACAGCATGTGTATAATGACATGTCGGAATATGAAGGCGCCACAATATTTCTTGCCTAAGTAATCTGTCTCGCACAGGACTTTCCAGCTGCTGTCAGCATGAGACTTTTTTCTGGTGAAGTAAGTGTAAGTTAGAATTATGAGCCCCAGAAATGATGGGGAGTGCTTCAAGCTCAACACCCTGTACCCATTGTACTTTTGAAACTCTTGAGTTTGACATGAGAAAATATGTTGGAAGAAGTCCCTTTGGGGTAACTGGAGAAACTGGAAAGTTGACAACGATAAAAGCGTTAATCTATCTTAGGTTAGAAATGAGAAAAGATGGGAAAGTGACAGATAAGACCAGATGGTTTACTAACATTGAGACTATACTGGTGTCAAAGCTAAACCTATTTTCTGCTTTGAAGACTATTTTTCTTGGACTGGATGAATTTACCAGAAACAAATTAAAAGTTAAGTTCCAGCCACTATGAGAATATTGCATTTAAAAAAAAAAAAAAAATTCTCCCGTTCAATGTCGCATGTTTTTGTATGAGGTACCACTTTAGATCGAGAAAATTATGAAGACTTCAAAAACATGAAAACTGCACTCATCTTCACTGATGACATTTTCCTAGAAACACACTTCAGTATTTGAGAAATTTTTATTCTACTTGAGAAAATAAATAGCTTGAACTCAATATAAAGTATCAAATAATTAGTATCGGTAAGAAAAAAAAAATATTTTGTAGGCATTTTGTACCTTTTCTCCAATTTCTGTAGCATCTCCAGCAGGTAAGATGTCCAGGTCAGGCAGCAGGGCACAGGCCTCCAGCACACGCTGGTACCATGTTTTCAACTTGTCACGGCCAAATAATATGTTGTCTTGGACTGTGGCGTTCTGGATCCAGGCCTGCTGAGGTACGTATGCTACGCTGCCCTGCATGAACAAATGCAGAAACTGTCAATATTTGTTGAAACCGCAGGCTATGAATAGATTCGTCTGCCACGGGACATTAGCTGTGTACCTTGACAGTGACCTGGCCGCTTCTTTTCTCTGTTTCACCGAGCATAGCAGACAACAAAGAGGACTTTCCACTGCCCACATGTCCAACCACAGCAACAAGGGAGCCTCGTGGCACACGAACATTTATTCTGCCAATAAAAAAGGGGAATTTCTCTGTGAGACTCCAATGATTTTACCACAAGGATTTTATTTTCATCCTTTGATTCATACCGTTTGAGGCATGGAGGACCTTCTGGAGTCCAGCTGAAAGTGCCACCCTCTATCATCACATCTTCACCGTCTAAACAAGGAGAGAAGAATCAACTGAAATTACCAAAAAAACCTGCAATAAAAGGGACGTGTTCTTTTAAACTGCGCAACAAATGTTCCCAAAAAAAGCAGCTTCCCCCCTTGAAGTTTCTCATCAGAGTGCTGTCTGGGCGTAATTACAAGTGAATTTTCTTAATCAGGCAAATTACAGGGAGCCGTTGTCTTTTCACAAGCCGTCTCAGGAAGTGTTGACAGATCTTAGACAGTGAACTACAGTATTCGTTCTTTTTATTCCTCGATGAATCATATGTCTGAATTTACGCTGTGATTTAAGTTTAACCACTAAACGGAAATATCCTATAATTACCCCATCTTCCAGTCAGCCGGGGACCCAGGAAGTGACAGTGCATATGATCCATACAAGGCTGTGGTACTCCACAGTTATAAACAACAAGATCCGTCTGGGTTGTTGTTTTTTTTTTTTTTTTATTGATTATGTCATTTTAGGAGCACTTTGTGGGAATTCATTGCATTAAGCCTCACAGGACGACTTGCTGATTCGTCGGGTGGTTCAGTGGTGGTAGTTCTTACCGGGGCTCAGCGGAGCCTTTGACACATTGTCCACCCTCAGTTCCTCTGAGCACAGGTACTTTCCCAAGCGCCTCAGGGAAACTAGAGCCTGGGATGTGGAAATTTGAGAAATATGAGAGAAATGCCAAGACAGCTCAGAGCAATCAGGAAGTACCAAAGAAAAAGCAGCACCCACCTGCATGGTTGTGCTAATTGCAAACGGTAGCTGGCTCAGTGGCGTCTTCAAGATGTTGATCAGCGCCATGGAGACAAAGACCTTCTGTGCATCCAGGACGTTTCTGTCGTCCAGCGTCACATAGACTCCGAACATGGCAAAGGCGATCTTTGAAAAGAACAGGAGAGACCGTTATCGCTACACATCTTTGAAACGCTTAAAACTGCATGAATTATGATCTCCCGGACATCTTTGAGGATAAGCTGAGGCTTGATGTAATTTCATCTTATTGTCAGCACACTGCATCCCACAGTGAGATTAAAGCCACAGACAGCGCTTTTGTCAACTTTCAGTTCTTTCTGAATTTACTGCCCTGTTGACTGCACTGGTTTCCCAGGCGGTCCTGCTCTCAGACGCCTGTGAGGACGAGTGCAACCCAAGCCAAAAGAGGTTCATTTAAGCATAATGCACAGAGAATCATAATGTTTTCGTCTTGGGCTGCAGAGGAATTACCTTGTGATTTTGGAGAACAGGGGTTTAAACATAATTGGATACATTTTAGTTATATTGAAAGTCATGAAAGTTGTTTTAGCCGAGATGGCCCGGGATAATTTTGTTTATCTCCAATTTCTTTGTGCTTTTTTCTGATGGAGTCCAACTTGTTTCTCATATTTTAAAGAGGCATTTCTCTCTTTTTTTTTTTTTTGCCAAGTTTCCTGAGACTCTTTGGACTTTGACTCCTTCAGTCATTTATTTTAACCAGACGACATGTTGTACAATGTACATTTAATATGATCTGAAAGATGGACTAATGGCAGATCAACAGTATTTAAATGCGATATCTAAATGAAGTGGACAATTTTCCGGTTGCGGCACAGAACACATAATCCACATTCACAAAGTCTGAAGAACTTCTTGATCACATTCACGGATTACAAGAAGCTCTCTCTCTGCTAAGAAGCAAGTAAGACGAAGGACGACTCATGACTTTTGCACGGCACTCAGTCTCAAGTCGGCAATATTTTACCCTCAAGAACATGGGAGTTAAAGCATACAAAATATGCAGTTTTCTTTTGTCCGGGAGTTTGTGAACTCTGCTTAATCTCAGACTCGGTTCTGTTGCAATCTGGTGCAGCCAACGTGGAGCTGCCTGAGCCTGCGAGCATCATTGCGTCGATGCTGAACTGGCACGTCTTCCCTTTTGAGTTTTCTTACCAAGAAAGAGGAAGAGTTGAATGAGGCGATGGAGATGGAATAAAGGATCTGGGATTTTTTCAGGGCCTTGAGCTCTTTCTCTCTGTAGCCCAAAACCTGCTCCAGGAACGCCTTCTCCCAGGCATAAAACTTCAGGATCTTTATTCCATTCAGGATCTCGTTCATCAGTCTGATGCGGCCATCCATGAACTTCATTTGAATCTCCTGTTGACCAGATGATAAAACTTTTTATTACCCGTCGTAAGCCAAAGCAGTGAATTGACAAATACCACACCAAAGCGAGTGCATTCCTTTGCGTACACCAGCTTGTCCGCCCTCATAATCGCAGCAGCAGTCTCCTCTGAGCACCACAGAAATTGTCTAATTCAGTAGGAATTTGTTACTTGTAACATTTTAGTTATTTTCTTTTATTGCAGGAAAACAA
Organism: Poeciliopsis gracilis; assembly: GCA_911649635.1. Classification (NCBI taxonomy): domain Eukaryota; kingdom Metazoa; phylum Chordata; class Actinopteri; order Cyprinodontiformes; family Poeciliidae; genus Poeciliopsis; species Poeciliopsis gracilis. The sequence continues at coordinate 6,938,429 of CAJVRI010000128.1, forward strand.
CAAAGAGGCAGGAATGCGGTCTCTGCTCTCAAGACAAATTTCTGATTAAACTGGCATCTAAATTTACAGAAGCCGTCTGTTGTTTTTCCAGAGAAATGAAAAATTATGTCTTGCTACTGCCCACCCTTTCCTGCCATTGTTTTTCAAGCACATTATATGAGCCAGACATCAAAAGGACAAGAGAGAATGCAGCGCTCAGGCCAAACACCCACGCAGCGCTTCAGCCACTATCTAAACCAGCTGTGGAATGACCCCCCGCCCCTCCCCTAACCCCCACCACACACACACACACACACACACACACACACACACACACACACACACACACACACACACAGCCCACTCGTGACGGGCCGTGCCAGCTGTGTCTGACCCACTGTGGAAGGATTCCTGGCTTTACCTGGAGCTTGCTCCTTTTCTTTGCAATGAATCCATTGAGCGGGAAAATGAGAATGACGGTGGCGATTCCTGCCAAAGCAGACGGGCCGAGATGCTGGTGAGGAGGAAAAAAAAAACAAAAAAAACAAGTCATTGTTGAGCTAAATTGTATGAATGGAAGCCACTGACAAAACATTACATTTCCACACACCTGCCAGAGGAAGAAGAGACAAAGAGCGATCTCGATGGGAGCCAGCCAGACAGCGTTAAAGTAGACCACAAAGTCCATGAGCTTCTGAGTGTCTGCTGAGACCAGATTCACTATCTCACCCACGGTGCAGGTCCTCCTGGCAGAGCTGTTTATCACCAGGGACTGGACGGACAGCAAGCAACATGTTCAGTTAACAAATATCATTTTATATACTCTTGTAAAGACTGCACAACATCAGTCACCCTTGTAAAAGCACTTAATCATACACCTTTAGCCTGAAACGAGACACATCTACTGTTTATGCCGAGAAGTAGAGGCTAAATGACACAGAGTTACTCACCTTCCTGTAAACCAAGCCCATAACAGCCGTCTTCACCCTCATGCCGACCGTGAAGCAGGTGTACATGTACTGGTGGTTGAAAAGGGACTGGAGGCAGGAGAGGAGGAACATCAGCGTGGCGTAGAAGTAGCCCTTCCACAGAGGAGCGTCTTCATCCCTCATGAAGGCCAGAAGGAGACTGAGGGCAAAGAGAAGAGAAACTATTTTATCGGAAACATTAAGACGCGAGGTGTGACACACATATTTCGGGTTGTTGTTGTTGTTAGTTTTTTTTTTTTTTTCCTGAAAACACAAAGCTAAGCAGACAGAAACAGGCTCGCATTATGTCAACATCTTTTCAGTTTGATACCGAGCACCGCTGCGGCTTCCGGGCTGGAAGCGGCTCGCGTTGCACAATATGGCGCTCAGGCTGCGGCCGGGCTGCTCTCACACTTGGCCTGCGGCTCTCTTATTGTGGTCCGACAGCATTTCTGCCATTTAGAGCCCTTTTCTCCCCCCCCCCCCACCACCACCACCACCCCACCAACCCCCGGGTTCCTCCAGCCTCCGTCCTTTCCTTTCCTTTACTGGAGCACTCAGGGCTGTGGTCTCGCCTGCTCCTCTCACTCACAGCTCCGCGACCGTAATTATCACTTGCACTGAATCGGCGCGCAGCATGAACAACAACATTCCAGTCTGATTGGTGGGGCGGCGAGGCAGCTGGTGGTGGGTCAGTCGTGACCTGTTTTCACCGCTGCCAGCGCCTGGTTTTGTTTTATCGATGAAGTTGTAAATCACGGAAGCACAAGTACCGGCAAGAACCCCTCCCTTGGTAATTATGCACAAAAAGCCTTGAAATAAAATAATATTTTACTGCACCAACTTTTTTTTTTTTTCTTCAGTTGGGGAAAAACACTCGCATTAAAAAAATAATGACTGTATTTTATTTGATAAATTATTTTTTACAGAGTCGCTGGTGTTAGCCAGCATGTCGGGATAAAATGCAGTATCCCGACATGCTTTATTGTTGCTTCAGCTGATTTTAGCTGACATTGGGTTCATGTAAGGAAGATAAGAAATAGCTGCCCCTCCAAAACAAAACAAAAACAAAACAAAACAAGAAAAAAAACATATGGACAGACACACGGCTAATCCAACTGCACAAAGTAAAGGAGCTGCACTGCAGAGTTTCATGTTGGACTCAACATCACTCCATAAAGACCACAGATGTCTATATGCAATCACCAAATGTGAAAGGTTTGATTGTCCTAAATGATGGTCTGGGCTTAACTAGAACTGTGTGCTGTGAAATTAAGATTGATCTTTACTGCAAGACATTTGGGTCGAGTGGATGTGATGGGAAACAAAAGACTGAATGTCGATAAAAGCTACTAATGCCTGATGTTGTGCACAGTAGAAGTTTTCTGGCATTTTAGTGAAGACAGTGTCTATAGCTGTGCTTTTTGGGTAAAATGGTGACTTTTTGTTTAAAATATCAGAACTGGGATGATCGGCTTTTGGCCCGGGATCTCATCTAAACTGAAATCGCAGTTAAGAGGAAATATGTTGATTTCTGTTTTTTTTTGTTGTTTTTTTAGCTTGAAATAAAGTTTGGACAGATTTTGTTGCAGCTATCAGCACATTTAGTTTGTAGAACTCTAAATTATAATCATGAAGTTAAATGCAGCAACTTTGTCAATATATAATTTATAGTTGCATGCATAAAGCTAATTCTTGCAGCTGAATTTGTTGCTCATCTTTAGTTAAAAAAAAGTAATTACAACTTTATTAACACCTTTCAAGAGATAGATTTCAAAGTTTTGCACTGAAGAAAACTAAAAACTTCAGATAAAGTATTCCCAGCAGTTTTTGTAGCTTGTCGTTAAACTTAACATCTGCTTTGAGGCCTGTGGCACGTCTAACATCGGTCCCTGAGTAATATCAAATGAAAAAATGAATTTCTTAAAAAAATTTTTACCTCAGGACCTGAGGGATGGCGAACATGAAGGCATCATGAAATATGATGCACAAGGTCCCTGTCAAGAAGTACGGGCCGAACTTGCGTGCCAGCGTCCTCAGCAGGAAAAAGCCAGAGCTCTGTTCCTTCTGCAGCTTCCTGAGGAGCTGAGCCTGGTCTGGCAGCCGGCTACCCAGAGCTGCGCCTGACGCCAAGGCTTTCTGCTGCCTGCATGAGGGAGAAGAAAGAAGAAGAAAAAAAAAAGAAGTCCAAAAACAAAATAGTTACAGGCAAGAAATTAGTCTCAGAGATGCACAAATCTGGTGTTGGCTGCTTGAAACAGACACCAATAAAACGTTAGTTTTTCCTGCCATCACTGATTAACCAAGCAATTCATCAACAGCTGTGGAAAGTATGGTTTGCAAATAATAATTACACTTAACGATGGATTTTCAAAGATGTGGATTATGTTAACGAGCTTTAAAAATGATTCAGGGTTGCTGTAATGACATTGCAGTACCTTTGTCCTCAAGTGACTGCTTGCTCTCTCTTTTTTTTTTTCTTTTAGACCCAAATGTTTGTCCTTGAGAGATCCTGATTTTCACTTAGGCGCAGCCACATGTCTGCTCATTAACTCAACTGGAAGCGTGCCAGTAGGGATATAAAACAAGATTATAAACCTGAACTGAATCTTTGGATGTGGACCTATGACAATGGTTTGAGCCTTAATGCCAAAAAAAACTCCCACAAGACCTATAGCACGTGTTCCTCTGTTGCTCCGCAACCCAAACCGAACAAAATTCATAAACTTTAAAGGTGGCTAAGCGTATTCATAAACAAAGTGAGGACCAGACTTGGAGCAGGTCAGACGTGTTTCAGTCTGTCGGGTTTGTATTTCGCAGCAGATGTTTCTCAAAGACACAGACCTGGATTTTCTTTCACTTTTCTAAACGCTTATACATTTTATTATGATTTTATATGCCAAGTGTGAGGATGCGCACACCATCCTTTTTGTGTGGAGTTTTGGGAAACACTCTTGCTTTTTACATGCTTTCCAGTGCAGGCAGGGCGCTGACGACTCACTACACTAGACCTGTAGTAGTGGTGAGTCACAGCATGATACTGTCACCACCAAACAGTAACATTGTGCAACAAGCACATTTTTTTTGATGGTTTCCTTTTGATAATTGCGTTGTTTTTTTTGTGTGTGTGTGTTTCTGTGGTTCCTCCAGAACGACCTCCTGGCTTCTTTACCTAAGTGCCGTCTGTTAATGTGGACAAAAAAGTCTTGCGACTCTTTCCAGACCTTTTGCTACTAATGAAATCTTTCGAATCATTAATTATTTCCCTGTGTATGCTGTGCCATAAAAATCCTAATGAGACATGGAGAAATGTGCAATTAAAAACAGTACAAAATGTAAACGGTTCTATATTTAATGTTGCACACGGAAGTGAATCAGATATTTCAGAAGATTGCTTGTCATCCGAGATACGTGCTTATATGGGTGAAAATCGATACGCTCTCACATCATGCTCGTCGCTACAGGTCAATTTCTAGTTCTCACTTTTGGAGCTTGGTGCATTCATCTGTCCAGTCCTGCTGCAGCTCGGAGATGATCTTGTGCGACGTGTCTTCCTTTCTCAGGGTCCACAGGTCCTCTGCTTCCAGTGGGGTGCGATACCCTTTGACGACGAGCCTGAGGGAGGTTGCAAGGCAGACGCTTCACACACCGAGGTCCATCGTCAAAACACACATTATTGTAAACAAGTAAAAACTGCTGCCCGTAAGTGAGTCATTATGCGTGGAAAAAATGAGGGGTTTTTGAAGAACCATCTTACCCAGTGAACCACCAGAAGAGAATCTTTGACAGGAAAGAGGCATCTTCCACGGGACAAGGGTTCTGCAACAGATTAAAGAGCAGACTTGATAGTTGGCTTTGCAGAAAATGCTCGCCACTAAGAGGTTTTTTTTTGGAAACAACACGCAGCTGGTTGATGGTTGAATGCTGTGCTTGTGAGGGGTGTGTTTGGGAGCGCTTATGTCAGTAAACAAGCCGGTAAACTCAGGTGGTCCGCTCTGTGGCGTGGAGGCCATGAACTCCCAGAGAGCAGAATAAATAGGGGGAAAGATGACGTTTTGAGGTCTAACGCAGACAGAGCGGAAATATGTCATCGCAAACTTTCCAGCGCGCACATACACACGTTCATGAAGAAACATTGTGTTTTTCTGTCACAGACTTCATGGCATCTCCTCCTCCCTCCCGCCTCCTTTTCCGGGTGTTTTCGCTCCTCATTATGACACTTTTACTTTTTTATCTCTGGACTTCCTGTCTTCATGTGAGTAACTCTAACCAGAGCACAGGAAAGAGAGGAGGTGGAGGAGCAAAAAAACCCCCAAAAAACGAGGAGGACACACCACTGGGTGTGTCCTCCAGGCCAGACAGTGGCTCTGGCACCCCACAGCTCCTCACCGCCAGCTGGGAATGGGTTAGGGACTTTTCTAGCTCTCCTGACACTCTGTCATCACTTGCCACTTTGATTGATAAGGAGCTCATTTTCATTCATCTGTCAGCTGCCAGGAGTCGAAAACCTTAGTCTATCACGGTTTGACGGCACAGCGAGATCTGTGTTAAGCAACGGCTTTCCTGTTGTGTGGCCGCAAAGTCCATGCTGCTCGTCGCGATGTTATTTCACAAAGCATGAGTTATTATAAAGGAATGCAGGAGCTCCATGTCAAACACACACATACAGTCATTCACACTCCTCTTGTAGGAAGTTGTTAAGTGTAAGAGGAATGAGGGGGGAGGCGGACCACATCACTTCCTGCAAAAGGCAAAACTGTCTTGACAACAAAAGTAAAAAAAAAAAAACAGAAAACCCACAAAATAACCTCTTTGGTGTTTTTGCTTCCTGGGTATCGTGTCATCATAGATGTAATAACCGGAAGTGGAATACATTCGTTTCAGCCTACCTTTTCCGAGACGGGTTTTCCTTGCGGAGGCTGATCGGCAAAACAGCACAGGAAGAGCTGGGCCAGTTGGATCGAGAAGTAGGAGAAGAAGGCGAGGTACCGTACAATATCAGAAGCAATGCCCTGAAAAATGAAACACAGATTAAAGAGACTGAAGATATTTTTGAATTTGTGGGGATGACGAGTTTAGTCACGCTTAAATTTAGCTGAGTAGTCTGGTGCCACTCAGGCAAGGAGACTTGCAGAAATGAGAATTTTGACAAAAGTAGACTTGACTTTATTGTTTCAGACAATAAAGTCTAACATACCAAGGTGTCTACATGCGGTCACTGGCCACTTTAACTACTTTAAAAATAAGGCAGCAACTGAATCCAATTAAGCATCTGAAGATGGTGAAGTTGACTTGGCGAAGTCCAAACAGAGGACTGGGAAAAGTGAGATTTAAGTGACTTCGAATGCGGTACGGTTATTGGTGCCAGATGGGCTGGGTTGGGTGTTTCAGAAACTGCCGATTCACTGGGATTTTCAGGACTGCAAACCACCTTTTGGGTTCACAAACAGGCTGAAAAGGAGAAAGTATCCAGTGATCAGCAGTTGTGTGGGCCAAAGTGCCTTGTTGATGTCGGAGGTCAGTGGAGAATGGGTGGATTGGTTAGACACAACTTGAAGGCATCAGAAGAGCCTGAAGAGCCACCCGTTTCCCTGAGCTAAATTGAGGCCGGGTTGTCATCACTGTGAGAAAACAGCAACTGGACGACTTCCTGTTCAAAGTCTGAAGTAGTTTTCCAAAGCGGATTTGGAAACTACTGCACTGAATGAAGGTTGATGTGTGACAATGCTGCAGCTGGGTGACTACTGACTGCAACTTCACAAGCAATTTATGTATTTTACAGCTTTTTGAGGAATCTGGACTGCAATTAATCATTTTTTTTAATCATATCGAAACTAGACTAATTGGTTTATCTCTGAAAAATCAAACCAAAAATGACCATTTTTAGCTTTCCCACCAAAAAATGTTGCTTGTGGTGGTTTGTTATCACTTATTTTAATGCAACATTTTTGCCAACACAAACAAACACATAATAAAATACTGAAAACCTTCATAGATGTAATTATCTGGCTAACTAACTGCCACAGGACTGAAGCCAATAATTAGATCAGGAACAAGCCCATCAGTTTAGTGGCTCATGAACCTTTTAAACAAAGTTTCTAACTTCCTGCTCCAGCTAGCTGTGCTGCGGCGCTAACATTAACAACACAAAAATAATTTTTTCCACCTGTATTGTATTTCTACTTAATATTTTCACATTATTACTTTTACTATTCCTGCTTGAGTAAAGTTAAAGTGAACTTGAGCTGCCATATATGTCAGCCACCACAATAGGGAGGAATGGTTGTTCAGCCACCGCCGTTACTGTACTAATGGCCGTAAACATAAACAAAATGCTTTTTTAATACAATTAGGTGGTGCTTGACTGTTTTTTCAATTTTCAGCTTTAAGAAAATTGAGAACATCCTGTAGAATATGGGGTAATTCATTGCACGTCCTATTTTGTGTCCCATTTTTGCAAAACCACCAAATTCCTCATATGGCTTTGGCTCGCCTTCCACATCGTACAGCAGTGGAAGGTTTATATACCAAGATCACAGACTCAATAAAGATTAATTTGGACTTGTAAGCAACATCAGGGTGAAAACCCAACAGTTTTATTGGTGTACTTTATATAAATGAAGCAAAAGCTGGAGCTGCCTCTCAGTCACGCAAAGGGCCTGTATCTGTAAATAGGGAAATTGTGGTTTTGAAAACCAGCACCCTTACTTCCAATCATGGGAGCAGCTTTAATATTAACCGCTCAGAGGCTTTTGTAAAAAGCAGGATGTGTATGTTATTCTTGACATACAGAATTTGTGGCTTCTGGCAGCATGCATTGTTTACCACTGGGTAAACGCTGTTGCCACAGCCAGCCTGTTGAGCAGCAGCACCAGCATTTGTGTGCGTGTGTGTGTGTGTGTGTCAAAGTGGCAGCCCTTTCAAACAGTAAAACTCTTTTTTTTTTCCACTGAGGAGCATGGAGAAATGCCCAGAAAGCAGATATAAAGAGGCCGAATGGATCTGGCCACACAGTGACAAACAGCCGATTCGGTCAGACAGCGAGTGGGAAAAATGTAGGTCAGGTGGCTAAGAATGGCCAAGGTCCACAAACATGAACCCTGTCAACTAGAGGCATCAATGCCATAACAACAATTAGGGGCTTCAGTGGTAAATGTTAAAAAATATGGTATTGTGTGATCTTAGAGGCGGACAGGTAAGAAAACTGACAAGCTGTGCTTCAACTTTTTCTTCTTTGCATAAACAGTTAAGAATCCATTTGGAAATAGCGAAAAAGAGGTCTATATATAAAGAAGTTAAAACTGCTTTTTGGTGAAAATTTAGAGGTTGATATTATATTAAACTGATCTAGTTTGAGATACGTTATGATGGTTCAAAGTCAGAGAAGAAAAGCTAAATCATACCTGGAGCTATCATATAGTAATGCAATTGCAGTGAGAACATCCTGACTTTAATTTCACCCAAGTTTGCTGCAGCCATAATTTTTAATTTCATTTAACTTTTAATTCAAGTCTGATAGGCTTAAAGTAAATATATATATATATATATATATATATATATATATATATATATATATATATATATATATATATATATATATATATATATATATATATATATATATATATATATATATTTATATATTTATATATTTATTAAACCAAGATTATAATTAACAGAAAACATAGATCAACCCCAAGCTTAGTGATTTTGTTCTGATTCTACTCACTGAGGCTGTCCTCTGCTGGTAAGGCACTGACTACTTACCATCGACCCATAGAACCCCACTTTTACTTTGCAGCAATGTTGGTATCAGCTATCTGGTCCTTCAGACTGTAAATGTCCTTAAGGGACTGGCTGTGCACTCTTGTGCACAGCCAGTCACAATGTGCATTAACAAATTGTTAAAATATTGATAGTTCTGCCCGTACTCAGTTTCTAAGATTAAATAATATTGAACCCAAATTACATCGATGTTTTTATGTTGATGTTATTTGGCAGAATACAAATAAAAATGGTTCCGATTTGATTGATTACCATAACCCTTAAAATATTTACGCACACAACTGTGCTGTTGATATTTTGTTTTTAATATGAGATAATATAATTGCACTCCACACAAAAGTGGAAAGCCATGCATCTGCTTCCTTCCAGCTTACAAATTACATGCAATTTTTGTTTTTATTTCACTCAAATCCCTAATTAAACATTCATATTAGTATTAGTATTGTGTAATTTGACACAATGTGAAAAGACTGAAGGGAGTTAATACTTTTTCCAAGGCTCTTTTAGACTGCTGACATAATCTAGGTATCTGCTGCATTATATTTAATCAGAGTCTTTGAAGGAAGGATGTTTCATTTAATGAGTCAGTGTTTTAAATTCAGACCTCAAGCAGTTGTTGCTACTATAGGTCTAATTGAGGCCTTTCAAACCCAGAACTTGGAGGCTAAGAATATAGGAGGTGTCCGTAGACGTCCGCTATGTTCACGTCTGTGGTTGCACGAAATAAAAATGTCTGCATCTAAGCTGCAAATGGCTTTGTATTATGTGTGGATGCATACATTTTCATCTGGCTGTGTTTACAGCGGTGCAGCCCCATAAACACAGCGCTGACGTTTCTCTGGTCTGACCCTGGGCTGCCATGTCTCACCAGCGTTTATCCCAGGGCCATCATTACTTTCCCCCCCATAGCAGTGTGGGAATGTCACGCTGAGGACGATAAAACAGAAATGCATGCGTTTTTATAGAAATGCAAATGCTACTGCATCACGGCTGTGTGTGTGTGTGTGTGTGTGTGTGTGTGTGTGTGTGTGTGTGTGTGTGTGTGTGCTTGTGCGTGTGCACGCGCGCGCTAACCTCTCCATACAACAATGATTGCAATGTCTGACAGGAGACACAGGAAGAAAGGGAGTACTTAAACACTCAGAGCCTTGACCAGAATTGGCAGTGTCATCCTCCAACACTTTGTGTTAACTTTAGCTTACCTTGGTTAAAACTCAGGCAAGAAATAGAAGCGCTTTGCTGACACAGGGTATATCTCACACTGAGCTGCTGGAGTCTTGTGTCTAGACTTTTGGTAAGAATAGACCTGATTAGATATTCTAGCTCTTTGTTTTGACACCACTAGTTCATCGAGTTCAAACTGGACACACAAACAAATCCAAATTGGATCATTTCCAGTTAAGACTAGAATATGACTCACTTGTAAAAATATTACATAGGGAAGCAAAGTGACCGAATCAATGGCCCATACTTAGTTAGAGAGAACAAAGGCGGGGTCTTTCTACCTACCTCATCTATGGCCAGCTGGATCTTTGCTCTTAGAGGCACCAGAGAGCAAACAACAGACAAGACCCAGAACAAGAAGAGGAAAACAGAGGAGCGACAGCCTCTTATTCTTTCCAACTGGATGATGCACAAGGCCAGGATCTGCAGGAAGACAGAAAAGAAACAAGATCTGAATTATCCACGGAGAGAGTCAGGGACTTACGGGATATAAAAAGACATTCAATAACAGCAACTAGTTGCACATTATTGGGTTTAGGTAGACTCATCTCTAAGCTGTACTCTGGTCAGGTACTTTTTGTAGTGGCTGCTAGAATTGGAAGGGGAAAATATCTAGATTTATTTTTGATATTTTGGATACGTACGATGGTGGTTTTCTTAAAAAAAAAAACAAAAAAAAAACATAACAGGTCTCTGGGAATTCCCTTTCTGCAGACTGAAACGTGATTTGGCTGACATTCATCCATGCCTGGTAGGCCGCCTGCCTCGCACACATTTTTCAGTGGAATCATAAACAATACTAAAAACATTCTTCACCTCAATGTTTTTTTCTTCTTCTTCTTTTTTTTTTTTTCCCAAAATAAAACCGATTTAGTTCTTGGATACCACCATTGATGGATTCATGCATTTTCTGGGGGAACGGCTATAATCTGCCCCTCACCCGCAGAGCGGTTAGCTGAGTGAGTCGTCATGTTGTTTCCCCAGAAATCACGGAGTGCGGGAAGAGTGTTGTGTCGCAAACCGATGGATCTTGTCACAAACATGTTCAGGAAACTTTCTGAGTCATTTTTGTCAGCTTCAACTATGGTATTTGGAAACATAAAAGATGGCGGTGGAGGTCAGCATGGCAACATGAACAGCATGAATTTTGTTGCATATTTTCTGCACATACGAGGCATGTCAACTGTTTCTTTGTGAAACATCTGGTGAACTTTCACCTGCTGCAGTCGGACCTTTTGAGTCAGCTGTGTTGGAACAAAGGCGTCTAAAACCTGTAGCTCACCTGCCCTGCAGGACTGCGTCTGGACCGATGACTCATATCTTCGGTGTGTTTAATGTTTTATGCACTTGCAAGAAATGTGCATTATTAATTAATTCATAGGATCAGCATCAGAATTTCTGTTAACACTGACATCTGTTTATGTCCACATGAACAAGTAAATATCAGCACTAAGCCAAATCTGACCTAGTAGGAGCGGTGTCATTTCTTAACTACGCTACAGCACCGGAGATTTAAAAAGTCAATAAATCACGTAAGTCTTCGGATGCACTCATTTTACAGTTAAAATATTCTTAATAAATGCCTTGTCAGGCTTCCCCTGATACCTTAAAAAAAAGAGGAATTGGCTTGAGCTGACTGCAACTTGTGAGCCTATCAGATTTTGAATCATATGTTGGATTACACGCGACTTATTACAGTTTGCGTAACTTCGAGGACGTCAGATCTCACCGGATTCTCAAATATTATTATGCATTTCCACTTCTCACTGAGCTGCAAACGTCCTTTTTCAAGGCCCTAAGACAACATGGCTCCCTACGGTTCCCTTGCACAACGATGCACTGGGATCGGGGATGAAAGCCGAGCTCCTTTCTGCTTTTGGCCTCCTGCTCCGTCTCCCCTGCTGCAGCAGAGATCATCTCTGTTTGATAGTACAACAACAACAACAACAAAGGGTGGAGCGAGCTCGATCGCTAAGGTCTGAAACAAACCCGTCTTCTAATTAAACGGGAAGTGTGTTGTGCAATAGCGAGGAACACAGGCTTTGCGTCACTGAGTTACTGATTTTAGCTGGTGATGTGTCTATTTCTCATCTGTAGTAAGTTAACCATATACTTTAAACAAAAAAAGGGCAACAGACAGAGTTGGTCTGTTTCATCTCCCGCATGCAGGGAGCAAGATGCTATCTTGAGCACGGTGAAGAAAACTCTGTCTTTTAATAAAGACAAATTTGGCAAGTGAAGGGAACGATTGGCGAGAGACTTTTTTTTTTTTACAGGATATCGCGGCCGTCTGTCCTTTAGCCTCCTGCTGTGACTAATTACATCCATGAAATAGAAGATCTTTTTTGGGGGCGCATCCCTAAATACAAGAGGCGTCTCAGTGTATTTTTGTCCAAACACGTGCCGGTGTTTACTCAGTCGTCTGAAAAGACCACAGGTCAGTAAGACCGTCTGACCTTAAGAGAGGGAGACTGAGCAGGACCTGTGTGAGTCTGCAGAGAGAGAGAGAGAGAGAGAGAGAGAGAGAAAGCTTTGTGAGCCCTGCTGCTCTCTTTGGACTCTTTGCAGCCGTTCAGCACGGCCTGTTGCTGTTTTGTAGATTTCGCATCCACTCCTGCCAGAGCATAAACAACATTTTAACTTGTCATGCCACCCATGCGAGGCTGCACCACTCCTCCCTCATTTTGCCTACACATACAGGTTAAGTGTAATTTTACAACTGCTGGAAATGAGTAAGATTCACGTTTTGAGAAACAACTGCAACTAAAACCTTTCTCTGATTGCACACTAGCCCTTATTTCCTATAAATATTGTTGTGTGTCCCAGCCAGCCCTCATGCCACCCTGATGCTGGTCACAGAGGCCGTGGCGGTTTCATTCAGGATGTACAGACCTAGAATGTAAACAACATCTGTTGAGCGTAAAAACTTTTTTCACAGCTCCAGTCCCCTCCAACGGCGTGCGATCCCCTTCGACTTTTCTCACATCTTGTTCCGTCGACGAAGTTTGATTTATTTTACTGATGTGTGAAGACAATGTCTTCCTAAACCTGTGTTTCTATTTGACCCATTAATCTTATAACACAGATTAATGGGACATTAAAACACAGAATGATTGAAAGAAATGATTAAGAAGTGGATATTTGAAGTCTGACTGAAACCTTTGCGATTACAATCTACTTATTTTTTCATCTTTCTGTTTTTGTTTAGTTGTGTTGTCCTCTTTTTAGGTTTTGTTTTAATAAAAATGTTAATTTAAGCCCTTTTTCTCCTGGCTTTTATTTCAAATTGGTGAAAAAAAATGCTAAACAATAATCACAGACATCGTTTGAAACGTTTATACCGCGATGCATTTTTCAGGCATGTTGCCAACCCGACTTGGAAGATCCTGAATATAAACTGATGGAGATTGCTCTATTTTTCCAGAAACGTTAGTACGTGGCCAAAAAGATTGTCAGCAGTATTTTCAGAGGATTTAGATCTATAATCAACTCTAAATACAAATGGAGACTGAATTAAATATTTACCAGAATAATTTAAAACCATGAATCCTTTTCCTCCACTTTAAAAATCAAGCATTTCTTTGTTTCGGTCATTCTAAAAATGTTATTATTTATTTATTTTTTTTTAAGTCAAAATACTTTTACAAGGCACTGCAGATCTGAATACCTGACCTGTCTGAACTTTCTTCAGATATCGTAATGCATATGATGGATTTTGGGAGTCTGGCCAGGAAAGCGTTCATATTTGGAGAAAAACTATTGTTTTTCTTTCTGCTGAGGCTGTGAAATGAACCACATTACACCTTAAATACAGTTCAGGGCAGAACAATGGCGCTCAGCGCCTCCTGTCCAACTGTACACCTGTAAACTATAAAAAGACTAAAGCTGTCTGTGTAATTAGGGTCAACACAGACTACAATTGTATATCTTAAACTTTATATTTGGTGGTTTTGTGTTTTTACTTTTTGTAAGACAAACCAAACAATTGGAGGAAGACCCAATGACAGGAAAGCAACTTCATCTTCATTAAATACAATTATAGCATGAACTTTATCTTGATGCACCTTTATAATTTTACTGTTGAGCTGCAATTCAAATCCTTCTGTTTCAGACTGCTGTCCTGCAGCTAAAAGTGCAGATCCTGTTCGTTTTAGCTGCATTTTCTCTCATAATATCGAAAACATCTGGTTTCCCACTGTGTGTGTTTTCCCTTGTGACACACGGTTTGTTTCTGACGACACATTTCGAAAAGTTTTTCATGCTCTGGAACTTTGCACATACGTACTTTACGCTGAGTCCTTATCAGTCTGTAACAGATGTCATGACATTTGTACCCTGCACTCTGATGATCGATTATCCAAAATGTGTAGTGTTTACAGGTCACTGCTATATTGACAAAGCCTGTGACACTATAAGTCCGTACCTGGTTAGGCATGTTTGCACCCACGTGCCTGGTGAGCACGCGTTGTTTGCTCTGTGTGTATTTTTTTTTTCATGTCTTTGCGTCGTGATGCGAACCGGCAGGATGCAGAGTCAAATATTCCCAAAACGTTTTCTGTTGCTCACAGAAACTCAGTAAGAGTGAGAAGTAATGAAATGTCAGGTGTTTTCAAAAGGCAAGCTCAGATGTGAGGTCTCTTTTTATGGCTCTATAAAAAAATAATAGGAATTTGGTCCGAAAACGGACAACGGTGATACATGTTTTTAAAAAAAAAAGAAATAGAGACACACAACTTACCACTGTCATGCTACGTATGATGGGGCTGAGTAGGAAGACCATGTGGTGCTGGATGTCTTGGCTCCTCTCCAGCAGAATGTAGAAGAACTCAACAAAACCAAATGAGGCCAGCAAGAAACCCAACAACTGCGGGAAAAAAAAACCAAAAACACAAAAACCAAAACAGGTTAATTGCCATTAAGAGTGAATCTGTCAACGCATATTTGTCCTTTTCTTTCTTTCAGCTGGACCTGTGAGAAAATACAACCTGTCCATTAACCTCTGAAGGTAAGCAACAGCCCCTCCACTTCCTCACAACCCTCCAAGGATTAAGCTGGTGTAGTAATGGTTCATGCAGGATCAGCACAGGGGGGAAATTCTTACACCGCTGCCCTGCAGCAAGATACGTCTTAAGTTTGCATCCATGAGTTTTACATGTCAACTAGCCTTCCAAAAACATGAATGTCGGGTTAGTTGACCTGTCAGAATTGCCTTTGCTTAATGTGTGGTTGTGTGTCCAGTTTTTCTGTGTGTTGGTCTGTGAATGCCATTGACTGCTGGACATAGGCACCGGTCTCTTTTGCAGTCCTGGACGGATTAAGCAAGCGTAGAAAATGGGTGGATAGATGTCTCATGCACAGTTTTCACAGTGAAACAAACGTCTGGGTGTAAAGGTTTGCTTGTACGGTTGCCCGTCCTGTGTGACGACTTGTTTGCCCTGTGCAGGACCGGCGACTCGGCTCTCAACCGTTGACCTCTGAAGATAAACAGCTGTCTCTCCGGGCCCCTGTGACCTGGAGAGGATAAAGTGGGATCAAAACATGAGTGGCTGGAATCTCACCATCTTGGCAGTGCAGAGGCAGGACATCTGGATCCGTCCGCGGTCATGGCAGTAGAGATGGACGCAGTAGAAAGGAACCAACAACCACAGGTAGACGCAGGGGACCCACACCAGCACTGTGTTCTGGAAACACTGGGTTAGGTCGGGGTTAGCTGTGTACCAGGTGCGGTTCCAGTCCTTGAAACAGCGAGGGAGAAGAAAAAGAATTGCAAAGAGTTTGGTCAAGGGAAAAGATCCAGATTTTTGACAGCCATGTTAGCGATTACTTTTTAAAATCCACAAATTAGCTACAGTGCAAATGTTCTAGACTTTAGTGCAGCTTGTGCATTGCAAGTAAGCCAAGTAGGAGCCAAGAATATGTGCTGAATCCTGACGATCTTAGCTAGGAAAAAAAAAAGAAAAAAAGCTTTTCTTTTTTACAGGAACCTAAGTCAGTTTGGGGAGTGTTCTGACGTTTCCGTCTGCTCGGCCAACAAAGTAGGAAAATCCGGAGTAAAATTGCCATAAAAGATACAAGCAAAGAGTGGCAGAACTTGGTTGTGATGTCTTCGTTTAAAACAATATGGTGGGATAAGTGGCTTGTTGTTCTCCTGCTTCCCTTGTTTATCACCTCAGTTGCCTAATGAGGGGCAGGGTGTCTGGCTGTGCTAACGAGACTGCCCTGCGGAGTCACCACAGGAAGCGGTTTAAGGCTCTGAGCATGGCAGTGGAGTCTAGTCCCGCTGGTAGACTCCCAACTAGGATGAAGCGGAGCAGCCACAATTGGTGGCAGCTGTGTGGTTATTATGTAACAACCCTCCTCCCACAGTGAACCAGCGCAGGTGACTGAGGCTTTGTTCCTTGCAGCATGTTTGAGGATTTACCAACAATCGGTACCGCTTCTTGTTTCTGAAACCACAAGATCTGAAAGCAGAATCTGCCCAGAGGGCGACACACACTGAGCACACGCATAAATCTTCAAATCTGGGCTCATTCAAGTTTTTGCACAGAGAAACCATTTTGCACGTACGCATAGGTGAACCCTTGAAAGGGCTGCCCAAATACGTTCAAATGGTAAATCTAAATGAGTGGGAGGCTAGTTTCACAGACCCGTATGACTCCTGCGGTTAGTGGCAAGTAGATGTTCAAAGCCCTTTTTATGCAAAAGTCCAACCTGCCACAACTCAATCCAAGCACTTTCTTCTGCATTTTGCTCAACCCTCGTCCCGGTTCTCACCCCTTTGCCGAAGTGGTTTCTGTAAACTTGCCTGTGCCAGGAGCTGCTGCAAGGCGTCTATTTTTACGAGACAAACACGGTGATGTGAAAGCGGAGAGCAGAGACATCTTCTGTGCCACTGCAAAAGTGCTGAATTCATATTTTTACAAATTCACCATTTTGAAACCCTGAGAGGCAGACGTCTGGTGAACTCCACAAGGATTTCCAGGATCTCTGCCTAAAAACACTGCATCAGGGAAGTGATGTGTCAAAAAAAAAAAGAGAAAGAAAGACCCGTTAATGTAATAAATGTCAATCTTTCTGTCACCATTACGTTTTGATAAAAAAGACCTGCATGTTTTCCAGAGAAGTGGATTTGTTTGCTAAGTCAGATTTCCTTGCAAAACCACGTCAGTTGTTGGCAAGACCAGACGTCAGTCGTGTCAGTAATAATAGTCGGGTTGTTTATCTCAAATGAAGCAAGAAATTAAATTGCATCTAACGTCAACACGAGACATCAGTTTTGATAAGAAAGATCAGTGTGATTTCCTGTGATGGAGCATGTGACCTGACCATATTGGATGGTTGGACAGAAAGTACAAGTATATTTAGTCGTGTTGTTCTTCTCACTCAAAGTCCCAGATAAGTCTAAAAGGTCATTCTTGAGCACTTTCTAGTTATGTTAAATATCTAATAGGCAAGGCGAGATGGACGGCAGCTCGCAGTAGCACATAATTTGTTGTATTATCTATGGTTTAAAAACCTGCAGGAGACCTATAGGCACTTCTGGAGAACTTTCAACATTTAGAAGGCAACGTCACACCTTGATACACTGAAAAGCGCCGTGTTTTCTGGACTGTAGAGCGCACCTTACGCGAAGCCCACCCACACAGTTTTTTCAAAAAAACTGGAGAAGAACATGCATAAGCCGCACTGGGCTATAAGCCACATGGTTCACAAAAAAGTAGTGGCTTATAGTCTGAAAAATACGGTAAAAATCCTCCAACTGCTGCTTAAGTTGTTCAGAGAGATTCAATCACCCAGACGTCTCTGCACGTCGAAAATTGGCCTCATTTTGCCCACCCGGCTTCTCGATTCATAAATCTAGCAATATCAGGGGGAGAAGCTCAAAAGTATGAATAACACTGATGAAAGGTTAAGTGTTGCTGTTTGAAAGGCTACTGCCACTGGACTTTTTCCTGGAAAGAGGATTGATTGTGCTGTTTAGCAATCGAGCTAGCCTTAGCCAGCTAAGTATCCGCAAGAAGGTGTAACACTAGTTTCTACTTGACTACCTTCCTTGTGGATCTATAATTTTGTAGCATCCATCTATAGCGTTGGCAACGTTGGCACTTTAGCCAAACACAGACACACTGGCAAGACCGATGCGTGTTTATCACAGATGAACAAGCAGAAAATAAAAACCCACAAATCCTAGAGCAACAGCTTGGCTCAAAATTTTCATTTCGAATTTCTTTCAATTACTTTAGCTTCTCATTGGGGGTTTAGTGGGAAATCTTGTTTTCAGCGGATAAATTAACAGCAAAGAACATTTTGCCCTCCTTGCAGCTAAACTTACATCAACTTAGGCGACTATATCAACTTTTAAAACACACGTTTATGTTAGTATTTTTGTTTCTAGATATCATGTGATTTAATGACAGAGGCTGGCTTCTCACTCTCTCTATTTGCAGGTGAGTGATGCTATTTTTTACACGTGCTGCATGCTTTGCAACAGACAAGACTGACTTCTTTCCAGGCATGTTTACCTGTTGCAGGAAAAGTTTTTTTTTTCAGCTCGGCTCTCTCTGGAAGTGAGTGAGCAGAAAACCTCGCATGAAAGTACTTCAAAAGCGCGTAAAACGGTTGACTCAGGTCATGACGCAGGGTACTGTGCGCGGCAAACATAGCACAACAAAAGAACATGTTACAACATCCAGCACACTGTCACAGATGTAACGTCAGCGTGTTTTTGAAGTTTCATGCAGAAGAAGCGTGCACATGATGAAACACGGTTTATGCATACTTTCTCGACAAAGCATGATGACCACTGTTTTGATGTTTTGCAGAAGCAGAGACAAACGCATTAGCTGTAATGAGATCCAGAGCAAATTAAAGGGGGGACGGTGGGGGGGGGCATGTTGGGAATGAGTTCTTTCATTTCCAGCTGGCTCACAGCTTATTCTGCTATTTTTTTTTTGTTGCTGTTGCTAACCTCCACATTTCAGAATGTGGAGGTTTGCTAATAAATGAGATTTGAAAAATATAACAAAAACATTTTCCAACCAAGGTAGCTTGGAGTATTTAACTTCTCATCGCTCTGCGTTTCAGTGATCCAAATCTCAGTGATTTGGATCACAGGGTAATCTGTCTTGTTCCCATTCACACATGCAATGACCTGAAAATCCTTTGGTGATTTTTCATTTTACACAGACGAGCTTTGCAAGATCTTGTACTGAAATTGCTGCACAAGATTTATCGATATCAGTGTTGCTATGACAGTTGTTGGCGTTTTCTGAAGCTTTTCAGGTAAGCAGACAGCTAACAATAATACAGATGGAAGCAATTGTTCAAATCCTGAAGATGAGGCACGATCAGAAAAACAATCAAAGATTTTAAAACCAACAATTTTTCTCGTCATGCAATCTCAGAAACAAGACCCCCGTTATTTAAAAGCAACGCCACGTTCATCTGACAGAAATTCAGAAAGAAGCGATTAACCAAGCTGCATATGGTTTAACTCTTAAGGCTTTGAGGCAAGAAATAAAACACCCAGTGAAGAAATGTGACTCCGGGGTCAGGAAACACATCATAAACTCACCCACAGAGGGTCCAGGCCACTCAGTCTGCAAAAGGCGTCCATCCACTCGCTGGTTCCTTCCACCACCGGCGCTCTGCTCGTTTGGGTCGATCAGGCCTTCTCTCCACTCAGCAAACTTTGCACACACTCTCACACGTTCTCTCTCTTTCTCTCTTTGCACCACCACCAGTGTATCAATATATATATGCGTGTGTGTGTGTGTTTAATTCTGATCTCTTATTGCTCTCTTTTTCTAGTGGAAGCACTGTGAGTGTCGAGCCTCTGTGTTTCTTAGTGTGTGCTTCAGCTTTCCTTTAATAAAACATCTTCTGTCTGAATGAAACACTTTTCTTTTCTCCCTGCCAACCCCTGACTGTAACTTGCTGCTGCCCAGAGATCCGGTGTCTTTCTGACTCCCAGTCAGCCTGGCTGCTGCTTATGAGTGAGTCTCCTTGCCGGGTGGGTGGAAATCTCTCTCTCTCTCTCTCTCTCCCTCTCTCTCTCTCTCTTGCTTACTCACTCACTCAATCGCTTACTCACACCCCTCTCTTCTCTCCCACATTTACTGGATTTTGATCAAAACACCGCTTCCCTCAATGGGATGACAGTCCCACACCCAGACTCACTCCTCCCATTTCGACTCTCTGCCCCCTCACCTCCTTTCTCGGTCCTTCTCTCGCCCACTTTCCCCACATCCCAAACAGACCAGTTGTCTGGCCACAAAGTGTCTCGTTGAACACAGAAATACCCTTTAAACTGAGACGAGACACACTCCAATAAACGCCACGCTTATAGGATTTGTTCTTCATATAAATCCGAGATAATAGCAAGTAAAGAAATTTGTCTTGTATCAGATTTATGGCACATAGTTTAAGTGTCTGAGGAAAACTGTAAGACATGTTTGTCTCTGTCTCTTCAGAAAAAGAGAAATAGGATTATGCCTCACAAAACGGACCTTGGACATTTCCGCAATCCGTCACATTACATTGGGAAAAGTCAACATATTTTTAACGGGACGCTCTGCAGCAGACCGACTCCACGTAAAATGTGATTATGAAGTGTGCTCGCTTCCCTTCTGCCCTGAAACACACATAGGAAGTTCGCTGGAATCAATTGCCTTCTGGAGTCAACTAATCAGTGAACTTAATCTGAGAATGAACTCAAATGTTCTGTGAGGGCCTTTCACTCCGCGCTGCTCAGTTCATCCGTCCAGCCACTGTCTAAACCAGAGGTCCGCAGCCCTGGTCCTCAGGCTCCGCTGTCCGGCATGTTTTAGCCGTTTGCCTCCTGTCTCACATATGGCATAAATGAAAGGGCATCTGCAGCAATGGCAGGCATGCAAAGGAGGTAAAGCAGTCATTTCAATCATTGTTGAAGACGATTCTCATTCAGTGACTTCTGCGGACCGTGGGGTTGGGAACATAGAGACATAGAGACACTCAGGACAAACAGAAATGCATATTCACACCAAGAGCAGCTTAGAGTAACCAACCAACAGTTGTTAAGAAGACGGAAACTTGAACTGCGAGGGCGCGGCGGGGGTACGTGGACAGAACCCTAACATGCACGACGAGAACGTTCGAACTCCGTGCAGAAAGACCCCTGGACGGGATTCAAACTTTGGACCTTCTTCCTGCGAGACAGCAGTGGTTCCAGTTGAGTCAGGGCGCAGCTATGACACAACTTGTCTGAGCTAAATGAAAGAGCAAATAATGTGCAAACCTACCAAGATTAAGATGTTGTCTTGTATTTTCTCAATCTGTCTTCCTCTCTTTTGTTTCTATCTCCCATTCAGCTTTGTTCCCCACCTTTCTTTCATTCTTCTTCTTCTTTTTTTCCCCTTTCTTTCTCATCTCTGTGTCCAGTGCCTTTGAAATAAACCCAAAAGCAATTTCTAATAAATTGTTATACAGTAAATATATATGGGAATCAAATGCAATAGACTTAAGCTGCAACGCTCCACTTGTGAATGTAAGTCTATTGGCATCCAGACAAACAGTCTGGCTTAATATTCTGATCTTAAACGTCACGTTTTCATCAACTGTAAGCAGAAAATCATCACAGGTAACTGAAATGAAGGGTTCGAAAACATCGGTCTTTGTGTAATTAAGCTATATAACGTTTCACTTAGTGAACTGAGTTAATCAGATGTATTATTTTTTTCCCCCTGATACTCAGATTTATTGAATGGATCTGCAATAAATCACCCAATGTACAAGCATCTTCCGATATTACATCAATGTTTCAGGATTTATACTGAGCCGAGTGTGTTGAGTCTCCTCAGTGATGCAAAGCATCACATGCATTTCCAGCCATTGCATAACTTGCTGATACTGTGAGAAATAGATTGCATTTGGTTAATTAGTCATCCCGTTAGCCTGGAACCTGCACTGTAAGTGGAAAACATGAAGTCATTCCACAGCATTTCTTCAAGGCATCCAGATCAATTGGATAATAAGTTTTAAAAGTCTGTGTTCCCGTTGGAAAATCTGGGGAACATGAAATTTTGGCAACGCAGAGCGAAATTACTTCTTGGAAAATGAATAACAACAGAGCAATTTCATCTAAAAAGATAAAATAAAATAAAATGCATGAAAATCTGCCCCTTTAATTATAGTCACTCTTTAGAAAAGACATAAAACGCCAAGGACCGTCCTCCAAGCTCTTTGTTGTCTGCAGAAATGCATCACCACATGGAGAGATGCTGGTCAGTCTTGTGAGGAGTCGGGGAAAACTTCAGCTGCGCAGGAAAATATGACAGTGTCTGGACCGGGACTGACACCACCGCCGGCATCATCATCATCACCGCAGAGAAGAAACATGGAAAGCTTGGCAAGGAGGCAGACCACCGCCTGGGCCTGGTGTCTCGCCATGTGCAAATATGGGATTATTATTCTTAAAAAAAAAAAAAAAAAGGATTCATCACTTCATGTTTCTGCTCCAGGCTAGCTAGTGCCTTCAGGGCAGCAATTCAACTCACTCCTGCAGCAAAATGGAAAAGGTTATGCAACAAGAGCCAGGATTTAGATGTGACTTAGTGCTTTTGTCTTAAAGTGACACTTCAAGGTAAATAAAGGAGAGCGGTGTGTTATGAAAGGAGTAGAAATCTCGGTTACAGTCCCTTGCCGTTTTGGGTTCACCAGACCAGAACCCCCTTTTCTAAATATTTGCTGTGTCTACACGGCTTGTGCCAAACTGCAAACTGAACTTATCATGGCTTCCATTCAACAATAGCGTCCTTTGTGCCTCTCTTGCATAATGCCAGGCTTTTAAAGAGCACAGCTAAAAATGATTATCTTGACATAGCAGAGTTGGTTTGTTAACTATAACGCTCTTCCACAAACATCTGGGCCCCTCACAGAGCAGCTGCATTCAGCCTGCAATTCAATTACACACTGTTTACCGATTCTGTGACTTCTGAGCAAGTCGGTTAAGCTACATTTAACTTGGGCGTTTCAGAGTTAAGGGAGCTGGATCGAATTTATGAATAAAACCTTCTGAAAATCGCGTGCACGTGCGCTCCGTTGTGTCACATAAAGTCCCATTTGGACACGCTGCAGTTTACAGTTGCCAAGCAGCAAAGGTTATCGTCATGACTTTCACAAGGCACAGTAAATGACCAAAGTACGTCCCGCATTGCCGTGAAGGTTCGGGTACAAAACGCGTCGGTGCATCTTCGACAGAAATTTGGATAAATGAGGCACAAGCGGTCCACCCAGCCATTGTTATGTCTCCCACGGTGCTGCAGTTACAGAGAAATGGTCTGAAACGCCGCAGCCGCCGAGGTGTGAGGGTGTGTGCGTGTGTGTGTGTGTGTGTGTGTGTGTGTATGTGTGTGTGTGTGTGCGTGTCTGTTAATGTAGCGCGACATGAAAGGTTTGCAGCGCCCAGAAATTCATGCAGTTTGGTGACTAAGAAAAAAAACAAAACAAAGAAAAACCCCAAAGGGTATAGCGTGTGGGTTATTTATTATTCATTTATTTTTAATCCGATTGTCTTCTCGTTAGCGCTGGTGGCCAGTTGATGTCATTTAATGGAGTCTTATAAATAGTTCTCATCCGAATCACGGTTGCTCATTGTGTCTTGAAGCTGGCCTGGTTTCGGTTCGTAAATGCTGCCTACGAAAGGCCTGTTGGTGAAGTGTACACATATATATTTTATGTGCTTCCTGAGTGGAGACGGGACTAATTCCTCCCCTCTTGGGTTCAAAATATACATATACTGTATATATACATATAAACCCTCTTAATGACTCTGAGCCAGGTCTCCTCAGCTGATCATTCCCAGACAGGGGCTTGAGGTTGGAGGAGGCGGTGCAACTGGTGGAAGAGAGAGAAAGTAGCACAAAAACAAAAGCGGCACGCACGATTGTGCGCGTGCGGTGAAGGCGGGGGAAGAAGTGCGCGAGCCAGCTGATGGTAGAAGTGGGGAGAGGACAGGGGGGGGGGGGGGCCCAAACCCAGAGCGCGTGCAGAAAATATCCAAACCTAAAGGAGATTCGTTGAAGCCAGACGGTCAGACTGTTTACACCAGCGCAGAAAGAGAAAGCGGAGAGCTTGGACCCAAAGGGAGGCCGGAGCTGGAGCGAGGCCATGTGCGGTCATGGCGTGTAGTAGTAGTAATGAGGACCCGGCGGGCGGTGGATGGATGGATGCAGAGGCTGGGCTGAGGGGGTGGCAGTGCCCCAGCCAGGCCATGGCTGCGTGGTGGTTAACCAGTCTGGGTCACCTACACTTCCTCTGGCCTCCCTCTCTCTGGGGGAAGAAAAACAGTCTAGTCAAAATAATGGTGTCATTTTGGCTTCTTACGTTTGAGCAAGAAGAAGGGGGGGAGGGCGGTGGGAGGGTTGAGACAGATTTAGAAGCAGCAGAGCAACAGGAGGGGCCAGAAACAGTTGAGGAAACAAGCAGGCAATATATCTGCTCAGTGCTTTCTGCGTCTTCTTCTTCTTTTCTTACAACTCTTAATTTAAGACTTAGTGAAGTCTTAAATGAGTGCCGCAGCTCCAGTGCAGCCTGTAAATTCAAATAATGTCGGCCCACGCGTGCAAACGAAACGGCGTCTTCCGCTGCTCCTCCACGCGAAGTCCTAAACCGTCCTCACCGTTTCAGTCCGGTCGATCTTTGACTACGACCCGCTTCCCGTCTCTCAGCAAGACCCTCCGTGCTGGGAAAGCAATACGAACAAGAGTGGGAGGAATAGTTTGACCTCCTCTGTGGCTCTTTGTGCATCAGATCCGTTTCTCCGGCCCTGCAGACCCCTGACAGTCTCACATGTTGCTGTGAGTGAGTCCAGCCTGCAGGTATGTCACACCCAGCTGGCACCGGCCCCCTCTCGGCCCCACTCACAAGGCCTACTCAAAGATTGATCCCTCTCATCGCGTTGCAGAAATGGAGAGCCTTACCAAAGCGTTTGCGCCTCTTTTCACGTGTTGTTTTACGTGGAAGGTCAACGTGAAGTAAGGCGTAATTACACCTTCAAATCGGGCAAACTGAACCTCTGCCGGAGGCTGTGGAAGGTTTTCTTAATTTAATTTTACAGCAGCTTCACTGTCCCTCCTTAAGAAAGGCATGCCCTCAGCATGATGCTGCCACCACCTCACAGCAGGGACGGTGTGTCGAGGGAGCTCAGTCTACTACATGTTTTCTATGTACGCTTTGCAGTAAAAACATAATGATTATTATCTGTTTGTTTCATCCTCTTTTTTATGCTACTGGATTCATTATGTTAGCAGTGTTGGCTCTCCATGCAGCTCACATGTTTGACCTTGATTCTTTGCTGGACAGAGCCTCTGCAGGGCCTCCTAGAAGTACTTACAACTAGAAGAACTTTCACTGGGATGGGAACCAGTGACAGCACTTCAGTGGCTCAGTGATTCTCCATTTAACTTTCTGTCTTTTCCAAAAACAATCACCAACGTGAGCTGCGACCACAATTGAACTCTATGTACGCAGATCTTCTTTTTCCCCCCCCCCATTGTGCCACGCCTGGACCAGGGATCTGTGTCTTTCTTTTCTCTCTGTTTGAGGCAGATGGCTAATAAAATCTCTATATAAGCCTTGCGAGCTTGCGGTTGTAATGAGACAAACTTTCTAAAGGTAATTGGTAATCAGAGTTTATTTGAGTCACTGTTTGTCAAACACAGGTCCCAGAAAAGTAAGTGGGATCTCTGCAGTGGGCACATAATGACTCTGCGGAGGTTTGCAACCATAGATTGGTGTAAAAGCTGGAGAAGGAACAAGCATTTTCAAATGCAAACCCAACTGAAGACGATCTCTCTTTGGAGTTTTTTTTTTCTTGTTGTTTTTTTTTTTTAGCAGGTTTCTTCTGTTTGGCGTTTCGTTGTTGCTGCAGCGGTTTTGATTTAACACATGGCTTTGTCTCTGTTTTTCCCTCAAGTCAACAATAATCAGTCTGCTTCGCTGACCTTATGACCTGGTTTTAGCATAGTTAGCCTTTTTTTTTTTTTTTTTCCTCAGGCAAAACTCTAAACAAAAGCAACCTGGAGCTGTGAAACCTTCCTCTTGTATCTCCAAGAGACCAAAACGGGATTATGTAAAATGCCGAGCCACCGTTTCGGTGCGCCGTCTGTTTGGAACGATGTCCAAATACGACTTTAACCATCTTCTTCTTCTGAAGGTAAACACGATATTTATTCTGATTCCTATTTGTCTTGCATGACACCAGGAGACAGCTGGTTGGAAAATGTATCCAGAATTAGGGAGATAATTGTTGGGTTGAGCTTTTGTTTTTCTAATCTTAACCTGACATCTCCAAACCTCAGACATAGTAAAGATGCTCTTTTTTCCCTCTCAGACAGCAGAGGGCTGCCATCATTTTCTCAGCTGTCCTGGAACCCGAAGGTGTCTGAATGAGGCTGTGCTGTGATTACTCTTCAGAGGAAAAACCACACTGGACGACATCCAGCCAGAGGAATGGCAGAGATGCCGCAGGATCACTTTGGAGCATAATTTTCCAAACAAACAGTGTTAATTTACAGTGTGTGTATTTTTTTTATTTATTTTTTTTTTACATTGATGGGTTCTCTTATTTGCCAATATAGGCAAGGGCAAAAAAAACCCTTGAAGAAACAGGAAACACCAAATGTAGAAATTAAGTTTGAGATATTTGTTAGTTGCTGCACTGAACAGTCACTCTGGCAATTCACAGGTTGTTTATCTTTTTTTAATCTGTTGTTCTGAGTTCACACACTCTTCATGCAAGTGAATTGTTCTTTTTTTTTAAGCACATTTTCTGTGTTTTCATCAGGCAGACACATTTTGTGCTGTTTTCTACACTTTGTCCTGTTTTAATACAATAACTGGACACAGAATATGATTTTACCAACGACGAATCATATAATTTCTTGGATGTCATTCCTGGAACGTTCCACGGGAAAAACAGTTAACTAAAGCAACCTACACTGTTGCTTTTAAGGATTATGTTGGTTTATTGGTTTATGTAACAGGGACAAAGTTTAAAAAAAAAAAAAAAAAAGAATCATTGGTTCAAACGTACCAAATGTAGTTTGAACTTGTTTTTCTTTTGTGGACCTGAACATTGATGCAGTTGGTGGCACTGTGGCCTTGTAGCAAGAAGATCCCGGGTTTGTGTGTCTTTATAATAACTGTGTAAAGACACACAGTTATTGTGTTAACAATAATCACTGTGTGGAACAATTAGCACATGAAATGTGTGAAATTCAAT
Source organism: Poeciliopsis gracilis (assembly GCA_911649635.1). Classification (NCBI taxonomy): domain Eukaryota; kingdom Metazoa; phylum Chordata; class Actinopteri; order Cyprinodontiformes; family Poeciliidae; genus Poeciliopsis; species Poeciliopsis gracilis. Next base: position 6,965,645 of record CAJVRI010000128.1, read on the forward strand.
GCAAATTATGCCATTCTTCTCTAGACACGTTAATGTGCTGACACTTCTGGTTTAAGAGTGTATCACAGAAAAGATTGTTTTTTGTTTTTCTTTTGCAGAAAAGCATATAACCAAACGTTGGCTAGTTTGATTGTCATTTCTTAGATTTCTCAGATATCCATCCATCCATCCATCCATCCATCCATCCATCCATCCATCCATCCATCCATCCATCCATCCATCCATCCATCCATCCATCCATCCATCCATCCATCCATCCATCCATCCATCCATCCATCCATCCATCCATCGCCTGCCCCAGCATGCACTCAGTTTTTTTTCCTTTTTTTCATGCTGCTGTTTAACAGGATATTGCGGCTTCTCTCCTAATGTAGAACAGACGTGTTATCGCCCCAAAATAGCACCAAACAGAGCTTCATGGGACAGCCCCTCGTCACTGGTTGCCCAGCATCCCGGACTCGTGACTCCCACTTTAATAGATCCCGGAGCCTGGCTCCCACTCACGCATGGTCCTTGTGACGTACAGAGGCACCAGCTCAGCACAAATCACCGCAAGAGCAGCAGCAACAAAAACAATTCCTCTGCTTTGCCCTTGATGATTGAGGACAGATCTCCTCTAAAAATATCACGGAGGGAAACTGAGGGGGAGGCTTGGATTGCGGTTGCGGCATTTATTAGGGAATCATCCACTCCCTAAGGGTTGTAAAAACACAGCCTGTTTCAGGGTGGAAAACAAATGGGATGAGTACAATGTGGTGAAATGATGTTGTGATTGGCAGCGACGTTTTTTTTTACTGCTTGTTGTAATTATTTATATATAGATATAGTCATTTAGTGCTGTGTCACGGTTGATGTGCAATAAGCTTGACATGGCTAACAAACATTTCCACACAGGTTCCATCTTAAAATCTGTGACGTGTTATGTTTTTGCTTAAATCACGTCTTGAAACGTGCAAAACAGCATGAAATTATATTTTCCTTTTTCTCCGGAAAGTTCGCTTCAATTACGAGAATGCATGGGAAAATAAGCAACCGACTGTAAATCAAAGTATTTTCACACAGGGTGTATTACTCACCCGCGTCTTATTGCGGGGCCGTTTGTTGCACTATGTACTCAAACGTTAGAAACCTGCACTTTTCACCCAGTAAATCAGAGAGTAAAAAACATGACAGACTTCCGGGAAAAGACATATAGGACAGCAGGGGGGCTGGGCTGCTGGAGCGAAAAGAGCCGCATCTTGAGGGAAACCGGAAATTATGTTCAAATGACAGGTTTCACGAACGAAGGCCTGCTGGCATTTTCCATTGTTTCCTTCATTAAAAATGTAAAAACTATTGAAAGATCTTTGTGATCTCGACTTCTGTTGAGTCCTACGAAACTTTGCGGTGAACATTATGAGAATAATTTCCTCTAAATTATTGTCACATCGCTAAATACACCTTTATACGACATTGCCAAAAACATTCCCTTGTCATTTCCTATATAAATGAAATTGAGTCATTTCCTATATATTAAACTATTCTTTTCCGTGGCTTAATATGTTATTGGAGCAGGTGACAGCTTGGAAGTACTACTAGTAGTTTATTTATGAGATTGTTTGCCATGCCTTGGTCCAACTATGTCACACAGACACAAATCATGTGTTGTGTGATTTGTTTGGGGGCCTGTTTTATTTAAAAATTCTCTCGGTCAGCAATGTCGATTTTTCTCTTTAACGTGTCCGCTTCTACTATCCAATTTTTGTACCCAAAGCCAACATGAAAACCTTTTAGGAGCGTTTATCACGTACGTTTGCACGATTCTTTGTCGAATCCCTGCAAAGGTTCTCAGCTCCTGATAAATAGCCCCACACCATAACCTCGTCTGAGTCAAACTTTATACGGACTAATGCTGTTCTTCTGGCAGCTGTCAAACCGCTGGTGCTTTGCAGCGAACTTTGCGATGTGAGGCTTGGATGCAGCGGCTTGGAGCAAGTTGGAAAGTTTGAGCCTGGCATCCACTGACCATCCTGTAACTTCATGTGGCCTACAATTTTGTGGCTAAGTTGCTGTTGTTTCCAGTCGCTTCCATTTTATTATATTACCGCCGGTTAACTATTAGTGGTGTGCCTGGTCAATATTCAGAAGTGAGGAAATTCCTCAACTGGACTTATTGGACAGGTTGCGTCCAGTCCGGACGCTTGCTGGCTGGAGGTCAGCTCCGGAGTGCGACCCATTCCTTCAATTTTATAGCAGTCTGCATGCCAAGGTGCTGGATTTTACATACAAGCGGCCACAGAAGAGTTTGAGACACCTGGCTGGATTCAGTGATTCGAAGGCATGATCAGGCTTGTGCTGTACATAAAGCAGCTCAGACTTTTCTTTTACCTTTTAATGCTCAAAAAACAAAAAAGAAAGCTGTAAGTTGGGAAGCAAATTTTCCCTTTTACATTTTCTTAATGAATCACATTTATTATTAGAGATCAGTCACAACATAGTCATTTTCTTAGATTAGTTCTCTACATTTTTGAAAGGACAGAGAGAGAATTTCATGATTTTTTTCTTCTTTTTCCAAATTGCTAAAACTATAAATAAGCGCCATGCAGGCACAGATTGTTCAGCTTGGACATGTCAAGGCTTTTGGAGGCCTTGAATAACATTCACATGCATTGAACTGTTTCACCTTGAGGCCGTCTCTCTGTTTCTCCAGCCACTCCAGAACGCATTACTTCTTCCTCGTCGCCTTCCAAAAGTTTAACCTTCAGCAGCTCTTCAGGTTGTCTTAGAATAATAAAATGTGTCTTTTGCAGAAAATTATATTCTCCCACTCGCTCAGGTTATAACAGGAAATAATATTAGCTACCATAACTTTGCGGATGACACACAGCTCTACATTACAATGTCACCAGGTGACTCTGAACCCATCCAATCACTGAATAAATGCTTAGAACAGATAAATGTGTGGATGTGCCAAAACTTTCTCCAACTGAACAAAAACAAAACTGAAGTTATTATTTTTGGACCTAAAGAGGAACGATCTAGAGTCAATGCACAGCTTCAGTTATTACAACTAAAAACTGGCGATCAGGCCCGAAATCTGGGAGTAGTGATGGACTCGGACTTGAACCTCCAGAGCCACATAAAGACAGTAACAAAGTCGGCCTTCTATCACCTGAAGAACATCTCCAGGATTAGAGGACTAATGTCTCAGCCAGATCTAGAGAAACTCATCCATGCGTTTATCTTTAGTCGCATTGATTACTGCAACAGCGTCTTCACAGGCCTGTCCAACAAATCAATCAAACAGCTGCAGTTGAGCCCAAACGCTGCTGCTCGCGTTCTCTCTAGAAACAGGAAGATAGAGACATAACACCAGTTTTAAAGTCCCTCCACTGGGTCCCTGTAGCTCAAAGAATAGACTTTAAAATGCTGTTGTTAATTTACAAATCACTGAACGGTTTAGCACCACAATACATTAAAGATCTGCTGTTGTCGTATCAACCTGCCAGACCTCTCAGGTCTTCTGGTTCTGCTCTGCATCCCCAGAACCAGAACCACAAGAGGAGAAGCAGCTTTCAGCATCTATGCACCAAAAATTTGGAATAAACTTCCAGAAAACTGTAAAACAGCAGAAACCCTGACTGAAGGTATACAGGTAAATCTCAACTAAAAACACACCTGTTTAGAATTGTATTTGAAATGTAATATGTAACAATGTACTTTTTTTTTTTTTTTTCCTGTTGTGGGCAACGGGGCCCGGTGAATACCCGTGGTCCGGCAAAAACAGGCGCTTGAATTCTGTGACAAAAACTTTATTCTATGTTGCATGACTTTGTGTTTTGTGTTTATGATGTAAAGCACTTTGAAATGCCTTGTAGCTGAAATGTTCTATACAGATAAAATTTGATTGATTGATTGATTGATTGATTGAAAACATTTTGACTCGACGTGATCTCCTTGCGACTCTCCTAAACTCAGAAAACCCTGAGCTTTTACAAAGAACTCCACCTGAAAATGCTGGTGAAACTTGCTTTTGGTGATCATCTTTGGGTCGTCTCGGTCTGGGATTACACAATATTACATGAGTCACAATACGACCTCAAAGCTTTGTGTTTGTCATTTGGATTTGACGAAACAGACCGACGCAAACCAGCACATATTTGTAAATATATATAAAAATACACCAGTGTGGCGTTCTTTGGTTTTCTTGACGTCGTTTGTTCATTGGTGTTCTGTAACAAGCCTTCACCAAACAGACTTAAATATATAGTGACATAAAATGACACGCAGGAGGACTCTATTCATTATGTAACTTCTGGAAGCAACTGGATCTTGGTCAGGGGCATCCAAATAAAAGAAGGTGAAGAAAACATTCTTATTTGCAAAATAATATTTGAAACCGTTTATCCTTTTTTCTTTTTCATCCGGTCCACAATATGCACGACTTTGTTTCTATTACATGAAAACCAAGTGAAAGTTGTGATTTCACCACTACAATGTGGAAAAGACACTCCGTTCTCTCCAGTGGCCTGCAAAACAGGACATTTCCGGGAAATTTATGTCCAAATGCAGCAGAGGGGTGGAAACAGCTCAATAATATAACAGAAATCTCTGTCATCTGGTGGGAATTACGTATGAGGTCTTTAAAATGGTGGCAGTAGGTGGTGTTTTAAGAGTCTTGGTGAGTCGAAATCTGAAAATGACTTTCTCTTTTTAGTCTTGTTTTATGAGACATTGTGCCTTTTCCAGAGGGCTACCACCAAACCCATAATATGGTTGGCTTTTTTAAACAATGTTACATAACTTTAATTTCTTTCTAAACCTTGCTTTGAAACAGTTTGGGATGACTAACTTGTTGTTTTCAAGGGGAGTACCATGCCGTCAAAGCACTTGAGTTGCCTCCCGCTCCACTCACACAATACTACGATTCACAGCTCAATAAGCACCGGGAAGGTATTCTCTATTTCAACATTTTGCTACGTTGCAGCCATTTTTTTTTTTTCCCCCAAAAAGGAATTGAACTCGCTATTTCCTCAAAATTTCTATACAATGCAATTACAGCTTTTCCTCAATGCTTTGTCAAAGCTCCGACGGGGGCAGTGGAGCATTTTCTGCCGTCGCTCTTTGCCGACCCTCTTGAGCTCAGTTGGATTGAACGGGTCATTCCATAAGTTTTCCCCTCCATGCTGGATATTGGCCAAATTAGTGAAATCAATAAGACAAGAGGCTCAAACATTTTTAGTTCCCCTGACGGCCCCAAGCCTCTCCTCAGCGTTTCACCGATTTGAGCTGTTTGAGCTCATCAGATCTCAGGATGCCACCATCTTCATCCTTCTTCATCCTTGGTGTGTTCAGGCCAGTGTGCGCTGGCTTATTTCGGTGTTCCTGACTAAACCATAATATGTATTTGCATGAAGTAAAGGGGCTACATGCAAATACATACCTCACTTTTAATTTGCAAAATACACAATTTCTTTCCACGGCGGAGTCATGCACCGCTTTGTGCTGGTCAAAAATTTCAACTAAATATCTTTAATTTTGAGGTAGTTATGTGGCAAAATGTGAAATGCCTCGAACCGGCTTGAATACTTCTGAAAAGGCCCAAATTTAAGATGCGAGTTCAAGTCTTGAAAAGATGGAGTCATTTCAGTTTTTCTACCCCGGGTGGCTTCTGCTAATAATTAAAACTTCAAGGGAACTGGTAAAGCAAACATGATTATAAAATACATTTACACTTTAAATTTCCCCACCACATAGTAATTCCGTTATAAAGCAGATGCTTGAATCTATTTTCATCCGTCATTAAAGGGGGAAAAAAAACAAAAAAAAAAACAACACTTCCTTGACCCAAAGAACAGTCGACTGAAATTATGACGTTTGTAAGCTGAGACAATGACGCATGTTGTTCTTCTACTCGTTATATTGCTAATTTTACTTAAAATTACACACCCCACACACCAGCCTTGGGAGTCCCACCACACAAGTCAGAGACCAAATGAGACAAGACCTATCATGTCTTCCCTAAGTGAGAGCAGACGCTGTTGACTCAGTGCAGTCTAGAAGCGCTTGGGCTGCGTCCCGCCACAGCTATGCACCGTCTGACCAGAGCCTTGGAGCAAGGGTGTGTGTAGACACACACGCATCCGCGGATGCATGCAAACGTTATGCAAACACAGTCAGAGACGCGTGCATGCAGGTTCTCAGACACATGCATGAGCCAGTCGCCCTCCTGAAGCTCTGCGGTTTGTTGCTCAGTCCTCAAATCTTGTGCAAAGCATGCAAGGAAAGGTGCACTTTCTCTTGACCTTTGCGTCCTTCAGTTGAGCCGCTGAATTTTACATAACTGCGATTTGTTTCTGTCTTGTTTTTCAAAGGGGGCGTTCACTCTTTGGGATTAGCTATGAATCTTGCAGGAATGTCTTTGCCTTAATTGCCTGTGCTGAAATATTTATTTTGTGTTTTTGCTCCTCTGATTCTTCAAAGAAGAAAAGTTACTTTCCAGGCCCATTAGGACATTTTTTTTAAGAAAAAATGTCTTTTGTGACAAGTCTATACCATTACACTCCCACTGACCTCACATGACAGGAAATTCACAAAAGCATCAAGACACACAACCGGAAGACAATGACATAACATGACAGTCGTTTGTTAACAGATGTGAGGTCATTCGCTATTTGAAACTAGAAATACTCAGAGTTCATCAAATCTAAATAAAAATAGCTCCAATAATGACCTGCAACTGTGCATCAAATTTAAATAAGAAACCTTTAAAAAGAATGGCAGCGTTGTTTAGTGTAATAGATGTTTTACTAATTATTGTTTTGCTGAATTTGGCAACAACTAAGAAAAAAAAAAAAAAAAGAAAAAGCTTTATCCCTCTTCCTTAAAAGCAGAAAAAGTGCAAAGTTGGATGTGCATAAGCTCGACTGAAGACAGAGACATGTATAATTTGTCTCTTGATATTTACTTTAGAAGCATGCGCTAACTTATTCCTTGTGGTTCATAATTTGTACAACGTCTGAGACAAAATCTCACCGAACCCAGGGCCTTAATCTTGCACTTTATCTGAGATGAGACAGAGATTTCTTTTGCACCATTTTTCTGACTCTTTGTCTCTGTTTGGAACTTGGTGGAGATTTGATCGAGTTATGGAAAAAAAAAATGAAGTGTTTTGCAGGGCCTTTTTCAGCTCCCTACATTTTCATTTGATAACCCTGCAGCTAAAAAATAGTTCAGCTGTAACCCTGTCGAATGACATCTAGTCTAATAAGCTATGGGCCACTCACATTATTGTTGCTTTTCATCTTATGTTACGTTATCTTATCTAGATATAAGTAGATCGACATAAAGGTGCCTCTGAAAAGTTTTGAGTCAGAAAAACGTTATTTTACCTGAGCATTTGCTGCTGCATTTTACATTTATGCGCATCTTCTCAAAAAGCCACAGAGACAAGAAAGTGCCATTGATGCAAGTTATTCAGGGTGATCTCTCCTGATGTTATAAAATCTGCTTGTGGAGGATTGCCATGTCATAGTGCTGACTAATGAAAACAGCCTAGTCAGTTCGACTCCTATAGAAGCTGGAAGGGAGTTCAAGTTGCCAGCCTCCTTAAAAAAAATCCTCCATGTTTTTTGTTCTTTTGGACATATTGTGTTTTGACGTTGAACCATTTGTATTTCATAAAGACAAACTTGTAAATCTACTACTTTCCGATTCTGTCCAGCACCAAACTTGTGACGTTAAAGACGTCTGGAAGTTATTAACCTTCCAGAGATCCACTGCTGTGGCCCAGTGTTGCTGCACAGTTGCATACTATGTTCTGAGAGTTGGTGCAGCAGACGGTTGAATGTATATTTTTAGGGCCAGATACTGACATCACTATTTGCACTCCTGATGAAATGAGACCGGTGGAGATTCTCATTGCATCTCATTTCATTCTCTCCAGTCGCAGGATAGGTGATTTTCTTCTCTGTTGGCCGGGCGCTGATGACCACACTGAATGTTGAAATGTTCCTTTTTGTGACGTGCGTGTCTGTTTATTAGCTTACGAGTAGAGAAGAAACATATTTCAATACAGCTTCTGGATTCGATGCGTCTCGATGAATGTATATAATTATCCATTAGCTTGAAAATATTTGCGATCACAGGCGACAGTTTTGCCTGTGGAGAAAACATAAGAAAAACATGTTGAGAAAAAAGGCTGCATGTGTCCCAAAAACATAAAAGCAAGGAGGACAGACTGAAATCCTGCATGAAACACAGGAATGGACAGCAGAAGATTACTGCCAAGTTGTTTTCTGAGATGACTCCTTATTCTAATTACATGAGACATCTGGAACATCATTTCCCCAAAAAGTGAGGGATACCATGAGTTTTCTGTCATGCCAGCAGCGAAGCATCCTGATGCGATCCATGTGTAGGTCTGCTTTTCATCCAACAGAGCTCGCTGGCTATTCTACTCCGGACTGAAGAGAGGTCTAGAAACATCACTCAGGAAAAGCATCTTCCAACAAACAGCCACTATTAGGAACGTTTTGGTTCGGGGTCGGGAAACCTCAGAGCTCCTTGAGTCCTACTCTTTGAGAACCAGGAAGCCAATTTCTCAAAAAGCAGAGAGAAATTACAATTAACTCCAAATACTGACAGGGTAAGACCGTGTCACTACGAGTCATTGCTTCGCCCAAGAGTTGACATCTAGCATGAAATGCGTGAAGTTTTTCCCATGTTAGGTAACAACTGCAAACTTCTGTGTATTTTAATACACATTGGGATTTAATGTGCCAAGACAGCGTAGAAGGGAAGTGGGGAAAAAAACTGTATGGCCTTTAAATGCATGCGTTCACAACAATTGCAGCTGAAAAACGTTTGGGGATGAACTCCACCAGCGCCACTGATGAAAACTGATTCATGTGACTAATTAACATGATTTCATTTAGGAGTAAGCAAAGAGAATTGAATATAATTACATATTAATCTTCTCAGATGTAGTTGTTGAAAAATCTAGAAAACCATGTATGAATTTCCTTTCAGCTATCATTATGAACTGGATCGTTGTTTCGGTGTTTATTCAGGAAATCTGAATAAATTACACTGCAGTTTCATTTTGACATATGACAAAATGAAACTACTGGAGAAGAGTAAATAGTTTTGCTTTAAATTAGTTGTAATTTACTACCACTATGATTGAAAAAAAACTGTAGTAGATTTCTGAAATATTGTTTTCTCTAAGTCTGTTTTTTTTTTTAACTGTTGCCTCTCAGTTCCACGTATCACTACCTTTTTTCTGACCTTGAGATATCAGATCAGAAATTTCTCTCCAAAAATCTGATTTTACTGAATTAACGTCCCTGCTGGTTATTTCAAGATTAAATATCTATGTAACATGTAGGAAAAAAAAAAACCCTTCATAAATTTCAGCACTTGTTTTCATCACCCCATGAAATCGGAAGTACGTTTATTTTCAGTAACAACCAAATCCAATGTGAAAATACAGAACCAAGAGGAAACGCTGCTTCTGTGGTGCGACTTTCCAAACACCAGCAATTAGTTGCTCTAAATTAGAAGCAGAGAAGATCACCAAAGACGATTATGAAAGTTACTTGAAATGTTTTTTTTATTGCAGTAAATCCAACATACGGTCGCCCTGAAAGCCCTGGGTGACCCACCGATACGAGGCCACACATATGTAGCAACCCAGAGTCAGACAGACAGATAAGGAAACACATATCCGGTGTCTCACCACAAACACACATACAGACAGAACCAACACACCCTGCCATTTACGGCCCTGGGGTTGTTTACTTTTGACCACCGTATTGCTGCAGCAGTCAACCTCTTCACACATTTCTGCACTCAGTCTGTCTTAGGTGTTGTGTAATTTGTTGGTTTAATTATTATTATTATTATTGTTAGACATCAAGAGCAGGAATCAGACTAATATTTACTGATGCAACTCACGACAGCGGGATTATAAGGGATCGTGGCTGTAATTCTAGGAACATATTTTGTTTCTTTACTTTTCAGATTAAGCTGAAATGCTAAACGGAGCTTTTTTTCAGTAAAAATGTGTTGACTTCAACTGAAATCCTTCAAACTGGGACTAGCTGGTGTACGTGAGCTGAAACGTCCCTCTGCCTATTTTAACTGTGCTGCACTGCCATCTGTAGACCTTCAAAAATAACACAAATTGCTCCATAAAAGCCCTCATTTTCTTTGCCTAATTGCCTCTTACACAACATGTCTAAACAAAGAAAACAGTCAAAATTTGTTTAGCACAGAAAAACAAAGAGAGAGCAGCCGAAATGTAATTTTCACCTTCAAATGTTTGTTTATGCCCCACAGGCCAAATATATGTAGGCCAAGTAAACTGTGAGCACTGATTTAGCTGGAGAGAGCGCGGATTTGTTTGTGTTGTGACAGACAAGTAAATTATCCTAGGTGTTGAACCTGTTCACCTCAGCAGCTCATGATCCTGTGTGATTTCATGAAGCACAGCGGGTACAGAAAACAGGAATGAAGCTGGTACAATGCTCTTCAGTTCTTTTAACATTTTGCGTTTAAAACATTGTTTCAGAACGAAATTCTATTTTTCCTCTCAATGCACAAAGCACTCTATCATGTGATTTTGTTTTGGAGGTATGTGTAAAAAAACAGCAACAAAAAAATCTTACATACGTAAGTATTCACAGCCTTAACTCAACAACATCGACAGCAATTAAAGCTGCACGTCTTCTTAAATATGCTGCAACAAAGCTTTGGGTGCGTGTCTCTTTTCAGAGTCACCAGAACTCCATCAAGTTGAATGGGAAACAGCAGTGCACAGTCATGTTCAGGTCTTGATAGAGATGTTTGATCAGATTCAGTCAGATCAATCAGAGGTTTGGGACTCTGGTTGACCACTCAGACATCTAAGGAACCCCTGGAGACACTATTTTGATTTATTTTTTATTTATTATCAGTTATTATTATTAGTAGTAAATAATAATAATAATAATAATAATAATAATAATAATAATAATAATAATAATAATAATAATAATAATAATAATAATAATGTTTAATCACACACTGTGAGTCAAATAGGCCTTAATCTGTATTTAGATTTCTATCATGGACATATATAATTTGAGTCCTCTTTTGGCGTTTACTTGACAAAATAGCTTACTTTACTCCAGACTAAGAAATGTCTGAGGGTATTTTAATCGCTGTCTGAGGAACAGACAGGGATTTAAAATAAATCCCGTTTCAAAAGGTAATTTAATCTAGAAGTTGTTAGCCAATGTTTCTTTAATTAAATGGTACAACAGCCTGCCATAACAGGGCGCAGTCGTGAAGCGCGGCTACGTCATAAGTGTGCGTTTGATTCGTCGGCTGACGCTCAAGGTCCCTGTCGCATGTGTTTTTCTGCGGTCGCAGTCGAATCCCTCGCCAGCTGTGATGCACAGAGCGGCGCCCGCGGCTTTCTGTGACTGGCCTCAGGTCGTCAGAGCAGCGATGATCCGACGGAGTTCAAAGTGCGCAGGTGAGCTGCTGGTTCCTCAGCGCCAAGCTAAAATGCTAAAAACACTTACCTAAGCTAGCCATGACGTAACTGTAAGTCTGGCATCAAGCTTGCATGTTTACAATGAAGTTTCATTGTAAACGTGCTTAAAACAAAACAAAAAAATGTACCTGCTTGATGTTAGTGGAATATTTTTATTCAGTATTGAATCTACCACTTGTTTTCCCCCTGCAGTTAGAGATGGACACCATCTTTGAAGGATTTCCTCAAGTTACTCATGCTTTGCGTTGTAATGTTTACGTAGGCTGCCTGCAGAACAGCGCTCGCGCCTACAGCGTCGTTCCTGCGCCGCGCGACAGCGAGGAGAAGGAGATGATGCACCGGATGCTGCGCGTGGATCACGCGGGTGAATACGGTGCTAATCGCATCTACGCCGGGCAGATGGCAGTGTTGGGCCGGTCTAGAACTGGACCACTCATCCAGGTAAACATGCCATTGAAAAGCATGGGTTCTGACCCACAGAGTGAGGTTCTGACCCACAGAGTGGGGTTTTGACACATAGTGGGATTTTGACCCATAGTGGGATTTTGACACATAGTGGGATTTTGACACATACTGAGGTTTTTGACACGTGGTTTGTCAAAACCCCATTATGTCTAAAAATTGTCTGTCACTACAAAAGGTCTCATTAAAATATAATTTAAATAGAGGTCCAATATACTTGCCAAAAATTGATAGTAGGAGCGTTTTAAAAAGCTCCATTCTGTGGCCAACTATGTTTCTCAATTTATATTGAAACGTATGAAAGGTTATTATGACCCCAAATAATAATAAAAAATAATAAATGCTTGATGCTCAAAGAACGACAGCACCATCGGTTTATTCCCGTAGCAACTGTTTTTATTTCTCAGCCGATTTGCTGTTCGATATCTGAGAATATTGCATTAAAACCATTAATAACAGTGAGAAAATGTTCACAGTGAGACGACAAAAGAGACTCGGGTTCATACGTTTTAATTTGTCAGATCCATTTTTTTTTTATTATTTGATACGTACTTAAATACTTTAGTAGATTTATTTTTAAAAAGGAATCAAAATTTCTACTTATTTTCAGTATGTTGTCAGATCAAGCTGAATGGTATGAGTAGTATTTTAACTCTCTTTCTTTTTTTTGTTTGTTTGTTTGTTTTGTTTTTTGAAGCAAATGTGGGATCAAGAAAAGAAGCACCTATCAAAATTCAATGAAATCCTTGCTGAGAGCAGAGTTCGACCCACGGCTCTTCTGCCACTCTGGAACCTGGCTGGGTTTGTTTTAGGTCGGGGCAGCATATGAATATAGTATCCTTATAGCTGTAATGTAGAAAAGACAATAGAGACGTAAAAACTCAAAACTCTCTCGACATAGCTGGTAAAAAGATGAGACCGGTGTTTTATATGCATTCATCTGTCTTGTTTCGCACGTCCTCCAGGGGCATCCACCGCTCTGCTGGGTAAAGAGGGGGCCATGGCGTGCACCGTGGCCGTGGAGGAGAGCATCTCTGAGCACTACAACAGCCAGATCAGAGCGCTGATGGAGAGTGACCCAGAGAGATACACTGAGCTGTTACAAGTGAGGGCCACACTTCAGAATGCTTGTACTTTGTGTTTTAACTTTAAGCGGAAAGTATTCGAGCAAGCCCCCGACAAACTGACTGAAGCTGAACTCGAATGACGACACTTATTGACAATATTTCATTCGTACTTGTTTTATCGAACTCGAGATTAAGAATGAAGTCTGCAAATGTTTGAAGTTGTTCAGAAGCGGCGCTTTCTGCGCCACATGTTATGTATTTTACTTTAAGCGATATCTATAGTTGACTTGATTAATTAACCTGAACTCATTGCTATTCATGATAACGCAAACTCTTGTATTTCCTGCCTTATCAATTAACATTATTCCCCAAGGCTGGTTTGTTTAAGATCATCAATAAAACATGTGTATGACACTTTTTTTTTTCTTTTTTTTATCAACAAATGATGAAATTCATTGTTAGCACCGAGAAGTGATGTAAAAAGTGTTAATTTGTGGTTCCTTTCAATAGGTGATAAAGGAGTTTAGAGACGATGAAATGGACCATCATGATACAGGTTTGGAGCACGATGCCGAATCAGTAAGTGCCTTTATGAAAAAAACTACTGAAAATGTTCTCAATAAATAATATCTCATATCATTGAGTCTTCAATCCATTTAAACCCATGTTTAAATAAACATAAGTACAAGCTGTGTCGTATTAAAAAAGTAAAATGCGTTTCTTGTGATTTTTTTTTTTTTTTTTTTTTTCAGCTACCTGGATACTGGCTGCTAAAAAACGCAATCCAACTGGGCTGCAAAGCTGCGATATACGTTTCTCAACGTGTCTGAATTCGAGCTTAAACGCAACAGAATTCCTTTTTTTTTCCGTTCTCTCTTTTGGAAATGTTTGATGTTGTCATCAATGAATGAAGGACCTTGTGACGCAGCACAGACGTGACATTTGGTATACATACTTTTTTAAAAAAAAAAGACATAAATAACTCAGTTCTGACTGCATCATTGCAATGCTCTAATTATGCTTCAGTTTGTATGTACAGCTGCTTAAATGCATCAATATTATTTTCTGGAATATTTGGTTTTAGCTTTGCATTATCAGTAAAGCTAAAAAACAAAACAAAAAAAAAAAACACTCCTGTTGTTGGTGGGAAAGTTGGCTAACTCTCTTTAATAAATAAGTCCATAAAATATTTGTCCTCAATATTTTAGACACGACGTTATACCATTTTCTGTTTGTCTTGGTTAAAACCGTGAAAAACTGAAACGCACACGAGATGTTGATGCTCGTGCTGTACCCTTCAACGTATGCTCATCTTTCACATGTAATAGTTCACGAATCAACTTGTCATTCATCTCAAGCCGCTAAGCAGCTGTTCAGGCTACATTAGGCCACTGAGCACGAAGCACTGCGTGAACGCAGAGAATTCCCTGAGCACTTTGTTCATAAATTAAACGCTCCGTGCCACAAAATCTGACACAGCTCAACGAATGAAAGAAACACATCGGGGCGACACGTAAAATATCCATAGACTTAAACTTTCTCACACTTTGTCACTTTACAGAAAAAGATGAAGTGCCGTCAGTTCTCAAACAGATCTTGCTGACGGAAAGTAATCGTCCACTTTCCTCAATTTGCTCAGGTACAACCTTGTTGACACGTTTCCTCTGTCAATAAGCAAATTCAACTTGGTAGAGCATTTCCCCAACTGTGACTAAAACCTTACAACATAATTAGTCCCTTATTATCGGATCAAGACCTACATTTTCAGCGTTATTTATACTGTGTATTAATATTGCTGCTGCACTTGTAGTCATCTTTTTTTTTTTTTTTTAAGTGATCCAGTTGCCATTTTAAAACTTTACAGTAAGTTATGTTGACACACTTCAATTGACTTTTTATTGAACTGGCTTTATATTGTAAGTTGCAGTGCCAACTGAAATTAATATTTAATAATTAATTATAGAAACAATTTATGATAACTAATCAAAGGTTTTGCTTTTGACAGTCTGTAGGCTGTTTAATAGGAGCATCCCCAAATCCTCTAAAAGGTTTGGCTCAAGGGTTATCAGATCTGATAAACCATCTTCCCGTCATCTCTACCCACATCGTGATGCTTCCTCCACCGTGTTTAACCATGGAAATGGTGCATTCACTGCTTATCTTTTTACTACTCAATGCGCAGCATTTTGATGGATTAACCAGCTTTTGGAGGTGGTACCGAATACAAATGCACACCAACCTTTTTGGATTTCAATCCTTCCCAATCAAGGACTGCTTCCTTTTGGTCCGTCACACAAATCCCTCCCACCCCCCCAAAAAAATACATTTAAAGTTTGTGATTGTAAGGTGACGATGTGCAAAAGCTTAAGGCGTACAAATGTTTCTGTAGTGACATGATCAGCTGAGGTCAGTCGGCGTACATGAGCGACACAAGACAATGGGGAGCCGTGAAATTCAAAGGTGGATCGTTTCGCATCATCTCTGCCCCAGATTAGTAGCGCTGACAGGTTTACAGCGAGGTGTAACTGTTTAAATAAAGCAACACATGTACAGCTCCATTCCTAGCTGCATTCTGGGTGACGAAGTCACCACTGCATAAAGACCAGGGTGATGGCTCCGTTAAAAGCGCTGATATTGTTTACCAAAATCTTTCAGTGCCACAAATAAATGGAACAATGTCCACCGCATAGTCCAAGTGTCTGGTAATGCTGGCATAGGCACGTTTTAAGACAATCAGAGAAATCATTCCTGCTCCTGTAAATGTCAGGAGTTCATGTGCACGGTTTCTCAGAATCGCTTCCAGAGGAATCTGCTGAATTACTGACTCAGAAACTGGCAACAAGAAGTATGTAGGGAGCAATAAAACTTTTACGAAACTGTGACTGTCTTGCTATCCGTGAATAATTGCTGTTGTAAATTTTGAATAGCACGGACAATACAAATCTCCATACGTCATTAAAGCTTTCGGATACAGGCTGTAATACTTTCTGGCTTTTATACCTGCAGTCTGTCAGTGTTTCGGCTTTGCAGAGGTTCAAAGTGAGTAATGGGCAGCGTGAAAATAGTCAGACGGGAATTTAGCGGCTGAAGGTGAGCTTTAATGTCCAAGCAAAACATTTGATGGTGAAATGACAATTTTCATCATCATTTCTTTGGTGTTTTATAATTGAATTGATGTGAAACGGGGGTGGCGATGGCAACTGGAATAATGTACGTTTCCCTCCAGCTTCCTTCATCAAGTGCAGTCCATTTGCAGTTTACACTTGGGATTTCAGTTGATGCGCTTGTAGTTTTACCATATTAAATGTATGACATATAAATAACCTAGAGAACTGTAACATAAGGTAAAAAACTGCTCAATTTCTCCTTTTAAATAACCGAATACTCAAATTTCAGAGTAAGCGTACTCTGAAATTTGACAATTTCTAGCAACAATTAAATGCTAATTACTATAAAACAATGGGAATCGTATATAATAAAATACACAAAATTTGACACTTCTTGCTGTTTGTGATTGTGACATAACACAAGGCACACTAAAAAAAGAATCCTACGCTTGTTTTTAAATAGAATGGAGAATAATTAATATAGCCATAGTCTATAATTAAATTAATACAGCTCTTGGTTATCACCTCCATATCACCTCTCAATCAGCTCAGAAGGCTGATTCGTAACGTACTGCTTCGTTTGATGCCGTACGCCGTTCATCTGTTTATGTGACTGGTTAACCCTCGGAAAAATCCCGTGTGAGTCTGAGGAGTGAATGTAGTTATGAGAGCGACCACATGTCCACATGTCTTCATAGCCGGAGGTGACAACACATGATGCAAAGGGCTGACATCATTTCAGCTGGAATCTCTGATTTACGGTCTGTCACGCAGTGACATCCACCAACTGCTTTGAAGAAAGACAAAAACAACACAAACCAAGGTCAGTCTTCTAGGAAGGTGGATCGGTGTAAAACGTGTTTGTTGTGCGAATGCAAAGCGGGACACATTTATGCACAATGTTTTCCACATCTACGTCTTCTGTGAAAAATGTAATTATAGACTGCATGCTGTCCAACAACAAGCATAAAAGGTACATTTGTTTTTGTAACAAGCTACGCACAAAGGAAAATAATAGATTTAGGTTGAAATGTAGGCAAAAAGGTACACCTTTCACAAATTATACAACAAGTATATGTGTGGTATGTAAACACGTATGTGTTCAATAAAACCCAAATACTCATGTTCAGCTTTGATGAATCCCAAATATGAATATATTTAACAATATTACAGAAAATTAGTTTACAAAACAAGATGCAATTAATTTTGCACCAGCCAATTGAGCGCTTCGGGGGCCATTTTAGTGCAAGAAAAAAATAAAAATAAAAAAGCAAAAACTTTTATGAATTTGTCTTTATCTTGCCTACCAAAACGACCAAATGAAATTTGAGTGATTCTCCCAGCATCGCGTAAGACGCAGTTGTTGTCGAGTTTTTTCGTCTCAGGTTGTCAATCAGATGGTAACGCTCATGCTGAGTGCCAGAGTTAAGCATTGCGTGACCCTCCTCAATAATATCTATCAGTGCAATGACAGGCCTGTTGGTTTGCTCAGCATAACTCCGAGGCCAAGCTAATGCCATGACATGAGACCGAAAGACATTCAAAAACACGCTCTCCAGCACAAGAGGGCATAATTGAAGGTTGAGAACGAAGGCCTCTCCAGCCTGGTCAGGATTGCAGGTCAAACGTTTGCAGGAAGAAAGGGCCGTTTGCTTTACAGAGATTCAAAAGCTGCATTGCTTTTTTTTTTAATCGCTTGAATTGTTTTCAGTTTGTGTAACACCTACATGTTTTTAGCTAATTAAAATCAGAAAAATGTTTTTGTCCATTTGCATTTGCCCTTCTTTGTTGCTTTTCCTGAAAAATCCAACATACTAAATGTCATCAAAATATCGTACAATATTAATAAACAAAGGGCATCATGAGGACAAAGACAGGCCAGGGATCAGGATGTGTGGGCGTATAAAACAGGGTTAGAGCTCTCCAAATCTGACTTTTAAGGAATCGTGGCAAGAAAACCATAAGCTGTTGTTATCACAGCATGCAGACAGTGGTCACAAAGGGGCTTAAGGACAACGAAGCTTCTGACATTTCAGTCATTAATACATAAATCTCTGACATATTCTTTCTATGGTTATTCATTTTGGTAATTCTAAGTGACCTAAAGCAAGGTGAATGTGGCCTGATCTAACTTCAGACACTGAGGAAAGAACAGGAGTTTGTTTCTCTTTGTTCAGTGTATGTGAACTTCTGGCTTCAGCTGCATGTTGTCCAAGCTGGTTATGGTTATCTCACAAGTATGCAGGATTACAGGTGTGACACCTAAACTCCATGCTGAACATATTTTCCCTGGCTGGAGGTGCGTGTGGCATGCTATTAAGATGGACAAAACGCATGGTTAGCGGTGAGGGGATCAGCAGAACGAGGTGAACCCTAAAACTCTTATCGCCATCCATCCATCCCCCACACCCCCCTCCTCCTCCTCCAGGCATCAGTGAATCCAACACCTCATATCCCTGCTGTCGACCCCTCCTCCATTCATCACTGTGATGCATTGGTCCGTTTGCAGAAGGCCTCTAAACACCTGGTTTCATGGATGGTTTCGTCTGCACCACCTGCTCGCCTCCTGCTGCGGCCCAGCACCTCACGCCGATGCTGCTAAGGCTGTCTGTCATGCTCGCTGATTCAGTGTTGAGCCCTGGCGGTGTTATTCAACCCAGGTCCCATTTCTCTCGCCTGTGGCTTCTTTTCGTGTGGCTTGTAACGACGCCACTCTTAACTCCCATTAATCACAATCCTGTTTGCTACGTTGCACACTCGGCTGCTGGTGACAACGCCGACTCAGGGAGATTCTCTGATTGTTAAAGTCACCAATGAGGCAATGAGCAGCGAGGTCAGGTATGATTGTTTCAGCGGCTTTAGCACCCGGGGAGGAGAGAGAGGGGGGGGGTGAAGTTTCCCTGTTTTAATGTGGTGTTCTTGGTGTGCTAAAAGATAAATCTTTTGATTGAGGCACTCTTGGAGTTTGAACCTACAGCTTGTTGGGTCATGACCTTACTCTGCCGCAGTGCGGTCAGAAGAATCCAGCACATGACTGCAGTCCCTGGCTCGTTGTTCTTTGAAGTTATCGGCCGAGAAATATTCCAGCTCATGGCCGAGCCCTCGGCTCCCGAGGCCGGCGATGACACACATGCTGAACAGACAAAGTTCCCGGACCACCCGGGCTTTAGGTGTCCTGACCTTGGAGGCTGGCTGTGAAAAATAACAACACAAGGGGAGAAAGAATGCCTCCAATGTTGTGCAGGGGGTCACGCTACTGCCCCATCAGGGTGAAGTTCAGCACGTCTTATGAGCCCCTGATGATTTATTTTAAAAAGTTTATCAGCAGTATGGAACTCCCTTCCAAAGTGTGTCGGTTCTGTTTTGTTGTGTATTTTATTGGTGTATTGTATTGTTCAGCCTAAGTGGGAGAGTGTTTGACGAGATGGATCATGGAGAAAATAGGTTCACTTTAATCTATTGATCTGAAGCCTGGTTCGAAAAAAAAAAAATGATATCATTCTGTCCTTTCCAATTTTGAAGAAAAACAAAAAGCCTACTAATGCCTCCTCTCGCTATCGACATTCTGGTGAAATGATGATAGATTTACAGCAAGTGCTTTCATTTTTCAGCTGTTTCAGGTATCTGCTAAGCAGATTGTTGCGTTGATTTCTGGGAAGACAGATGGTGGTGTGCATGCTTCAGGACAACTGAAGGAATGAAGGATTGTTCAGCTCAGTAGATCAAATTTGCTATAGGCCTTGGCTACATTTGCTCTGCGCGTGGGTGTATAGACTCTCACTATCATTTTTTTTTTTTGTAGCAGCTTTGTTTCTCTCTGGCTATACTTGAAAGTAGATGAAATACCACAAGTTGCTTAAAAACGGGACGGCGTTTTAATCTGCTCGAATGTAAGACAAAAATCTGCCTTTTTTTAATTATCTCTCGTGTGATTGTGGAGCCCCCGTCCTTTCCGATACCAAAAATCAAATGCACCAAGTGTCGATGCTTTCATCGCCTGGATCAATTCTGTCTTGGATTCTGTGGTTGATTCATCTTCACATATTTAGACACATGCACACGCCGCAGTCTCCGGACTTTTTTCAAGGTCCCACGCAAGCAAGCGCCTGTAGCACCGCCCTGTAGCCTTTGGCCTTCCAAGCGATCATTATTTTCCGTGATTGACACTTTGGGATGGTGTGCATTTCATTGATGAGAATTTTAGAGCCCTGCGGCTTGTGATCCTTCAGCCATCGTTGGTACGTCACCCTAAGGCCATCTGAAAGAGGGTACGGTTGCGGATCACTTTCAAATACTCTGTCACTTTCATCACCAGAACCCAACAGAACTAACCAGCCATCCCGGGAATCCGCAGACACTGACCTGGACAGGCAAGGAGCTGCAGGTAAAGAAACATCATCTGTACTGCACAAAATCTTTTCCTTTGAAATGATTAAACTCGACTCTTTCAGGTTCAGTTTAGGCTTAACAATCAGAGGTTTTGAAGATCTGCAAATGTTTTCTGTGGTGAAGAAATGTCTTTGTTTTAGCTGTAATCTGTCAAATAGTTTGAGTTATATGTGAGGTAAAAACACACAACTAGTGTGGAATACGCTCCTAATGGAGCTTGTGATGCGATTTGGATTTGGTTAAGATAGCACCAGTTAAAAACCGATTGCTGTTTTAAGGCACTTTACAAAAAAAACAACAACAAAAAAAAAACAAAGAAAAAGAAATTAATATACAGTCAATCCTGCAATAATTTATCCATACAGATTCAGAGTCAATCACATAAATCCCACATTGGTCTTAGTTTTAATCATTGCACCGTATGTTCAGTTTGTTATTCCAGTTTATTATTCAAAGCAAAACACACACAAAATAATTAACTTTAGCTCGTCTGTTTCATCACCTTTCAATTTGAAAATGCTACTTAAATCATTTCTTTTTCTTTATCAACATTCTTTCATTGACTTGAATTCAAAGCAGCAGAGCCGACTCCAGTTTATCATTTAGAAATATTAGAGAATCTATGAATAGCATTTAAATATTTTCTTTAATAGTTCCTGTAATTAGCAGTCGTCATGTATTATTATTCTTTCCGGAGCAGAGTTAACATGATGGGATAGTGTCATAAGACCAGTTGCTTTAAAAGCTGGTTTTACTATTATTTTTGCTACAAAGACAAAATTATTGATATTTTAAAATGTGTTTATTAACTCATCTGAGCAATCATCAGCATTAGCATTTCTAAAAGCTGATGTATTTTCCATTGATCTTTCCTTTAACCCTCAGCGTTTTTAAATGTCTGCCAAATCTAGCCATGTTCTCTTTTAATTACAAGCAGTTGAAGTGTTTTTCATTCAATGAAAGTGAAAAACACGGTCAGAGTTACCATCGCTAAACCTGCCAGCTATGACTCTGGTTTGAATAAGTTCAAATTTGAGAGTTTGCGACTTTGGGTGATAAGTCGATGTTAGTCAAGCTTATAATCATTTCAGTGCATCTGTGGTTGCATAGATTTATTCTATTCTTTTCGGCAGTGAAATTATAGTTTCGCTGTTTGATAAGTTCATTTAGATTTTTGCCACTGTAAGTTTTTTTTTTTTTTTGCACACTGTTGAACACTAGAGAAACAATATGTTTATGTTTAATATCATAAATTATATGAGATGTCAAAAAAAAAAAAAAAAAACAGTTTCCATTTTCGGAGAAGAAACTTTACGGTACAACAGTTTGGGGCGTGTGCTCGGGTGACCTCCAGGTCAAATGCTGTGCAAAGAGGGCATGCATTTATTTTGACCCAGCAGAGATTTAGAAAGAGGAGGAAGATGGCAACGAGGGCTCATTTCTAAGTAATGGTCAGCTGGTAAAGTGCTCGGTGGTGGGCGTGTGCAAAGGCTTGAAATATGTTGAGGAGAAATGTTTGTTATCTATTCTCCTGGCCGCTGACTGTCCAGTACCTCCCCCCTTGGGATGTGTCATCAGCGGTTTATCTCAGGTCTTGGGGAGAGCTTCAGGAGAAAGTGGGAGGTGATGTGGTTCAGGTGGCGCCTCTATAAAGCTCATCACTGATTTGCAGGGTTCATCAATACTTGGCCAGGACTCCATCACTTCTCATGACCGGCATCTTCATCTCAGTCCTGGTTAGAGCACCGGCCATCGCAAGGATCCTCTGCAGCAACCTTCTCGGCTGGTAAACTTTGAAAGGTAAATTCATTTACACGTTTGCCAGTGAAGAGAGGTTATGCTTTCCATGTGCACGTACAAGTGTTGGGTTAATCTTTTTGCTTTGCACGCCTCTTTTCTTGACGCTGTCAGACATGAAGATACTTGGCCATGTGACCTTCTTCCTTCTGCTCGGGGGAATCTTTGCTCAGAGCAGCCGTAATGCTAAAGTGAGTGGGAAATCCGCCAAGAGAGGTGGTGGCGGGGCCCAAGCAGGTGACACTGGCCAGTCCACCCCGTCGGCCGATGCTTCTCAAGGGAGCAGCAGAAGCTCCGGGAGATCAGCTGACTCAAGACAGGACAGCACTGCAGGAGGTCGTACAACTGGACAGCAGACGGACGAGATGAGGCTGCAGTTCCTGAGGAGCCCCCAAGTGACATGCAATGACGGATCAGCGGCTGGGTGAGATGATTTGGATTTCTAACGGGTTTACTGCGCAGGTCCGTTCATTACTGCTCTGTCTTCACCCTGCACCTTTCGGTGTTTGTGCAGGTTCTACCTAAAAGAGTTCAGAGGAAGCCGCAGATGGCTGTTATTTCTGGAAGGTGAGTATTTACAAACTGGTTAAATTGGTCCCCTGAGGTCAGATTCTTTTGGCATGATGCCCCCGTTGGAATTTTGACGGGGATGTCATCTCGTTATGTCATCGTCTGCTTTTCTCCTTTTTTGGTTGTTTCTGCTTTTTCGGTTGACCGAGGGTGGAGGAAAACAATGGAAATTGTGTAAAAACTGACAGAAAAGTCTTGTTTATGAGCAAGACGTTTCCACACCATGGCATTTTACTTGCGCGGAAATTATTAAACATGCTGGCCCACTTTAGGGTGATGCTACAGTTTGACAGGAGTGGAAAATTATTGATAACAAAATAAACTGGATCTGGTTGAAGGTGTTTTCATGTTCCTCGGAGGCCTGATGGGCTAAGCAGGGCGTTTCACATCGGAGTCTCTAATTTTAGTCTGTTTTATTTTTAGGTGGCTGGTGCTGCTACAGCAAAGAGACCTGTGATTCCAGGTACCAAAATATCCCCCGCCTAATGAGCTCATCAGGGTGGGCCCAAACTAAAAGAGGTTGGTCATCTACCCGTACTTTGGCATGCGTGCTACACATGTTTTGTCGTTTTTGCCAGGCAAGAGGTTTATTTAGCGATTTGATATTTTTACAGGGACTGGAATATTGTCGTCCCAAGCAGAGGAAAACCCCCACTGGCACAATGCAAATCTTGTGTAAGTAACTGGACCAATATCTCATTTTGCATAAGTGAAACCTTGGACTGTGATTTTTTATTTTTATTTTTTTCTTAAATTGCCCTTGCAAATTGCCAAATTTTCATGAAGTATGGCTGATAGAAGAAAAAATCTACAAGCAGCAATTCAGGCAACTCAGCTTGGAGTCAGTGACTATATTTCTAGTTGTTAATATGTAAAATGTGGAGGAGTTTGATGATAGTCTTCTTTGCATCCCCACTGAGAAAAATATTTACGTTATAGTTTTTATGTGCAGTGGTGAAATAAATATTGAGTATATTTCTAAACAAAAAAAAAAAGATATAATATGTACACCAACTCATCCACATGCAAAATGAGTCCATATTTTGGAATGGCACAAGAAAAAAGCTTTGATTATGTTTTCTTAAATTAGTTTAATACTTAGTAGAAAGCCCCTTTTTTTTTTTTTTTTAGCAATAACTACTTAAAGATATCATCAGGCTTTCTATATTTCTGTCTTATGACTGCTTTTTATTTCTTTTGTTTAATATTTATTTCCTGGTAGCTTGTGGTCTAAATTTCACCCAAATAGGTCCATTAAAATTGATTTAAAGAGAAAAATGTTGATTTGTTCATTTGATTCACAATAAAAGTAATTTATTCTCTGTATATAACAGAGAATAAATTACTTTCCTTTTGAAGGTTTTAATGTTATGAATTCTGCTCCTGTCTTTAAATCTTTGAGATTAGCACCTTAAGGTAGACGACGTCAACGTTTACTGGACCAAACTCAAAACCAACTCACAGTTAAAATCTGCTTCATAATTACGTTCCTGTCATGGGACAAGATACCAAACATTGCCTTATGTGCAAAAGCATGCAATAAAAATTGATCAAATTAAATGCATACAATTTCATCCGGTTATTTTTTCATAACTCTTGTGCTTACCTCTGATTTTATTCTGAATTGAATTTTTTTTTTTTTTTAATGTACAAAGTCAAACATTTAAGACTGGCGATATTCCTTATGGTGTGAGATTAAATCCTTCATCTGTAACGTAACAAATGTAAATGTGTCACATGGGGCAGATTCATCCCGTACTGTTCCAGCGACGTATGGAGTGGCACTGGCCCTGCTCCCACCCCCGCTCCACGAACAAGACAAGGAAAAGACAAAGTGAAAGACAGAAACACAAACGCAAGTGAGTCTCTTGATAAATGTACCTTTTCTTTAAAGGACAAACTATTTTTGTTATTTGCCATGTTTTGCCCCTTGTCATTAATACTGACATTTCCTTGCAGCTGAGTATTCGTTCATGGGATCCCTCATCATCCGGGAGGTCGTCAAAGACCTCATTCCCAAAGGAATCAAGCAGGCCAAGGTTGTCATTCTGGCTGGCACCAGGTGAGTCTCTTTTATCGCTTGTGTTCTCATGACGCCTGCAGCTTTTGGAACCAAGTCCCCTGGATGTCCTCCATTCCTAACTTTAAACACGAGAAGTCCTATTTTGGGTGCATCCTCTTGTCAGTAATAAAGATGTTTATAGTCATCTGTGATCAGTGACACAATGTTTATTAAAGGGCCTTGCCTTGTAATGGTGAACATTCCTCTCTGGTTAGCAGGATGGTTGCAGGGACATCACCTCCACATCCTAAAATGAGATCCACCATCTAAATGGGAAGCTGCTGAAAGTGATTATGAATCTGAAGGCCAGGTCATGAATTAATTTCCCTGGGTTCCTTTGCAGTGCTGGCGCGACAGGTGTTTTGCTCAACATTGAGAGGGTTGCCAGCCAGCTGGAGCAGCTAGGTACCGAGGCTCAGGTGCGCGGCCTGGTGGATTCTGGATGGTTTCTGGAGAGTAAGCAGCAGCGGTCCCCCAACTGCCCAGCGACTGTTTCCTGCACACCTGAAGACGCTATCAAGATAGGACTCAGGTAGATCCTGGAACACTTCTGACTCTCAATCGACTAGAAAAACAGATGCGATTCCTAAAATTAACACAGAGATTCTGCTTATTTCTCTTCAAATTGTTATTTATGTTATTTCAAAGAACGTCTTGTTTCCACAGGATGTGGAATGGGGTTGTTCCGGAAAGGTGTCGGCAGCTCTACAAGAGAGGGGAGGAATGGCAGTGCTTCTTTGGTCATAGACTATACTCCACTTTGACCTGTAAGTGCTTTGTTTCTCATAATGTTGGTACAACATGCCACAAACACAGGGCATGCTTTTGGTAGACAAGGAATGTCAAGGATGTAGACACATCAATAAAAGATTTGTATATCTTAACAGCATTGCATCGTAAGCTGGGTTTGTTGTTGGATCTCAGCCAAACATGACATACTGATTGATAAACTGGAAAAGTGTGATTGTCTGGCAGTGTGGTGAACTGGTTCAGATCTCACTGACATACCTGGACTAGTTTGTGTCATTTGGCAATTATAAATCTGAGTAAACAAAGATCAGATATGGGATTCCCCAAAGCTCCATGCAAGGGTCTCTTTAATTCAGTGTTGATGTGCTTGACAGTGCTTAAACGAAAAACTACTAAAACACCCTTTAAAATTTACTGATGACACACAGCTCTATAATTCTGAGTCACCACAAGAGTACAGTGCTTTAAAGTCACTGTGTCATAAATATAAACGTGTGGGTGGGTCATAATTTCTTCTAGAAAATGCAGACGTCCCATCAGATTTTCTACTGTTGAATCAAAAATGGACAGGCGAATGGGCCAAGAGAATCTGCTTTGTCATCCATCGCTTTGTGTGTCAGATTTAGAGGCGTGATGGAAACACACGACAAAGTTCTGGCTCTTGACTTCTGTAAAAAAAAAAAAAAAAAGCAATTGCTTCCTACAAAACCTTTAACACGTGAAAACTTCTGCAATTACTTAATTGAAATTCAAGTGTCAAAGCGCCACCTTTCACTCGCTCATTGTTAAACAGCTGGTCAGAGCTAACCGGCTGTTTGCCTGGTTAGCTCTAGTAACTATGAGCTGTGTGTATTTTCTAGGCCCTTGTCTTAACTACAGGTTAAATAAAGTAAGGTCTTCCAGATTCATCATGTTTCATGTGACAGAGATTCAAAGCTCCAAATTGTATGTGATAGTATGATGTTTTTTATGTCTCCCAGCCTGAATAAACTTCAGACAAACCTTCATTTTAAACATGACATTTTAAGCAAGAATTAAAATACTCCTCTTTCCCCCCCCCAAAAAAATAAAGGAATACCAAAAATTCACGCTTCCTCCTCAGTTACAATGTATTGGTTGTATCGTCTTTTAACTCTTTATCCTTCCTACAGCTCCACTCTTCATCGTGCAGTGGCTGTTTGATGAGGAGCAGCTGAGGGTGGAAAACATCTACATGGGCGGTCAGAGTCTGTCTGAGGAACAGTGGCAGTACATCCAGAATCTGGGCTTAGAAATCAAAAACTCCCTGACAGATGTGACGTAGGTTTTGCAACAACACTCTTTTGTGTAAAACTTTAGACCCGTTGGTGCCAAAGTGATTAATTACTAAATGTTAGCTATCCTTTGTGTTTTTCTTTTTGGTGCAGGGCTGTATTTGCTCCATCTTGCCTCTCACACACAGTCATCACCAAAAGGTAAGAACGGACATTTAAATTCAATTGTGCTGATGTTAATTTAGCTCTGTTCTCATTTAAACTCATATAGTCTCTCTGCTGCTGATTGCCATCATTCCATGTTAAAGGGTCATTACATATTTTCCAGAAACTTTTGCACGTTTGGGATATAACAATTATTTTGGTTGCACGACTGAACATGAACAAGTCGGGTCACTCAACAAAATTTCAATAAAATGTTTGGAACGTTGTGGTTAGAGCAATACTAAATGGATCAGTCAAAGCTAGATGAAAAGCGTGTGACCAGACCATGACGTTGGTGTGACAGCAGTTCCACTTGTTTCAATTGAATTTCCCAAGTTTCTCTCAAATTTCGCCTGTTTCTTTGTTGATAATTCACGACTTCTACATCCTATCCTGCAGCAACTGGACGAGTTTCCAGGTTAAAGGCACATCTTTGCCACGGGCTCTCCACTGCTGGGACAGAAGTCTGGAGGCAATTCGCAACAACAGAACCCCATCCAAAGGCTGCCCTTTCCACCTGGTGGACACCTGCCAGTGGCCTCAGTGTAACCCCACCTGTCCAGCTTTGGTGGACCAGGCCACCCAGCAGGAGCTTACTTTGCTCCAGATGCTGGTCGCCATGGGCCTTGACCCACAGAGGCTCGGCCTGGATCCCGAGGGAGAAGGAGATTCTCTGGTCAGCATGGCCAACAACGGTGGCTAAGTGGAAAAGAAAAACAGAGAGGAAGACAAATTTAATGAAACAGAAAAGTGTTTGAAATTTAATGTAACCGTAGAAATGCTTTTACAAATCTGGTTACGATATGCTGTCCTGTTTAGCATTCCATAATGCTCCACATCTGTGACTCGGCTGGTTGGTATGTTGCAGCATCTGGGTTTGTGTTGTTTACTGGGCCCTCTACTGGTCACAAGAGGGAAGAGCTTAGCGCCAAAAGTATTTCAACTATCCAGGTCACAGTGGTTTGACCTTTTCCAGATGTCTGGATATAACCTAAAACACACTTTCATCCTAAGCCCTCTGACATCCAGCATCATAGTACAAGCCTGTTAGTAGAGTTTTAACACACAAAAGTTCACATCAGTGTCTGAGGCACAGCTGATATACACTTTCATCAGATCGAAAATACTAATAAATCTAATAATGTAATCCAACACAAATAGAAAACACCACAAAATTTTGTGCACAAGGAGTCTGCTGATTTTTGATTGGCTTTGGTTGATTATTTTTAGCAACTGATGTTATACTAACTTATTTATATATACTTTTATGTTTATGTGTTCTATGCATGCCAAAATAAAAGTGTTAGGAGTTACTGATTTGTTTTCTTTGAAGTCACTGCTCTTCTTTATGTAATCATTCAGTTTATTCTAATCTGTGAAGTAACAGTGCAATTTTTAACATGTTGACGCTGTGGTGATTCACCGCTCAGTCGTTATGGCTCATTTTGCTGTCATGCAAATTACCAACTACTACCTTCCTGTCAATAATTGCTCTCAAACATATTCTGTAATAGTTCTCTTTTTTCATTTCATTTATGGACAGATGGTTTATTTCCAAGTCACTGCTTTATTAAAGTCACCTGATGTACATGTTGAAATAAAAAAAATAAAAATTTTGAATCCTCGCTATGCAAATATATGCTCTGTTTTGTTCAGCATCTTCATGACTTGATTATAGCATCGGGAAAAGGAAAATGTATAATGTAATAACTGAACAGAAAAGAAATCCAACTTTGACTTAATTTATTGTGTTCAAGAGTAGGAATAGGCTTACTTCAGTTCATTAATTGAACTGAAGTAATGTAAGGGTCACATAATGGAA
Organism: Poeciliopsis gracilis; assembly: GCA_911649635.1. Classification (NCBI taxonomy): domain Eukaryota; kingdom Metazoa; phylum Chordata; class Actinopteri; order Cyprinodontiformes; family Poeciliidae; genus Poeciliopsis; species Poeciliopsis gracilis. Next base: position 6,994,649 of record CAJVRI010000128.1, read on the forward strand.
AATTGTGTGTGTGTGGGTGTGTGTGTGTGCGCGCGTGCGTGCGTGCGTGTGTGTGCAATATGGCGGACATTTACATTTAAATACATCAATAAATATGGTAAATTATATATGGAACCATTTGTTATATATATTTATTGTTTTTACCACACAATCCGTCTTGTTTAAATTTTTTGGTAGTAATATGACTTTTTGTTTCGCTGCTTTGGATAGGAAACGTTCTCCTTAGTCCGCTTATCCTCTAGAGGGCGCTGTATTGGAAAGATGATATCTACCTGAAAATGACTAATTCAGATTATCATATTTCAGATATTAATTAAAATACATAATACTCTCAGTGTCCGACTTGTAACACAGGAAAATTGAGTAATTTTGTGGTGTTTTGGGGCGTTGCGTCTTTTAGGAAAAAAAAGCCTTGAATTATTTTCCCATAATGCACCGCCGTTTCTTTCTACTTCCTCTTTCCGCCATATTGCAGAACCGGTAAGATGTCTTTTTATGCACTCAGTTACAATCTTTAAAGAATCTTAGCCATCTGCGTGATAGATATTCACCCAACCTTCCCTTGTTAAAGTAGAAACACATAAAAATGATCTGAGAAGATTATCGACCAAGTTAATAAAGCTATTGGTGGATATTTGTCTTGTTGTAATTCCTCCTCTCTTCGGCCCTGGGACTCGGTGTGTTCAAGCCGCCCTGATAGCCATTAATGTCCTTACTAGCGATGGCGCTCCTTGTTTAGAACAGGGTAAAGCTTTTGTCCTCGCCATAAATATTTACCACACACTTCATATGCGGTCGGCAGATTTATCAAACATTACGTGTCGGGAATGTTTTTCCCTGTTAGTGGAGAAGGCTACGGTAGCTAGCACCGCTGAGTACTCAAAGTGGACCATGCTTTGCTGGGAAGCTGGGCTTTACACGGACCTTTCTTGTTTAAAATGCATAATTATTGTGAGTGTTTTGACCGAGTTATATCAGGATAATATGTCTAAATAGCTGGTAAACCCTAGAAGTCTTTCACTGATGCTACATGTTGAGCTACTGCTGCTGAGCTTGTTCTCTTTGAGATGTGCAGGTCATTATGCTAAAAGAAAATAGTTTGTATTTTGTCTATTGCACCGGTTAGTTAAATGATTGATGTCCCATGAGAATTATTATATATTTTAATGGCAGTATTAGGAAAATCTCTGAGGACTTTTGAGATGGGGCTTCCCACAACTTCAATATGTCTGTTTCTTGTTTGTGTCTGCAGGCATCATGGTGCGCATGAACGTTCTCGCAGATGCTCTGAAAAGCATCAACAATGCTGAGAAGCGTGGGAAACGCCAGGTCCTCATCCGGCCCTGCTCCAAGGTTATTGTGCGCTTTCTAACCGTCATGATGAAGCACGGTGAGTGACAAAACAGAAGTTTGGATGGTGACGCCTCCATGTGTGGAGCGGAGCGCTATAGCTGATCATTTCCCACTGGAACCTCCAGGTTACATTGGTGAGTTTGAGATCATTGACGACCACAGAGCCGGGAAAATCGTTGTGAATCTCACAGGCAGGCTGAACAAGGTAAGTGTAGTCCCACCCTGCAGAATTAAACGACTATTTTAAGGCAATTTCTGTAATAGATTGTCTCGTTTTCTGCTGTAGTCTGTGTTAAAATAAGGCGGTGTAGTTGAATCCTGTGCTTCTTTGCGGTTTCTGTTCATTGTGGCGTCTAACTGAGTGACGTGTTTTTCTTTCAGTGTGGTGTGATTAGTCCACGTTTTGATCTTCAGCTCAAGGATCTGGAGAAGTGGCAGAACAACCTGCTGCCTTCAAGACAGTTTGGGTGAGAATCACTTTGTCCTCTTCAGACTTTCACTGGACCTGAGGGGGAAAACATGCCCCTAAAATCAGACTTTTTGATTAGATGAATGAGTTTTGGTCACTTATAAAAGCTTGTGGCGTCAAGATGGCCACACTTGTGTGATTCCTGCTCTTGAGTTTGACTGAGTTTGGCTGACTTTATTTGACCTGTCCCAGTTTTTATTTTTTGTGTCCCATTAAAGAAATCAAAGAAGGGCAACAATGTGATGCTTATATCACATTCCGTCAGCAGAAAGTATTTGAGAAACAATAAACTTGTGCATTACATGTAGATATGTTAAGCCAGTTGGAGTCCAAACACAGTTAGTGCTCACAGATAATTTGAACCTAGCGGAGGTTTCAAATATTGTAATGACGCCTAAGCAAATTGAGAAATTCAGTAAAATGTGAACTCGTGACAAACAGATATTTCCGTCACACTAAACAATTGCTATTGTGGTTTTTCTAATCTTGTGCAGCTTCACTTGAGTGGTTTTGCGTCTAATTACCAGTTTTATCACTTTATTGCCTCGTTGAACTGAACTTAACTCTGCCAAGTCCTTTCTTTTTCCTGGGCTAGCAAACTAAGCAAAGTCTGCATTATAAATGTCATGGTTTAATGCATTTGTACAGCAAAAACTAATTTGGATGTCTGAAACCTGGACAGAGAAGTCATCCGAGGTCGTTTGCTTTATTCCCTGATAATGTTCTCAAATTTATTTGCCAAAAGTGGATCTGAAAGGAACCCATTACAGATGTGCACATTTGAATGAAACCACATCTACAGCCTGATAAATAATTCTTGGTGGCTCAATAACGTTTCGTCTCTTTGAATCCATCAGCAATTGTCTAGTTATTTTGCTGGAAAAGAATCAAAAACTGTTTTTAATCTTTAAGCAGCGTTTGGGTTTCCATCGTAATTGTGGGGCTTCCGAATTGTCAACGGAGCAATTTCATATCAACGAATCACAAAGAGAAAAGTCCAACTTTGAAGCAGTTGACATAAAATCCATTATTTTTCCAGTTAAAAAGTCATATTGTGTGATTTTGACTATTTTCACTCCTCGGTGAGTCTTCAAATGAATCAGATGTCGTCTTAAAGGAGAGAATTGACAGTTATGTCTTAACAAGTCACATTTTGACTTGTTAGAAAACATGGCTCAACTAAAATCTTTTGGGTGTTATTGAAACATATTTTTATCTGCTTTGGTTCTCTAAAGCGATAGTCGCACTGTTTTAGATTGGATATGTCCGGCACTCGCTTTTCATCTTTCGTTTATCAGCGAGTCCAATCAGAATCCATCCAGAATCCATCCAGCTAAAGTCAGCTGTGGCACCAGAACCTGGTTGATGCTCTTCATCTTTCCATCCTTTTACAATCCTGTTAGCCTTCTAGTTTAATAAAACTTGGTCATTTGATCATGTGATTATTTGTTCTCCTTGCATGTAGAGCGTTAATCATTTACAGTAGACGCTGTTTATGCACGTTTATGTAAGTTATTACTTACACGATGCAACACACTGATTGCATTTTGCATATCGGCGTCACTTTCCTGGATTATCTGTGAAACATCAGGTGGATTCTGTTAAACTTTAGTCTCAGCTTCAGTTCAAGACCAAAAAAATCTCAACCAGCTTCAGATGAAGAAGACCAGCAGGAAATTTGAATCATGTCTTAGAGGGTAATTTGACCTCTAAATGTTTCTGAATATTGTGAGGTTTTCTCCAGTGGCTCTGATGGAGCAAAGAGTCGCAATCCTTTCCTACTGCAAGCAATTGTTTTAATTGTAAAAAAATGACCTTTGACTTTAGTATTTTGAAATGTTAAAAAGCAAAATTTGTACGTTTTAAGGGGCATGAAACTTTAAATGAAGTTTTCCATGAGATGTGCACTTTGATGCTACAAACTCTACGATCTTTACTGCATGACTTCTGAAAGTCTGGCGGAAAATAAATATTTTTTTAGAAAATTGGTTATTAACAAACATTTATCTTTGTTAATAAGATACAGCAGAGGCACAATGCCTCTGCTTCTCTCTGCCAGTGTTCGTCGCTGAGCTGCTAAAAATATACATGAGGTGTTGGTAGTATCGATATGTAGAGAGTGAATGCATGGCAATTAAATTAAAGTTTCCTCACAAATATTGTTAACAGGGATTTATGTTTTCTTCACCAATATTGTGATGCTGTTCGCTGCTTTACTCCATTTTAGACTTGTGTAGTTAAACTCTTGCTGTTCAGTGGTACAATGTTTTGTAGGAGTTGCTGTCTGTCCTGCAGCCTGGTCCAGTCTCTCTATTTGGGATCTGGAATTTGACCCTTTTTTTTTTTTTTTTTTTTTCTTGCAGTTGTTTTCTGAATTTGGTGTTTTTCAATCAGACCTCATTTGTTTGCCGTGGAATCAATCAATTATATATAACTTGATTATTTTCTTGGGAAAATATTACTAGTTTATAACTTTGTAGAAATTTTCATCAAAGGTCATGTTGAGTTCAACGAAAGATTAGTGTTTCTAAGGCTTCATTTCTCCCATCCATGCTTTGGTTCTTGGCCTTCTGCTTCAGAAATCACATTCCGAGTTGTGACTCCTCAACGACTTTGAATTTAGATTGAGCTTGCTTCAATAAGCTGGGTCTAGTTAAAAGATGTACTTCATTTATATTTTTAAGAGAAATGTATCCAATCGCAAAGTTTATAGGGTTTTTCTCAGCCTGAGAAATGCAGAAGTCACTGCTCTTCACTTTAGGAGTTCAGAGTTTTGAGACGGCTGAAATAGCGACGTGGAAAAATATGGAAGTTTTTTGTCAAGTGCGTAGAAACAATGTGTGAGTACATATCACATTAAACTGTTCATTTTTTGACCTAGATTGGCGATTCATTAACTCACGTTAAGTGCATGTAGATTTCTCACCTTGTTTTCATGGTGAAATAAACTGAGCAATGCAGCTCACTGTAACTTGAAGTGTTTCTCAACTCCTGCCTTGTTGTCCACAGATACATTGTGCTGACCACCTCAGCTGGCATCATGGACCACGAAGAGGCCAGACGGAAACACACAGGAGGCAAAATCCTTGGATTCTTTTTCTAAAATGTAAAGAACTGCAAATAAAAACAGCCAGGAGAAAGCTGCTTGTTTTTTTGTGCCTTATTTCAACTATTTAAAAGTGCCGGTGTGCCCTAGCGCTGTATTGTTTTTGGAAACACTGCTGTGGGATCTTTAGGCAGGGGAGGATTTGAAACTACGAAAACATTGCAGCAACAGCTCGATGGGAAGTAAAATAGATTTTTTGGTTAGAAAGTGTTCATTTAGTTGAGTGGAGGGTGTCCAAAAGAAGAGACTCCTGCAATACTTCCAAAAAAATGTCTCGATCCCTCGAGGGTCCCATTTATAAACGTTAATCTCAACACTGTAGACTGAACATTTGTTTTTGTAGCTTTTCTTCCCCCCAGTGGCCATTAAAAGCTGTTGCCTCTTCCCTACTCTTGTTAATCGCTTGTAAAAAAAAAGTCTTTGCTTTCTCTGCTCTGCAATCATCTCACCAGTGTGACCTTTTCTGCAATCCTCCGTGTATTTTGTCTTCTCCCCAACCTCTTGTACTCTGGTTACTGACCTTGCATTAAGCTGAGGGGGGAAGCAGTAACAGCCTGCTAATGTAACAGTTCTGTCCAAATGCTCAGGCGCTAAAAGCTCACAAACAGATGGCCTCCCTCGTGGGCTTACAGCACTTAAGAGCTACCTTGTAAAGGGAAAAACAACTTTGTTCGTTTCTTCTGTTGGAGGTTTGGGAAAATAAGCTCGCAGTAATTTTGAGGCTCCCTTATCGGTGAGCGCGAGGGGATGATGGAGTGTGGGTTCACGTTCTGGTGATGCATGGGTTTTAAGCAGATTGTTTTGCTTTATACAGATGCAGAAAAAGGTCAAATGTTTTCACTACTGTGTGGCTCCGCATACAAATTTCTAAAATCAAGTCACTTGTTTAACTTCAACTTAAATGCCTTTAAAAATAAAAACCCCGTTGAGAAGAGCTGGCTACAAGATTAAAAACTGCTTCCGAGTCCAATTGTTCCACTTAAAATCCAACGTTTAACCTTTAGTGACATTAATGCATCCTGTTGATGAAATAAAGGACCATCACTCATTTTGAAGATATGAAAAAAAAACAGATGAAAGGTTAAAAAAAAGTTCTACTTCTGAGGGTGCATTTAGTTAAATTAGTCGTCTGTAATTAGAATAAATAAGCATAAAATCATAATTAAGTTAAATATTCGATTAAGAAAGGCCAACCTGTATATTATTTGCTTCTAGTACATTTTTATTTTCAAACAGTTTTACAAAGAATGGAGAGGTCAGTATTTTTCATTAAATGTTTGTACACATCAACTGAGAATGTCTTAGAATAAAATGAAATCGTTTTTTTTTTTAGGAGTGCTTTCTATGGGGAAGGAAGATGTAAGAGCAGGCAAAGTTAAAATTCTGCTCAGAGAAAAACAGCAGCACTACTTTCTACTGGAGAAAAGAGGCGGCAGAAGCCGTGCTGATGGTTTTCTCCAAGAAAGTTACTCTTAAGCGCTGGGATAAGATGTGAAAGAAAACCAAGAAGAGACACAATGAAAGGTGCCAGTGGTTTATGACTATCAAGGGAACAAACAAACGAACTGGACATTATGTGGAAAAGAAAACCAGAGGTCAAAACTAACGGCAGATTATTGCAATAACAAAAATGGAGCAGGAGAAAATGGAGGAGTTAAGTTCCAACTTTGAAAGCTTTGGGTTTGAGGTCTGCCTAAAACAAGGTTACGATATTTAGATTTTTATCATTGAAAAAAAATAACAGATTAGGGAAACAAAAAGTTGTAACTGTGCACTTTCTGAATCTCAGCCTCCAGTGGAAACTGTCAGAGACGACGAGACGTGTTTTGATGTGCAAAATTAAGTGTTTGAACCTCCCTCACCTTGTGTTGTCAAAAGAACAATAACAAAATGTAGTGCTGTGATTTTTAAACAGGATTCATATTTAAATGCTGTGTCCTTGATTTCCACATTTTACCCATTCGTTCTCATTGTTGGCTTACTGACTGAATGAACACAAATTGATTAAAGTATCAGAAAGGAATATTTAGCTACTTTTTGAATTTCAAACTCAAGTGCTGCAGGATTTGTGGTTCTTTTAAGTAGGTCCTCTTGAGAGACTAAAACTTTTGTTTTCATAAACATAATAAAGGAACCACACTGTGGATTTAAGAGCCCCCATCTAGAAAAGCATACTTAAGTTATATTAAGTTCTTTCACCAAGAGTTATTGGCATTAAAATGGATAAAGCTCTGATGAAAATGGAAAGCCAGTTTCTATTGTGCTGTTTCAGGATTTGGGAAACTTACAGTTCAGACCTGACCATAATTAAAGACATGTAATATGTTAGTATACACTGTATTCAAGAATTTCCCAGGATGTTATAGAAAATGGGGGAAATCGATGAATCCCCGAACACAGAAAAACTCTCCGGCGCTGTGGATTTCGTCTGCAGAGACGGAGCCTTCGAAGACAACAGCAGTGTGTCAGCGTGCATCTGGAGGCCGGGGTCCACAGCCTGGCAGCCTCCAGGACGTCTTCATCCGTCTTCGCCAGATGTCGGCCTCGATGCCCCCCCGAAGGTTTCAGAGATCTGCTGCTGAGGAGCAGGAGACGTGGAGCTCATTAATACATTAATACTGAAGTAACGAGATCAGGGAACATTTCCAGCTTGGTCGTGTGCGTGGTTTTCTTCATGGAACAAACATTAATTAAAAAAAAAACAAACAAAAGAAAAATACAACCCACGCTTATTCTTCAGTGGCAAGATTGCTTTCTGTCAAGGTTTTCATGAGACTTCTGTGGGTTGAGTAGGGCTGTTTGTTCCAAAAAAAAAAATATCAACCAATCGTAAACAGATTTAGTTGTAAAGTAATCTTTTGATTTCACCAACACGTTTCTTCTGACTCCGTGTAATTTGAACGTTTTGGAGTGACCCAGTCCAGAGTCCTGAGAATCTGTGGAGAAAATAAAAGACTGCGATGGCGGCAAAGAGGCCTTCCGACATCAAAGAGCTTGAGCTTAAAACCCCCAAAATAAATGGCCGATATGAGGAACGGTCAAAAAAGCTGCTCGGGTTACAGGAAGCTGCGTTTGCTGGCTGCATCTTCACAAATGGTGGCTAAACTGCTAGTTTTATGTCTTTCATAATTCAAAATGCAAGGTGGGTGAGTGCTAATTTACAAGAGGTTAAAAACCTTTTTTAAATTCTAACCAAACCGAAAAAGAAAAACTCCCAATCACAGAGCCGGCGGCTGCTGGAATGTTTTATCCCTTTAGTTAAAAACCACTGACATAACAGGAGCATTTCTGAATACCTACTGCTTTATTACAGTTATAGGAACAGAAATGCACCATAAAGAATCCAAACGGCAGCAATTTTCCTCATAATTGACATTTTGTCCATTTCCAAGCTGTCGTTCTGCAGACAGGTTATTTATTTTATTTTATTTTTTTTTCTCCCTTTAAGTAATCCCCTCGGTGCCCAGGGCTGAAAAATGAGAAAGCCGTGAAACCATGTTCTCTTTTTTTAGCATTTACCAAACTGTGACGCTGAAACTCTTGGCAAGAAGAAAGAAAGGCTCTTTGCAGTGGATGCTGGGGGTCTAAACGAAAACACCATCACAGCTATTTCCGGAGGAAACTACAAGAGACTGACTGTCCGAGTGTAGGAACACATAAATCCCCTGTTTTTGCATCCATCCTTGCAGATCCCAGAGCAGCTCTTTGGGTAATAGATGGTGTCAGGATGTCCAATACCAATCAGCTTCCCGAGAGCGTCCAGTTCCTCTGCTGGCCACTTGAGGGCAGTAGAAACACACATTCACGTTCCCGTGCAGCTCTCTGACCAGGCCTGCTTCTGCAAAGCAACTGGAGTAATTAAGATCCCTTGAAGATAAGCAAATTAATACTGAATCTGCAATAAAAAAGTACGAAACACTGATTTGTTCAGAAGAATTGTTTCCTGCAATCGCGTGTCACTCGGCTCGACAGAGAGAAACCGGAAAAAACAAAAGAGATTATGAGAAATCGGGAATAGTATATAAATTACACTGTTATCTGCTCAGTTAATTTATATGTTTAATATAGTTTTTTTTCCTCTCTCTCTTATCAAGATTAAAAGGGGTGAAAGATCCCTTTTGATATTAAATTAGATAATCAGTTTAACCGAAGCAATTTATGCGTTTCAATTTTAGTCGTTTTTTTTTTTTAATGGAGAGAAATTCAAACTTTCAATTTGTTGCAAAAGTAAAAAAAATAAATGGAAAAAAAAAATCAGCAGACAAGAACCTTTCCATCCGAGCAAACAACATCAAAAGTGATTTTCTGATTGTAATATAGCGCGCGCCTCTGCAGCGACACAGAAACATCTTGTTGACGCTTCCTTGCGTGAGATCGTGTTGTGTATTCTGCTTCCTCTCTCCCCTCGCCGAGTGATTTATTCCACCACCCAGGACTTTTCTGACAGACGCCATATCTGAAAGGGCCTGAAGAAAACTCAGAAAGGAGGAAGAAGAAGAAGAAAAAAGAAAAAAAAACCGGAGACCAGCTGAGAGGGAGATAGGAAATTGTACAATTTGTGGGGACGGAGCGGGACTGTTTTCGCAGTTCAGTGTGAATTCAAGCATTTTGAGGCAAAATGGTGGCGCAGGGCGTTGTCATCCGGTCCCTTCCCCCTGATACTCTTATCTAATGTTTTTCCCTCTCTATCCTATCTCTGTCCGCGCACCTTATTTAAAATAGTGCAGAAATGGCGGAGTGGATGTGTTGTGCTGGCCTATTTATAATACGGAGGTCTGTCCGGTGTGCATGTGACGAATGAGATGGGAGAGAAATCGTGGCCGTGAACGTGGCCACCCTCCCTGCTGCCCTCAAGGGCATCTCGCGCCTCCGGGACCCCGTGCAGAAACACCTGGCCTGTCCGGGACAGGTAAGAAGCGAGCAGCAGTCGTCCCGTTAGCCTCGCCGCATTGCTGAAGCAATGGCTAATTAGCAGGCAATGAGCGCAAGCTGCTAATGTACATATAATAGCGCGAAGGCCAAGAGGTGCGCGCGAGACTCCGGCTTTCTTAATTAGTTCTCTGATTTGTCCGCCATAAATCACTGGGGGAATTACAGCGCAGGGCTCCACTGTGGGGGCAACGCTCAGTTCGCTCCACGGTAAATAAGAAAAGGCTCTTTTGTTGGCCTCCGACAACTACCAGCGAGTCGCGTAATGTGACTTAACACTTCCGTAACCAGCATCAACGCAATCCCTTTGTGTCTAAAGATGGCTTAGCCCGCAGCTTTGCACCTTCGTCTCGCTGATTATGCAAGGAGAATATGCAAATCGGCGCTTTCTCTCGCTTCGCTGCTTGTTTGCGCCCCGTCTTTCCTCGTCCAAATAACCAAAAAAACAACAAACAAAAAAACAAACCCCGTCAAACTGTGTTTATTCTAGTACATCTGGCAGAGAGGGAAACATTGTACAGATCAACTACAGCAGTAAAAAGATAGCGTTTTAAGTGTGTACATATAATTAGAATATCACTGAAAAGTTAATTATGTTTTAATTAAAAAGTGAAACTGATACTCCATAGATCCATTAAACACACAGTGATAAGTGTTGAGCATTTATTTCTGTTCAATTTCATGATTATGGCGCGCAGCTAATAAAATACCCAAACTCCAGTTTCTCAGAAAAAATGCTAATTTTACAATTAAAAAAACCAATTAAAAATGGAAACTTTTGACACAGAAATGTTGGCGTGGCCCTACAGACTGCTGACTTGACAGTTGTCCAGCAGGCAGGAAGTGGCGTCCTTTACCAGGGAAGCTGAGCCACGGCAGAACGTTGCTGAAGGTGCTGGCTGTTTGCATAGCGCCGCGTCAAAATGATCGAAAAAGCGGCAGAAACAGACGCACACGGGCCAGGAACAAACGCATCCATTGGAGGATTGTGAAGCAAATCTTATTTAGTTTGGAGAAGATTCCCAAGTCTTGGGCCGTCGCTGAGCATTTCTAAGGAGGTCGAGGTCGACCTTTCTGCAGGTTTTGAAATACATGTTAAATAAATTAAACTAATGGACTTTTAAGCGATATTCTAATTCAGTAAAAATGAATTACAGTCTGCGTATATTAACACCTCTTGCAAACAAGATGACAGTTTGAAGGTTCTTTAAAAAGCATTGACATGAACTGACAGATGACATTTTTAACCCTGATGTTGTTTTAAGATGGCGGTCTTGGCTCCTCTTGGAGCGACCGTTAGCTTTAGCCTCCTTGACATACTTATCCTGATGTATTATGAATGACAACAAGAGTTTTTTTCCCCCAATTAAAAAAAAAAAGGGCTGAACTGTCGATTTAAAGCTGCGCCATTTAACTTTTAAAAAAAGCATGTGTTTTAAATACTTGTTAAAAGTATAAGTATGTCCTGACACTATAAAACAAGATAGGTAATATGGCAAAGCAACACTTCAAGTATGTTTTCGATGAGCGAATAACATCATGACATGATATAAAGCTAAAAGAAAAGCAGATTTTATGAAGTTCCACGCAGCCCCTTTTAATGTCAGGACGAAAATGTCAAGCGGCTTAATTAAATAACAAGCAGAATATGGAAAGCCTCATTTAATAAGCAATAAATCTACTAAAGGCCCTACAACCCAAACCATATTGTTTGCTTTCTTCCTTTGGATCAAAGTAACTTTTACAGAAAAATAAAAACACAAAAAAACCCCGTCATTAGAATCATAAGGTTAAAATGTAACATTTTACTTTGGATGATGTTTAGATAAAAATCTGAATCATAGATGTGGATCTTCTTTCAGCACCAGGTCAGAGAAAGACGATTGTTGACAGCCATGCTAGCTGCTCTAGCACACTTTTGCTCTCAGCTAAATGCTAATGTATGCATGATAACCAGGTTTAGGAAACCTATGATTTAAAGGTGAACTCAGTTTTCCTTTCACTCGTGAAGCATAAAAGCACAGATGCTGAAAAAGCCTAGACAGTGAATAATTATTTACCACTTCTTCTTATTTTTCACATTAATCAAATGCTAGAAATGACTGTTTATGGTTGCAGCACGGCTTATTAAAATACTTTTACATGCAAACAGCCTTTTCCTATGTTGGACTGGATGTGATTGTTTTCTTTGCAGTGTTTGCTGCAGGCAGATATCTGCCATCCATGGGAATCCTATATTATTCACAAGTGGTGAATCATCTTTTTGAAGGTTGCATATTCTCCGGATCGCACAAATAAAAGTCTTTTTCTCCCCTATGTCCTCAGCATATGAGAGTTTAGTTCGGGAAGAAAATACCTATACAGATAAAAAAAAAAAAAAGACTTATGTGTGCCAGAGACTATTACTCAACATGTTAATGGTCTCAACATTCCCCCATGCAGTTTAGAGGAATTGAGACCATTAGGGGATAAACAGTTTTATCTTTGAATGACTATAAAATAAATGGAAATCTCATTTTCTATGCACCGCGTTGTCTAATCTTTACCTTACAACAAAGGGCAGCAAATGTGCTCGCCTTTCGTTTAAAAATTCAGCCGCTGTTGTGAAATATACCGTTTTATCTGTGAGCTGCAGTTACATGCTCAAGGACACTGTGGTGTCTGGATGCAGATGGATACACAGGAACTGAACTTTATGTTAAACGATCCCATGTCCAACCACTTAGTGCTCTGCTGCAGAAGCATTTTGTGGTTATTTTTCCCAGCTTGCATGCTTTTGCAATTAAGCTTGTAAGCTCTACTCTAGTGCAACAACATCCCTTCTCTCTTACATTATTGCTCATTTGTGGAGACAAACAAATGTTGCGTCACAGAAAAGCCAAGTTGAACTCTTGCTGAATACACAAGACTATTGAAGCGGTCAGGTGGTTTTATGTTTGCAACGTGGCTTGAGAGCAAAAGTATTTCACAGTTATGTATATTTCTAGTTGGGGGAGAGCAGGGTTTTGTTATTTTGGGATGATGATATGAGCTAATGAGCAAAATCTGTCTCGTTACCCTTTGTTGTTTTACAGTATTCACTTTAAAAAGCCAGCGTTAGCAACAATCTAACAAACTGAAAACCGAATTTTGATTTGTAAAGACAACAATTTCTCCCCATTACATCTTTCATTGAACCAAAAACATGCTTCAAGTTCTTAATGCTGGAAAACACATTGTATCGCTGGCCTGGGTGCTGAACAGAAGAATTACTAAATTCCTATGTTTTTCTATTTCATTGAGCATTCTCATACATCAGGACCAAATAAAACATGTGAAAGAATGTATTTCACGGTGTCCAGGTTGTAGAAATATTCGGTGAGAAGGAATGAAAGAGGTGGAGGTGGTGAAGGAGTATAAATACCTCAGTGTGCACCAACATACAGGACTGGAGATGCAACAGTGAAGCTGTCTTTAAGAAGGGACGGAGCAGACCGTACTTCCTTCGTTGTTTGCAGCAACATGTTGCATGTCTTCGGCCATTATCTTTTTTAGCTCACAGTCAGTGAGCTAAAAAAAAATAAAGCGGAACAGGTTGACCTAGAAGACCGGGTTGGTTCTGATTGTGCAAAGAAAGATTCTTCATGAAATGAAGAACATTACAGACCATTGTAAGCATCTTCTTCGTTCGGCCGTCAAACAGCAACAGTGTCTTCATTTAGAGGCTTCTTCGGATCTGTTGTAATACTGACTGCTACAACAAATCTATGGTGCCCGCAGCTACTCATTGTCTACGACTCTTTGAAGGACGGTGCATCGTGTAAATTACAACATTTCATTTCCCTTTGGGATTAATTACACGTTGTTGAATGAAGTCGAAGTGGTTGTGACACTGCTCATTTTTTTGCACTTAAAAGCAAATTTAAAAATTTCTTTCAGCAGTCTGAAATGAAACACAGCTTTCGTGTTTGGGTGAATCGCCTCGGCCGGCGACGGGTATTTTTTGATGGTGTTGTACACGCACCGTATGAAGGTTTGCGTCCTCGTGTTTGTTCATACATAGAAGAGTACGTTTGAGACAGAGGGAGCTCGAACTGCAGCAGCAGCCCGAGGGACTCCGAAGCTCCAGAAGCACATCAGACCCAGCTGACCGCCTCCAGGGGAGGTCAGGATGTGTTGACAGCTTCTTTGGGGCTCAGGGGAAAAGCTTCTGTTCATCTCCAGACTATATATGGATGTGTCTGGCATGGTGCAAAATATTGCACCAGGTTTCTCGGTAATTAACACTTTTCAAGGGCTGTCGAAGGGCAGGTGCGCCTGACAGAACGCAGTGTGTGAGAGTATTTGTCATCGGTGGAACAAAACAGCAGTTTACTTGCAAATCTCTGCAGATACAAAAGCAGATGTTACTGCTCACACTTCTATCTCTTCCAAAACTGTTAACTCTAGTTTTTCTTTCTTTTTTTTCCCCCTTTTTTTGCACATTATAATTTTTTTTTTTAAGACAACACATCATTGTCTTCCTGTAGTTAATTGTCTTAACACTGAAGCATCTGGATAATGCCAGACATCATTACCTCAGCCTCTCAGAATAGCTCTCATGAAGAGATTTATCCCTCATCAGCACTACAGCCTCTCATCACTTAGAGCCGCGAAAAGCTACCTCCAGGTGCAAAGGTCACATGCAGCTGTGATCCCAGCAGCTATCCCATGATCTGGGCGCTTTCCTTCTCGCTCTGCAGCCTCCATATTGATTTGATTAGTTGCTAATTAAAACTTGGCAGACTGGGCAGGGCACAGAGGAGATTGCTCAATTAGTTGGGTGTCAGAGCCTCTAATTCACTCGCTTTCACCCTCTCCTTCTGTCTGCCTATCCTCTTTTCTCTTCCTGCTCTATCACAGATCCCCTTTCTGTTTGATGGGTATAAAAGAAGGATGAAAACAGAGGGAGGATAATTCTCTTAGGAGATAGACTGAGCACTCGTGTGGAGCTAAAAAACACCCAGCCCCGTAATCCTTTAGCAAATCTTTGTTTAAAGATCTGGTTTATAAATTGTAGAGAAAGAGGGCGGGCCTTTTTTTTCTTTCTTTTTTTTTTTTGTGCACGTTGCCTCCAGCGTACCTTGATTTCTTCTACCTTCCCTTTCCTGCCAAGTTACTTACAAGCAGTTGCAGTTTTTTTTTTTTTTTTTAACACCTCTGGGTTTTAGGATGCAAAAGGAGAGTGCGACAAAGTCAGGATTCCAGATTTTCAAAGCTCTGGAGACGGAAATGGTGTAAAAAGGGCTTTTTCAAGCATTCGTTTCGTGAAGAACATTTCGGATAAATTTATAACCTTACATCTCGCAAACGCCGTCTGTGAAAGTAACATTTCTGTTAGAATAATAAGCTGCAGCTCAAGGTCCTTTTAGGGTTGAATGTGTGTCATCCATAAAATGGGTCTTTTATCCAAAGTGACTGACAGCCTGCTCAGTCAGATCCTTGTCTGGCTCTTTTTGCAAACCACACAGAGATAAAAGGTAAATCCTTTAAACCCATTTTCATCCATTCAAGGCAGAATCTGGAGGCACGTGTTGGATCTTTGTCCTATAATTTAACGCCAGAAAAACAAACAAACAACAAGACAAAAACATTCAACTTCATCAACTGGTTTGTAGACAACAATAGCAATCCAGCAGCAGTAACTAGGCCAATCACTGATTTTGGGAGAATTGATCTCTCTACATGAGATATAATTTACTTGTGCATGTATTAGAATAACCAGAAACCAGGAAGCTGGCAAAGACCAGGGACGATAAGGGAAACTGACACTAATATGAACATAAGCGATGAGCGAAAGCTAAGAAGAGGTTTCAATTAGCCAGAGAACATTGACGATGAGAAAAATGGAGCAACATCTTGTGGTCTGATGAATTAAAGATTGGTCTTCCAGGGTCTAGGGGCCAGACAGGTTATCGGGTGACCCTCAAACACCAGACCACAGCGAACAGTGGTGTAGGGAGTGTTATAGGAATGTTTCTCATACTATGGGCCTTATTATCACATACCAGACATTATGCATCAGCTCTACTTCAGTCCTTGGAGACTTCATGTTGTTTTATGTGGTAGTGGAAATGCCCTCAAAATAGGTGTTTCAATTAGACAAATCACAAATGTTCCTTTATGTTTTGATTTGGATCAGAATGTGCATCAGTCATTGTGCGTTTGCATCGAAACTAAAGCTCCTATAAGGATTACTCGTGTTTTACACACACTGGTATTGTGTTGAACACAGCTGGAGGAGTATATAGTATAATAGTTTTTATTGATTGGGAAAACAAAATGATGAGGCTTCTGTGACGCTCCACCAAGCAATAGTCTATTGAAAAGACAGAAACGGTAAAAAAAAAAAAAAAACCTTCTCTACCCGCGGTGGGAATATTGTTTAAAGAGAATAAGGTGAAAAGGTGTCCTCAAGAAAGGTCTAATGATGTGTAAATGTAGAGTTCATTAAATTGATTGCTGTTAATGCGCTTAAAAAAAAACAAAAAAAACAACCCTAATCGTTTGCTTTTTATACAACATGCTGAGGAATTTACACTTACTCACTTTAATAGGGTTAGAGGGTTCAGGATGGGAAATGCATCCTTTCCTAATTCTAAATAGATTTTATGAGCATTCATTCCATGTTGCGTTTATTTTTATGCACTTATTGAGCCTATATAACTACAAATTAGGAAAACCTTCCAAACCCTCATCCACACACACACTAACACATAGCAGTCCTCCTCAATGTCTGCACTGTTCAGCAGGGCAGTCATCCTGCTCCCGCTCCTGGCAATCTGGACAGGGCCTGCATTCATTAGTCAACTTTATGCTCTTATATAATATTTACAAGCAGCAGCTCATAAGACTCGAGAGACTCTGAGCTTCCAGTCGGTTTTGGTCGGGCCGTTCGGGCTGCAGGAGAGGCTCGCTCTCCTCTGAGCTGACCTTCTCTGACTTTTCTGTGAATTCTGCAGTTTCCCCAACAAGCAGCTGATGATGTCAGTGGCAATTATCAGGACGCTGGCGTTGATCGGCTTCAGACAGGCTTGAACTTGAACGTTTTCTGTTCGTTCGGTGACGCAGCTCGCTGTCTGGTGGCTTAATGAGGAAAATGTATAATGAGCAATTCAATAATATATGTTCAAAATTTAAAAAAAAAACGCTCCACCGATTTATACTAATTAACTCTTACATATCGCTATGACGTTATTTATAAATACTTTCACATAATTAATGATAGAAAGTATCTTGAAAATAGGTGTTTCACTTGGTTGATTGAATTAATTAAACAATAAATAATAAGGATTAGGTTTATAGTATGCTAGACATATTTAAACCTTTTGAGTCACAATATATTATGCAAAACAGTTTTGTACTGTCGCCTCATAATAACTTATAAATGACTTGACATTATTTACGTTAGTAATGAACAGTTATTTGTTAGGATTAATGACTCTGATTGCACTATAGCAAGCCGTGGGATCCCACAGGGATCAATTATGGGACCACTCTTATTTCTTACATGTACGTAATTTGTCTGTTGAATTAGTTTATTTGTTTCCTGTGTTATTAGGGATGATACTCAGTTTTGTTCAATGTTCATTTTCAGTACTAATGACTATTGAAAGTGTTTCTGTTGCCCGAGAAAAGTTTTAAAACTGTCTGTTATAGTTTGATTTAAATGGATATTACAGATTAATTCATTATAATTATATTCATACATTTTGCAAAAGAAGTTTCATTGAATTGTTCTTTTAGATTCATTTGGTGAAACTTTTTAAATTATTAAAGCTCCTGTGTATTTTTTTCAGGTTAGCAAAGGTTTGAACAGTTTTGAATGCATTTTTATTTATGTCTTTTACCCTGTTAAACAACTGCAAAATTCAAATGTTTCAAAGTTTAGACACATTTCGGTCCGATTGTTGATCAAACGATAAAAGTGCATTTCAGCCAATCATTTTTACATTTTTAAAGTATGCCTGGCGAGCAAAATGATATTATTACAGGTATTTCATTTGAGCGTCTAGCAGTTTGTATTTAACATTGGGTAAGAATACATACTGTATGTGATTAATTGTTTCTCATTGTTTTACTTTGAAGTTATTTAACAAAAACCGGGACCGGAGAAAGCAAATCTATTAATCAAAAGAAGGCGTGGCAGTGGACAAATAAGAGATTTGAGAAGAATAGAAAAATCACACCAAAAAAGGTGGAATAGCAAAACGTGACAGGAGAAAAGAAAACAAACAAACAAAAAAAAACGCTGCAAGTGCAGGAATCGTGCAACATTAATCAGAACATTTTCTCTCCAAAGCCACTATAACTTTTCATCAAGCTGAGTTAAAAATAAAATCTCAATAAAAGGTCATAATGTGGGAGTGACAGAAAACCAAAGGCCACATGAAAGAGCAGAGATTAAGAGAGACAGTCTGCACGAGTATGACGTCCTCTACAGCTCTTCTCGTACGCCAAAGGAAAAGCCGAGAAGGTCCACACATATTGAAGGTGTCGGAGTGTGTGTGTCCATCAGGTGTCAGAGAGGGATGGGAACATGGGCAGGTCCTGGTAATGAAGGACTGATAAGTCCCTTTTTCCTGGGCCTGGGTTAATTGTGCCTTGAGATAAAGGGTAATAAATTGTCACGGGGTAATGGCAGGAGCCTGGGCTGGACCCTGTTCCACATTCATCATGACTGTCTGGGTCTGTGCGAGCCTGGGGAGCAGCGAGCAGCACTAGAGGACTGAGAGGAGGAAGAACAAGAGCGAGAGCAAATCCTAGAAAGCTTTAGAGGAATATGGGAAGTTTATCTAATTGACAAGAGCAGCACTGATCTATTAGGACAGAGAGGAAAATAGTAGAGAGAGGAAAAAAACAGTTTTACAACAAATCTGGGGTTTGAATTTCCAGCCGCTGTCATAATTGTGTTGCGGCGTCTCAGAACGTGTTTTGCCTGGTTTTACATGGACTTCTTCATCGTGTGACGATCATGATGCGGAATAAAACTGCACTGCGCTTCTTCTGTATATTGACTATTTGGGTTCAGGGTTTTAAAATTTGGCAAGGAGTTAGTTTGGTCATGATCTCAATGTCCTGTTTTAAATTTTTCCAAACATAATGATAGCATGACTGTCTATATACACATCTATATGCCCACAAATGCTCTAAATTATTAGTAACAAAAATAAACATAATAAAAAGCGGGATTACCTACTGTTGGAGTGACTTTAAGCTGAGTGAAATTCCTTTATGCAGACAAAGCATCTGCATAGCAAAGCATGTGATTACTTTAAAATGTCTGCTGTGCTTCTTCAACAAGTATGTAGAGATCCGACTTGGCTGTAGGTCATATCATGCTACTATTTGATATGCTTCAAAACGTCATGGTTGGCTTAAAACAGCAAGACTTGTGTGTCATTCAAAGGCAGAGATTAAAAGTTTGATGGGCCTCGAAGCATTTCTAGTAGAAAAAGAAACTATATGAAATAAAACAATGTCAAAGCGGCTAAGAGGTTGTTGCTTTGGTTTCATAGGATGAATCTGACAACATAACAACGAGTTCCCCCAACCTGCTCTTCAATTAACTGGAGTTATTTCTCCACATCATAAGTTGCAGTGGATTCATGGTGGATTCAAGACAAGCAAGCTGTGATCCTTGAAGAAGGAGTTTATAGCAAGCCATTTAAAAGTGGAAAAGTAAAATCAAAAGCCTATTTGGTTCATAGATTTAGGGGGATCTTTAACAGAGATTCAGTTGCCGCATGTGGCGACAAAGAAGCCGCAACTCTTGTCACTCTATCTAAATGACCTGTCCATCTAAGATTTAAGTTCAGACAACTGTGTCACTGACGAAAACAAACTACTAAAAAAAGCACAGAGGGTTAGGAGGCCTGGAGACGAAGCATGCTGCAGCCTCTGCGAGCCAAACAAAGGCTCTGGCTCACTGCAGACTCGAGGGAGAACATTACAGACCGGCAGGTCTTAATGTCTCTACTCCCCTTGAGAATTGATGATTAAAGGTAACATGTTTACATCAAGGTATGCCAGATGTTGGATTTTCTGGATGATGTATGTTATTTTACTTTTGCTGTTGGATGAGCAAGTGTGAGCGTCGCATCTTGTCCAAATTAAATCTAAGCATTGATCTTGTTCCTGGAAATACTTTTTCACACTGAATCAGTTCAAGACAAGTGGATTTGTCCCATCTGATGTCCTCTGAGATAGTGATTTCATGTTATAGTATAAAATTTAAAAAAAAATAACACAGAAAAAACACACATGACATGAGACCCAGAGGAAGACCCAGGACATGCTGGAGAGACAAAGTTTTTCTGGGTTGGCCTGGGAACACCGTGGCATAACCCCTGGAGGAGCTGAACCAAAGGAAGAAATGCACTTTAACCCTTTACTGTGCTGTTTTAAAAGGAGAAATGCACAGAGTGCCAACAATTTAAACCAGGGATCCTCAACCTTTACTGTCCAAAGCGCCATTTTTACGCTTAGTGCAGCTAAAACAAAACTCGCTCAGACGTGTATGTTACAGGTTCTTTTGAAAAAGACAGCTTCTCATTTTTAATGAATATCTACTATATTAAACATTTTATTTTTAGATTTTAAAATAGAAAACATGTTTGCAAAAACAAGACGGATACATTGTTTTAGGAGGTTTTATTTGTGGAAAAGCACAAATATCTAACCTATTGAGAAGAAAAATATCATGTTTTAACTAATGCAACCTGCATGTTGTTATTACATTCATAGTTAGAAATAATTTAGTATCAACTTAGCCAGAGTTATAGTTACAGGTTGCAGACCCCTGGAATAAAGTGATATCCAGAGCTGTTTAAGCCGTAAAGTATTAAAAATTGCAAATGTTTGAGGGTATCAGAATCTAAATCTGAAGGCTCCTCATGAATTATGATGTGTGGTGAGCTATTCTTTCTGAGTTGCCACTGAAAAGGACACGCTGTGCAGAAGCACAATGAGGAAAACACAGATCACAGGATTTCAGCCGAGGGTATTTTTTAATTATTTTTTTTTTTCTCTTTAAAATATGAAAATGAAACAGACTGTAGAGCATTGCACCATGAAGGGGCAGACTGCAGCCAGATGCCATCAGTAAATTTTAATAACACAGAAATATTTATTTACCGCGCCAGTTACCGGGAATCTATTTTGCTGCAGCGGGAAGGTGTGAGGAGGAAACCTCGAATATCACCTCTTAACATCCCCTCGTAGTCTGCATTTGAAGAAACGGCAAAAAAAATATATATTTCAGGTTATATTAAAGTTAGAGCCTGTCAAGTGCCTGAGAGGTGAGACAGTAAAACTCTCCGCTGGCTGGCGTTACATGATAAATATATTCTGAGCTAACGTTCACAGATGCTGTCAGCAAGATGTTCTATAGTTCATCAAGCAAAAAAACAATTCGCAGTACGTGTTTCACTGGGATTCGGTGAGCCACCTTGGCAGCATGACAGATCGCTTCTTCACACTGAGAGATTATGGTGTTGGGAGGTGGCGCAGAGGCTGAGGAATGAAGCTTCCCACACATTATACAGCAGAGCTGCTCCCACGGAGGAGCCTGATGTTCCCACCATGCAATCATGACACTCAGTGCAGTGTGACATATGATGTGTGTACAAACAGTAAGCACAAGGGAAGGGGCTGCTGTTGCTTTCGACTGTTTTATGTGGGTCACACACGGCGTAGCGAGGCGCCACGGGGTGGAGAGGACGTTCTTCATGCAAGCCCATATAGGAAGTCAAACATCGCCCTTGAGATGTGACTTCACGTCTCCAAGGAAATCACCACGCAGAGTTATGTGCGGCGCACGTTAGTGACTTTCAAACAAGAACACAGGTAGGACAACAGCAGGTGCATTTCCCTTTTTCTAAGGGAAATTTAGTCAATAACAATCAATCCAAATAGGTTCACTCAAGATCTTTAAAAAAAACAAAACAAAAAACAAAAAAAAAAAAAACAGAAGGGAAAGTGAAGCTGACTTCCACCTACATTTACACAGAAAGTACAAAGAATTGTAAAAATATTCTCACTCATATATTAAAATAGACTGGACTTGCCCTACGTTTTTGTTAGTGTGCACAGTTCTGACCATATTATTTCTAATCACTAAAGACCAAAAACTGAGAAAAAAAATAAATAAATTCGGAAGCTTACATACATTTCCTTCATATTTGATTTACCTTTAGAACTGTGGAGCATTGAATCAAATGCTTTGGGTTTGTCTTCACTCGCTTCTCAAACTAGTTTGCATGGATCTTGAACTATTTGCTCTGAAAGGTCTGGTGTAACGGAGAGAGGATTGCAAGACGCCCAGCTGCAAACACCTTTTCTGCTTAAATAACTTTGACCTGGGCTTTGTGATGGCCACCTTAAAACATGGATGGATGGATGGATGGATGGATGGATGGATGGATGGATGGATGGATGGATGGATGGATGGATGGATGGATGGATGGATGGATGGATGGATGGATGGATGGATGGATGGATGGATGGATGGATGGATGGATGGATGGATGGATGGATGGATGGATGGATGGATGGATGGATGGATGGATCGATGGATCCTCGGAGTCCAAACTTCGCCATTATGGCCAAACGCTTCGGTTTTAATGTAATTAAATCTCTGGGTGTTTCTTCAAAAATTAAGATACTTTTCACCAAGTGCATTTGTAAAAAGTTACACAAATCCAACTTTTCTCTTAAAGAGCACATTATCAGTATATGTAGAGTAATTCTGCTGGAGTTTGACTTCTCTAAGTACTGAACATTTCAAGCGGGACCCAGATTAATTAGACACAGAATGACGTTTTAAATCTTTTATTATTGCTCATTATGATAATTTCCTGCCTGCAGCGAGTGAAAGCAACATTTAAGATTAGAATATTACATCAGACCAATAAAAATAATTTTATTATAGAAATGTGTGCTTAATGAAAAGCATGTTTATTACCTGCTTAACGACAGTCATTTTCAAAAGGTATCCCAGAGTAACGAGTCTCATCGGCACTCATGTTCTAATTCATTGAATGTGACTGTATATCTGAGTGGCATCACATTCAATTTCGAGACTACTTCAAAATTATAAGGCGGTAATCAAAAGAAGACCAAACTCTTTAAAAACTGCATAAAAGTCGTTTACAGAAGCTGTGAATCATGTGTCGGCTTCAGTCTTGTTGCTATAAATCAATGTAATTTGCAAGCACCACCAGTTAATTTCTCACCTACGAGGATGATTACCAGCTTTTAAATTATCCCTGGGGTCACTTGTCCTGAGGATACAAACAGATCCTTAAAATAATTTAATATCAAGAGCTTCCTTCTGGTCAATAACATCTGGGGAACTACATAATCTCAATAAGATAAAAACCTAATAATGAACTGAATGCACGGCACCACGGCCAGACTTATTATACTATTCTGTTGGTAGAGAATTAAAAGCTAATTAATTAGTTTTCAGATGTTTACTCTGACTAATATTCACTGTAGCTTCATTCTCAGGGACACTGAAGTGCCACTGAAGTCAGATGGTAGCAAGCAGGTGTGCAGCTGGTATGTGAAGATATGCCTCCTCCTCATCAAACACAAGAAAACAAAGCAAAAATGCAGATGAGTAAAAAGACTGGAACAAAACAAAAAAGGGAAAACAAACACCACCGGGACCTTGGTTTCGGACCTGCTTTCAACTCGAGCTTTTAGGATTAAAAGCTCGAGTTTTGCACAACTACCAGAAACACACAGCGCCAACAATGTTTCATTCCTGAGAGTAGACAAAACCCAGCAGCTTATTCCTCTGACCTGCATTGTTTCTCCGTCTGAACCATTAAGTCTCCCAGTCCCAGCATTCCTCGTTTAAGTCTGTTTTGTAACCACTGATCAAAACTACATGAGGCTTTAGCCAGTGGACTTCAGGAGGGCAGAAAGACGTATTTATACAGAACGCTGTGTTCAGGCTGCATGTGAACAGAAGGATTAGGGCAACTAAAGTTTTCTAAATTTATCCTTAGTAGCCTGGCATATTTTACCAGGTGTACAGTTACAGTTGTTGAAAAAGCAACAAATTGAAAATGTACAAAGTGTATATGAAATGTCTGGGGAAAAAAACACAGTAGCAGCATTATACTGCTACCACTGTGTTTCATAGAGTGGTCAATGTACAGCAATGACCAAAATTACTCACATCCGTTGTAAAGTAAACCTTTAATTTTATCATCATGCTTCTTCTGACTGGAGGTAATATTAGCAATTATTTTTTTTAATCTGAAAGAGAATCAAGGTAGGGAGCTAAACATTAGGGTGATGGCAAGGAGGCATTCCAACCTCAAAGGGTTTTTAAGAGACGCTTGTCCCATTTCATATCAGAAAACAACTTCTTGGTGGTTTTACTCTGATTTTAAATGAACTCTCTTTTCATTTTCAGATGATCAAGACGCTGTGACATGTTCAGATCTTGGGATATTGATCTGTAACCTAGCTCTGCTTTAAACTTTCTCCCTGACCTGTCAGCTATGTTCTACTGTCTGAATGATTCTGGTTGTTCATATAATCTAGGAAATCACAAAAGAGATGTATATTTTTTTGTTGTCTGAGATTAAATTATATAGAGAGGGAATGTTTTCAATCCAAACGCTTGCGACATTTCCTGGGCTTTGGCTGCTAGCCGTGGCTTATGGCAGTGGAAGTATCATCCAATGGAAACTTTTTCAGTTTGAAGACCATGCATCATTTTTCTTCCATCAAATAAGGATACGGTGCATGCGTTATCTTACCGCATAAAAACCCAGTAAAGTACATGGAAGTTCATGGTTTGACCATGACGAAATAGGAAAAAAGTCAAAGTTGAAGGAATGTTGATGAATACTTTCTTAGGCCAGAGAAAAAGAAAAAAAGGAAGAAGCAGAAGATTTTAAAATAATTTAGAAGAAAGATAATCGAATTTCATATCGGTGAGTCAACGACAGTGGATGTCAGGGGTAAGAAGGGAAGATGAAAATTAACAACAAAGCAAGAAAGAAGATGGAGAGCCGGCGAGCGCTCAGATTAATTTGTTCTCAGCCTCGCCATACCTGGGCGCGCACGCCGCCGCTCTGCTCAACCAGTCAGTGCTCACCGCTATAAATCTCGGGAGTGACATTTTGGGCGGCGAGTGGCGCGTAAACATGGCCGGCTAAATGTCAGCGCGGAGAGCAGACAAGCCTGACTTAGAAAGAGTGAGAGTGGAGGCAGTAATGTCACCACACTTAAACTCACCCGCCATCAGTCTTCATGACATTTAAGAGATATATCCACGGATGCATCTGGACGGAGGGAAAAAGTTTGCACAGAAAGCTGGGAGGGACTGATGAGTCAGGAGTTTTTAAGTCCTGACGTGACCGAACACGGAGGGGAAATGATCGTGCTCTCTTCTTTTTGTGTAATTTATTTATTTTTTAATCACTAAGAAGCTTGCAACTTTAAAACTCAATTAAGACTCAACTAGGACTGATTTTTTTTTTAAATGTCCTCTCTAATTTCAAGTGAGGATCACATCTCCTCTCTAATATGTCACCAATATGTCTCTCAAGCCATGCCAGTCATATTCTCCTCTTCTATTTCTGAATCACAAGAATCCAAATGTAAAAAAAAAATAACAAAGAAATAAAAGCCACTTGATAATTCATCATCCTCTCTCCTCTGATGTTCTTTCTTCAGTCTCTCTCACTGCTGCATGGGGGCTGTATTGATTTCTAAATGAATAATTGAGAAAGATGGCTTAACTGCTCTTTTCAAACGTCCGCAGCCTCCTCTTTGATTCACGCGGCCCGCTCCTTCGTGTTTTCCTTTCCCCGGCTCATGACCTTCCCTTATTGCGCCATCAAGCCCTCCTTGTTTTCCTCTCGCTCCCGTTTCTCATTTTCTCCGATCACGCCGCTGCTGTGGAAGGTTCCGGGGGAGAATGGATTCCCCGCTTGGCCAGCCGGTCCGTCCGACCTCTGCGTGTCGTCAGTCGGTGGAAGACATGGCGTGGTTTCAGAGCTCTGCTGGGAGCCGTGTCCACGTCTCTCTCCGTCTTCAGCATCTTTGCTCTCCTCACATTTCCTGTTTTTAGCTCCCATCTTTATGCCCCCTTCTATGTTTGCTCCCCTCCATTTAATTGATCAAGCATCTTCCCAGTTTGTATCTATTTTAAACAATGTGGGTTTTTTTGGGGGTTTTTTTTGACGTATTTGGTAAAGCTTTTATTATGTTTCGACAGAATAATAATCTGCGAAAACAATAGATTTCCTAATGTTCCTCCCAGTTGTCCTACTGCTATAAGCAGAAATACATTGATCCCGATGAGAAGCAACCAATTAGAGACAGGAGGAGGGTCTTAGAGCTGTCAATCATCCTAATGTACATGCTGCTCCACAAGGGGATCAGAAACAACCATATCAGAGTATTTTTACACATAGCTGTAGGACAACTGGGAGGAGGTGAAAAAGCTCTTTCTTTCGTTCTTTTGCAGATTATCTGTCTCGTATTAATAAATGAACAAATGTGAAAAGAAAGACATATTTATAAAAGGTACATGCTCCTGCTTTAAACCCTCAACCATGAAAGTTCGTGCTCTTTCCTGGGAAACGTTTCTACCTATCTAATCCGTTTTTTACATTTTTGACACCAGCCAGCCATTCGGGCTGGTCAGCAATAGGAGGGGAGCCCACAAGCACCAAAATATAACTTATTCATGCATCGTTTGCAACCTTAAAGCACGCCTTGCTCTGCTTTTATGCAAATACGGGTAATGGGAAGCACGTACGCCTCGGTGTTGAGCATGTGAGCCCTTCCCGCTGCTCAGAATATTGAGATGAAGCTTTGTTCAAAGAATGCTGCGCTCGCATGGAGCGAGGAGCAAATTATCCCGTTACTTCTTCTCTTCTTTGGGTTTAAGTCTGTAAGACAAACAGGGACGTTCAAAGAAATAAAATGTTCATAAACTGGGTTGTAGAGGGAGGAGGAGTTCACCCAGGGAGCCATTCGAGAAAGCAAACCGCCATCTTGAATGCACCTTCATCACCTGCACTCTGTGACCCACACATCTAACTTTGCGGTAGGGCTGAAATGATTCCTCGATTATTACAATTCCTCGAGGAAAACGTATCTTCCTCGGGGCTTCGTGAAATCATGTTTTTGTTATGTAGCGTTCCGCCTGGATCATTGTTTGAGGCTTTCTCTGGCGTCGGAATGGCGTCGCCACGGTAGCAATGGCGGAGAAAGAGAGACAGAGAGAAAGAGATCCGATTCCCCGGATAATTGTGGGAATATTCTATAGAGTACTCGATTACTAAAATATTCTTTTACAACAGCCCTACTAACTTTTCGTCATCGATGAGCCTCTAATTCTTCTCTTGATGCCGTCTCACCCACGAGGCCCATGAAAAGGGGAGAACGCACACTGTAACGCAGCGCAACATGAGTGACATCTTCCGTAATGGCCGCTAAACTCTTAAAAGCCCTCACCATGTTTAAGTTGACAGTCTCCAGCTAGGGTATCACCTCCAAAGCAACATTTCACATAAAGGAACCCTGTTGCATCACAGGAAGGTAACAAGCGTCATAAATATGAGAAGGAAAAAAAAAGAGAGAGAAGAAAATCTGACTCACCTTTGATTTCCATCAACGCCGTGCCTAGAAAAGAAAAATAATAATTCAAAGTGTCAAAAATCGATTCCCTTTCAAATCCCGCAGTTGTTGAGTGTCTTTGAAGTTGGTTGTCTTGTTGTGTTTAGTGCAAATGTCTTGATCGGCCCGACTGATGCAACGGGGATCAATTAAAACAGACGTACAGTGATGTAGTCATGACAACCTGTGCAGAATTAGAAGGACATTTACACTGCTAAAGCAACTTATCAGAGCAGCTTTTTAAATGTAAAACTGTCATCATGACTTAGGCGAAAATATAATGAACTCATGTCAGTAATAAATAAGACTCAGTGACCAATACAAATATTTGAGGATAACTTATTTGTTTGTAAACTCTGTGGGGGAGTCTGGTGAGTTCCTGAATGTTGTTGATGGTTTGTTGGTTCAAGTTCTTTATATTTTATTTCTACAAAATTTTTAGTTTGTTTATTTGGTCAAACTTTTGTTTTAAAAAAAATAGGACAAAAGCTTTAACCGAGGTAAATAAATAATCCATAATAAAAGAATATGAGGGAAAAAGGTTTTGTGGTGGCGCAGTGGTCGGGCGCGGCCCGCATGGGGATCACCGGCCTGGTGATCTTTGCCGCATGTCTTCCCTCTCTCTCTTTGTGCCTACGTTCCTGTCTTAGCACTTTCAGTGAAAACCAGAATAATCGTCTACTGAGTTTTCCTTGTTCTGCGGCTCTCGTTATTAATTTCTGAGCACAAGCTGCCGGAAGAGCCAACGCGCCAGACGGCCTGGGTTCATAGCTGGAGCAGCGAGCGGTGATTACTGGCTTCTCAGTCAGAAAATGACAACGCACCAGCAGGACACCTACTTACTCACCTAATTTCCAGTGACAGGAGAGCCACGCTGGCCTCACTGATTCGGGGAAAGTGCAGTAGAGGCTTTTCAGTCCAGGGCGGAGTCTGCGAAGCGGCAGCAGAACTGATCCTGACAGACCCGAGAGAGAGGGACCTGACCAGGAGGCCGGGAGGCTCGTCGCTTAAGGGCCGCGATGGCCGCGCTGTTTGCAGCTGTAGCGAGGCAACGGCACAGATTGTTGTTGTATTGCTGTGGGGTCCTCTCGTTGTGAGCCAAGAGAAAGTAATTCTGCAGGGTTTTCAAGAAGAGTTTGCAGAGATACTGACAGATTGATATAAGGGCATAATCACTTTCTCCTTTTTTTTTTCTTTTTTTTTACAATTATCTGAACCAGAATTTCACCTCAGGTTATAGCATTATATTTACTGCATAAAGAATATTAGAAATATGCAATACTGAATCAGAGTTTGGGGTTTTGTAGGTGTAACGATGGATAAGATGAACGCTGAAACCACTCTAGAAGTGTCAGAAACTTTTACTGGTAACAAGAGGAACCAAAGTTTGTTGACCAAGAAAGAATCAGCTATTATTAAAAATAAACGCAAAAACCAGCGGGTCCGAGACCGATTCAAGAAAAACAAGTCAAACCCAGACGTTCATTTCATGGCACACAAACCAGATCCCCTGGGTCGATACCGACAGGTTTGTTTGAGAACCTGCAGTTTGTTGAAAAGTTACAGTTTGTCAATATACTATTTAAAAAATAAAAATCTTCTTTTGTCTGTGTTGCAATGGCAGTTCTTGATACATTTTATAATAGTAAAAAAAACCAAATTTTTTTTGTCATTATATACTTACTTGCATTTTATTTGACAGAGAAGACCAACATAAACTATTGTGCATTTTTTGTTCTTTAAATATTGTTTGTTCAACTAAAAATTGGAAAAGTTTGGCACACTCGACCCCCCATAACTCTGACACCCCAAACTCTTTTCTGTGAAGGCCTGAGATTGAAATTTGGAGCTCGTTCCATCAAACTGGTTCTGATTTTGAAACGATGTTAGAATCAGAACCCATTAGCTATTTACTAAATGTTTTTGTGTTTTATCAGCTCAAGCTCTTGTTCCAAAAACAGTTAATTAAACAATTAATGTCAGAACTCTGAAAGGACAGCTGCTGCTGTATGATCACTGTAAAAAAAAATAAAAAAATTGTGAGGAAAATTAGCCAAAGCACTAACTAGCTACTTCAGAAAAGCCGCTATCGTTCTTGCTGCTGTAATCAATCTTCCTGCTGCTCTGCTAGGAAGGCGGATACATGAAATGAGCGTGCTCTGTCATCAAATCTCCGAGATTGTGTTTTTGAAAAACCAATCGATATCAGATGTGACTTACATCTGTGAATCAATGAGTATTTCTTTCTTTTGTTTGTTTGCTTTTGACCGGTGAAACTCAACACTGCAGAGGTCATTTGTGCGTCTCTGTGTGACCCGCTGACCTCACCCTAGCGGAACATCTGGACGACACCAGGAATCAGACCTGACGAAGCAACGCGCCTGCCGGTTCTTTAGGTTCGTTCTTTAAAACACCGTTTTTTATTTTAGTGAGCTGTTCGATGTGCTGCAGACACTGTGCCTCCTCTACGTCTATAGATTTATGAACCCTGCATGTGACCTCACGTTATTCTCTGCAGGGCTCCCTCGCCTGCGGCCGTGTTTGTGTGTGGGACGGAGCGAAAGCGCTTCTCCTGCTACCTCCCTGATGTTCCGGCACACATCATCTAACAGCAGGTGGATGAGTAAAAAAACAAAAAAATAAATAAATCCCCGACCTCTGCACTCCAGCAGTTCTCGGTGTTGTCATTTTGTCCGATGGCTGATGTTTTCGGACGTTTCCTCGTGTAACACCACCCAACCGGCCTTTCACCTTTTCACATCTGCTCTCCCAGCGTCTTGCACGAACAGAGCCGCTAAATCTCCTCATGCTTTCCGCCTCCTAACCCCGATTCTCACTGCTGGTGAGCTGTTATTAAATTATGTAGCAGCCACTCTAGCTCACCAACACGTACTGCCTTCTCTTTGCCTGCTGGGAAATGCATTGGCTTGACAGTTTAACTCATAGCTGTGTGAAGTGGAGCCACCTCCAATTGGATTTGACGGTTAAGGATCTTTATGTTTTGGTGGATGTTCGGCTCCGCAGAGCAGCAGAGGCGAGCGGAGGGGGGGATGGGAGGGGATAAAAGATCATGTCGTTTTTCTGTCCCCTGGAAAAGAGATTACGGAGATAAGAGTCATTACCAGACAGCTTGTGATCAAAGTCAAACTCTTTCCATTTCATTTAAATCTTCAAATGGCCGGTGATAACGTTTACTGATGGCGGCTTCTTTAACTCGCTGCTTTAGATCGATTCTCATCTCAGTTTGAGCGTCTGGTCTCGGTTCTCGTGTTTCTTTTTTTTTCTTTTTTTTTTAAGTCACAAGAAAGAAAGAGAGAAAAGAAGACATTATCGGCTTGGCTGATTACTGCAGTGGAGAACTTCTCATAAGAACCTTAACATGAGTGCCTGAAGACAGCACACAGCCAGCAGAGCTCGCTGCATATGTTTAGATGATAAGGGGATACTTTGCATGAACTGTCTCCATGTTGTCAAACTCCATTAATTTCATCCTCTCCGATGAATCAGCAGCGAAGCTCAATGGATGTGCTCTCTATCAATCTGTGTGGCTTATGAATTAAAGAAACTCCTTCCAGAAAGTAAAACATAACTACTGGATATTTGAACTCAAGGAAAGGAACTAATTAGTAATGACTGAGCAAAAATAAATAAATAAATAAATAAAAGCTTGCTTGGAGTTTTGCCAGTCTTTGAAAACACGGTGGTACTGGTGGTGTTACGGTCTGGAAAATTAGGATTTTTAATTAGAAAAATAATATCAGTTTATCCAGTCATTATGTAAATCTTTTGGAGTGGATTTTCTTTGTGCTGTTCAATTAGGGTGATTTGATGAGGCCCAACATTTGTGTCTGTATTTTCTCAGACAAATTTGAAGATTCAAACGCAACGAAAACGTTGAGAAAATGTTGCGATATCGGTGCTTTTGTGAAAGAAAGAAAACGCAGCAACACTCACGGCGAAAGACTTTTTTGAGCCGTTATCGTATTTGTATGCAGAGCGGCGGCAGCGCCCAGATGGCCACTTATCACTTTCTTGGGTCGACACTTATCTTTGCTGTGAGCTGCGCGGTGGAATGGCTGCAAACTTTACTGTGAATGTTTTCACTGTTTTTGAACAGCAAGAAAAAAAACAAAACCAATGTACACTGATTGCACTGAACGCTGATTAACGATTTAGTTTCAGAAATACTAGTTTTAATGAAACAACCACCTGAGTTGTTTTTTTGGGGGTTTTTTTGGTCTGTAAAAGTAAAATATAATTTTCTGGGATGTTATCTCTAATGTAAAAAAAATTATAAATTATCTTCAGTGCTTTGTTTTTGTTTGTTTGTTCGTTTGTCTTGAGCCCTGAAAGTGTTTTATAGATTTCATAAAACAATAAAAAACAATTTTCATTCATTTTACAGTGATGACGACGGCTTCGCAGGAAGATAAGCTCGACTGCGGAGCAGTTTTGCTAGATGGGATGTGAAATGTGAAATTCTGATACGTTGTATCTCAGAGCTGCAGGCTGCACAGATGGAGGATGAGGGATGAGAGAGAGGAAGCAAGTATCTTTCAATTTGAGTGTTTGTGGGTAAGTTAAACATGTAGCATTTTATATGAGGAAAATAAGATGGAGCGACGAGCGCGCGGCGCGTATCAGGTTTTAAAATTTCTCCTGCTGCAGACAGAAAGAGGAGAACTGTGAGTGGGAATAAAGATGAAAGCCGAGGACAACATAAGTCATATTTGCCACAAACGTCTGATGCATCCGTAATTCAATTCGCCTCACATCGATCTAACTCACAGCTACAAAGGTACGCGTAAATTTTCATGTTTAGGGAAAAAGTTTTCTGTTGAATTAAAATGAGCAGGAGTTCACTGGCACTGAAGTCGTTTAAGAGATTAAGTGAGAGCACTAAGATCTTTGTGTCATTCTTAAAGAGGACCAACCCTGAAAAACCCAACATCTATAACAACCTTTTTCTGCAGCGCGTGGAGAAGTATTCACACCTCATGAACATTTCTACATCGTATTACGTTACAACCATAAACTTCACTGTATTCTAACTTACCCTTACCGACCGGCTCCGGTCCGTAGAACCAGCAATAGCAGAGAACAAGGGAGAGTGATGACAGACCTTCCTCCATGCTTTTCTCCCCCATTTTGTGTTGGTGGTTCACTGATTAATCTAACTTGTCCTAAGACAGGAGTGTGTGTGTGTGTGTGTGTGTGTGTGTGTGTGTGTGTGTGTGTGTGTGGGTGTGTGTGTGTGTGTGTGTGTGTGTGTGTGTGTGTGTGTAGCTGCTGCAGATAAGCACCAGTCCTCCCAGCGACCCTGCATGGATAAGTGGGTTTAGATAATGGATGGATGTTTGAAATTACTCACCTGAAACATCTTCCTTTTCAAGATTCATTCAATATAACCCTAACAAAGAATGAGACGGCCGATGCTGTCAGTAAATATTGTCCACAAATCCCAAGAGAGGAGTTAAGTGTCTTCCCGTTTTTCATCATTTACCGTGTGGTTTGGAGTCTCGTATCCGCGCCTGTCTGTTGAGGTCTCGGCTCTAAAGATTTTCTTAAACCGGGCTCAGGATTAGGTTTCATAGAAACTCCAGTCACACTCTTTTGTCACATCACACGAATTCTTGCAGAAGCGTGCGCTAGTTCTCCTTATAAATGGCATACTTCTATTTGTTTGTTTTCAAAAATAACTGAAAGTGGCAGCATCTGTCTAGTGCTGGCACAGCTTAAACCTTAAACCTGGAAAAGTCATGCGAAGGAAAAACAGAAGGGTTGGCGGTCATACTGATGAGAGATGAGACCGAAATCAGAAACTATGCTGGGAACCAAAACACCAGATGGAAATCAAAAGAAAACCAAACTTGGAGCTCAGACATGTTTCGTCAAAATGAGAATAAATAAAAATGCAAAACTATGAAGGGGCGACAAAAAACCTCCAGCTTTGCTATGAAATAACACATATTGTTTAAGTAAAAGATGCATTTCAGAGACTCAGAAAATAGGATGATTCGTACATTTGCAAGCCTGTCAGTGCTTGTGTTTATCAATAGGTTGCTCTGGAATAGAACTTTGTAAAATACCAACACATTAAACCCTGGGGAAATATCTCTTTGTGAGGTCATCTCATTCATTAGTTTCTTAATTAGTCCGGTCATTTGCAGGCAGTGATTAACACACATTACATCACCGCTTTCTGCAATCTCAAGAGAGCCTAAATGTTTGCTCGTTGTCAAATTAATAAATGCAGCTCCATCTTTGGGAACATGTGAAAATTACAATAGCAAATTATAGATTCATGACATCAGAAAGTTACTATATAGTGTTAGATCTGTGACTTTCACAGTAAATCCAAAGACGCTTCAAAGCCTCTGAAAACTATTTTAAATTGCGGCAGACATGCTTTTCTATTTGAAAGCACATACGTTGATGTGCATAAATTTAGAACAGCAGAAGCTCGTGCTAATCAAGCTGCTTTCTCCCACTGGGCCAAATCTCTCTGAGAGGAAAGTAGTTGGAATCTGTAGTTTTCCTTTGATTAGCGCCTCGCTAACACTCGACAGACCTGCCGTATGCTAGAGAGCGCCTGGGGAAATCACACACAGGGCGAGGAAAGTCTGAAATTGTGCACTTGTATGTCGTCTGTAAAACTGTAAACAATTGAAGGTTTGAAAACGTCCAACCCTGACGCACACAAGAAAAATATGTCAAGAGAGGATTTAAATTAGAACGCAGAGGAGTGCTGCGCTTTTCAAAAGTAATAATCGTCCTCATATTTGGCACATGTTGTCACATTAAATGTTTAAATTTTGAACTGTGATGTGAAACGAAAGTCTGCCATCCATTAACGGTCGAACAGCGAACCTGGCAGACATGCAGACAGACATTAGGAGGCGCTAGTGCCCCTGTACTTTTTCTTCTTGACAAAAAAAAAAGTGCCCTTCTGAATTTTTTTTTTATTATTTTTTTTTTTATTGCGCGCTGTGTGTGGCCCCAGATGCATGTAGCTATCAGAACAGCTATGAGAAGTTTTCTGTTCAAAACAAAAGTCTGAAATCTTACGACAGGAGCCTTCGAAGCAAGTTTGATGGAGGGAGCTCTGACGGAAATGTTTTGTGGATGAGGCTATTTAAGTTTGCGATCATCATGTGACAAGATGTGAAAAGCTATAAGTAGCATGAATCGTTTTGCATCCTTGCTATAAAGCTATGTTTAGGTGACAAATACCGGTGGGGGAGCCAAATTATTTACCAAAAGGCCCCTTCATTGAAGTCAACTTGTCATCCTTCACTAATCACACTTTCCAGCTGAACGTTGTTGACAGGTCTGGATGGCAGTTTTATGAACCCAACCACAGGGTTAAGGGAAACTGTCAGATGTCAGATGTAGTTATTCTAAGATTAGAGGAGCTTAAAAATGCGCCTGAGCCGACGGAAGAGGTGTCATTCTCAAATATCACTTCCAAGGCAGCAGTGAGGACGGGGGGAGCAACCGGGTTCACTTTGTCGCTTTCTGGAGTGATTTAAAATCCTCTTCATCAGACAAATGGAACTCCTTGTACACAAAATTTATGTAACACTTTTAATGGACCCGACGCCTTCACTGAAAGGGAAAAAAAAATAAAAAGAAGAAACTGTGCTGTATCTCGGTGCCATTTTTCAACATTAACAGCTGCAGGTCACCATATTTCCTGACTGCTGGTTTATGGCGTCTACAAATACAAGCTAAAAGGATTTTCTCTTCTTCTTTGGTTTTCTGGGGGATTTTAAGGTATTATTTGGCTTATAAAAAAAAAATGGAGTAAATTTATCATTTTGGAAAATAGAAATGTAATAAAAAAAATGCTGATACCAATTCCTATTTGTTTTTGAAGAACCATAATGTGAAAACTATATATCTAAGACATTACCAATATTTCCCTACTATGTTTCTGCAGTGAGCAGCGTGAGAGAGCCGCTGACTTTAAACACGATTTAATTTGAAGCAAAGGCAAAAGTGTTATCAGCTAATGTTTTAAGCAATTTATACAAAGAACATGCTATGGAGAATATTGATCTGTATCCCAGCCTGTTCTATGAACAGAGGAAAGGTCAGAAGAGTAACACAGTCTTGCCTGTATGGTGAAGATCCTCTGCATGAATCTCAGTGATGTTACAAAATGGAGTATTATATATATATATAAAACACTGAAAGGTCTTATGAGACCTGGTTGCGCTCAGTTTGCTGCTCAAAACTACAATTTTTGACAACCCAAACATTAAGATTATGACACTAAATGAGCTGTTTGGTGAGGACTCTTTGCTTTTCATTAGGATCCACACTAATTGCATGTCATAAACGTAGTAAAACTGTGGTACTTGTGAGAATTCACAGAGAACATTTTATTGAAACAATTCATGCTTTTTAAAGTGTAAATAAATGTGCTGGAAAAGATGATTTGCAACATGCGTGTTGTAACAAACCTTTCTGCTTGGATTTATTTGACAGCAAATCCTTTTTGTGTGTGTGTGTGTGTGTTTTTACAAACACATTCTGTCCTTTACATAGAGGAAAGTGGATCAACCAAAATGTAGTTAGCCTTGGTGATATCCAGCAGCTCATTCTCGGCACTCAGCGGTCGGTTGAAACTGCGGCCTCAGAAAACCTAAGACGAAGCTGCTGCTTGAGAGCAAGAACGTAAACCCATGAACCTCCGTCCTGCTGTACAAACCTCCATTTGGAAATAGGAGCAGTGGACCCGGCCACCGCTGTGAGGATTGGGACGGGGAATCTTCATTCTCCGGTGTTTCTAAAATCCTGAATGGTACCATTCATAATAAACCGTCTCTGGCCAGATTGCCGCAGCATGTCGTGAAGAAAGGCAGGTCTGCAATCTGGATTAACCGCAGAGACTCAATGCGTGAGATGCCCTCTGAAGCCACTGCTGTCACAGGATTACATGACCTGTAAGATAAAGAAAGTGGCCGAACCACTTGAGCTGCTGGATGTTAATGTGAGGGTTAGATTTATGACAAGAGAATAAAAGTGACTCTCTCTATGAAGGCTAGAAACTGTGATGCACAATTTTATTAGTATAACAAAGCAGAGTCTTCACAAGCTATGATGAGGCGCATTGCTTTCAGTAAAGTGATTCTGCTTAGAAAAGCATTTATTTGAGCTGCGTCTGGTTTATTTGTTCTGTTTTGCTGTATTTTTATAATACAGTGTTTAGGTTTTCTTAAATAGCCAAACAGTTTGGGCTATTTATGCTTCTGATTGTCACTGAAATTGAGTGACAATCCTTTAAAACCATCTTATAAATGACATTGTTGATTTTGCAGTATGAAATAAATAAAAATATTTACTTTTATTTGATTGTGTGTGAAGTATTTGCTCCAAATATTAATATTTATTTTCATTAAAAGCCTTTAATTTCTCTGTTTAATACGTTTCATGTATTTTACTATTAGCTAAGCTTGTTTCAAAAGTTGAACACGGAAAAAAGCAAAGGGTTTGAATACTCACATAAATGTAACTTCTTGTTTTTTTTTATTTTCAATAAAATTGCAAAAAAAAAGAAAAAAAACAAAGAAAAAAAAACACTCTCAAAACCGTTTTTCCACATTGCCATAATGGAATATTCGTGTGTATAATTTAGTAAACAGCAATTAATTCAATACAGTAAGGAACAAAGTGCTAACATAACATAATGTGGAAGAAGTGAAACATTATAAATCCGTCCGTTTTAATAATGCATCCAGTTCATATCACATATTTACTGCATTGTAGGTCAGTTAGGATCACCAGAATAATCTTTTATGATCCTGGGCATTTAGGAAATAAAATACTATTTGCTAACCCTGCAGACCCATAACAGGAAACAATTAACCTGCAGGTCCACAGATTGGAGGAAGCAACCCAGAGAGAGAGGTTGGAACGAGAACCGTTCTTGGTAAATCGCCGCGCATTAGAGGCTCGGTGCCGAAGGCCGCGGTTCATCACACATCCACGTGAGCTGCTGTTTAACAGAATTTTATTTCCAAAAAGCAGTCAAAGAAAAGTAAAACAAGCCAGTTTGATCAAACAAATCCCCAAAAGGGAAGAACAAGAAAAAAAAAAACAGAAAAAAGGAAAGAAAAGTCGATCACAGCAAGAGAAGGCCTGATGATATATATACAACAGCAGACATCAATTTGGTGTCAGAGTTACTGATAGATCACTTGATGGACTCATGGCTTTCTTCACATGAGGTCAAAAAGAAGAAAACAAAAACTTAAGATTTCCGTAATGGACAGAGAAGGTTCTAAAAATCAGCTAAGGCACACTGAGCCTCTCTGAATAAAATAAGACGGGGGCGGGGGAGACATGATGAGTCAGAGATATTTGTGCAACAGATGCTCAACAATACATTCCAGCAAGAACAACAACAATCTGGATTCTCTGGGACACGTACAGGAAAAGGTTGCCTTTTCTCAGCAGTCCGAAATACTGAAACATCTTATGTCTTTTAATTGGTAAAACACTGAATTCACTCTTTTTGTCCAGTTAGCAACACTTTGGGGAAAAAAAAAAACAAAAACAAAAAAAAAAAAAAACTCTTCACACTTCAGTGTCAATTCGCCACCTCCGTATTTACACCAATGGTGCTCTTTTGAAACATTTCAATACAAAATACCTATGTACAGTACATCTTCATTTGTTAATCATTTTGTTACAAAATATGACTTTTCACATTAAGTTACATTGAATTAATTTGACCCAAACCCGTCGATGAGCGTACGGCGTGATAAGTACTGTGTGTGACGCAGCTGTTCGGAGCACGGCGGTCAGAATGAGGACGTTTCACACCAGAACCGGTCGATTTGAAAGGAAAGAGAGACAGCAGTTATAATCCTCGCCATCTGACGGCGAGGCAAGGTGAACTTGACGTTAATGAACAGTAATGTCTCTTCATTAGCCTGTGCAAAACCACTCATTTAGCTCGTGTGATGACTAAACAACGCTGACAATCGCAGATTGAAAACCTAATTGGCTTCAGACGAAACTGTTTTCTCAAGGTAAAGCAAATATGTGAGTGAACTCCTTGTTCAGGATCAGTTGCCGTCCCGAGTGTTGATTAAGTTGATGCAAGTGTCCGGAGATTGTCTTGATGAGAGAAAAGGTACTTTGAACGTGAGCAGAGCTGACGAGGTGCCGTAGAACAAGTCTAATAAATTACTCTTTTTTTTTTTTTTTTTTTTGCACTCAAGATACAACATAATATTCACTTGAAATTTTACATTTTTTTTTGTCACAGCATGAAAACTACAACCACCCACTGTCATTCGGAAACAACACCAAAAGACACAGTTTCTCCTTCAAGTCAACCAGAGTATTTGCTTATGAGGACAGTTTCTATTTTTCCTAAAGATGCTCTGCAAGAATTCTACTTTTTCCTAGTTTGTCACGTTACAAACACAAACTATGATGTATTTAATTAACATTTAACGCGACACAAAGTAATGAAAAACCGTGAAGAGGTAACACGTCTGGACCAGCGGGAAAGAGAAAGCTCGTTTAAGAAGCGGCATTTGTGTCATGTGGGGAACAGACGCCACTTTGTGGAGAAAGGAGCTCTTAGTGGGACGAAACCAAAATTAAATCTTTTGGCCAACATGCAAGAGACAGCATTGTGAGAGTGCTTTTCTTCGCTACAGACAAATAACTTAGTTGGATTTGATCAAAAGACGCTGAATTGTGGAAGCGAGACGGATGTTCACCTTTCAGCAGGACAACGACTAAGCATACAGCCAGAGCTACAATGGGTCGGCAGTCAAAGCTCAGGATCCATTTGAGAATCTGTTGAGGGTCTCAAAAATTGCTGTTCACAGATCCTCTGCGTACGGTTTCAGAAAAGTTTTCACCTACTTGAACCTGCACTGAACGTTGCTTTAAACATGCCAGACCCATAGGGGGCAGTGTAATGCAAAGCTAAAACCTATATCAGCCAATCAGAATGTTTAAAACTAACCACAACTTCCTGTTAAAAATTAAACATGGCGCCAGGAGGCATGTATGTGGAAACATGGCGCAGTATCTGTCGCAGACTGTGACATGCAGAGCCCTGCGGCCTGAGTCAGCTTTAGCTACGTTGAAAAAAAAAATAGGCAAATATTTCAACCTCAGACAAAGCAAAACAAAAATCAAGCGTCTTATTTCCTTTCGCTTCGTAACTGAGCGCTGCAAAGTGTTGGGCAAACATAATAGTGCGATGCAGATAAGCTTGCGCTTGTAACATGACAAAATTTGAAGAAGTTCAGGCACCGTTTTTCTCCTGTGAGCTTCACTGAAAGCAGCCATGAAAGAAACCGGGACGAGAAGGTCTTATTCAGACAGGACAACACAGACAAACACACAAGTGCGGGCCATAAAAACGTACAATATTAAGTTCGGGGTGATGGCCTTTGTAAATAAAGGCGGCTTTCATTACAAAAAAATACTCATCATGCTGCCAAGGCAGCGTTGCAGTTATTTAGTCACTGACTAAAAATATCAGTATTAATATAAACTTAGAAATAAATAACAATACCTCTTCCTCACTCATACAATTTTGAAGATTTTTGAATAATTATGTACAACATTAGGCGTTGTGAAATGACTGGAATAAACTCAACAAGCACAAGAAATTTTAAGGTTAGCTTAAGGTAATTTAGTTTCAAGTTTGAGGCAGGTTGAACTAAGAAAAGAAGAAACTATTATTTTCTTCTCCTCTGCCTGTCATAAACCCTGGCTGTTATAAAAAGTCTAATCTACGTAAATGTTAAATCTCAAAACAAAGTAACACAACTACAAATGTTTACAAGCAGGTTTTCTTTTTTGTGTGTCATATATAGATTTTTTTTCTCCAATTAACTAATTGCTCAAAAAAGGCATTTTTATCCCAACAAAACAAAACCAGCCACAGCTGCTCTGAAACCTAATCAGGCACTCGACTGCAGAAATGTGTGATTTTTCAGAGCCCCACACATTAATCGGCACCCCTGGTAAAAAGAAAAGAAAAAAAAAAACATATTTACTAATTTAATTCCTGTGAAATTAGTGTAACTGAATACGTTTTCATTTCTTCTTTTTAAAACTGATCACAAAGTCTGGAAATTTGTCTTCGTAAATGGGATGTTAGAAAGATTCATTTTTCTGGCCTGACTGTTCAAAATGCAAACCCAGTAAGGCAGATGTGTTACTTTGCCTAAGGCTGTCCATGTCTGCAGGGATTGCCAAGATAAACAATATTTAAATATGATCAACATAAAAACAGGAAGTGAGGTGCTATTTACCAACTGAGCAACTTTCGTGTCCCCAAGTTGGCACACAACTTGGCACAGGAAATGCAGACACTCGGTCCCTCCCCTTCCTGAACTACCCAGGTTGAAACAATGTGCAGCTTGGAAGTTTAAAAATCTGCTAATTTTGCAGATCAGAAAAGCTCCCGGTTAGTAAGGAGTTTGGTAAGAAATTGTGAAAGAGCAAAAACCAGAACACCCATTCAGATCCTAGATTACAATGTTAAAAACACTTTTCTTCCAATTGATGAATTCTTATTTAAACACTTTTACATTTTTAGGCGTTCTAGTTCAGTTTTTGCTAGACAAAAAGAAACTTAAACAATAATAGTTTTTTTTCTGAATTACTAATTATTTATCGGTTGTGCTCTAATAAGAGTGAAAACTATTTCAATTTGTTACTTTTGATCTGAATTACAAGGAATCCATTGATTTTAGAGAAACAACCCAAAATTGACATTAAATGTTTTTGAGTTGAAACTTTCCCATCATGACGACCCTCGTATCTACAGTCGGAGTGATAAATAAAAAAATAAAAAAAGCTTGAAACAGCTGGAAGTGTGACAAAAAAAGGTTGCATGAAAAGCAAAGCTTAAACTGCTAACATGCAGAGTGAGGGGGATGGTAAAGAGGTAAATAAAAATATCCCAAAAAATCTTTCATCTTACTGCAGTGCATCTCTTACTGCAGTGGGAAGATTACTTTTTTTTTTTTTTAAGGCTTCTTACGTATCCTTACCAGGGGTGCCTATAGATAAATATAAGGGCTGGTGTGTTTATCTAATGAATTCAATTAAAATATGAGCTGTCACAAAATGTTACTAATCTGTTTAGGGGCGCTTATTGGTCAGTTGTTGTCATGGTGTTTCTGTTGATGAGGTTTCAGGAGCCAGGTTTGTGTCAGTGCTCGGCTACCTCCTGGTGAATCTCTTCCCACTAAGGCTTCGTTGCAGCAGTGTCGACAGTTCAGACTCGCATGGCCACACAGCCCAAAAAGCAGGGCGTCGCAATTCATTGGGCAGCACAATAAAAAGCTCCAAAATTGCAACGTTTTATCACAGTAAAACTCAGCCATGAAAAGAAAAATAAATACACTGAGAAAGTGAAATAGCAAAGCCAGCAAAATCCCCTCAAGGAATAAACTCTGTGGGAGGTTCAGAGAAATGCTTCCCCTTGCTTTTAAGACAGCCTTACCCACAGCACGCTGAAGGACTCCACCTTTTTTCATTTGCTTCTGCTCAGAGGTGCAGAGGAAGAGCTTCTCCTCTTCCTCCCTCCTCCCCCCTCTGCAATAAGCCTCTCGAATAAATAAAACCAAACAGTGTCACGGCCTCCCGTCCAGCTGGAGGCCTCGCTGCTACCTTATACGGCCGTCGGGGTGCGGCGCTCCCAGTTGGGATTTGGGATCCGGGCTCATGGAGCTCCAAGGGCTCTTGGCACAGGGCTGCATGACGGGGCAGGCGGTGAGGCCAACGGCGCAGATGTCGGCGGCCTCCCACAGCTCTCCCACGAGGCCGTCCACCCAGCCCTCCAGCTCCGGTCCGGTGAGCGCCGCGTTCCTCTTGGCTTGCTCCACGTAAGCCAAGCTGACGGGGATGTTGAGCACCGGGTTCAGGCCGTGGAAGCTCTGCTCCATGTAGCTGTTCTTCGCCGGGCCGTTGTGGAGCCTCAGCGTGTCGTCTGAAGATGGGGAGGAAACGACAGGGAGTCAGGGATGAGCAGAGACGGAAGCAGCTTTTTTAAAATCTAAGGTTAAGGGCCGAAACTTTAACCTAATAATTTTTATTAATTAAAGGAAAAACTGACATAGTAAAAAAAAAAAAAAAAAAAGACACATTTAACTGCAGCATGGAGTTTAACCCCATATTCCATCTGAGCCGGTGATTAAATTAGTGAATGGGGAACAGAGTGAGCTGCATTGAGGTTCCCCTCCTGAGTTTGGCCGGCGTTGTGGAGCAAGTGACGAGAGCGGTGCTGTTTAATAACCACTATCACATTGCAAAAACAAAGTATTTTTGGTCTAGTTTCTTAGTAAACTAGCAATAAGCCAAAACCAACTTACAAGGAACCTTTCAGCAAGATATAAGAGCTTGTTTTAGGTCAAAATGTCCTAAATATGAATTAAATAGTACTGGTTATTAGTGAAATAATCTTCCAGTGGAACAAGACATTTTAATATATGGGGAAAATGTCTCTAAGAGTTAAGATTGTGTGGTTTTGCAGTGCGACGATTGAACACAGCAGCACGTTACTGTATTCTAAATGTAAACTTTCAAGATACTTATGACTATGGAGCTGCAAAACCGAAAATCTAAAGCCGAAGAATATCTGTGATGAAATCAAGCGTCCTGATGAGGGGAGAGGGAAAAGAATCAATCAAATCAAATCGTATTTGTATGGCACATTTCAGCAACAAGGCATTTCAAAGGCACCATGAAAATACACCAATAAGCTGAACATGCGAAGACACACAGCTGTTGTGTCGAAGCTCCAGCGTTGAGATTTGTTCCTCCACTCGCTGCTCCCCTTTTTGCCTTTTGCAGTCACGTTTTAACTTGGTGCATTCGCATCCAATCGCACTCTGGATAATCTTTGCTGAAATACCTCCAGTATAACTAAGCTATTTCTCGAAGGTCTTCCTCTACAGTTCATAAAT
This sequence comes from Poeciliopsis gracilis, assembly GCA_911649635.1. Taxonomy (NCBI): domain Eukaryota; kingdom Metazoa; phylum Chordata; class Actinopteri; order Cyprinodontiformes; family Poeciliidae; genus Poeciliopsis; species Poeciliopsis gracilis. The sequence goes on from CAJVRI010000128.1 coordinate 7,038,138, forward strand.
AAAATACTTGCCTGTTTCTAACAAGGTTTATCATTGTATAATTTAGTTTTCTTAGCTGATCAAATCTCACCATCCTGCTGTAAACCAGCCATTTTTCAGGTGCTTCACCGTTGAAATCATGAATTGTTATCCAAAAATCTCCACAAGCTCCGAGTCTAAACACACTTTGAAGCATATTTCACGGTGGACGGATCAGAGCGAAGTACAGGCAAATATTGCTGTATTTTTTTCCCTGGTAAACATGGCCGCCTCAGTGTTTACCAGCTGGACGGTCACTGGAACGCGTAAAGAAGACTGAAATTTGAATCTCCTGCATTCCTCCTTGTAAATATACATTCCTTCATAAGCATGTGGTAAAACTTTGTTGACACGGTGACGTAAACTGTGTGCCTCTTTGAGTCAGAGTTAACTTGCTAATAGTTTAAAAACTAATAATTCAAGATGCTTTTCTTTTGTAGTTTCCACATATTTGCTTCCCAGGGTAACGATAAAGACCATACTCATAACAAACTGTTTATTTTATAAAAAAAAAAAATGTAAACAGAGGCCACCTTCTGATAAGCCTTTGTCATTTAATACAATCAGTATTCAATACTAACACTTGGAATAGGTGGTGGATGTTATTCATCATCTTGGTTAGATTTAATAACAAAGCTTGATTACTCATTTAAAGGTTATTTCAACACTGAGCATGTAATGTACAAATGGTGCTTGAACGCACCGCGACGCTACCATTCGTTTCCATTACAACATTATTTAAAACTTCAGTGGCCAGAACTGGAGATTGGTGTTGAATGACTCCAAAATCCCACTGATGAGCGGTTCCCATGCAGACATCTTGTGACTGCACCACCTAAAGAATCACATTTGGGTCAGGCGAATCAAATAATTCAGTTTTTTTTTTTTTTTTATCTTCTATGCTGGTCTACATTTGAAGCAATTTGATGCAAATGAAGCAGTCACTCTAAATCCTTGACAACTGAAAAGTGGCAGAGAATAATGAAGGGTGTGTGAATTTTCAGAGCCCAGTTTCAGTGTGAAGATGCTCAAGACTTAAGAAGAAGAACTCCACCATCAGTCTGCTGCTGAGCCAGAAAGGCCCAATTTATCGACTTGTTTATAACAGGAACTAGAGCACTAACCGTTCAACAAGTCAGAATCAAACTTTTCAAGATACAAAATGCTTTGTACAGCAGTGAACAGTGGTGAGTCCTGGGAATTAGGTACAAACTGGTTCATAATTTGCTTGAATTTGAATCTGCAATTCGATCTCCCAGGCGAGCCTTTGATGTGGTGTGCCACATTGTTGCAATGCCAGATTTATGTAAACAGAAAGATCCAAGACATGCCCTCATTCCTGTTTCCTGTGACGATGAAGCCATGGAAGGGAGGCTGTGAAATCACAAACACAGCCTCTCTTTTAAAGCAGCCACTCCACCCAGGGCTCCAGTGAAGCTTTAAATTCCTCACTGGTCTCCTAACTGGGATGCCAGCCATCCCTTCGAAGCAAGGCTATGGAGAAAGGAAAAAAAAAAAAAAAAGAAAAAAGAAACTCCTCCCCTCACACCCAGATGTTTGCAGACATCAGCGTTTTTCACACACTTGTGACAGAATGATGGAGTCAAACCCGAGGTGCAGTCAGCACATCAGACGGTTCGCTTTGTGTTACCGCTGTGTGTTATAAAGCTCTGCACCTTGAAAGACTGCTTCTGCATCTGTATAAAGTGCGTATGTGTGTGTGTGTGTGTGTGTGTGTGTGTGTGTGTGTGTGTGTGTGTGTGTGTGCTGTTGCCACATCATAAAGTTTTACCAGCATTGCATGTAGGAAGGGAACATGGTGCCAGACACAGCGGTAAATTATGAGCAGCAAGATGAAACGCTAAAACCAAAGCACATGCTGGGAGTCAAGAATGCAGTTATTCCATCTGATATCGAAGTTTTTAACAGAAAAATATATGAACAAACTGTGGTGCAGCACATCCATATTAGTGCATAAATGCTGTGATTGTTTTTTTTTAGTTGGTGAGAGTGAAATAGTAAAACCATAACTCCATACATCAACCTGCTGGAGCAAACTAATATCATTCGACGCGCTTAGGATGGCAATGGAGATTTATTAATGGCCGACTAAAACTGTCCGTCTACTTATAGTTCAAACCTTTTTCTCACATCCAAGCATTTTTGATATATTTTTAAGGTATACTTTAACACCTTCATAGTTTTAGTTCTACTTCAGCTTCTGTTCATGTAAGAAAATCCAGGCTGATTTATCGTTGCGCTTCGATTTCAACCGAAGCCTGACATCCTCACGACTTCCTGCTGTCCCAGCTCAGAGCGCAAGTGTTCGCTGAAAACGTTTCGGTTCGAGGCAGAGCAGTGGCGGGACACACACGCACCACCATGAGTGGAAAAATAACTCACTTGGACCACTGTCAGCACGACCATTTGCTTGTGACTAATATGTGACACAAAGACACATATTAGTCATGCGTCGCCTCATGAGAGATTCGCTTGAGGCGACAGATGCAACTTTATGTGTTTTTTTTTTTTCCTCGGCATCATTAAAGTAGTTCAGGCAGATTATTAAACCGAGCCTTCTTGGTTTAATAATCTGCCTGAACTGAGGAACTGATTACGCCGAAGTCGGCAACTCAGCTCTCATGTGACTTTCAGAGGAAACTGGTGGCTTATGGACTGGAACACTGCAGTCTTGTTTCTTACCCATGCTGACTGATTGATTTAATTGTGTCATTGTTTTTAGAGGGCTAAGTGCGCTGTTGTTTAACACTCTGTTTAGTATGTATGAGCTGCTCGCTGGGTTATTAGGGGTGACTTGATGACAAATAACCAGGGTCTGTAGAGGCCTGAGGCTTGATTAGAAAGGGCATCACTGCAGACATAAGGCTGCGCGCGTGTGTGTTTGCGTGTGTGTGTGTGTGTGTGTGTGTGTGTGTGTGTGTGTGTGTGTGTGTGTTTGGACCTTTTGGGACACCTAAATCAGCAAACATTACTTCATGGTCAATGTAGCATTCGTGCCGCTCGATATAGCATCTGACACAATGTCAGTGTCAGCGAGAAAAAAAAAATTATAAAACACAAGACAACTTCAGCGACTGCCTTACAGTGGAATGACATAAAGTTGGTGTTAAAACACTGGCTGCAGGTAAAACGGCCAGAGATTTAGATGTGAGCAGAGAATAACGTGAAAGTCTGCACATGTCAGTAATAAGTAAAAAAAATATTTTAATCAAGTAAGTTTTACTTTCAGCCCATGATTAATGTCCGTGTGTCTTTATAATTAATATTCTGATTAAATAAAAGATTTGTTTTTCATTAGAACAATTAAAATTTAGAATTAAGATGGACTTTTAAAAGTGGGATTCTGTGAAGAGGTTATGAACAGTCAGTATCTTACCTGAAGAGATAACTAAACAGAATTTGATTATGCCCTTTTGCATTAGAGTCTATGCATTTCATATTGAAGATCTTGTGTGTCTGGGCCTGTTCGAGTCAAATATGACAAAACATGATTATGTTACTTGGAGGGAAAAGAAAAACAGTGGATAAGTATCAAAACAATGTCCCTATAATTTCTACAATACCTCAGTTTTAGGTAAACAGGTTGTTTGAGATAAAGGTTGTTTGAGAAAAGTTATCTGCAGTCTACCATGTTGTTCACTGTAAAAAAGAAGTAGTTTTTTTCATCATCAAAATCAAACGTAGCATTTGTGTCAACGAGAATAAAACCGAGTTTGGATGAACCTCTGAAACATTTGACATTGAAGTCTTAAAATGGTAGAAATCAACTTTTTATCTTCGCTCCATTTTAACAATTAGTTGGCTTGAGCTAACCGAGGGACCAAATCTAATCTAAGTTCATTAGACTGAGGTCGCACAGAGAGCTGCGACTGAAGGAAAGACACCGACTGCTGATGAAAGTGGTTTGTGGTTTCAAGATGTACAAAAGTTTTTAAATGTCTCTGAAAACCCCAACATTTTCCACCACACTGATCCTCTTAATGAGAAGGGAGAGAAATTGTTGCCATATTCAAGCTGTAATAAAAGAGAAATGCTGATTACAACAGACGGTATATGAATGCCTCTCACCTTGTCTTATAGGCTGGTGCTTGTTGTAAGCCAGCGGAACGATGAGGAAACGAATCTCGGCCACAGGGCTCCAGTTATGGAGGATTCGGACGTTCCAGACTCCGGGTCGCAGCGGCTGGTTGAGTGGCGGGCGATAGTGGGTGAACTCTGCACTCGCGTCGATCAGGATGTCGTAGGTGGCTGCGATGACGTTGGTGGGGTCGATCCAGACCACGGTGACTGTGACGTTTGGCCCTTTGTTCCACTTCTGCATGCCTACCGTCTCATCCATGGGGCCCATCAGGCCGCCGATGTTCCTGAACATGCGCTCTTTAGCGTCCCACTCTGTGCCAATCTGGGAGAAACAAAAGGAAAATTGAGAGGAGTGAGCGTAAAGACTTGTGGAAAAATGAGGGCACCCCACAATGAACTGTGGGTTCTTCTCACATATAATTATTTAATATCAATTTGAACAATACTAACAAAGCTGAGTAATGCAAACATACAATAAAAGCTAAATAAATGTTCAACATCTTTGCAAAATGCAATAGCAAAGAGCTTGTTGTGCACTTGAATGTTGAAGTGAGAGTGAACGCTCTTTTCACTGTATAAGGAAAACAACTCACAACAAGCACATTTAACCCAAGAGCTGACCACAAGATCTTAGGGTTTAACTAAACCCTATGATGTAATTACAGGAACCACGGCAGACTTTTGCTACTGTGGATATGACGGCGAACACAGTCTCTACAATCAGCATAAATCTCTGAAACTGCAGGAGATTAACTTTTATGACGGGTGCGCTCTAAGAAAAACAAGAAGTCCACGGTGAAGTTTACCAGAAAAAACATTCTTCCAGGCCTGGACGTCTGGGAAAATGTCATTTTGACTAAAATTAAAGAGCAGAGCAGAGGATTTCATTCTCAAACAATATACAGTACTCCAGGAAAAGAAATTTGTGTCAGCTATGAAGCAGAGGTGTGTAAGTGTCATGGTTTGGAGGCCTGGTCAGCCCACTGTCACGGATTCTTCCCTGCATCAGAGGATTGTTGAGGAATATGACTATTAGAAGTTATTCCAGCCAAAGAAGGTCCAGTTTTGTTGAGGTTTTATTCCCAGGACTGATGAAAAGTACATTTTTGGTGTAGCTACTCCACTTGGTTTTTCAAACATAATCAATGAGATCATTCATTTGAAAGGAAATTAATGTTTAATGCGGTATACTAAATTTTTCACAACTGTGTATATGCTATAAATTCACTCTTAGGACTTTATGCAGACCTGAATAATAAACAGAATGTCACTTGCTACAGAAACATTTTTAACCTCCACCGAAGCTGCAGTAAAATTATCACGAGAAGCAGCACCCAGCATGATTTTTTTCCATCGGTCAAAATCCACCTCAGTCATCACAACTGGCCTCCTCTGTTAGAGAACGCACAGGCCGACAAGCCCGACCCGCTTCCTGTTCCACATTTACGGTTTCCTTTCACACGGATGCTGCAACGCGCTGGACCGGGAGACGGGCGAAAGAAACAGACGGTGACGCCCCGACCACATCCCCAAGGTGTGAGTGGCAGAAGCAGGCAATGAACACCTTTATACACCGAGAGACAGACTCGTTCTGAACAGCGAAGAAGATTACAACCTCAGATCAGTGAATAAAAAGCCAAAACAGTGGAAGACTCTGAGTATATCTCCACGCATCCATTATAGCCTTTTTTGACAGGAAAAAAAACAAAACAAGGGAGTCTAGTCTAGAGAGAAGAGCTACATAAAAAGGGGCTTTCAAATGTTTCCAGCAGCACTGGAAGAGGCTGCATTCTCTGTGACAATATATAGAGAAATAAAGAGGGAATAAAACTGAACAGGCGGTATCAGTGAGTAAAATATATCTGAATATGAATTAGAAACATAAAGCACAGCTATGAAATATGAAACAGGCTGACAGCTTGGATTGCACCAGAAGACTGCCTGAGGAACAACGAGCCTCTTCAGGGTATTATTTATAGAAAGCTTATTAGCCTTATAGTTAGTGTTCGAGGATTTGCAGAGCATTAATAGTTGGTTTTTAATGTCTCAATTCAAAAAAAATGCTGTTAAAGGCGTAGCGTAGATTGTTTGAAGTCAAACTCTCTGATGTTTTTATTAGTAATATTCGTCTTCAGAGATGCAAAAAGAACCTGGCTTTTGACAGTAATTGACCAAAAAAAAAAAAAATCACTCTAGCTTTATAATTCTCTTTTGTTAAAAAAACGATGAGACGCACGGAATGGGTAGCTATGTCACACAGACATAGCGGCACCGCGGACCCTGGCGTTTCAAAATAAAGCCAGCAATAGCGCAGAGATGAAACAAAAACTGAATTTTTGAGACGGCCGTGTTAGTCTTGGGAATGTTGTCAAACTTCTGGAAATCTCAAGAGTCAGGGTGCTGATCTAAGCATCCTGTGGATGCAGACACAGATTATTGTCTGAGTAATGCTAATCGCTGCTTTCCATCGACTGCTCTCTTGCATGCGCAACGCGACGTTTCCTCTGCTCCTAATACAAATTAATGACCACTTACAGCAACAAAATGACAAAAATCATCATCTTTATTTCCCCACATATTGAAGTGGATAAGTTTGTCTGCTGCTGCTGTTTTTGTTGCAGTCCCTCTCTGGATCTGCAATTATGTTACTGCCTGTGGCGTCTCCTCAGCTATCTCTCTTTATGCTGATGTGGGTTGAAGTTCAAAGAATCTCTTATATTCGGGACACAGCCAGGGCACAGCGACAAAACCGTGATTTATTTATCTGAAGGTTAAGTCAAAATTTTAGAAAACAGTTTTATAGTGTGTTAGTTTTTTAAGTTCCTATGTACCAAACGTCTAGTTTTTAGCGAGTACGTAGCAAGTGGAGGAGGCAGAGGAGCTTGATTATTTTTTCACAAATTATCCGTCTCATATTGTAATGTCTTGACAAAAAAAACCAAACAAAAATATTTTTCTAAGGTACTGCAGCTTTAATAAATAAAATAATAATTTGAAAACTATATTTTGCACTCTTACACTAAAGTGTTTCTGTTTCACCATTTTTGTTTGTGTCACAAAATATATATATATATAAAAAAACCATCTGAAGCAAAAGAACCCTTAAGACTCTGCAGCAAAAGAGTCTTTAAAATGTTCTTTTTTAGTTGAATTTGAATAAAGAAAGGATATTCGCATGGATGGATAGAGGGAGAACAAATCTAAACATCAGGAAAGCTAAATGAGTATGCAAAAGGAGACATGGAGCCGTGAGGATGATGAGGAAGGCAGCAATACACACATACATGGACATGCGCATATACACAAAACTGACAGAAAAAAAAAAAAGAAATGCCCGGGGCATGCTGGCAGAAATGTGAGAGGAAAGTCTGCTTTTGGAAGCGCTCTTTGTGACAATGGTAGCTGATTAATACAGCCTCACCCTGCTGGAGGATCAATGGCTGACTGGAACTGATTCAGTATTACATCCTCCGAGAGCTTAGATTGCCGTGCTCGGTAAAAATAGACATTACTTGCTTAAATGAAACCAACAGGAAAAAAAACAAAACAAAACAAAAAAAACGGAGATTCTTGGCCATCTGGTAAAGACACCTTGCTTTCATCTCAATTACTGGAGATTGTTTCTGCAGTTCCGGCATTGTGGACCGTGATCTGCTTTATATAGCGAATCAGCTGCCTTGTCTGGCTTTTGTATGGCTTTTTGCATTATGCCAGATGGACACACACACACACACACACGCTGAAGCCTACAATCAAGCTTTACAAAGTTATGCAGTATTATTGACTGAATGTTGCATTGTGTTCCAGGGAGAGCTTGGAAACGGCCGTCTAAACTTAAGGTTGCGGGAAACAAGGCTGCCTATGCTAACGCGTCGCAGGTAGGAGGGAAGCTCAAGAGACTTGCCCCTGGATCTTGCCCTCAGTTTATTCGGCAACAAGCATTGATTAAGTGCAACATGCAGTAAATAATGAACAGAAGGTTCTGCTGCAGTCCAGACAGCACATTTTTCAAACCGTCTCAAGCCAGACGAGTGGGCAGCATACCCTTTAAGCTCTGCAGGCCTTACTCTAACTGAACATGCATTTTAAGCGTACAGAGTTTAATAGGAGGCACATAAACACTGCTTGACAAGCTGTCTGCCTAATAACCACAAGCCAAATCCATTCCTTGAGAAGGAGAAGAAGAAGACAGTATTGTAAACATGCTGCTGTTTACTTTGGGCAGCACTTTACTGGAGAAAAAGGCTTCAATGCAAATGATTGAGTTGGATATGAAAAGTGTGTCGCCTCCATTTGTATTTAACCCTGTTTCCTCTGATATCTCTAAATTTAACGTAATACCATAAACATCGCAAAAGTTCTGCGAGGTAACGCAAAAGAAAAAGAAAAAAAATCTTCTGTGTCCTCTAGGGGGCGGCGTAAGATTCAGTTATGTGGCTTACAAAACCCTACATAGAAAACTGACAAAGGACACAACCCTGAACTAATACCAAGGCAAAACATGGCAGTAGCAGCATCATGCTGTGGGGGCGCTGGCCAAAGTTTACAGGGAGATGGATGAAGCTAAATACTGAGCTCCAAAATAGGAGAAATAGTTGAAGGCTGCAAATGTTTTGATATTTAGGCAGAGTTTCTCTTCCCATCTGTCGAGCCAGAACTAAATGGACCAGTTTAAAGAGTATTCATGTCTTAGGCCTGATGAAAAGCCACACCTAAACCCAATTTGGAAATAGTGGAAAGAAGAAGAACTGGCACCAAAGTATCAGTTTCTAGATGTGTGAAGCAGCTAGACACATGAAGTGGACTCAAAAAGTATCAGCTTGAAGGGCTTAAACCAATTTTTTCATTTATATTTTTGACCTCCAACCGTCTCCAGTGATTTGAAGTTGAGCGTAACTTTTTCTTAATACAGAATGAAGTTCAAACAGGTTGGAAGGTCTTGTTCATGGGTACAAATTTCGGCCAACAGTATGTCGTCAAACAACGTTCGCAGCATTCTCTTATTACAATAGCTGGAAGTTTGATGGGAAATTAACTATTAACTTCTTCCAAAGCAGGCCAACGAGAGATTACCTTCTGGCCCTTTTCAGCTTCAGCCTACAGCGTACAATGACCTCCACATTTAGCCCGTCGCTGGCTGTGTGTCTACTCATTAGGCTTTGGCTTAAGACCAATACCCAATTAAATCGCATGACCTCTCAGCAAAGCACAGCCTTATTTCTCTGATGGATGATTGGCTTTTTTTGAGGAACGATTACTGAACTGGCAGCTTTGTCATTACTTTTGGATCCCTATTCTTTAATAGATCTCACTCTAATCACTCAAAGTTTTATGTAAGCTTGAAAGGAAGAAAGTTGGAAGGAGAAACTCCTGATTTAGCAACTTTTTACATCTCACTTTTATTACTTTCCTGAACATACCCCCTATATACAAACGCTCCCTCCACATCGCCAGCTTGCCGGCGCCAATAGTCTGACACCGCCATTAAATAAGGCAGGTCAGTTTGATCAATCAGGGGCATGGATAGTCTCGCTCTACATCTGGCTCTGTTTGAAACCACAGGGCATGAGCACCCCTGGAGGCTCATTAGTGACACTTTTTTAGAGGAGGAAAATGAAACACAGGTGACCAAACTTCAGACTTTTATAAGAGAGGGATACCAGGAGCAGCACCGACAGATTCCCACGGGGCTCTCTTTAACCCGCAGGGAAAGATTGATGAATGCTAAGAAATACACGGGGCGAAGATGGATGTGAGGAGACGGATGATGAGAACATGCGTCCAACTCTGAGGAAGAACTTTTGGCACCACAGCAGACTTTGGTTTACAGTTGAATCAATCTTAAGCAAGCCCCTGTAGCTTTTGATTGTTAAAAAAAAAAAAAAAAAGAACGGTAAATGGACAAAGTAAAAGTGACTAATGGCTTGAAAGTTTTTTAGGCCTCACCTTGAGCTTACAAAGTACAAAATGTACTAAATGTCCTCATTTAGTTGACAAACATTAAGTCAAAATGAACAGACCTGTGAGTGAAAAACTAAGTGCATCTCAGGAACAAAGTTTAGCGATGCATGTCTAGATGGCCCTTTTCTTTTCCATACCATATAATTTGTTTGCTGCCATGTTTGAGACCACTGTCCTACTGAGGGCCCAATTTGGTCGTGATTCAGCTGTGAGACAGTGGACCTCACATTTGACTCTGACAGTATTGATGTCCAGGTCCTCTGGCTTTGAAACGAGCCTGCAGCCTTGCTGGGCTGCACGCACCTGCAAAGATTTGCATTTTCCACAAGAGAATAATCTACTTTAGTGCAGAGTGATGGATTTCAAACGGTTTAGAAACGGTTTTGTAACCTTTTCCAGGTCATTGGCAGAAACAGTTTGGTCATTTACAACTTTGCGCGGCGTTTATCACACTTCATTATGCTTAAAACACACACCTGAAAAAAACTCGGGCATTTACAGATGTGCTGTAACCTTTTGATGATAAGCTAAACAATCACTCAAAGTTTTATGTAAGCTTGAAAGGAAGAAAGTTGGAAGTAACACCTGGTTGCTACTTTACCTATTAAACCCTGTTCAAAGCAGCAATCTAAACTCAAATCTAAATTTTTATTTATTTAGCTGTTTTTTAAAAAAAATCTTCTTTACTATATCCTCAAAACTGTGTGGAGAAAAAAAAAGGGGGGAAAAAAGCCTTGATGGTTATTTTAAATATGGTCTAACTTTTCTTTAAATTCCTCTCATTGTAGATTTGTGCAGATTTAGACAAATATCTATGTTCCTGTGACCATTTCCTGCCTTATGAAGAAATTTGCTTTACTTGAATATCATGTTCTCTTGTCTTTCCCACTCTGAAGAGTGCCATGTCATATTTTGGCTCCAAGGAAACATGAATGTCTGGATAATATTTCCAAGAAGTTTTGATCAAATAATAAAAAAAAATTGCGGAACAAAATTAGGTACATTCATTTTATAGGACCCCTTCAATAAGCTCTGTGCTATTGGCTCTGTGAAACACAATTAAAAGACTTTTTCCTGCACCAAATGAATGTACTTAAGCTAAAGCTTTTGCTACTAAAACAAAGAGCAAACAAATTTTAAGGCCTTTAATACATCTTTCCAGGGGTGCCCATAAATGCGAAGGGTACTGCAAGTATATCAGTATAAATTTGGAACAATGTGCTATGAGCAAGGATAAAACTGGCCAGATTTACGCAGCAGAGTAATAAACCTCTCAATGTCAAATCCGTGCAATAAGTGAAATACTAATTTTAACTGTGTTGACTTCGAGTGCCTCTATATTAAAGGTGCAAACAGAGCCGTACGTGCGCCCGGGAGGCAGAGAAGGGAGAAAGAAAGAAACGTGTCTGGCTTTGTACATATCTAAAGGACAGGGAACACGTTGTTCAGCCAGCCGTGTGGTTTATCTCGGAAACTACAGCTGTAAAACCTGAGTAATATGGTTCATATCTGCTCAGTTGACAAAAAGCAGCGACCCTCTGCAGCAGAGTCGAGCCGTCTCATTTAAGCTCTTGCTGCCGGCTTTGACTGACAGACGGACAAACTGAGGGACAGTCAAGGCGCCGCACCGGACGACGAATGCTTTCCAAAGCTTAGCATTCAGATAAAAGCCACCGCTCACATTGCTTCCCTGTCACTCACGGCTTCGCAGGCCTGACACACAGAACGCGTCTCTCCCCGATTCCTTCTGAGTCGGTTTCCCAAAGCTGAGCGAGTTGAAGGTGAGTCCAGGTGTGTGTGTGTGTGTGTGCTGGCTGGAGGCTCGAAACAAAGCAAACAAACTCACTGACAGATTTGTTGACATTTCTGCACCTCGCAAAGCAGGATAACGGCGGGAGAAAAAGGTCAATTTGTATTTGCTCGGTTAATTTCTTTCTAGACCAGACTGGCTGTCGCATCACAGCTGAGTGACTGTATCCTAAACAGAAACAAAGATTAACATAACAAGACAATCAGGGGAAGCATCCCAGTGTGAAGGTGAGGATTCATTATATTAGGAGGCAACAAACGAGCGACACGTGAGGCACTCATCCCCGTAGACTCGGGTGCATTCAATCAACTCACATTTTACAAGGCCATCGCAGGCAAGGGTTTAATTGTGTGAAGATGTGCTGCTATAACTACGTGCAATGAAGAAATGAATAAAATGTCACCGTAGCAATAAACTGCAAACAGAGTGTAATTACAGATTTATTCTGGGGTATTTTTTTGGCCTGAATACTCCCAGGTCTGCAGAATCAGAAAAATTCCCCGTTTGATGACGTGAAGGAGGCCGAAAGGTCTCAACAGCAACCAGCCTTGCTCTGATTTAAAACCGTTGTAAAACACATGAGAAGCAAAGCCAGTCGCATGCAGTTTGTCCTGCAAGCGTTACAAGGACATTTCTAAGCCACTGAGACTCTAGTAAATACTCTGATGGCTTTATGTTTTTTTGCCAAAATATGTTCTTGATTTAAAAAAAAACAACTAACAAAGAATAAACTAAAAAAATACACAAGACTCACCTCGGCAAACTGAAGCCGGTTGAATGTGCTGCCTGGAAACGTGGTCAGGTGAAAGTTCTTCTTTGGTGCCACCCAGGTCTCCATGATCTCCAGCTTGCTTGTTGCCAGGTTGGTGGCATGATGCTTGACCAGGTAGCCCTGGAACTGGTCTAGGTGGAAGTAGAGATGCACTGACACAGGGTGGCCCATTGGGAAATACCTGGCACAATGAAAGAAGGATAAATCCATCAGAAAAACCTCAGACAATGGAGCAGCTTTTCACAGATAGGACTGTAAAAAAGGGAGAGAGGAAGATTTTCAGGATTTATTTAGGTGATGTCTAGAGGGAGTCTGCCTTGCACATGCTAATGTGGCCGGATGCAAATGTGTACTTGCTGTAAAGGTTAGTGGGGAGTCAATGTGCTCTGTAATTGTGTGACACGGTGGACATTAATTCAGTGACCTTTAACAGAGATGTAATCTGTCAAAGACATGTCGACAATACAGATTATTCCAGGGAAGTGCTGCTTGTGGGCTGTTAAACCCACACTTATGTGACTGGAGTTTATACGTTTTATCATCTGGGCCTGAACACTGAACATTATTATGAAGGACACTATTATAACAAAACTGCCCCTCAACTCATCTAACCCGGGTATTCTCATTACTTCCATAAGTACAGGTTCATCTTGGATAAGGATCAGAAACACGATCAGCGATTCTAAAAAAGAAATTCAGCACAACATAAAAAAGGTGGGGTATTTTTGTAAGGAGCGAAAAGATGAGTAACTTTTGAAGCTCTCAGTATGACATACCCAAACAAGAAGGCGTACCTACATTTACTGTCTTTTTTTAGATTTGCTGCTAAGATTAGGCCTGATAAAAAGGAAAATAAAAACAATAGAACCCAGTGACAGTTCATATGAATTATATATATTTATTATCTCAATCAATCAATCAAATTTTATTTGCATAGCACCTTTCAGCAAAATTTCAAAGTGCTTACATCATAAAATCACAAAAATACAAAGTCATCGTTACGTGTGTTTATAATACTCACCTAATTTTCCACGCGTACCGAACATCATTTGAAAGCGGCGTCAAAGATATTCATACATAGATCATTAAAACTCATCCTTTTCTCCTTTAGATACAAGAATAAAGATAACTGTGCTAGCCGAAATGCACTAGAGGTTGAGGTAGCACATACACAGCGGTGATGGGTCGCCCTCATCTGACCTCACAAATGCGAAACGCAGTCCTAAACCTTGTGAAAGTCCTTCTCAAAGCGGCTGAAGCTCAAATAATTCCAAAGACGCGGCCTACTGCTTCGTGTTACGGCCTATGCATTACAAATGGGATGCAGTTCAAATTAAAGTGTGTAACAGCAAGTGTCTCGATACCTTTGGTAATACAGTGCACCTTAAAACTCAAAGAGAATCAGGGCAAATAACATATCCATTGTTAAGTGGGTGTGTGAGTACTGATGTGAAGAAAGGAACAAAGAACAATGTAAGCTGGCAGCACGGAGTTGAACTGGGTCATCCAGTTATCTGAAGCAGAATGAAGATCTCGCCCTGTGATTAGAGTGTTTATTTGTGCGTGGCTTCATATGTGGCAGAGGGCTGCCCCGAGGCCAGACAGCCGCAGCAACTTCTGGAAAAACATAAAAGGACTGAGAGTGGGCGATGTTGGGGGATGCTCAACAGCTGCTGACTGCTCATGTTCTCACTCCTTCTCACCCAGATTTCTAATCTCTGTGAATCCCAAACTCCTTCTTCCACGTTTTTTTTTCTTGTGTACACACAAACACCACACCCACCTTAACACAAACACCCAGGTTCCCCCCCAGCTCCCCTGTGCAGCAGGCAGCCTCATCAGTATTCAGCTAAAGCACCAAGAGTCAACCAGAGCTGGCAAACGCTACCCTGACAAGCAGAACAGCAAATACTTACACCCCCAAGGATTGCACTGCACACTCCCCCCAATCTCCTGCTTCGCTTTCTTTGTCTTTCTCCTTTCCTTTATTTCCACCCCTTTACAGCTCTCGGCGCTGTCTTTCACCTTGCTTTACCTCGGCTCTCAGGTCTGTCTGACCTGCCTTCCCAAAAAGCCGATGCGAGAGGCTGAGCGAAGGGGGCCGGCCCGCAACCTGCACAGAAGCTGCATTCAGGCTTTTACTGCTCTGCCTCTCCAAGAAAGTCACAGCAAGCTGTTAAAAGAGCCAAATCACTCTCCTTGTTCGTCTACTCTCTTTCACCACAGTCCTATGCCAAAGCCAAACCACCCATCTGTTAGTCTCAATGTATGCTTTGCAACAAACACCTCTGCCACATGAGAGCAAACTTAGCACAACAGGCAGCTCTTATGAACAAAGTCCTAAGTAATCATTTTTTTTTTCCGGATGTGACACGCTTCAAGGTAAACCCTGATCGATTGAATTACTCAGCTTCATCGGTAAAATTTCAGACCGATATAATATAAAGACGACAGCTCAAGGCGCGGCGCTTTGCATCGTTTCACCGGGCTAATTACACATTCAGTCATTATGCCGACAAACCAGAGAGAGGCCAGATACGTACAAGTGTGATTTTTATTTGTCTCCATTTTATTTATCTCACTGCTCTTAAAGCCTTTGTGTGCTTCTTAAATTAGGAAAAGCTTGTAATGCAGAGAAGGGAACGCAATGAATAAAGAATGGTATTTTTGAGCGAGCCGCATTTAAATGTTTATTTCTAAGAAAACGACCCGAGAGAATCACTTTGTCACACCGCAGCAGAAGTATGAAACTACGGGCAAAAAAAGCGAAGATCCAAAGAAATTCAAACTTTCCAAGGACATTTTTCTGTTGAAGGAAAACAAGATGTGAACTGTAGCATTTGTTGATCTTGTTGAGAGATGTCTCTAAAAGGCTTTTCTCACTAAGTAACTGCTGCCTCGTATGTTATATTTATAGATCAAAATGTAAAGGTTTAAAAACAGCGCCTACCTGAAGAAGGCCACAGTGTTTGATCAAAGTTTTATTTAGATTTACAAAAGTTAAGAAGGTCAATTCATTAGTTTCTGAGCCCATCACTAACATCATTATGTAATAAATGCGATTGCTCCTCTCGTCTATTTTCTCACATGAACTTTTATCAAATATATGCTAAAGTAGCTCTCATTCCAACATGTTTCCTTTACTGTCGCTAACACATAAATTAGATATGAAATTTGTACGGGTTAGAGTCTATTTAGATGAAAAACATTTCAATGCACTTCATTCGCTAAACTCAAATATCTGCAACCTGCAAATCCTTGACAAACCCTCTAAACATTTTTTATAATTACTTTTTTTAATAGTTCAAATACTGAATACAGTATAAGATGCATTGATGTGTCCAGTGGAAATGGACATTGCATCGGTCACTAAGCTCAAATCTACAGGCTTCCTTTTCTCCACTCTTGGGGGAACAGAGAACCAATGAAGGGCTTTTATTTTTAGAGCTGCTGTTCAGTGTTTAATGTTGCCACATGTTTGTGAAAATACATTTTCACTTACTGATGAAAGACCTAGAAATCTGCCTGCTTCATCACAGACCAGGATTTTAAGAGAATCAGAGAACTAAGAGCAGCAAATTATGTCTCACATTAGAATATAATATATTCTTGGGAGGACAAGAACCTTCCCCTTCCTCCAACTAACTTCCGGGATTGTGGCAGGATTCTACAATTTGGTATTTTTGTCAGCAGTTTCACTTATTAGGAGTATAATTTGCTGATGTAAACACTCACACTGTCCCTGAGCAAAACAGACAAACAGGATTAAAAGCTCAAACACGATGAATGAATCTGTGAAAGTCCCGTCACTAAAGACACTGCTGTGTATTTTCTCATTTAACTTTCTCCTTTTGCAGAGAGTCATTCTTGCTCCTTTCACCCTCTGATGTTTTTCCTCAGAGTCTGCAGGCTCTCTGCTGTAAATCAACGAAATTGCTGTAATGGCCGTAAAGCCTAGAACATAAACATAAACCTGAGAAAAACCGATTAGATTCAACCCTATGACTTTATTTAGCTGTGGATCTGGACTGCATTTACTGCATGGTGGCGTATTTTTCAACAACACCTGTTCATACATTTTAGTTCAGTTTTGTATTTTTAACCCGTTTTATGACTAGTTTGCAGCTATAAAGACATTTATCCGTTTATTTTGGCTCTCTGTGATCTTGTGTTTTTGCTCATGCATTGATCAATTTTTATAGCTTCAGAATCATCTTTGTATTGCTGCGTCTGGGTTTTGTTTTCTGACTCTGGTCTTTTATGATACAGCAATATAAAGGAGTCATGGTTTTTTGCTACAAAGCAAAAAAACAACAAAAAAACAAAAAACCCTGAATATATGAAAAGAATTGAACTCACTGTAAAATGCAAAATGCAGCAGGAAGTTGTAACTGAAAAAAAAAAATCAATAAATGAAAATACCTGTTTATTGTTGCAGGATTATGACGGCGCCTTTTTCCCGGCGGTGGGAGTTCAGGGTAGATTAGTCATACCTGCATACTTCAACTCTCACATGCACAACTTTATCTCAAATAGACACACATCATTTGTGACCTCTGGGTTTTTAACCGCCTATAATTTGTCCCCATTGCTTCAATTAAAAAAAAAAAAAAAAAAAAAGCACAACGTTGCCAAAAAGTATTGGGTCACGACTCCAAATGAATTAATTCAGTTGCTTGAACCAGATAATAGAAAGGCTAATTGGAACAGCTCCTATTAAAAGCCATACATTTATTTTTAGGCACACTGGTCCTCAAGACACACTGCCTCGCATGTTTTAGATGTTTTCCTGCATCAGCACAACTAATTTCAATTGACGTCTGATTAACAGGGCTTCGCTGAACTGCATCTGAATCAGGTGTGTTAAAACAGGGAAACATCTAAAACATGCAGGGTAATGTGTCTTAGGGACCAGGGTTGGGAAACGCTGCTCTATGGAAAAGATCCAACGCCTGAATAAAAATATATATAGCTGGCAAATTTCCTTTTTGGGGGGTTTGACGTATGGAAACCACGAAATCTGTCTTCCTTTCATCTCTTGCTTTTACCTGGAACATTTTAAAGAATGTTTACATTGCAGACCGGACCGTGGGAGATAGAGGGGGTTTGCTACTGCTTTATTTTCTGCATATGAGGAGGAAATCACACACAGAGGTGATTGCTTCTGCAATAAACAAGTCAGACACTCAGTTCACTTACTGTAAGTGGGTCTGAAACTTTCCCAAAGCATGATTTGGAAGACGACCAACAAAAGCAGTTCTACTCAATTCAGTTCATTTGCATCGTCCCACATCTAGTTCTGCCACTAATGACTGCTCTATACGAGCTCTACTGTGGACAAATGATGAATTAACTTAACTGATCCAAGCAATTGATTTTCCTTCTTTTTTTTTCAAACAGAATTTAGAAAAAGTTCTCATTTCTGAGTAAAAACAGAACAAGAAATGAAGTTGTAGGTGCATTTTGTTTCATTTTTGCAACAAATGTGAAGAAGTCTGAGTTCTTTCATAGCACTATGTGAAAACGCCTCGACTTGGAGCCTTTGCTTTCGAGCCGCCACAGCAGACAGACCGCCTGTCTATCTTCATAGAGTCCATTAAGTAGATTTCTCAGCCAAAAATGTGTCTGTTTCAAGTGGTCATGCTTTATGGTTGTGCTCCTGTGAGGAGCATCCAAACCATTAGTTTATCATCTGTTGTTTGCACAGAACCAGCCAATGAGTGAAGCCGACCGCGACGGACGTCTGAAACGACAGGCACGCATTCCTGCAGACTTTTACAGTAGGAAGGACAGAAAAAGTTGAGTTATTTTTGTTAAATAAAGGTAAAGTGATAAAAAAAAAAAGCTATTATAATTAAATAAAAATTATGTATTCACTAAGAGTATTAATGTTAATGATTCTATTACAGCTTAATCAGTTGTAACTGTTAGTCACAACCGTCCTAATCAAATCGCACCAAATGTATACTTTGAATGAAAACAAGAGCTCCAATTTGATTCGTTTCAATTCGTTTCAGGCAGAACTGCAATATTCACCTTCAGACTAATAGCACAAAGTCAAAATCTAGCCAATTAAAATGCAATTTCAAACAATCCGATTAAAGAAATTTCAAAATGTCAGTTTCAGTTGAAGAAAAACAGCACTTTGCTTCAAAACTTTTGCTTCAATCCCTCACCATGTGCAAGAATTGAACAACAGCGGAGAGGAGCGCGTCCCCTCTGACAGGAAGTGATGTCAAGCAGAACAAAGATCATGATCAGGCTTGTCCAGCGAGTCAAGAGGAGGAGAGGATAAGAAGGATGTACAACCAGAGACCCACCGGATGTGCTGAATGCATTTTGTACAATTTTTAGATTGAGCATCACTGACCGCTGACCAGTTGTTTGTAAACAAAGAAGATTGCATCTTTTTCTAATGACTACTGTAGCAAGTGGAACCACATCCAGTTGACACGTCACTTGTCGATGCGGAGGTTGTTCCTGAGGGAGGAAGACTCACGGTTAGCAATTTTCAGCATCAATAAGGTGGATGAAGATCAGTGCCTCCAAATCCGAGAGCATGGTCTTGAGCCAGAAGAGGGCAGAGTGTCTTCTCCGGGTCGGGGGGTGAGGAGGGCTGAGTATCTCGGGATCTTGTTCACGAACGAGGGAAGAAGGGAGCAGGAGATCGACATGCGGATTTGAGCAGCGTCTGCAGTGAAGCGGGCGCTGTACCGGTCCGTCGTGGTGAAGAGAGAGCTGAGCCAAAAAGCGAAGCTCTCGATTTACCGAGATCTATGTTCCCACCCTCATCTACGGTCATGAGCTTTTGGATCATGACTGAAAGAACGAGGTTGTGGATACAAGCGGCTGAAATGGGTTTCCTCCGTAGCGTGGCTGGGCTCTCCCTTAGAGATAGGGTGAGAAGCTCGGTCATCCAGGAGGGACTCAGAGTAGAGCCGCTGCTCCTCCACATCGAGAGGAGCCAGGTGAGGCTCGGGCGTCTGGTCAGGATGCCTCGTGGACGCCTCCCTGGTGAGGAGGCCCCGGAGAAGACCCAGGACACGCTGGAGGGACTATGTTTCTCAGCTGACCTGGGAACGCCTTGGGATTCCCCCGGAGGAGCTGGAAGAAGTAGTTGGGGGAGGGAAGTCTGGGCCTCCCTTCTTAAGCTGCTACCCCCGCGACCCGGAAGAAAATGGATGGATGGATGGAATAAGGTGAAGTAAGGATGAATTACACACAGAGATGTAAGAGGTGTTTCATAAATTAAAGAAAAAAAGCTTTTCTATGACAAGTCCACACAGCTCTGCTGTTCGTTGAGGCTATTAGAGAGAGCAAAACTTCCCAGAGGTGAAAGAAAATCTCAGTGAATAACAGCAAAGTTGCCGTTTTATCCTTTTGAGTTTTAAATCTCTGTCATTCATGAAATTTGTTGCATTTGTAAATGTTGGCAGCCTTGTGGACGTATTCAGATTCAGGTAAGGATCTACAATACTTCGAGAATACACACGGAAAGCTAACCTGGCTCACTGCATGTATAAAACCCTGCTTCACACACAATGTTAGAAAATTAAGAATGTACTGGAACTGTTATTCTCAATAAGAAAATAAAACTCACTCACCTAAAACTGGTATCGGGAGGTAAAAACTTTACCAACACGACATTAGCGCATCACAATTAGCTTCTGTTTGGAAAAGTTTTTTTGAAGAAGGAAAACCAAACTAACATCGAATCGACATACAGCCTTTTGTTCTTTTTATTTCAATCGCACACAGTGTGTTAACAGCACTCTGAAATTCATTCATTCCTACTAATAATAGACCAGGCTGGCTTTCTGCGGTCTGACCTACATAGCCTCATTATCGCAGAGATAAATTGATGGTGTCATATTGTGTTACAAAATGAAAGGCTTTAGCCAGCCCTCCCAGTTGCCTATTGAAGCTATCCATTGTGATTCTATTTCCATGATATGTGATCTTATGAGGCGATGCACCAGGAGAAACACGGAAGGCCATTTATGTGCTGCGCAATGTGGTTTCCAAAGCTAATAAAGGTGCATCTGGTTTCTGAGAAGACAACGACCTGGACAAACTCGAGCTGCAGGTGTGTAATAATAGCAGCAATTACAAGAGTGGCTGCAGTGAAATAAACGCTGAAGAGCTGCATGCGTGCGTAGCGGCGAATGTACGGGCTTGTGTTTGCCCTCTCGAGCGCACACGGTTTTTTTTTTTTTTTTTTTTTTATGAAAACCAACCTGCAGCTGTGATCGTCTGGGTTCCCCTGAAGCGAGGCCGCAGCCCTCACCAGGCCCATCCGCGTGAAGGAGTGGTAATACGTGAGCAGCGTGTCCGACAGGCTGGCGACGCCATCTGGCTCGTCGTAAACATTCTCCCAGTACGAGTTCAGTCCCAGCGTCCCCTGGGGAAACGGTCCAAACAGGTAGGCATCCAGCTGGTTCACTATCTCCTGGTTCACGCTGGCCTCAAACTTCCTGGCAAAGAAGGTGGGCCGCACCGTTTGCTGCAGAGCCGCAAGAGCGAGGCGGGAGGCGAGCAGAGGAGCGAAGCAGGGACAGAGGAGATAAAGAAAAGGGAGAAGGAAAAAAAAAAAAAAGAGAGAGAAGATTATTAAACGGTGGTGTGCCAGGATGCGAGGGGAACGAAATGTGATGTGTGAGATATGTGTGGAAGTGATAGGTGGGCAGAGAAGAGAGAGAGAGAGAGAAAAAAAAAATGCTGATAAGAGGTTGAGTAGGGGGGGCGGCTCAAGGCAGCAGACCGAAAACGGGGAAATCGTCTTCTTAGAGATTTGTGAATGAATTAGAATCTGTATTAAATCAAAATTGCCCTCTATTTGGTCTCACTTTTCAATCTGCAAATGCATTTGTGTTAAAGGCCCCCCAATGGTAACGTGTCAGTGTGGCTACAAGAAAAACTGAAAACTCTAAGGGTGTTTAATGTTTACACAAAATATATAGATATTAAAAAAAATGAAAAAGTAAAAAAAATATATATGAATTTTAAATCAATAATTTATATTATGCCTTATCCCACATACACAAACTGGTTTGTTTTGCTTTGGTCAATGATTGAATCCACTTCTTTCAATATTTACTTACAGTAGTTTAGTATAAGACTGTTTTGCATTTTCTAAAGCCAGTTTTAATCTGTGTTTTGGATTTTTGTCCCATGAGTCTAAGCTAAACTGAAATATAGAGGATATTTCAAAACCTAATAGTAACTGCCACACATGGTAGTGGTAGTATGATACTGAGGGTCAGTTTCACTGCCTGCCTGGGGCACTAATGGGTTGCAGTCCAGCTGCCACTTGTCAAAGGCTTATTTTCTCATTTATTAGGGACAATGCACGAATGTATCGGAGCCTGGAGACAATATCCACATACAAACAGTTAAACCTTCACCACCCAGTTGCTATTTTAAAAATCACTGATAAAAGAGTTTAGCTGAATAATTAAAATTTCAAAATCTATGAGATTGTGTAAGTAAACATTCAAACTAACTTCCTAAGTCGTAAACAGAAGAAAAACCTTCTCGTTTTACGGCAGGGTGGGCATGAATATGCAGCCAGGCCTACAAACAAAACAAAATACGTCGCAAAAGATTCCCTAAAAATGCTACAGATACGACCTGCTATCATTCACCGAGAGACTATAGTTGCAGATCTTTTGAGTTTCTTTTTGTCGAGTTTTCAAACTTGTTCCACGAAATCCTCCAAACGTCAATAAAAACTTTTTTTTATATGGTCATAATATCACAATACAATAGTGAACTGACTTGAAGTTCACAAAAACAGCAAGTCAGTCACAGCATCACTGCCTGATGTCGTAGTTAATAAAAACAAAAAAGCTTTCGGGATTAATTGCAATTTAAAATGGGTAGGAAAGAAAAAAGAAGCATCTCTTATTTCCCGGCTATCTGTGTTTAAATTTGGGCAGAGTTGGAAAGTATGATTCAACAGAAACGTCCTACTGACATGCCCCCATTTGATCTGTCTCAGTCTGGTCTCTGCCTCCGATTCATCCACATCTTTGACCAAGCTGTGGTTATTCTGTGGTTGCTGACGCATCATGAAATTTGCCTCCTCCACGGCTTGGCTTGGACACAAAGACGTCTAATGTTAGTCCCAGACTTCAAACTATTTATCTTGCAGTACCAAACACATTGGTGTTACCTGCAAAGAAAAAAAAAATAACCTTCACCGATAAAAGAGGAGACGTAATGAGGCAGTTGCTCATTTTCTTGGAATTCAGCTGTTTTTTTTCTCATGTAGCAGTAAGTGTGGGATGATGTACGGAAAGCCGGAGGTGTTAAATTAAACATAGATATGCTTCCAGAGTGAGGGGGCCCCGGCTCACATTCTGTGAAAGGACTGATTTGTTTTTTCTGAAACATGCTAAAGTACATCTTAGCAAATTAGAAAACCATAAAAAGTTCTTTATTTTAATGATTCAGTTCAAATTCATGTGTTATAAAAATTAAAGACACAGTGCAGGTGTTTGTTTCTGCTGATCTTTATGATTGTGTGTTACTACAAATGAAAAACAAACTTCAATGTATATAAAAAAAACAAAACAATAACTGTATAATAAAAAATCACAATAGAAAAATGCTATATTTTGGCTTTTTTTTTTTTTTTTGGCTTACAAAATCTTGATAAAATTGACTTGACAGTTGTCCATCACTCCTTGACACCCTTCACAACCAGGGTGAGTCGATAAAAGGCCTGACTGTTTCTCCAGTACATTAGTGGCAAGTCGAGTAGAAGAAAAGCGTGAGGTCAAAATTTTCTGTTTCCCGTAAATGTGATATTTACACCGGAATCGTTTTTAACACATGAACATACTGCTTCAAAGTATGTCCGTGTACATTATGCGCACTCAACACTTGGTTGAGACTCATTTTCGCATGAATTACTACAGAAGGCATCATGCTGTGGAGGCAATCAGTCTGTTGTTCTGCTGAGGTGTTCAGAAAGCCCAGAGAGCTTTAAAAGCAGCTTTTAGTTCGTCTGTGTTTTTCGGATCCGGAGCCTCTCGTCTTCCTCTAAACAATAGTTCATAATTTCTCGCCGAGGTTTAAATCAGGACAGTTGGCTGGCCAATCAGTCACTATGGTCATTAAAGCAGGTATTCTTGATAGGAAGTGAAATCAGCTTTTCCATAAATCTTGAAAAGCAATAGGAGTGTTGCAGCCTGGAAATAGTTAATTTAGATGATCATTTTTTTTAAAGTTATAGAAAAACACTAAATTAATTTACATAATGAATTTTATTTGTAAATGAAATTTACTCTCTCTGAGACTTTTTCCTGTCTAAATTGTTACTTATTCGATATAAGATTGTTTAAAAGACGTATCTTGTTAGCATTGCTCAATTTCACGCGTTTTCTTTTATTCCATCGTTTTATTCCATCGTTCTCCACTTTGGTTCAGCTTGCAAGGTTGTGAATGCAGTTCATGTATAAACTAACATCATTACTAAAATAATTTATGAGAGGATCAGCTCGTCCTCTCACAGGGCTGCTTTGTTTCCAGGGTCAGACCTCACTGACACCATGCTGAATGCCAAGCGGACCCTGCAGCAGCGCCAAGGAGCTCAGGGCAACGTTTTGGCACCGATCTGCCAGAGACAGAAGCGAGACAACCGGGTTTGGCAAAGGGAAAGTGGAGGTCAGTGTGACGGCTGGTGTTTGGAGAGCACTGCACATGAAGTGACTCACCACACCAAGGATATGAGTAAAAATGAAGCTAAAGCAGAGGCAGACTGTTTGTGGTTCCTTTGTCCTTTTCTGTTTTAAGAGCCGCCTGAAAGTCAAATAGTGAAACAAAGTTACTTTATTTGTGATAAGCTGGCCAAATCCCCGCACTCTCTCTCAATACCAAAGGCAAACAGGACCTAATTACAGCCGCTGCTGCTTTTCTCTCCTCTATCAGGGTCATCCTAATGGAGATGTGATTTTGCACATATTGACAGTGAATGCTGTGGGACGCCGAGCGTGAGAGGACCGGTTCGTTTTATTACGATTGACTGCTGTTGATTTTCTACTAAATGCTGCACTCATGCATTAAAGGGAGGCATTTATTTGTGTTGATTTTAGTTTTTAAAACCGTCCCTCAGGAGTACGTCCGATATACATGTTGGTAATTATTTATGCGACCTTTGTTTTACCAAAATAATCTTTCTAAACATTTGTAGTTTAGGAGAAGAGCAAAAGAGATAGAGGAATCCTTTTGTTCTACATCAGCATTAAGATGAAAAAAAAAAATGCTTTTAGTTACATTGTGGTGAAGTTTTTTTCCAATTAGATTACTTTTGTTATTGCTTGTTTGTTACACTTGAGCGTTTCAGATCATTCAGACGTGGTTTGGTTAGAGAAACAGAGCCTGAGTAAATATAGAAAGCAATTATTATTTATTTAATGACCTGTTGGAGATCATGAAGATGTTCGATTTTGTGTTATTTTTGATCAGGTGTGGTTTTTCACCTTCAAACTCTCCTATGGAGATCATTGTTGCCTAATCTGTTCCCCGTTGTTATAAACACTTTCCTCAACTAAGGAGATGCTTTAAATGTTGTTCATTCAGGTTAAGTTCAACCAAGTTTGCCTGATGTCAAAATTTGTTTTATATATCTGCAGAAAAAAAGAAAAACAGAAGTTGGTGCACACTGTTTCTTTACACTATTTTTGGATGTTTTTTTGAACCTACAAAACTGATATTATCAGGAAGAAGGAAAAAAAAATTGTGACACCTTTAATTCTGAATTTTAACTTCAATCGTTCCTGTTGATCGATCAGAACAGCTGGCGCGTCGCGTTTACCTGGAAGCGGTGAAAGTCCGAAGGCTTGAAGTCGTTGGGCGAGCATCCACACCAGTCCACGATGTGCTTGTACTGACACTTGCAGCCCAGTTTACGGTTCCAGTTGGTGATGCGCAGGTTGTTGTCCACCATGCTCTCACAGTGGGCGCTGTTCTCCAGCACAGTGTGGAAGAACGACTGGGAAATGAGGAGCAAAAATAGGCGGCGAGATAAGGAGGGAAAAATAAAAGAGATGGAAAATTAGAAAACTGTGTGCCTGTTGTTTTTCCACATAATCCACTTGGCAAGAGGAAATAAGATTGGGAGCAGGAAAAACAAAAAACAAAAAAACAAATAGATTTACTGCAGCTCTTGATAAACATTCAATTTCCCTGCAGAGGTTTATGTTGTTTCCCCCCAACCTGAGTTAATGGCTGCTCGGTTAGGATCTTAAGTCTTCGCCTCACTCTCAGACTCAGTGTCCGCCTTTGAGTCATCTCACATTAACTAAAGGAGAACAGTGTGACTGTTGTTTGTTAAATGATGCAGTGCAAATACAAAGCAGGGTTTGCAAGTTAGAGAGTAAAAAAAAACAAAAAAAGATGTGACCTTGTCTGTGTTTGTGTGCTGGCCCGTGTTACCTCAGCAGGCAGCAGCGTGTACGCGTAGAACCGCTTCATGTTGGTGACCAGATCGTCCTTGGAGTTGATCACATATTCCACAAACATGCGGTTGAGGAGGAACCAGTCAGAGCCGCCGTCCACAGAGATGCCTTCTGGGATTTTTCGGTCGCCCAGCCTCCACATGTGAGTGTCGCACTCATAGAAGAGACGATCCAGACCCTGCTTCCGGATGAACCTAACAGAGACGAGCAGGACGGTCTGGTCACACAGCTGACGACTGGACACAAAGCTTCTTTCATGACATGAAGATAGGAGAAAAAGTCCAAAAATGTGTCTAAGATTTTATTTTTTCCCTGGCAATTATTCTCTTAAAATCGTGCCACATTTGTAAGAAAAATGTGGGTTGAGTCTAAGCGATGGCTACCAATCATAAACAGCGCCTCTTTAGAAGGCAAATGCGACCCAAATCTGCTGTTTCCCCCAAAATGCGCCCTATATCCAGCTTTTTGAACGCCGTCTGAACAGACCAATCTTTTCTCCCCCCCCAAAAAAAATCCAATCTTTGCCACTTCAATGTGTGCGACTGATTCGGATACGCATCCGATTGTTTTCAAAGCGTCTGTTGTCTTAACTGTCATACCCCATTTCATCTGACTTTTCTGTTATCGATGTGAGACGTGTCATAATTCGGCACCAGACGAAGCCACATGCGGTAAGTCGGGATGTAAACAATGCCTGAAAATTCTGATTGTGAACTTATAAAAGAAGTGCGTCACTGAAGCGCATCGCATCACAATCAGACCACTGCTGGGTCTGACGACACATCCACACAGATTCCTCTACAGAAGTTGCAGTCAATGTTCCACAACAAGCCATCGCTATTAGTTATGCTTTCTTATTATCTCTCTTCATGCTGTTATGATTTTGTTGGCTATAAACTTCGAAATCGATCGATGAACTCCTCCATCCATTATGACTTCTGTAAACAATGCTTGTTGAATGACACCAGTGTTCTTCGTCTGCGCATGTCGGTCACTTTGCAAACCGTTTGCACAGAAATCTCATCTTGGTCGAGTTTAATTAGTATTATAAATTTAAAAAATCAAAAAATAAGATCAGAATTGAGCACCAAGAACTGCTATTTCATTCTCAATTCCCTAACAATTATCTTTCCTACAGGATACACCTTTGAGACAACATTTCGATCCTCTATTTTGGAGACACTCCTCTCTGTAAAGACACAAGAAATGTGAGCAAAACTGGGCAGCTACGACTTCTCACTAAATATTTCACTACACCGGCTGCAGTAACAGTGACAGCCTACAGACACAGCAGGTGGTGTTACTCCTGCGAACAGATCAAGTGTTGGATGCGGGGAGTCAAATTTGGGTCAGGCAGGTCAGACTGCTCCCTCTGCCATCTGAATGGCGATGAGTTCAACTGGTGCCACACGCTCAGACATTAATCTTTGTAGTAAAGAGGTTAGAAGCGATCAATGCAATCGTTGAGATGTTTGATGTAATTAGTGGAGCGCGTATTTTAATAAACAAGAAGCTCTTCTGTCAGAGAGAATCACGTGATCGGACACAGCGGCCACAAAAAGGTACCGCTGAGTCACACTGACTCATGCGTGCTCGCAGGGCATTTGTTCCCTCTGCTTTGGGTCGTTCTGCCCGACGGTGCTGAGCGATGAGTGGCCGGACACGAGGGCGCGACCGGGCAGAGAGCGGGGCGGCGTCAGCGCCGAGCGGCGCTCTGGCAGCAACCTCGCCTCACCAAGAAGGTTAATTAATGGAGCCCACAGATGGGAGCTAATTGTGTTATGATTCACTGTCGACGTTGTGCTGGCACATGAGCTGCAAGTGTGGGTGTGAGTGGGGGAAAAGAGGCAGAAGGAAGCAGAGGGCTGCTAGCAGTGGGGTTAAAAAGGAAGATTCAAAATGTACATCTTACCTTGCATTGTCCCGGCCGTGGGACTTAATGAAATTCAGGTCTCTGTACTTGGACAGGAACGCCACCAGCTGGTTATTGTTCCTGAAATAAAACGAGAATGACTTACTCTTGACTGGGAACATATGGTGAGCGCTGTATAGTGGAGGGAAATTGATTCTCCAGCACAAATTATAGGTTTAATGACTTTTTGGAGGACAGTTACGCAAATGGGTTCATCTGTTACAGCCTGGTTGTAAAAGACGCCTTAAAAAATATATAAATTATGCTGCGTTTATAATTAGCAAACGCCTGAGAGCAACACAGGGAGAACAAAGTGTAACAAACGGAGAGTTGAGACTGAGAACTCAAGATGCTTTGCGAGACACGCGCCTGCCGCGACTTTGGCTCAGGCACGTTTGTCCCGAGTTTTGAACTCATTCGGGTTTTAAGTCGACTCTGTAAGTGCTGGAACGTCCACTGCACCAAAAGGAGAAAACAGTGCTGCTGGCTAAAAATAAATGAGAAGTTTACCAACATTTATCAGTGGTACGGAGCCATAAATCTTTGGCCTTTAATAATATATTCACTCCCTCAGAGCTCTAAACAAGAGTGTTATGGTTTGTGGACGAAAGTGCGTGCCTGAGGAAGGCAGAATCATATTAGCAGTGATTTATTGAGGAAAAAGTGTTTTACAATCTAAAGATTGGTAAACTGGCACTGGTGTTTCCCTGCTGTCAAATACCTAACTTTAATAAACGGCCGACTGACACAATGCTAAGGACGCAACGAGACCAAATGAATCAGATGTGCTGGAGCTGAGATGCATCAAAAACATGAGATATGACACAAACTGTAAACCGTTCCTGGATTGTTACTGGTCAACACAATGAGACAACTTACGACAAGATACCTCCAGACCTGAGCCTGTATTTATGATTTTGAGTGAGTTAATGAAAATCCACAAAAAAAAAAATACTTTCTGCATCCAGTTTTCAGCTGTATAACTGTTTGAATCTGGGCAAAAACAAAAGGAATTGCAGTAATCATTTATCAGGGAGAAGGTTCACAGATTAAGTTATCCAGGTGAGGGATGGGAGAGAAAACCCTGTTTTTCAAAATTCCTCAAAAATCACAGAGGGGAAAAAAAAATAAATAAATCAAAAAACATGCCCTGCTACTTCTGTGTCACAGCATCTTGGAAATGTGAGTGATGGGGTCCTTCATGGGTCCTTGTGTTTAAGCTCTTATTGCTGCTTTAACACAGGGAGAAAGAGATGATGTATGTGCTGCCGTCGTTCATAAATTCGTCTTAAGCCGGTGTCAGGCAGATCGGATGTGTCTTCTGAGGGATAAATTCATTAAAAATAATGACTAAGGACGGAAATCCTTTTAAAATTCAAATCTGGCGTGCTCTGGCTCTGCGCCGCGTCGCTGCGAAAGGAGAACTGACCAGCCACGTGCTCCTAATACTCGGGTGTCGGCACAGTTAAACAAAGAAACAATGTTTCCTTTCTAACTTTAAATCCATTCCCAGCTTCCTTTTCACGTTAAAGTTTACAACCCTCCACATTACAGCAATATAAACTCATTTGGAGTTACAGCTGGCTTCTGTGAGTGTTTGTAATGCCACAAAACCAAACTTATAAATCTCCTGTCTTAAGTGAGCACAGAAATATTCCCCCTTATGTCGACAACAACAGCTCTTTAAATTCCAAACTGCACATACATCAAGCAGAGCTCTCGACTGGCAGGAGCAGCGCAAACACATTCCTGAGCACAAAGGGGAGATTTGACATTTTACACTGGAATATTTGAGGTTTTAAAGAGGATCACTGAAGGACTTCGAGTCACACATACCACTCAATTAAAGACGCTGCCTTTGCTACTCCTCCACTTCCTTCAAGCTGTTAAAAGCTACTTAGGGTTATACAAAAGACCGCGTCGCTATCCGCTATTTTGATCAATGACTCCACGCTGCTCTGAAGCTGTAGAGGGGTCTGCTTCCACCGACACATGGGCCAGACAGGCTAAAAGCTTTGCTCTGCAGGCTCTGCCCCAGTCAGTGGCACCAACATCTCATCTGCGCCGGAGCCTTTCACGACGGCTGGGATTGTCTTTCTGAAAAAGAGCAGTGAGGCTCAAGGATCAGTGGGGGGAGAGACAAGTGCATATTAATGTCATTTTCCCCTGAAGGAGCAATTTCACAGCCTGGGGGGTTTATCTTAGGAGGTCTTGAGCCATAAAGCCTAACGGATGATGTGCTGCACAGACCTCCGTCTCCGTCGCCGCCAACCCCAACAACTCCTGCACACGCTGTCTATCTGCTGGTGTGCACACTGCCAGTGCAGTGTACAGTCCTTGCGCACAGACACACAATGCCTCCAGGCAGGAGGGCAGACACACACACGCGCACACACACACACACACAGAAAGAAGCAGGGGAATTCATGTCAAGCTCCAGATTTGCCACCTGAGTGGTCACCCTGTCCACTGGGTGCAGTTTGCTAACTGTCAGCCCTGTGGCCGCCCTGTCTCACAGTGCTGTTCACACACAGAGACACACTCGTACCTCAGAAAGCCTTGCACGGGTCTTTATAGTGCTTAACTTTTCAAATGTTGATTCATTACATCCACAAACTGTAAGGTATTTACCAGGATTGAAGGTTTTTTTTTCCCCCCACAGCCCAACACAAAGATGGGCAAAAGCAGGAAGCAGAGAGGAATGGATACTCGGATTTTCTAAACCTTTCAGAAATAAAAATATGGAGAGCTGAGTGAATGCCGAAAATGATTCACTCAGCTTGAGGTTTGTCTATACCAGAGATATTTTTCTGTTACGATCATTTTTTTAAGACTTGCTACAGCTTCTCAACTTTTCGGTCTGGACTTTGACTAGGTCCTTGTGACACCTGGACATTTTTATCAGCCACTTACAAGTTTGTCGTTCTTCCCTGTTCCAGCAGAAGAAAACATTCCCCGAGCATGATGCTTCCACTACCATGTTTCATTGTGGTGGACCGTTCGTATAATAGCAATGGGATTATCCAAATGAGAAAGTCATATTATTTATATGCGATCTGAAACCTTTAAGACTTCCATTTGACATCTGTGCAACCCCTGCAACGCAGCACAGTCTCACCCTCTCAGGTACCTTTTCTGTGCTGTTGCCTTTCTCTCACTCCGAGCAACACGCTCAGTAACTCGCTGCTTCCTCTGGCCACCAGGCCGGGAAGCTTCTTGTCATAGTGCCCCGAATGAGCAGCTGACGTAACTACATGATGCAGTTCAGGGAACGTGGTCTATTTTAAAAGTGCATTTTCAAAGTGGAAAAGAAATAGAAATCAGATTGTGAAATGGTCTGATGCTTCTTGCACAATTGAGTCGAGTTTCCTGGGCTTTCCGGTGTCAAAACTTCCTTCGTTACCTGCCAAATGTTTTGTGTCCACATCCAAAGAGTAGCTTCTGCTGCATGCTTAGTATCCCCTACATTGATTGTGGCAACACACAACTGAGAGTTATGACTTTACTTCTTGTCACAGGGCTGCAGAGTGCAGGGTCATATTTTGGAAAGTCTCGGATTGTACCCTACGCTTTCTACATTCAGAGCGTGGGAACTTTCTCCATAATATCTACTCTAACAAACCACTTAGTTTAAGTCAGAGACAGGTGACTCTGTCTACTGATGCTAGGTGTCCTTTTTGTTTTATGGCTTTTCATAATTTTACTACTTCTTGCAGATCCGGGACATCAAATCCAAACAAAACGTGACAGTATCTGCTGTGATTTGTAACGATGAGGAACAGGTTCCTCCACTCGTCGCTGTTTTTCCAACAGGATGTGCAATCACCTCACTTTAATAGAGTGAGTCACGTTTATTTTCCAAACCGGCAATGGCATCCGCAAGACTGAAGCTCTGCAATTTTTATTACCCCACATGAATACCCTGTGATGCCGATGAGTCAATCATTACCCCACAAAGCAGTGAAAAAAAGATAAATGAAAAAAAAAAGCAGTGATAAAGTCTGAGTTTCTTTTTTTTTATTTTTTTTTTAAAGGAGCCGCCAGAGATAAAAGCTGGGAAAGAGGCCTGCGCTCGCTGGCAAAGAGGGCGTGCAACTCATCCTCCACCCCGACCGGACTCACACAGACACCAATGCAAACATGCATGCTATCTCTCCCCGGTGGACACGCAGCAGCCTCTCTACGAGCGGATTGCCTTTGAGAGCCATCCATGCGGCAGAGCAGACATTATCAGGGAATTAGCGGGGAAATAATGCTTGTCTCCAGTCCCACTGATAACAACAATAACAGTCAGGCAGTCCAGGGCCGAGGGGAGCCCCCCGCATTCCAGTCTGCAACAACGCACGGCATTCACACCGGGCGGCAACATTTAGGGACAAAAATGATTGTATTTGTCGGAAGCGGCAGCTCGAGCTGGACAGCTCAAGTTTACGAGGTGAATTTATTGGGTGGATGACGGCTCAGGAGGTCGAGTTTTCTTTTCATTGTTTGCTACAAATTTTCCTGGTGCAAAATTCTACATTTCTTTGCTGGTTAATTTAACAAATCGTGTGTATGGACGCCTAAATGTCCCACAATTCATTCATCCTCGCATAAAAAAGATTCAAAGCATGCTGCATTCTGCAAAGTCTTACATTTACCCAAATATAGTTTACTCTGCTTGAATGTAAAATTGCCCCTCCCCCACATGTTGCTATTGGTTGCAGGCCTATAAAAGGCCTCTACACTTTTCAATCTCCTGCAAAAAAGACAAAATTATCTCTTTGGAAATTTGTCAAACAGAAGCCCAGAGGAGCACCGACCATCATTTGTATTGGTTAGAAAACCAGGAGCAGCATTTTTTATGAGTGGAGTAGTGCAGGCTCTCTGCTTATTAAAAAACCCACAGCAGCCAGAAAGATTCAACAATGAAGTAATATAAGGTTGTAGTATTTGTGTTGCTTTATGAAGAGCTGCAAAATCTTTTAATTATCTCACCAATAAGCATTTAGCATTTCTTCTTTCTACCCATTTTTTGCTATAGGCGGCACAGTTACAGCTGTAGAAATGTCAGGTTCTTTTTTCCAGCAGAACATATAATCACTGCTTTTCATGTTTTAAATGGAAGCAATTTGGTAAAGTTGAACTTTTTTTTGTGGTGCTACTGAAATTGTGGTATTCTTACTCATGGTTATCACACTGGCCTTTGACTGTCACAGCACAAACAAACATGGTAAAAAAGCACATGATTGTTCCCTTTTAGGCAGCAGAATTATGAGCAACACACAAAACGTGTCTTCAGGGAGAAAATAAACCATCAAAGCTCAGTGTAATTGCATTTTATAAATCCATCAATGTTCTTTTGTTTGGTGTCTTTAATTATTCAGCTAAATATTAGTCTAGTTAAGAACTGTAATATAGTAGCGTTGATGGTCCTCGAAGAAGCTCTATGTCTGCTGGTGTTTTTGAGAGAGTGAGTGCAAAATAATAATGTGAAGCTGCTTATTACGCAGAGAATATATATATATATTTTCCTCAGATTCCCTCCTGAAGATAAGAGACGGGGTTGTCAACTGGAAAAAAGGCTGAATGGGTGTCAGCTTGTTGCTGGAGGGCACTTGAGCAGCACTGGGCTCACTCTCACTTAGGCTTGAACCCAGACCTGGCACTTATAGGGAGAAAAAAAAAAGATCTGCAAGTTCAACTCAATAAAAACACGCACTTCGCAGACTTGGTTAAAGACATGCCTTGGCTGCACATGCACTTCCTAAGCAAAGATACAAGAGTGCAATTTCCATATTTTCATATTGCATGGATCCAAATCGTGCAGTTTCCTCTCATTCCCCTCCTCTAACCGCCTATTCGTTCTCCTTTTCCTGTCATTTCTGCCTCTCTGCTCCTTCTTTCGCTCCATCAATCGTTTCGTTTCCCAGCAGACGGGGCTTAAAAACCTCCACTGTCAGCCGTTTTCCTAACACCAACACCCTCCACATGCAAATGATAGAAAATAATAATAACATAAAAAAAAAGCAGCACACTCACAAATATGTTTAATCAGACGGCTTAACAAGCGTTTAGAGAGCACAAATCTGCACAACTTTGCACAAACGGGGGCTGAGACCAGGACTAAGATGGCATCATACAATTTGTGCAAACAGTATTGATGCAGAGATACAAAAGCAAAGCATGCCATTGATTAGGCCAAAACAGATGAGACTGAACCAGCCCATCATCCGAATCCACATGTGCTCCAGCATCTTCGCTCCAGCTGCAGACATCGCGGCTTTTCACCCGGTGGCCATTACAGCTTGTCTAAATTCAACTGGTGGACATCTGGCTGTGCTGAGGAGATAACTCTCTCCTTAATAGGGGGATTTTAATTGGCTGCTGTGGAGCTACATCAAAAACCCAGCAGACCCTCAAGTCCCCGAAGGACTGTAAACTCACACCAGTGATGAAAATTTCTCCTCCAAAAGGCTATTTCCATGACTTCATGTCTCGCCTGTGTAGACTTTGCAGCAGTTAATTACACTTTACAGCTTCCTAAGTGGGATGTTTTTGAGTTGGAGGGATGATTCTCGGACGGCGAGGTCCACAACAGACCTGGAGAGTCAATGGGTATTGACCTTAGGCAATTAAATCGCAGTAAGTTAAACATGTAAACTGTTCAATGTTGTGAGAACGAGAAGGCAGATGCTTGGGAAGGAAAAAAAAAGGGTATGAATGAACAGTGTTTAAGAAAGCAGAGGTGCTACAACATCGATCTGTTTGGTTTGACTGTATTTAAAGCTCGCAGTTAACGACAGAAGCATAGACTGGAGAGTATTGGATTACTTGTGCATTGACTCAGAGTGGGATAGTACTGTGGTGACAGGATGCTTTTAAGGAAAATCCTTTTCTGCATTACACTGCAATTTCTTCCCTCTGACCTCATGTCTTTTTATTAAAGACGCCAACATTTCTTACCGCTGAACAGCATTCGATAACAAAAACATTGTTCTTGTTATGCTTAAAGGTGGTTTTGATCAATAGTTCTCTGGGACATTGTTTTTTGTTTTTTTTTAAATAGATTTTTATTCCAGTACCTGGCTACTGCAGATAGAATAAATCTGGTAAACTCAGTCATATGACTCATACATTAAGGCTGTTATATTATGTAGCCAATACCATAACAGTGATCAGCAAAGCTGGTTGTCATAACCCGACAAGGTGCAGCAAACCAACAAGAACTGTGTTTTAATTTCCACCTCAAAATAAAATATGGTTTTAAAAGCCTTTTGAATTTATGTCCTAATCCTTAAAAGAAATGAAAGACGGCGTTCACAAATGAACAAAACAATATTTGGCAGTCGATGTTGTCTTGTTGTTATACCTCTGTTTCTGTTGACTTAACATATTTTATAGTCATTTGACAGATGGAAAGTATTTTCTTGCTCTATTTTTCCTACTCACTGACTAGAGTCTCTTCTTGTTTAGCGATGCTAGCTCTCTGACTGGACTAGTAAGAAAGTCGGACCCTAAAGCATCTGCTCCTAATATAAATAATAATCAACTACCTAAGGAAGTCAGCGAAACGTCTTGAATGCTGTTCTTATGTGTTCTGCTTAAGACAAATGCTTTTAAGAAAACAAGAACTAACATCTAAAAATTCTGACCCACGTTTCCTAACACAGAACGGCAGCATGGGAAGATTACCCATCTTTATGGAGCCCTGCATATCTGCATTTCAGAAATCTGCCTCCAGGCTTTTACTGTAACGTGAGGCTCCTCTGTTACCTGATCGGATAGTCGGCAGCGCTGAGATTGATGAAGAAATCCCAGCTCCAGTCCCTCATGGCCAGCAGATCAGCCATGCTGCGCAGATACATGGTCAGCAAACTGGCTCCGCCCCAGATGGTGGCCATGCGCCAGGGCGTCACCCTCACGTTGGGATACTGGGCAGCGAGGCCCTGCACCTGCCTGTGCAGGTAGTTGGAGCGCTGAAAGAGAGAGAGGAAACAAACTGTGTCCAAAACTGTGTTTTGGAGTCGTGTGGCTCCTGTTGTAGGCCGTGGTTCAGCTCCTCTGCAGCTCACCTGGTCGACGTGAATGTAGTAGAAGTGAGAGGTGTGGTAGATGGCTCTGAAGAGACGCTGGAACTGGCGAGAGGCTCGTCCGTGAATCACCAGAACAAAAGCTATTCTCACTGGTTTCAGTGGAAAGCTCTCCACAGAGTCTTCATCCCACTGGATGTTCACATTGGCTTTACCTTCACAGGTTGACAGATGGCAAAGAGTTTTGTGTTATTCATGAGAAATTATTCAATCAAACCAGAATAAGTAGAATAAAGAGAATAAATGCAAACAATGGGTTATAGTCATTTTTTAGGGTCAGAGAAATTTAGGCCAAAGAGCCTTTTTTGTCCGATCCTTTTTATCTGTTTGGGCAATTTTACCCATTTTTATCAGGCACATTTGAAAGTTAATGTTTGATACCACAAGGATAGGTGATTTCAGGCTGTTTCTAGACAAAATATGTATTTTAATCTGACAAGTAAAAGCCAAAGACAACACTGAGATAGTAGTGCACTCTTGGTACATAATGTCAAAGAATCAAAAGGAAAAAAAAGAAAAATAAGCATAGAAATGTTATGGATCTATCTATCTATCTCTTGAATTTGCACTCAGTTATGATTCATATATTGTTGTGTATCTTAAGAAAAAGAGGGTCCAACGCTGGTCCGCATTCCCTTTATAAAAGGGGAATAAAATAATCACTCCAGACTGAGTGCTCAATGAGACGTTAACACCCAAATTTGTCACAATTACAAAACCAAACGAGAACATAAAAACAGAATCAGGAAAGATGTAATGCTACAGAAGCGCAACGCTACGACTCGCCCATTCAGTCGTCATTTGATTGATTTGGAGCCATTTCAACAATTCCAGCCACATAAAATCTGCTGTAACCACCGTCCTCCCACAGACAGAAATCCTATCAGAGGTTCCTCCGGGAATCCGGGCGTAGCTTGGGATGACAGAGTGCCATCATACCACAACAGGCCAAACTCCCCGAAGACGCCTTGGCCGTTGCAAAAGATGACACCAGTATGAATGTGGGGACACACGCCCAGGTTGTGGCCTGTCAAATGAAACAATCCCAGCGGTCCGTGGAGAATTGTTGGAAACATTGCTTTGCTTCATTGTGTGGCTTCCTACCACGCTTAAACAACCTTTAAAAATTTATACCAACATAAATCTTACAATGTAAAATAAACTTTAGAGATTT
Source organism: Poeciliopsis gracilis (assembly GCA_911649635.1). Taxonomy (NCBI): domain Eukaryota; kingdom Metazoa; phylum Chordata; class Actinopteri; order Cyprinodontiformes; family Poeciliidae; genus Poeciliopsis; species Poeciliopsis gracilis. The sequence goes on from CAJVRI010000128.1 coordinate 7,075,421, forward strand.
TAAATCAGTACAAAAGCAACGGACTTTCGTTGAATCCCTTAAAGCTGCGAGCCTCCCCTGCTCTTCTTCCCCTCCAAAAAATTATGATGGGCATTGTTTGTTTTTAAAATCTTTAGCTATCACAGCACACAGAGAGTGTATGAAAGATTTCTATTCACTAAATATGCCTTGGGCTGAAACCTCAAATTACTATAATTTAGGGTTACAGCTCCTCAGAGCCTGTCTGTAGTGTAGACACAGGGAACCTAAGGGAATACTGACATGTGGACTGTTTATTCGCCTGGCATTAAGGAAAAGCCCTCTCTGCTGGCCCTGAGGCCTTGTAATTACAACGGGTTTCGGTGCATGTATCCATCATATCCATATTCTGTAGAAAATGATTGCACTTGCTGAAATGGAAGGTGGATTTGCTTATAGTCCAACGACAAGAGTAAGGTTAACGACACGCTCGCTTGGTTCTAACTGGCTTTACCTCCCGTCATCCCGTCTGTGTAGCACAGAGTTTGTGCTCCACCATTTGCACATGTGTGTGTGTGTGTGAGAGAGTGTGTGTGTGTGTGTGTGTGTGTGTGCTCTGAGGGAAATCTGCTGTGGGCCGTATCAGATTGAACAGTAATTGGTGACCGGCTAAGAAGATCCACTGGCTTGCTTTGCAGTCAGATAATTGGCCAGTCGCTTCTCAAAGCACTCCAAGAGTGTGAGCAAGACTGTCTGGCTGAACTAATGAGCACTTCTGTGCGAGCTAAACTTTTTTTTTTATTGTCAATTTGGTCAACCTGTTCATCTGCAGAAGAGCAGCTTTGCGTGGCATACTCTCAGAGCAGACTGTGTACCTGAGCTAAGAGCTTGCTATCAATCTTTGAAACTGCCTTTCCCTCATCTGCTATCATCCCGCACTCTTCCTCCATCATCCTGTGTAACGTCTGGCTCTGACACACCCTCCATCTTAAATGCTCATATGAGAGGTTAGAAGAAGAGCTGAATAAGGTCCCAGAGGGCATGTACCAAATTGCATTAGAAAATGTCTTCTCTGCTTTAAAAGAGAAGAAAAAGACACATAGTGAGATTTGCAGATAAAAGAAAAAAAGTGGTATGAATAACAAAATTGGTATTGCATTTGATGTTTTCAAAGTGTCATATTTGGTTTATCTTCAGGCAGACAGAGCGAAGACACATTTTCATATCTTTCCGCAGATTTGACTTGGCCATTCTAGCACATGAATATACTTTGGTCTTTGTAGCTCTGGCTGGATGTTTACGGTCGCTCTGCTGGAAGATGAATGCCAACTCCAAGAATTTTACAAACTCCGGTAAGTTTTCTTCCAGGATTTTATTAGGCTCCATCCACCTTCTCCGTGGCTAAATAAAAGACTGATGCCGCCACCACCATGTTTCTCCGTTGCGGTATCTGTGCAGGTTAATGTGTGAAGTTTGATATATGTCAGTAAGATCTGTACTAGGTAACATAAAAACAAAAGCCCAACTAATTTATAACTTTATTACATAACATTATGAAACCCAAAGGCTGTGCTGCAGTAAACCTTAAGACAGACCTCCTGATTTATTACTTTTCATATTATGGATGGTCTGGCTTTAGCATAATGTTTTCCTTAGACGCTGTAAGTAAAACAATAGTTTTTTTTTCTGGATTTTTTGTTTTTCATTTACTCATATATTTCTTACCACAGATTGTAGGGTGGTAATTGTGTAGTGTCTCTTTAAGATACTCTAGTATCGCTAATGATGTCACATGGACACGCCACAACACTGTGGAGTTCCCAATACCAGTGTGGTTGTGAGTTTTTGACCTCCTTTCCTCCCTTAAACACAACCCAAGTGTTACAGTACAATAATCTTTTACAAATATCTGAACTTCAAATGCTTTCATAACGTTTAGTCCAATTCTGCAATTGTCCAATAAGGACGGGCAGGTCACTCCTAACTATTTATTGACATCTATTATGTGAAAATAATTATTTCTTTCAGTTTATCTAGATAATTCTTCATGGTTTATGACACAGTCATCATTTTCCTACCAATATTTGTCACTATTCAGTTGGATCTTTTTCCAAATGAGGCCTTTCTGCTCCCATCAGAAAGCAGCTGCCTGTTGATTCGGCTGCAGTCATGTCGCTATCAAAGTCAGCATATGAGATCATCGAGGGTGAACATGTTCCCCCTAAATTCAACGACTCTAATGCAGAACTAACACAATTGCTAATCTAGCCGAAGCCTCGAGGATTGAAAGTCGATCAAACCAAATTGGGCATTTTCGCCTAACGAGGTTAAGACTTGATTGGGAAGGGAGGAGAAATAACACGTTGGCAGGCAGCAGGCGGACGAAGAGAAAGAAAAGTGATTTAATTTAGTTGTTGTGTTGTTACAGCCCAGCCACCAGGGGAGAGCCCTTTTCAATTTCTTTGTCTCTTTTGATCAAATTGTCGATTCAAGTGGGCTGCGACTGGCTGTGTGAGATGACAAGAGATCAGGCACAGACGGGCGACGCTCCCGCTGATGAGGAAAAGGAATGCACCAAAGTTGCAAAGTCATTGTGCTTCGTCAAGTTATAACAACAGGAGCTGGGGCAGGAGAGGTATCTCAGCAGAACAGGCAGGAGGTATAATAGGTTTCTCCTCCTCTCCTGCTGTCTGCATTGCATACAGTCCGCTGCCCTGCGTGCGCTCGCATGTGTGTGTATGCAATGTTCACTTCAACATGCCTGCTGATGCGTGCAACTCGCTGATGGCTGCCGGCGCAACAGATTTTGTTTACAGAATCCACAACCAGCCTTGCAGATGTCCATAAATTTGTGAGCGTGCTGTGTCTGAAAAAGATGAGGGAACCTGTGTTCTGTGGCCAGCTTGACAAAACAAACCAAAAAACCAATTTGGGGAGAACACAAGCAGCATTCCAATTTTATCCGACAATTTACTCCACCAATTACACATCGGAGGGGTGAGAGCGGGGGACGTACCTCGGCTTTGATGAGAAATTGCAATTACGAGACGAGGAAATTTTTCTCCGTCTACTTAAGCTTCACTATAGACCTACTGTCTGTACTTAACTTTGTGAAGTGGTTACTCTTGTTGTTTCCTCTCGGGGGGGGGAAAAAGAGCCTTCACGGCAAAGATTAGGCAGACGTAATGAGAAAAGTAACATGTAAAAACAAGACAAAAAGGAAGGAAAATCATTCAGAATAACTTTTAACAAGATTTTCTCCCAATGATAACTTCCCAGAGCCCTTAATTTCATTCTACTTAATGTACTGCTCACTCCTAATTTTTTGTATCTATATTTCCTGCTTTCCTATAAGAGTTGCACTAAAACATTCAATTTAATTTTACTTATTTAAGGGCTCAATGACGTGTTTTAGGAGGAATTGTCATAACCTGAATAATCAACATTTTGTTTTTAAACAGTGACTTCATTTGTTAAAGGAAAAACCAGTCCAACCTCACGCTGTTAAAAATGATTCATTTCCATGTTGAGTCACAAAGAAACTGTGACCGTTATCATTTTGGTTTGGTTTCAGGACTCAAACCGAGGCGTTCCCTCTGACCGACCTGGGGAACCAATAAACGACTGGAAGAAAACCTGTGTGGCAGCCCGAAGTGGGCTCAAAGATCAGAACAGAAAAACGATGAGAGAGCTTCAGGAGCCACTTTCACCAGTCCGGGTCAGTGTTCACGATTCAACAAGGAAAGATGCCGGGAAAAATTTAATCCATGGGAAGAAAAGAAAAGAAGAAAGAAAGAATAAGAAAAAGCCGACAAAGGCCTGCCTCAAATTCGCCAAAAAACATCTTGATCATCTTCAAAGCTTTTGGAAAAAAAATGTTCTCTGGATTGACAAACTAAAAGTGGAACTTCAATGAAGTTGCGTGTCGTGCTGCATCTGGGATTAAACTAAACAGTCAAACACGATGGCGGCAGTGTGATGGTCTGGGCCTGCTTTGTTGCTTCATTCCAACTAATACGATCGTTGTTTTTGCTCTTTAACGGTCAAAACAGTCGAGTTGATCCCTCGTTCATTTAAAAAAAAAAACATAAATAATTGAGGGTTTTGGAGAGGCAGAGTCAACGTCTGGGATAAAATCCCGTGGAGACGATGTCGTCTGACACTAAATGGATTTTACAAAACTCGAAAACCCGCCAATGAGACGGCATTAAAATAATCCACAGGGAGGATTATGAGTCTAAAGATTGAAAAGACTCATTGCCACTTGGTAGTTTTAGCAGCGAAGGACGCCACGGTACACTAGGGATTACTTTTTCCATACATCAGAACTCGGTAAGGAACCAAATACGTTTTCCGCCCAACACTACTATGCAGAACTCTCTGTGGACTGGAGAACTCGGCCTGCAATGAGGATGCTTCCCATTTCAAATGCTGCTCTGTCAGCAGCACTGAGGACAGCGGCGCGTAGTGCTACACTGAAATGTGAGGAGCGACTGAAAGAGAAGTGTCACAGCAAAATGGCGGCTCTTTTTCACAAGTCCAAACAGCGGGAGAAGAAGAGGAGGGGGCAGGAGTCGCAGGGAATCTGTGGAAACTTTTTAATCAGAAAGTTCGCCTGTTGACAGCTCCGACAATCAGATCGGATCCTGAATTTGCATTCAGATGTCTCGGTGTTGGCTGAGACGCAGTGATACCTTTTCAAATGGTGATTATAATTTCTAGTCACAAATGAGTTCGAATGTCTGGGATGAAGCCTAGAAAGAAAGCCGTCTGCCTGAAACACGTATTTCTGTTTGATTTAAAAAAAATGTTAAATGGCCATTCGTAGCCATCAACTTTAACATAATCTGTATTTTTTTTTTTTATAGAAACCAGATTCGACACATTTGAACGGCGCACAACGTTTTATGAACTGTGCAGTGTTGTGAGAGCTCGGGTACAGCCAGCCGCACTTTTCAAAACAAAAGCAAAACCACGTCATCGTCCACTACTTCCTGTTGTCTTCTTCGTCCTTTTCACCAGTAGCAACAATTGTAATTGCAATTTGCGAAATGTTACAGTTAATGGAAACTGTAACATAAAGAGTAGTAGCTACTCTTTAGCTACTACAGCTAAAGAGTAGCTGTAGTACTACAGCTACTCTTTCTGTTTTTCTTTCCCATAGAAAGTACTCCTGGCTCGGTGCTTCTGCTGAGTCGTGTCTCCTTCCAAGATGTAGCTAATTTGTTTATGGCTATTCCAGCCATTGACCCTGATGTATTCTCCTAGTTAATGTCTCCAGAGAACGAAGCCCAGAGTCATTGCTTCAATGTTTAGTTGTGTCACTTTCCTCAAACAAAATCATTGATGAAGCTATTGCGGTAGTTAAATATGTGTACACACTTTGTAATTATCTTTTCCTTACAAAGTATCCCTGACCCGGTGCTGACGTCCTTTCCAGACATCAAGAACTCCTGCTGCAATCGAGATCAACTTACTGGAACAGATTCACACCGTTCTTCTTGATTGGAAATTGCATAATCAAATAAAAGCCACACTAATTGGGAGGGCATTCAAATTCTGCCTCTCATGTAAACATAAAACCATGACAGCCCTTCACTAGAGTAATGCACTTACCTTCAATAGGGCAATAACGAGTTACTGCATCAGGCATTAGCTGGCCCTCTTTGTGTCTACAGTAGACTTCAGCAATCTGTTGCCGGCACTCCTTGCTCTTGGCTCTGGACAGGGCAGAAATGGCTTCCTTGCCGCTGATCTCGCATTGCGGCGGCTGATCGTACGTCACCTCCAGTGTTGGTGTGGTTGCCTGTTTCCTGTGTGGATGCTGATGTCTGTGCTGGGACTGGTCAGGCTGGTCAAGTGAGGCACGAGTGTGCTGCTGCTGCAGGACTCCGGCGATGCCCTGGCCACCAGGATAGGAGGCGTTGTTTCCCAGTTCTAGCGACTGGTGGCCTATCGGCAAAATCTCATTGGAGCTGCGGCCCAGTCTGGGAGAGCTCTCGTGCCAGGCCTGCTGCTGGGTGTGGGGCTTCCCTTGAACACGCTCCCGCTGCTTGCTGCTGGTGGCGCCCACAGATTGCCGGTGCGAACGGGCACCGAAATTACTATTATCTATGTTCTCAAAGTCTTTCGGCACCGAGTTTTCATTGTTGCTGTCGACTCTGCTTTTCTCCTTCGGCCGGTGGGAGTAGTACCCGTCCTGGAAGGAGACAGGTGGAGCAGAGGAGGACAGAGACGAAAGGAAGTGTTGGGAGAGAGAGGTAAGAGAAAGAGCAAAGGGGGGACACAAACAAGAAAAACAAGATCAGAACTGAGCGAGCACCGTGCATATCAAGTGTTGGATTAACAATCAACATGGCATTAATGACTAGGCAGCTCGGCACCGAACCACGAGCCATGAAATGAAGCAGCAAGGCACCACAGGGTGCTACATAACTCAAGGTGATACAGGTCTAAGGACTCCATTGCTCCGTGCCGTCATCAGATTAGCCCTTGGTTTCAATTAAAATCTCCTTCGAACAGACCCAACGCTCCGCAAACAAAACACCAAGAGGGAATAAAGATGCAGAACATGACTGAGCGTGAGCGTGGGTGAGCAAGCGTGCGCGCGTGCGTTCTTCCTTTTGCTTGAGACAAATAAAAATGCAAAGAAATTACAGAGGCGTGGCGTCTGACTGCATTGCTCGGCACTGCATGGCTGCATATTGGAGATAGCCTCAGAGTGAACGGGATTGTTTGCTTGTGCCCGTCCTCTGTTTTTCCAGCAGAATGGGCTGAAAGCATAGGGGAGCACGGGGCACAGCAGCACAAAAACCTGCTAGTGAGTGACACAGCGGTGGAAGATGAAGGAGCACTGGCACAGGGTGCCAAGCTATGTGGATTTTCTCTACTGAAATGTTCTGTGATGCATGAAACGGAGGGGGGAAACAGAAAAAGCTCCCGCCAACCTGCTGTAATGCACCCTTCTACAGAAGCTAATCAGGATTTTGAAAGGGAAAAAACAGGACGACAAAGAGCAGCCGGGGAGAGACATATAGGGGGCTTTCAAACGTTTCAAATATTTTCTTGGCTTATACCCACAACGTTTCTATGAATTTTACAAGGATTTTAAGTGAAACATTAACTGAAAGTAGCACAGAGCTGTGAAGTGAAGCTAAACTTCATAAAATTTGTCAAATTACTGAAAAGGAAACGTTAAAATGTGAAAAAAAAATTACCCGGAGTTTGGATCTTTCTCCCAGCCACTATGACAGCAGGGATCATAGATAAGTGTGGAAAATAAAGCCTGTGAGAGAGAATCAGAACCAGGACAGGTGCGACGCACGGGAGAGAGACGCGAGATTGGCTGAAAATGTCTTTCCACCCCTACAGCCAGGTCTGTTATCGCCCCGTTGACCTTTCCTCGCTGTAAACACCTTGTACTCGCACAATTACAAAGGTGGGACACTTTCACGCTCAAAGAGACAGGAGGGGGGGGATGATATTATACGGCGCAGCGAAAAACTGCAGGGAAAACAAGACGGGGGGGACAACGCTCTCATTGTCATTTCCCTCTAAGCTTCCTCCTTGGCGGAGGTCTGGTTCTCACTAAATTAGATGCGTTAAAGCTGCCTGCCTCTCTTCTCCTCTGAATCTCTGCCTCTTCCCTCGCTCCTGCCCTTCACACTTCTCTTCACACATCTCGTTCCCTCCCCTCCGCTCCACTCCGATCATTCCTCATCCCTTCTTGCACATCTCCCTCCTCTTCTCTGATCATCTGCTACCCATTTTGCCTCTCTCACACCTCACTTTCTCCCTCTTCTCACCTCCTCTTTATTAATCCACCACTTTGCCACCTCTCCTGCCTGTCATAACCTCTCCCCGTCTCCCCTTTGCCCTTGTCTGTGACTGCTTTCCTCCCCCCGCCGTAACCCCCGCAACTAGTTTAAACAAGACTGTGTGTCTTGTGAATGGCAGAACTTGTTAATCCTGCGTGTAACAGCTGCTTAGGCCGGTGATCACCTAAAAAGAAATCCCTGCCTCGGAGTTTCAAAGGGAATGCTTTAGGAGACTAATCCACGCAGTGCAAGTCACTGGATGTTTCCAGAGGTAAAATGAGGCTGTGTGCAGTCACGATTATGCCTGTAAAGCTCGTGCTTGTGGTGGATTTTGTTCGAAACGTGCACGACGGAGAGTGTTGTTCTTTGTTTAAGGCAGACAGAGTGAAGTCGAAGCAGCATGTGTTTGCCCTGGAGGCACTTGTGCTTTGATCCCTGCTGAGAGAGATATGAGAAGATGAGGGACACAGTTAAATTGGAAAAATGCCTGGGAAAAAGAAAAAACAAAAAAAAATCCCCACCACCACAAGTGTGTGCCTCAACTTAGTAGAAGACAGACACGACGCAGAAGTTAGAGAGGTGAGATGCTAGTAGTTAAAAGCTTTTCTTGCTTTCTCTCTTGTGTTCTCTTGTTAAATTAAAAATGACAAGTCTGGCATGTGGCGACGACGTGTTGTTGGTCTTGTAAGGCACGTACTCCACAAAGCAAAGCTAATGGTAGAGAGTCTAAATCTTTTACAGTTTGTGGGAGAGCATAAAATCCTTTAACTACGCTTCTAGGAAGACAAGCTGGGGCGTGATCACGCAGACAATCCAACATAGAGGATCTAACGTCTTCTAGATAACATATCGAGAGACGCGGTGAGCAGAATTCGTTCTGATTTCTGATCGCGGGCCTTTGGAAAGCTTTGACCCGGCTTCCTGCAGTGCTTGATAATCAATTATTTATATTGGTGGCAGTGAGGCTGCAGGGTGGAGCAGTGGGTTGCGGTGTTGGGAGCGCAGAAGGAACGACGAAGGTGTGAATCTCTAGAGTTGGAAGATTCTCTCCCACTTCAACTAATTCGTTTTGACAGGGTTTCTGTGTAACTAATAGCTTTGAGGGCGTGGAAGACCTCTGACAACGCCACAAAAACGTTTTACAGATTTTGAATAATGCCATACAAAGACATTGATTAAAATTGTTTATCTCTATAGAGTTTGAAAAACGTATATTGTTCCAGATCTTTGTGATATTGATTTGCGTTACCAAAACCAACACAGTGAAGCAGCCCCTTGTGGCCTGACGTCCATGTCTAAGCAGAGCCTGAGGAGATTCCTGTGAATCCACAACCTTCACACGGCGTTCCTCTCTTCCTCCTTCTGTGAGCAAAGGACTCCAGTAGCTGTGCTGCTGTTTAATCTCGCAGGCCGCGAGGAAACTGTGGGACACAGAATTAATAGCGGAGGCACTCACTGAAGACAGAGCTGCCTTGGACTACAGCTGGGGCATGGAGCTGCAGGGAGCTATCGATTGTTTCTGGGGTGTGTTTTCCGCTCCCTGGGAATGTCAGGGAGGCAAAGCGGGGATTGCCTGGCATATGGCGAGGTGGCTGTGCACACACACACACACACAGGCACAAATGAGCCACAAGCAGGGAGAGCCCTGAGCTGTGCTGAACAGTGAGGAAATGCAGAGGGGGTAAACAAAAAACAAAAAAAATAGAAAAGAAAAATCATCCATCACTGGTAGGTACATTTAGAGAGAGGCCCAATGGAGCTGGGAGTTTCAGTTCCCCCTCTGGGGATGGTTTAGTCCATTTCTCAATACTAAGCTGGCCCTTTCCACTTTACCTCATTTCCTCTCCCACTGGGGGAAATAGTTCACCTGTCCTTTTTTCTCTGTTTCTCACTTCCTTTTGCCTCGATCTCCTGTGCAGCAAAAGGGGGGGGAAAAGCACATATCTGTCTTTCAGCACCTGTCCAGCTTCACCCTCCTCCTCTTCCTCCTCCTCTTCTTCTCTGGCATTTCATTCCTTGCTCTCAGTAAAAGAAAAAAAAAAATACTGTTGGTCTGGTCCATCCTACTCCCTTTTCCTTACGCCATCATTTGCTCTTGCAGTCCCAAGGAAGATGTGAAAACCCACAAGATAACAACACAGATCAGATTCACCCCATCATTTCAGTTGGCTTTTATTTTGAAGGTATATGTAAAGGGCTTGTTTTCATCTAACCCTGGAATAGCTCTTGAGTCGCTCCGCTTTGCTCATTGAGGTAAAATGCAAACACTTTAGACAAGTTACAAAAGATTTGAGGCCATTTTAACACAAAACTGCCTGCATCACATTGTCTAAGAAGTGTTTTGACGAGACACAAGTGACTCACAGGCTAACCTTTAGCTGCTATGCTAACCTTTAGCTGCTATGCTAACCTTTAGCTGCTATGCTAACCTTTAGCTGCTATGCTAACGTTGACGTCTGCTTCCGAGGTCAGGTCACTCTGGGTGTTTACGTCACTTCTCTGGCAACATAGAAATGGGACGGTGGAGCTGATAGGAATGTTTTCTAAGCATTTATATTGTGACATAAATTAAGCCATAATTTGATGTGTGAGAAAACAAAGAGGGATTATTCTTAATGCTTTTCTTGGAATTAGGAGCACTTTAGAAAGAGATGTATTTTCATTCTACGTGTGGAAAAACCCGATGTCATGCATGGTCACGTTTTGTGAGCTGGATCTGAGTATAACCTTTATCTGATCAAATTGGCCCACCAAACCTGATCAGCATCGTCATTGTTCAGACAAAATTTCGTCTGGACACTTGGCCTTAAAAATGTTTACTTTTCAAAAAAAAAAAAGAAAAGAAATTCCTCTTGCTAAATACAGAAAATAAATACTTGTTTACGAATAGATACTATTGGATGTTCTATTTTTATAGAGTTTTGATTGAATTTTACAATTCAGCTCATGAAAAAGCAAACAAATCTAATGATGTTGAAGATTCCCAGTGCACGTCTACAAACAATGGACAGCCATTACAAACCGAACACCAGAGAACTGACCAAACCAAAATAAACAAAAAAAAAACAAAAAACCTCCTCATAGACTCTAAAAACCTCAGAGTCACTATCTACGGGAGAGTGTGTGTGCCGTGTTGCCAGTGTCGAGAGGGTGGGCAAATCTCTGCACAACCTGCCTTCCATGTGGCTAACGAGCTCAGATTAATTACCTGAACCAGTGGCAGCAATTCTCTGAGCAAGACGTGGCGTCTGGCGCGACATGGAAGACTGATGCAGTTGACAGACTTGGTGCACAGCTGCTCCAGCACCTGAGGACGCCTCAGTGAGAAATGAGCCAGAATGGAGTTAAATGTGTCAATGAGGGGGGCCCCGAAGTGTACCAGTCAAACATGACAAAGATTTGTAAGTGACTAAGTGGGCTGATCTCTCAGTTTGAATAAAAGCTGAGTGTTCTTCATGTAGTAAACTTCCCAGCAGGTCTTAGGAAGAACAGAAAATGTGGCAAAGGCGTGTGGGAATGAGTATGTGGTAGTTATTTCTCAGAAAATACATTAAGTACTCATCCCTGCTCCAGCACAACAAACAGGATCTAATAACTGTTTTACCTCCTCGACATGTCGTCGCGTTAGACTATAGTTAGATTTCTCTATTCTAGACGAAGGTTGCTAGTCACTGGTGAATGAAAATTTGCTTGCAATTTGCATCTACTCCCTTTTTTTTTTTTTTTTTTTTTTTACCAAGGTATTCATTCATGTTTTTAATTTGTGAAATTCATAATGGTGGATGTATGAGGTGCAGCCCAATACAGTTATAAAATATGAGTTTCCAAAAACACTTGTCCATTAATACAATATCATTTACAATCTGCTTCATTTTCTCACGTTTTACAGACCCGATGTTTTAAAGTATTTTTCTTTAATCCTAAATCTAATCCTTCACAACGTATTTCTAAATCTCTAGTCCTTGAGGGACTCTGGCCTACAAGTTTAAGTTTGTCTCTTGTCCAAAATGTATTAGCTTTTAAAACTTGTTGATTGATGACTCCAATCAACAATGCCTCTTTCAACATGAGGTTGCTTATCCAAGGTTTGATCATAGGACCCCGTCTTTCAGATTTCACAACTCAAATAAGAACCAAAATAAATGGAAACAGTTTAATTCAAAGATAATCACCAAACAGTGATTTAACTCTGAATCTAATCTTCTGAATTAGTGACGATACTTAAGAAGAAAAACAAAAGAACAAATGGTTTGTAGGTATGACATAGTTTATTGTGAAATCAGCAAAGAGGAGGATTGGTGGAGAACCCACGTTTTCTTTTCCCACTGCCCGCCTATTTTCACCAATTACTGCTTTTAATCAATAAAGTGCATATTCCTGCCTGGGAAACATTAAGATGACACATCTTTCTGGCTTCTGGAAACACAAAATAGTCTCTTCACTGGCAACCAAGCTGTAAGATTTCATTACTTTCTGTGTTCTGCGTGTTTTCCAAGCTTCCTTTCTCTGTTTCTCCCTTTAGACATTCTCTTAACCCCCCCTTTTTACCACAGGCCAAAACTGGAGAATGCTGGTCACATGTATGGTAAAAGAAGGAGTGTGTGCGTGTGTGCAAGCAAATACACGATTAGCACTCGCAGCAGCAGCAGCTCCAAATGACCTGGGTTTGACGTGCACAGAAGCTGCTTGTGTGCCCTGTGACAAGCCCTGGAGCTGGAGCGTTGGAGGGGAAGTGCGTCTTTTCATCAGAGTGAACGTTAGTAACACTTTCTGTCTAGAAAATTTGAGGTAGACGCATCGTGTGTACTGATTGCAAAAATATATTTAAGAATCAGGCAAAGATTTTTGGTTAAAACCAAAGAGGAAAGATTTTAGAGTTGGACCGAGTAAGATAAAGGGATTTCACTGAGATCAGAGGTCAAAGTTGAGGTTTCAAACTGATGCATAATTCCCATTTCATCCGAACAGACGTTCTGCTGTTGCAACTATGTGGCTTTGCAAACTGTGTTTGCACATGTGTATTTTTGCTTTGTCAAAATACTAAAATCATTCCCACAGACACTGTAGTTTCTATTCCTTAAATATTGCAAAACTGCACATAAACTTGAACTCATAACGAAACATTCATTTTGAGACATGCCCTCAATGGCATTAAAAGTGAAAAGTTTATTTGTTTTATTTGTTATTAGTTGAGGAAGCTGCAGGTTGTGATTTTTTTTTTCTTAGATCCAGGTTTTGTTATATTACTGTTAATAGTTCTCACATTGAATCGTTTCTTTTCTTTAATCATCTCAATCCGTACAGTCAGAACCTCTCAGTCTTTTTTCAAGCACTACTGTGGGATGTATGTGTTAATAACAGCAGATAACCAGGGGATTTTTCACGCATCAAATAAACCTACAGGTTTGTCAAAACAGACTCATTCCTGCCGACTTCTTCAGCCAAGACTCCAAAAAAGGAAAGTCAGAAAGCATCAACGATGTGTTAACTCGGTTTTTAAACTATAACGGTGAGTCAGTCATCTTAGTCACAGGCTCAACCTTCGAGTTTGTGAAGTATAACATTTTTATACATCTAAAATAACAGAAGGGTAACTCGTTTGTAAATTAGAGCTGCATCTAGACATGTAGCTGTCTGTTTTTTTTTCTTTCTCTTTGATTTTTACACGCGACAGAAAAGGCAAGGCTGTGTACATTGAAACAATAATTGCTAAATTTCCCTGTAGCTTTTACAATCGTTTCAGGGTCACTTCTTTTGTTCACGCTGGCTGATTTATGACTCATTAGAGTGCCTTCAGAGCCATTACTGATCTCATTACATATTCACCCTGCACAGCATAGCACTGAAACTGAAAGCGACTTATATGTTTTTGGATAAAAAGGCTTTTCAGAGTAATGTTTGCACACACAAAAAAACGACAAAACAGATAAAAGTTTCATATGGAGCAAGAAACATATATATATATATATATATATATATATATATATATATATATATATATATATATATATATATATATATATATATAAATTGTATCTTACAATTTAACACAATATCTCTGACGATAGTTAATTATATGTACATGAAAAAAAGAAATCCAGGAAATGACTCTTTTTTTAAATATATCATAAAACAAGAGCTCCTTAAGGAGGTAAATATGTTTTTATTAAATCAGATTGAATCAGAATTGTGATCCTTACAATGACGAATAGATGGCAAAAACTGAAATACCATCAACAAGGAAAGCAGCACTGCTACTGCTAGAGGGTAGGTTGTGCAGGAGTCTTTCCTATTTTTGCAAGACTAAAGTAATGACCTGTACCTTTTTGTCTGTGCTTACAACAAAATGATAACAATCTTGACATGCAAAAAACACTATTCTTGTAAAAATGCTTTATGTGGCAAGACTTATCAAATTCACCTTTGAATGATCAAAGCAAAATATGTTTCTGCAGAAAAAAGAAAAAGAAAAAAAAACTTAAACGAAATAAATAAAAGATTAAAGGGGGGTAATTTCTCTACTTTTGAGACACATTTCCAACCGATTGTTTTTGGACCGTGATCCTGATTATGTTCCGGTTGTTTGATGCTGCATCTTCCGCAATTAATTATATTTGTCTTCTAGCAGAAAAAAAAAGAAGCACATCTCCTGATTACAAAACACAACATGCGCAGCTGAATCTTTGTATTCTAATCTTAAACGCTGAATTATTAAAATCACTGCTCGTTGCTTTTTAGAATATAGAAAGTCTGCAAATTCAAGCTAATGCATTTTGCACACATAGGATGTGTGTTTCTGAATAATATCATCAGATAAATGTCATAAAGTGTCATTTCATTAACATCAGCTTTCTGATGTGGAAATGACCTGTTGTGACCGTTACGTACGGAGGAAATAGAAGAAAATCTGCGTGGAGACGAACAATATTCACTTCTGAAACTTCTACACTTGAATTGGATTAAGTAGAAAATGAAGTTGAAAGATGACCCTGAAGATTTGCTGTGTGGGATCTCACATTGCAAATTATGTTAGAGCAAAAAGATCTGAAGAACAACAAAATGAATGCAGTGCTTCAGTTTTGGTTCACCTTCCACAGATGTTTTAACAAGCACAGACGCACACACACACATGCACCTGCACATCGAGCTGACCAACACCAGCACCACTGGTCTGTGTGTCCATGTGTGTATGAGTGACTGTGCAGCTTGTGGAGGCTCCAGAAACCCGGCTTGGTTTGAGAAAACTCCACATTGTGTGTCCTGTACAACATGTCTGCAACCTGAAATTTACCTTTAAACACATGAATCATGTGACATTGCTAAAGACGTTCAGAATGAGAAGTGATCGGGTTTTGCACTTTCTCCTCACCATCTGGACTTCAGTGATAAAATACAAGTTTTCTGCTAAAGTCATAACTAGACTTAAAATTAAACATCTGATTTTAGGCCTCACGAAGTTAGCATGTAGAGTTACTCCATCCAACGTCTCACATTTCATTCACATCTTTAATTGGTACAGCACATCCACCAGTGGAGGTGTGCTGGGTTGGACATCCAGATGTGAAAAGCTAAAATCTGAAAACTTGAGATCCCCTCTGGTCCTTTTAACATGCATTGATACGTAGAGTTTAAACCATTTTAGTGCAATATTAGAAAGTAATATCTACAGTTTTCTTGTTCTCTGCTTTTGGGGCTGCAGCCAGTCATTGCTAAGGAAAATAAAAGGCGCTCCTTGATTGGCTGATTGCAGACAACAGTCAGAAATGTGTTAAGTAGCGTAGAGCTTTGGTGTTTCAACATCCCAAGCAGCCTCATTTTGGAATAGTTTCAACATGCTCTACAAACATAACAAATACAAAAATCAGTGAATAATTTTAAACCATGTTCTACAGAATAATCTGCAAGTCTTTGAATCCATAAATAGTGATCCATAAACAGGCTGGGCTCCGCCGTACAGAATGTCTTTCTCCCATTGATTCTTCTTTCCTTTTGTTTTGTGTGTGCAGGCAGCAATCAATCTATGTGTTCTAGTTCTGGACGAGGTATTTGGATGTTCTCATACTGTGAGAAAACTATTCAGAGCAGAAATTTATTTCGCCCTGCATTCTCACAAGTTTGACAGCTTGCTGATTGTTTGCAGAACTCAAATCAACATGGATCTCAACAGCTGGACAAAACCTATCAGTGAAGCTCGGGACGCCTGCTTCTTCACCTGCTGCGCTGAGATCGGCGAACCAAAGTGCAGGGCGAACACTCATCCCAAAGTTCAGTCGGTGTATTTCAACACAAAACTGCATGGCCAGCAGTTGCTTCTGATATTCACCGGGCGACAGAAAACAGAGGAAAACGAGACTGACAGCAGGGTACAGGCTTTTATTAACTTGTCTAAAACAGAGGAAATTGAACTAAATCTAAACTGTCTGTGAACCACCAGGCAGCTGTTCCACAAATACGGGGAGCTTTACATTGCTGATCCCAGTCACTGTTTGCTAACAAGAGTCTGAACCGCCATCGTTACAAAGCACTGAATCAATACTTGACACTGTTCAACGTGATGTTCTCCCACAATTAATCCCATGTTGAATAATGTCAATGTCGGACAGAATTCAACATTTGATTATTAGTACAAGAACAGCTGTGATAACAAGAGAGGTCCTTGGCTTATGACTTATTTTCTGAAATGCTGCATAAAAACGGATCAAAACGGTAGTCGGGATGAGATCCTGTATGGCTCAAAAGTAACTTAGGAGAAATGTTAGTGTTTATTTTTGCTGCGATCACAAAGAGAAATTCAATATTGTATGAATCACGATCATCACATTACGCCAAAACTGAAACACCGGTAGCTTTAATGGGTGGATATTATGTCAAATTTGACTTTAAACTCCATTTTAGGCTTAAATTCTGACCAATGTCTGTAAAGTTATGCTGAAAAATGTTTTATAAGCTCAATAACTCCTCATACTTTAACATTAACTGTTGTTTTGTGTGACAGTGGGGTCTAAATACGCCCCTCAGGCCTTCAGGTTGATGCTGAAATAACTTGTCCTTTATCCTCAACCGCCTCCTCACTACGTGAATCCAGAAAGTTTCCAGATGACAACAGGAATCTAAATCATTCGGCTTGCAAACAGTGTATTAAGCCTATATATCTCCAGCCACTGAAAGCCATTTAACAGGCCTTGTTAAGATATTGGCAATTCTCCTACTGGGCCTCTTCACGCTCTTTTCTCTCCTATGGCGTCCTAATATTTCCTCTCTTTGAATAAACCCCAGAAACCTACATCTCCCGACTTTGAATAAAGCCCATCAGGCGATTTCTGAGCCATATCTCACAAGGGCATGAAGAAAAGTTTCTTACCCCTCCTCTTCCTCCTGTCGCGCACCTCCCTGTTCAGCCATGAAATGACACCCCTATTTAATCAATTGTGAATCATGAAATTTTGCACAAGAGACCCCTTTTCTTTGCACTTGACAGTGATTGAACTGCACAGCCATGCAATTCCATTCACCACGGCGATGGGAAGAAAAGGGAGCGGAGGGGGAGGGGCCGCGTCTCTGTGCAGTCAGCGTGCGAGTGAGGGATGACGGCAATTTCCCTGTGACATCATGAGGCCTCGCTCAATGGCGCAGCAACACAGGGTCCCTTCTATGCATCGGGGATGCGTGGTCTGTCAGCGCGGTGGGGTCCCGTAAGGGTGCAAAGAGGGCTGTGCATGAGTGTTGTGGTACGTAGGCCCAAAAATAGATTAGGGGCAGGAAAAACTGAGACGGACAAAGGGTTTGGCATGAGAGAGATTAAAAGTAGAAAAGAAAAACTTAAGGAATAGAGAGGGCAGGGTTTGGGGGGGGTATCCTCTCTCTTCCTCAGTGGTGTGACGGGAAAGACATGTAGAAGTGCGGTGTGCGGTCTGCTGAGTACAAAGCAGTGACACAGCAAGATACGTAGACAGAGCGGAGCAGAGAGTTATGCTCGTCTGTTTCTGTCTGAGAGGCAAAGTGCATTTGATCCCGGTTCGATTTCTGTTTTGCATGCTTAAAAAAAAAAAGCAGTCACCATATTTAGGAACAGCATGCAAATGATTTAGAAATATACCCCATGGTGAGGCAATTTGGTTTCACTTCCACAGGGCTGTCACATGTTCTGCCTGCAGGACAAAACCCAAGGCACATGGCTGGTAATTCTGAGTGATAAGGAAGACCGGGAAACAATTTCCTGATGCCCAATTCTTTTTTTATTTCTTTTCAAAATGCACAAAGATTGTACAATGCTTCATTGTTTATCCTGGTGTGTACACCTTGTTTCTAAGAGAATCACTGTCTGTTTCCTCAAACCGTTTATTTAAAACCCATCAACAAATAATGTGGCAAAGATTTAGAAGTTGAGATGCTGGATAACAACTTATTCAAATCTGTTATCTTTCAACTATGTATTTAGTAGTGCCCAAAGGAACATTTTTAATTTAAAATGTGACAGAAATAACCAAACGTCTTAATAACCAGCAAGCGTTTTCCTCGAGGCCGGCTGAAAACTTAACACATCGTGGATTACGTCATCAAGTTATTGAGGCTAGACAAGATCAGGCAAACTATGACTTCTTCTTTTGCGTCTTAAGTCCAGTTTATTCTGGCCTGGCAGTGCAGGTTATTTATAAAATACCACACACTTACAGCATTGCTAATATCAGCACCCTCTTAAGGTTTCCTGTTTTTTTTTTTTTTCTGAGTGAGTACTTCAAGGTGAGACTCAAATAATGGCTCCTTCTCCAGCAGGAAGAAACCGCGGTGGAAGCTGTCAGTCAGATGTTGTTTCTGCTGAAAGACTGTTTACAGAAGCAGGGAAACTCATAAACGCTGCTTTCAGACATCTGTTGCATTTAAATGTTCTTAATGCACCGTTTGCTGAAGAGTTAAACGTGCTTCTTGAATGAAATTCCTCAAATGATTATAATCAATCCATTTGGAAGTCACATCATGTGGTCAAATTTGCATTTTGCAAAACAAACACAGAGAGCTAATGTGTTGTGTCCAAACAGCTGCGAATGCAGTGCAGCTGAACAGTGAATGCGAAATGAAAAATGACATTCAAAGAGCAACCTACGGTTTCTGTTTGGAGTTTTAAAAGTTGCTAAAGTTGCAGTTATCTCCTGTGAGGGAGATAAAAATCAAAGTGAAAGTAGTAAGAAGGAGAGGAAGTGAAGGGGAGACGTGAAGGAAACGGCAATAGCAAGGGCACAGATGGTTGATCGGATTTTTATGTTTGACAGTCACATCATACAATTTTCCAGGACAAGTTATTTCCTAGCAAGAGGGTAGATTTCAAGCCTTAGCTTCTTAAGAAAAAAAAAAAAAGCCTTCTGTGAAATCTAAAGAGATATCAAAAAGATTATTTGTCCTTCTATAAATCAGGCAGCTTGTGGTTCAGTGGTTAACAAGATTGCATGACAAGAAGAGGGTTGGGGCAATAAACGGAAAAAAGTTGGCTGAAGAAGAAGGAACCAGATTAATGCTTAAGTCTGCAGTTCTGTAAGTGGCCACTTAAAGCCCTGCTTGCAACAACAAGTCAACCCCACAAATGTTCAGAAAAAAATAAAATTGTTCCCAGTTTGCAAAATTAAGCCGTTTTGGTTCATGCAGAGAATTTCAGCAGAGAATCATTGGTTTCTTTTAACCTCATCCTTAAACTGCAGCATGACTTAAGGGAATGAGTTATCATGTACAGTATGCTGAAAAGACATTTTCCACATTGGGAACATGTGAGCTTGATCTGGTAGTGCTAATAATGTGCTGGTGCATGAACCATTGGAAAAGATCACATTTTCAAATTAAACTAAGATAATCTTAGAATAACTTACGAGGGAGTGGTATGGTGTAAATTGCTTGTGGTGTGATGTTGATTCTACTGAGTTTCTTATGTTTTTGTTTTATGCTTTGTATAGTTTTAAGGTTGATTTCTATTGTGCAGCACTTTGTGATTTTATGTCTGTGAAAAGCGCTTCATAAATAAACTTATAAGCTTGTAAAATGGTTTTCAAATCCTTAGGCTGAGTTAATGTCACTCTAAGCTCTGACATCCAACTTCTGAGTGAAATGGAACCTTAATGTCTCGTTTAATTTTGCTAACATTGATATTTTAAGTCATTGTGAATTTGAAAATTACCCAGATCAGGACATTTTGAAATATTCCCCTAAATTTTTAAAAAGATTTTTTAGACATATAAAAATGATATAAAATCATTGACTCAGTTCTTCAATCATCTCTAAAAACAAATTAAAAATTGTTCAAATAAAATTAAAACAACAACATGAATAGTGAAAACCAATAAAAAGCAAAAGCAAAGTTTGTGAACTAATTTATTTTCTCCAAATAAATTTGGTTCACATTTTAGCATTGATCTTGATCTCATACATGTATTCAAATGTGAGCAAAAATTATATTCAATTCTTATTTTACTTAATGAAAAATGTGTTGCTGACTCCTGCAAATACCATCTAGTACCAAATCTTGCACATGGCTTGTTTGAGTCATATCTTTGTTTTCTAAATCAAATCATATTGCATCAGTCTGGAAATTACAAAATAAGAGCAAAACAGAATAAAAATATTAAACATTTTTGCGACTACATTGTTTTTGCATTTGACTGGAACAAACATTGAAAATGAAACTGATTAACTGCTCTAACATAGTAAATATTGTGAGTACACTTCTCTGTATACTAGAGAAATACTGCTGTGAACTGCAGTATACAGCAGGGACATCTTCTCTTGAGATTTTGATAATATCACTAAAAAAACCCATCCAGTTATTCTCTGTTGCAACAGAAAACATCCCCCAACATGCTTGATTTCTCATCGCGCTCTCTTTTCCCAATGTTAGTCCCACCTCTGAGCAGCATGGGGTTTCCACCAACCCCCCCCCCTCCACCCCCCCCACGAACCTTTTAAACCCGACATCAAAAGCCATTTGTTGCCAGCAGGGCTCCCTGACCAGGCCACACCCAAAACAAGTCGCGACACAATCTGGTCAAATTACAAACTTCCCCCTCCTCTCTTCTCTACCATTAAAGGGCACCTTAATATCCCCTCCACCGCCACCTGCATGGCATCAAAGTCTGGAAACCCGGTGCTTTTCAGGAAGACACATCAGGAGCAATTTTGGCTCTCATTTCCTCCCTCACAGCAGGAGTTTAGCAGGACATGCCAAAGCCTCTGCTCAGCGTGACGGAGGGAAAAAAGAGGAAGGTAGTCTGGGAGTCTTGTCCTGCAGACAACAATGTCTCTAATTTGTCCACAGATTGAGGGAAGAAGAGACAAAGACAGGCCCTCAGACACCACTAATTCAGATGAAAGCACTTTTATGAGCTTGTGTGTTTGCGTTTGATTGCCTCGGTGTGTGAGCGCGCAATTAGCAAGCAGTGTGCTGCAGCCATCTCGCCTGGCTGCAGGGTTACTGGTCACCAGGAGGCCTTCATCAACCCCCCACCTCCGCTCCGCGGCTACAGATGTGCAGCGTGGCGTGGCATCGGCGCAAGGAGCGGGACAGATGTTTATACACGCGCACCCTGCGATTTGCACAGATGGATCTGTGTGAGGCAGTCGTTCTGATAGCGGATACCGACGCTTCTTCTTCACCGTCTCGCCTGCTGGCCTGGTGTGCCCTCTGCACCCCAAGCCCCAACATATGCTAATTGCTGCCAGAGAGCTGTAATTTGTAAATGATTTAACCTTTTAATAGCAAAAAGAGGTTGGATACAACTGAGTCCTTGTGGATGTAAAGCCAGAGAAGAAAAATAAGGATTTGAGCAGCGATTTAGACATCACTTAATTGTGCCATCCAATTATCTGTGGGGCTTCATGCGCGGACGTTATCTGTTCACAGAGTGTGTGCGTGCGTGTGTGGGTGTGTGGGTGAATGGCCACAGTAGATGTTGAATTTGTTATTGGATTCTTACTTTATATATATAAGTGTCTGTGCATGTGTGTTTGTGTGGCTTTCAAAACAAGCTGGTGCCAGGGCTTAGCTGATAGGCTAATTAAGCTCACCACAGGGAATAAATGTTTCCTCTCTGCCTGCCATTTGTCACACCTGGCACAGAAATGTCACTGGGAAAAAGGAAACACACAGACAGACATACACACACCGCGAGTGGGAGCACTGCTCAGGCGACAGGGCTACTGTGTGAAATTAAGCAGAAGCTAACAAAAAGTAGCAGGGAACTGGGGGGGGAAAAAAGCAGACAAATGAGACAAAGATATATGGCAAACAAAGCGTGTGTGTAGTGGTAAATTAGAACGGTTAGAGTGCAAAGAAGTGCAGAATAAGGGATTGATAACATGGAGGAAAATGTTCTAAGCTGCACAACTCAACAGAATATTATAATAAGATAATATTAAGCTTTGCTGATAATAATATGAAGGTGCTGTGACTAAAACTGGGAAAATATCCAGCTGGGCATCGGGAGATTGCAAAATTAACCAGGCAACTGAAAGTCATAAATCTTGGCTCCTCACTGCGATGTCTCATCTGTGGTTTTTCTTTTATACCTAATAAAGGTTACAATTTAATCAGCTACTTTCAAAAAGATAGTTCCCAAAGTATGGAAGTCTTAGTTTACTGTGTTAATTTGGTACTTAAAGGTGTTATACTTTCCCTTTAACAGTTGACACTGAAGTTCACTGTGGCCCATAAAGTTGGAATAAAACAGTTTTTACATGAAATCTCTGCGTCTCTGTTCTTTACAGATCGAGTGTGAATCCTTTCAGAAAGTCGTTGGTCACTCTCTCCCGAATATAAAGCAATGAAAACCAACAAACATATTTTCCAGCTTGTTGCATCAAAGGACGGTGTAAGATGCTCCCTGTTTGACGACCTTGATTAGCAATAATACGATACCACAGTAGTAACACAAAAACAGCATTCAACCTGGAATATTTCAGGCGAGTCTTGTAGAAAAGGGAAAGGCATTAGAGCAGTTTAATGGTCAGCTAACCAGTAGCATGCAGCAACAGGTGGGGGTCAGGCAGAATTTCAATACTCTAAGTACTAAATGGCTAAAAAAAAACAAAAACTGAAGTCATTCCATCACTTTCTCCAACTTCCAATTAAAATAATTTTAAATCTTAAGAACAGCGTGATAGGAAATTGAATTTATTTCAAACTTTTATTCAGCGTTCATCACGTTATTTCTTCAGATTTCAGAACTCGGAGATAAATTTGGGCAAAACCGTACAATGCACACCCGCCGAATTTTGCAGTAGTTTTCATGTTGCACAGAATATTAAGCCTGTGTGCAATGGCTCTGTTCACAGAGTAACACAATTATAACAAGCTCTTATTAGCAGGTTCATTAGTTACTACTAATTAGTATTTGCTCAGGTAGAGCCTGCAGCCAGCTGCGTCACAGAAATGTCTCTTGTAACTTGCTGTCTGCTGTTTTAAAGGAGCATTCACTTATTTATTTAAATTCACAGGTAGTCTGGAGAAATACGGAATTACAAGTTTTATCATTGTCCACGTCTATGTAAGTATGGACAAGTCAAAACTGAGTATGGAATGAAGTTTCCAAACTTTATTTCAGAATAATAAATGGGACGGTTACCTTGATTTCTACTCATATATTCAGAAAATGACCTCTCTTTTCTTGGTTTACCAAACTTCATGGCTTTTCCAACTCCTTGATCTTTTTCCTTCTTGAGTGATTAACAGAAAATGTCATTTAAAACTAATTATCATACCGCTGCTGTTTTGCTGTCGAGATCATTTTGATCTTTACCCACAGGTCTTGAACGAGGCTCAACTTGGATAATTAAAGTTTCCTTTCGTCTGACTTTTGTTAAATGGAAACTATGCTATAGGCCACATGTGTCAAACTCGAGGCCCGGGGGCCAAATCCGGCCCGCCGTAGCTTTTTATGTGGCCCTCCACAGACTAGACTAAACACTAAGTGTGATTAAATATTATATTATCAATCATATCAATGCAGGTTTTATCTGTTTACTGCCAATTTATATCAATCAATCCCTTCGGTTTCTTGAGAATTTAGTTGATGTATGATTATAGTCCATAATCATAATCATTATGGATTATGATTATGATTATTTATACAGCGAATAAATAAGCCATTTAGTACTTAGGGTATTAAAATTCAGTCTTATTGAAGACTGAAGAGATCTTCAACAATATTATGTAATTTTAAGAATTCATTGACATATTAACAGTTTGTAAACAGGTTTTATCAACACATTCTGGCACAACCGGCCCTTTAAGAGCCTTCATGATCTTGATTTGGCCCAAAACGAAAATGAGTTTGACACACCTGCTGTAGGCAAAGATTTAGGGGAAGAAGAAATGCATTTCACTGTTTTAAGTTTGTCCAGTTCCAGAAACATTAGGTTTGTGAAAACAAATACAGAAAATAAAGCCCAGCTAGTTTAAAGAAGCAGTATTATGTTACAACCATGTTGACATTATAACACGGTGTAAAGTTCAAAGTTTTTACATAATAATGTCCCTTTACATAAGTGCCCATAATAAATCTACAAAAAGTGTCCAAAAAAATTGAAGTAATCCTGAATGAAAGTAATGGGTGGTCCTTGGACCTCTGGATGCATGGACCATCCAGAGGTCCATGCATCCCCGTCTACGCTCGCCTGGTGAGTCTTTGGTTGTCTTTCAGAAACACATATCGCTTCACACTGAAATTGACCCTTTATCACACTTGTGACAGCCGTTGTAGAGTTAACAACCAACCACCAGCCCAGACCTGCGGCGGCACGAGGCTGGAGAAGCAGCAAACACGGCAGTCCCAAACACACTGAACGTCTGGATAAGCCCTGAAGAAAAAATATGTAAAGCCTCTCTCAGCGAGCTTGACCTTTTAGGAGGAGCTGAACATAAATAAATAAATAAACAAACAAATAACTCTCTGTTTGGATTTTGGAGCACAGCCCTGAAATACTCACATACTGATCAAATACATGCTTGCATTTCACGGAGTAAGTCAGAGTGCTGGAGTGTGACATGGAAACGCTGGAGGGGGGTAATTCAGACTCGGAACTGTAACTACTTTTCATTTGGAAGCGATCGAGGCCAAATAAATTAGATAAAACCTTCATTTCAGTTCAGAAGTTTGTCGCTGTGAAAACTTTGATTGAGTGCAACTTTCAGAATTGATTGCAGCTGAAAGCAAAGCGAGTGCGGCATGCACAGCAGGGCGAGGAGGAGCATTAATGTAACATCGCATTATGCTGAAGACGCTGCAGATGTTGCGATTGATGTGGAAGGACGGTGAGGCCGGTGAAAGTCTCAGTTTTAGAAAACCTGCACCAGGAATGAACTTTTATTTTTTTTATTAAGTCAACAAATAAGTGTATGGCGCTGTTCCCAATTGCACGTTGATGGGAATACAGTAATATACGACTCATCGGAAGTAACCGCCGTTAAACATTTATGGACTCATTTTGCATCTTGTCAACATGTGACTTATGCATCCTTTACTAACGTCAACGTGCCAGCTGTCCATTCTTCCTCCTCCTCCCTTCATCCTCCTACAGCTGCCCTTCATTGTTCACATCACCCCCACCCTCTGCTTTCTTTGCAACAACAGATATTATCGTTGCTGTCTCCTGCTTTAATACACAGTCCACTCCATGCAGTCTGACAGCGGCCATATGGCCCCATCCTGTCCAGCACCGCAGAAAAATGCTGGCCCCATGTGGAGCTTCCCCACAGGGGAGAATGTATTCGGAAAGGCTGAGGGCATTGAGTTGGGTTGAAAGCTTCACAAGGCCCACAGAACACAGAGCTTAAAAGGAAGTAGGGTTAAGGAAAGATGCTGACTTTTCTGAGGTTCGGCTTTCATGCTGCAGTCCTGCTGTTTCCTCATTCACTTTGTCTTTGTTATGTTATTTTAGGTTAAAAAATATATATATATCATCATCAAACCACATCAGCTGTTTGAGACAATTAAGATTTTCACTTTCAACTAAAAAACAGAGATGAAATGGGGCACTGACCTCAACAAGCGTCTTGCTTGGCCAGCCCTGAATGGTGAAACCGGCATGGCAGATTCTGGATTTAGAAACATTGGCAGGATTTTCATAAGCAGAGCTCTCCCCCCCGGCTAAAGAAAGGTTTGATTACTTCTAAAAACAACGCACACTTTAGGGCCCTGCATGGTCGGTCGGAGGTCACAAGGTTTACCAATGTCCGTTTTCGCACAGACCTCTTACAATCCACAAGACCCACCGAGCCGAGCTCCCGTGAAACGACATGATGTTTTGCTTTATTTGTGGAAATACTGTGCAACTGCAAAGCTGTGTTGTACTGATTGCTTTCTCTCAGTCTCACTCACACGGTGTGACGTCTCCCTTCACAGAAAACATTAGTGATCTGATAAAACTTCCTAAAGCTGGTGGTACAAATGAATGAAAGAATGGCTGCACAATCTAAAGATTAACAGTAAATGTGAGCATCTCTTGAATTTTCCTGCCTTTCAGAAGTTCTTCTGTTTTCACAAGTCGTTACAAACCTCTCTTCAAGTACTGAACTGGTTAATAAAAAGAAAAAAAACCCCAGCAACTCGATATGTCGTCATTTCAGAGCAATGTTCCCATGCTTTACTGATAAAGGAGAGAAAGAGTGGAAAAAAAAAAATCAGACAGTATACGAGCTTGCGCCTCTTAATCTCCCTCCTCCGGCTCAGCCTAACTGACATTTTCTTAATTTATTTCTCTCAGGATTCCAACATTTTAATTAGGTCACTCCAAATCTCCTCCCACGTAGCGTTATTCTGAAAAAAAAAAAGAAAAACTTTTCTTTATTTCAGCATGTTTGTCACTTGCCTTCTTTGGTCTGTCGCTGCCTCTGTTCCCTTTTCTTTCCCCGTGCTTGTCAGTTCAGCTCAAGGCGTTATCGTAATAATGATGTTCAATAGTTTCTCAAGCGACTTCTGAATCCACCACAGGTAAACACATAATTGAAACTTTCAAATTTGTAGCAGGTCTCTGTAGAAATAAATCCTTTCAGCACTTCAGCTTTGGCAGGTATGAATAAAATGATGTGAGCAAATTTATATTTGTTCACATCAACATGTGGGTTTGAGATAATATTTTAACTCCTTGTAAAAGTTGTCAGTACTCTCACCAGTCCTCTAACTACAAGAGAAATTATTTAATATCTTTAGGTTTTTCTAAGAAAGAAGTGCCAGTTCCTCTCCTAGTTGACTGGAAACAAAGCTAAATTGGTCTTTAAGAAAGTCAAATCCTCTCAACATTTTCCATTGACAACAGTAGGGAATTTATTATGCCTCGTGTTTTGTGGCCCAGGTGGAGGCTTTTAGGGTTTGGGTTTCTTTTATGATCAGTCAGTGGCTGTAAGTTTCCAAACACACCAAGGTGACAGTCAGCTGTACTAAAAAAAAAGGTTTGGGGCAATTGTCACCTGCAATACTGGCAGATGGTGTCCCAGAATTCATTACAATGTCCTCATAACAAAATGGCTGAAACTTTTAAGAATCGCAGCAGACTTAATTGCAAAGAGCTTTTTTTTTCATTTCAAATAGTTTTACTCATTAGAAATCCTCAAAAAGTTAGTCAGAATGTTTCGCACAGACTTGCAACTCTTTTGTTGGTACGCAAACTTCGATAAAGAGTCAAGATGCGTCTAATTAGACAATTTTATGCTTGGTCATTTATGATGTTTGACCACTTAGTTGGCTTTCTTTGCAACTGAGTAATACATAATATCACCAACTTTCACCAAAAACAGTGTGGAAGTTCATCCCCAATTCAGGAGTCTCAAAGTTAGCAATAAGTAACATCTGTCATGGTTAGAGCAGCACAATTAGCAATAACACATTTACAGCTATGACGATATCAAGCATCATGCATTAAGGCTTCTTATGCCAGTATTAAACTTTGAGAAGTTTGTTGTTTAATGAAGTAAAAGCTGCTTAAGGAGAGCAATTAATATGTTGTAGTAAAGGCAATTTCAGTCTACAGGAGATGTAGCCATGAAAATTATGTAAAAATTGTATCTTATTTTTGGTATTTAGCAATTACTCACTACCTGGAGTCTGTGTTTGCTATGAGTGTATTTATTCAATACAGCAGTATTGTTATCACAACATTCAACAAGATTATTGCTTATCTAATATTTCCAAGTATCTCAGCTCTGGATGGCGTGTTGAAAACATCCATAAAGGAATCTGTACTTTCTGCAGTCTACAGACGTTACGACAGAGAGCAACACTCAAGCAGACATCAGGAAGGTTAAGATATTGCAGCTCTGTTTTATACTTTATATTTAGTATCTTGAGGTATGGGAAAGCTCTACAACAAAATAGAAGAGAGAAAAGGAGAAGTGCTGCAGTTATGTCTCAGTTGATTCTTGTTTTTACATCAAGGTGTCAAAAGCTGGAGAATATCAGGTAAGTATTTTAGATGTATTTTTAGAAAGTTCAGTAACTTTGGCCACAGAATTTATTATTTTATTTCAACATAAACATCCTAGAGTTATAGCAGTTTAATTTTCAATTATACAGAAATAACATTAAAAAAAAAGTTGTATTTCTTCTCAAAAAGACATTTGAAGTAATTAGCGCCTGAAATTACATCAGAACGTGAGAGCTCTATTCACTCATAAGTTAAAAGTTTTATTTTGAAAATAACAATAATAAAAAAATGCAACAGTTGCAGAATGACTTCCAGAGAAAGAAAACAAGCTGCATAAATGTAATTAATTTCTATAAGTTTTCAAAATTCTGGAGGAAGGTCAACAAATCTACTCTCAGTTATTCCTTGCTCTTGCTTTGGTAAGATTTTCCTCAAATTTGCTTTATGACATCTTAAAAATAAAAAGCAAAAGCAAACTCGTTTGACATCCAATGTTCTTGGTTAAGGAGGAAAAGTTTCCTCCAAGTCTCCCGGTTTCATGGATGAGTACATAAGATGCAGTCAATTTAACATTTTCCTGGCTTTTTTCAGCTTTTCCTTAAGCTGCATGTAGCCAGGGGAAATTTATGTCATTCATGTCCACTTGCACTAAAACTCTTTATGAGCTGGGCATGTCATAAGACCCCAAATGTCCCAGCATTTTCACCAACATTTTATTGGTTTGCTCTCTTTGTCTGCTCTTTACAGAAACAGTGACTCTTTAGTCCTGAGAAGAAAAAAAACCCAAAAAACAGCAAGATTCATTATGGGCCAAACACCAGCAATCAGATTTTCCTACCACAACATGCAGCTCTTTAAACTCCCCATACTGGTTTGTTGACTCGGCACAGCGTGGATCCATAAGAGCGGGTGATGGCTACAAGGCCCAGGGATTACTAATCCATGACCTTTTAATAGAGATAAGCCCAACAAACCAGTACTATCTTCTCCTCTCTGCAGAAAGGGTTATGAGTGCGCAGCCTCGGCCTTGTAGTCTCGTGTGCTTTTCAACCTAAGCGGCTCATCTTCGACAGTAGGATCGCGCTCCTGTGGCGGATTGAAAAGTGATTCATCCAGATGAGTGCAGCAATTATGTGGTTAACCTTGGCGAGTTGCGGAGACTAGCTGATTATTGCTACAGCTGAAGAAAACGGAAGCTAAAGTCGTGCACCATGTGGCAAACTAAGACTGGGCAGGAGCTGTTTTGCTCCAGTTTGTATGAAAACTGTGCCACACAGATCATCCTCTGTGGGTTTGTGACACTGGGAATGAAACTGCAAGCTTGAGTGTTTGTGTGTGGGTGGGAACCAAAGGTTGGTGACATTGCACTATTAAAAAGGTATATTGCTTGCTATTTACCAAGTCCGAGGACTCCAAAGCAATTTGTACTGCATTCACCCATTCACATACTTCAACAAGATTACTGCATAGCTAATATTTTCAGAGTATTACAATGTAGTAAGCTACACTGTAGCCCCAGCTGGTCTGGTGCAGTCTGACAGAAGGCTGCTATACAAGCCTACGACTGAGGACAGAACCGCCAACCCAAACGTCTACCAGCTGAGCCTAAATATGCACATAATATTAGTCATTTTAGTGTAAGAATATCATTTGACAGGTTTTTGTTTTTTTTTATTTCACCAATGCTAAGAAATGGTGGTGGAGCTTGTTTAGATAAGAGTCAGTAACCAATTACAGCTAAACAGCCTTAATAAACAGCAGTCCTTATAAAGCCTTTTTTGAGGAAGCTCAAACGATCATTCAAACTGGAAAGTGCTCTGTGCCAAACAGTAATTTGAGTTGTCCAGCTAGTCACGCTTCTTCTGGAAATAAAAAAGATGGAAAATACGTCTTTTGCTGAAACTCGAGGATACCCCGATTACTATGTCTGCTTTTTCTCATGAGCAACAATCTGCATCGCAAACATCCATGGAAAATGTCACAATGTCACCAACTCATTTATTTTCTCTGTCTTATCCATAGACAAACACAATTCAACGTGATGCAAAAAGGAGTATTTGGGCTGCAGGATGAGAAGATAGCATTAATTTTCAATAATATTAATAAATACTGTGATGTAGACACATGGTCCTCTCTCCTCACCCTCATTTTCACAATGTGTCCCATAACTTTAGCATTAGCATCTTGGTCACTAAAATGTGGGTATTAAGCAGTGAAAGACCATTAAGCTCAGCAAATATTTTGAGTGAAGAGTCAGAAGACCACTGAGGAGTCAAAACTCAAAAATCAGATCTTTCTTTTCTTGCAGTAAACATACCACATTTCAAACTATCAAATTATAAAACTTTGAAGCAAACAAATTTGATCTGCTTTGCGAGTTTGAAAACATGGTAAAGGAAATGTTATGGTCTACAATCCTCATGTCTCCAAGAAGCTTTTATTTTCCACATTACTTTGGCATTATGACAAACTTAGAATCAATAAAGATAAACTTTTAAAAACTGTGCCACTTAATGTCACTGCGTGTACAATGCCAGTCCGATGATATGCTCACGAGTTTTAGACACACAAACTTGTTTCACTTTTGTTTTACACTCGCTGCTTGTACTGTCTATGCAGCAACTTATTGATTTATTGATCATGTTACCAAGTGCAACCTTTTCTATACAAATATGTAGCTCCAGCTGATGCTCAGTTGCACATATGGAAGCCATATGTGTTTTTCACCAGAGTAAAGACACCTCCTGTTGTGCTAATCGTTTTGACATAGCAGATGCACAGACTGCGGTATCACTGGTAAAACCTTCCATCCTCCCTTTTTCAAAGCTGCCCAAAATTTGATAGAGCATAAGCTGAAGAGAAACAAGAGGAAAGGAGGAGAACTGGCAATGGGAAATATGGGAGGAAGCAATGGCTGATAGCCATACCCACAGTGACTCAGATCAGATCCCCCAGAGCTGAGGATTAGGGTTTTTGATCCAGATTTCAGGCTGGATTTGGTGGTTTTTCCTCAAGCGAAGCCCAGCTAAAAGACGGGGTTTGCTCCCTGATCTCGCATTTGTTTGTTTGCGCGTGTGGAAACAAAGAGGCAGAGGGAAGCGGCCGTTGCCATCGCTTGGTATTCACAGTACGCTGCAGCAGCGGCAGCCACAGCCACAGAAGGAGCAGTTAGCCAGTCCGGCAGCATCAATTTGTCAGCATAGCCAAGCAAAACAGCTCTGAGGCCTCTGGGAGTCAAAGCAGGGCACTGGCAAGAGCACAGAGTGCCTGGGGTGAGCCAGCAGGCGCTAAATACACACAGCCACACACTGCCATGCAAAACACAGGAAGATGCACATATCCTTCTCTAAGAGGGGATACTAACAGTGACAAGAACGCAACAAATATACATATTGAGCTGCGTTTAGTGGTGTTAGAACACAGCAACTTAAATAAGCGCACAGACGCAGAATTATAGTAACAGCTGCTGTAGTAAAGGGTCAGACTCTGTGAATGCAATGCAGTCTGTGTCCTCTGAATCATCGGGTCTGCTGCAGGCTGAGGCGACATGTGGAGCTCGGCGCGGCGTACGCGTGCGCACGGGGAGTAGAAGCATTCATCACCTTCGCTGACCTTTGATGTTCAGTGGCGCGTTCACGTTCAAAAACACACGGCAAACATGAGCGAAGCCAGAGGCGTGATGCACTCTTCATCTATTAAACATTAGTGATGTATCACGATGCAGAATTTGCCTCAAAAATGTAAACAGTTTGTTTGCAGCGCTTTCTGACAGTCGGGCATTTCTGAGACCCAACACCCGCTGCATTTCCATTTCGACTTCATCGAAGTTTTAATGGCGGCAATTTACTGGGAGAGAGAGCTGCAGCCGTTGATACAGTCTCAGCTCAAAAGTACTTTCATTGTTATGGAAAATATAACGAAACAAAGTGCATGGAATATAATACAGGATTACAAGTCAAGTAAAACAATTGCTGGTTTTTGTATTCTAACAGACATCTAAAATATTGACTCAGTATTTGAGATCTGATTGTCTCTACAGTGGAGATTATTCGCGGTTCTGCATTACTGGATTAATCAATTTGGGGATTTTTCTGTGGAACATACATAAAATCTACCACTGACAGATCTTTTCATAGAAAATATGTAAAATAAATAAATAAAATTGGCAAACCAGCCAATCCAGGAGTGGCATTTGTTTTCCTTGGCACTGATTGGCTGTGACTCCCATCAGCAAATAATAAGGAAGATTGTGGAAGTTAGTTTCTAGCTTGTGTATTAATGCATGTTAATAGTTGGTATTTAGGGTTCCAACTATTAAAATAGTTGACTTAAAAACACAATAAATTATGAGTTTATTGTTTGCGAATAACTTTACTACAGTGAACTTATTTGTTTCCAAACCAAAGCTCCTCAGTTAAAATTAAACAACCACAGAACAAATGTCAGCCAACAGCTAATTTCTGAAAAAACTCAGAGGAAAAAGAAATTATTGAAAGGATGAACAAAAGACGAAACTAAATCAAATTTACGACCAAATAATGAAAACGTCAGCACGTTCAAGACTTTAATATTGAGATGATTAAATTTAAAGATCCTGAAGAAAAATTGAATATATGAAATGATCTAAGATACAAGTTACTACTATTGCTACATTACTTAAAATTACACATTAATATATTTAATTGATACTATATTTAACTTTACCTTGAATGACATTTGGTGCATCCTACTGTGGTTTTTCCTATAATATCTTTATTTTCTGTTGCTTAGTTTTCATGTATGAAGAAATAGTTGAAATGACTAGGAGGTATTTTAATCGCTGATGTTTTTTTTCGGTAATATCCAACTGTTCATTTCACTCACAGTTAAGTAGAAGGAAAACATAATCTTTAAGAAAGAAAAACAGATTTGAAGCTATTTAATTTTTTCACTTTATTAATGACATTGTATAAAAAGTTGAGAAGGGGAAAAAAAAAACATCTTCAATTTGAGACTCTGAGGTGATGTCTGGATTTTCTAAGATTGTTGCTTTTATGTTTACCTGCAGAAAATGATCTTGGCTAAGTTTTGTTTTTTTTTTGTTCTTTGCACATGTCGGCATCATTTCATGTCGACACAAACCATCTCCACTCAAGGCGCACCTATTTATTTGCCGCTGTGCTCTCAACTGCATCCTCTATTAGCAGATGGTGTGTTCTGTATAATGAGCTCTTTTAACATCTGCAGCTCCACTGAAACTCAAAGGACTCGTACAGAGCAGTCATCTGCCAAACCCAAAGCCCCCGAATCTCAAATCGAGGTGAGGCGGGATTCAGATCTGCATCAAGATCCGATCAGTCCTTTGGTTATGCTTCGCTTATTGATGAAATGTCTGTTTCTATTTGCATAATCTCACTGACAAACAAACAAACATTAGCAGTTGAGGCTTACCTCCACTTTCCCCTTGATGGAGGGGGGAATGAGAAACTCCATCTGCTGATAAGGACTAAGCCGAAGGGGTCGTTGGATGTAGCGGTAGATAACCTATCTCTTGTCAGTCCTATCTGAAATTGGCAACGTTAAAAGCTGCTGCGTTCGAGTAGCCGCCAAAGTGGGTTTATCCTGAGCTGATGAGCTGACTGAAAGGAAAGCTGGAAATCCTAAATGATGATGAAATGCCGTCATAAGAGCTGCCTAATCTCGGCAAAAAATGTCACGTTCAAAAACACAATCAAAACGCCGGGACTGTTAGAATAAATACGCTTGCTGTGAATTAGATGAGCGGATCAATATCGCTTCGGGGCTGTGCTCTGCAGCGGTCACTTTCTGGGAGTTTGGCTCGGCGTACGGACGGAAAACAGAGAGGATGCAGATATTCATCCCCTGATAACCAAATGCTCTCCCTCACATCTGTCCTTGGATTGTGTTTAATCCGAGGGGCATATCCTCATTGTACTGTGAAAATCAAGGGTCTTATAAGCAAATGAAAGGCATCTCTGCCGACTGGATGCCACCACCATCACCAGCCGTCCCAGTGTTTATCAAAGCATTTCAGCAAAGCCTAAATAATGGAGAGTTTGAGCCAAATTCCAGCATGTAAGAAAGGAACATTTGCATAATAATTCAGAGAAACTTAATAACTTTCCTCCGCATTAATCGTCTTTCCTGCCACTGGATTTAAAACCGGTAAAATAAAAATCCCGTTCCTTTGATAATTCCCTCCACCTTGCAGCGACACAGTCACGTGAGGCAAACAGTTAACAACTCATTACACTCCCTCTATTGCTGTTAAATTGCAGGAATGTGTGTCTTTTAGGCAAATAGACTTGAGTGCTAAGCAAGCAGACATGCCTAGGTGGAATTATAATTGCTTCGACCAAATCTCTCCCTCAGCATTTGTGATGTTTGCATCCTCTCCATATCTCTGTACGGTGAAAATGTGAAAAGCTGATGTACAGCATCTCACAGAAGTGAGTGCATCCCATGTTGTTATCTATGTATTATAAAAATGCTGTACACTGTATTTAGAAGTGCATCAAGCTGCAGCTCATTCCTGCAGTGCAGGTTTCTGATGCTTGCAACTGGGATGCCTTGAGGCTAATTAGTATTTTTCTCTTTTGGATCTTTTCCTACATGCATCAGACTCTGTTTTATTCCACCGAAATTGTTTTTTATTTTCTCCGAAGCAAATTAGTTTAGAATAATATATGAAATTAAAACAAATAAAAACAGAAAACAACAATTAAATGAAAAGGTAGCAATCATATATAGACATTTAGAAGGAATGATAGATTGACAGATAGATATTTTTAATCAATCTGAATAATTTGCTGAACTTTACTGCATTTTTGGGGTTTATTAAACGAACTGAACTTTTTTTTTTTCTATTTTCAGATTACAGCTTCGTGTTGCCATATTCATATCATTATTCGATCATCATGGTCACTCTGGGTTGATATTGTACTGGATTCACTACGGCACTGAAATATTTAGTTTCATTATACATTATTTGTTGAAATGCATGATTTAGTGTGATGTATGATATTTAAAAACATCTTTTGTCTGATTCTCATATGCAGTGAAATGTGTTCTTTACTGCAGAAGCAGAATTTCAGACTGAAAATGGTTGTTTTTTTTTAAACAACACTAACATTGTAAACATCTATCAATCTGGACCAACGCAGGTGAATGGATGCATCCCGGAAGCGGAATCTTGACTATTTCCAGTCAACACACGCCAGCCTTACATAAAAACTGTGATCACCTCACAGATCTTCTTACACTGAGACCCTCAGTGTAAGAAGAAAACTGTGTTTCATGAGATTCCTTTTAGAAAAACCAACAACTTCATCATCTGTGATTTTGCTTCCAAAGTTAGTTTATTTTAATGAGATCACAGCACAGAGGGTTAACTTCTTTAAAAATTTGATATCATTTTCTAAAAACCGTACATAAGTTTTCTGTGTGTTAGTGAAATATAACACAGACCCTTTGTTTCATGTTTCTGTTTAAGGTTTTAGGAAATTAACTCTGCTGTTCTGGTTTTCTTCCCTGTCGCCTGGCATCTTAGTTTCCTTTGCACTGCCTTGCTTTTTTATGCTGGTTTTGCTTCAGATTAGACTTGACTGCTGCCACAGAAAATTTCACTGGTCACACAAAAGTGTTTCCAGCATATGCTTTCAAAAGTTGCAGAAGTTTTCCTCCACAGTTACAAAACTGCGACACATTTACAAGTCAAAAACTTGGAAATGTGTCAGTTTTATTTCTGTCTGTATAAAAAAGGACAGTCTTTTTTTCACAATATGCTAATGGCTCTTTTAGGTGATAGATGAAAGCTTTTATCAATAATACAGAGGCTGGACAAAGTAGGGAAAAGATGCTTTGTTTTATCCTCTCAAGTGTCAAACATCTGATGTTGAAATTTGGAATATTGACTTTGTAAAATCTCAAAGTTGAGGTAAGAAACTGCTGTTTTCCATACTAATTGCAGATAAAAGACGCTAAAGAGTTTAAAATATTAACTCAAAATCCCTTTAAAATAATATAACCAGGGGCGTGCTGTGGTGGCGCAGGGGTTAAGCATGCCCCACGTTTGGAGGCCTCAGTCCTCGACGCGGACGTCGCGGGATCGACTCCCGGTCGGGGCGACCTTTGCCGCATGTCTTCCCCCCTCTCCTCGCCCTCTTTCCTGTCTGCCTACTGTAAAAAATACGAGCCACTAGCGCTGCAAAACCTCTTTGGAGGAAGAAAAGAAGAAAAAAATTAAAAAAATAATATAACCTGCAACAAAAATGGTGGGACGCTGGAATAATATAAAATTGACATTGTCAGGCCAGAATTCAGCCACAAAACTCTGATCGGTGCATCTCTATGGCATGATTTCTTTTTTCAGGCCTGAATATGTTCTTTTTAACATCAAAGAGTTAATTATTACGCTTGTTCAGCAAACACACCTCGTCTGTTTACTCAAATTCACAACTTTGTTGAGACAAGTTCACCAAACCACGAATGCTACATAAAAATGGAACTTTCAGAAACATTCATATGAATATAACGTGAAATTTAAAAAAAAAGACATTTGTGCATATTTACTGGCACAAACCAATTTCCCCCCTGCTGTAGTTGGAGGACAAAGGGGCAAGTCAAGAAAAGCTCTAACCTTTCGCTCCTGCAAAATGTCGTCTGGCCGCTTGGAAGGGAGAGGAAGGAGTTAAAAAAAAAAAAAAAAAAAAAGAGCAGCATTGTTCTTTGTTTGAGCTTACACACACAAACACCAGTAGAGTGCTGACACTAATAAGCCGCCAATGATTTTCTTAATGGTTCTCTGCTATGGAAAGGCAATTCTCATGAGGATGGTTAAAGTACTCTGAGCCATGTGTAAACTCTCCTACTGCTCAGACGCACATAAACGCTCCCCAGAATCTAAACTGCAACGCCACAAACCCTCGACTGCCACCGACTTATCTTTTCAGGTCAGCTTTTGTTGCTCTGATTAACCCTTTCTGTCTATAACATCCAGAAGTAGCTCTGATGCAGTGTAACTGCTTCCTGCTCAGATGCAGAAGGATTCTCTATTATCTTAAGCAAACAGCTTGGGCATGCCAAAAAGACAAAACAAAGAGGCCTTTATGCTTTATAAAAAGAGCCACTTGTATGTGAGAATGCAGGTATGTCTGAATATTTTAAGCTCAGATGTCTTTATAGAGGGAGACTTTATGCAAAGTGAATTCAAACTTGCTCTAAATCCAGGGACAGGAGATAAGAGCTTCTGGTTTGAAGGTTTGCACCAAACAAACAGAGACTCGCAGCAGTGACTCATAAACCGGCAATGTCTCAAAAAGCTCACATTATGTGAATC
Organism: Poeciliopsis gracilis; assembly: GCA_911649635.1. NCBI lineage: Eukaryota > Metazoa > Chordata > Actinopteri > Cyprinodontiformes > Poeciliidae > Poeciliopsis > Poeciliopsis gracilis. The sequence goes on from CAJVRI010000128.1 coordinate 7,112,927, forward strand.
TAAAGACAATTTTCCTTCAGAGGTCCACTAGAACAGCCATAGCTGCTTTTTAACAGGCAATATTTTAATCGCGCTTTCCCTTCGAAAAGATTTGAGTTTTTCTTTAAACTCTGCTTCCCAAAATGACACATTTCCAGCAGTTCCTCACCTGACAGTGTTCCTGAACATTTTCATGTCAATATTCTGTTTTGTTAGAACCAGAAAATTTCAATGTGTTCTATTAGGATTTTATCAGATAAACCAAAAATGGATGGAGCTAAGTACAGGCAAACATTTACCATATTTGAGGGAACAAAACAAGGCAGTCTGGAGTATTTGCAGTAAAAAGTGTGAATAAAAATGCACACCACATTTTTCATATTTTTATTGGACAAAAATATTTAGGATTCATCTACCGTCACAATTATGCAACTCTGTGTTGATTCGTCAGTTAAACTATTTTCTTCTTAAGCACTTCTGGATGGATGCAAACTGCATTTCGTTGCTTTGTACTTGTGACGTGCAATGACAATAAAGTTGAATTATATCCTATTCTATCCTAAAATCTCAATTAAACACATTGAAATTTGTGGTTGTGTCAAAAATACAACAAAGAGTTTTCAATGCTTTTGCAAATAACAGCAAATAAACCCGTCACTGTCGAGTAACGCTAGCGACAAAAGCCATGTCTAAACTACAGGAAAACGATTTTTCATTACACAGAAATGCAACGTTACTTTTTGTTCCCTCCACATTTTGTTCACAAGGATATTTAGATGGACTGCCGATATTGCACAAGAGAAAATGTGTGCAGCCCACTCCAGCCACAAGGACGCAACAGCTCGTGGATTGGCTGACTGACGAAGCCAGAGGTCTGAGCTGAGATGTCTGCAAAGTCCTTCTCACCAAAGTAGCAAATGGGCAGCGATTTTGAAAATGCATCGGAAATTGTGAAGTCGTTAAGGAGAAAGCCAGGGTGACGACTTGCTCCAAACAGCTCAGAGCTTTCTTGTAGAAGGCATGACGCGCTGAGATTTGCATTTTTACAACCTTGGACCTTGCAAACAAACACAACGCAAAAGAGAAACACGGCCAGAAACAACTTGGGTGTCACAGTGAAAAAACAAACAAAAACCATCCTAATTATGTTCTCTTCTTGTCGATTCTCTCCTCACACAACAACCAGCTACTCCATACATTGTCATTTCCTCCGAGGCACGCCACCCGGAGCCAGGAAACAGAAACTGGGAAGATATTTGGTTGAAAGGATCTGACTGCAGAGTGAGGGAAGAGCAGGAGAGCAGAAATAGAAATAAAGAAGGTGCAGCAAAAAGCAATTGACAAGAAAGCGAGAGACTGAAGCGAAAGAGCAGGTCAGCTCCGACGGCAGCAGCGTGGAAGTGATGATGTGATGGCATGATGATGATGGTGTTGATGATTCGCCACTGTTAGGAAATCAGAGGGAAGAACGTATTATTATCACGCAGCTCAATTACACCGCAATTTCTTCCCGGCTGCGACGGGCCTCTGTGGGGCTTCTCATTGAGTCTGATTTGGAGGGCCCGCGGCGTCTCGAGGGCCGACGAACGCCTCAGCGGCGCGGTGAGATACTCAAGGAGGTAGAGGAAGACGAGAGGGAGGGGGCAAAGCGGATGATAAAGGAGAGGAAGTAGTCAAGGTGTACAAACATGCCAACGTTAATGCCGGCATTAAGACCACATGAGCTCCCCCCATCTCTCTCTCTCTCTCTCTCTCTCTCTCTGTCTCGGAGCAGTCGGCAGTCGGGAAAGAACAGCCGGGATGTAAATGCACCACTGATGGAGGAAAAACACCTGCACCGTAATGAGAGCGAGCTTTCCGACTTGTCCTAACATGAATACTGAAGAGCAGCTATTCAGGTGGTGAGCAGAGACGTTATGCATGCGCCGAGAGAGGAGGAAGAGGATGATTGAGATCTTTGTGTGTGTTTGTGTGTGTGTGTGTGTGTGTGTGTGTGTGCGTGTGTGGGTGTGTATGTGTGCGTGTGCTGCCACGTACGTGAGTGTGTTCATGAAGGGTCTGTGAGTGCTTCTCTGATTCAGGAAGCAGAATATTTGATTATTTTAGCTATTCTGTGGGTGTTTCTTCAGGGGAGAAGGATGCTGAAGAGGTTGCTGGAGTGTGTGTGTGTGTGTGTGTGTGTGTGTGTGTGTGTGTGTGTGTGTGTGTGTGTGTGTGTGTGTGTGTGTGTGTGTGTGTGTGTGTGTTCAGATACATGTATAAATATTATGCTAAGACTCTCTTAATGCTGTGAAATTGCATCTCAATAAGTTTGAATGTCATTGGAAAGTTCATTCTTTTCAGCAGTTCCAATTCAAAAAGTGAAACTTGCGTATTGCATCGATTTTAGCACAAGCAGTCAAACATGTTTATGTTAATTTGGATGATTATGGCTTACAGCAAATGAGAACTATATTTTCACCGACGCCCTTAACAAGCATGGCAGGCAAAAAAAGCTGATTGTTCATACACTGCTGTAACTAAGACACATTACTGGAACATTTAGTGGGAGGAAAAAGTGCACATAATAATATAATTAAAGCCTTGAGAGGGCTGTGAAGCAAAGGCCATTCCAAAGCCGGTTCAGAGACAATGGTACCACTGTGCTTGTAAACTGGTATGACAGCATAAAAGCTAAACAAGAAAACTGACTCATGGTGCCGACAAGTAACCCTGATGATGATCTTTAAAGCAGCACATTATCTACAACTCACAGAGCATAATATACCTTTGGTCTGACCTTTTAAATTCAATTCTCACTCAAACACAGCATTTAAACTTAAGACTTTTCTTAAAATACTGTATTGCAGAACACATAAGAGGAGGGGAGGAGGTAGGAGACAAGGAAACAAGTGAGGTAGGAGGCAACTAGGAAAGAACTAAACACAAGACTGGAAATGAAGGAGAGCCACAAGAAACAAACAAAAGGGTGGATGGGATCCAGGCGGGACACAAGGAATGAAAGGAAAGAAGACCACACGAAAAGAAAGGTGGGACAAAAACAGAAAGTATGGAAGAAACACAAAAGTAAGGACAATAGGAAGGAGACAAGAAAGAGAACAAAAAGTGATAAGCGGCAAAGAAGTGATGAAAGTTAGAGGGCAGGCAAGGAGGGAGTAAAGGACGACAGGAAGGACAATATTTAAAGAGTTGAATATGGGATAAAATCTGAAATGCAAACATTTCCGTGGATTCCTCTGCTCTCATCCTTCCAGACCTGGAAAACATTGACATCCAAGTCCAGACGTTTCCAGACTGTAAGAACCACGGTCCACCAAAGAACTGAGATTCTGTCCTAATGGGTAAATCTAGAACAACTGAGCCTTGTCTACTGATTCTGTGCCTTCTTTCTACCATCTGGTTGTTAACAGTCAAAGGTCCAACATAAAAAAAAATCGAAAACAAACAAAAAACTATTTAAAACATGATCTCTGTGTGATCGCAGAAAAAAAGTCTTCAATGTCATACCCAAACCCAAGCAATGCTAACAAGCCTTCACACCAAAAACGGGTTACTCCCCCCCCTTCCGGATTACGCCTGGATTTGAGTCAACATCGGATTTGTAGAAAGGAAGATGAGACATTTATCTTTTCTTTTCTTCTCCCCCCTCAGACGCTTTTTCCTCCAGCTTTCTTCCGTCTTGCGCATATGTACATGTGCGTTCCTCTCTTTTCTCTGCCTTTTTCTTTTTCTCTCCCTTTCTTCTGCTCTCACTTTCTCCCTCTAATCACTGAGACAAGTCTTCTGGGGTTTCTGGTATTCTACTCCAGTGGCGATGAGGAGAGAAAAAAGGGAGGAGAAGGGAGAGGAAGAAAAGCACCGCTGTCAGTTCCTCTCCTTGTGCTCCACGGGACTGGAAGGACAAAAGCTTTCCCTGACAGGCCGGATTGCTCCTATCTCTGCCCAGCCAACATGTCATCGGCCTGTGTCTTTGCCGCAGAGCCATGTCGCCTTTTCACTTCCTGCCACGGTCCCCCTCCCCGTCGCTTAAGGACAACGTAGCACACCGAGATTAGTGCATGATGTGTCGAGAAAGGAGCGGCAAGGCAGCGGCCCGTGCTCGGCGTCATTAGTCTGCGTGGGTGTGATTACAAGTTCATGTGCATTTCTATTGTACATGTGAATCAGCACGTTGCCTGTCACTGGAGCAGAATGAGGCAGAGCCGCAGTGATTTTAGAGAAGAGGGCAGTCGCGCTCTTTCCCCAATGACATGCAACTATTACAGCTGAAAGACAAGCACACTCCACGCTGTCTAATGACCTACCGCACAAAACTATTCATGGGGAATGCTGCGGGGGACATAGCAGAGATGTTAGATTTACTATAAGTCATCAGTGCTAAAAGAAAAGCAAGAAAAAAAAAAAAAAAAGGAAAACGAAACAGCAAGAGAACGGATATGTGGCTGTCACTTCTAGCAACATTACCCGCAGCCTCTCATCACATCAAACTTGACAAACAACACCATAAAGGGAAAATTCACTTACATTTTATGTGCCATTACAGGAAAACTGCCAGATCCTCTCCTAAATAATCCGTACTTTACCACAGAATAAGTAAGAAGCAGCTCTATAACAGCGGATTGATTTTAATTGTGCTGCATGAGTGAAAGTTAGTCATGCTGTGTTTCAGTTGCAATAATTCTCATGTTTTATGCTCCCATGAAATCACTTCGTTCAAACAGCTCATTTTCTGAAATAAATTAGTTGATCCTATATTTTTAGGCCATAACTGCAATGTGTAAGTATTTTTAAAAGCATAATTTACAGCTACTGAAAACCTGGTCTTGAAACCTAATTTAGGTTTGTGGTTAGATTGGATATCGGAGATTATTACAATATTAAAACCTTTGGTAAAAAAAAAAGAACAAAATGGTTTCACAGTATTACATTACTTAAAAAAACAGAAACATTTATTCCTTTTGCTGTCAAAACAGTGTGAGCTGATGATTAACGGAGGTATAATAATGTTGTCATCTCAAGCTATGCATTGTTTCCTATCACATTTTACCTTCCGAATAACTTTCCATTGAAATTCTACAAACGTACATTTTGTGTCTTGGTTAGTGAGCGTTCGCTGAACAACTGTCAAGTCAGCACTTCCCCTCATAAGCGTGTACAAGATAATACAAAATATAACAAAAATATTTCTTTGATCTTGTGTTATACATTTGGAAATGAGCTATATTTGTCAAACAAAAACTCTCTCTGCAAGTGGCGGGACTCCATTAATAAGAAATAGAGCGAGCGAGAGAGCGATAGAGAGAGAGAGAAAGAGAGAGAGAGATGTTCTCATGGTAACAGTCCTGATCTGCTAACAGAGCTCTATTTGAAAGAATCATCCATAAACTGCTAGCAGGTAAGGAAGTAGACAAGAGCCACTTATCGTAATCAAGATACACGAGGGTTTCAGAAACTCAAAAAGTTCCCCTCGTATCAATCCTATGGTTTCAAGTCCTTCCAATCAGGTCCACAGAAAGTGACTGAGTAAGTTTCTCCTTGCACTGCTGGCTCAAAAAAGGGTTGCTACACCTTTCGGCTGTTTGAAAATAAAGCCAATTACATTGTGTGATACGTTTTTATCTGCATCTTTTTGCTAGTGCCGTGAACAGCTGTACTTATATTTTCTAGCGGAGGTTTTTCACACTGCGAGAATCTCCTTCCAGCTCATCCATACAGCAGGAGCTACGTGACAGAACTTAAAATCCTTGTATATATACTGTACGACGTTCCAAAATATTTCTTGGGCCACCATTTAGCTCTGCACTAAGTAATGGATCTTTATGTAAATTTCCATTTCACCACCAAAAGCCCAAACAACTATACCTCCTATCTCGCCTGTGTGTGTCTTCCAGGGCTGTCTGCTAAGCCTCTTACCTGCGAGAATATTGTCATCACCCAGTATAATATAGGTTCATTCATCTGGATGATGCATTAATAATGTATCGGAGAATGAAACCATTTGCAACGGTGGTCGCGGATGATGTGTGTGTATGTACGGGGAAAGTAAGAGGCAGGAGACATGGCTGCTGGTATTATGTGAGGATTGGCTGTTTGTTCGCAGAGGGATATTGGACAGAGGGATGCATTTAACATCTAATTGGTGTTAAATGTTGGGCTTTGTTGAAGTAGATTTGAGAGGATAAAAATTAACTATAGTTACGATCTTTGAGTTTTACAGATCATTCATAGGAAAGGCGCCATGCTGAGGTTGGAGCGCACACAGATGCACTGAAGCACAAAACAGCATTAAGACTTGATTGGAGAAACATACTGGAGAATTTGTGGCTCTTCCACAAATTCTATCCTATCTACAATCTGTGAAAAATTGTTTTCTCAATACATTTTTGTGAGCATGTTGCTGTGCACAAACTGCACAAGGGACTAGCAAAACTAAACTATTCCCTGCTTCGGTCATATATAGAAAGGAGTCCGGCCACAACATGACCTGTAGCATTCGCTAGAGCGGTCACTAGAGTCAGGACCTCTGTAGTCTGAGGTCATAGTTCATAGCCAGAAAACATGGCGTGCTCTTTTCTGAACTGGGGATGAGGCTTTACCTGGAGCATAATAGTATGCCTGTCTTGGTAGGGTTTTAGAAATTAGCAGAACATGTAACTGTGTTCTGAGCTGAGACTGAAGCCTCTATCACCTGAGCGTGGGTTAAGCAGAAGACAATGGGGGAAGGATGTTTCAGCAACAACTTCTTGGTTCCTCTCCTTCCATTCTATGAAACTTGGGATTTCTGTCAATACGACTTATGAACAGTTTGTGCATCAAGGAGAACAAAAGCCCCACTCATTTGGCCAAACATATTGGCATGTGAAGGTAAATGAATGTTACTTGAAGCATAACGATTCACCAAACCTTTCATCCAAGTAATCACTGTTGCATGCTCTCATTTTGCAAAGACAAGTATGAATCAACTTAGCGTGCAGCTCCACATCTTGAGTGTCTTGGTTAATGATTATAGCAGAATCTTTCTCCAGAGTAAATGAGGAAAATATTCCTGCGGCGATAAAGAAGAAGTTAAATGAGGAAGCTCTTGATTTACTGATCCATTTTCAAATGTTTTCAACTGCAGTCAAAATAAATTGAACAAGAACCAGGAGAATATGTACATGGAGCTCAAAAATACCTTTCTTTACTTCATGGTCCTGTTCCATATTTATGGAGACCTAGAAAATACTTAAAAACTCTCCAATCTGGACATAAAGTCAGTAAAATCAAATGTTTCCACAGTTTCTGCTAAAACCAAAACTCTTACATATTTTTCTCCCTCTGGAATGTGGCGAGCACAATTTATTTGTAAAAAAAAAAAAAAAAAACCCTCAAACTAAGAAGACCAGCAGAAGTCCTTCTCACATGTGCAACACAGACCACGTTAATCCAAGCAGAATAACTGCACACACCCTCTGCCGTTAAACCCTCGACACACAGTTTTTGCTCCTAACTCGATGCCGCAGTTATCCATTTGCCCTATTAACCATAATATGGTAATGGAACTTGCTCCGCTCTCATCGCCCAGGCGGGGAGTCAATATAATTGACCGGACTGTGTGAGTCACTCCCCTGTGTTTTCTGTTTGCAAAGACATGCGTAGTATTTTCAGCAGCGTAACACCTGTTGAATGGCTGTTGTCTCATTACACAATGACGGCAAAGAAACAGTGGAAGACGGGAAACAGGGAGTCTTCCGATGCTGCGAACAGATGGCATGCATGCATGGTGCACTGTAGAGTCCATCCAGCACCTGTGCTGCACAATGGGCTCAGCAGGGAAGTCTGTGGCTTGTTGTGTTTGAGTTGCTCTGGATACTCCGTCGGTTTTCTTCCGCACATCATTTCACACACTCAGGAATCCACACCGACGCTGACAGTTTTCACATTAGTGGCATCGGCTTAGCAAAGTAACATGACAGGGGTTTTGCATTATGGTAATGATAAAATGTTTTTTCCTGTTGCGGCACCAAGGACTATGTCATGTGTACAAATTACACTTCAGCATGAAAGTATTTCAGGTTTTCAGGGAGTCTCTTTCAAGTCTCTCAGGTGCGCACTTCTTCCTTTAGATCTGAATATGTTCCCAACCTCGCTCTCAGGCTAATGGCACTTGAAAAAGAGGCTCTCTGCGTTAAAAAAAATCACAATACGTTTTTGATGGATGGGCAGGCTGCACTCCACTCTTCTCCTTATTGCAGATTTTTGCAGAATAACACGTTATTGTTGTAAAGATTGGGCCATTAAGAGTTTTTAAATCAGAGTCTCCTTCGGGAGTTTTTTCAGGGCCGTAATCATGTGTGTGTAAAGGTTTGTTTAAAGCAGAACAGCTCATGCTCACGTCTGAACGATTTACTTTTTGGGAGAGCCAATTTAAATGCCAATTACCACACTGAGAGTGGCTTTGATGTATTACGAAACCCAGCGCTGACAGTGACTGGTGCATGCAGCAGAGCAGGAACAAACGGCACCCCCAGGAATGGCAGCGTGAGAATGAAGTGGACTTGACGTGTGGGGAAGATGAGGGGGGGGAAAAAAAGCTGCTTTATTACAGTGTGAATGAAAGCCCTTTCACGACAAATGAAAACGCCGGCCGTTAAATAATGACACCATTAAAAATGTCACACCAGACAATGGCGGGCTTTTGTTTCACTTTAGTGAAATACGTTGCACAGGTTGGATCTGCCACCGTCAGTGAGAAGTAACAAATTGCTCAAATGAATGGAGACGAATGATGATTAGCCTAATATTAGGCTTTGTTTGCAGGATTCAGATTCCTCCTCTGCCTCAGTGGAAGAGTGGGCGTACACAAACCGCAGAGCCTTTGTTGGCTGGGCAAAAAGGCAGATAACGCCGCTCAAACAAAGTTTAATGCTGTCTGTTTAAACAGATAAGATGTCAATTCATTTCAATTTACAATTGACTCTGAAGAAGCACTATCGTCTAGCATAGATAGCATAAACTCAGACTTGAGCAGAAATACAGCAACTTGGAATCCATGTTGTTCCTTATACTTGTATGATTAAATCACCCAGAGGAAAACTTTTGAGTATTTTTTTTTTGGGGGGGGGGGTTGTTGTCAAAATATTCAAATTTCATTATAAAAAATGCTAAAACATTTCCTAAATTGGCTTTATCGGGGACAATATAAGCCGTCCACTCCCAAAATCTTAGAAATAAGAGTTAATTTTATTATTGTCAGTAATAAAACAAGTGATATTAAAGGTCCACTATATTATGCTTCCTTGAACAAACTGTGGGATAGGTCTGTGGGCTTTACAAAACATGCTCATAGCATCGAATACACAAAATTATTCTCTGATATTGAGATTTCACCTGATCAGTTCTGCCTGTTTTGAGCTCCTTAAGGAATGCGCTGTTGCATAATCACCAATGCATCTTGGGTAATGCTGGACTGTACGTTTTGTTGTAGGATTAACTGAGAAGCGCGAAGCAGAACTGGAGCTTCTGCAGCGTGGCGGGTTGAAAACCTGTCCATCACCAATTTACTAATGAGCTGATTATGCAAATGAGCTGTTGGCCAAGCCCTCCTAACTCAGTGTTTACATTAGCACCTCCTCAAAATGGCTACAAACAAACACACAGCAGCACAATCTTACATCTTTAACCCAAGGCAGACACAAAAGCACAATAATTCAACAATTGCAACCTTTTTTATAAAATATGTTTGCGAGGTTAGACAGAGGAGTAGCATTTAGCACACCGTTAGCAAATGCTAGCTGACAAATTATGTTCGTGCAGAACAACAATTCAAAACAAACACATCTTTATGTACCTACATCGCTATCGTCTGCAGAACTGTGACGAACAATAGAAACAGAACCTTCCTTCAGTTCAGGCAAGACTTTTGGTAATTCCTGCCATGTCTGTAGTTTTAAAAGGACTCCTTCCTAAACTGATTTGCATCAATTTCAACTTTCTTTGGCAATTTCACAGGGACTTTGCAAGTAAAAAACGAATTGCATCGTTTGCTGAACATCGCAACAAATATCGTACCGTGAGCAGAATATCGCATATCGTGAGATTAATGTATCGCTATTTAAAAGGTAGATTTTCCACATCACACAAGAGACATCTTAATGTCATGTAACTGCTGCATGAAAGTCCAAAGATTCAAGGACGTTCACACTGTAAACCAAAGCAATTTACCCATGGAAGGCCAAAATGATCATTTTCTTAGTGGAAACATGGTGTGTATGCATTTGTCAGCGTGACTCAGTGCTGTGATCACAGACACACTGGGATGAATCATTTTGTGAATGCGGCTTGAGGATAAATGGTTATTGAAGCATTGAATGTAGACTATGCATTATTAAAACTAACAATAATCCTTCTATATTAGGTACTTTCAATCAATCTATTAATGTTAATTTCGTCAGTCTTTGTGGTCACTTGCTCCTATGAGTTCTGTTTGCCTAAAAATGTACATCCATGAATCTATTTTACTCATATTTCAGTATAGGTTGATGGATACAATTGTTCAGTATGTTCACCTCTATGTGATACAATCTCTTTTCTGCAGCAAATATCACCAACACTGACAAATGTGAATTAAATGTCATCATCACAATATAAGTGTGCTAATAGATTCTAAGCTCAAGCGTGCCAACGTAATATTTAACATCTACTATATTTTCTTTCTTTCTAAAGCAAATTAGTGCCGAGAATGCCAAAGAGTTTTGGAAGCACAGAGAAGAAAGAGAAAAACAGGAAAAAGAGGATGCTTCACATGCTTTTCCCCCCATCTTCTTGGATTCTGTAGATAGAACAAAAAGAACAGGAGAAGTTGTGAAGGATTGTGTTTTCTGCGCCGTTTTAGAATTAAAGTCTGCCTGTAGTTTTAACAATGGCAGTCGAGGAAGTGAATGAAGCCGTTCAGTCCATGCTGGCAACGCTTCCAAGTATTGAATTAACATCAACAGCCATCTCTTTCAGCTCGAGACTTCTCACTTTGCAGTGGAACATGGTTGTTTACAGCTCAGGCGATATCTGGTAAGCTTCATTGCATCAAATGACACATTTCACATGTCACAGCCAATAGCTGATGATTGAGTAACATTTGAACAGAGTCCACGCCTCCACAGAACAATTGTTTCTCAGTCGCCAAGAGCCCAGATCCTCTGGACGAAGCAAATAGCGTCGGACACGGCATCATGCAGAGTTCTTCGTGACTTTAACTAGTAAAAAATTACATTTTTCTTAAAAATGAATGTTTTTATATTATTTTCTCAATTTCTTCTCTGGCAACTTGTTCCCGGTGTTGGTGTGTCACATTTATTTGACTTAAAGAAACAGTTTAGGACAGTGGTAACGGTTTCCGTTGCTCTTTGTTTGGACATTTGTAGCCACTTGGGAAAAGCCACTGAAGACATGAAATACTAGAACAGGATCAAGCAGAGCTTCACTCAAAAAATAGACAGCATAGTGTGGCATATGATGATGAGGAATTATTTACCAGATCGCCACACCCAGGTCGGATTAGCGCCAGGCCAGTAGAATCAATAACCATAATAAGACCTGTATGACAGCATGAAGGAGGTTAAAAGATCTAAAAGAAACAGACGATGTCCAGATCAGAAACAAAGTTTTGTTGAAAGAGTTACAAAGATAGTTGTAAATCTTTGGGACTCCAGCTCAGCACATCTTTGAACCATTTGGTTTGTGTTTCTTAACATTCATATCAACAGTCAAACATGGTAATGGTAGTGAAATTGATGATGACCTATAATGAAAATCCTGAAGGCGAATGTCTTGCCATCAGCTTGTGAGCTTTAATGAACTCAAGAATACTAACGCAGGTAGAAAATTAAATATACAAATGAACATTTTTGAGTGATCTAGTGAAACTCTGGATATACATCCCTCTGTCATGACCTTAAAAAGGTACAAAAATCTGCATGTATTCAAAGAACAGTGCTTGTATTTCTCTGGATTCAGTCAATGAGCCATTCTTCTCTGAGACAAATCCTTCACCTTGCTAGTGTCTGGCTGAGTGTGCTGTGGCATGAGAAAAAAAACTTCCTAATATCACAACTTGTAGTCGCTTGTAGTTAAGGCAGACATGTGTCATTATTATACTGCGGAAACAGTTGAAAAGAAGAGTGAAATTCACATGGACCAGATGGCTGGTGATGCCTTTACTGCCCTAGGAGACCATTTGGAAAACTTGATGCAATGGAAAACATGTACATCAGGGGTAATGTTGCACGTATTACCATGACTAAGAGGAGAAATCTTAACAATGGGAGCGAGCCTGAACTCCTGCTACGCCTGGGAGAGGGGGATCATGACAGAATGTGAGTGGAGTGCTGGGACAGATGGAAAGAAAATGCTGATGGCCAGATGTGTAGACTTTTCATCGCTTTTCCTCAATCTGCTGCTGAGGGCATGTTTCTCTTTCTTCACACACACCCTTACAAGCCTATTAATAACAATTGTGACATTAACTCTTGTGACAAATGGATGTGAGAATAAAGACGACAGGCTAATTAATAAATATGGAACTTTTAGGGGATGATAAATGCTCAACAGGTAGTCAAAGCGTGTGTGAGAACGTAAACTCTACACACTCTTCAAGGAGTAGTTCCCTAAAAACAACAGCAACAAAAAACAAAAAAAAACAAGAAATACGCTCGAATGACAGCTGTGGCTTCTGCCTGCTGGGATGACGCATCTGAAGATCTGCATAATTTTTCCATGTAACACCAGTTATCATGTAGAAATGCTGCCTTTTGTCAAAGTCTAGCTCCTGGCTCATTCTGTTCTGGATCGAATTGCTGCTCGAACTTTCCTCAGACGCATGGCCTCATATAGCATCAGTTGGCACTCAGGAGGCAGTCTTACACAAGGCGAGGCGGCCTTGCCAACTCACAGAGATGCACTCAGACATGCATGCTTCTCATAATTAAAGAGGGAATGAAAACACGGTGATTAGGTAGGAGAAAGTATGTGGAGGTTACAGAACTATTCGGTGCAGAGAGAATGGGCCAAAGACTGGAGTCGTCTAATCTGCCCCTTATGGGCTCATATCAGTGCAAATTTAAATTCTTTGTTGGAGATGTTCCAATAGTCAGTCAGAAATCAACATCGGCTAATTTCCTGTTGATGAGCTCTGATTAGAGATCAGCAGGTACGGATTATAAATCAAAATTCTGAAGAGATAAACCAACCAATCTGTCAATGTTTCCTTTATTGTCCGTGAGTTGTTGGAAAGTGACATGTTAAAATTGTACTAGAGATAAATTAATCAATTGCCAGAGTCAAACAGCCAAGTTTTGACTTAATGCATGCGTTAACTTGACGCATACATCTTCTGTAATCTTGAGATTCCTTCAATTTGTGTTCTATTCGAAACTACTATATTTACCACAGAACATGAACCACATTTTTTCCTTCTTTATCTAATTCCCAGAATTAATGACAGGAATCGGTAGATCAGATCTGAAAGAAACTGATATTGACATGGCAAAGCCTGGTTGGTTTCTCTCAGCCACAAAGAGATTTGACGATTTGACGTTCTGAAACAGACGAGCAGCTGCGACGAAATAGATGAAAAGAAAAAGAGGTGATTTAACCACGAAACGCAACTGGATGAGTTAGTGTGGACGCAGCACGAAAAGGTTCTAACGTGACTGATCTTGGAGTTGCTGTTATGTAATTCATGTGCGGCGCAGTAATTCAATGCAGCGCATCGTAACAACACCCTAATGTGCTGTAATTTCTCCTAATTTCCCTCCAGATCCGAATGAAGAGCGGACCGGTGTATCAGATAAATAAATCCACACCACTGTGTAACGCCACACACAACAAACGGCGATGCACTTTGCTATCTGACTGCTTTTAATCTGAACCAGCACTAACTTCATCAGTAACCCGATCTACAGCAGCTCGGCTGGGAGGTCAGACCGCGCTGGCCAGCCTTCGCTTCTCTGGCGCCTCAAATGACCCTGTCGCCAGTATCACTTGTTATGATTCAAGTTTTTATCTACGTGAATGTGCAAGTAGAGGTAATGCAGATGTGCTGCGGTGATCTGAGGATGCAATATCAAGCCTGAAGTATGATAGGATCATTTTTTCATTTCTTGTGTTTGTCTGTAAAGCCTGGGGAAGAAAGCGAGCGCTGCTGGTTGAGTCTAAAAATGTGATGGTGGTTTTTGTGGCGCATGTGATTTGTATGCGGCCATCTTGTTTTGTGTATGTGGCGGGTCGTATGAGTCCATGTGGCCTGGGCGCCAGAGGTGCATGACACTTAAATACAAGTAATTTTTCAGTCTAGAAGTGATGATTTAATAACGTGATATAAAAATTCATTAGATTTAAGGAATGTAGTCTATTGTACAGACACTAACATTTCAATGGAGCCTGTCTACAAGTTGTCATTAAGCAGTTTTATTAAATGCCAATAAAACAGACACATCAGAAAGAATGACAGGGTTTCTGAGAAAGTTAATTTTGAAACTTTTCAGAACTGTTGCGACATGTATTATTTATATTTAAGGATGCCATTAATTATGAGAAACAGCATACTCCTTTAATACCTTAACTTAGAAAATAGTCAAAACAAGTTAAATATTCAGCTACGTATTGTTTTACTAACTAATAAAATTCCTTTTTTGAAGCCAAACCTAATTAAATATACATTTCTACTGAGCTTATAATAGACATACAAAGAACATTTCTACTGTGATTGCCAAAACATTTAGTTCTTTAAATTGTTTCCTTATTTAACAAAGAAAGCCCTTTGAATCCTAAAATATCATTTTAAAAGCTTGCCTTGGCAAATAAGACAGCATATAAAGGAACCACCAGAAAGGAATTTCAAAACTAATAAAATTGGTTAGCCGTTACAAAATGTCACTAAAAATATCCCAGAACTAAAATGAGACCAGAGACACAAGCAATAGTTCAATACAGTTCAAATATTTGCGTCCAGATATTTAGGTCTCTCAAATGTTTAACATCTGTTTAAATTTGCTCAATGAAACAAGTTCCTTTATATTCTGGAGTTGATTACACAGATAAGCAGCAAGCAGAGAGAGGCAGCATCCAATAAACCGGCTTGATTTATTGTTAAAAATAGATGAACTATGAAGCAATAAATGAATAATCCATATTCAACATAGTACTTGATCAAATTTAAGACCTAGTAAGGGAAATCCGGAGGCACCGGAGACTTTTAGCCCTCTGGGTTCCCTTCGTTTTCAGCTCCACCTTTGAGAACTGCAGTTGTCAAAAAGTAGAGTTATTTAACCTATCTCAAATATGCAAATAAAATAGACATTAACTTGCAAAGAAAGAGGAAAAAACAGCTTTATGATATGAGTGATAGGACCCAACAAAATTGAAAGGACACAGACTGCTCAGTTTCATGTTCAAAGCATATGAAAGACTTAAAGAAAAAAACACAAATTTCATCCAAAGCAGTCACACTCAGCCCGAGTTTATGCAATTTGCAGCAAAACAACTTGTTGGGAAATTAAAAACAAGCAAGCAAAAGTCAATGGACTGGATGGAAGCATCAGATTTGTTTTAACGCCCAGCAGAAACTGCGGTATTAGCTGATTTGTTCACATGTATGAAGATTTGCCCTCATATTTTACTTGACGACTCTAATTCCTCTGCACTCATCAAAACCAACCCTGCAAATTAGGTTACGTTTCAGGTTGGCATTGCCCAGACAGTGCTGCTGAGCGGTGCATAAACTGTTGACTTGAACTACCAAATAGACCCTGACAGGTAAAGACTACAACCCCAGACAGTGGCTCTGCTGTCCAGGCATCTTCACAGCTGCTATCTTGTGAAAGGATTTTTTTTTTTTCCTCTCTCTTTCTCTCCCCTTTTCGCCCTTCCCTGCAAACACACTGCCCTGGAGTGAACTGATTTCACTCTGCTTTGGCATTTCTTTTCTTTTCTTTTTTTTTTTTCCTATGAAGAAAGGAAGTCTGCCGTTTATTCTACAGACGCACTGGATGACTAAAAGGGAGCATGCTCGATCAAAAATTTATTCAGAGGCCCTGCAGAGCGATTGTCTCCAAAAAAAAATAAAAAATAATAATAATAATAATGATAAAAAAACAAAACAACCAGGGATCTAAGCCGAGGATGTTTTATCCAGCCTGCCAACCGCTGCATCCCCCAGATCAGGTCCTTCACACCGAGCATAAGGAGCGACCACACGGTCACAGCGCTGCTGTCTTACCGGCTGCTGTATGTGGCGAGACGTCCCCCTCCCCGGCGGAGGAAGATGCTGCCGCTGCCCGGGCTGCTGCCGCCGCTGCTGCCGCTGCCCGGGCTGCTGCTGCTGCTGCTGCTGCTGCTGCTGCTGCTCTCCGCGCTGGAGGTACTCGCTGCCGGCGGCTCTGCTGCCCGCCACCCGGTCCCTCTTCTCTCGCACGCTGGAGCCTGCGTTTTCTCGCTCCTCGCCGGAGTCGAGGGAGCTGAAGTTCCACACGATGAGGGTCTGCACCAGCAGCACGGTGAGGGCTGCGATCAGGGCGGACCGAGACCGACGGGCCAGCTTGCGAGCACAGGAGCCGCCGACCATGTTCGCGAAACGCCGCGCTGCAACAGAGCTGGAGGAGCGTCTGTGGCTCTGAGCGAGCAGGGGAGACGGGATGAGAAGAGTGGAAGTACTGAGGGAGGCAGAGGAGGAGGAGGAGGAAGAGGAGGAGGAGGTGGTGTTGGTGTTGGTGGAGGGAGGCTGAGCTTTATGGTGGCGGTGGAGGCGAGGAGGAGCGTCGGGAAGGAGAGACTGGGGGGCCACCGTGTGGTGAAACCCGACAGAAGTGATGCTCCAGGCGCTAGGAGTCCACTTCCAGTTCAATCTCCGTGAGACGGAAATTAGTCCACGTTTTAATCTACCAAAAGGAGAATTTGGATAATATCGCATACGTCCAGGTAATTGCAAATATGGAAATGTTCACTTTGCGTTATTAGAAGGCAGAAAATTGCAGAATTACTGGGCCTGCAGGGCTTCTTGACAGACAAGTTAACTGATGTCAACAGAGGCATTGACTGTGGGGTCCCTGGCCTTATTATGTTGCCTTGGGCAGCTTTACTAATTCATATCAGTCAACTTTCTGCTGGGCTAAACTGCAAAAAATAGGGTTTTTCCCTTTTCCCATCTTCTTTTGACCTTCAGTCAGGTCAAAAGTATTTTCTCTCCTACAGCTTGCTTCTTTACTTGCATTTCTTCCACTGGATCATCAAGCAAAGGTAATCTGAGTCAATACAAAATGCTGCTTAAAATGCCAACTTAATTTATTAAGGGTAAAAAAAAATGCTATCCAAGCAAAAAGAAAAGTTACAAAAATTGTGGAGTAATTGGGAAGAACATGATGTTTTTTGCAAAGCTAAGTCAAAGTTCACGAGCCACAAGCAGCTCTGATTACTGCCATACAACTTCATGAGGCCAAGAAAGACAAATCAACACAACATGACCAAATCTAAAGAAATTCAAAAATGCATGGGGAGGTATTTTACACCTGGCTATCAGATGGAGAGAAGGTGATTTCTAATCAATCCTTTGGAGCTCAAGGCAACTGCAGTAGCAGCCGTTAACCACTGATGAACAGAGAGCAGCGATTCCTTCGCATGGTGTTGACAGTGGAATGGTTTGGGACTGTTTTGCTGCTTTATGACTTCTGCCTGTTGTTATTGATGGAACTGTATGACTCATTGTCTGGTCCTGAAGATCAATATCCAGTCATCAGTTTGACCTAAGTCTCAAAGTGAACTGGGGTTATGCAGCAGGACAAACGAAGCACATCAGCAATTCCTCCTTTTAAGTTCTTCAAAACAAAACAAAATAAATGAACATTTTTGGCTTGGCCTCGTCAGGCTCTGGACTTGAATCCAATCGGGATGCGGTGGCATTCCCTTAAACAGGCTTTGCATAGACAAGTGGGCCAAACCTCCTTCACAGCGATGCACAGAAAGACTCATCGCCAGTTACTGCAAGCACATTCTAGCCTTCGTTGCTGCCAGTGGTGGCTCAACTAGTCATTAAGATTGGGATCCAGTTACTTTTGAACATATGGGCAGCTTGGTTCGGATAACTTTCTTTCCTGCAATATAAGAAATCATCATTTTAGTCTGCAGCTTATCCGCTTTAATCTGGTCTGAAATTAACATTTGTTTGATCATCTGGATCACTTAACGGTGACAAACAAAATAAAAAAACAGAAGACATCTGGTCGAGGGCAAACAAAAGCTTAACATTGTCAAGTCATAGTTTTAAATAATACTCGTCGCTTTGTTATGAGGTGTTTCCTGTGCCCGTTTATACTGTTTCACATTTGTTATCGGTAATGATTCACCAACATTAATTAGACTAAATCTGTTGTAAAATGGTAGTAATCTGCTTCAGACTTGGCCCCTCTGTGACTGGCCATTAGCTCCAATATGGGAGGTGCTTTGGATGGTCGTCTTCAACAGGTGAGCTACAAACAGCTCGTCATTGCCCAACAGGAGTGTTCCCTAACGCTGTCCCTAAGGGAACACTCCCCAGCATGTTTTGGATGTGTCCAAAATCATTAAATGATCATTATTACCTCCCCCAGGATCCCAATCATGTTATCCATAAATGAACGCCTCATTTAAATCGAGTGGCATCAGGGAAACCCCTACAACATGCAGATCCAGGGTTGAAGACTGAATTGTGAATATGTTATGAATTCAAACGACGTTTTCACTTGTTCCAGCAGACCATTGTCACCAGTTGAGTTCTACATACCTGTCTGTCAGCGACGTCTTTCTTTACATGCGCATAATTTTCTTATTTCTTTCACCGTTTCATCCCTGTTGGCTCATATATTACCTCCAGTGTTATTGTGCTGATTTAGTATGAGGTCAACTGCCTCTGCAGTGCTTTTCCCGCTTTCAGGTTTCAGCTAATCACCCTTCCCCTTTCCTTCTTGTCAGCTGCATAAATAAGTTTATAGTGAATGAAGGGCTTTTACAATTTTCCTGTTTTTAGTTTCACTTTGTTCCTTTTCTTCAATCAAGCAATCTGCATACATTTCACATAAATAAAAGAGGCCGTTCTCCTGTGCGGAGTGCTTTGTTGATTTTCTTTACTACTATGTCCAATTTACACTGACATTGCTTAAGTATTAAAAGCCTAACACAGGTCTTGTGTGTCGGACATCTTCTTGAAAATAACTCTTTTTGAAAGGGAACTGGATTCATTTTCAGGACTTTTTATTGTTCCTCATTTAGGGAACAGATCCAGAATCTGGATTCATCAAAGACTTTGGTGTCATTTTCTTAATATAATTTATTTCTGATGCTGTTAGTTGTAATGCTTTGTCGCTGGTTTGTTCTATGTTTACCACTCCCAGCTCTCCATTCACTCTGACTTGCGCTCGCTTTTCGTTTTGTCATAGCGCCTTGCAGAAATATTGGCACAAGTGAAAATGGATAAAAGCCTTCAGGGACATTTTAGGAAAAACATATTAAAAATTAAAGAGTGGATTTAGGCCCTGCACTAAATGATTAAGTCTTAAAATAAATTAAGCTTTTAGTGCAGACAAAACAAAACAAAAATCATTAGAAAAAAAAAATGAATAAAAAAAACCCTTGGTTGTCAGTCATTGGTTTAAAACAAAACTGTCAGTATAACTGAACGAGCGCTGACAAATACAACCATCTTCAAAGACTTTTTTTTTTCTTCACAAATTGGGCACATTTTCAGGTAAGTGGTTCCTACAAAGGCTTCAGTCTTTGTGTCTCGCCCCCTTTCTTTTCTCCTGAAGCCGTTCATGGTTCTCAGGTTTGGCAATCATATAAACAGAGTCGCAGTATCTCCTGCAGCAGGCCCCCTTTTTCTACACAGCAGGCGTTTTGACTTGTCATGGTAGGAAAGGCAAAGGTGTTACTAAATACATTAAGCCATCGCTCACTGCAAGTCAAGTCTCTCAAAAAGTCCCTGCAGTAAGCCAACGTGAATGGCCAGCAGAGTGAAAAGCTGTCATTTTATGCCTCTTAAAGCAGGGACACACATAAGCTCAACATTGTGCATGCCACCTATGCTGTCTTATCAGAGAGTGACACTATTTGAAGACAATGTAAGGCCCTAAAGGATTGTGTTTTCTGGCCAAACCAGGTGTTTCTGCTCCCTAAAGCTAGCAATTTACAGCACCGGTTCATTCATCCATTGTCAATACGTGCTTATCTTGGCTGGGGGGGCTTGTGTATTTCAAACGGTCATTGGGCGAGAGGCTGCGTGCGCCACAGAGAGGTCACCAGTCCATCAGAAAGGCACACAATGAGAACGCACACATACTTAGGGAGAATATCCAAACTAGATGAAGAAAGACCTCAGGCCTGGATCCAAACTCAGCAACCATGTACAGCAACAAGACAATAACCAACATTTTTAGCTTAGACTGAGCTTCTCTTCCACTTACCATCAACAATATATGTTGCCTTGTTGCAGTATTGACATTGTGTCAGGTCACATTCAAAGTCTGTGGGTAATACCTCCAAAACTCTCCATCCATTTGGACTGAGCACTGGTACTTGTTCAGAAAACAAAGGGATTCTTATTCTATACAATAAAGTCAAACATAAGGAGGAAAGCCAAAAAGTTGTCCCATACGTTCTTCCAGGTTAAGCCTTTTTCAAGTTTCAAGCAGAAGAAAATAATCAGAACTTGACATGCATGAACACTACAAGCATCGCCTGCTCTTCTTAACCCAAAACCATGATTGTTTGTCGTAGAGCCTATCCTGTCTGTTTCCTCTGCATCACCACTATCAAAAAAAGATCAGAGAGTGAAAAGAATTTTTAAGCGTTTCTACAATGTTAACATGCAGCATCTGTACCCAATTTCAGCATGATTCACATTATGTCATTTTACTGCACTGCACACTATAATTTCCTTGGCTGAATGTACACGTGTTAGGCCTAGCAGGAAAATTTCCCCTCGGTTGAGGCTGCAGCTCACGCCAAGCTGACTGACAGCACCGCTGGTTCTGCGGTGGCTCGCAATACAAGGAGCTTTCCTGCTTCAGTTCCTGTTACTTCTCACTCCAGGGAGAATCCAGAAAGATGGAAAATCTCTTTAGTTTTCACTCCCATATTTCTTGTCGTGTCAAGTGCACTGCGGTTGTCACCAGCATCACTTTAGGAGAACAAAAGTCAAACCAAGCTGCCTCATTCACTGTCTATTTTAAAAATACGGTGAAAAAAAAAAAAACCCTGACAATTTAAAGCTTTTTTGATCATGTTTTAAGCGGAGATTTGTGTAACCCAAAAGTATGTTTTTCATGTCTACAAAAAAACAAGTGTGATTTCAAATTATCCAGCTGCTATCACTGTTAGATGTCAAGTTTAATTTTTCCCAGGTGTCAGTGTGTTTTGTCAGGTTTTTGCATGTGGAATCGATGTGCATGGTGAGGCTATTGGAGCTTTAAAGTCCCCTTTTTCTCTCGCTGACTTTTAGTTGATGAACTCTCAGTTTGCAGTTCGAATCAAGCGGGCACGGATGATTTTTCCTCATTTTCTTATTTTGTTATTTTTGACGTAAATACGTTTGCAGCACAAAGGACAGTGACGTCAGACATATGCTAAAAACTAGGACACCCCTCTGCATGCATGTTTTTCTAGCACATTAAAACATATGGATGTATAAAATCCATTTTACCCTTAATAACATATTCAAGCGACATGTCTAAACACTTAAAGACAAATGGAAATATATTTTAAACGTTCTGTAAAATGTCATTTAAATGCAAGCAATTCTTGGTGAGGAATATAGGAAACAAAGGAGTGTAAGCTTTTATAAGAGCGACACACTCTGGGCTCAGGTGACTCAATCAATGTCATGATGGCCTCCCGACGCTGCAGCATAGATTGAAATGAGATAGATCTTATTGTACAGAAGAAGAATGTGGCACTCCACATCCAGGTGGGTTTTTTTATTGGGTGAGATGGCTCTGTGTCCTTTATGTAAGCAATGCTGAAACATATTGTACATCACAGAAGGTTTGATTCACATCCTCAAATATGTGCTTCACTAAATATCCCTTTCTGTCTTCATTAATTGCCTTTAACCATCTCAAGTTCAAAACGGAAAATAATTTGAATACTTATTATTTGGAATAATAATTATTCCAAATAATAATACTTGGAATACTTTTAATTTGGGGAATAAGTATTGCACTTATCTTCCAAATAAGTGGAATACTGAAGCTCCATAATACTACACTGGACAAAGGCTATTTAAAACTCAATTTTGTATTTATAAAACCTCTATTCTATTCTATTCTATTCTATTCTATTCTATTCTATTCTATTCTATTCTATTCTATTCTATTCTAGCTTATTCTATTCTATTCTAGCTTATTCTCTGATAGTGAATGGACTATTAGAGAATAAACTGATAATCTCAGTTTATTGAATTCTCAGCGAAATTGAATTTATTTTATGAAACACCTTAAACACACTTCTTTTATGACCTCATAAGAGCAAATTAACAGCAACCAACCAAGATATCAATACATTTAGTTTATTGTTGGGTACAGTCTCCAAGCATTGTATTCAAGCAGGAGGGTGCTGGGAAGGATGTGGACCATTCACAAACGACACTGGTTCCATCACCCAGAGAACGATGTGTTGGTCCAAACCGTGTGTTCCTTCCCAATGTGGAAAGATCTGCCATATATTCACAATTAATTTTAGATTTTTAAAGGGGAATTAAGATACCTGTACTGTGGACGGTGAAGTCTTGGAAAGTCCAGAATTTTTCCATGAGAAAAAATCCTGAATTAATTACATTTACCATCGTGGAGCCAGAATAATTAGTTCATGGAAGTTTCAGTGGTACTAAAGTTTTGAACTCTTGTCAAAGTGTTATAGGTCTTTAATTTACTTTCTTCTCTTTATTTTGTGTAGATACATCTGCCAGTAGGTCAGGGTGACGGGTGAATATTTACTGAATGCCCAAAATCCAGATCCAAGCAAATTTCTTCTCTTGTTTTCAGAGTTCTGCGACATCTGTGCAGATATTCCTAATATTAATAAATCAAATTATGCTAAATCAGATTACTCTCTAGCAGTATGACATAAAGTAGCACAATCCTACGTTTGTTTTCCATCTTTGATACACAATGTGTTGCAGCAATCGTATAATTTTGCCTGACTACACAAAGACAGTAGCAATTGCTTTCTGACAAATTGATAGCTGGTTATGTTTATTGAAGGGCAAAATAACATAACTCGGGGAAGAAAACAATAAAATTGCTAGATGCAGATTCCAACACCCAACAATGTTTTGCATATATTGCCCCTCGGACTGGGAAGTAAATTACACACTGTGGTGGCTATTGAAACACAGAAATAGGAATTATTATTATGAGCCACACATTGTGGGTTCCATCTTCAGGGATCACATTACTGACACACAGACAAAGCAAATGCAGAGTCCAAAACAAGAGTCTGATAGCAGACAAAAGAAGCTGCTTCTCGCAGACAGCGAGTTGCTAACCTTGTCACTTTTGCTTCAACAGTGTAATTAGACATTCTAGTCAGTTTCTGAGTTACAGAAGTTTGTTTTATTGCTGCACATTTAAAGACAGTTAAATTTAGTCTGATGGACAAAAGAGAGAGTTTTTTTTCTCTCTCTGTGGAGTGAGAGAGAAAAAAAATCTCACTCAATATACTAAAGTGAAGTACTGACTCAATGGAGCACAATTTCTCTTTTAAATGGTTGTTTTTATTAATTCTCTGAATTTGACCTGCAAAAGTTTTACTGCTACGGTAGACATTCATTTGACGGTGTTGCATTTTTTTTTTTGCCACAGATCATCAAATTACAGGGCCTTGCAAATGCATTTATACCAATTAAACTAAAAAAAAAGCACACACATTTAGGTTACAAAACCCAAAACTATCTTTGTGTTTGTAGTCAGACTCCCGGGGTCAATTATTTGTAGAGACAACTTTTGCTACAGTTACAGCTGCAAGTCTTGTGGGGTGTGTTTCAACCAGCTTTGCAAATTTAAAGACTTAAGTTTTTGCCCATTCTGCTTTGCACAATGGCTCAAGCACAGTCAGATGAGACGGAGAGGGAGATTCTCAGCTGGACTTTGACTGGTCCAAGAACATCCAACGCATGAGCTGTGGATCTCTGCATCTCTTCCAGTTACCATGGGCCTCTTGCCTGCTTCTCTGATTAATGTTCTTCTTGGCTTGACCCATCAGTTTAGGTTGACAGCTACATGTTGGTAGATTTATAGTTGCTCCATATTGCTTCCATTGTCAGATGATGGATTGAACAGAGCTCTGTGAGACGCATTAAGCCCGGGATATTTCTTTGAATCCCAACTCTGATTTAAACTTCTCTCCACTTTCTCCGTGACCTACCCGAGGTCTTCCACTGGAAAATGTGACACCACAACTCGAGCCTCGGCAATTAAAAGTGAAAGTGTTGTCACGTTTTCTTCAGATATGTTCGAAAAGTTTGTAAGAAGGTGAAGGTAATAGATGACAAGAACAAAATAACAGAATTTCTCTTGCATTTTGCAACGTGTAAGTGAATAGTGAAAAAGCTACATGAATAAAAGTAAATTCGTTTTAATATGTCGTTAATTCAGACATCAAAGACCGCTTGATTTAAAAAACCTCCTCCAAAGCATTCACCTCATTTGACCTGAGATTTCATGTGAAAAGAAGCGAGAAAGCCTTCAAAGTAAATTTTCCTGTTATGAGGACTGCTTTTTGGATGAAGTACTATCATATCTGTGGCTTCCTGTTGAAGCCTATGGTCAGTTTTCTCTACTTGGGAGGAGTTGTTATTTACAACTTCTGTAGAAGTTGCTATTTTGACAGAACCGTTTCCACAATATATTACCTGGGATGTAATGGAGCCAGCAGGAAAGATGATATTTTACTGTAACAGCACAGCTTTTTTTATGAGTAAATAGAAAAACTGCTCTCAGTGTTTCCATGTCTCTAATCTATAATCTCATTGTAAAGTTTTCTTTCACTGTTTGAGCTTCAGGATCTCTAATTTAGCAATCAAATCGCTCGCATTTCTGGAGGCAAACACAGTTTCAAAAACAGAGGTAAGGCTGCGGAGTTCAGACGGAAACACGCGCAGAATCTCGAAACACGCTGAAGATATTTGAGCATCTTCTAAATGTTAATTCATATTTCATCAAGGAGAGTGAAAAGGGCCAGGGGGACTGAAGCTGTTCATCGCTGCATACACGAGACCGAGACAGATGCCGAGCAACGGCGGCGTGAGGTGGCATGGATGTTTTAGCAGAGATAATGGCTGAGAGAAAGATGAGACAAATGAAGAACTGTCGAATGACAAAAATTGACATCATTGGAGAGGGAGAATGGAAAAGAGAAGAGAAAACGTAATTAAACCTCAGAACCCACGTCTGTTAAATGAATTATGAATGAAGAAGGGAGCAAAAAAAAAACAAAAAACAGGTAAGCTGATTAGGAAGAAAGTTACAAAGAAGAAAAAAAAACAGAGAAATATGGAAGCAGAGGAGACACGACTTTTTCTGATTAGCTGCTGGGCGGCGAGCGATCCAACTGTTGCCGTGTCCGTGGTCACCGTTCCCTCTGGCAACATGGGCTGGTTTTAATAAAGTCGACCTTTATGTCACTCTGATAGCTAGAAAGACAGCCAGCCTCGCTGACCGACTGACTGGCTGCCTGGCTGATTGAGCAGACCAGCAGCTTAAAGCAAACATGTGCTCGCTCCTCGCAAACAATCCACCTGCATCTACGTGTTGAGGTGAAGCAGCAGACAGGCACAGATGAGCAGCCAGCTGGTGGACTGAGTCTGGGACAGAAGGGAGAGGAACCCGGGTGGGCGATACACAACATAGCTGCTGAAGCCTCAGGCGTCCTGCTGTAGGACACTCTCCTGCACTCAGCGGTTCATGTAATCAGGCTGCATGCTGACTGGAGAGCAGCAGAAAACAGAGAAACACAGCTGCAGACAGGTAGCTTTGACAGGGATGCCCTGGGGGACCGCAGGGAGGGTTTTTTTCCCCTCACACTGGGATACAACCAGAGAATAAAGTGGCTCTGGCTACTATACAGAGAGGAAGAGAGCTGAAATTATGAGAGTCCACAGAGATCCAGAGCTGCTCAGGCTTTGAATAGAATCTGGTGCACTTTTTCAGCAGTCTTGTGTTTTTGCCTGAGTCAAAACAGAAATCAATTTTCATAAGAAGATTTAATTTATTAAGGGAAAGAAGCTGTCCTCTATGTAAAAAAAAGTAATTACCCGTTAACTTTAATACATGGTTGTATGACTCTTGGGGTAGATACAGCTCTTTACTGTGATCTGAAATGCATCAGATCACAGTATGGAAAGTATATGGGATATGATTGGACCGCCGGATCACATGCGGAAATTTACACCCGTACTGTAAATTTTTAATGTACAGTTGCATTGTTGGATATTTGCTGGCTGGAGGTGAACGTTCACGCTGCAGCAAACAGAAAGGGGCGGGGATGGACCGCTGTCAGTCTCATACCTTATTTGGAAATGGGACCATTGCACTCCTGAAGTGAAGGGGGCGCTATTTCCGATATTATTCGCAGTCTCCCGTTTTTCTTTTCTTTTGAAATCTGTGATATATTTTCACCTTTAGGAAAGATTTTCACTCTCTGCATGTATTTGAACTTCTCTCTTTTATTTATCTCAGTGCAGTTCACAGTTTTTAACAGTTTCTGTAGCTTTCGGCGTACTTCTAAATCTGCTCCTCGGTCGCATAAATGTGCAACTAAGGAGCGCACTAGTTGCATCAAAATATGCTCTTTAAGAATCAAATCTGCCAGATTTGTTAACAAGCCTTCTATTTTACTATTTGTAGCCTTGCAGTCATGATGAAGCTAATCGAATAATATGTTTGATCAAAACCTTTGAAATGATTTTCTGTGGGACTCAGTGGGTGGAAACTGTTATTCTCAGCTAATATCAATTGATTCATTTAAGCTCAGATTGCTTTTAAAATATGACAGGAATGCATTTTTATAAACTCCATATGGCCAAACTGTGGGACTCTTTTAAACATTTAAGTACAGAATGTGTTAACTAAATACTTTTTAATATTAGACTTTTAAAACAACATTATTTTTGGAGTCTCTCTTTAATTCCCTTTGAGTGATCATTTAAGACCAAGTGTTAAATCTAACATAAGACATGCTGAAATCTGCAGTTTGCATAAATGTGCCACAGAAAATTCAAATGCTTGTCTGGCATAGCAACGGTAACCAGTGGAGACGGCTTTGAAAAAAAAGGTTTCTTTAAAGACTGACAGAGCACGAGGTGAAATAAATTCATAGCTATGAGGTTAATAGAGGTAGATCAGCAGATTCTCTGGTTTCCAGACTGATCTGGGAAAGTGTGGACCAGAAATCTTAAGTTTTTACACTTCTGCCCATATGTGTAAATGTGATGGTGAATTCTGGAGAAATGTTCAGATCCCGGCGAGCCGAGCGGCTCTAACATCACACAGTTTGCCCTAGAGGAGCGCAGCACTTCTTATCAGGTACAAAGCTTGAATCACCACCAGGGAAAACAGACCAGCCAGTACATGTCAAGGCTGAAGCTTTAAAAGGCCAAATGGATAAGGAAAAGTGAAGTCAGCCACAGGAAAATTGCAACAAACTGCAAAACATCACGTTTTCACAACTAACGACCAACAAAAGATGTGGAAGCAGACGCAAACATCAAGGTGGTGACTGAATGTGGGATTTCTTTGTTTGCGCAGTGACAGAGTGGTACTACATCAATGCACAGAAAGAACAACACAGTATCCTGGAAAAATCCACCCCCCTTTTAAATGAAGTGGAAGGAAATGAGGTGAAGGGGAATGAGGCGTCTTTCTGTAGAAACACCTTTCGCTTTGATTGCAGCTGCTAGTCTTTGGGGTCTCCCATGTTTAGCATGTTTTGAGGTTGACGTTTTTCACAATAACTCGAGTTCAGTTTGTTGAGCAGAATGTTTCTGAACGTCCATTTTCGAGCATTGGCATGACGATTAACCACATTGGATGCTTCGGCTTCACTTTCCCTTGTCCCAGTCTGAGGAACCAAGACATTTCCAAACAAAACAAAAAAACACCTGTCTCACAGCATGAAGCAGATAAAATATATAAATAAATTTAAAAAATCAACAAATTACGTTCATACAATAACATTCAAAAACAGGAAACAAAAAAAATGTCCTTCCTCAAAGACATTCGTCGGTCTGGAAAGGGTAAAAAAAAAAAAAACAACACACCAGCAAACCGTATTATTATCCACAAATGGAGCACTGCACTCCACAGCTCCGCCAGCCTCGCTTGCCACAATTAAGGCTTCGGTTGCCTCAGTCAATGTTCAAAAAAGAGGTGTTCAAATTGACAGGTGACTCACAGCAGCAAATTGGCAGAAATATAAAGGAAAACCTGGAAACATAACACCTAGAAGATGTGGTGAGGTTTATAGTTACTTGATTTAATTTGTGTCCTGACGTCATTAATAGTTGCTAATCTGTTCACTTGAAAATATATATTTTTAAATATATTACTTTTGTTTTTCGCTCTGTATCATGGAAGATAGGTGGCAGATAAATATATATATATATACTTTTTTTTATTCTACTTCCCAAAACATACACTTTTAGGTGCTTATGGAAAATCTCTGCAATTATGAAAAGTCTGTGTAGTGTAGAGGAAAAGCTTTAGACAATACCGCCCTGCTGCTCTTTTATCATCACTCAGTAGAAACTTAAAAACTGCGATGTGAGGCAGATATCATCTGAACCATCCAGTTACTGACTTTTGATGGTTTTCAGCAATGTTACAGCGACTCATCACTGTTAGATGATGACTCTTTTTCACTAACAAAATTTTGCAAAGTGGCTCATATTCACAGTAATGGAGCTGATGGTGGTTTTAGATCTATGGTTTAGCTGCAAACCATATGTTTGTTTGTTTTTTTTTTGTTTTTTTTTTGCGTTGTTAGATCCTGAGTTTGATTTTGTTTTTAAAAAGAAACAAAAGTTTCTCTTGGCCAAACTGCAAGCAAAGCATTTGTTCATCGCTCCGCTCTTTTCTATATACACGTAAAAGTCAAAAATGTTAAATCAAACTCCACGACCCTCCTTAGACACTAATTTGCTTGTGAGGTGAGACGAAGAGAAATCTTCAGCATGTCTGCAGTTTGATCACTCTGGGCCATCGCAGTAACACTCAGCAATCAAAGCCCCTCCAAACAACTCGCACAGGATCTTCAAAGAATGATACTTGATCCTTCAAAGCAGCGGACGCTATAGAAAAATATCAAAGTGCTTCATCATTAAGAAAAGGGCTTTGAGAGGAAGTGTGGAAACATCTGAAGGAGTTGGAGCTGATTTTGATAACAAATGCAAAGGACAAATGCAGTTTATATGGAGGTCTTTGGCCAGAGTGATTAAAGGCAAAGAGATGCTGATCAAAAGAATTTACCACCATACGGTTTAGAGACATATAGCAGCACACTGAAGTTGAACTGTTTCTTCTAAAAACACGTGAACTTTGAATGGAAATGATCTATGTGCAAAGAGAATGACGAGGAATCTCTTTTGCATAAATTGCAAACTTAGTAAAGCCCGATTATCATATTATCATGCCCAGTTGCACGATTCAGATGATGCACACATTAGAATATTGCAAGTATTTAAATATGCTTGATAAAACTAAATGCCATAGAGTCATCCTATGGCTGAAATGTCTGTAAAACACTTAATTTGTCTCATTCATTCCGATAATACTGGCTAAGAAATCTCAGGAATTTTTGTACGGATCCAGTCTCTTTGGTTCAGAAACATGTACGAAAACTCAAGGTTGTCGTGACAAACTCTGGGAAAGCTGGGGGGGAAAAAACAAAATCCTTGCTGGTCTAAAATTAAATGACATGGGGCACAAGCACATCAAACCATAACTTCATGGTCGGGTAGATCTCAATCGTTTTGATATGTTCTTCTGATTGCTCCACTGACCTTTTGAACCAGCTTCTGAAGTACAACCATGCCTGGCTTCACATCTGTGAACTGTGCACGTATTGACAAATTCATATAATAGTGACTGATTTATGCAAATTCAGTGACATTAAATGGTTCAGCTCAAACCTTCAGAGGCAGCCGGGCATCAGCTCTGCATTCACCGCGCCAGAGCATTGGAATAAGAAACACAATGCAGGGATTCTACAGTTTCTAATCATGTAGAGATCGTATGCTATAATCAATCAATCAATCAATCAATCAATCAATCAATCAATCAATCAAATAATCTTTATATTGCACTTTAAACACCTTAAGTGATCAGGATACAGAGATTAAACTAAAACAAGTCAAACAAGACACAAAAATCCAATGACAAACAGACAAGCAACAAAAAAAAAAAGAAAAACTGACAATCAATAAAACAAATGGGACTCGAGGTCTTGTTATGTGAACACAGTGCATTGAATACATTGAACAAGAGATCATACTCTCTCATACCGCACTGGCAATAAACCCAAGACACTTAAAAAAAGAGAGTAAGAAGAATAAAACCAAATCACATTAAATGTTAGCAACTACAGTCATGGTCAGAGAATGAAACCAGATATTTAAAACATTGAGTCAGGAAGCATCTTGAATTTGAGAATGTAACGGACAAAGAAAAAAAGATGAATCCTGATGGATGTTTTAAAAGGTCTGATTGCCACGAATGGACATAAATGTGATATTATTAATTAAAAATGTGTTGTAAATCACTTTGACCTTTATTGTTGCAGTGAGGTAAGATATCCAAACAAAAAAGAGCATCTTCTTCTGCAGCCTTCTTGTTTCTGAGTCAGACTTTGCAGATGCCATGTGACCCATAACCTGTCTGTAGCACTTCACTTTTTGGGAATTAATACAGCTCTCTGTTGCTTCATGTCTATTAATACCGTAATTCAATCACCTCGGAGCTATTCTGTTTGCCCCACGTCACTCAGTGAACTTCCTGTCCATGGAAGACACTATTTCATGGACCATGTCCAGCACTGTGTGCCCTCATTAAGCCAATGAATAATTTATCTCTGCCAGATCCAATTCCCTCTGGGTTTTTGCTGAGTGGTCGAATGATAACACAGACTTTAAACAGGTCTGCTTGGACGTCTCCTGACTAAACGGCAGCTTGTGAATTGACATGTGCTTTTCCTGAGACATGAAAGTCAATTGTTTATTTCACAAAGGTTGTGTGAGATCAACCTGTCAGTTATATTTAGGATATTGAGTTTCATTTTACCCCTTCAAGGTCCAAGAACATTTCTTTGGAAATGGTGACACATCATCCATGTGAAATGTGTATCTGCGTCTAACTTGGTGCTACAATTTGGTATATATTTTGTGGCTTTAACAAATTCCCACTAGATTTTAACAAAAAAATTATATTTGTGTAAAATATGATACATTTTTAGGACAACGTCAGCTGAGATATCGCCTTGCAGACAGCTGGTCTTAGGTTGCACCTGTCAGGCGCAGCATTAAAACCACCTGGCTAACACCGTGCAGGTCTTTGATCTGCCTGCCAAAACAGTTCTTCCTCACTGGGGAAACAACAGTGGACTTCTGGGAGTGTCCTACTTTGCCCTTACTGCCAAAGTTGGCAGATTAATCAGCATCTAAAAGTCACGAGATGCTTTAACGCCACGTTTTCTGCTGTCGGACATCGGAACAGACAGAACATGAACGATAATTGAAGGCGCTCCGGAAGAAAATATGGAGACCCCGCAATTAGGCGCTAATCCTTCTTGAAATGTGTTTTGCACTGCACTGCATATCATAATTGGCTGTAAAATGCTATAGAGGAAATAAGTGTGGGAAGGGCTTTTTGTCTCATTAAATGACTGCGTTGCTCATCATCAGCAAGGGCAGCACGGGGTGTTGCATGTCGCCTCCAGCTCCCAGCGCCATGGTACGCCAGGATTTAAAATCCCTGTCCTGATCGCATACAGAGAGCGCCAGCGATTGGAGTTTTCTCCCACTATTAAAGAGACAACCTTATTTTAAGGCATCAAATTGTGAGGGCAAATGTCTTTTAAGTTATGTTTGGGTATTTTCATAACATTTGAGTATGCTATAAGATGGCACTATATGCTTCTTTTTAAGCACATAGACTTTGTGTTTTGTAGCTTATACCCCATAAAAAAAACTGAGTTAATTTTGGACATGTACATGTCAGTAATGTCAAGATATCCACTTCTCTATCTAACAGGGTGGTGTGGTGACTTGGGCTTATCTCCAGCGGTTATTCGACATGCACCCCTTTAACAAGTTAGAGAGAGCAAGGTAATATGCTATAAATGGTAAATGGCCTGTACTTGGACTGGCAACCTGTCCAGGGTGTACCTCGCCTCTCGCCCGTTGACGGCTGGAGACGCACATATCCCACAGGGAAAAGCGTGCTAGAAAATGGAGTCAGTCCTTCACTCATTCAAGCACACATTGACACGTTGATGGTGGCAAGCTACTGGATTGTACGCTGGGACAGTCTGGCAGAGGTCAGCGAAGCAAAGTAGAAGAAGAGACTTCGACCACAGAGACGGACAGAGCGGGAATCAACCAGGCAACCCACCAATTACGGACTGAACGTCTACCACTGTTGCCACCATTATCCTACAATGTAACATAATGTAGAATAATATAGTATAATATTATAGAATAAGATTATTGTCTGACAAAAATTGCACGATATTTGCCACAGAATGAAAAGAACAGGAACTCTTAAATCATAGCCATTAGTGTGCAGAAGCTGCTCCAGGTCAAGCGAGCATCATTTCACACTTTGAAGGCTTGTTTGTCACTAAATAAAGATATATTTTTAAAATGTGGATGAGCTGTTATGACGGGTGTTCAGCTAAACCTTTTGAAGTGACGTTTAATTTTAATGCCACCTAAAATGTAAAGCTGCAGCCAGATGTGAGTCAGCTTAGCACAAAGAGGAGACACGAAATAAGGGGAAACAAGTTTGGAAGACAGATGACACAACGCTTATTCAAATATTAGGCACCTCTGGGGAAAGTTAACATTGCAAAGGGGAGGACTAGTTCACACAGCTCAGTGCATTCCAGCTTCTCTCTATATTTATCTGAAAGCCTTTGTGCATGTTTGACTTTTCAAAGAGTCAAACTGTGTCTCATTTAAAGCGAAACAGCACATCTGTCATTTAGACATGCAGCTCCAGGCCAGCTCTATTCATTTGTTTCAAGACTAAAAGTTTTGCTAACCACTGTCGGCTCTGGCTCCGACGCCGTCTCCCTTCCCCTCCGCCTCTTAGAGCTGAGCAGGCAGGCGCAACACAAGCACCGTCTTTACTGCTGATCTCAGGGAGCGTTCTTCTGCATCTTCTGTGACCAATACCTTGTTAGCCAGGTAAAAAATAGCAACCCCAGCTTTAATTTGAGAGAAAGCGAGAGTCTGATTACACATATATTTATGTAAAAGAAAAAAAAAAAAAAGAAAAGGTGAGAGACGGAGGAAAGTAATGATGGAGAGAGGCTTTTCTGTCTACAGCAGCCCTCACAGCAGCTCTCAGTTGCGTAGGTTGAGAGAGATTATGTTCTCCTACTGGCTCGGCTGATTAGCAATGACCTTTTGTAGAGTGGCAGCGACAACACAAATAACTTCACAGAGTGCACCTAAATCACAGTCACAGACACAACACATCCTTAATCAACAAGTAAGGCTTATAATTTGAATCCTCCAGTTAAGCTCTTTCTGCTATATTAGTCGTGCTCTGTTATTAAGATAATTGAATACATATGTTTTATATTTAAGATCAAAGTGCTAAACTCTCAGAGTTCAGAGAGCCATGTTGTGACATTCGTACATACGTTGGACCCCCCTGTCAAAACGCCAGGTTTCTGTGATGTGTAACAGCAAGATCAGAATGTTTTATTTCAGAACTTTTTCCATCTTGCACGTGACCTATAACCTGTGCAACTCAATAAAAACACACCTGATTGTTTTATCATTCTCAGTGGATCTGTTTGTGCAAAACGTTGCCATTAGGAGAACGATAAAATGATATTTCAAGGCATTAGATTTGCAGTGGAGTACTTTAAAAACAGGAATCAGCAAGTGACATTGGTAATAACTGTCCCTCCGAAATGAAAGCAATGATTAGAAGAAAACTGGCCCAGGAAGCTGTCAGAAGCCAAAAGCCACAACTGGAGAGCTGCAGAAATTTCTGG
This sequence comes from Poeciliopsis gracilis, assembly GCA_911649635.1. NCBI lineage: Eukaryota > Metazoa > Chordata > Actinopteri > Cyprinodontiformes > Poeciliidae > Poeciliopsis > Poeciliopsis gracilis. The sequence continues at coordinate 7,147,181 of CAJVRI010000128.1, forward strand.
CAAATTCTGGCTGTGCAGGGCACGCGAAAACAACGTCCCATTTTCTCATGTCTGGAGAATGGATATAAAAACTGTTTGGTCGGAATGAGATAGCAGGATTTTTTGGATGCTTGTTTATTTTTGACAGACAAGGAATTATATCGTGATCTCTCCATGAGGTTTTCCTGTTTGCACAAATTGATTTTAGAAATGTACTTGCTGTTCTGAAAATATCAAGGATGATTCAAGAAATTCTCCAAAGTGACTGAGACAAGTCAAGATGTGCCATTCTGATTGGCTCCTAATGTATGCAGACTCACATTGTTTATTTATTTTCCATTATAAGAGATTCTACTTGTATTTCAGTTGTACTGACCAGGTTAATGGCAGAAAAAAAGTACTGAAATTATTTATCCTTGTTCGTTTTTTTGGGGGGAGTTTTTTGCACCGCAAGTTTCTGGCATTTCATCAGCGCTGTGCACACTCTTACATCCACAATATAATATTAAACACCTTTTAGCTTTGGCTGTGGAACAGAAAATGGCGTCGGTCAAAAGGTCAAACTTTTCTGATGTGTTCGGCGGCGCAGTGGTGGCTGTGAACTAGAGAGCTCTGCTGAATTCAGCATTAAACCCCCTTACAGTCTCCCTCCCGCCCATTCCTCAATCAATAGTGTTGGAGTAATTGTTTGCTGCTCTCACGTAAACTTAGGAATTCATTTAGATTTGCTCCTCCTGCTCCACCCCTCACAACAATCTGTGACTGCTGTGATCCCACTGCCGGTGCCGGAGGTTTACTTTTCTGTCTTGGTAATGGAAAAAAAAAAAAAAAAACCGCTCAGCTTATTGATTTGTTTTCCCAGATACAAGCTAACGTCCGCTCGCTCTTACCACTCTTAGATTCCCGTGGCTTGACTGCGGTGACGATTCTTCAAATTAAGAGCGTAACGAGCGGGAGTGGAAAATAGGGCACGTGTCAACAAATGATAAACATTTTACATTTTTGCCCAATTTGTTTTCTTTGTACGCTTGATGAGGTCAGTAATGAATCTAATCTATGAAGTGCCCCTCTCCACTGACAACAAGTAATAAGTCTTTGGCAAGGAGCACTGCACGAATAAGGTGGGTCTTCCTCAGTGAGGATTGTGATAAATGAGAGCTATTATCGCTGATGCATGTGATTTTGTGATGCGAACTCACCTGACAAACATGGTCCTAAGCTCGATCTTGTGTTATGCCGCTAAAATTACACGAGGAGACGTTCAGTGCATCGCTTGGCTCAACATTAGCAAGGGACATAGAAATATTATGCAGTAATTAGAGTTGGATTTTAGCCACAGGAGTCCAGGTGTGCGTTTTCACAAGATAGCACATTGTTCTCTGGCATATGCACTAATCTTCTGAAGATTGAAGAGCGTTATGAGGGTCAAAGCTGGGCCCTAATGTGTCTCATTGTTTAGGGTTAGGGGTTAGATTTAACATTAAGGTGTCTTTGTGAAGCTAGAAAGACGTACACTGTGTGTGGCCTTGTATTTGATGCAGTGTAAAAACATCGTCTTTCTGACATATACTATACCATGGAGCCCAAAGCATGCGCCTTATAAGAAGAAGTGCTGTTTTTGGGTTATGGGTTAGCTTTCAGAGTAAGGTGTGAATTGAGTTTGCCACAGATACAGTGCTGAAGAGGGTCTTTTCTTGAGCTAAGTGGAAGAGTGATGTTCTGAAGGGAAACAGAAAAAAAGGGTAGCAAGTTGATATCCTCAGTCTTAGATCTGAGAAATAACCCAATACAAGAGTATAACGACATCAGAGCAAGCCAAAAATCCCAACCAAAAAGTCAGTGCTCGAGGGAAAGCAAGAGTTGAACAACAAAAGAATCCTGCGCTCACAGACTGGTGAGGGCAATGCTGAAACACACAAGACAAGCAGAAACGTGATTATCTACTTGGTACAAACACATGAACAAAGTCCAAAGGGGACGAGAGGCTGAGGAGAAAACACACCAAGGCTCTTTAGATGCGAACAAAACAGTGATGGAGTGCTGAAACCAAATGCTACGGATGATCTGGCAGCGAGCAAACACGACAGAGAGCTTAACAGTTAGCCAGAAGATGCAACTGATGAGTTACTCGCCTATCAGGGCTCAGCGCTGCAGCATGTAGTGCTAAAACATGCTTGGAGCGAAGCATTATTAAACTGTAATATGCCCGGAAACACAGCAAAGGTTGAAAAAAACAACTCAATCCTGGGAAAAACAAAATCCTTTTGGAGATTACAAAAGTCTTGACAATGATATGAAGGTCCAGCCTGCAGCATGGCAACAACCTTACATATAAACACAGATGTATAATGGAATGATTTAGATCAAAGCATAATTGTGCTATTACCAGGATGAATATTTGCATAAGAGTATCAGAGTGAAGGTGTTGAGTGAAAATACATACCAGCATTTTCAGGTTTTTTTCTTGTAAAAAAAAAAAAGTGTATAAATGTTCCACTGCACATTTATACTCTATTTTGTGTTGGTCTTGTAAAATTCCAATAAAATACATATTGTTGCAACATGACAAATGTGAAAACGCTAATGCACTGCATGTTGTTCTCTGCCTTGATACTCATTTAGTCAAATTTTGCTTTATTTTCCTTTCGCCTTCCCTAAATTTCATGTTAAATGTGAGACATTCAACTCTTTCTTTACCTGTTGAAGTCTGAACGCTGTTTCCGAGCCTCCACTGTAAACACGCGTCAACATTTGAAGAATTTGTCTCCCCTGAGCTGTATTTATCTAATTCAGCACAAACAGGCACAATCATAATTGTCTTGACAGTCATGCGGTGAAAAGAGGCTGACTAGTTAGTGTGGGTGGACACATCGTCCCGCCGTCAAGGTCCTTCTGTCCTTAGCCTACATCCCCCGGACACAGTTGATCCTGTTGTCGGAGCTGATTAACATTTCAGAACACAGCAAACCGCAGCTCAAATTGTACAACGGCCCTCATTTAACAAATACAGGCTGCAAAAACGTGCAAAAACACTGTTTAAGACTGACAGGAAGCGTGTTGGTGCAAAATGCCAGGCTTTGTAAGCTGCTAACAAAACGTGCAGTGTGGAAGAACCGATGCATGAGTCTTTGAAATGTAGACTAAATTTGTATTTTTGATTGTGTCATGCTTATTTTTGGGACAGATTCCAGCTGAGCAATTCTGGGGTTGGCAAATGACTTCCTCATTAATGCAATAATCTTTTTCTTGGTTGGTGGTCTTCAACATTGTGGGTAAGAAACTGCTCCACAAAACTTTGTAATCTTTTGCATTTCAAACCGGCAAATAATTAAGAGACGCAAAACTTTTGGAACAAACACAAATGCATTAAAAAGTCCCGATCCACTTTACATGTTTCATCCAAAAGAAGCACAGACAATATTAGGACGTCTACAACAGAGGAATTACTGCAAAAGGAGATATTTTATATCTCCACTGTAACAAGCAGAATGTTAACAATTACATGTGACAGAACAACTGCAGCATTCAGCTAGAATAGATTAAATGCATTCTGCTGTCAGATGTAATATTCAGGAGTATCATGTAGTCTACAAAGCGTAAAACACTACTAAAACATGCAGGAAACAAATTTGTTCTCTGAAGGCGCTTCACACCGTGCTCTGGGTGCACAACATCACTGTGAGCAGTTCGGTGTTGTGGAAAAAGTCAAGGATCTTAAAATTCAGATAAAAAGTCATAAATAAAATTATCTGCAGAATTTTGTGCTGTGAATCTTTTGCAGAGGCATTTCACAAAATGTAGTTGCTGTATTGCCCACAAGCAAACATGAACAAAAAAACAGGAGCGTGGGAGAAGGAAACGTTGCATAAGGTCAATATTGGTGTGTTTTGTCTAAAATGCAAAACTGAACAGAAAACCTACATATAAAATCAACTCTACTGTGAAACATGGTGGAGCAGGCATCATGCTGTGGGGGATGCTTTTCTTCCACAGTGTCAGTGTCGTGACCCTTTACTGTTTGTGAGTACGCACCTATTCACAAGTTTCATCCTGTGTCGCAGAGCTTCCAACGTCTCACGCCTCACTGCAGTTGCACTCGTCAGTCTGCAGGGGGGGGATTTAAGGAGCTGTCGGCGGTCAGGAGAAGACTCGGTCTTCCCACGTTGGTGATAGAGTCGAGCCTCCTAGAGTCTCTGTGATCATTTATTCATGCTTCTAACTCCCAGGTTGGCTTTATCGCTGCTTCCTTGGTTCAAAGTTGGATTCCTCGAATATTCGCCTCCTTCAAGTATACCTTCGTGGAAGAACTAACTAATTCACACGATCGTCCTGAGCAGCCCAGGAGACATCGTCAGGAAACCTAAACCTGCCTGCATTACTTCACCTCATGCCTCTCCTTGTGACTGCTTTTTATTTTTCTGCTTGTTATAAGCACAACCTCCAGTTTTCAAGTTCATATTCTCCTTTCTGTGTTAACCCTCTTCTAACAGATCCTCTAATCTTCTGCAATAAAGAGTGTCTGATTAATGGACCCTGTTTTCATGCCACTGATATTGTAAATAAACTGCTCAATATTCTATGAGTCTCCTCTGCATGTGGTTTGGGAAACCGAACATGAATGTAAATGTCAGAGCTAATGGAAGTCCTGGGAGAAAATTCGATCCAACTGGAAAATGTTGGATCATTTCCGAGCGTACTGCACGGAGCAGCACGCTCCGTGCAAATGTCCCCTGACATTTCCTTGTCAGTAGAAATGGACACAAATGCTTTTTCCTTTCCTCAAAAATCCTCTCATTTTACTGTTGCAACCCTGAAAGTCTTAGTTATCCAACAATCTTAATTACAGACAACGAACAGCCACATTTCCCAGGAAGCCAGGACACATTTAATATTAGAAATATTCAGCAAAGCACAAATGTTCTGAAAAACTGTCGTGGTGTGCTTTAGATCATTGTGCTGCTTCACAGCCCGAGTGCACTTCAGCTTAAGGTCAGAAAAAGATGGCTGGTAGAGAGCAGGATTTATGGCTTCGCTGATCAGAACGAGCCATCTAGGTCCTGAAGCAGTTAAGCAGTCCTGGATCATAACCCTTCCAACTCTGTAATGTCTTTTTTTTTTCCTGAAGTGCTCTGTTAGTTCCATATAACAGGAAGCAAACCTTTCATAAAGTTCTACTTCTTTATTATTAGTCTACTAAATGTTTTCTCAAAAAATCTTGGGGCTCATAAAGATTGCTTGAATTCTCCTGTGGAGGCCATCTTTGCCCTGTCTCTTGTTGAATGATGGGAACTGACTAACTGAGGCTTATTGGGGTCAAGATGCTTTGTTTATGGCCCTTGGATGAAACATGGACGCACCCTTGTGGTAATTCTGGTGAGCTGACCACTCCTGGGAAGGTTATCAACTATCCAATGTTTTCTGTCACAGCATAAAGACAAAATAACACTCCAAACAAATCAGACAAAATGTTCCTGTGGAGTATAAAGCAGGGGATGGATACAAAAAAAAATACTATAAAGCACCGATACATCCCCTGAAGTTCAGTCAATTGCACCATCAAGAAATGAAAGGAAGATGGTCCGTGTGTAAATCTGCCAAGATCAGGCTGTCCTCACAGAGAGACGGACACCAGAGACACCAGGAAGCTTCAGTTGCTGGTTTGGGAAAGATTCTGCAAACAACAACTGTTGCCCGGGTTCTTCACCAATTACAGCTGTATTGGAGAGAGGCAATGAGAAAGCCACTATTGTAGATGTAAGTTAGATCAGAGTTTGCTGAAAGACATTTCTTTAGTCTGATAAGACCAAAAATGGAGCTTTTTCAACCATCAGACAGCATGTTATGTTTGGAGGACATCCAAAACTACACATGACCACAAATGCACTATGGTAATTGTTTGTGGCAATTTTCGTCAAAAAAGACCAATTTTGTTGCTCGTGACAGATTTGTGAAAGAGCAAAACAGTTTCACAAACACTGCAGAGGTTGAAAGGCTCATCTTAAGACTTGAACTTGAATTATATCGAAACTATATTTAACTATAGCATGTAACTATTTCTGTTATAAATTGCCAGCTGCATCTTTTAAGGAAGGCTGGTGAGTGTTGCTATGTGTGTGTGTGTGTGTGTGTGTGTGTGTGTGTGTGTGGTGGGGGTGTGTGTGTGGGGGTGTGTGTGTGTGTGTGTGCGTGTGTGCGTGTGAATTTCATATTTATACATACCCTCCCTATAATGCGTTTCACGGTCTCGCTGCTTCATAGAAATATATATAGAGATAATATATCTATATATATAGATATATATATATATATAGAGATATATATACAGATAGATATACATATATATCTATATCTATATATATATAGATATACATATATATCTATATATATATATATATAGATATACATATATATCTATATATCTATCTATATATCTATCTATATAGCCTATATATATATATGTGTGTGTGTGTGTATAAATTTCATATTTATACACACAGTGAACCCTCCCTATGAAGCGTTTTTCGGTCTCGCTGCTTCACGGATTTTAATCATTCAATGTGTTCTGCATTCTGATTGGCTAAACAGTCTCTTCGCTTCTTCTCTACATGTGTGTCAATAACGTTGCGTTTTAAAATGAACGCGTATGTAAAACATTTTGCCAAATTTAAGTTTGCAAAGAAAAAAAACTACCAATCAATATATAACTCACCTGCATCACGGGCTTTGGAAGAAAAAACCGCGACAGACCGGAGACACGATGCAGCTGCAACACGCGAGTCACTATTCGTCCTACTGCACTTTGTATTTTGTTTTCATAATCATTTTTCATTTTCTCCCGTTCTAATCCGATGACTCGGGTCGCGGTGGTTCGGTGCTGATCTTCGCAATTTGAAGCCTTCGGTTCGTATTGATTATTAAGATTATCATTTTACAGCACGTTTATTCAGTACTTTTATTTGTTAAACAAACGCTTGCGTCTGTAAAAAGGTTTTGTTTCATAATATCCATTATAAAATACTCCATAATGAATATCGCGGATTTCGCCTTTCGCAGGTTCTTTTAGGAACTAAACGAGGGTTCGCTGTTCGCTATTTATATGTATATATATATGTATATATATATATATATATATATATATATATATATGTCCTCCCTCCGTGTCCTCGCCTCCTAGTTGTCCTCCCTCCATGTCCTCGGCTCCTAGTGGTCCTCCCTCCGAGTCCTCGTCTCCGAGTGGTCCTCCCTCCGAGTGGTCCTCCCTCCGGGTGGTCCTCCAGTGGTCCTCCCTCCGAGTGGTCCTCCCTCCGGTGGTCCTCCCCTCCGAGTGGTCCTCCCTCCGTGTCCTCGGCTCCTAGTGGTCCTCCCTCCGAGTGGTCCTCCCTCCGAGTGGTCCTCTGAGTGGTCCTCCATGTCCCATAAATGTCAGGTCTTCTGGGATCTTTTTCTTCTTGTTGTTGTTACATTTTCTCATAAATGAAAATGAATCCGTTCTTGGCAATGTCTTCAGTGCAGACACTGATGTCCACACTGAAGACCTGCTGGTTTGTGGCCTTGGTCATTTGCCCCCCTTTGACTAAATAGGTGTAGAAGTGGGCCGGCTCTGATCCCTCACAAACGACAGAGGACAAGTGGTACCTTTCAGTACCACCGCATTTGGAAGGCACATCCACAACCCGACTGGAAACTATCCGGTGTTTCCGGGTCAGCCTGTGGACAAAAAACACCAGGACCTTATTGTTGGTAAGGCAGTGTTTTCTCTCCAAGGCCGACCCGCACACCGAACAACGGAGGTTTCCCCGCACTTCCAGCCAGTAATACAAGAGTGTTGCAACACTGGCTGAAAATCTCACCGGTGGTAGGGAGAGCAGGGAGCCGTTGTTCAGTAGCTCCAGAAACATAGTGCCACAGACAGAGCAAGAGTTGTTGTTATACAACTCTCTGTCTGTGGCACAGCCGAAAGCGTCCAGCCAGACCATGGATGACTCCAACAAACATTTTATATCGAAGTCCCTCCCCGTGTCTGATGGCTGACACCTCTCCCTCAGCTCCATCAGAACAGGGGAAAGGTCCTCCTGACAAAAATGCTTGTTGGGGTCATGGAGCGCAGAGAGGATGAGCCTCGTCCAACTGGGGATGGACGAAGCCTCCAGAAAGTCCCTTTCCTGAGCGAGACACCTCCGTGTGACGCCCAGGTTCAGGACGCTCTGGAGAGCAGCGTCCACCCAGCTGTAGCGGAGTCCATCCTCTGCTACTCCATGGCCTATCAATGCCGTCCTCTGTGTCTCTGAGTGATCCGAGCCGACTCCATCTTCTTTCGTGTCTGGGGGACAATCGATCTCAAGGCCAACAGAAATTCTCGCAGTCAGAATATCTTCCTTGTCCAGGGAACATCTTAAAGGAAACGTCCTTGTGTAGGTGGTGTGGAGAGGAGTATTCACGGGAAGGACCAGCGATGGGACCAGCGAAACCAAAGCTCTTTCAGTGGCTTCAGCCACAGCTTTGGCCGCGAGGTCAGTCGCAGACAAGTCTTCCCCAGCCGGGGGAGACTTCTCTGCAACCATGTCCTCGCCCTCCTGTTCCACCGTCTTTGAACAAACTTCCCCCGCTGGGTCAGTTTGTTCACGGACAGTCGGAACCCCCTCAGGACTGTCTCGCTCAGAGTCCATCACACCTGTTGCCTCCTGTTGCTCAGAGGCGGTCGTGTCGTCCTCTGTGCGGACGGTCCCTGAGGGGGTGGAGGCCGCGGTCCCACTCACACCCACTTCGCAACAAACCTCCCCCTCCGGGTCGGTTTGTTTTGTGCCAGTGGGTGTTGGACCCTCCCAGAACAAATCCTCCTCTCCACGTTGATGTTCGTTTCCTTTGGAGTCCTTGCTTTCTTCTTCCTCCTTCCCGGCAAAGTAATGGTCCGTTATCTTCTTCATGCCGGTTGTAACGGCGTAGCCGATGCCCCAGCCAAGGGGGATAAGCAAAGGGATAAGCAAAGGGATAAGCAAAGGGACAAGCGCTTTTGCTACACCGAACATGATTTTGTTGAAGAACACTGATGCTGCATGAACTGTCTTGATCTGGCTGATGCTTTCAGACTCGGTCATTTAAGCATCAGAACCTCTTTGATCTATTGTGATGTAAATAATGTCATCTATGACCTCATCAGTGAGCTCACTGGACTTCAGCCGCAACGTCTTGCTTCTGATCGTTTCCATAGCAACGATCAGATCAGTTCTGCATAACTCAAGCTGACATAAATACTTAAATAAAAAGTAATATTTTTTATTTATTAACATGAGATTAATAGATTTGTACATGATATAATTTTTGCATTTGGTCTTAAACTATTTATCCACTATTGTTTTTAATTATTATTCATTTATCATGATTATTCATGTATTATTCATTACACAGTGCGAGGAACAGTCTGTGACTTATTAAATGTTTTTTTCTTTTTTTTTTTTTTTTTTTTTCGCAGACAATTTAATGCTGTGACTATTTTACCAAACATAGGAAACAAAAGCAGAAGAGCGATCTAGGTATGAACTTATACATCCTTTTATTGAGGTCCAGAACCCAGAAGTTCTTGGTTTGGGTCGTTCGGGTAACTTTGGGGGTGAAAGATGAAAGTGCTTCATGATTGTATTTTCAGAGGCAGATTTCAAGAGTTTGGGTCATGTGCTATTCTGAGATGTAGACGTGTGTAGGAATTCCCACGATGTCAGTAAAACCGAGTAGCATGCCTTAGTAGGTGTGTGCGTGCGTGTGTGTGTGTGTGAGTTTTGTTTTTGTTTTTGGTTTTTTGGAGCCTATATTGAACAGAGTTAATGACAGAAACATCCCTCAAACTGCAATCACACCCCACGGCTTCCTCTTTGAGAAATGAACAGAGTGCTAAACTGAATGAAGGTAAATGTAGTGCGTAATCACTCTGGATTCGGTGTGGACTAGAGCTAATGTCCGAACAGGAACCGGTCCATCCACGAGGATGTTTTCCATTCTTCTGTCGTCTTTATAATTCGTGTTGTTGGAGAGGATGCCAATGTAGAAAAGGGAGGAATAGCAATGTTTAACACAATACAGGGTTCTGTTTCTCCAGAATTTACGTCAGACTGCAGATGTCTGAGAGAATCACAGTATGTGTTCTCTCAACTTGGCATGATAATAAGTTATAAAACCAGTTTTAGTTAACTTATTGCACACAACATTTTGAGTTTATGACAGCTTCTTTCATAAATAGCCCCCCAATGGACAGGAGAACTGCACATTCCTCCCGCAGTACGCTCTGTGCAACACTGAGAAAAACAAGACAGGACAGAGAAAATGGGAAAAATGGTAGAAATGAGAAGGAAAATATTGGGAGGGGGTTGGTAGGTCTGCAGAGAAGCAGGTCTCTGGGAGCCGCCAGGGGACAGATTGAGGAGAAAAGCCGGTATTGTTTTCCTTTCTCTTTGATTTTGTGCCCTCAGCAACAACACCGTGCAAACACATACGCTACACTCACATACAGTGAGAGGAACATGTAGGTTTGGTCTGTCTGCAATATTTATATATACCTGTCCATCTGCGATTACAAAATTAGACGCACATTTCCCGTCACATTTTTAAGTAATTCTGATAAAATAAGAAATGAGTCTCAGCATTTTTTGTTGTGTAGTGTTAAACAAATAATCTGCATCGTTAGTAGCTCTGATAAAGTCCAGCATATATGCCAAAATAAACTGGTATCACCTGAAATCTTACACCCATTAAATACACAGTATACTACCCTACAAACTTATCAGCGGCCCATAAACCTTTTAGCTTTTTATTGTGTTACAATCACAAACTTTTGTATGTTTTAGTTGGGATTTTTGTGTGAAAGACCAAATCAGAGTAATGCATGTTTGCAAAGAGGAAGAAAAAAAAAAAGATTAATGGGTTCCAACATTTTCCTGATAATAATTAGCATTTTTGTTCTTTTCACTGCATTCTGAATCGAGCTGTAGATAACTTCATCACTGCTGCTTTCTCCACCTACACAGCTCTAAATGGCCACAGACTGAGAAATGTCAAAGCCGACTTTGAGAAAAAGCAAATGTCAGAGCAGTGAATGTATGTGTGCACCAGAAACAGTAAATAAAACTAAAAAGCTGCAGACCTGTGACGCCTAGAGAGTCATTAGATGATTTCATGTTGAAGTGCCTAACATTTGTATAAACAAACTCAGCTGAATCCAGATCCAGTAAAAGCCAGTTTAAAAGAAAAAAAAAATAGTGTTTTTTTTTTTGTTTTTTTTTTTTTAACAGATTTATTCATTAAATCCCATCCCTCTAAAGTGTCTTATATGTCAGAGGTACTGAAGAAACAGAAAGCTACATCTAAAGAATCCAGACGCATTTCATCTCCGCATGTGAAGGCCAGGCAGAGTTTGAGGGATGCCGGGCATGAAAACCGGAGGCTCTGCTTTTTAAATGTCAGTCACACACTCCGGAGCAAGATCAGCCTTCCCTGTTGGCCCTCCTCACTCCTTCCTCGTCTTTGCTTGTTGTGTTGTCAGGTGGAGGAGGTGAGTGCTCAGGGATGGGCTACATGCGTTAGCGGGATGATTGGGAATTCAATGAGAGAACATCATAACCAAGAAGAAGAGAGATGGACTGTAAACCCCAGGCTGCACTGGGAAACGTCTGTATGTTTGTGGAGAGGTGTGGTTTGCATTCAGCTGGGCAAATGCAATATCTGCAGGAGTTGTCATAATGCAGGTGCACATTTGTTTATTTGGTTTGGTTTGCATGCATTGGAGGTGAAGCGTTTCTGTTCTGACTGTGCATTATAGAAAATGTATCATTCTTTTAAGGGAATTCATGCACCACTGTTTATTATCTGTATTCTACACCACTGTCTATATAAGGTCTGCATAGATATTCAGATTTTAAATATGTAAAAAAAATAATTGAATAAAAAATCTATTTAGTTTCTAAACAAACTGAATGCAGTTTGCAGAACTACAGTATTACATTACATGTTGTATTACTATTTAAAAGTACAAGTCCTCCAACACGAGAGCGTAAATGTTTCAGGGTTTTGAGGCGGAGCCCTGCGTTCTTTCTGACTCAGTCTGTCAAAAAGATCCGAGCATCGCAGGCCGACTGAATCCTGCTGCAGCCAGCTCTTCTATCTCTATGTTTCATGAAGATGATGTGATGACACAACAACAGCCGCTCCAACCACAGAATGTTAAACCCGCGTCAAGACGCTCCCTGCTGCTGTCAGAAATTCTCTGATGTCTCAATGAACACTGAAAATGTGGCGGCTTCATGCAGTGTTTTCAGTCGCTCTGCCCGTTTCTTTGTCTGTTCGAAGGGAAAACAATAATAAATCTGCGAAGTAAAACTTTTTAATAAAACTGTTACTCTCCATCTAAAATCCTATTAATAATTCAAACCCCAAGCTGGTCTGTTGACTGAGGCGCCGCTCCAGAATAATCCCTCTGCGGTTTCAGCACTATATATTGGGTCTTGGTTGCAGGTAATGTAGAAGATTTATATGTTTAAAAGCTCTTCTGCATTCCACTGTGACCTTAATTAGCCTTTTGGTTTCATAGAAATTATGTTTTTTTTTTTTTTTTAAGTGATCTAAACAGTAAGCAAAGAAAAATACATGAATAAGTGCATAAACAAATGATAACAATATTCCCAAGCAACGTTCAAGTTAGTAAACAATGAATCATACAGTTATAAAAAGCTTAAAAATAATAATTAATTTATTCTGCAATGCAACGTGGTCAAAAAAAACAAAACAATTGGTGGCCACCCTTGTGTTTAGATAGCTTGCATCAGTCCACCGACAATGCAGAGAAAAAACAACGTATTCAAGCATCTTAATGTAAAGTGTGTTGAATGCACATTTTTGAAGCTCACATTTCACTGATTTATGCTGTATAATCATGCAATATAATTACATATTTACATACCCAGAGCACATATGGTTTATCAAATGGCATTTGTATTATTTTTTAATTGTCTTATTTAGTTTTGAGCGATTGTTTTTTATTTTTTATTTTTTTATTTTGTTGGGATCAAGAACAATTCTGACTCTCGACTTGTCTTGCCGTGGTGCAAAGCCATGTCCCAGCTGTCACTCCTCAGCCATGTGTAACGGACACAAGCGAACAGTCGAGGGCTGCTCCGTCTCTGAAAGCAAGCCATCGATCATAATATGGCACCACAAATTTCCTGGAAGACAGAGATAAACTGATGCGGATAGCAGGCGCCGTGGAGCCAGTGCAGGACTGTGTGTTTTCGAAAGTGACTCTTTAAAACGAGAGAGGACAGTTAAAACCTGCAGAAAGTGACCTCAGAGGTGTAAAAGAGACAGCTGCCACCTAAATGCTTTCAAAATGCTTCCTTCCTCTGATTGGTCAGAGTTCTTCATCCTGCTCGTCTGGCTGGTGGCGTGCCGGTAAAAAAGCAAATGTGACTAAAGTGGAAAGTTCAGATGAAAAATAAAACCAACGGGGAATACAAAGAGAGGGAGCGACTAAATGTTTCAGGTTTCTAAACACCGAGGTTCTGTGGGATTAGAAGCCTATTGATAATCCATTTCTTTCTTCTTATCACTTCCCCAGCCTATCTTCCCTCCGCAGCTCCCCCACCACCTCACCTGCCTTTCCTCGACTCATCTCTGCACCTCTAGGCTTCCTGTAATCTCAGCACCCCGCCCCGGGTCTTGAAGAAAAGTTCAATCTTTGCATTTTCATTGTCGTTGCCCAGGCCGACGGTTGCACCTTATGAAAGTTTCATCTCCCCCATTCCCTTTTCTCTCGCATTACGCCTGCATCGATAGCGGGATCCGGCTCCCCAGGTGAAGAATGATGATGAGAGAACGCGAGGAAAGCAGCAGAGGCTTGTCGTGCAGGGCTCAGTGTGACTTATGCTTGGGGGTGACTGACATCAGACAATGTGGAAGGAAAAACTTTGAATCGCCTTCATATCTGCCATGTAGCCCTAGGCAAAGCGTGCTGTCTCTCTGATTTGATTTTTTTTTTTATTTTTGTTTCCCTTGTACAAAACCCTTTGGGCAAATCCCTCAAGTGGACAGCAGTGGACTAATCAGCTATACAGCTCAAATCACTGATGTGACTTCATGCGTTCAAACAGAAGCTCTTTGTCTTACTCTCACACATACCATAGGAATGTATTTAAGTAACATGGCTCCATAGGCACAAGTGTGATGCAACAGTGAAACACGAGGGGTAGGCAATCTTGGAGAGGATGGCTTCAAGTCCCGATTTAAGTAGGGAAAGAGTGTCAACGTTAGAAATGTTACGGAGTTTGGGAGCATATCCCCATGGTGCTGGGATCGGTGAGCTGGACGGCAGAGGAGGATCTGTGGAAGCGCGAGGCGATGGCACCATGATGAAGATCGGACAAGTAAGGGGGTCAGAGGCTGCGGATGACCTTGAATGAAAGCAGAAGAATTTAGCAGCAGAATTTAGGATTTGACCAGGAGCCAATGAAGCTGCTGTAAAACTGGAGCGATGCGATGAAAATTAATGAAGACGTTCCGGTGATAATCTGAGCAGCTGAGTTCTGGACCATTTGGAGTTTATGGAGGGATCTTTGAGGGAGACCAAAAAGAAGAGAATTGCGATCATCAATGTGGGAGGTAACAAGGCTAGGGACAGGAGTTAAAGCAGCGTGAGGGGAAAAGGAGGGACGGAGACGATTAATGTTGCGTAGATGGAAATATGCGCACTGGGTGATGTTATTTTTGGAGAGGCCCTGCTAGAACAAAATGTATTCTGACTTACACTTACCAGTCAGTTTTTCAAGTACACCTCTGCAGGTTTTTTTCTTTTCTTCTTCTTTTCTTCAGTCACAAAATTGCAAGGGTAGAAATCAGAGCTCAATGGAACCAAATCCCTTGACGTAAACAAGAAACTGGCCTCAAATCAAAAGGGAAGCTGTTGGTAATTTAGCTTATTTTCAAATTGAAAACATCACTTAATAGAAACTTTCTTGTCAAAACATGACAGAAAAAAACAGGTCTATGTTCTTATTTTTTGCATGTTTCATTCTTGCATTGTATACAGTATTTTTCTGTATCATATGTTGGGTTTGCAAATCTCTGTTTTTAAAAAAAAAAGAAGAAAGAAAACAATCAGACAGCAGCAGTTGATCCAAAATGTTTCTGCTGGAGTCCTGTCCAACACCAGGGAAATGGGTCACATCACCTCCTGAAACACTCCTCTGGCTCAATGTGTGTAAATGGATCGATTTAAAAATTCAATTGATTGCTTTTGGTCTCTAAAGCATTAAATCATCTTTGGCCAAAATACTTTTCTGAGTCGAATATGAACTACGTAGACTCCTGAGTCGGAGGCTGCTCCCCCATTGTTCCCACACCAGAACTAAACAAGGAGTTTTTAGTTTCAATTTGGATTATAAAATTGGTTTCTCTTATGCAGGGGTTTTCAAAGCTTAAGCAACTTTTCAAAATGTCTTTTGCTGTCATTATATGTAAAGAGGTTCAGACAGCCTTTTGTATGAATGGGGCTACATAAAAAGTATTTGCTTGTTAACACAAACAGTAAATCACGTTGGAGCATCAATGCATCAAGGGATCAAGACGTGGTAAAGACAACTTGCTGAAGTTCAAATTGATCATCAGAAAGGGAAACAAAGAGGATTAAAGGGACTTTTTAAGCAAAGCTGATCTGAATATTTAAAACATTTCTTGATCCCCTAGAATTTTCACAGAAAGCCGTCCCTGGAGTTTATGCATAGACAATGCTGTGAAACAGAAAAAATATATTTTCTATCAGTGAGCAACAGTTGTGTTGAGAAAAGGAAATGGTGTTGAGGTGGTGGAGCAAAAACCACATGGAATCACAAAGCAGATGAACTAAAGCAACAGAAGATTGCAGAAGACTATTTCTGTCAACCAAGGCTTCAATTCTCATCATAGCACCAAAAACATGACAATAGCAAGAGGAAAATTTGACTTAACCTGATGAATCTCAAGTTTAGCTTGGACCGGGAGGGTGAAACATTGTGGCGTTGTGATGCTGAGCAGGATATTTTCTTTGGAAAATAAATACGCATAATTTACCACAGTTGACCTGAGTGTTGTTGCTGGTCATGTGTTGCCCACTAAGCTGATGTTGCTTACTTACAAATCCTCCTCGACAAACAATGGAAAGAGAAGAGAAGAAAAGCTGCACATAAATATTACTGAGTGAACATCAAATTACAGCGGACAACCAGACTTCAGTAGGAAACATTCCTTGTTGTATATCAGAGTGACAGCTGGGTTTCCTTATTGAGACAGACGGGGTTAGCTTATAATGAATCCTAAATGTCATTGCCGACTCGCTGTATGGCTTTCACTCCTGTCTTCCTGCCTCTCCACTTCTTTGTTTGCGGCTGTTCATGCTCTTGTCAAGCTGCTTCCTGCTCTCAATTTCTATTCCTCTCGTTCTAACTCTTTCTCAATTCACTCGATAAAATTATCTGTTCACCTGACAAAAACCGTGGAGGCACTTTTACCAAGACTTGTTTTTCTGTCCTTTTTTTTTTTTTTTTTTTTTCTTTGTTGATGGCATCAACTGAATATTTTTACATCCTGCCTCGGCAAAATATGAGGATATTATTGTGAAATGGCTTCTGTCTCCATTTGTCTTGACAAAAAAGTCATATCTCTCTAGATATGCCTGCAATTCATGTTCTTCAATGACAATGTGAAACAAATGTATGCAAAAATATGCATCTATTTCTGCCGCAACTTTTGTGAATATAATTAAAATAACATTATAGACCTATCTTGTGCGTTCTGTGAGGGTTTGTTTTGGTGTTTACGTTGGACTGCTGCTGAAATGTGACATCTGGAAGCTAATTTCTTTATAGTCATGCGCCAGACTCGTACCGTGAAATCATTATATTGTTTATCTCAACCCTTTGGTCTCGACATATCCCTCACTCATCCGACGTCTGTTCAAAGCGGTGAGACGCACCCTAAACAGGTCAGTGGTCCATCACAGACACATAGTAAATCAGTGCATCCGCCATTCAAACTGGCTGATCCTAGAATAGAGGGCACTTTCCACGATTGCCCTGTATTAACGCTGTTTCATGAACTCTCACCACCAATCCTGACCAGAATTATGTTACCGCTACTGTCATCGTAAGGAACTCTGTGTTGAAAGTTAATTTCTGTCCACACATACTATTTTGCATATTGGCCAAAAAGTTACACTTGCCCCTCATCAGACCAAAACTCCATCTTTCACGTGTTTCCCTACATATCCTGCCTTTTTTCTTACATTTCTTCCATCAGGACCAGATTTGTGAACTACACAGACAATAGCTGTCCCATTAATAAAATCCAAGGTTTTGGATATTTTTTTTTTATGTCCTAACCCCAACTTTCTCCCTGACCCGTCTGCTGCGTTTCTTTTTCTTCATGATGCAGATCTCTTAAAATATTTATCACGCCATTAAGGACTTCACATATTGTCACGTTTCATACTGGAATTAAGTTAAGCACTCTACAAATAAGGTAACTTCTCAAGGCAGGATTTATTTTGGTGTATCCAGGTAAAGGGGGATGAACAAACTGAGCCACAGTTTTCTGACTTTTTTAAAAAGAGAAGTAAAAAAAAGACAAATTGTAAAAAAAAAAAAAAAAACCTTAGGAGAGTTTAATTGCATTTTGGGGGGCTTTGTATACGAGTTGGTTATATTCTGAAAATAAGGTGACAAAAACCTCAATTTGTAGAAATTCTGCCGCTGCTTTTCTGAAATTCTTTGTAATCAGATGTTACGACTGAAGGCCACCGGATGCAGAAATGCATCAAAATACCTTGAAGCCTCAATCATTTCAACCTCTTATTGAGAGCAGATATTGACAGCCAATAGTAGGTGTGTTTATTTTGCCAAAGCTCTGGATCCCTGCGGCCGGGCCTGAGAGCCTCTCACAGCGAGAGCAGGGAGCAAGAAGAAAGGGTTTTGAACGAGGCAGGGAGGATGAGCGGGGGTGTTGGAGATGGATCAGGAAACAGTGAGTAATGCAACAGCGGGGAATGGATGAGTTCGTAGATAAGGAGAAGCTAAAACTGTGCGAGATATCAAGGGAGAGAGTGCGAGGGAGAGGAAGATGTTTGAGTGACCTGAAAGTGAGAAGCACGGTGAGAAGGGGGAAAAGGGTGGAGTGGGAGGAGGCAGGGGTAGCTGTGATGAGATAAAATGGGTCTGTCTGGGCTAGGAGAGATGGATTATAGTGTCTCTAGCTACCTGTGTGGGGGTCACCGTTAAACTGCCTGGGCCAGATAAGGGCTTGGAAAGAGCTTGAACGTGGGAAAACATTGACTGGTTACCTCATTGATTCAGTCAGGATGGAGCACAGAGCGGTGAGCAGAGTTCAGACCTGTGCAGCTGTTCATCAATGTGTCGAGACCTACAGCACCCACTAGGCCCCCACATCACCTCAGTTCATCCAACACGAAACCGTGCGGAGTGGGGCTGGACTGGCACACACTTGACATGCCACCTACCTACTAAGCCACAGGTGTTTGTTTGACCTCTTAACCATCATGATGACAACATGTACATGTTTTCGGTGTGACAGTTAAGGCATTAAATACTTAAAACCTCTAAAACATTTTTGGAGGTGGCCCTGCTCAGTGTTTTAGAATGAGTTGGGGATCCAAGTTCAAAAGTAATTACTCACCTTAAATCATCATATGTCTATTTCGGTCAAGGGAAGATTTGTCTGGGGCATTGAACAGGTGGCCCTTATCTTCTGTTTTGACCACAATAGTAGCTTCAGTAGGAGGAAAACCCAGACATCCCAAGATGATACCTATCAAGAAAGATTACGTCTAGTACCTCCAGTGAGCACTTTTGAAGAATAAGAAGGCATACTGATCAGATCCTGAAACAAGCTCCATGGGTTTAGCATTCCAGTGCATGACCATGAATGAAGACGCTTAAAACTTACTTTGCTGATTGGCATCTGTAGCTTCTGGGATCAATTGGACAAAGGATGTGGTGAGCTACACCTTCAGCTTCCATCCCTTTAGTTTTTAACCGAATCAGCAATAGTGCCAACAGAGGGAAGGCTGTGAAAAGATTTGCCTTAAAGATTGGAGGTACTGCTCAGCAAACAATACCTGGGCTGAAACTCAGTGCCAAGTCAAATAAAGTGATTTATCCAAAACCAAATCCAGAGACTGGTGACAGACCATAAAAGAGCCAGTGCTATTTGTCATAGGCCTAGTGTTTTACTGCAGTTTTTTATTTGTTGAACTGTTCACTGATCTGTTTCCGATATTTCCTGCCGCTCTGCCTGCACTCTAATCATCACCCCTGCATTGCATCAGTCTTTTATCAACCATAACTTATGCTCTGTATCCTCAATTTTTCCCTCACTCCATATCAAATGTATTTCTGTGTAGTGGGTTAGGTTCCTTGTTTCATCTTAGATCCCAGGTCTGATCAAAATGAAAAGTTTATTGTGTCTGGATTCATTTTCCCCATTATTAAATTTAAACAATTTTTAAATGATAAGCTGCGATAGCTTACATTTACAACGCAAAATCTGAAAAACTTTCTAAACAAACACACTGTGTAAGATCTTTTTTCTCAGTTCACTTACATCTCTTTCCTGCCATTTTTTCTTTTTAAATACAAAAAGTGAACTTTCTATGAGGTAAAATCCAACTCGTAAACATAAAAAAAACCCCTACAAAATGCCTCCAAGACAAATGCCCAGGTTTGTGTATGTACAGACAATAAACAGACTAAAAAGGCCTGTGCTCTCCAGGTAAATGCCTTTTATTTCTTGTTGTTCTGGGCCAACTCCTGTTCTGACATTTGTTTTGAGTGTGGTGGGAGGTAAACGCTGAGAGAGGAACAGCCAAGGGTAGGATGTCTATAATTACATATTGATTTCTCGGCGGCCACTGTTCAGCTAGCACCATGAAAGTGTAGAATAAATCACTTGGTCTGTATGAAAGCTAAGTATTTATTCTTTTTAATTCGGTTTATGGTGATCTTGATTCATGCCCCACAACCTCGGTCACGCCTCAGCACGGCTGCCCTCTTCATCACAGCAGACCACGGTACAAGGCTATGAGTCTGAGGCTGCACTTCCTAGCAGAAAAGTCCTTTGTATTTGTGGCTGCTTTGTGGATTAACAAGTTGAGCTCCATGGAAAGACAGAGATAAAAACACAATTTATTGATTACATCCGTACGGTAGTCACCTTTTAGGGCTTTACAGAGATAGAAAATGTAATGTAAAAATAAAAAAAATTAAAGAAATCCACCAGTGATAACTACTGCTTATTATTACGTAAACTTTAGGATGAGTTTGAATTTGTGAGCAACATTGTACGATAGATTGTGATTAAAATGGATCATTTCTATAACCCCATCATCAGTTTGAGGTGTTCTGTTAATGATAGTTATGGTCGTTTCTGGGACTGGGAGACTCGAAATAAAAAACATGAAACAAAGTGAGAACAGGAGAGCTCAGAATTTAGCAGAACATTTTGTGATGAATAATGACGATACGCATGGAAGGTCAAGCCCAGGCGCAACAAAATGATCTCCAAAAACACAGAAGCGATGGCAGCAAAGTCTTCAGCTCAAATGTGAGATCACAATTTAAGCTATTATTTGTTGACTTTTTCCAGTGAAGACTAATGGGGTCTGAGAGCATTAGTTTTGAGACAAAACTAACCGGTACCCTTTGGATGCATTTAAACGTTTGGCTTGCTGAGACCCGTCTACTTACAAGTGACCACAGAGGGGAATGACTTCTTATGACATAAACTTCATGCCAACACGCCAAAATGTCTGGCAACCTTTGGATAGAGAACTTCATTTCAACTTTAATCTCTAGTTCTGACCAGCATTGCATTAGCTAACAATGCAGCAGTTGTGCAAGATTCACTTTCATATATATAAAAGGTCTCTTCCATAACCCCGGAGCAGAAACGATATCAGGGAAGTGGCGATACCTGCTGGAGATGTGGCAGGTACGGTGCCAATCATTTCCATATTTTCCTGAACTGTCAAACCATCCTGCAATGTTGGTCTCAAATCCATCAACATTTACAGATGATTTAATGTAACACATTTTTTTTTGTAACAGGCTGGTCGACAAACTGAACTATAATGATCAAAAACTTCTGTACATTTTGCTGGCGGGGAGCAAAAAGGCCCTCACAAGAAAACGGCTTAAACGGGAACCTCCAACAACTGAGGACTGGATTAACGTAATAAAAGAGATTTATGTATTAGCGAGATTTTCTTTTTGCATTAATGTGCAGAGGGAGACTTTTTACAAGATATGGTCAACATAATATGTCAGAACTGTTATGCCTGATTTTTTTGTAAAATTTGCCATCATTCAGATTGATGTTTTGATTTGATATGTGACATCAATGATTGTTGGTACTCAGGCCACTTCCATTTAAGCTCTGGTTGCTTTTTTGTTGTTTTGTTTTGGGTTTTTTTTTTTTTTGTCGAGAAAGAAATGTGAAAACAGAGTGTAAAAATGAGAGCCGAATCACAGTAATTATATCATTGTAATGTAATGTGCTTTCTCAATAAAAATGTCAATAATAATAAAAAAAAGGTCTCTTCTACAGTTAGTTTTTCACAACCTATCATTTGGCATTAACAAGTCAAAATACTAACTTACAAACTTAAACTGTCATGTTCATTGTGAATAATTTGCACCTTCTCTACTGACTCACGGGCTCAACTGAACAGTTTCCTCGTTAATCTGAATAGCTAACTAAGAGCATCCGATCACATTGAGGATGTCTCTGAGAAAACGGCATGACTATAACAGATTTAAATACAATCCGATTTTGCCTTACGACGGGGATTCTGTCAGACTTATGCTGTTATCTGACAAACAAAAAGATGCTTAGCATCAGTAGAGGCAGAAGACAGTCATGCCCCACCTTAATGAAAGACGCTGAAGAATGAGAAACTGACTGAACTCTTGAAGATTTCTGACGGATTTTATCACAAAAATAAGACGGATAAAAAGGTCCATCCACAGCATCTTTACATAATGTTGCCTGTGAATGATTCCCAGGCCTTCTGGCAGTTTCAGATGAAATGCCACATGCACAAAAGATAAATGCTGTTCAAATATGCATATTTTTGAAGCTTTTCTTTCTGTCTGGAGATATAAGCGCAGGGATGAGCAAATCCATCTTTGGTTTGACTTTGATGCTTTAATTTTAGCCCATTTCATCATAACTTAAAGGTCATGCCCACTGCTACAAGCCTAAAAGGGAGCTTTAAGTGATGGGGAGAAATTTGTGCTTTAAGCTTACATGTTAGCGAAAAAAAAAAAAGATTTATAATCTTCATCTGGCTGCGCTCTATCATAAAATGATCTAACCATTTTTAAATACAATACTGAATGACTATGTGAAATGACTGCTGATGCTGTCTCTGCCATTTTTCACGCAGTCGCTGTTTTCGATATTTTTCTCAAACAGCCCTAATACCCATAGATCCTTCAAGTTGTTGTTTAGGCCGCAGGTGGCCCAAACAACATCAAAACAGACAAAATGAGGCTTTGCAAGAAACTTTAACTTTAGTGGATCATTTCCTTTAGAATACATCAAAGAGATAACTGAGAGGGAAATATGCAATAGATGTGCTTCATGGGGAGACTCCACAGATGTTGCCTTTTTCTTTTTTCAGGTCATGCACAGCGTGACCTCCAGCATATTGTTTTTGAAACATCATAACATTTGTTTCTCTGAAGAATCGGAGTAAGACCATAAAGAGTTTTCCTTTCCCTGAGGTGACAAGTTCAAAATGACGAACCAATACTTTCAGGACAAGTTGAAACATTTTTTTTGCAAAGTAAATTATTGTAAAAACTGCATGTTTTGGTAGTTTTGATCTAAGTGATTTTTAAAACCTATTTTATAGTATTTTATTTGTGAAAGACTTGAGAGGATTTTTTTCCTGATATAGTGTGAGAGAACTGTTTTCCATTTGAAATGGATAGATGACGTGTTCAGAACTTCGACGTTCCTCCACATACAGCCTCTGTGAGCAGATTGTCCAATACCAGCTCAGGTGACTAGTTAGTATTTCTCTGATTTGGGAGACCAGAGAAATAAAGAAGGCGTTGTAGCACATTGCCGGTGTTTGACCTTCAGATGAAATTGGTGCTCATGTATTGGGTACGGTTGTTGATGTTGTCGGTCAGCGACATTTAAAGTCTTAATAGAAGTTCAACGGACCCCTGTTTCCCTCTGCTCCTTTCCCAGACAGACAAATCCGTCCATTCATCACACAAGAGAAAAAACTCTGACATCATGTTTACCCAGCAATACTAGTCCAAACTCCCTGAAGGTCACGATCTGAAAATTCCAGTAGAAGCACATTTTACTTAAAAACTAAAGATGAGAAATACCCAAACCAGAGAAGCTGCTTCTGCTTTGAAACCACAAACAGGATCAGAGACAAGTCCAACCCACACTGGGACCAAGATTTTGCCAAGAACGCAGATGCAACTCTTGATTTGGTCATTGAACCCCGAGAACAGTGTTTCTCAATTCCAGTCCTCACGCCCCCCTGCCCTGCATGTTTTAGCTATTTCCTTTCTGCCACACACCTGGATTGAATATTTGGGTGATTAACAGGCTTCTGCAGTACTTGATTGCCCTGCAATCATTTGAATCAGCTGCTCTGGAATAGAGGCACGTCTAAAACATGCAGAGCAGCGGCGCCTGAGGACTGGAACTGAGAAGCCCCAGAAGCATCTCAGATACCCTGTTCTACCGCAGCACCTCCCACAGAATGACTTGGAAGTTTTCAGATTCATAAAACACGTCTCAAAATTGGACAACCAAACTCTCATGACCTCTTCGGCATTTCCATGAGGGTGAAGGTCAAACACATATTACAAATTTGTTTTTCAGCTCCAGTGGCCTTTATTTGACAATGATCCAAAGGGAGAGCAGGCTGTGAGAGAAAGAGGGGAAGACATGCAGAAAAGGTCAACGGGTTGGGCCTCGAACCCGTGAGGACTGATGCCTCCGTCCCTGCGCCATCGTCACGCCCAGATGTTACAACTTAAAATAGATTTTACTTGAATTCTTCTTTGATTAAAGCTGATTTGAACTCAGGAAAACATTACAGCTACACACTTATTTGGCAGTGACTGAAATTAGTGTTAGATCTTGAAACTGAGCCCATTGCCACCATCATACCATTCACCTATTGATACCCCGGCAGTGACGCATGTTAATAGAAAGCTCTTAAAGCTCTGACAGAACCTATCAACTTGTTTGTGGAACTTCCTGCCATTCTTCTCTCTCTGGTGACATTTCAGGCAGTGCTCTTGGCATAAGCTGTCATGTTTTCATTCCCTCACTTTGATCAAGATGGAGCCACAGCGAGAGGCACCATTAACATGATTTATAGTTGTCATTGTGGTTGTTGTGGCTACCCAACTTTCAATGCTCTCACCTCTGTAAAAGCAGTTTGGATCCCCACTCCTGGCCCACTAATGCTTGCCACCGTCTGCACGTACACAACGGCGCACACGTGGAAACACACACATAGGCCATTTTCAGTCTGAAAAGCACAAAACACACCCACACAAGGGATTGCTCAGTGAAAGCAGCGCAGCTCTCCCTGGGCCAAGGAGCTTGTGTAACACACTTCATTTGACACATTCATCGTTCAGCTTGAGCTAAAAGCTCTGCACTCAAATACAAACTGAATTCATTTGCACCAAAACAAGGGAACAAAAGCCTTTCAATAGCTAACCAAAATGATGCTCATTGCCTCCATCTACTGCAGCTCGGCAAATGCGTGGGGTGAATGAGCTATGGGCTACGGGGGGAAGAAGAAGGGAAACAAAACCAATCCAGCAGAGCTCTCATAGTGCCTGATAGCTTTGACACCAGAAGCCATCCTTCAAACTCTTACTTGTGTCTCGAGCTGAGCTGCAGCTTCTCATTACTGTTTTAATCCAGTTGAAACAATCAAAGACTGGGGGAGGTTGACGCGGTGAGTTGCTGCATTCTGAGGGTGGCGTTTATCAAGTGCATCACCAGCCGACAGCCCAACACTTCACACATGACGAATAGAGGGATTCGAAGTGGATCGAATGTGTAATCTAGAAGGAGGTTTGGAGTAATCAGACTATCACCGTTTATGACAGTCAATCTGTCAGAGAGCGTGCATAGCTTCCAGCAACAAAGCTCTGCAGTCCCTTTTCCATCAAAGTGATGCTTGATCTGCCATGACTGTGTTAAACAAGTGTTGGCCAGTGCTCTTTACTTTTTTTTTAATACTAAATATGTTTTTTTTTTTTAAATCACTTTCAGCAGCACAACTGAGAAACGGTGTCATAAAAAAGGTATTTGCTCTGTTACACGTTTTATTTTTTCCATTTTGCCACAATAAAATGTTCTAGATCACCAATAAACAGCTTTCATTTTAAAAAATAAACACAATTCCCATAGTGACAGTCACACTGGCCTCAAGCTTCACTTGGGTTATCCAGGAGGACAATGATAGAAAGCACACCAAAATGTTCACCACTGAATTGTTAAAGGACAAAAAATATATATGGAGTAGAAAATGTATGTATGGACCTAAATGCAGTGAGATGCTGTTGCATGACCTTAAACAGGTCATTTAAGTTTGGAAAATCTTCAGTTTGGACTAAATCAGTCCTGAAAGACAGCAGTGATGTAAAACCACATTATTAGTCACCACAAACCCTTGGTGACAAGTGTTGCCTCCAATTATAACACAACCATATATCTGGAATATGAGGTAATTATTTATTTGGATAGTGTTTGTCTCTTGATAACTTAAATTATCATTTGAAAATTGTATTTCTGTAGCTGTCAGCTAGCTAAAGCTTCTTTGACATTAAAAATTGTTTGCAAAAACATTTAAAAAAATTAGTAAGAGATGGAATACTTTTTTTTTTTTTGCCGGAAAGCAAAATATAAAACTGTACATCAGCAAGTGTTCCACTTTGCAGTCCACTTCCGCGCAAGAAATCCACTTTAGCCACCCCCAAGAAATCCAATTTTTTAAAAATGTGCATCCAAACACCATTAGAGTTTATTGTTATTCTAAAGAAGCAGCCACTTGAACACCAAGCCATGCGTAGCCTAATGCCTTCGACTGCAATGGCCAGCTTGGAGCTCAACGCACTGTATAGGTTTTCTCATTTTATGAAGCGGCGCATTGACGTGGGAATGTGTAGGAGTGCTGCAAATTATGTTGCTGGAAGTAATGAAACATGATGGGAAACAAATGTTTAATTGATTTTCATGCCAAGTTATACAGCGTTTTACATTGTACTGAACTCAGTTGTGTCATAATCAGAATACATTAGCTTAACTTCTCCCATGCTCACATTTGTTTTACCAAGTAATGAACAATTTCAGTAGTTTGGTTTTAGATTAATTTGACATAATTTGATGTTGGACATTGATCTCTCCGCCCTTTATAAAATGCGCATTTGTGTAGTAATAGATATCAATCTGAAGATTGATATCTAATAAACCAATGTTATATTCAGTTGACAAAAACAATTTTTTTCAGTGTTTTCTGTGACGGCATCGATTTGAGAACTCACTGTATCCTTTTTCATTCTTGACACACAACAAATTAATTCAATGAAGGGAAATTGCAAAAAAAAAAAAAAAAGGCAAAAACTGAGCTTTTTTGATTGATTAGGTTGTTGGTGACATCTATAATGCTGATGTTAAATCGTAACGCATTTCCCCCCTCCTGTTTAGCAAGTGGGAGAATCTCACATCACGAGTGATCGATCGCCAGTCAACTTTGCTGGGTTTGAGCAGGAATCCAGCTCTCTCCCAGTCACAGAAATGGAGAAGCTGACGATCAAAAAAGCAACACAGTTAGAAAGCTACGGGCGCCTGTTCAGCAGCTAAAAATTGTAGCAGAGGTTTAAAATCTAAGGACTGTTAAACGTCCTATTTGTTTTTCTTTTTTATATATACAGACTCATATAAGTGTCGGAAAGTTTATTGTTTTGACTGGGCCCTTTAAAACAACCCGTTTTGCATTTGCTTTCTATTCATGAACCCTGTGAGTAAGGGAATCATTTTTATTTTTTGTTTTGTTTTTTTTTTTGCAAAGGAATTTTCACCCCAGTCAACAGCTTTATTTACACCTCCTTCAACTCCCATGGCAATTAAGGCCACAGCTCGAGGCAGCAGCAAGGACAAATGCTTGAGCGCGGCCTTGCTCCGTACGTCCATGTGTTTATGCATAGCTGAAAGTGGTATTCCTGATCTCTGAATTCCAAAAACGCCTGCATACACAAACACAGGGATGTTTTGAGTTGCAGAAATATCTGAGAGCTTGAAACGGAAGATGGGAAATTTTGGAATCAAGCTAATAAAACAAATGTTACTCATGTCCCTGAGCCCCAGCTGTAGGTCAACACCTCCCCACAGTCCTATCAGAACTTCACAATTAGTTGATTGAACCTTCCTCCAGAGAGCCATCTGTCTGGGCACACTCTGGAACTGATGTCCTCACCTGCCCAAGGCAATTAACTCCAAGTACGACTTTGCCCGCTCATGCACCACAACTCTCCTCCCATCTGAGTGGAAAAAGGTTGAACTACGTCGAAGTTGAAGAGGAGGCGGGAAGCGCGCTCCGGGCCCCTGGAGGATGATGGGTAATTACTTCCGTCAGATTTATACTTGCAGTCATGCGGAATCTTGGGTGACTGTCTTCAACCCTCGTGGCCACGAGAAGCAGAAGAGTTCTTCTCTTTTTTGGGGGATGGCCATCTCAGGTCAGCTGAGAACGCAGGGTGGGAAGCGAGGAGAGGGCAGCTGGTGGCGTGAAGAGAAGGTTAGATGATTAATTAGAGGAGCAGCTCAGGGTCAGCCTCCATTGTTGGGGTGAGGGGTCAAATGAATGCGGCATTGAGTGCCTCACCTGATGCATTGCTTCACCTCCCGTCCTCGGCTACGCAGGAAAGATGAAGTTGTAACTCAGGGCAGCGCAGTGGGAACAGACAAGAGCAGAGACAAGACGAGGACATTGGGGACAAGAAAAATAAAAAATAAAACATTTTTTAAATCTGTGGATTTGGAGTGTATCAGCTGACATTTCAATTAAACTGCCGTCACACAGGTGCCAAGAGGATTGTTGACTTCACATCTGGCACAGACACATTTTTCCACGCAAAAGGATTTAAATTACCTTAAGAAGTGTTGAAAATTTGCTCAGCCAAAGCGGGAAAAGAAGTGCCAGGGCACTCTGACAGAAAAAGAAATGCGTCCAGGAATGCAGGAGATGCCGCTGAAATGCGCGAGTTCGTTCAGCCTTAAAAAAATAAAATAAAAATTAAGATTTACCTTCACACATTAAGAAAGCAGGACACCGGAAAAAAAAAAACTGTTTAAATTTTACCAGAAAACATGAAGGAAATTTGATTAATTACATTTGGGTAAATTTATTAGATATAATGTATTTTTTTTTATGACTTATCAAAATGTTTCAGAAAAAAAATAAAGGTTACACCCTTGAATTACGTTTTGCAAATTAGACAAATTTTAAGTAATATATTTAATTATAAAAATTAGTGAGCTGGCTTCCACTTCAGTTTTTATATTGACTGAGGACACGATAAGGATTTTTTAGTATATTGAAGTTGCATTCAGTAAATCCAAGTTTAAACATTTACATACTTATAACAAAAACATCACACGTATTTTAAATGTTTTATTTATGAAAGTAATCTAAGATTCAATGGAGAGACAAAATTGCACAATTTATGCAGCCTGGTCGGCCTGTGCGTCGCTTTAACACACAGGCACCTGTACATGTATAAAAGCAATAGAAAACTTTTTCATGGCCCCTTTTCCGCCGTCATCCTCGGCAAGTACCCATTAAAAAGCCTCTGGCTACTAATCGCACTTTCAACTAAAATCAAGCAAAAACGATCTGACCTACTTTCTAGATGCAGGTAATAATTATATGACAACAGTGAAATGTCATTTTTAGATGATCGGTCGATCATTTAAGGTGAGATGAGACGGTGGGCTACGGAAATAGTGACACAACTCTTCCAGCAACACTACGCTGCATTTCATGCTTGTGGCTGATGGTAGTTTAGGAAGCAAAGTGTAATGCTACTGAGCATTACCTTGCATTTTTTGGGTTTTGTAAACGTCCTCCCAGGACGGTTCTCCCTCTCCGGCATTGAAGTTGGCCGGGGAGATGATAGATCTGTGAAGCCACACCCTGTCTCTCCTCCCAACGCCGTTTCTCTCCTTCCTGCCCGGGGCGAGTAAACCCTGAGAGCCGTGTGATGCCATAACGCTGTTTTTCATACCTTCTGTGTAAACATCTCTGACAGTCGTATATGTCTTTGGACCAACCCTTTATTATTTCTCATACTCTCTCTGACTTTCCCCTCTCTATCATAGGAAAATGTCGCTTTGTACATTGCTGCGAGGCGCTGATGTCCTTGAAGAAAACAATGAAGACGTACAGAATGCTAAAAACCACATGGCCATTTCATTGATAGCAGTGGTGAGCTATCAATCTCTGAAACAGATTGCCTATCAGTTGCACGGCTCTGTCCTCGACATGTCTTCTACCAGCACAGAGGTGACCTTTTAAAGATAATGCACGGCAAAGATGACGGCAAATTCTTCATTCAATTTAGAGTAAATTAGCTTTTACCCATTAGACAGAGGAGAAGCCTATCTCTAATACTTTGATAATTGCGATTATTACTATTACAGCAGATTATTCACATCACCACATTATTTAATACATTTTCCAGGAAGCTAATGAAGGCTTGAATTAAATGTAAAATAAATGATTAGGCTATGACCAGCGTTCCCATTGTTCCATCCTGCTTATCGAGCGCTTCATGTTGGCTTTTACAGCACAAGAAAGAGCAGCTGTGTCAATCCTCATTAATTCTCCTTGTGAATTAGAGGCAAAGTAGATGATAGGAAATTAATGTCTGCAAGGAGACACTTAAATTATTCAACAGCAACAGGATTACGATGGAATATCCCCACACTTTCTTCTTTTTCTATTCTTCCTTTTTCTTTCTAAGTCTTTCATGTACCTTCGTCTAATTTGATGCTCCTTACTTCGTTTCTATCATTTCAGCATAATAGATATTATATATTCAAATGAAATCCTGTGTAAAACTATTGTCGTCGTCTTGCTGTTACACATGTTTAGTCTTTGAATTATGTGACTATCACGAATATGATAAATGTTAGACGTTGACAAATATGGAGTTTTGTCAAATTTGTAAGAACAAAGATAAATTTGTTCATAAATGTGTGTTTGCATCTATGAAGTTAACACCAGGCAGCCACAAGGTCATAATATCCATATTCCACTTTTCCTATCAACATTAAGTGCCTGGTCCTAAAGCATTAAAAGTAGGTTATTTTGTCACTTCTGCCCTTCCGTAGATGTGAGTATATGTGCATGCATGGTTGTCTTTCCAGAGCGTCTCCGTGTTGCCCACTGATAAGCTGGCATCATGGAGACACATTGCATTTTTGTTGCCATCTATTATTCGATGTGTAAGGCCTTTTTTTTTTTTTTTTTTTTTTCCCATGTTTAGTTGTAATTATATCAGTTTTTAATCGTGTTCAACTTTTTTCACGTGACTGCGTATGTTAAATCTATATCTCTAAACATTTTCACCCCACTCTTTTAAAAGAGCAAAAATCAATTTTAGTGCAGACATCTGTTTACATTCAGCACATTGTGAAAACCAGATGTGTTTTCATAGCAGTCACATCTCACTGGCAAAGTAAATAAAGCTGGTCGTTTCAACAGGACTTAACCAGTCAAATACAGACAAAACCTTTTTTGACTGAATGACAATACTAGATGGTTCAGGTTACACGAAATAACTCACTCACTGATACAGCTAAAAAAAAAACAAAACACAAACATTAGACAAGATTATTAACTGAAGTAAATCAGATTCTACCTGTGTCTCAAATTGATGAACATCTTCACTTCAGCTCCTGATTTACTTGTTTTTTTGTTCTTTCTCTGAGGTTAATCTTCCTGTTACATCAAAGAGAAACAGAAATATCCCCCAGTGGTTGTCTTGATTCAAATCAAAACTACAGTAGATCATATGTTATTCTGAGACTTCTGGGGCTTGATGGGCTTTGAAGAAATCTGACAGTGTGAAGGGAATTACCTGGTTTCGACCTCGAGGGATTCAAGGGAGCTATTGAGATAAAAAAAAAGATATGTATATATATATATATATATATATATATATATATATATATATATATATATATATATATATATACTGATTTAAGGGTCTATATAGTGAATATTTAATTATCTTCGAAGGTTTTGTGGCCAAAGTCAAATGGGCTAACCAACAAAACTGCTATTCAGTTGACCTCTTGATTCTTCTGGTAAAAACCAGAAGAATCAGCAACATTTCTCTGTATGGTTATTTAATTTAAGATAAATAAATCATCATAGAGATAATTTTAATACTGGCCCCTAAACCACCCAAATTCCTAATTCTCCCATTAGTCAATTTACGGCAGATGTGGAAATTATACAAATCTCCGAACTATGTCTTTTATTTTTCAGTATTTCAATACTATTGCATGCAGGCTGTTGTAAGTATTTCAGATTTTTAAGATTCTCTGAAAGTGAAAACACTTGCATACAATTAGATGTAATTTTGCAGAGGGAGACAGACCGTAGGTTAATCTTATTCTCTCTTCACTTTTCAAAATCAGCTTTAAAGATATTACTGTAGCTATAATCAGCAAATCATACCAGGAAATGAAAACTATTCATGGTGTTCAAATCTGTTGTCCCTTTTTGCCAGGTTAAGAGTTTTATTTTGTAACCAGGTTGCTGTGTATTGCAGATTTCTGCCCAGGTCCCTCTTGAAAATGAGATCCAGATCTCAATGGGGTTTACCTGGTTAAATAAAGGAAATTAAATTAAAAAATGAAAAAGGAATCTCAAAAATGTTCAAAAAATATCAATGCCATCAAAGACAAGCACAACCGCTGTAATTTTTCTTTAAATCCAGCTGTGTGTGTGTACCTGAGAAATCATTCCTTTGCAGTAAAAGAGTGAGGCTAGGTGGCAGACAAGTCCAAAGGTTAGGAAGGTTGTCTTTCCACAGCCTTCACAACATCTCCAGTTTACTAAGATGCACCCAGACAGGGGTCAAGTCACCAGAAGATGACCCACGCAATATTTTGCAGACATACTTTATTTCCTCCAAGGAAATCTGAGAATCAGCCCAACAAAGATGAAATATTAGCCTGAGGATTTTGTTACAACTCTTCAACAATTTAAACAGAATAGGTTTATCTGGAGGCACTTGAGGAGTTTTCAAAAGCTTGTTCCTAAAAAAAAAAAAAATTTTTAAAGACATTCTTCCATGTTCACTTTAAGCACTCTTAGCAGAGAGCAGTATTTTTCTCTTTCCACCTCTAGACAATATTTCACAACCCACAGATCAGAGTGAGGAGGTCATAGCAACTGGACTGTTACACTCTCAACCATTCAAAATGTCCTTGTCTACAAAGGACTATTCAGCTTCTGTCTGTTTCTCCCTTGTTTGAAGAAAAGATAAGTACGGGTGGCTTCTTTGATCTGATCAGATTAGCAGCTTATATGGGTGCAAATGGGACAAAAACTGTGTGATGAATTCATCATCATTTCTCTTCGACAACAGTAGACATTTGATTTGCACAACATTGTACTAAAAATGGAATTCATCCTCTATTACTCTGAATAAGTTTCACTGATGCTTGATTTTCTAGCGTTAAATAAGTAAGCTTAAAGGTAGTATCTCTATCCAGCAAGAGTTTAAGACAGAAATATGTGCCTGTTTTGTGAACTACACACATACAGACACTCCTAGACACCAAACTCACACAAGCTCCTAATAAATTATTGCCCAAGCGTTAGGCTATCTCCATAACCATGACGCAGCTCCAGCCTGCAGTAAATAACCTTGTGTCCCCACATTAGCAGGGTAGCAGTGTTCCCCTTTGTTTTGCTGGCACACAACCAGACAAAAAATAAATAAATAAAACTCACAGCATCATCTGAGCGCAGGCCTCATCATCATAAATCTATTGACACACAGAATGCCAGCAAGGAGGGGGCAACTAATTATTTCAGGGTGAATAGGTGGGCATTGAGATGATACAGACACACAGAGGTAAGGGATCGAAGATGCCACTGACAAGCTGGAGTAGGTTCACATAGAGGGTTCTCCACGTGAGGAAGAGTCGCCCATCAATGTCACTGTTAAATACTGGTCAATTCAAGTTATGAGAACTATGCACAACACACATCCTGTGACTGATAAAACACACCTTCAACTGCTAATTGTTGTAAATTCAGCAATTATTATGGTGCGTTCACACCAAGAGCGTTTTGATTGTCGGGCGCTTCCGATTTACATTCAAAGTCCATGCGGAAGTCCGTCAACGGCCGTTGAGGCGCGTTTTGAGCGTTTGGAGAGGCGGGATTTGAACCATTTGGAGCGTCAAGCACGTCCAACATGTCCAACATGTCCGATGGAAAACAACGGCTAGAGTAGACGCGTCTGAACGCCTCCACATAAGCTTTGAATGTAAACCGGACACGCGAAACGCTAGGTGTAGAGCAAAATGTCAAGCGTCTGCATTCAAAGTGCACACGTTTTTGACACGCCGAGCACCTTTGGTGTGAACGCACCATTGGGCGTCTCATCTGGTTAATGTTTCGCCACGTGCGTGGAGACTGTTTAACAGAACTAATAATTGTTCCTATCCCAGCATCCCTGAAAATACAAGCCCTTTTATCACCACCCTAATTTATTTACGCCGTTTGAACTAACAAGTAGTGGCTGTGATTGCTTCACAATCCTGGATAAGCTGATGAATGTTGAACATCAGCAGCCCTGGAAAACCAGAGTTAATCACTCCATTTACAGCAGCATTTATGAACAACGCTTGGAGATATTAAAACACCAACAATGTTTAAGAAGTGAGTCGCAAATGGCATTTATAGATGCAGCAGCAGATGTTGCTTGTGAGCTCAGCTCTATATGGAGCATTGTTAAACTCTGAAAACAGCTGATATCAAAATATCAGAGACGGTTGATTTGTCTTACTTTGGTTCTAATTCGACTTTTCATCAGTGCAGAAGAATTTTTATTTTTATTACAATATTTTCTTCTAAATTTGACAGATGAAAACATAAACTCCTAACAGCAAGGTATTGACCTGTTACTGGTCTGTCATAGCCTGTCTCCAACTCCTGATGAATGTGGTTCTTTTCTTCTGGCCATGGACAGAGTTGGAATTAATAAAGAATCAGTTTGTCGGTTCTTGAAAAAGGTTACAGCAGTGGAAATATTAAGAATTGGTGCCAGGGGACCACTAGTACATGTCTAGAATGAGTTTGGTGGAAAAGGGGCTTCTGATCCACCTAAAACTATGAACCAGAAATGTGCTGGTTACCAGCATCAATCTGCACTAGGTTGTAACCAGTAGCATTTTCAAAATAGCTAAACTTTTACACTACATTCTCAAGATATAAAGTTATTTTAAAGAAATGCCACAGAAAGCGGTGGAAGTTACTCCGGCTGAATGAGGGTTACAGCACTTTTGACTCTCTTTCAACAAAAACCAAGGCAGCTGTTTACAGATGTTACTCTTACGTACTTCCTAATGAGGATGTTTGTCTGATAGGCCACTGAACCTCTTTAAACATCTAAATAATAACAACAATCACAACTTAATGACTGAATTATGCGGAGAATGTAAGATCCTAAGAGGTTTTATTGTTACCAGTAATGTTTTTGTGTTGTACTGACATGTGATGGTTTGTTTTCAGGCATGCATCGTTTCTGTTGCACTGGTGGTGTTCATTGAACTTACAGAGCGTTTTGATTACAGAGGAATGAACGTTGGGGCATTTCCTGGAGGGAGGTTGTTGACCGCCCAATTATTGTTTGACCTCAATAAACTTTCTTTACCATGTAAATATTTACCAGACACCGTGTCTTCTCAAAGTGTCTTTTTCACACAAATTCCTGAAGCACAGCCTTAAGGCATTTGAAACCATAGTTGCTTGTTTAATATGAGAATTTATGTTTGTATCTAATAAATTTGTATCTAAAGCAAAGTTGCATGAAAATGTCACCCCACAAAATAAAAAGAACAATAAAAACAAAGAAGCAATTTGAAGGCTAAAAAGGTTGGAAGACATTTTAAAAACAATTTATTTAAAACTACTAAATAAATTAAAAGCCAGCTAAAAGGTCAAATGAAAGACAAATAGAGACTGTAGCATCATCCTGTATGCACAAGTGTTGTTAATGAGCAATTTCTTATAAAAATTGGTCGCAAAAACCACAGTTTGTCCTCCAAGTGCTGTACACAAAGACGGGG
The DNA here is from genome assembly GCA_911649635.1 of Poeciliopsis gracilis. Lineage (NCBI taxonomy): Eukaryota > Metazoa > Chordata > Actinopteri > Cyprinodontiformes > Poeciliidae > Poeciliopsis > Poeciliopsis gracilis. Next base: position 7,182,617 of record CAJVRI010000128.1, read on the forward strand.
TGGTGTTAGCAACATTGCTGGACTGGATTAAAAACACAGATTGCTCTATCTCTTATCTATTTATGAAAATAAAACAGGAGAATACAAGTTTCAGTTATTAGATTTATTTTCTAAATCTAATAACTGGTTTGTTCTTTCTATCAGATCATTCAGCTCTAGTTTAAAGTTTTCTTTGATGATCTGAAATATTAAAGCACAACAGATCGTGGCGGGAGCTAAAGGACCCCTGAACGCTATACGGACCGACGCTGAACGTCACTGTTGCCTAGAGACGGTCACTATGCAGCCGCGGTGAGCTTCTAGCAACCCGGGTCTTTTTAAAACGTCTTCTACCTGATTCCGTGTAGGTAGGAGAAAAAACGCTTTAAAAATACAGACGTGAGTGAAAAGACGCGCATTATAAGCTGAACAATTTCCGTGAGGATGGATACTGTGAACATCCATCGACAAAAACAATGTGTCCGTCGTGGCGCAGTTCGGTTTCTTATTGTGATTTTAGTTCTTATTTAAAGGAAAAGGCTAACAGCTGCATAACGTTCAGATAAAAATAAGGGTAATGCAATTTCTAAGTATGATTTTCAAATAAAGTTCAGGTTAATGAGTCATTTACCTGGACTTCTACCTTGATAACAAACTGGTTTTAGTAAAATGTTCTTCAAATGACTGGAAATAAATAGTTTTGAGTAGATTTTATTTTATTTTCCATGGGAACAGACCCAACTAGGACTGTGTCACTCCAAAGCTGCATGTGTCTCATTAATGTTAGCAGATGTTGGCAGGCTTGATGTCCTCTTGAGATTTCAAACTGAGTTTATACACCTCTGGAAAAAAATTAAGGTTCTTTGATTTTACTCTTTATAAGTTTGAGTAAAATGAACATTGTTCTTTTATTCTATGAATGACATGTCTCTTAATTTTGTTTGCGAATGTATGTAAATAAGCAGTTAGATTAGAAAACGCACCAACGACTATCTTCTCATGGTTCTTAGCCCTGCTGGGGGCAAAGCACCCTAAAGGTCAAATCCTAGAATTGCCCCTGATGTCAAGGTAATATAAATGTGTTTGTAAATATAAATATATATTTACTTTACCTGTGAATGACGTTGAATTTCGCGTTGCGTTCCAGAAAACTGCAAACATCGAGACTAATATGAGCAGCGCAATAACCGTAAAAGCAGCCATGAATGAACGTGTCTGTAAAGCTGCACAACGAAACGCCATTATACTTATCTTAAGATTAAGATAAGTGTCACAAATCTGTGCAGCCATCTGAGTTGTGGAGCTGCATGAGTAGCACTGTGTGTTGCGCTCTGACAGCAAATGCAGGGTAATCTACATGCTAGTCGTCACTGACTTCTTTTATTTCCCCCATGCAGATAAAAGAAGCCAATGACTTTCTTATTATTTAAGAATAAAAATTTTCATTTTGGGTGCGGTTTAATTTGTAGTTTTTTGGCGAGAGCTCTGATTTTTGGCTCCCATCTTCCTCTGTGCTAAATCGGAAGTCGAAGTCCCACATTTCAATTTTAAATAATCTAAATCACTTTGTAAAATACATTTTAAAGAAAAGTAACAACCTTTGAGCATGCATTGAAATTTACTTTTCATTAAGCATTTCATTGTCTTACCGGTACATGTTTATCCAAAGAAGGGTCACAAGTGGTGCTGGTGCTTAACAGTCTTCTTTTTAGACTGGGAGGAAGCCGGAGTACCCGGAGAGAACCTATCATGCACAGGGAGATGATGAAAACTCCATACAGAAAGACCCTGGGCCGAGAATTGAATCCAGGACCTTCTCCCTGCATGGCAACATTGCTACCAAAAAACAAAAACAAAACGTGGCAGAGTAATTTTTAATATTTTTATAAATGTGTAAATGCTGGAGGTTCTGGCTCACTGGGACTGCGCTAGCCTTGGCACTAGCGGAGGGCTCAGGAATCTTGTCGCCAGAATTGAACATGGCACGTGGAGAATTCTTGGGGTTGGGACCGATGGAGGCACAGAGAGGCGACTCGATACCAGGACTGACGGAGGAATAGAGAGGCGGAGGCACAGGGGGGCGTCATGGAGCTAAGATCGACAGAGGTATCTCACGCTCATTTGGTGAAATATCTTTTCAAGCTGTTAGTAGCACCAGAAAAAAGTTTTGTGAAAAAACTGCCCCTTTTCTTCTGGTGCTTTCCTATTTGGCTTAAAAGAGACGACACAATTGTGTCGTCAATAATCTCATGCTCCATAAACCCTAGAGCCCATCCGGCAGAACATCCAAAGGTTTTTGTGAGGTCCCTGAAAACCTTTTTCGTAAGGCTAGGGACCCAGTTCACCTGGATTTCCGCCGGATGGCCCTCGATGTCAGCGCAGATGTTGTGAACAATGTGCTCCTGTGCCTCCTTCAGGGAATCAAAACAAAAGCGTGTCTTTGACTCCCTGATGCCCAGACACAGCAATGACTTAACAAAAAGTCGGACTGTGTCCTTTCTCTGCTCCTCAAAGAACGTCCTCAGTTCTTCTGTGTTTCTCCTCGCTGTCATCACTTCATGGACGATCTGATAACAGCTCGTACCAAAGAACTGAGCCCTAAGCCCGGCTTAGGGATCGACATGGGGTCTTTATCATCCACAGGAGAGGTGACTGCAGATATTACATGCTTCAAGAAGAGCATGTCAAACACTTCAGCACACTGTCCGTGGATGATCTTGTCGACTCCCATTGCCCGGGCAAAGGCCTGAGAGACCTGGTTCCCAAATATGGCTTTTAAATCGCCATACTCGTAGTTCAGGTTCTCAAAAACGTCCTTAACAAAATCTGAGAAAACCTCCATCAGATAACGCAAAAGGTATCTCATCCTCTCTGTGACGCTCTCATCTAGGTCCAAAAATTCTAGATCCAACCAGTCCTTCTTCTGAATTTGATAAATGTATTCCTCAATGGCAGGGATGGTGTGGCCATCGACTAAAAACTGCATATCTCTTCTCAGTAAATCTATTGCTGTTGTGTAGAACTAAACTCGATCCTGACTCCTCTTGAACTGTCTTGGTAGATAGTTCAAGACAGTACCAACCGTAGTTAATTTATACCCCGTGTTACACAACAAAGCAGTATGTGACGTCACAACCTATGACATCTCACCACAAGAAGACACACAGCGCTGTGACATAATAGGCCTACAAATCAAGTGTTCTGACGATGTGTGCTACCTCGGCACTTTGTCTTCACGTACCTCTTCTTTCAGTAGCGAGTAATCTAATGCGTTACTATTTCAAATGGAGTAATCAGATTAAAGTTACTTATCCAAATCACTGTTCGTTACTATTTTCTTTGGTAATGTAATTTTATTTCCTCTATGCGTCTTGGGAAGCGACCGCCTTTTCTATGCAACAGTTGTCAGCAGCAACAGAAATGTAAAACAATGGAGGGAGGAGAGAGATGCACAGTCAGGAACTCTTTTGAGTTTCTGTCAAGTCCGATTATTATAGTTATAAGTGACTTTAGGCTTGTTTATTTATTTATTTATGGTTATTATTTTTTTAAGTCGTCGGTTGTGCTTTTTCTGGGCTTGTTTCTAAACATGAAGTTGCTCATTTGGGCCTGGAAATAAGCACTGACATATTACGAGACCCGGATGTTGTCTGACATCCAGGCAGTTTTAGTCAGGCTCTCCCTGTTCACCATTTCTTGGATGAACAGGGCAGTGGCGTATCTATCCCAAAACTGCATCTGTAAAATATGGAGACGTCCCATATTTGGCCGTTAAATGTGCGTCCCGTATTGAACCGATACATAACTGTCCAATAGACACGCTTAAAAAAAACTCATCAACACAAAGTTTGACAATAATGGCCAAAATAAAACACAGGAAATATTAAGGTCAGCTACACTGTCGTGGCGGGAGCTAAAGGACCCCTGAACGTTACGGACCGACGCTGAACGTCACGGTTGCCTAGAGACGGTCACTACGCAGCCGCGGTGACCTGCTATCAACCCGCGTCTTTTTAAAACCTCCTCTACCTGATTCCATGTCCTTAGAAGAAAAAACGCTTTAAAAATACAGGCGTGAGTGAAAAGACGCGCATTATAAGCTGAACAATTTCCGTGAGGATGGATACTGTGAACATCGATCGACAAAAACAATGTGTCCGTGTTGGCGAGGTTTGCTGCTGTGTAACAGACAGAATGGATCAGGAGAGGAACCGCAGACCCGTCAGAACCTTAAGAACCAGAAATCAGCGTCTCTTCGTCCTCAATCATCTCCTGAGGCTGATATGGTACAGAACATTTTGCTATGATTGATTCAGTTTCTTATTGTGATTTTAGTTGATTTAAGTTTGATTGTTATTATTGCGTAGGATGTTGAGTTTGGATATTTAATAAATAATAGCATTAGCCAAAATAAGTGGCCAGTTAAAGAACAAATCTTACTAATAGATTAACACTAAATACATACATATTTTCTACATTGCATTACTTTCTTTGTGTTTTATTCACAAATGTTGATATATTTTATGAAAAGTTGTTCAGTGGTCATTTAATATATTACTTCATTAATATTTTATTAATGTTGTTTACCAGTTTGGATAACCTGACTTCCAATCAATGAAGAAAAAAACTTACTAAGCAAAAATGCACCAGACCCAGACCTGCAGGCCGGGGGCGGTTCTAGAATTTTATTTTAACAAGTTTTAGCTGCTGTATTGAGATAGGAACTGAAATTGTAAAACCCAGACTCATAATGCCTACTTTTCCATAGATGGACAAACATTCTTATTTAAAGAAAATGGCCAAAAGCCTTATAACGTTCAGATAAAAATAAGGTTAATGCAATTTCTGAGTATGATTTTCAAATGAAGTTCAAGTTAATAACTAGTTTTCATGAGTCATTTACCCGAACTTCTATGTTGATAATAAACTGGTTTTAGAAAATAGAATGTTCTTCAAATGACTGGAAATGCATAGTTTTGAGTAGATTTTATTTTATTTTCCAGGGGAACAGACCCCACTAGGACTGTGTGACTCCACCGCTGCATGTGTCTCATTAATGTTAGCAGATGTTGGCAGGTATGATGTCGTCTTGTTTCAAACCGAGTTTACACACTTCTGGAAAAAAATGAAAGTTCTCTGATTTTACTCTTTATCAGAATAAAGAGTAAAATCTTTATTTTGAGTAAAATGAACATCATAGAATGAAAGAACAATGAAAATTGTCTTTTATTCTATGAATTCTTTTATTCTATGAATTACTGACATGTCTCTTAATTTTGTTTGTGAATGTACGTAAATAAGCAGTTAGATTTAGAAAACGCACCTACGACTATCTTCTCATGGTTCTTACCCCTGCTGGGAGGCCAAGCACCCCTAAAGGTCAAATTCTAGAAACGCCCCTGTTCCAAACTTATCTTTGATACTTTTGCTCAATTCTGATTTGTCTCCTCATGATTTCCAGATGGAAGCTGCTTTTTGTTAAATATGTCTCCTTGTTCAATCACAAGCTAGTGAAATTAGCAACCAGCAATCATTGGTAAGTGGTAAGCAGCTAAAAAAAGGAAAAAAGTAATTATTTCCCTCAAGACTTACTAGAGAGCACGGCAGAAGATATTGGAAATTACTAAGCTGGTTAAAACAAAAGAACATGAATTGAATGCAAAAGGCTCCTGCTGCCTGATGGAAAATTAAATGAAAATTACATGCCGACAAGTTTTCTATTTGAACTTTAAATGGTTTTAAATTGTCAAAGTCGGGTGTTCATTTTCAGATGCATGCTACATTTCAGATGATGCATATTTTCTTCTGCTCCAGTTTTCCATTCTATCTCCCCTGCCCTATGAGTATCTGAATCATTTAGCATGAAGCTTGCTCAAGTTCCATCCATCATCACTGAATATATGGGCGACGATATTTCTTTATTTTATTGTTCTGTGCGTGACATTGAAGTTTGTTTTCAAACATTCATCTTCACCAGCTTTCAGCAAATTGTGTGGAAAAAAATGTTTTTTAGCTTAAAGCTGGCGAAGACTTGTCACAAGAGAAAAAAAAAGGGGGTATAAAGTAAACGCTATTTGTAAAGACTACAGGTGAAGTGTTCAATAGGGTCAATGAGTTTACTGGAAATAAACCAACACACCTTCTGGGTATGAATTTTACTCTTAGAAAAACATTTGGAGCAATTCTATACACACATACACAGTATATAACAGTAAAAGTGAGGTTCAACACACAACCCTCCATTCCTCTCCACAAAGTGTAAGCTTTGACAGATGTTACTGATAACCGCCTAATAAAAGTTCTAACTTCCCTAAATGATATTCATTCTACAGAAGAAATGATCAATTTAAAGGCTGGTTAACTTCTGGGTTTTTTTTTTTCTTTGTTGTTTTTTTTGTTTTTTAACAAACAGTGAATGGATGTGGTGAATGCCTGCAGTGTGAGCATCTGTTCAGATTTCTGTTTCAATATAAAATGTGGAGGATAAATTTGTTTATAATTTCTTATTAAAGGAGACTGTCTGAAACAGATTTTAAGCAGTATTATATTTCTGTAAAATGACAGAACTCCAAACCGTGAAACCGATTGAAAACAACAACAGATGCAAAACAGGTGATTCTTCATCAAGCAGGATGGTTGCCTAGGTGAATTAGCAATAGGTGCCTTATCTATACTGGAGATTTGTGTAATGCAAAACGTAATTGATCCATCAGATCCATGTCATCCACATGCTAAATATTTAGCATGTTTATGCTAAAGATTTTCTATTCTTTCGCATGAAAGAGGCTGAAAGTCATCATGAAGACCAAGGAGCCCAGAATACAGGCAAGAGAATAGCTATGTAGATTTTAAAGCAGGAGAATAAAACAGAATTCAAAGCTTTGAACACAAAGCACCATTCAATGCATCTTTTGATCATGGAGGAGTGTGGCACCACTCCACATCGGCCAACATATGGCCATCCACCTTATCTGACCGGCTGGACAAGAAGGTAATAAATCAGACAAGCAGCCAGGAGTCTCTGTTGATGGCACTGTTTAAGAGAAAGGAAGTTCTAAAAAGCAGGGGAAAAGACAAAAGGGTGATAATTATAAATGCTAGCAACATTTTTCACATTTTCATTTAGAAAATATTTTTATAACCACATCTAACGACTCTTCTGCGTGACAAATATGCACTATTTCCTGTTGGTGTATGACATAAAATCCCAGTGCAATACATCAAAGTTTGTGCATGCAACATGACAAAATGTGGAAATATTCAATGGACATATGATTTTGCAAGAGGCTGCGTCTGACGCTAGTCTGTCAGACAAATTGGGACCATTTAGCCTTCACAGGAATTTTAGCAAGACCCCCGATCTACATTTGGAGGGATATTCAGCCCTCCAAATGTAGAGGGATTTGTAGGGGGAAAATGCAAACAGTCCCACTTGTAGGAAAAACGTAAGGCAAAAAAATATCCCTAAATATAGATTTAGCAGTGAGTCAAATCTCTTCTTTTCAGAGCTGGCATCGTGTGGCTGTCTCCCACCTGGTATAGTCATGCACCAGTGGGTCGGCTCAGTTGGGGGCCGAGAGAGCTCGCAGACTCAACCCAGATGCTGATGGAGTAATACCGCTGCCGCTCTGATTACGTTCACGGGGGAGGCAATGGCAGACAAGTGAAGGCAACCTGCTGTGCTGCACGATGCCAGAACAGAGAGGTGTGCTGCTGTTTATGTCTGTGTGTAATGGGCTTGATGAGCAGAGCGTGAGTGGGCTGTGTGAAGTAGCAGAGAGGGTGGGGGCGGCGCAGTGTCTGACTATTAGATTTGTCGCATGATATGACTTGAACATTAGAGGCACAGTGAGAGAGATTTTGCCAAGCATTCATAGAGACAAAACTGTACCTTATATGATCAACCACAGAGTGCAAAAAGGAGGCGATTCCAACATTTGTGGGATTGTCTACTCTCAGAGGCTTAGATTTGGATTGGAAAGTAAATTGGACATGAACGTCAGGCATTTTGCACACTACAAGTACAGTGGATATAAAATATATACACACACTCTTTGTGCTCGGTCTCTGTCAATTAAATTAGACCATAAATATTATTGCTATGTTATAAATCTTTCATTTGCCATATATGCTGTATTATTCAACTGAAAAGAAAATAAGCCCAAACTGAAAAATGTTACAGGTAAAAGCATGACAGCAACCTAGTTGCATAACTACAAGTAACACTTTGTGAAAACAGATGTTAATACTATACTAGTTTTTTTTCTTCGTTAGAAGGAGTCCGTTCCACTATTAGACTGTTCCATATTTAGAGACTTGCAAAGTTTTTTCCAAATGCCTCAGATTGTGAGGACATCTGTTGTCCACAGCCCGCTTACATTAACATTAATCTTACATTAATCAGATATTCGGTTGAATTTAAATTATTATAAAACGTCAGTCTTCTTCATTTCAAAATCAAGCTTGCTTCATTAAAATGGCACAGCAGGATGTAGAATTATCATCATTCCTGGCACTTGTTCTCGTAGTACGTCCTGTTCTCTGACCGTCCAGATATTTACCTGCTTCTGTTTCTGTTTGGTGTCCGAGGCAGGGGTGTCTAAAATGGATTACTGGTAGGGAACCAGGACTGGTGACCCATTAATGATATGCAACCTTAATTAGTTGGGGTTTTTTTACAACTATGACCTTCTCTTCATGTTGGAGATGGCATTTATTTGCCTATCCCTAATTACAACTTCATCTGAATCCATTAAAACACGTTGGGAGAGAATGTTGCCACAAATTGAATATAATGAGGTTTGGCTGATTAGTTGCTGGTTGATAACATGCTTGGTAATAACCCACACTTCTTATTGGAATCTATAAATAAAATTCAGTAGTCCCATACATTGACTTTAATCCTCTTCCAGTAATTTACAGAATGGATTTATGTGACATCTGATCAAAACCTGACCTGACAGAGCTGGACTCCAGAATGTCAATCGGCCTCAGGTACTTTGGATTTTAGATTTAAGCACTAAACCCTAGATCGTTCCATTTTTACTAACATTAGTGTCCACTTTTAGTGCCAAGAACACTGAGTTATTCTCTGGTGTCCCTCCGATTTAATGAATACATCTATTACAAGAAACTAATCCAGGTAATAAAATGAAAGAATGCACAGCACCCTTGTATTTAAGGCACTGGATGATTTGAAAACCACAACACAGCTCAAGAATATTTAGGGAAAATGTCAGACATGCACATTGCTCAGGCAAATGCTGTAAATAAGAGTTAAAAGCATGAACCAGGTAACAGGTGGAGTATGTGTCAGAATTTTTCTTACAAAAAAGATGTTAATGATCAGAACAGTCGGCATTGTCCTGATCATCTGATTCTAAAGACCTCATAACATTTTTCTAACTTTTTCACTGTCAGGTCAGTTTCAATAATAATAATAAAAAAACATGTCAGTATAATAAGAGTAAGTTTATATTTTCTTTCAAGTTTAGTTATGAATAGGCAACACCTGGAACGCTGGGGATCAAGAAATGATCAACAAAATAACTAGACATAAGAAATGCAATAAAAACTAGAGCAACTCAGAAAGTTACTAGACACAAGAAATAAATAGAACTAGAATCACTAGGATGAACTACTGTAAAAAATGGAAAGAAGGCAGACATAATAGAAAGAACTCAGGAACACAAATAATAGCAAAACCCAAAACACACACCCCAATATCGTGGTATATATATATATATCACGACATATGATGTGCAGATGAACCTAAAACCAATCATAAAGCTTTAATCCCCAAAACAACTTTCCCTCTCATTAGCTCTGGTCGATTGGTGGGAGTCACTTTCCAAAGCAATCTGGTGCATGTTCCTCATGCCATACAGCAGCTGGCTGCTTCATGAGAAACAAGCAGAGAACTACAAAGTCATAAACACATCTAAGGTGAAAAAAACCCCAAAAGCTTCTGATTGCTTTTAATTTTAGATAGATTAGACTAAAGATAAATAAAAAAAAATAGTACTTTGTTTGTGTGAGCATGTAGTTCATTTAACAATTCAATGTGCAGGTTCATCCCAATAGGTTTCAGGAGCTTTATGTCCAACAGAGATTTGATTGAGCAGGCTACAAGGTCTCAAGTGCTGCAACATAGACCTCATGTCGAGGAAAAGAAAATGAATGCTTGACTTTTTGTCACCCCAGCAGTCATCTGACAAATCCGTTTTAGTGACATTGCACTGTTCGCTGCAGATAGACGTGCCGAGAGCTAACCTCCCACCTCCAACACCAATCAGAAAGGAGAACCAGCCTCATTATTCAGGACAATTAGCCAATGGGCTCTGCGTCCTCTGCCATTACTCACGGCTCATTTGGTTCCAGTCAGACGACGGTGCCATGTCCACTCAGGCTGCACGTCACTCAGGAGAGGTGACGCAGAAAGACGAGAGAGGCGGCCAGTTCAAGATCAACTGAGCCTGGAACGCAGCCTTCGCTCTTGTTTGATGCATAACGGGTAATATGTTTCCTCTGATGAGGAAACATTTCACTGCTTTTATCGAACATGAGCGATCTGTATGGGGCAACCTTGGAGCACAGCAGACTCTAGAATTGAAGTGACAGCTAGTCATGCTTCTGGCAGAAATCTGTATAAACAGATACACACACACACACACGCAGATTAAATATTGCACGCATGAGTAATTCAACTGCTAACCCTCTCCCATAGCAGTTTGGCAATAGTGTTTAATCCAACAACCCCACAAATTTGGATGCTCTTGGCTAATTTGGCCTCTTTAAATCCATGGTGGTTTATGTCTACAACTTTGTACATCATTCTTTTTGAAGGGTATCCCACATAGACAGCTGGGAGCCAGAGAGAATCAAGTCTGACACAACAATACTGTGTCTATAGCGCACTAAGAATAACACAGAACAATAACACCACAGAAATTCATTAGACCTAAACTCAGGTAATACGTTGCCATTCACAGTCAGGGATACTCTTGAAATCTGGTCCGATTGCTTTTGGTGTGGGCATACAAATGCAGCCAGAGGTTAAAATAGCCTCACCACGGATACAATTATATTAGAGGAAGTTGAAAAGTCCTCTCTTTCTTTTTTCCATGGATAAACAGTCATATAGCACAAAGCTGCAATGATTCTTAAAACAGCAATTGCAAGAACAAGATAGACAGGCTCTCCGAACATCTTTGATAATTTTCCTTTGGAACTGCCCTCTGCTTTTTTCATTTTCAATCCACTACCACATCCTCTTTAGGAAAATGCTGTTACAACTCCATTAAGTCAGAAATATCAACATGCTTGTGTCCTGGCACAAAAAGACTAACCTCAAAGGATGAGTCACCATTACTTCTACACACAATTTAGCAAACACACCATTTTAGGCTCTTTGTTACCAACACAGCTGTCACAAATTTGTACCCAATTCCTTTGCAGGATTTACTAAACAATCTAAAAGCAAATCACAAAAAATGTTTTATATTTTTTCACCATCAAAGGGAATTCCTAAGATCCAAAGGATGATTTTTATGTAAATGGTTGAACTGACTCTTGATTTGCCTCCCAATTTCTCTTTGGTGTGTCAGTTTCACATAAAAAGTTAGTAATTCTGGGTTTTTCATCATTTTAATATTTAAGGTAGAAATCTGGGGTGTAAGCTCTACAAAATACACTGATTCTGCATTTTCAAAGAACAACATTACCTTCAGAGAGTATGTGGGAATCCGTGGGATTTATAAGCATGAGAAAATATTAAATTACTCCGGTTGCCATTAGCCATGTTGCACCAAATTGTTTATCGACCCATATCTCAGCGTTGACACTTTCTGATGAATGATGTTATTAGGAAAAGGAGGAGCAGCGGGGGTTGGGCATGACAAGCCATTTTATGACTGCCCCAAAACATTGACCATTAATATGCCTGTGCATCTGTGCATAAAGCTTGTATCATGTCCATTCTTCCATGTACATTGGTACGCAGATTGAACATTTTAATGTGAACCTGACACTTGTCTTTCAGTTAACCAGCGCATTCATGCTTGCAGTTTGTCCCTTAATGCATGTTGTTGCCTCTTGTAACATGATGAGGGATAGAGTTCACACTGATGTACAGTACGTATTGACAAGCTTATTAAATCAGGAGCCTGATGAAGTCTGGCAGTGAAGTTCGTCTGTGTTTCTCCATGGCCGTGGGGTAATTTCTCTGATAAACACATACTCTAGTGAATTACTGCAGAAAGTACCCATTTTGAAAAATCCTCTTCTCTTCTTTGCTCTTTGCCAAATGGAAGGGCTTTTAGTCAGGATGACAGCAGCCCTTTCAGTCTGGTTAAGTGTTCAGCCTCCATTCTCAACAGCATGTTAATAATACGAACAACTGAAAGAAGGGCTCGCTCTAGCAAGAGAGCCAAGTTCCAGATTTCTGCTTTTACAATGTATCCTATAATGATGCCAGCAACATTTACTATTGGCACAGGAACCCCAGGGAAGACAAATGATGCCTCAAGCAAACCCATTATTTTGAATTGACACTTTCAGCAGGATAACAAGAAAATTTTGATGCCACAGTGTGAATCAGCCGTTGGATTTTGTGCTGGCACTGACAACGTCTCTTTGCTCTGCTGGCCTCTTCAGCTGACATGTCGGGTTTCAGAAAGTATCAGACGAAGATAAGATGGATTTTACTATTCACGCCCGGACCTGATCACATCCACAGCTGTAGAATGAAGAAGTCACAGATTCTGTCTGGTGATATGAAACAAGAAGATACACATCATGTCCCAATCTTAAAAAATGTTTTTCAAAATCGTTGAGGAACAAAATTGTTTGCATCTTTCAGTTTGAAAAGGGTTGCAAAACCATAAGGTTTTCAGAGTCATTATCTACAAAAGGAGAAAACATGGAGCAATTTTGTACCCTCCCCTGTCCATCTCATTATATCCGGCGTTAAACACCGGAGACTCACAATCCTGAGTTTTTAACAGCAGTGTGCATTTTTCAGCTACACTGTGGTGTGAAACTATAAAAATGTGTTTCGAAAATTTGTCCTTTATGCCAACATTACTTTCTTTTGTAATATATATAATCACTAGACACATAAAATAATTGAAATTAGATATACAAATTTGAGTAAACAGTTTTTTGTTTTTTATGTTAAATCTTTAGATAAATATTTATCCAATTCCTCCAGTCCTTTTCTTACTTCAAATTCAAGTTTTTATCTCAGTGGAAAGGCAAGATTAATATGGCGAACTGTCACAATATGGTGACAATTTTAACAAATATGTATAAAAAATATACTCTATAAAAGTTACATACTTTTTTATTCTGAAAAATGAACCTCCATGGAATACATATTATAACTTATTGAATATGACTGCATTTGTGTTGGCTATTGATAATGAGCTATGAGCATGGGCACTTGCTCAGGGCAACATTAGTAAGGGCAGCCAATATGGCCCAACATTTGACCCAGATATAAAATATACAGTAAATTATTTGTTAGCTGCGCCCTTTATAGGTTTTCGACTATTTTTTTATGGAGTGAAACAGCTTTTTTTCTCCTCCATACTCTTAATTTTCATTTTGGGTGCCAGAAAGAGAGACTCAACCCCGAGGACACTCATGCTAGAACCACCATGCTACCATGCTGTTTAACTTCTAACTCTTGCATAAGTTTTCTCTTAATATTTGATGTATTCAGTCAGCAATCTGTAAGGAGCCTCAGCCATAAGCTGAAAGTCCTCCAGGAAGAGCTGCAGTAAGTCTAGGTGACATTTGAGTTGCAGCAGGTTTCAAGTCATTTGACACCTGTCTCATTTACATCTGCTCGGGGCCCATGGGCCGCTGGTTTTTAATGTACGTGTGCTCGGACTCATATGGACCGTGCGTAAGTGAGACAGAGTGGGAGCAAGGCCGTGCCTCACTACACCTACGAAGGATCAGCCGGGGTCGGAGGAGAAAAATGAACTAATAAGCCTTTCCAGTGGCAGAATCTCACCCAATTTATTTCCAAGCTAACAGGCGTTGGTTAATGAGCTGAAGCAAAGCGCCGGCTCTCTTCCTCCTCTCTCCCCTCGTCTCCTGTCCTCTGCTGTTCCACCGGTGATTCTGCAGACCAAACCAATTACTTCTGAGCGTACCCATTCACGTGCACAAACGTTGACATTTATGAGGCCAACCCCACATGTTCACAGTCTCCAGCTCAAAAAAAAAAGGAACACCACACGCTTTCATATAAAAACATGCAGACGTGTTGCTCATATGCAGCAACAGTAAAAACATGTCTGTATATGCTAAGCTTTTTGTTTAGGCTGCTATTTACTAAACAACACTGGAAGGTTGTACAGTATTTAAGGAAATTGTTGCATTCATCAGTCTTTATCTGAAAGCTTCACCAGACATATGAAGACAAACTGATGTAGCGCTTTGCTGACATTTTGTTGAGACCAAGGAAGCACAACACATTGCACAGTGTTTAGACAGGGGACATAATCTATTTATTTTAGAGGATATCGTGTAAAAAATCTTTTGCATTTTGTCACGCTGTTGGTAAGGTGCATAGAACGACAGCCCACATAAGTATAGAACCAAGTTTGAGAATCACACTGTCAGCTCTTCAAAATTTCTTGTTGGACCACGTGGTTCTTGGATCATCCTCTAAAGACAGCTTCTTATGAACAACCAGTGACTTTGCTATCATCCTTGGAAGGCTGGAGGTTTTTGACGGGGTTGGTGTCCCATCATGAATCACTGGACTTAAACTGTGCATGCCTTTTTATCCCCCTTAGTTCTGTATATTGAGTTTGGTCGTGTTTAATGGATCTCCTATATCTTTTGTGGTACAAACAATATACAGAAATTAAGAAGGGTAAAAAAATATATAATCTTTTCTTCTCTTAAATTCTCAATGAGAAGATTTTTTTATTTTTATTTTTAACTGATACTGCTTTTACACTGTTGCTTGAATGAAAAATAATTATAAATCTTAATTGCCAAGAGTATAACTCATTTTTGGGTTGACTGCAGATACTTAAATCCACTTATATTTCAGTCAGTATCATCTTGTAATCAATCAAACTTTACATTTCACTGATTAGAATTTATGACCATAATTTGTAGGATTGTTTTGGATCACTGATGAGCTAACGGGCACTAATTTCACACATAGGCTAAATCATTTATGTGCAGTTAGTAACATCTTAGGCTAACTAAATATGGCAGCACGTCTTTGTAGAGTCACACCATGTTTATTATTATTCAGACAGATATTTAGAGCATACAATTTCTCAAGGCAATGCTACCCCTCTGCCTATAAGAAAAATATTAATTAAATACATCATTGCTAATGATGTAACAAAACACCCTGTTTTTCCATTTATGGTTCTTTCTAATCTCATGTATTATTATGAGACTAAGCTTATTTATCTTCAGAAATTATATGTATAATACTTCATTTCTGTTCTTTCTCAAAAATAGCTTTTACAATATTTTATCAAGAAAATAGTAGTAGTAGAGGGTCATATGAGGCATGTGTAAATGAGAGTACTATCTGGCTATGTTTTTCTCACTAATATCTTTCTCTGTTATGCAAATGCCCAAACTATTCTTGCTTAGTATATCTTTTCCCAATGCAGTATCCCTAAAATACCACGACCAATAGATTACATGTGATTACCGTCATGCTGTGGTGCTCAGATCACCCATCAGGCTACAGTAGTATTGAATTTATAGGTGGGGGATTAACAACAAATCCTACTCTGTAAGTAATACAGTAGAAGTGAACAGGGAACAGCTCAAGTGACCTTTTGAGAAACTGCCTGGGGAACCTTCCAGCAAAATCCCACATTCCTGGAACAGCAGTCCCTGACATTATGGGTGGGGATTTGCAAATTAATTGCCAGCTATGCTGTTTCCAGCCAGGGAATTTAACTACCCAGCAGCCGATAATCACCCAACAAACACGCAAAAAGGGAGATTGAAAAACCTTCATATAACCTAAAAATTATTTACTTAGAACTCAGAAGTAAAAGAGCAAAAACACATTTAGTACCAAATCACTTCACCCTTCCTTAAAAAACATATTAAAAAAAAATCTCATTGATTGTTTTTCATCTGTTCTTGAATTTCTTAAGATTTGGGGATTAATGTTTGCTTTTGGACTTCTTGTACTTGGGCGTGATCTGAAACTGCAAACAATTAGTGATGAGTCGTGATTTGACAACTACTTTTTCACACAAGGCCAAGTTGGTTTAGATCAAGTTTTCTCCACAACAAATACTTTCAATTTCTTTGTCTATTACAATTTCTAGATTTGCCAGCATTCAGAGTTGGAAGGAGTCTTGCACATATCAAAAAAAGACATGAAAAAAGACCAAAAATTACCTCTAAATCTCATCTATTTTCACTGTAGAGCAGATTTCCTGCTTCATTTCCCCATTAGCACAGTCTAACCGTTCTGCTAACATGGCTTAACTTTAATAAAACCACACATAAGTTGGCTGTAAAACACCAAAATTTATACAGTCCTTACTATATATGATTTTGTCCAATTTTATTAAATATTACTTGCATAAACCGTGGAAGAGATGAGGAGAAGCGGCATGTTCTGGTTTGACGCAGCCGCAACACTGTTCACAAGACAAGTGAAGGAAGTTCACACTACACTGCCCCCTTGTGGCACACTCCACAACCGCATTCACGTCAGAATCAACCAAATAAATATTAATAACAGGTATTTGCTTGAAGGATTTTTCCTTATAACTGGAATGCTCCTAATAAAGAGTTAATAAACTATTCTCAATATGAAATAAACATGTGACTGCACAATTTGTGTGCACAAATATATGTAACAGAAAAGGAGCTCATGTTATTTAGGAAAATATCTAGGCATAACCAGTACTAAGCAGCCACCTGAGACATTTATGTTACTTTCATTCTGCATGGAGGCTAATTTAAGTTGCTCTCTGTAGATTAATGTATTGCCTAAAGGTACAGTGGCTTTTTAGGAGTGGCATGGTGCTGATTTTTCTTCTTTTAAGCTGGTCACACTGGGCTGGGCGTGTCCTCACTGGGTCGCCCCAAAGCTCTAATGGCTACGACACTCTTGAGGACTTAATTATAACCTGAGCAGTGCTGCGGGAGGCTCTCAAAATCTGTTAAAGCCACTTGCCTTTTAATTCCAGTAATTTGTCCCCTTCTAATTGTATAAGTTGGTCTTGGCAAGCAAATGAGTTTGGAAAACCAAATCTGTAAAGGAGTCTTACGGCAGGACTAATATATGGGCGTATATTTTAATTTCAATTATTTCCTGAAGTGTATTTTAGTTAAATACATATCGTCTCCTTCATAAAATAAATTAGAGGAATGGTTTGGAATAGTTCTTTTCATTAGGCTGTACAATATTACGAAACAAAATCCTCTCTGACTTTATTAACTTCCTGTAGACTGACACAAGAAATATTCAGATAAAGTCGAATATTAACTTTCTCAGCCTAAGTCTTTCCTCCTATTAATACTTTTTAACCAAGAGTCATCTAATTTTTGTAGAGCAGAATAAAGACGTAGAAGTACAAAAAAAAATCTTCAAAAAGGGATCATCACTTATGAGGGATCTAAAGTATTGTTATAGGATATAGGAATAGGATAGTCTGACATCTGATTCATTTAACTAACATTCAGTTTATCCGTTATCCTCCTAATACTGGGATGAGAGAATTGTAAACATTGTTTCAGGTTTATGTACTTCGAAGCTGAAAGAGGGCGTTTGTTTCTTCTCAGGTCAAAGTTAAAAAGGAGGGACTCTCCGTACTAAATTTTGTGATGGCAAATTTGGCAAAATAAGAACCACATTTGGTATGCTTGGAACTGTTGCCAAGAGAAAACATGACTCTGAAAACACATGGACTCACAATCAAAGTTTGCAAAGTTGTATCTGAAGTGGCAGAAAGCCACAGGGGCCGGGGAGCGTAGGGTGCTCACATGTCGTCCTCGCTCGTTCAGATGTGGCTTGTGTTTGTGAATGCCACATTTTGCTGCTCCTGTTTCGCTCTAAAAATACCCACATGTAGTGTTTAGTGCCAGTCATGATGTGGAATCCCCAAGTGCTTTGCTCTGATGTCAAATCAAAGCAGAAGGGGGTGAAGATAAAATAGATGCGAAAAAAAAAAATGTGAGTTTACAATTTTTGGTAAACTCACAACTCAGCAATTACCTCTTAAAGTATGCTCCTGATTAAGGACAATTTTATGAAAGGAAAAGCAAGGTTGTTTCAGTGATGGAGAATTTTACATAATTCAATTTCATATTTTTTATAGACTTCTTAAAAACTCACAGGATTAGTTAGCTTTTTTTTTGTTTTAAATAAATGCTCACTGCTGCTTAAACGTTTGGTTTTGTCTTTTAGTTGGTGCTGCGCCACTAAAAGTTGTTTTGTTTTGCTTTGCTTAAGCAAAACATATCTGCATTTAGGATGAATGATTAAATACAGGGCTATTGCTAGAGAAAATTTTGGGTCTCTACATATATTTTATTAAATTTAAATTCCACCATGGTGTTACATCTTTGCTAGATGCAATAAAAGAAACAGCAGAGCAATAGAACAGTGTTTTTCTGCTCTCATATTTCACATCTTTGGACATTTGTATTTGTTATTGTAGCACACTTGGTTGTGCCAGGACGAAAGAAACTACATCTTCAGACAGTAAATATGAAGCCATATATTGTGCAATACATCTATGAACAGAAAGCTCAGGGATTTGGGTTTTCATCAATTTAATTTTTGTTGTTTTTTTTTTTTTCCTGGAAAATGAACTGCCCACACAGACTGCAAATCATCTCTTCTAGCTGTTACTGGTCTAATCTAAATAAAGTAGGAATACTTATAATAAACAAAGAGAAATGTTGACAACTTAAGAGGATATATTTTTTTTTATAGGATTGCCTAAATATCAGTTTGTAAATCCTTTATAAATGCGGAAACAAATATTCTTTGCCAAAGAAATGAAGGAAAAAAATAAACCAATATAATTTGAAAATAAATCATAAACAAACAGACCCCCAGATGGGTGGAATATAATTTGTTCACAGAGCAGAACGCTAACAAGGCACTTGTTTAAACTCTTTGAAAGTCCCCACCCACACACTCACGCACCCCTCCCACACAAACTCTAACCCCAGCATCACCTGTCACTAGGAGCCTCATTAAGCTGACAGGCCGTGGCCCGTCAGGGCAGGCCGACACGTCAGAGCCCGATCCCTTCCTGTCATGGCGTGATGGATCTCCCCACCACTGGCTGCCAAGCTGCCACTCACGTCCACCTTCACATGGCCTTCCATCAGTAAACACTCGCAAAGCATCCTGTTGATCAGCTCATTTGGATATAGCCACTATCGCCTTTCCTGTTCAAGCACGAGGGCCTGGTCAAGACTGGCTGTGTTCGCAACTTCTCCTCTGACTCCTCATGTCGATATGGACTGCAAAGTGTGGTGTACCGATGCTTACCGTAGCTCTACTGGAACTTTACCCCGTGGGTTAGGATCAGAGAGGGCTGGATCGGCAGCGTGTCGAAGCGAAGATGTGGAGTTACGAAGACGACTGAATGAAACGGATGCAGATGCACAAGTCGAACAGACACAACTGGATGAATCAGACCTGAAATATTCTGCAAAAAAGATGAAGAAAGACAAATAAAAAATAAAAGCTTTAACATAAAAGTTGAACTTATAGGAGATAAGCTTTGAAAAATCGCACTTTACTTTGATAAGTTCATTATCAGAAAATGATATTCAGGAAAAAATAATCGCTCTCTGAATTTACGACAGATTTGTAACCGTCTATTATGGTTTTTCTATGGTGAGTGGAAAAATGTTAATTTGTACAGGATATTGCTAAGTTGTACTTGAATAAAGATGCCAATAATCCAATATAGAGATTTATGATTTTTACTTGTAACAATTAAAATGAAAAATAAAACCATGTGATATTTTTGTTCTATTCAGTAATAATGCTCTACTTTGTTTCGGTCTGCCACATAAAATCCCAGTGTTGTGTATGATAAAATCAGGCAAAATATGAAAAGCTCACAGGTATGTCAGGTCAGAAACTGTCCAATCGTTTTTCATATTTCAGAGACACATGACATGAAACCCTTGTGAATTTGTTGTGCAGCATTTTATTTCATTTCATTTTTTCAAACACTTCTTGTGAAGCCGGTCCAACAAAGGAGAAGAACAGAGAGACCGGCAGCTTTGGTGATAACAGTCTCAGACACCTGACACTTCCACTGCCAGATCCCTCCATCCAACATTCTGGTGAGTCTCTTCCTCTGTTCGTATCTTCTGAGAGCTCCTGGTGGCAGGCCGGGTCCTGATGAGACGTGTGTCCCTCTGCTGCAGCTATTTGACAGAAGACAGCTACACACACACACACACACACACACACACAGAAAGAGAACTGGCCAGTTTTGTAACGAAATGTGTGGTTTTCTCACACACGCAGATCCCAGAGGTGACATGGATGCTAAAAAAAACTTAGAGGTTTTTTTTTAAATAGCCTGGTAGGCCCAGGTAATTAGGTTATCAGATTGAACGGTCTTGTTTGCATTTTTGTCTGTTAGGACTTTGTGTTTGGGGGTGAAGGGATATGAATTTAGGCCAGGATTTGTATTTTCTTTTCTCCGTGCGGTATAAGCTGTGGTTTCTTTAATAGTTTGTAATAATTGGAGGTTGTTCATCATTTCGTTGAGAAGGCTGTTGAGGCTGACTGGAGTTTTCTGGCACAACCTACTTTCTAAGTGGATGGAAAGAACAAAGCCAGAAATAGGTCAAGATTCCAGAAAACACTGATTTGGAAATTTTTATTTCGGTAATGCAAATGGGAAGGATTTTAGACAATAGAAAATGGTTCATTCTGGTCCTATTTTTATTCATTCACAAGCACAGATTTTTCTCTGGAGACATTCAGTCGCCTGTGAGAGTGGAGCCGTGCGTTCAACAGGAGGTTCTTCAGTATTCCTCTCAGCTGTTGCTGGCCAGACGTGCAAGCGTTAAGGGTCCTGCAGGTGAGCGGAGAGAAAAACGGCCGATCCAACAATTTTATCCTCTTCCCACATCCAAAGCCTCAGAGGCCATGCATTATTCACCGGAGAAGAAAAGGGGCGTATCTCCGCAGGGGTGGTTGGTGGGAATAAAGAAACCTACAGATGAAGGGAGGGACAGTATGGGGCAGAGATGGAAGGATAACAGCACGTCTGGGTGGAGGGATAGAAATGCGAAGAAAGAGAAAAAGTGATCCAACTACAGATAGAAAGTCAGTCACAAGATCCAAGAAAAGTGATGAAGACGATAAGGCAAGCTGGTTATTTGGAGACGAGGGCGAATGCTTTTAGCAACACGCTGCAGAGTATAGCAACAACTGAACTGAAAAGCCTGGAAGATGTCGAGTTAATTGTTGGATCGCTGAAGCTTATATAAGCATTCAGCTGTCGTAAATCTAAAATTAGAGTGTAGCATAGAACTGGAATTAAGTTAAAGAGCGAGGCTTAAATGAAACGTAATCCTCTGTTGAGCTGCTATAAATAATGGAACAGATTTTTTGGCTGACAAACAATTTAAAAGCAGAATTTCTGAGTGAATATCTGTGGCCCAATTTTAGCACCGAATGTTTTGATCTAATGTTAAAAAAAAAAAAAAAGATAAATTCTTTGCCAAAGTTTTCCTTTGGAATTTATTATTTCAGTATATTTACACATTGCTAATGGTTTGACTGCACCTTGGGAAATCCGGTGGTATTCAGGAGCCAATGTTTAATCAATGTTCTCCGTGATTGCCAAAGTCTTTGGTGCCGTCTCAATGTTTCCCACAGATCTGTTCTTATTGAACTCACGTTGACAGGATTTTTTTTTTTCTCCCATTACATTCCACCATCTGTCCTTCCTCGCTCAGGATGCAACTTCTCCCTTTTCCATGCAATCAATTTATCTTTACACAATTTGTTTATTTGGTGTATTCCATCGTTCTACCTGCAACATTTCTCTGCTCTCTTTTAACCACTCAAATTTAAGTTTATTTTATTTACACAAACACTGAAGGTCTGAATGTTCTTTTCACTGTGAGTGCTGCACAGCTCAAACGATCTATTTTAGTGGTGGGACTTGATTAAACCGTTTAATCAACTTATTTGCAGGGTTTGTAATGAATCGGGTCACATTTTAATCGAAAACTGCACATCACCAAAACAGGCAACATTTTCAACTCAAAAGCCCTTCGTGTTGGTTTAGCAACAGGTACGCAGTGCACTGTGGACGCTGACATTAGCGTTGGAGAGGTCTGTCATTGCTGCAACATGTTTTCCACTGAGATACAAAACTCCCTTCTGCACAACTTTCAGCGTCTGTTTCGGCATCCCTTCAGATCATGTTTTGAAGTAAAAATAAACTTCCAGAAGGAAAATATAAGCGGCTTTGTTGCTGTTGTTTGCTGAAGTGGAATGTGCATCAGCTCGATGGGCGCACCAGAAACACATAAAAAAAAGATTCTGACCAGAATAATAGTGCTAATAACTGAGTCATCAAAATTAAGGCGTTAAAGTCTAGGCCTTAGTTTATTCATATAGTGCTAATTTATAACCAATATAATCTCAAGATGCATTACAAAAATGTATATTTTAATCCTATCATTCAGACAACATCCAAGTCAAGGACATGGATTCTAATTGAATCCTAGTTATCAGTTAGTGCATTTTACTGATGCAATTGTTAACATTTTTCCCATCTAAGAACACCACAGACACCGGGGATTTCCTGCATCAGCTCACTAATTTACCTTATGTCAAACAATGCAACCTCAGGCAAACTAACAGAGCAGGTTACTGAGGTTTTCCCTCCTGAACACAAACACATCGTCTACCTTTTCTTTGCTGCTCTGGTGTCTGACAGCCTCTCTGCTGAACACCCACACAAGCATATCTTTGTTAATTGTATGCACCACAAACCTATCAAATTAAATTTGCACACAAAACCCGACTACGTTATTACTTGGCTCACTGTTCACCCGCCTAATTAATTGAATTAGGCAGCAGACGTACGTCATCCTAATCAGAACGTGTGTGCCGTATCTGGCAGCTTCATCTGTAACCACTGCTGCTCAGCAAAGTGTGAAGGGTAAGATGGGATAATGACATTTTAATTCAGGTTCTCTCGGGTTCTCACTCATCTTAAAAATGAAACGTTTATCGTGGTCACATTAATGCTTCTGCAAATTTATGACCAGACGATGCAGGGGGACGCGTGAAGTGTCGGCTCTGAGCCCAAAAGCTAACTTTGCTTGTTTACTCATGCCATGAAGTAAAAACTGCTCTATGAGGTAGTAATTTTTGTGAATTCATCAGTCTCGTATAATTTCAAAAAACTAATCTGAAGATTTAATATTTTCCACTACAGGAAAGCACGAGGAGATTTTTGTATGTTCGTTGGGACCCAGAATGAATCCACACAAAATTGTTGACATATTAATAACACAAATCCTAACCTAAACATTACTAATTAAAAATTATTATTAACTGGAAACACTGAACCATAATTGAAACTGATTTAAAGACCTAACATTAACAAAGGGCTTGCATAGCTACTAGGGTAAATTAGTCAAGACTTTCCATAGATGCAAATTCATCACAAATCTTACTTTTAATATCACTGTGAAGGATGTTTCCACATCAAGTGCTGATCCTGTAATTACAAACATGCAGTAAATTCTTTGAGCAAGTCACATTCAAAGTTCCCCAGAAACAGTAAATATATAAATCTCTGTTTAATTGTAGATTATTTCAAAATCTTCTGTATTTCCATGTGAAACAAAATACGATTATTAACCTTTGTAAAACTCTGCTTAGTGCCAAACTGAGGAGAAAACCTTTGCATGTGCGGTCAGCTCATAAAATCCACAGGTTTAGATAACAGCTTACTTTGACTAAAGGCTGTTTCACGCAAGATGCAAAAAGACAGAGCGAGCTTCACCACGTACAGCCACTGCACTTCACTAAACTTCACAAGAGGTGGTGCTTTGAGGAAATGTCTTGAAAAAAATCTGTGTAGAATAATGGTTTCATATTCAACATCAGCACCCAAATGGGATTAAACATTTGTCACCGAGTCATAAAAGACGGTGGGTGGTTTCTGCAATATTTTTAGTGCTCATGTACAAGCAGACAAAAATACAATTGTTCAAACAATATAAAATAAAAAGCAAATTTGCCATCAAAAGACTGTGTTTAAACAAAGTAAAACCTGTCCTGAAAGGACATTTTTATTGATTAATCAATACTCGGAAATCTGCAAGCTGATGCTCATGCTGATGATCCTTAACATTCACCACTGATCCCTGTGATGTACGAAATAACATCTTAATTTGGAAACCTTTTGGTTAGAGCTTCCTCAAGGGCATGTTTTTATCCTTCCTCATAACGTCTTTCAAATTATATCCTGCTCTATGTCCTCTGTTTCATCCCTTATTCGTTTTCATCACGCTCCAAAGAGAAGAAACACCAGAATAGATCGCAGCAGCAGCCTTTCAGAGCCAGGAGCCATCGTCAGACAAAGGAAGGACAGACAGAGTCAGGCGTTGTCTAAGCCAATGTTCCTTTTTATTACCATGATGTCTGTGCTTTTATCACCACTGCAGACAACAAATATCTCTTAAAGCCAATGGGCAGCAGCTGGAAAAGTCCCTCCTGGATGGCGAGTGGGCTTGGACATTCATTTGATCTGCTGCACACCGAGGCATTGCTGCTGCAGGATGAAGGGCGACGGACAGCAGGTTGAGGACAGCAAACTGGTAGTAGTAGCTGTCAAGGCTGTGTTGAACCTGTGCTGATAAGGTGCATTGGCGTTTACTGGTCCAAGCTTATAAAGTACTAAGTTACTTATTTATATTATACAATGGGACATTTTTCAATATATTCCTATTGGAGCTGTTGATGTGAAGTTCACGTCAGATGTTGCCAACACCTACACATACAAAGAAACCAATAAGTCCACAAAACTACAGTAAGTAAGGATGCAGTTGGATAATTTTACTCCACTTTCATAAAGTTCCCATTGAGCCTATTATACAAAGATTTTCAGCAGAAGAAAGAAAATCTTAGATGTCTTACGGACAACACTATACTGAAAAAACTAGGAGGCCTTATTGGAACTAATATAAAGACACACAGATTGCCTCAAGGCTTCACTCTGATTACACTAGAGATAATGCCGTCTCTTCCACTGGATCTGCCTACCGGTAAGTAGGCATTACATTTCAGAAAAGGGGTACAGGACACGCCTCTTGTATTGATAAAAACTGGCAACACACAGTTGGTTCAACACACTGACCTCAGCTGCCGCAGAAAGCATCAAGTAGATACTATTACACATCACTTTCTCCGCTGTCTGTCTTGTAATCATCTCCTCTGCATATTTAATCCCCCCCTTCCTCCTTCCTGTCTTGGCATCAAGCGTCTGGGGTTAATGCGGGTTCAGCCCGTCGCAGCCTCCTTTCTCCTCCGCTGGAGATGACTTGTGTTTTTGCCTTAAAGGAACAGATTTTAAATGGAATTACGTGGCAAAATAAAAGAGCAGAATAAAGAAATGGGAGAGAAACAAACATTTGTCTTTTTCTGTAAAACTAATCCAAAATCAAAGAGTTCAAATCATTTTTTTTCCCCTCCAACAGGACATCAACCAGAGAATACCTAATAGAGCATTTTGAGAGCATACATGGAGTGAGTTCAAAATAAAAAGTGAATTAATGAATTTGCACACAAAATCTGCCTTGAAGGCTGACGTAGCCTTCAAGGCAAACTCCTGCTGATATAGATGCCTAAAATACTAGTCTCCCCAAAACTATAAATACAATTAGTCACATCTTTTGTTAAAAAAAAAAAGTAAAAAAAAAAGAAGAAAATCTTCACATCTACAAGATGCTGCCATGTGCCATGAATCCAGAGAGCAACAAGCTTATCTGATCACGCTGCTGACACCCGTGTATGTTGATGTTGTTTGCAGCTTTCATTTCCAGACAGACACCGAGCTGCGTGGCTCACACTAATTGGCCGCATCTCAATCGCATCAAGTCGAAATGCCAGCAGAGAGGCTCGGCGTGGCGTCTCGGCTGCTGTCAAACAGGCTGTGCTCTGAATGACAGAACACCTGCCATCTTTTCGCGAGGAGGCCGACAGAGTACAAGCAGGTAGAGCTTTACTGTGCAGGATCAAAATAAGCACCATGTCAAATGCGTCGGTGTAACAGGAAAGGAAGGGAGGCTAACAGCTTCTCCAGGAGGTGATAAAGAGTGACAAAAGTTAGGAATTTTAAACTTAAATTGGCTGAAACACAAATGCTGTCAGTGACTAAATGTCAGAAACGGTGGTGGTCGCTTGGAGATGTCTTTGCATCTGCTTCTGGCAAAGTATGGTAGGACATTGTTTTCTTTTCTGTTTGAGAATCGGTTCAGTGTAGGAGAGTCTGTTGTCCAGGTTTGAATAGTATACTTTTTATAATAGAGGCGAGCCAGAGCAAACCAGATTTCCAAAAGAAAAAGGTATTTCACCTATTCTGTCTGAAGGGTCAAACCAGACAAGCTCAACATTAATCTGATTTAAATTTAACATGCGTTTAAATTCATCTAATAGTATCGTTCTTGATAGGAACTGAGACAGAAGCAGAAAGTTTAGGGAAAAATTGGAATTTGGTGGTTTGACAATCTAAAAAACATGGTAGTACTATTAGACAAATAAAGTTGCTAAAAAAAACAAAAAAAAAAAGCTTTACATCTAAAATATTATGGGGCATGAATGGTTTAATGGTTCAACATCAAAATATGTTAAAACTGATCCCATGTCTATATTAAAGTGACCCGAGAGAATGCTCATCCAACAGGAAAATCAATACACAGGAGAAAAATAGGTTTTCAAAATGGTTTCCCAGTTAATCAAAAGCAACATCACACCTGTGACACAGGTGCCATAACCATAGAGGTCAAATGAGTCGAGTCCTCTGTGGCGAACAGCTCGACCTCTGCCTGACTGAAAAGGTCCCAGACGGGGTGGACCACGTTGCTGTGGAGGGACCACTTTCCCGGAGACGGCGCCTGTCGGGAAAGGGAGTCTGCTACCAGCAAGTGCACCTCCTGCAGGGTGGACAGGTGAACAGATGCCCATTCCAGGAGATTCTGGGACTCCTTCAGAAGCTGCGCTGACCTGGTGCCACCCTGGTGGTTGATGTGGTAGACAACAGAGGTGTTGTCCAACCAAATCAGGACATGCCTCCCCTCCAGGTGGGAAAAAAAAAAAAAATCCCTGAGAGCCAAATGCACAGCACGCAGCTCCAACACATTTATATGGCTGGAGCGATCTTGTGGATGCCAGCGGCCCTGAACCGCCCGGTGTTGCCACACAGCACCCCATCCCATAGAGCTGGCATCTGTCGTGACCACCTCTCTGCGACATACAACCACCCCCATGGACACACCCCTGGACAAATAGGCCCCCGTCTCTCCATGGACTCAGGGCCCGAAAACATAGCCACGTTACCACGAGTTTGCGGTACAGACAGTACATCCTCCTCCACAGCCAACTCTGGTAGAGGTGGAGAAGAGAACCTTGCCATGGGAGCATCCACCTTTTGAGGTGCCTGAAGAAGGGATTTCATCTCTGCCTACTCTGCAGACAAAAGCTCAACCCTTGTGGAAAGACCCTGGTCAGATTTAGCTCACCTCTTCTTAGGAGGAGCCACAGAGGCTGTGGCCTCAGTTCTGCACTTTGCAGAGCGCCTTGCCTTGGGCACATGCCCAGAAGATGGAAGGTCAGCTCCACACTCGTCTGTGCCAGACGAGCAACTTTCAACTTTCACCATGTAGCTGCAGTTCATGCAGGGATTGTCTGACAGGGCCTCAACCAGGCGATCATGCCCGAGGCAGGAAGGGCACAGGTCGTGACCATCATCTGCCTGAAGCACAGCCCCGCTATCCACACAACAGTGGGAGCTATTCATATCCAAAACTGAAGTGAGTCCCACCACAGGCAGACAGAGCAGACCATGACTGGGAGAGGAGGCGGAGAACGCAACCGTCACCAATCACAATAGAAGAGCAACAAAGGGGCTGATACCGTCAGCTATGTCCAGAACAAAGGACAAGAAAAAAAAAATCACACCCGGAGAGAGGGCGAAAACGCTGCCATCACCAATCAAAGCAGCAAATGAAGACAGGTGAATCCAACACAAAACTACGATCACAAGATCGGCTGAAACTGGGAGACGGGGCGAAAACCAGTCACAGAGACAAACAAAACAAAACACCGGACCAACGATAGGCAGACGCGGTCCAGCTAGGTCCAGGACAGGACAAAAAAACAGATCAAGAATGGGCGAGGGGGCCGCGGAGAAGACAAAGGGACTGACGCCGTCAACCACGGCTGGACAGGACCAAAATCCAAACAAAAGTAATAAACTGCCTGTAAGGTCGGCTAAAATTGGGAGAGGGGGCGAGACGCAACTGTCACCAATTAAAGAGAAACGGCAACCTCAGAAATGCTAACGCCGTTACCGAAGTTCCAACAAACAGTACCGTGAACGAAGATTCGTTGCAGCCCTAGGAGGGCGACACACACTCCGGCCAACGACGGTGAAAAGCTCCAGAAATCCAAAAGGCTGACGCTATACAAAGCGAACATCACGCGAGAAGAAAAGAGGAACAGAACATCAGATGACATCATGTTATATAGCCTCTGTTTGATCATCCGATATGTCACAGGTGTGACTCTGTTGGAATTATTGCTCGAACGGCACATGCGCGAAGGGAACATTCAGTTCTTTCAGCACTGCCCTCTGGTGGTCAGAAGGAATGAAATAGAATTGAAACGTATCTTGTTTTGTTAGTTTTTGTTTGCTTTGTGTTTTCTCCATTGATTTTGCACTTAGGAATTTTAGATGTGTCCAGGCACTAACCTAATGACCTAGGTGGTTAGTACCACCTGGATGTGGGTTGGCATAAAGGCCGAGCCGGGCATAATTTGGCCTTCATGCCAACGCCAAATTGAAGGCTCTCCATGCAACCAGTGGAGGTTGGTCGCATGGAGGTCTGTCTTTCCTCGGACCTGCATGTTTGATTGGAGGTCTGTCTTTCATGGCACCACTCTGATTGATTGTAGGTCCGTCTTTCATGGCACCACTCTGGTTGATTGTAGGTCCGTCTTTCATGGCACCACGCTGGTTGATTGTAGGTCCGTCTTTCATCGGACCTTCCCTGATTGATTGTAGGTCTTTCTTTCCTTGGACCTCCCTGGTTGATTGGAGGTCCATCTTTCCTCAGACCTTTCCGGTTGATTAGAGGTCTGTCTTTGCTTGCATTCCTCTGTTTGTAGGGAGCCTTCTGTTTGCAAGCTGGGAATGGGTCGATGTAAAGACCAAGCTAGACTATTCATGGAGACCCCTTGTTGATTCCAAGTCTGCCTTTGCTTGGACTCCTCTGGTTGCAGGGGGACCTCTGGTTGGGTGGAGACTCTTGGATGGTTGTTTTCATCCGAGAGTTTCAACTTCATCTTCAGGTCTGCAAACAGAGCCTGCAGAGATTTCACGTTTCCTCCTGATTGCTGAATTTGGAAACTTGCTCAGAGTGACTTTTTTGCTGCTCCTCATACTTAAGTCAAAGTCTGTATTCTTCCATCATTACTTCAATCAGACCTTTGTTGCGGGAGGCGTATTTTTCAGTCTCCCTCTTGAAATGATCCAGCTGTTGAAAAATACTCTTGTCGGTTGTAACCTTAGAAGAACAAGAAACCATTGAGCCACCTGTAATCTCTTCCATGGTCATGTTTGACGTTCATACAACGTTCTTTTTCTTGCATTTTTTGCAGTTTTTGAATCTCTTCCTGCTGGGATATGACTTCAGTCTGACACGCAGTCCTTCGCTCTCTTTCCTCATTGAGATCAACAGTTTTACTCTCCAATTCTTTTTTCAGGTCGTCTACCTGCCTAGTGAGACCACTGATGTGTTGGCTAGTCTCTTCACTCCAATCCTTCTTGTAGGACTCATCCCTTGTGGCCTTGGGATACTTTGACCTCCTCTCATGGTATTGGTATTGGGAGGCCACATAACCACATTTCTTTTGTTTTCTTGACTCTGCAACTCCAGTGAAAACAGGGATAGAATGGGAAAACTGTAGAAGTTTACCGGTTTTCAACTGAGTTGAGAGGCTTGGGATCAGCACCTGGAGTTGTTTACTGCTCGACTTCCAATAATGTTGGACTTTCCAAGTCGCCGGAAGGACTTGGTTCCCCCTGCATCTCTGTTGCTTCATCTTCCGGCTCAATGGGGCTGACATCTTCATCTTCAAAACAAAGGGCAGCGTCGTAGTCGACCTGAGATGTTGAGCTCCATCATCTCGATCCATGAAAGCTCCGCTGGAAAAGTTTCATGTTCATAAGTAATCAGTTGTTGCTTCATGTTTATATTCTGGTAAGTTCTTGCTTCTCTGAATGGCGTGTAATATCTGGAATCGATATCCTGCTAGTTTCGATTAATTTCGAATGTGCTCTGAAGACTGATCTGTCGCGATAGAACCGTGGAACAGGTCTGAGAAAACGCTGTCCGTGTGCTACAGTCAAGAGAGAGACTCCTATGTGGTATCACAGTGATGTCATAACTGCTGATGTCATTGAGACCATTGGAATTGAACATGTTAATTCAACCTGCTGTTTGAAAAATGCCATACAGCAGACGTAGATAGAACAGAATGATCTGGACTGTGCAGCTAAAAATAATGAATAAGACTAAGGAGGAGGTGACCAATCCTGGGCATTAAATTGGAAACGTTAAAATTGAATTGAATTGTTAAAATTGAAGGCTCGCAGGTGAGCCAGAAGCCAGAACTGCTGACAGCACAGTAAACAGAGATCATTCACATGGTAAAGGAGCAGATAGTGGAATGGAAATCAACTTGTACACAGACGGGAAAATGCTAACTGCAGTGCTAACTACTAAGAAAATAAAAAAAAAAAAATTTACACTTACAGATCTTTATATTTTTTTAAGGGAATACATCCATCAAGATAAGAGGGATAAATAATAAAATTAGACTTAAACATCTAGTTATAGATTATTTTTCTTCGTTCTCCCGGAATGCGGCTCGTACCACTGCGTACCCATCCTTTTACTTTAAATAAGGTATTAGCTATTTTTTCTTACTTATTAGCCATGTTTAGTATCCTGAATGGAGTAAGTAAATTACAGACAAGTCCATGTTAGTGAACATTCTTGTGATTCTCCACGATACTTTGTAATTTTTTTTTAGTCAAGCTGAGCATTGATGCTAATTTTTAGCATCAGAACCCTGGGTCCAAACCAAAGGGCACACTTTGGCAGGCCCTGGTTAAATTTCTTCAGAAATTTTCTAGTCTTAACACTACATTTATTCAGACTGAAAAAAAATCACAAACAAACAAAGCAAACAACTGATAAATTTGTGAGTTCTTCAGATGCTGAAACAAAAAAATAGGCCTAAAATAAAATAGAGGTCTGATCTCTATTTTATTTCATAATCTATGCTTGTTGTTGTTCAGGTTGAAAACAGATTATAGAGGGAAGTTACATCAGTGGGGAATTTTAACTGCAAATTAGTGATTCATGTTAGTGTCCTAGCAAACAATCAGCCTGGTCTGTACTTACTTTAAGAAACAACACATCAGGAAAATAAACTGTGTAACAAGGAGAAAATGTATAAAATAGTACGGCCAAACCATAAGAAGCTGAATCCTGGGAACTTTCTGAGCAAATGACAACTAGAATAACACTGCCCTCAACAGGGAAAGCAGTAAAACAGTCCAGTTAATCTCTTTTCAGTCAAACTTTATTAATTTTGTCAAAACAAACCAAAATGAAAAATAGAAGACTGTGAACAAATGAAAGCTATAATCACTCCCCTCCCCGTCTTCTCCTCAACCAGCTGTCTAAATATGGCTCAGCAGGATTCATCCTCGAATGAACGTGAGCCTCACCAGACAGCAAATAAATTCAAAGAAAAAAAAAAAATCACTGAGCTTCCCAGCTCTGAGCCGAGAACTGTTTCTAATCGTTCCCTATTCTGAGTCGTTGTTGCGGCAGGCCATTTGTAGAGATTCACATTAACTCACTGTAATAGATAACTCTTCATTGATCTTATTTAAAACTAGATTATCACACACAAACTGCACCGAGAAGAAAGCTAGTCATCATTTACATCCGATTAAACATGTTAATAAATTAATCAGCCATTAGTCCTCATATCCCGCTGCCCCAATCTGTTATTTAATAAAAATATCCACAAAAAGAAAAAATAAAAATAATAAAATAAAAAAAAAATACAGAAAATGTCCAGCATTCTGTTCATCCCTCCCATCCTGAGCTGTTTCAAGAACCGGACTTGCAGTGAAGGTCGACTCGGCTTCGGAGACGAGAACACCATCAGCGGTGGAGCGTTACAGTATTTTCGAGGACTTGATAGCCGTTTAGGCAGATTCAGCTCGGCTTTCAGCAAAACACCTGGAGTCACAGCTGCAGAAGCGAAATGATTTGATTCACGTTAATAAAACTGTGTTGTATCTGAACTGACCTCAGCCCCAACAGGCACGCGACGTCTGAGCCTCCTGAACAGATTGAGGGCCGATATAAGAGGCAGGTAAGAGCTTTCAAACACACATGCTGACCTTGAGAAATTACAAACGTATAAAAAAAAAAAATGGTTTTTTAAAAAGGGAAATTCCTCTCGTAGGGAAAAAAAACAAACAAAAACAAATTAAAATGTCATCTTTCAGTCCAGTGAATCTGATTGGCTGACGAGGTGGTGATGATGCATATTGAGTTTTCTTTTTTTTTTTTTTTCTTCTTATTTTCAGATGTTCACACCTTTGCATGTTAAACTGTTCACTAGCACGTCAACGCTTTGGCGTAAACGCTGGCGCAGTGTGTCCTCTTTGGTTTCTGAGGTCACCAGTCGCTAGTGATCAGTTTCGGGGATGAAGACGTGAGGGCGGGGCCCGCCTCACGTACGCCTGGCTTTCTGTCTCTTGGCCTGACGTTTGGCTTCATCCAGCGCAGCGCTGTCGGCGCTGGCCTGGGCCATACTCCTCACTCCCTGGAAGCGGCTCATGAGCTGCATCAGGAGGGGAATCACCTGAAAAACAACAACAAACAAAAAAAATGTTTCAGTGCATCTGTGCAGTTCATTAGAGGAAGCATAAAACTGAAAATTCTTATTAATGGCAATCTGACTTCCAGACTGGGGTTTGATCTTGAGGCTATTCTGGCCAAAAGGACTTTTTGCATTACTGGCAAATAAATATGTAATTGGCTTAAAAAGGTTATTAATTTAAACGAATTTAAAATGGCCGAAATATTACGTTATCTAAAGTACTACATTAAAGGCATTTTTAATTTTTTTTTACTTTACTCTACTGGATGCTAAAAATCAGTGTATGCATCTTTATTTAGAGAATATTATCAATCACATCAGTTAAGAGTAGAGAAACACATTATCTATGTTAAAATTCTGCTTCTGCTAAGTAATCTATATAATGCTGTTCGTTTTAGTGGAGATGTGTCAAAGATTTTTTATATTTCTTGTAAAAAAATGTCAAAGCACAAAATACCAAATTCTACCATGAATTCAGGGCACATTTTCCTACAATGCAGGTTTTATAAATGGAAACTGGACAAATCCAGCACAGGAAGAAAGGAAGGTGGAAGGAGAAAAGGAAGTAAGGACATGAGAAAAGAAGAAGAGGAAAAATGTAAGAACGAAAGTAAAAGAAGCACGCCCAAAACAAAGGAAAGACATGCAGATAGGAAGGTATCAGTCCATAAGGAAGGAAGGAAGGAAGGAAGGAAGGAAGGAAGGAAGGAAGGAAAGGAAAGGAAAGGAAAGGAAAGGAAAGGAAAGGAAAGGAAGACCAGAATGGAGGTGATGTAGGAGACAAGAGACAAAGGGATACAAGATGGTGGAAATAGAACATACGAGGACATAAGGGCTAAAATAAAAGAGGACAAGAGGAAGAAGCCAATGATACAAAAAAATGAAGGGAAACAGAACACAAGGAATTGAGAAAGAAACATTTTTCCCTACTTTCCTGCCTAATTTCATGGGTTTTTTTTTCTCATTCCAACTCATTTTTTTTAATATTTTGATATAAAACATAAAAACAAATGTTATGAGTTGTGAGTTTTATGGCTGCAAAGGACCAAACAAGAAATAAGCTCTAGGCTTTCTTGTGTTCTCTATCCTGTGCCGTTATCCCTGACTGCTGTCATGAAGTGCTAATGTCGCTGTCTTCTCCACACAAGACTAAAGTCGGCACAAGATTTATAAATGTAAAAAGTGGGGAAAGAAAACAAACGTGAACAGGGAGCCCGGAATGAGGTCGGGTTCGACGGCTACCTTCTCGTGGTTGTACGCCGCTATCAGCAGGAGCAAGGTGAGAGGCAGGGCGATGTAGGAGCCCTGTGCAACGTCCTGGTCGGGCACTTTGCGCTGCAAAGGCAAACGGAGGAGAGAGCCGGCCAAATCAGAACTGACGGCGTGTCAAAGATTAAGATGACGTTGGGAAAACGGGAGTTTTGTTTCTCCGTTTCTTACGGCGGGGTTGAAGGTGAGGGTGACGTGCTTGTGGTATCCAGTGGAAGTGAAGGAGACCTGAGGCAGAGTGAAGTCGTACTGGGAGCGGGACAGGGTGGAGTACAGCATGAGAACGTAGCTCTGCAGAAGACAAAAAATCACAGATTGGGTGGACGGGGTCATAAGCCGCGTAAGGCGCTCATATAATTAGTAGGAATTAAGTCGATACCTCGCTGTCCCTGTCCAGAGGGGGGAAGTGGAAGAAGAGAGACTGTCCCAGAGAGACGCTGTTGATCGGATTGTCCAGATTGTCGCTCTTGAACAGCTTCACCTGGAGACAGAGGAAATCATTAGCTACAAGCTAGTAGATGCTGGCGTGGTTATACAACTAAACCCAAGAATTTGGTGCAGAAATGTCCAGTCTTCCCTGCAGAATTGGAATTTTCTGAAACTGCTTGATTTCTTGGCATTTAAACTTGCACAACAAATTTTCACTACGGTGCTCTTGGGAGGCCGATTCTGGATGCCGACATGCAGCTGCTGTGATTTGGGGGTTTTGGCTTTATTGCTATGTTGGGACAGCAATCTGTGTCCAAGTTGCAGCTGTAAAATTAATTGGTCATTGAAGTTTTATGACACATTAGTCGAGGCTGGGAAACGTGGCTGAAAATCATCGCGATGCAAGTGTTTCATATCAGTCTATTGATATTGATCACATGTCTACTGCAATGTCCATTGTTATTGACTCATTGCTCAGTCCCATCATGAGCTAAATCACCTGGAATGCCAAAGACCAGACTATAATAATAAAGCACCAAACTTGACTCTATTGAAAGTTTATTGGGCGCTTTCCATGAATTTGAGCCTCCATGTGGTTTATTGAAGCTCATCAGTCAACCAGGACATGACAATACTAAGTACAAACCCGGCTTGGCACGGCTTGGAACGTCTCTAATACGACATTCGTGCGAGTGGTGAACGTAAAACCTCTGCTGAAAACTGTTCCAGAGATTTCCGGAAAGCAGCAAAACAGAGCAAACAGCAGGGAGTCCGAGTCCGAGTCCGAGTCCTACCGAGAGCGTCTGGAGATGCTCAGGAGACGTGATGATGTTCCCGCTGAGCTCGAACTGATTGATCTGTCTGAAGGCGATGATGTTGACCCCGTCAATGTCGCTGCTCCCGACCTGATAGGAAATACGCAGCTTAATCTAACAGTACGAGCTGTGCACGCTTTAAAAAAATAAAAAAAAAGAAAGAAAGAAATGAAAAAGTGAACTGAGGAAAAGCTTTTGCTAAGGTCACATGGTGCGATAACAGAGCATTAAAGGGGAATTAAGGCATTTCCTGCCTCGCGAGAGAGATTAGGTGGATTTCAGCTTTTCAAACGAGATAAAATTATAAAATGATAGGTTGGAATTTGGTTGGGGAGCAGATTAACGCTGTTTTTGTTCAGCGAAAAAAAAAAAAAAAAAAGAAAGGGCCACGTGATGAGGCTGATATTAAGTCATAATCAAAGAGTTCTCACAGTCAATTACCAAACTTTCTATATCCAACTTTCTTTGCATAAGTGATCTAACAGTTAAATTAATAATAATTATATATATATACAATTTACAACATATTGAATTATAGCATCTGGATATTATTTGATCTCAATCATTGACATACATGACATACATTTTTTGGGTTTGCACTTTTGCCTATTTGTTCTTTATGATGAATATATTTTCTGGTCATTGTCCGTTACTAAACAGCTTATGATTTGTGGAGGATGTTGTCATCTTGCCTCCTACCTCTATCGCTCTGTGCTGAGGCAGCGCCCTCTCTATGTGGTCGTTGCCCTCGGCTCGAAGCTGAATCAGATATTTACACCCCGGCTGAAAGACAACAACACAAACATTTAGTCATGCAAGGTGTTAAAGAAAACAGCCTAAAAGCCTCGCTACAAATGAAACGCAACAACCGAGCGTTTCGATTTAACTCGGCCCTTCATGCCTGCCTCAAATGCCACCTACACGTTATATTTAGCGAGGTCAAATCGCAGTGTTTTTGCACCTGGAGTATGAGATAATTCAACCCCCCCTGAACCCTCATAAGGTTTTAAAACCTTCTCTCACCAGCAGACCCCTGAGTCGGAATCGACCCTCCTCGTCTGTGACGGTGTCCTCGCTGTAGAGGCTGCATTCTCCCTGACCCACCGCCTCCACGGCCACGTCCCGCTCCGCGTCGCCGCTCAGGGACTGCACCGCTCCGTAGCAGCTGGAAGCCAAAGCACAAGAACACACACACATGTAGAACGGACAATTGGACGAGTTTCTGGATTAAAAAAAAAAAAAAGGAGAAAAAAGGAAAAACGACAAAGTACGGCAAAAGTTGTGCAAAGGTTTTCACACCCGTCGAAGCTGTCCGCTTTTCGGACACGTCACAAACACCAACTTTGTTTGGTTTTATTAAGATTTTCATGATGAGCGAACACTAAAAGTAGTGCATACTGTAAAGTGGAAGGAAAATGAAAAATATATTGCAAGATTAAATTACAGAGGTGTGAACTCTACTTACTGATCAAGTGACTTCTGAAGAGTAATTTGGACTTGACTTTATTTAGAAGCATTATAAGTACAGAAATAAATTACAATTTTTTAAATTTGTAACAAACTAAATTATGTTCTATCTTATAAAACGCCAACCTGGGAAAAAAAACCCTGAATATCTTCTGCATTGCATCTGTACAAATCAGTGTGGGTGTACCTATAAGCGGTCTTGATGCCCGTTACGTCGATGCTCAGGTTTTGACCCTCCTCCACCGTGATCATCTGAGACGCCGGCTCAAAGCGGAACTCCTTCATCATCGGCTTGAAGTAGTACTGGCCTGGACTCTGGAGAGAAAGGCAAGGTTATTTCAAGCTGGGGGGGAAAAAGGAGACTTTATATTGCTTTCTGAACTGTTTGCTCACCAGGTTGTTGAAGGTGAGCAGACCAGTGTCCTGGGTCAAAAGGTTGGAACGGAAATGCCCTCCACTCAGAGACAGAAGCACTCCAGAGAGCGGCTGTCCATCCTCTGATATTATCTGCAGGAAAGATGGAATATCTTTAGAATACTCAGATTCTTTCATGTTTTACACGTAA
This sequence comes from Poeciliopsis gracilis, assembly GCA_911649635.1. NCBI lineage: Eukaryota > Metazoa > Chordata > Actinopteri > Cyprinodontiformes > Poeciliidae > Poeciliopsis > Poeciliopsis gracilis. The sequence goes on from CAJVRI010000128.1 coordinate 7,220,361, forward strand.
AAAAAAAACCCAAACATGTCCCTGAAACATAAAGAGATTGTGGGTACTGTGGGTGTAATCAAGCTGGCTGTTCAATTTTGTGTCACAGATGTTTTATTTAAAAAGAGGATGTACAAGTGAAGGATAACCAAGGGCACCAAACTGTGCATCAATGGTGTGGAACTGACGGCGGAGCCATTTATCACTTAGTCAGAAAGGGAGACTAATACCAATTTGTGCTGTACGGAACCTTTTAACAAAAGGCAGGATAAAGGCCAAGAGCACAGAGCGGGGAAAAAAAAAAAAACCCGGTTTGAACCATCTGTGAGTAATCTTCTCTCTTAATTACACTTTCAGACAGAAAAACATGAACAGAAGCTTTTGATTCTGACATTTCATATTCACTTAAAACCAACAGGATCAGTCCAGGGTGGTAAAGATGAAAACAAGCTGAGTGGAAACAGTGTGAGCGGGCCTTGTGATCCCTGGGATGTAAAGTTTCTACAAAGTACGCAGATGACGGTCGCGTGTACCTTGAAGGTGATTCCGGCCAGAGCAAACGCCTTGAAGTCCCCTGGGGTTCCCTCCACCGGACTCAGAACAAAGCCCTCCTTACTGGCCTTGATGTCGTACAGCCGGTCGCTGTGGAGCGGACCCACGCTGACGGAAACAGGAAGACTAAGTAACTGATGGAAATAGGAAGGCTAAGTAATGATGACGGAAACAGGAAGGCTAACTAATGATGACGGAAACAGGAAGGCTAACTAATGATGACGGAAACAGGAAGGCTAAGTGACGCTGACAGCTGAGTAACAAGTAAATATACGCTGAACTGAAATGAGACTTGATGAATTTGACTGGCAGCCAATCAGAAGGATGAGCATTGCAAGTAACAATTCAAGAAATTATTCCCACTTTTAAATTTGAATAATAAAAAACAGAAAACCTTTTCTGGAAAAAAAAAATTATTAAAAATATATGATTGCAAAATAAATTTGATTTTCGGTCCCATTTCTTTCTCTATCTTCACTCCTGCTTTCTGGGGCTCCCCAGGCGCCCCCTGGTGGCCTCACTTTGAAAGACAGTTTAAAAAAGGCTTCATTTTGCCATCCATTATGTTTCTCCATGTTCTTCTACTTCAAAAACACCTCATTTGAATAAATGAGACAGAATTTCGGCTCAACGGCTCCATGAAATCCCTCAAACGTTACCGCAGAGTTTATATCCATGACTACATTATATTTGATGTTTAGCCTTTAACTGGATGTCTGGATTCGGAAGCGTAATGTCTTGCTTTATGCATGGCTGCAGCACTGCACATGTCCTCTGATGACAATAAACATCCAGAGGGCCCCATCAGAGCCACACACAAGGCGTAACGCCAGCGAGAGTCCATCCGTTTTCAAGCAAAAAGCCACAGGCAGCATCGGCCCGAAAGTCCTGAACATCCTCACTGAAATTTTAATGCAGTCCATTTATCTGTCTGGATTTTCATACCTGTAGGCTCCCATCTCATTAGTGGCCACGGTAATGAGCGGCACAGAAGCGCCTCTCTCTGTGATGGATATTTCCACACCTTGGAGCTCCGGAGACACTCTGCCCTCTAAGAAGAGGCCAGCGCGCCCAACGATGTCCACCAGCCGACCGGGGCACGATTCTGACGAGAGAGATGGATCGAGAGAGAGGTTCTTCTGATACAAGCAAAGATTAGGACAAAACCTACTTATTCATAGTTAATGTGAATCCTAAGTTTAGATCTGCTTAGTATATGCGTGAAAAACCTCCTACCCCCTGTTATCGTCGCTTCCACTTCAGGCGGGTAGAACAGCAGCTCCTTGGAGGAGGGAGTGACTGTGATCTTCTCTCCAGCCCTGCAAGGAAATCATCCATCGCACGCGGGTTTATTTCTTTTAAGACAGATCAGGTGGTTACTGTTAAAGGATTGTGATTTTGTGAAATTACAGGCGGCGTGCGTTGTTGCATGTGTGCAACGTTGAGGAAATAAAGGCGTTAAATAATTTCTGCTTGTGTAGATTGAAAAGATACTTATCACCTTTTTCCTCGTCATTACGTTGGAAACTAAGTGGTTTTTTTTTATTTATGTTTGTGTCATTTTCCACAAACATATAAACATCTCACAGAAGAAAACATAATCAATTCTGTTTTTGTTCATGTTTTTTTTTTTTTTAAACAGAAGTAAAATGGTGGTTCTTAAAAAATAATCGCAAATTTTATTTATCTTTTCACCAATTGCTATGCGTCAGTTGCGAGTTTCATTTCAGCTGGACTGAAGGGGGAAACGTGTCTTAGGTTTGTAAAGATTGCAGACCCATGACGTGTAAACGGACCTGGCCCAGTAGGAGAACTCGTAGTGAAACGGGCCCGCCAGCTCGTCGGCCTTCTCCAAGATGGGAGGACTGTCATCTCTGGCGCCGCCCTGCTCCTCGGCCGCTCGCCGCTCTCGTTCCTGCCGCCGCAGCTGGATCTCCTGCAGCTGCTGCTCCTGCCGCTGCTCCTCCAGGCTGCGCAGCGGGCCGAGCACCAGCGCCGGCTCGCTCTCGATGGACGACCTGAGCGGGACGGAAGCGTTTAACGGACGCTCAAGACGGACAGAAACGCGGCAGCCTGACGCTTCTCGATTTACTTGATGGTGACTGTGACGTCCAGCATCTTGTCTGTGGTGATGAGCCCCGTCATGTGATGGCGCACGGCGGTGAGCGTCAGGATGCTGGGGGCCGAGCTGCAGAGGAGCAGGAACGTTTCCAATGACGCTTTGTTCAAACTGGTGAACAAGCAGGAGCAGCCGCGTCTTTACTTACGTGTCGTAGGTGTAGAAGTCCTGCTCGAACTGATGGCAGGAGCGGGGGGTGACTTTGTAAACACCTGGACAAAACCATTTTTTATGTGATTAATCACTTTGTTCCAGTTTTATATTTAGCTAAGTCTGACACAAACCTTTTAGGTCAAAATGCTGCTCTGCGACTATGCACGAGGGAAAGGTTTGCTGGGCTGTGCAATTTTCCTCTATGTGCTAATTAACGCCGTGTTAAGCTAAAGAGAGGTCAGGAGAAAGAAACTCACCAGGCTTGGAGAGGCAGAAGCGATTGACTCCCTTGGACAGGTTGTAGACGCCGACGTTCTCGGGTTTGCTGCCATCTTGGAAGAACTCCTGCGGGGAAGCGAGCGGAACGTCGTCGTGCGGTCAGATTAGGGGCGGAAAATATCGACTACCGAGTTGAACTAAGGTCAGGGGTCGTTTTCTGAAACACCTGAGTTTTCTCTTGTATCGAGAGGGCTGACCGCTCGTCTCTTAACATGACCTGCTAAATTGTGAGTAATATACTTTAAAAACAAAATAAAAGTTGAACTCTTTTTGTCAGCTGTATTAAATACTGTCTGAATAAACAAAAAGATGTGGCTTTTCTCACTTCATTAAACTTAAACATATTTATAAAATACAACAAAACAGGAACCTATGTTTTACTCTACATTTTTCTGCTGAATAGAAAAATACAGGTTGAAAAAGACATTAAATATCTGAAACACTTAAATCCCCATGAACAGAGAGATATCCATACAGACATAATGTCTGTGTTGCTCTTGAAGAAATGTTAAAAATTTCCTCCATTACATTGCTTACTGTAATTGTGTTTTTTTGTTTTTTTTTTCCATCATTTTGCAATTTTACAATTTTGAGAAGTTGACGCTGCCTCTTCTGGATGGAGGTCGAATTACAACGCTATATGAAAGTCTAAGCAGATGTTATTAGTTAATCAATTGGAGCTAACGTTAATCTAATAAACCATTGATTGACAACTAATCGTAAGCCAATTAACCGTTTGCATCCCGAGCTTGGGTACTCACCAAAGTGATGGCGTGGGACAGGGAGCAGCGCAGGATGTAGCCGATCTGTCTGAACTCGACGCCCAGGACATCCGAGTCCAGAACCTCCACCTCCAGAGATTTATGCTTCCAGCACCACTCCTCGTGAGAAATGCCGACTGGGAGCAGGAACAGCGGGAGAAAAATAAACTCAAATGAAGGTCGAGAAAAGTCCTCGGAAGAAACCCGTCTGCGCTCCCTGAAGGGATCTTTTAAGAAACGCTTAAGAACGTTAAGCACCACAGCAGTCAGGGCTGCCAACACGAAACTGAGAACAGACACTTCAGGGATGCTGTGTGTGCAGGCAGCTTGCAGGCAAATAACAGAATGTACACTGTATGCGGAACAGGATTATAGATGTATGGAGCAGCAGGAGACCCAGAGGTGCCATCTGTGCGATAACATGTCTGGTATTTTAGCACAGTTATTTTAGTTATGATCTAAAGGTGTTAATTACAAATTGATTTCCCAATAATTAGCCGTGGAGTCAGAGAGCTCCGCATAGGAGGAAAAACGACTTTTACAGGAAACGAGTATCTATTCTCCACACCCCCAATAGTAGAGGTTGATTTTCAACCTCTAATGCATGAAAATAACTCTTTGATCCACAGCTTGTTTTTGAAGTTTGCCCACTTATAAGACAACGAACGGCCTCAAAGTATTATGGTAATTAGATCTCATGAAGAATATCACAAAAACGTCCCCAATACGCGAGAGCGATTTGCATTTCTTTGGCTGAAATAAAGGAAAGGAATTAAGCTTCTACAGCTTTTTTTTTCTGTCAAACTCCAAAAATGTCACATTGAATTCATTTGAATTTTATGACTTTTCAATATAAACCAACTGGCATTATTATTATTATTATCCAGAGGTTTAAAGAGAACTTCAACCACAGCCAGGAATGATTCATTTCTAAACCAGGAATTAATTTATACAGAACCCATTTGGCAACAGAAAGTAGGATAAAAAAAAATAAAAAAAATCCTGCTCTTTTGTCCGAGACACTGAAGATGCATGGATGGGTCTTTGAGCATGATGGTGAATCAAACCTGCTGCCAAGGAAATAAAGGAGCGTCAAAAAGAGAATCATTTTAGGAGTGGAGAAGCAACTCATCACACCTTAGTCCTCCAAAACAACTGTGTGGGGAGTTAAACGTCTGAGACAATAAACCTAAAGGTTTTAAAGTTACACAACAAAAACTTACAAATTCAGCAGCGGGTGGATTGATTTTTCCCCTCAGGGTAAATAATCAGTAATAAATTTAAAGAACCTTTGTATTTTCCAGGCAAAACATTGTCAAAGTTGAAGCTGAGGATGTCGGCACTGCCAGCCAAAGCCACCGTCTTCCTCTCTCCCTGCCGGCTCACGGGCTGCAGGGTTACGGACAGATCGTCGCAGGAAGCTGTGAGAAACCAGCGAACACAAGCACGGCTTAGATGGGAGCGCCCACAAACCGGCGTGAAGATTTGTTCATTCAAGGCCAACGGAGAAATCTGTATTAAGAATCAACCGAGAGAGCGTCTACCGAGGCAGTAAACTTTTCCCGAGACAGAAGCCATGAACTGGGTGAAAAGCAGGTCTGTGAGCGGCCGGTCAATGAGCGAGACCTCCAGGGCCTGAGGCTGCAGGGCCAGGCCTGCTCTCACCTCCGCTTCGGGGAGCGACACCTGGACACATGGAGGAAAAGGTCAGGAAGGCGCCACCATGGGAAGAACAGCGTGTATAGAGCTTCCACAACAGAATGACACAAATGGTGCAGTATTCTTTGATTCCTAAGATTTTCACACAAGTAGCTCTGATCAGTCCCACTGTGGAGCGGAGCGGAGCTGCAGTGAATGCACCCGAAAAGAGACATCACATTCTTCCCGTGTAAAAGTTTGTCTCTGTTCTAAAATGAAACAAAAATACAAGTTGGCAAACCTTCTACATGTCAAACTTAATGTTTGTGAACCACTTTCCAGATTTATAATAACTAAAAAAGGTCATTGGTAAAAAGGTTAAATTATTCCAATGATTTAAGAGTCCATGCTCAGATCATTTAGGACACTTAGAAGAAACCTGAAAGCTACTCGAGACTCACATGGACGCTGTAGTTCCCAGGTTTGGCCTGAAAGCAGAAGGCCCCCTGAGGGTCCGAGTCGGTGGTCCAGCTGAGAGCCTTGTCCTGGCCCCGGTGGGTCAGAGTGACCTTGTAGCGCCCCTGCTGCTTCATGCCCTCAGGCAGGCGGCTGACGGAGATCTGGCCACAAACACTGAACCTGCGTTCGACAAACACCAGGAATGTACAAGGCTTCTGAGGGACACCAATCACTTCCTGTTGGTATTCGTTCGATTCGGTGAAACAGCTAGACCGGGGGTCGGCAACCCGCGGCTCCGGAGCCGCATGCGGCTCTTTAACGCCGCCCTGGTGGCTCCCTGGAGCTTTTTCAAAAATGTTTGAAAATGGAAAAAGATGGGGGAGGGAAATATATTTTTTGTTTTAATATGGTTTCTGTAGGAGGACAAACATGACACAAACATTCTTAACGTTTTCCAATGCTGTAAAAATGTGTAGATTAAATATTAAATTTAAAAATTTCTGTCAACGAAGATTTGCGTCATAGCCTGCGACACACGTTTCTAACAGCAGGGCGGGATGCCAGGCAGGTGGCTGGTGTAAACAAATCGGCGGCTGTGTGATGGGCCATGGATCCCAAAGGGAAAAAAGAGAAAAAATAACAGAGGAGAACAGAGGTTTCAACGTTTCTTGGACCGAATCATTTGCATTCATTGCTAATGTGGAAGGATTGCCTGAATGTTTGCTATGTAGCGAGAAGTTGTCAAATAACAAAAGAGTAATGTGGAAAGACATTTCCAGGGAAGGCATGCTACATTTGCAAAAGGCTGCGGTTTTATTTGTATAAATGCAGGCTGCGTTTTGTTGCACTGTTTGTTGCCCAGATAAGGGCCACGTTATGCACGTTCCATTTTGTTGTTGTTTTTTTCGAATCCTCACCATTAAAACGACATCAAAAATCTGATTTCTTTATTACATTTCTTTAATTTCATCAAAGCAATGAAACATAATTCATTAATATTGTAATGAAGTTAAGCTTGAGGCGGCATCGTGCAACAGAGTAGTCACGTGGTGCGTCATTCTCTAGGATGCACTGCGGGAAAAAAACATTTAATTGTGAAGGCTCATTATGTATTTGTAGCCAACTTAGTCATTTTGATAGTAGGCTAATATTGCTAATATAGATACATACAGCATGTGTTTCCTTCATTATAAAGCTTATATAAGGCTTTTAATTTTTTGCGGCTCCAGACATATTTGTTTTTTGGTTTTTGGTCCAATATGGCTCTTTCAACATTTTGGGTTGCCGACCCCTGAGCTAGACGTACCCCGCTGTGATGATATCGGGAAGCTGGGGCGTGTTCGGGGCGATCTTCACTGTGACCGACTCGAAGAGCATCAGCTCCTTGGTGACGCGAATGGTGTAGACGCCGGCCGTCATGTTCTCCAGCCGGAAGGAGCCGTCTTCCTTACTGACAACTGCAGGGACAACAGGACGAACGGAGCAGCGTCAGAACGTGTCTGAAATGTGAAATGCCAGCCGCTACCATGCAGGTTCATTTTGCAAAGGAAACGAGAACTCTTTACAAGCCCAAGTGAAGAACGTCCAGTTATTTCCTTTTAGTTATTGTGCTGAGGCGGCTTCTGATATGGGCAGTGTGGTCACCACCCATGTTCCATGGACATGTAATATTCAGTATTTTTATAACAACACAGTGATGCTAAAACTTACCCTTAATGTGATTGTTGAGCGAGACGGTGGCGTCTGCCACGCCCTCTCCGTCGGCGCTGTTCAGCACTCGGCCCGTCACAGAAAAGCCCATCACTCGGAAGATGGGCTGAAAAAGAGAGAGACAGTAACAGAGCAACGACGTTCATAAAAACGTCAGTGATGAATAAGATCTAAACATTACCAAACACAAAAGGAAAGAGGGATTTCTGATCATTGTAGTTTAATAACATGAAATGACTCCATGTTTTGTTTTTTTGGGGGTTTTTTTGCACTTAATACAGAATGCACAAATTAAGCAGCAGGAATTATTCCTTTCTCTGCTTAATGCTTAGTAAATCAATCTCAAAGCAAAACAAAACCAAGAAGGAGAACCTGAATGTGAACTTTTTACCTCGAGTTTCAAGCTGTTGTGTTCCACCTTGAAATTCATCCTGGAGGGAGCAACATCGAAAGTGATCCTTTCTCCTCTGTAGAAAGGCACCTGCACAGGAAGGAGGGGGACAAACGAAAGAGAAGTCATTTTTCTGCCCTGAAACAACTATCTGATCAAAAGAAACCCCTGAAGGATGCATTTAAATAGTTTTTCCCTTCACAATATCAACTGTTTTTTTTGTTTTTGTTGTTCTTTTGTAATATCAATATATATATATACATATATATATATTTTATGTTCTCATGAGATTTATGCTTCTTGCCGTAGAATCGAGATGCTACATCAGCATGATTTGGTTGGGTGGTTATGCAAGACGGGGGAAGTCGTCATTATAAAAAAAATAATAATAAAATAAAAAATAGAGAATGTAGGATGTGGTGGCACCTAGTGGTCTAAACTGAAAACTGCAACCATCTTAAAATCCATGGCTTACCTCTTAATCATGCAGGAAAAAAAAAAATTCCATTGCAAAGAATTTGCATTTTTGCAGAAAGATGTAATCACTCGCTTTAATGTGAGTGATTAAACACTTCATTCTGTTCACTTGGTTTGATCCCATTGATTTCAAAATACAACATGTCTCGGCTGAAAGGGGATAAAAATTTAGACAAAATTTTTGTAAAAATTGGAAAAAAAGTGTCCAAGATCTGCAGAGGAAGGATTAATTTGAGTCATTCTAACAAAATTTCTTCCTCAAAAATGAATTAAAAAACTTAATTAGAAGGTACATTTTAGATGCATATATTTCCTAGCCTTGCCTACGTACGTCTCCTCGATTCTCATCTCCATTTAATGCTCCGCCTGGACTTTCTTTCACTGAGCTGGATTCCTCCTTTATTATTGGGCCATATTGTCTTCATTTTTGATTCATAGCGAAAGCATTCAGCTGGCAAAACAAAAGGGTCTTCAGTAGAAAAGAAAAAAACAACAACAGTGCATTAGTTGCAGAAGTTGTTACTAACTTAGTCTGTTCTGCAAAATAGGCCTAGCATGTTTTTGTTTTTTTTTTTTAATTCAAGGGCATGCACCGGTTAGAACGTTATAACTGGGTGCTCCGACAGCGTCCGAATGCACCACTTTAAGCAAAATACACAAGTAGTACTGATTTCTTTGTACTGTTGTGTCCACTGTTCCATTTAATTGACCCATGTGGTAAGTTAATGACTATTAGCCATCCTTTTTTTTTTTACCTCACATTAACATCGATCTGTGCCTGGTTTTAGCAGACAGAGAAGCAGAAGAACATACCACGGTGTACTCGCCGCTGGCCAGCGAAGGAAAAGTAAAGGTGCCGTCGTTCTTGGACTGAGTGCTGCACAGGTAGACGAGGGAGCTGTCCTCATTATCCGCTCCGTCCACTGGCGACATGTTGCAGCCGCCGATGTCCTGGAAGTTAAAGAACATGAGCATTTCAACCCGCCCAGGACCACATCATGATCGCCATCATTTCAAAGATTAGAGTGAAGCATTCACACAAAGGTTTACTGTAAAATCTTTTGACAGATTTAAATTGCTTAGGCTTTGAATGTGGAACCTTAAAAAGCACAGACAGGAGAGGGAAAGATGAACAAAGGGAAAGATGACTGGAAAGACAACTAGACGGAGGGAAAACTGAAGTATAATGGAAGGTGGGATTGCTAAATTAACAGCTTCTAGGTGGCTGGAAGGACAGACAAGGATGGATGGACAGACTGGAAAGTCAATGACTGGATGGATGCAATTTTTAGACAGCAGGATAAGATATACAAAGATTCAATTTTTCAAGGTTCTTATTTTTCTATACCTGCCTATGAAGGCTGGAAACTACTTCAATCAAATCTAATCCTTATCCAGGCTCCAAATAAAATGCTAGGAATATATTTAAGTTGAAGCAAAAAACAAAAAAAAAAAAACTAAATTAATAAAAACTGAAAGACAGAAACTTTCCGATCCGGCTTCACTCCTCTGTTTGTTGGAAGCGTGCAAACTGATGTTGGTTTACCTCTTTCCTGACCGCGGCCGAGTACAGCAGGAAGGTGACCTCCTTCATGGGCTCTCCATCACTGCGGACCTCCCCAGAGACGTCGTAGCCTCCAACCACCAGATGCTCGGCGGCCAGAGCGTTGGCACTGGAGACGTGCACAGCGGTCTTGCTCTGCACGGAGACAGAAAAGGTTGCTGCGTTAGGCTGCATGTAGGGGTGGAACAATTCCCCTTGTTCCAGACTGTGTGATTAGTCCTGGAGATCATTAATAATAATAATAAAAAAAAAAAAAAAACACTTTGCTGACCTGGCATGGAACCTGATCAGCTCAGCAAGTAGGTGAAAACTGAAGGGTTTTTTTTGTTTTTATCCTCAAGAGGTGCAGAGTTAAACACAATTTTTACATCTCAAGATATTTAAAGAATATTTAGACATCTGGACATTTGAAAAAGTGACTATTTTTTCTTTTTCGTTTTTATTTAACCAGTAAACCCCGTGGAGATCTAGACCTCATTTTCAAGAAGGGGCCTGGGCAGAAGTCTGCAAAACGGAGCGACCTACTTACAACATAAAACTAATTAATAACATTTGAATGTCAACCCGATGCTGAACTTGCTTTTGATCTAATTACCCACTTTTTTTTTTTTGGCAGCATGCAAATGTTGCCAGATTTTACTTATTGTTTCTTTCATGAACAGATCAAATTATAGCACAACTTGAAGTAAAAAAAAACAAAACAAAACAACAAGCACGTAAAACCTTTATATTTTTATTTGGAAAGATCATTGTATTTTATTTTTGTAAGATATTGAGTCGTGTCATATGAGGCAAGTTTACATGTTATGAGACGTGGCAAGAAAATAGTGGAAATAAAAAAAAAAAACCTAACAAAAATAAAAAAACCAGCTACCTCGGCATAGGTTTTGTCTTGTCTCGTGTTCAGTGTAAAGACAAAGGTGAACATTTTTCTTTCTACATTCGCCCTGATATTTGATTTGCTGTGGTGATCCTGCAGTGGGAAACCGAACCACGACTCAAAACTGAAATATCTCGGCATCCCGTTGAATTCTCATTGAAAAGTCAGCAAGCCTGAAGAATGATGATGAGCAAAGTTTCAACACCAAATTGCATAAAGTGCAGTTTGAAATGTATCTTCCCCCCTTGGAAAGTGCTTGCTTTTTAGCGCTTTACTTTTAGCATCCAGGTCTGTCTTGGTGACAAACTGTGATTTAAAATAGAATTTAGGAAAAGCGCAAAAAGTTTGCAATTCCAACTCCTTCCAGAAAGATAAAGTCAGAAGAAAATTGATGTTGTGTTTGCGTGATTAAATGATAGAACCAGCAAACAGAATGCCGTCTCTTTTACTATGACAATGTAAAATCCTGCATGAAATACACCCACCTTCTCCAGAGACCAGGAGGGATGGTGGGCTGTGATATCATAACTTCCAGGCAGCACTTTGAAGAAGGTGTACCTGTGTTAACAGGACAAAAAAAAAATAAGATTACGTTTTTGCCGGCACTTAATTTCGCCAGTGTGATTTCTGCTGAGGCATTTGTGCAAATCCTCATTAAACAAAGAGAGCTACGGCGCACTTACTTTCCTCCAGGCTGTGTGAAAACACTCTTGACTTTCTCTTCTGATCCCGCATGGCTCAGTTTGACTTCGACTCCAGCGGGGCCCAGGAGGTGGCTCTTACTCAGAACCTAGGCAGTTGGATTACACAGGGAGAAATAAAATATTCAAAACAAAACCAACAGCGGGACGGAAATTGCACCAGCTGATCAGGTCTGTGGAGAAACAGCTTCATTTAGACTAAGAAAACAGCCTGGATGCATAGATTTACTACTGTTCACATTCCCTAAATGTAGCGGCTTGAATCAGTCAGAGTTCAGACTATTCACACACATTTTGCTCTCCGACTTTGACTTCTGATGAAGATGTTCATCGTGGCTTCAAATGAATTTTATATAACAGATGATTAATTTTAGGTTGCTTAAAGCTGTGATGGAAATGACATAATTAGATATGTGTAATTATGTTAAATGGCGCTTTTGAGAGTCAGTGACCTCATTCAGATTTTTTTTTTTAAAACTGCGAATGGATTCTTGGCTTTTTCTGCTCAGAATCGAACGTCTTCATCCTTGATTTTGTTCTGCTTTCAGATACTAAGATATTGTCACATTTTGTTTTTAAGCCGTCTTGGTCATAAGAAAAACTGAGAAACTTGCAGATCTACATAGAAGTCCAGACAGATTTTTCAAAGATTATCAAAAATGTTTCTGTTGCACAAGTGTTTTACTCACCAAACATTTAGCTATGTAAAAATCAATGAGTTTATGACAAAGCGCATATGCTTTTATGCATAAATGGCCACGCTATTGTAAACAATGGCATGTTTACAATAGCTATTGAGATTGTGAGTTGTTATCTCACAAACTCACAAAAACAACCAAAAAAAATAAATAATTGAAAGCGCCAGCATAGGAATTGGAAGCTAAAACCCCCATTAAAATTTGCAAACAACAACAAAAACAAGAGGAAAAAATTCTGCACTAAAATCTTACACTACTATAAAATGTAGCCATGAGTTATTCTATTTATTTTTTTATTTTTTTGGTTAATTGACTTCATTATCTGTCTTTACATGAAGGGAAGCTTGAAATTGCAACAGTTCAGATTGTGTAACTCCAAGCACCACATAGTCACCCGTTTGGTGAAGTCATTCATAAGGTGGCTTTCTTACTGTTTCTTTCAGTTATCATGACGTACAGCTTCCTTTAAGGTGCTTTTCAAACCACAGAAAGCCTCACCGTTCCTGAGACCGAGAAGCCCGTGAAAACAAAGTTGATGTCCTCTTCTTTGGTGCAGATGTCACTGACACCGTCCACATGCAGGTCCACGCTGGTTGGCTCTGTTGGGCAGTAAACGACAAGAACAATTAGCACACACACCAACACACACTCACACACACGCACGCACACACTGCCTGCAGACAACCTGTGGTTCAGAGTTAGAAAGGCTTCTTACCGAAGCTCCAGCCAAGAGGAGGCTCGATCTTCAAAACAAAGTCTCCCTACATGTCAGAGAGGTGAGTGTGAGCTTCGTAGTTGGTCAGTTTCAGAAACGTGCAATCAGCAGGTTCCTCACCTTGTCGTAGAGGGGGATCATGAAGTACCCATTGATCGGGGCGCAGTCCGTCTGGTACTTTAAGGAGCCTTGCTTGGTGTACAGTTTAATCTGGGAACCAAGCCAGGACACGGGAACAGCATTTGATATGTTTATTTCGGGGCTTTAGTTGCTTTTAGTTGGGTGCTTTTGTTTTAAAAAAGCCCGAGGTTGATTTCACAGGTTTAAATAACCCTGCGCCTAAATCCTCTGCAGGCTTGAATGAGGCAGGATTAGGAGGAGCAGTTGAGGTCTCAACCCTGACAGATATTAGGATTAGGAGTGACTGCCACGTGGAGAACATGCACAAGATTATAGTACTGATTTCAAATGATACATTTACAACAAAACCTAAGCATAGACAACAGATAAACCACGGGCTTAATGTAGCTAAAACACAATCAAACTACGGTCATTGTATAATTACATACACAGTCATTTTTATTATTATTAATTATTATTATTATTATCATTTCTACCAGAACAGAGTATTGTTTACGTATTTTATCCTGCCATTCATGCCGGTAGCTCCGCCTAACCTTTGGTTTGCTGCGACTAAACCAGCTAGCAGCTAGCGGCTAGCTTATCTCACCTCGATCAGGGAGTAGTTGATTTCAACGTCGGACTTTACGAATCCCCCACAAGCCACCACGATGTCGTCTGAGGAGCCGGCCAGAACCTGAGTGTAGATGACGCAGAACAAGAACCAAAAAGATCCCACGTCTGCTTGGATCGTAATTCTCAACATCTTTGACAGACCGATCAGAGCCACCCAGCACGCTGCCTCCGGTTCCGTACCAGCTGAGACGCCGCTGTCATTCAGAGAACGGAAGCGTCCTCAGCAGCGCCCCCTGGCGGGTCGGAGGATATATAAGACAAATAATTACAAAAATAAAACGTATTTATTAAAATACGTAATAGGGAGACCTAACCATATTACCTATTTTTATTAATAAGATCAACGGAGCTAAAGACAGAAAAAAAAAACAAAAAAACGAAAACGTGTTAGGGGCAAAAGAGAACTGACTGAGACTGAGGTGATACATTATGGTTCAGATCAAAGCAGAATGGCCTAGTCAAAGTTCAGACCTAAATCTAAACGAAAATATGTAGCAATATCGGTGCATCACAATAGTCCCAATAAAAGATACTATGTGGTTTTAACAGGACAGTGTTGAAAGTTTTAAGTGATCAGAATACATTTGTAAGGCAATGTAGAGTCAAAATCTGTGTGCACATTTTCTTTTCTATTTTTTTTGCATATTTTGTTTTTTCTCTCTTTACGCACCAACGACTATAGGTACTTGATTGACCAGCAAGAAGCAAATTCTAAAGGTCCAATTCTAAAATAACCCAGGAGTCATTTTAAAGTTACAAAGAAATGTTCAAAGAACATCGCTTTCGTTCAGACAATGCAAATTTATTTGTTTACTACACAGCTGTTTCTATAATGTGTGTAAAACCAAATAAAGAAATGTACACATGGCTACACACAGATCAGTTTGGTAAAAATATAGCTAAGACAAACTTTTAAAGTGCATGAAATGTAAAGACGTTGTTTATAAAGAAGTGAAGTATATTAATGTGAAATGAAGTCCTTCTTAGAAGGAAAAGATACAAGTAAAAACCCAACAGCAGACCTAAAACCATTTTCTTGACTACATATCAAAATATGTCATAAGAAAAACACTGAAAACTGACAGGATGTCAGCATATTTGCAGAAACACGCAAGTGTTAGTGTTAATACAGAAAAAAAATACAAACAAAAGAAACTAATGTAAAAAAAAAAGTAGACAGAATGCAGATTGTATTTTTTTTCGCTGGTCCAACTCCCATATGTTTGTCTACTTGTGGAATATCTTCTCCGGGCCTCACACATGTGTGGAGGACTTTGGTGGAGGATGTGCCAGGACCATCGCCTCGTTGAAATTGCTGGCGGAGCTGGTGTGGTAGCTGGGTCGCTGCCTGCCGGGACTGCGGAGCTGAGGTGCGGATCTGACCGCTGGGACACGCTGGGCCTGACACAGCTTCTTGATCAGGAAGCGTTTGTCCTGGCCCTCCTGTCAAACGAAAACCCGGAAAGATTTCAGTGCACCGCTTTTTCACCGGCAAACTTTCACTTTGCACACTTTATCCAGTCTGCACACCATAGCGAGCTTGTCCCTTAGTTGCTTGATGACTCTCTTGTGAGCTCCAGCAAGTGCAATCACATAGAACATGGCCAAACTGTAGGAAGAATAAGAAAAACAAAAATGTAACAAAAATTCAGCCAGAAAGACAAGAAAGTTTGTCTATTAAAATGTAAAGCACCACGCTGACAACTCACCACGTAACAACAAAGAAAGAGATGGCAAAGGTCTCTGACACGAGCAAGTAAATGAAGTTTTTGGCTTTTTGTGGCAGGACTTCTACTGCGGCTGGAAGCACCTCCCAGGACGAGTTGTAGTTAGAAAACGGTCCGCACCCCTGCGAGGGTTTTATTCTACACACAAACGAGAAGTGAGAAAAGAGACAAAGATCAAATCGAAACAGAACCAGAGCCATGGTCGGTAAACTGTAGTGCAAAATGAAAAAGTGCATATGCAATTTTGCACTTGCTGTAAATAAAATAAAAATCCCCTATAAATGCTCCCTTTACCCCCCCGAAAAAGAGTATTACAAAACGTGTAAATATTTCAATTAATTAAAATAAGGAAAACTCAAGTGTGACAAACTCATTGCATTTAAAGGGTTTATTTCTGTAAATAGAAAAATCTAAATCTAAAGAATATAATCACTATTTTTAGTATCTGTTATAGAAGTTCAACGCAATTATTCCATGAAAAAAAACAAACAGAAAAAAAACAACTAAAGCATGCATTTGTTTATTTATATTTATCAATAATGGTTGGTTAAGTTTTAAAGAGTCGTGGCTCCAGAGCTGCAGGTTGCAAGCCCCTGTGCCAACGGCTGCAGTTTTGCTCTGATCTTCAGAGGCTTAATCTCCTTGTAGAGGACAACTGTCCATTCAGCAGTTTTCCCCTTGACTGAGAAGGCCATAATACGGCCGTAGCATATGATTACCATATTTACCATCCTGTTTTAATCTTATCTGATGTGTAAATCCTCTGGAAAAACTGAACTTTCATTAGCTGTAGACCACATTAAATAAAATTACCATGAACAAAGGCATTAAATACATAACCCTGTGTGTAATGATTTAAACGCAAAAGAGTTTTTGACTTTTTGAGTTGAATTACTGAAATAAAGGATCATTTCAGTGATATCCTGACTCATTAAGATGCAACTGTTCTTCCATCTTAACAAAAGGCAAGTCTAGGAAATCTGAGCCTGGAGGGCTGCCGTACATTTTGGTCAAACTTGAGAGCCTCAAGCAGGCACACCATTTTGCACAATACTTACCGGACAAGGCTGATACCAATGGGGATGCAGGTGAGAATCAGGGCGATCAGCAACACACCAAGGAAGAAGAAATTGGAGCTGGAGGCTCGAAACGGCCGGGTGGACGGACGGCAGTTATTGAGCAACGTCAACTATGAGAGATTAAGACAATATACACATATAAATATGCTGTACTTACATGTATATATAAAAATTAAAAGATCAAATCACTTTGGAGTTTTCACACTTTTACGTTTATAAAATCAAACAAAAGCAGCAACCTTTTTGATGTAGAAGATGGCGAAGTATTTGATGGTGCAGATGGCCGGAAGCATGGGACAGTAGTAAGAGCCCATCCAGCAGATGGTCTGACCGTAGACAATTTCCAGCACATTTTGAGGAATACCAAACTCCTGCAGGCCCCACAGCTTAGCCAAGGGACAATCCCAGAACTTTACAATCATCCTGAGCGGGAACAGAAAAGTGGCTGAGAAACGGGAGGAAACTGAACAGATAAACTGAACAAATAAAAATGCAACCGAGCTCAACCAGAAATATGATGTTCAATTGGTATCAGTTCAAACAATAAACACTTTTTGAAAAGTAAACTCCTACGGCGACACAGCTGGTTAGTTTGGTGTGTTGGACTGTTGCTCTTATTTCTCAAACAAGCATGGGTTGGACACTTTTTGGAAGGTCACGGTTTTCTAAAGTTAGGGGGAAAAAAACTTTCCATCATCTTGTTCCTGTGTTTAAAGTCCATTTGATGAGACGACAAAAAAAACAAAAAAAAAAAAACAGTTTGAGTGAGCATTCTATGATTGAACAGACCGAAGTAGAATAATTAAACATTCAGACCGCCATTACCTGCATCACTTCATTAATTTCAAACCACACAATCCTGACATTTCAACACCAGAATGCAGGAGACGTGATTTGTGTGTTTTTCCTGATTAATTTGCAAACTAACTATCTGACCAGTAGGGGGCACTCAGCGTAATAAAATCTCAAGTCATGGTTTTACTGTTCAATGCAGGTCAGTTTTAACCCCAGCACATTTTCCCAGAACGCTTCATTCTGGGAAACATGGTGAGCTGGTGGTCTCCTCGACCCCTGACCCTGCAGCTCTCCCTCAACAAGTCGTCCATAATATTCTATGAATCACAGAAAGCTGATCTAAGACGGTTCAAACTGAACACCACGGCGTCGCGCTTGTTGTGTTCTCTGAGCCGTTCGTAAACTCGTTTTACAAGAAGCATGTTCCTGTGCCAGGGGCCGTGTCGCCTCGTCATAAAATAACCGTTGTTTCTCACATGAACTTACTTTCGGGGAAACTCCACAAAGAGGGTGATGGCAGTTATAATGAAGAAGTCAAATATGGTGAGTTTGTACATCTCCTGGCCCACACGGTTCTCCCAGCACTGCAGGATAAAAAAAAACCCCAACAAAAAACAAACCCACTGAGATGATTAAAGACAGAACAACAAAACAAATCTGACCAAGCACACATTCTGCTGTTCACAGTGAACTATAGCGGAGATTTGGACTGGAAGGTCTGGAAGAGTATGAGACAAGAAGAGATTATTTTTAGTATTAAAAGCTAAATTCTGAGCTCAGACAGCCTAAAGATGCACCAACAGAAAACCTGCTCCCTAGTATAAATGTAGATTATTTGTAGCTGCAGAGCGTAGGTTTAGGTCGTGGCCCCAAAGAAATTTCTGATTGGCTGGTGGTGAAAATGGCACCGGCAGCCAGATACTTCAGAGGTTTAGGAAACTGGATACTGAAACAGAACCTGGAAAATTCAAGATGGGTTTGAGTCCATGTTGTTAAGTTAAAAGATTCTCCGGTAGGAAAAAAAAAAACAAAAAAAAAAGAAAACAATGCTGCTTTTTAGAAGAAAGTTTCTTCTTAGTCAGACTGGATCGATGACTGCGTCTATAAACAAGGTTGCTTTAGACTTTGACTGGGCCAATCTAACACATGAATACGCTTCATTATAAAAGGCGAACTCCATCCTGGCACAATGATAAATTAATACTATGTATTCATTTCCATCCCTACTTATAGAGCCTGTTTGTACCTGATAAAATGTATACATTTCAGTGAAAGGGGCTGAAAATAAATCTAAACAAATTTTTAAAAAAATGATAAAAACAAAGCATCATTTTACTTCCACTTACATCAATGTATCCGCACTAATTTGTCATATTAAATCACAATAAAATGCATTAAGGTTTGTGGTTGAAATGTGACAAAAATGTGGAGCTGATTGTGAAATCAGAGAAAAGAAAAAAAAACAACTTACTTGGCAAAGTTTTTGGTTGCCACAGGGATCGCTTGCACATTCTTTGATCTGAGACCACAGAGAGAAGAGCAAAACGGCAATACTGGTCAACCGCATGAAGACACACCTGTGGAGAGAAGGCGAAGTTCAGACAACGGTAGCCGTTTCTCTCACACTAACTGAGCAGCACGAGCACGTGGGGGTAAAACCGCACCTCATGAGAGTGAAGCGGATTTCGAAGGCGGGTGAGTAATCTTCATAGTTGATGATGACAGAGAAGAGGAGTGGAGTGAGGAAGTTGGCCAAGGTGATGACGATGGAGGGCAGATACTCATAGATGAGATCCACGATGAAATTCACCTGCAGGAAGGAAACAGTTGCATTGATGACTGTAACACACAGGATTGATTCATCAAAACGTTTATAGATGGAAATTAGTGGACGTTTGTATTTTAGAAAAAAAAAAAAAAACATTTTGAAACCATAACTTTACTTTGTAAGTTAAGAGTGTAAAACTAATTTGCTTCACGTTTACTCGTTAAATGTTACGAAAATCTGGAAAGATGATTTCTTTCCACACTTTGTGTGTCAGAACCAGAGGACATTTTTGTTATCCATAAGACTGACGGGTAACAAAAAAGTCGATCATGTACTAATTTCACCAGTCAAATCATAATCATTTGAACAATTTAGCCGTATTATTATTTGTTTGGTAAATATTCACCTAGTTGAACCCTAAATCCAGAACCCATCACACATAAAGCAGATGAACGCATCCAACTTCATCTCCATGGTGACAAAAACCACCAACTGTAGCCCCAGTAGCTTGTAATGAATTAAACGACTCCACTTAAATTACTCGCTCTTCAATTTAGTAATTTAAGTGGACGGATGGACTAATGTTCTTACATTCTTGTTTTGTTTATTAAAATAATAGCAGCTACTGCAGTGTATGCAGAGCATCACAAGAACAAGAAAACGGCACACAACGGGAAGAATCGTATTAAGAAAACTAACATTAAAAGATTGTTTCACGCAAACTTGAAACAAAACTCATGTCGGTCATTTGTTACCTCCATTTTTTGGTTTTTTGATTTCTGGGAGAAGGTGGTGGCAACATAGATGGAGAAGAAGCAAGCGGCCAGCACTCCAATGACAAACAGGTTGAGGACGACACGGAGGAGATAAATCCGGCATTTGTCCTTTGTGGTGCGTTCCGCCATTTTGTGTTTGATCCGCTCGTCCTCCAAATCAGTCTGGAGATACAGAAAATGCCTTTCTCACTCACCAGTCAATGACAAATGAGTTCAGTGAAGAGTCAAGGCAACAGCTTTTGTGAATATGCACAGAAATACAATAGATCACACGTTTGCAAGGCAGAACTTTACATACAGTCATCAATGTCAAAAATGTCATAGGTTTAGGCTTTCACCTATGAATTCTAGCCATTTTTTAATTTTCTAAAACAAGTATTGGTGGCACGGTTTTCATTTTTCAGTGTGTTTTCTTATTTCGTATTTACAGGTAAATGATTCAAACTCCTTTTAAAACTGACTGAAAGGCTTAAACAGAGTCCTGAGCTGACCTTGAGCTCGTAGAGCAGACTGTTCCTCTTCTGCTTTGCTGTCCTCTCGTTGGTGATGCAGAAGTCCCAGCCCGAAAAGATCTTGTTGCAAAAGCTTTGAAAGAGATCCTCATCTTTGATCAGATGGCGCTTGAATCCTGCAGCGGACCTTAAGGAAAACACAAAACTTAAGGCGCCAACATACTTCATGTGGGCGTAGAGTTTGACAGGCGGATGCCTCTCTGCAAACAAAAAGATGCAATTTTCATCACGCAGCTAAGCTAATGAGAACAGATTCCGCGACTCGCCTGGAGTATGTTGGAGTCCTTTAACCCAAATGTTTGTATTCGCAAATGAACTCAATTTGTGAGGAGTTGGACTTTTTAAATACCTTTTAACAATCAAGAGCAGACTCAGGAGGAAGTATGTTAGAGTGACGAGGAGATATGCCAGCGGCAGTTTGTACTTGACCATCGGGAAACGGATTTCATCCTTTTTGTAGAAGCCATATAAAAGGTGAGTCCGTTCCAGAATGCCCTGGAGATAAAGCACAATGATTAAGTCCTGAACATGGCTTTACACACACAATAACTTCAGAGGTAGGTAAAGCGAGCCAAGCGATTCAATGAAAACGGCTACAACACTGAGCGCAATCAATAACAAACAGTTTATTAACTGTTTATCTTCCAAAAATAACAGGCAGCGCCAGTTGAACGTCAAATCAAACATTAGGTGATTAGGACAGGAGCAGAGTTGCAGGTTTGGGTATTTTCAGAGATTTTCAAAGGAGCAGTGATCTTCCAGTTATGTCTCCCCTTTAGTGGCTGATTACTAATACTAATAAAATGATGATCAAATATGCATAAAACGCCACTGCATGTTATTTACGCCGCCATTTGATTTTCTTATCGTTTACCGCACCATATATTCCACCAGGCATTCTGAGTCTCATCGCTTTTGCACCGAAAAAAAAAATAGTGCATCCCGCCATTTACAATCTATCCTTACATTCACTGCTATATAAAGGAAAATTATTTGCTTAGCCTGGTGGGAGGGCAAGTAAAGGCTGCTGGCCGCCTGGTTAATAAACTGGGGGAAACCCTGTAAAGGTTTAACTTTTTTAAGTATTACCTGGAAAATAAGTGTCATAGATTAACATTAGAATAAAGCATTATGTGCAGAAAGACATATTCCATTTCATTTTCCCTGTGTGTTCCCAGCAGTGAAACCATTAAGTCGAATCTCCTACTTTATCTGATGAACCAGGTACAAATAAAACGTCAGCTGCATCATGCAGAAACTTACTTCACCAGAAAGCAGATCTACAATATGTTCGTGATAGTTCATGAGAATCTTCTGATTGTTGCTCGGGTTGGTTCTGCAAACATTTCCTGCAGGAAAACGCGGTTAGATTCAGGCGCGTCAGCATTTCACCTCCAGTTTAAGCTTTATGACGGAAACAAACGCGTGTGTCCCTGCACCTTTTTGCTCGTTGTAGGTGGCGGTTCTTCCGGGGTGGGGGTCAATGATCATGGGGAATATGACGAAGCAGAATATGATCAGAAAAATGATCAGGTTGAGCGCAACCAGGAAGCGCAGAAAGGAGAAGTAGGAAAGGATCCCCGTTCCAAACATCCCTACAGACAAATGAAAGAGAATGCTAAAAAAGAGCACAATCAAAAACGCGACAGCGTCTGCGTCGTAAAGATGAGCGTTTTGTTTGTCTCACCCTCTATCTGGTGGATGTCCGACCTCCAGAGCTTCAAGGTGCTTAGAAATGCGTCAGCGTCATCCACCAGCCTCTTCAGGTACCTGCGAGTGCCTGCGTTCCACACTCTGCAGCCGGTCAAAGCTCTGCTCTCCTCCCTGCGCTGATCTCTAGCAGGTGATGCAGACAAAACAAAATGTTACGATCAAGCACCGACTGATTACTGCTATCAAGGTATTCAGAGGTTGGCAGAGAATTTTGGTAGTTCTAGTCTGCCTAAGACAAGAGAAGTTTGGTCTGATTTAACTTCAGGAAGTACGGGAAAAAAAAAAAGTCTCTCTGTTTTATCGTTTTTTAAAAATATCCGGATTCAAATGTATATAATGCTTGCCAAATTTAGGCTTTTAATCAGATGTCAGATTGCGCTTTATTTTTTTTTTTTTTTTAATTTACAGTTTGCATATGAAGCATTTTAAGGGCTTTACACAAAAATCAAACATTTCAAAACCTTGAAAACATGTCAGTTGAATTTTTTTAAAGAACTTCAAGCACCCACACATTCACACAGTGAGAATCCCAAAGCGGCGCACGCCTACTTTCTGCACGCAACCACAAATACAAGAAGCATCATGAGAGACGAGACTTCCTGGTTGCCTTAGAAGACATTTGATGGATACTCAGGAGTTTCCTACTTCCGTCGGCGTTTCTCAGCCATCGGTAAGGCCAATTCTCTGATGTCCCGCTGCTCCATCTGAGTCTTCTGCCTCTCCTCCTCCAGTCTGTTGACCGTGCCCAACATGCCAGAGAGGCTCAGCCTTTCTTTCAAGCTCCCTTTGCTTTTCATGCTTGACGATTTTCTGCGGTACAGCAGCGACTGGTAGCTGGGAAGTTGGTCCAGCAGCGGGTTGCTGGTGACCCGTCCCCTACCGCCAATGTAGAACACTTGAAACAAAGAAAAACACAGCTCCGTTAAGAAAAACATATAAAAATGAGCTAGGAAGGAAACTAATTGAATTTACCAAAAACAAAACTGTTTTACTAATTATGGTTAGTCACAAAAAAAAAAAAAAAAAAAAAAATGCATACCATTTCTTTCATTCAACAGAAAACTGAAAAGTGTGGCGTGCATTTGTATCCAGCCTTCATTAATCTACACTGGAGGTCTATCGGGGAAGGGAAGTCTCTACCAGCTTTGCACATCTATCGACGGACATTTTTTTCACCAATTCTTCTTTGACAACCAGCTCAACCTCGGTCAGTTTGGATGGATAGTTTCTGTGAAGAGTCCTTTTCAGGTCTTGCCAAAGATTTGAATTATATGTTAAAATGTGTATTTTGATATGAATATCATTTGATGTGTTAGTTTTCCCACAGCATGAAACACATTCAAGACATACTTGCAATGCAGTGAAAGGTGTATACTCTGCACAAAGACAGAAATAAGCACGTCACCATGACTTTTGTTTTGTTGCCGTTTGTTTATAGTGTGAGCTCAAATTTTGAGTTTTGAATTCCTTATTGTATTTAATCATTAACTCATATTGTAGCCTATCAAGCCATTGAGTTTTTGCCTACATGATGACAAGGAGCAAGATTTCAGAAAAATACTCAATTAATCTGTGGAAAAGTAAGGTTTTAGGAGAAAAAACCTGATGGGAAAAGTTGAATGGATGGACTAAAAGATATGGACCAACAAAAGATAAAGATAAGACTAAAATATATAATATATATTTATTTGTCAGTAATCTGTATTTATGCAAATACATTTATTTTTCCAAATTCTACTTTCCTTCTTTGGAAAGTCATTTAAAAAAAAAAAAGAAAAAAAAAAAGAGCTAACTATAAGATAATCGTTGACAAGCATTTTGGCAGGAATGTAAGGCTAGCTCGGAGTTAGCAACGTTAGCAAACTAGCTAAAACAGAACCTGTTGACCTGTCGGGCCAGTTTGTGAAAGTAGTTGAGGTTCGCCGTGAAGTTCATAATCACCTGAGTCGTCCTCCATGGTTCCTTTGTTCAGAAGAAAAGTTTAAAGAGCTGCTAGACAGACATAGAACCAGCAGACGTCGTGAGTGAAACACTAAACACGGGAGGAAGCCCTCCAGCTGTTGCCAGGAAGACAGAAATCTCCACAGACAACTTCCTGACTGCGGTCACCGATCCCAGACGCGGTATGGAAGTCCGTTACTGACATTATTTGTGTTTGGTTTGGTTTCATTTTTGAAGTAGTGTAATGAAATGTCGTCTTTTTTTTTTTTAAATCTCATCTTGACCTGCCTTACATAGTTTCAACTAGTAAGATGTCATAAGATGTCACATCATAGGTTTATTCATATTTTGCTTATATGCAATTTTGGCACAGCAGTTACAGTATGTTGGCTGAAATTGAGGCAGTTTATGCTCTTTTGCTTAAATTTAAATACCTTTAAAAAATAGTTTTCTGTATTCACATAAAAAAGAAGACATTTTTAGTATAGTTATATTTTCAATTAAATAAAAAAAAATTATAGAATAGTTCATCCATAATTCTATTCACATTATATCGATTAATAATTATACCCAGACATATATGGATAACTTCCTGTTTGGCTCAACGGGCAAACAACCCTAGTTTGTATACTTTATATCTAAATCTGCCAGATGTATGAATAATTTTGAGCCTATCTATGAGTACAGTACATGGGGTTATTAATGTACCAGGAAGGTTTTTACACATTTACATTATATGGTCTGTAAACTATTTTGGTATCAGGGCTTCATGAGGCTTTTGTTATTTTCTTTTAGACAAACCATTGCCTTGTGTTTATGTTACAGAGAGTTATTACATGCTAATATTGTCCAATTTCTCTTTGTGGGGAATGTGGCTCTTCTCAGTTATGCATTTCCTTTACTTGTTAAAGTTTCTTGTCACTAAGCAACGCCTCAGTACTTTTGCAGTACCACGCTCTGAACTCAAAGAAGCTCACCAAAGTCTCAACAAGGAAACTATTTAAATGTCAGATACCACATATAATTGTGTTTCACATGCCGAGCTGTCATGGACACGCTTGTAATAATCAGGAGTGGACTTTTAACTTTACAAGATCACACTTCCTGGTAGACAGAGAATATATTATCTCTCTCGCGCAGTACGCCCAGGTTGTTCTCACAGGTGCACATCAGGCTTGTCCTACATGGACCGGAGGAGTCCTAAGACCTTAACTTCAGCAATATTTTCATACAGTTTCCACTGGATCACTAAAAGGTAGGAAGAGTTTAATAATAATGTTTTTATTTAATGTAGCTGAATTTCTGTCAGAACCTATTTGGCCCTGTATGTGGCAGAAACCAATCCTCCTCAATGAATTAATGATGAACAGATGCGGATTAGAGCAGAAGATTAAATTACACATGCTTTCCTCTAACAATGTAGCTGTCACTCTGCTTAAACCCACTTGGCTTAAACATGTGACACTGTTTGTTTCGGCTATGTTAAAGCGGAATGAGGGCAACTTAATAAGGCGTTCAAAGGAAAACATTACATGTAAAATGTTTTATTCAGTTAATTTGACTGTTCTGTCCTCTTTTTCGCAGGACATAATCAGGACTTGATTAAAACTCCCACTTTTTGAAGAATAAAACGTTCTGCTTTTAAGGATCTAATGACGAGTTACAGTAACGGTGGAGTTTTTAACCCAGCCTACCATGACAGTGAGACTCTGGAAATTGACAGGAGGTTTGTATGACCAGCTATTCTGTCTAAGTAATGTCTTTTTCTCTCTTTTTGTGTGGGAGTGTTTTATAAATTTTATAAAGTTTTGTCTAAAATTCCTGCAGTACTTTATATTACTGAAACCCAGGAGGTTAAATTGAATGTCCTAAAGAAACAGGCAGTGATGAAGGTGTATTTTTTGAATCGACTCAAAGTTTTATGATGTGAACTCAAAGGTCATGTTTGCATGACTTGCTTACTGTTTCAGTAAAATTCTTAATTGGCTTTTTATGAAGTCTTTAATTTCTGTTTTGCATGAAATCTAGTGTTATAGCATGATTAATATATATTTATACACTTTGTATCTGAAATATTCTAGTTTGAATATCAACTTCAAGCATGTTGTAATCATAAACATACAAAAGTCTCAAATTTACGTTTTAATACTGGTGGCTTTGATTGGCAGTATTTATTTTTTGGATTTTACCGTAAATATACGTTGAAGTATTCACGGATTATGTCGTATCTAAATGGAAAAATTTCACAGCTCCCAGTATTTTACCATGAATTAGAGAGTTTTTTTTTTTTTTATGACAATGTAGCAAGCTGAATTGGAGCAATTCATCATTTGGCATTCAGGTCTTCCAGGAAACACCAGCATACCAATCCGTATGCGATAGCAGACCCAGCCCAGTGGGGGCGTGATGTTGAGCCCAGAGATAATGGTGAGTGGGGAGCAGCCGGGGATGGTTGGAGTGGGAGAGAAAACATCCCCATGGGGCTCATCTCCACACGCCTGGGAAGTTCTCCATTGCAGCATAACCCCAGTAAGTGAGCTGCGAAGATAAAATTAGACCTTGTTTTTTCTTTTTTTTTTTGCCTTCACGAAACCTTGTTTCACCAATATAAAGTCAAAAGAACAGAAGAGACAAAGTTACTTTAACAGGGCAAAGATTTAAAATCTTCCCCTTGGGTTGAACAATAAATACTTTTGCTTTAAGCCAAGCTATTTCTACATGCAACAACTTCTGTTTCATTCAAGTTGCAAAAGCTGAGACTAAAGAATAAGTTTGACATTTGATGCTAAAATGCATTTTTAGTAATACTGCTAACATTATCATTTTTTTCTTTCTTTAGTCTTGATTTTCCCTTATGGAAATAATTATTTTACCCTTCTTTTCTGGATCTTCGAATCCCATCAAACTTCTAGTAATGTTTAATTAGTGGCTGTTTGCTTTGTTACCTGTGTGTCTCTTTGTATCCGTTTTGTTTGAATTCTTTCTTTTCTCTGCACTTTATCATTCAGATAACAACACATTTCAGATTGACCCAGACTCTCAGTATGATCGCCTACCACCTGTTCAACTTCATTCTTCAATTTCCGGTAGAGTGTTTCACCAGTTTTATCCCTCAGAAGTTTTAATTACTAAATGTATTAATTTAGGATATTTCTGTGATATTTTTGCTGAATGCACATAAAGTTCTGTCTACCAGGAGCTTCTCTTGGATTATTAACCTCCTTAGAAATCCCCACTGGATAATCATTAATGCAGAACCTAGACACTAACTATCAATGAGAACGAGGAAGCTGGCAGAGAAAATAAAGGAGATTGAACTTTATTGTGACTCAAGCACACACTATTTCTTATCTTAACATACATTTTGTCATATCTAAAAACACATTTATGTTAAGAAATAAATGATATGATGTGAAATAAGTCCTGAAGCATTTCCATAGTCAGCTTTTGCAGGCACTAAGTGTCTTTTAAGGTAACGGGACTTTAATTTGTACTGCAAGCCTAAGACGTATAGAGGACTAGATGACAATATACTGTCTGCAGAAATGAGGATTCACTCACCTCGATATGCTGGACAATTGAAAATGAAAGTAGATCAGATCAGGTATGCTAATGCTGAGTTTACTTAAAAAGCATATCATACATCATGGATCACAGGGCAAATATCCATTAAAACAGTATAATGTCAGCAAATGGACATATGGTAAGCAGGCATTTTCTTTGGCTTTGTGACTTTTGTTATACTATAAATACCTTTACAGTTACATTACAAGCCTAAACCTTCAACAATTTATTTTTTTTTTACATTTTTGTTTGTTACAATGGATCACACCTATTGAATGATGCTGTAAAGTTTTTTGTGCACATTGTTTTGAGTTATTCAGACGTCTTTATTGATCCTCTGACCATTTTAATCTGCCTAAGCAGGCTCACACGAAATGACACAGATTGCTTATAGTTCCTTAATATATACATACGTAGGCTCTGTATGTTATGCTGGGGAAATTGTGAGAAATTATTTCAAGTGTCGATTTTTGTTCTGTTTAATTTTGGCAGCTTTTCATATTCCAAAAATGTTTGTTTTTTTTCCAAAAGGTTCAGTAATTTAGTTTAGTAATTTATCATTTACAAAGTAAAAAAAAATATGAATAAGGTGAATATTTTAGAGTATCTGATACATCCAGATTTTACTTAATCCAGAGGATACAATCATCAAAGAGATTATCTATAAAGATAGTACTACACCTGTCCTACTTAGAAATATTATCAACCAAGTGACACACTTGGCACAGTAATATTTAAATGCAGTGTGCTGCAAACAGTTTCAGTATCACAGCTTTTAATCAGACATAAAGGTAATGTTGCATAAACGTTCTCAAACAAATATGCTGACGCTGACTTCCTTTTCTTTGTCACTGCATTATTGCCAACAGGACTGTTTTTAAAAACATGCATAGGTTAGAGTAAAAAAAAATAAAATAATTAAAACAACAAGCATTCTATACAAATACAACAATAATGAATGAATTTATGAAGTGATGTGAACATCAGCATTGTCAGTATTCAGCCATGACAACATCTGGTCCCTTTTTCACCGTCATGTTCATACAGGCAACATGACATTGAGATGGAGAGGAGCAGCCATGAGACGGATGAGCATGTTTCCTAGCGCTGATCCTGCCCATGCGGCTTTCACAGAAGATGCCATCAAAAGCGAGATGGAAAATGGTACGAGCCCGTCGCTGGGTGTTTGGTTACAGCGAGCGCAAAGCGCGTCACCCGATATCTGCACACTGGGTGATGGTTCTTTGAAAGAGCCATCTTGTTGTTTCTTGTCCGACAGAGGAACAAAACCTCATCAAGGAGCTTGTTGCCCTGTCGACAACGGAGCAAATCAGGAAGATCCGGGAGCTGCCTGTGAGCTTTGGAGAGAAGAAACGCGTCAGGTTTGTGGAGAGTAGTAAAGGGTGATAAACAACCCTTTGCTGCAGTCATTCCAATGCACTGAGTTAATCATCATCATTATGGGAACCATAAAACCAAGCTTATGCAAATACTTGTTTGTTTCAATTATTTCCATTGTGACGTTGTACTTAAAGCTCTAGAGCACACATGTCAAACTCAAGGTCTGCGGGCCAAATCCGGCCCACCATAGTGATTTGTGTAACTGCAGAGAACCAACAAAATAAATACAACTTGAAGATAAGAGCTTTGTGCTTATTTGTGATCTTATATCATTGTATTTCCACAGGACACAAGTAAAGGCATTCAAGTCTTCAGGACGGTCCCATTACTTTACATCTTTAACAGATTTTTCTCAAAATGTGTCACTGGTCAGTGTTTTCTTTGTACTTAAACTTCAATCAAAGATGTAATGAGGATGTACATTTATGTGTGCTTTTGTGTTGCTTGCTTCTGCTTCAGTCGGTACGAAGGTTCGGTTACAGTGTGAAGTCCGCCAGGCAGACCCTGCAGCTTTGGCAAGGCATCATGAAGGAGATTGGGGGCAAATTTGGCTCCAGTGTTCTCAACTATTTTGTGCTTCTAAAGTGGCTTCTCTTGTTCAACATTTTCTCCTTCCTGGTCAACTTTGGCTTCATTACCATCCCGCTCCTGGTCTATGACCTTTCACCCAACGTGTCCCCAAACGTGAGCTTCAGAGGCCTGGAGTTACTCACCGGAGCTGTAAGTGGATTTATACTGTAGGTCTGGAAAGACGCCTCTATATAGAGTTGTCTCTATATAATTCGTCACCATCTTCAGTTTGGCATTTATGTCTTCAGAATAACCAGTCAGTTGAAGTCTGTATATAAATTTTAACTTATATATATATTTCAAATGGGAAATGATATTCTTGTAGTTAAAAAAAAACATGGATATGGTATGATTTGAACAAATAGTTCTCTGTATTTGCTATGAATGATGGACAAGCACAAATATAAGTTCATAAAATAGCAGAAGCTCTGACTAAATGCAGCCCTAGTTTGTAAAAATGTACAAAACCCACCTAAAAAGTGTCATCCGTATATTTTTGCCTCTTTAGGGTTATTTCAACTACACCATTATGTACTACGGGAGCTACAGCAATGCAACAATTACGGGCCTGGTGGATTACGACATGCAGCTCGCCTATTTCTTTACCATCTCGGTCTATATGGTGCTGTGTGGAGTCGTGCTCATTTTCAGGTACGTTGTTCTAACTTCAGTCAGTTCTTCCACCTGACCCTTCCAGCATTTCTTCGTCTTACATACACATTTGTCTGCAATCTGGCTTCATCCCAACGCAGCATGGCGAGCTCATTTAAAAAAAACTATGCCCTGGCAGACCCAGCTTCAAACAGTGCATGGCAGCTTTTGTGCGGCTGGGATTTCAGCATAACCAACGAGAAAGCAGTGAACCAGCGTAAGAACAACCTTCGAATCCAGCTGAAGGTGACTCCTGCTCTTCTGAAGATGTTTGGAGAGAAAGATAACATTTGATCTTTGAAATAGCGAAATGAAATGACTCTATAACTCCAAAAATATTCATCCACCCATTCAAATAATTGAATTCAGATGTCACAGTAACTTCTGTGACCACAGGTTCATAAAATCCAGCACCATGTGCGCAAAAGGTTTGGTTCTGACATTTTTCACGACTAAGCATCACATATGCAACTGTTAGCAGTTTAGTGACAAAGAATGGGTGAACAAAAACAACTCAGCTGCATGAATACTCTCAAACTGAGATGAACAGATACTGATGCGAAGAGTTTGGACGTGCATCAACTTTCTGCAGCCTGATTGGTCAGAGACCTCCAAATGTCATGTTGCTTTTAAGTATTTTTGTGTGGTCCATAATTTGTTGCTGTTGAAGCACAAAATGCATAGTTAGTGCAATATTTGTTATCTTGCTGCTATTCCAGGAGTCTTTATCAGAAAAGGCACACAGAGAGCGACAAACAACTTCTGAACAACTGAAGCAGTATGGGATTTATCTTGGTTCCTGGCTCCTCTCCACCGGTTTGGCTGTTGGCTGTGGAGCTAGCATCTTCTATCTCTGCCAATACGAAGCCGAGGTGCGTAAGAGTGCTCTTATTGGATGCTCTTATTGTTATCGAAATCCAATAACAAAGGACTGTTATTTCCTGGACTGACTCTCAAAGCAACAGTTGCAGCGTCTGGTCGGCCTGTGCCATTACCCTCAGTTGTGTTTTATGTGTTTTGTCAGGAGAGATGCGTAGACTTAGTCTCATAAACAATGTTTATCTCTGAGGATTGTCTCTTTGTTATCTTTACAGCGGGCTGAAGACACAGAAACCTGGTCCGCACTGAAGGAAGCAGAGACACTCCTTGTTCCCTTTGTGGTGTCTTTGATGAATATGGTCGTTCCTCTCTTCTTCTCCCTCTTCAACAAGTTTGAGCAGTACTCCAGCCAGCGCAGACAGATTTATGCCCTGTTGTTGAGGTGAGATGTTAGGGTTGCATATGTCCTAAAGGTTTTAGGACAGTAGAACAAAATGAACCTATTTCTAGATTTGTTCTTCAGTAGTAAGTTGTGGCTTGAATCTTTCTAAGATATTTCCGTTAGTAATTGTGCCATGTCAATTACTCTGATGCTGCATTGAATAAACCTTGAGTTTGTCCCAAGTCTTTAAGATCTGATGTAATGGTATGTTGTTTAATTAACTTTCTCTATCACTAGACAATGACTTGTTTGTCTTTTTTTCATTCTTAGAAATGTGTTACTCAGGATATCCATTTTGGGTGTTTTGTGCTATCACTGGATGAATACAGTGTCTCAGAAATTCAAAGTATGTATTTGTCAACATCCCTTACTGCTTGGTTTTTTTTGTTTTCTTTTTATCATAAATCATTGTGCGTTTATTCATTCAAAAACTTGTTTTCTCTCAGTGCTGGGAGCCCATGGTTGGACAGGCTTTGTACCGTTTGGTCATTATCGATTTCATTTTTCTGATGCTGGGATCCTTGTTCGGAGAGTTTCTCAGCAAGTGAGTAGCAGATTTTTCCATTTGGGTTCCCGTCACTGAAGCATGGAGGATCATTCTTTAATGATAGCTGCACTATACATTTTCTTGTCACAGTGTGATTGGGACCAAGATACAACCACGTTTAGGAGTTCCAGAGTTCGATGTAGCCAGAAACGTCCTGGAAATCATTTATGCTCAGACTCTGGCCTGGTAAAAACATACGGGGCAGTTTTTATTTTCATTCTTCGGATGATTGTAGGAGACAGTTCAGTACAAGTTTTTCTCTTGTTAGGATTGGAATCTACTTCTCTCCTCTGTTACCTGTGATCCAGATTCTCAAGTTCTTCGTCTTGTTTTACTTGAAAAAGGTAAGTGATGGTTCAAAACCCGCTATATATCACAATGACACACATG
Source organism: Poeciliopsis gracilis (assembly GCA_911649635.1). Taxonomy (NCBI): domain Eukaryota; kingdom Metazoa; phylum Chordata; class Actinopteri; order Cyprinodontiformes; family Poeciliidae; genus Poeciliopsis; species Poeciliopsis gracilis. Next base: position 7,252,888 of record CAJVRI010000128.1, read on the forward strand.
GATAGAAAAGGCAGATAGAATGTCACTTCTAACAAAGCCGCACTATTCACCCGTCAGGGTCTCATGTTACTCTTTGTTCATTTCTGTCAATAATTAATTTAAATCCTTTCATTGCTATATTAAAAAGATTTCATTTTTTGTTTTTATGCAACTGGGAGCTCTGGTTTCTCAATAACGAGGACAATCAATTGGTCTTTGTTTGATTTACTCTGGGTAGATCTATTGTTAAACGCTTAATGAACAAACACAGTGGCCTCGAATATCACGCTTTACAAGTTCAAAACTTTTCTATTCTGTGAAATATAGAGGCAATGCTTAGGCTTTAATTGAGTGAAGATATGACTCACTCTCCAGGGCTGCATGTCTTCTCCAAGCAACTTTTCCATTGTAAATTGTAGGATCTATTGTACATTTTGCAGGCAGAATTACACCTGCTTGTTGTTTTTCTTGCTGTTGTATTCATGTGTTTGTCACCGACTCTCCAATGGGAGTAAAGACAGAAGCGAGCAGGCTAAAATCTCTCATATATTTAAGCGCTATTGTTCATCAATATGTACTTCCACTCCTCCTTTAGGTCAGTTTGACTCACAATTGCCAGCCTCCGCGGCGTTCAGGCAGGGCGGCTCAGATGAAAACCATCTTCATCTTCCTCCTCTTCTTCCCTTTCTTTGTGGGAGCCCTGTCCATCGTGGCGTACACCTCCTGGAGGTAAATGAGCGTGGCTTTCACAGCTGCGAAGCCGTGTTACAGCTGGATGTCGTGTCATGTCTGATGATATCCTGTTTCCCACCACAGCCTGACCCCCTCGGAGCAGTGTGGCCCTTTCCGGGGCCTCAACAGCACGTTCAGTGTAACGGGAGAGTGGATCGATGAAGTGAACAATAGTTCTAGTGCTAAGTGGGTTGGGTGGATCTACCACAATGTCATCAGGAGTGAAATTTTCTACTTTCTCATCACACTCATCATCCTGTAAGCATCCGTCTGTGTATGTTTTATTAATTGAGTCTTAAAACATTTTGGTCATTGGTTACCTGTTCGCCTTATTTTATGTAACAGACCAACTTAAGAAAGTGCATCATAGCTTCATTTAGATCTCTCAAGGCACAGCTGGTGTCTCTGTTGCCTTGCAGTAAAGCGGTCGTGGGTTCAAATCCTGGCTCAGGGTCTTTCTGCATGTTGTTCCTTTGCATCCATCCTTGCTAGGATGTTCCTTGATCCTGCAACTGTGCAAGACCAATCAACATAAATTGATGTATTTTATTTCACTGTGGCAGTGAAGCACTGTCACATAGAATCTGATTAAAATATAAAACCATTAATGGTCATAAAGTGATGAAATGAGGGAAGGTTTATGGATTAGGGATGCTGTTGCGAGGGAGTCTACATGCAGAGTGTGTTGTTCATTAATTTGTAATCTTTGTGCAGCAGTTCTCAAAGTGTGAACAATCCTTGTCATGTTTCTGTGTCGCAGCGTCATCATATACATCTTCTGGCAGCTCATTCAGGGCCGAAAGGAGCTCATTGTTCTTCTGAGGAAGCAGATTGTCAATGTAGGTTTAAATTGTTTGACTTATACTGATTTCATTTTGCTTTTTTTTTTTTTTCCAGTTCATATATCATATACATTTTGTGCTGATTTTACAAACATGTCTGATTTTTTTTTTTTCTTGACATTTTTCACTCATCAGGAGGGGAATGACAAGTCCTTCCTGTTAGAAAAGCTGCAGGACCTGCAGAAATCCTGTCCGAAAGTTGACAAAAAACCCAAAAAACGGACAACTGTATGCTTTGCACATGTTTCTTTTCAAAACAGATTTGTTTCCAGTTTTTTTTTTTGTACTTTACTTAATGTCTTGTTGTTCTTCAGCACACAAGTCGACGTTCAGCTGAGCGCTCCTCTGGAAGTCAGTCCAACTCAAACGCAGTGGTTCAGGTTCTACTCGCTCGCCAGCAGCTGGAAGAAGAGGAGAGACGCAGTGCCAGTGGCGTTTCAGTCCCGTCGGACATTTCCAGCTCCGGCGCCGTGATGCAGGCCCTGCTGGCCCGCCAGAAAGTTGAGAGAGAAGATGAAAACATCTACGAAATCACCGATGGACGCCCTCCTTCCCCCGATGCGGTGGGGCAGAGCCTGGCAGCCAGACAGAGGGCTGAAGAGACTGATGAATACTGGAGCACGACCCACTTTAACCGAAGTAACCCAGTTAACAGTTCCATTATCCAAGTCAGACAAAGTGCTGAAAGGGACAGAGAAGATGATTCACCTGACGCTTCATCCCCCATTTCAAGTGCAATGATTCAAGTCATGCAAGCCAGGCAGAAAGCAGAGGAAGAGGAAAGGAATCAGAGGATCCATCCTCCGGGGCAAAACCCGGCTGCTCCCGGCTCCAGCGCTCTCATCCAGGCCATGTTGGCCCGGCAACAGGCCCAGAATGAATATGATGATGGCTATTGACCAAAAGCCTTATCGCATATTGTGCTATGAATCATTTCCATATTTCTCTCGACTGAAACTTATTTAATTCAGCTGGAAAGTGAGAGACACTGCAATTAGGGAGTAAGAGCTGCAGGGGCTCCTCTTTGTATATGTTGGTTCTAGTGTGTTGTCCATGGATGTGTGTAGAGGTATAGAAATGAACATCGAGGTTTATCATGTGCCATTTTAAGTGCAATCTTTAAAAAAGAGAAACGAATTTTAACTGCTTGTATTAATGTTGGTTATCTAGAACTGTTACCTCTTAGAAAATAAAACAAGTTATGTTTTGCATGGACAAAACGCTATTTAAATTAATTTATCTTAATTATCATTTTTGTACTGTTGAGCATTTTATTTCTGGCCAGTGTGTATGTACATATTTTTACCCAACGTTAAATAATATTTCATTGCACATCCTGTTAATTGTTTTACTTGCTATATATTTATAATATCAATCAATGTTTCAAAAAGAATAAATGAAAAGATCCTGCAGATGGAGCAGCTTGTTGTTTTTTTTAATTCACAAGAATTTTTGAAAGTTCTGAAAAAGCGAAAGTGCAAGAACTGAAACTATGATAGAAAATTATTTTTTTAAAAAGTAATGATTAACAAAATAAAATGTGAAGCTCGTTCTATGAACCCTGCTTTTCACAGAGATGTGGTTCAGCTTTTAGATCTGTTATGCCTTTGTTTTCGACACTGCAGAAAAACCCTCATGATTTCGAGTTCACCACATCGAAAACCCGGTTAGTTTGTTCTGCTCTTTCAATCTGATCCATTCCAGGGCCGAGAGAAACTGGAAGACACTCACTCCAATTGTATGGGTGAACTCAACATTTCTTTATATGTTACAATATATTCAGTTTCACCAAAAAAGAAAAAGAAAGTACATGTACATCCATGGATCTCAGGAGTTGTCCGTTTTTTTCCCGCCAGTTTATTTCCAAGTGTGACTTGAAGCTGCCTGATCTGCTTCAGTTAAGGCAGTGTTGAAGAGCAAACCTGCAAGCCTCACCGTTGAACACAAAAACAACAGGTCAGCATTGTTCCTCCCCGAGAGATGCTGCGAGGTCGACAAAGTCCAACGAGGTGGCAGGTATAGGAGTCCTCCTGCCGCTTTTTAGGGACTGGCTGGAGTAAACGTCCACAGATTTAGAGATGGAGTGCAAGGAGTTGTCCCGGTAGTATCCGTACGCCTCGCGTGCGTTTTCCTCCCTGATGGTCTGCTCAAAGGTCTTGCGCTTGTGTCTGAACTCGATGACGGTCTTTGTGTAGGAGTTGAGGGTGGTGACTGATGCGCCCATACAGCAGGTGAAAGATGCCCAGGCCAAGCTTATGAAAAAAAACAGGAAAAGAGTTTGTCTTGTAAAAAAATGAGGTATTTTTATTCTGCTGTGTCAGAACTTAAACTTTAAAGAAAACCAGAATATACTATACTCTCTCTACACTTATAGGAATCACAAAAAAGTGCAGCAAAAACACAATTTAGTAGCCAGAAAGCTTGCGGCTGTATTTTACAGAGGTGATGTCCTGTCATGGCTCTACACTGGAATTCACTAAGCTTTGGAAAGTGATCCTTTGACTAATCCTTTGACTGCTCTGTTTGTTCCCAAAAACACAAGCACTTTCAGATCATGACAAATTGGAAATGACATAAAACAGCAACAGTTCAGTCTGATGCAAAGCCAGAAGGTGAGGGAGGGGGGGAAGCTGTCTTTTTATACAGCATTATGTAAATGTCTGTTTGCAACTGCATTGAACACATACTGCCTATAATGCATAGCAGAAGATTTATTATCCTGCTACATAATTGCGGTCATGTCTGCAGTGCGGCTTTAGACACCAAAGCTTAATCCTGCCATAAGGCATCAGTAATGCTAGAGAAAGGTACAGATTTACTTCCTGTGAACTTAGATTGCAGGAACCTTTAAATCAAACACTTGTTTTCTGGTGTGGATCTGCAGCATCTTACCAGAAAGACCACCCATAATCCCAGTTGTAGGGTCTCCAGTCAGGTGGACCATGGCTGACAGTGACCTGGAAGACCTGCGTGTACATCACATGAGCCACCATGCCAAGAAGACCTGAGATCAAACATGCAGTAGAGCCACTGTCAGTCAAAAAAGGTGCAGAACGTCTCAGACATGGGATGATTTGTGTCCATAAATGCATTTGAATACTTAAATGTAGAGTTTTACGTTTTAATTGATCTTAAACACGCTGGAAGTACCTGAGAGCACCGTGAACACAGCAGCAAAGGCGTTGAGCTTGAGGCCATCGATTACGTTGCTGGAGTGGACCAGCTCCATGCACATGAGGCTGAAGCCCACCATCAGCAGCAAAATGTACAACATCTCAGAAACCACAGAAAGCCACAGCATTCCTGTGAAAAATATGTCATTACCAAGAACAATTCAGGAAAATAATCATGATTAGAACTCTTTAAAAAAAAGAAACAAACATTAAAATTAACACCGAACCTCAACCAATTTCTAGATTGTAGAGGTCGAGTCTTTTTTATGAAGAATCTGGAAAATACGATCAGCTTTTTGACAACATATGAAGATGAAAATATAACGTCAGACTGCTCATGATTTTAATGCTTAGCATATTACTCTGGTAGAGGAAGGAAATGTGTTAAATATCCTGTGAACTCACCATTATTTAAAGCAGAGCCTGCCCAAAGCCCTATGATTAGGTTCAGGGCCTCCAAACTATCTGGAGCCTCCTATAAATGCAAGATCTCTAACAAAGACTATAGATTAAAATTTTTAGATGTTTGCATGTTGAGAATAAGAATATCATTAAATATGATTGCAGCAGAGATCTATATCTAAATATATATCCGTCCGCAATCCTCTAGGCTTTTAGACATAAAGCGCAAATCCTCCCAGCACAATTCAGTAGCGTCAATAGCATCCCCTAGTGTCCATAGGGGAGAATGCTTACCTCTCTCTAAAGTATATTGAGCTTTTATATGTCAGATGAGATCATTTTTGGCTCGAGGACAGTTTGAAAAATACTTTATGTGTATGCAATATTTTGATAGGAAATTACCTCAATATATTGGCAAAAATTATAACTTTTTCAACAGAGATAATCCTTCAAATTTGAGCAGGTTTGAGACAACAACCGTTTTACTGAAAGGTTAAGAGATCACAAATTGGCTTAAGGCTCAGATTTCATTGATCTGAACCTTCTGACCTGTTCAACGCCTTCTTCTATCTTCATGTATTGAGAAAAAAAGATTTATCTTTAAATTCTTATTTTGCCAGAAAATTTTGCCACACACATTTTAAAGCCACTTGGCATTATAAGATAAGTAGGAATAAAAGAAGAAGCAAAAACAATTATGCAATTTTTACAGGACATTTCATTTAATTTTTAGTATTTTGCCTTCCAGTTTGAACCATAACCTACAAGGCCTGGAGTATTACAGTTACATTGAAAGTCCAAACTTAACTGGGAATTATAAATCCAACTTAACTCTGTTCCAGGAAGAAAACTACTGGGATTTATTCTGTGCTCATTGTCTAAGCTCATTGTACGATATAAATCTTTAGTAACTCTTGCTAGTTGGTGCAAAGTGTAACTGCTTCAGTGCGAAGCAAAGAAGTTCATGCAAAATGCTCTCTTCATTTAATATTTCAGATAAAAAGAAAATCACCAGCCAAGGAAACCTGAGTAAATACAAAAAGCTACAAAAGCTTATAAATTCTGATTTCATTTCGTAAAAATGGTAAAAATAAACAAAACAAACATCCAAAGCAAAACGTACAGGCTCCATGTGAAAATGTCAGGAGGGCTTTTGATCATAAATGAGATCCAGCCACAGATCCTCAGTCAGGTTCTGAGTTTGACCGTGAGGCCAAAAGTCGATGGTCGGACATCAAGTTATGTCACAATATCAGTGTACAGAATATCTTCTAAAAAGTCTTGAGGATCACCACAATGTTTTCTGCCAAATGTGAGTTTAACTTTTGTGTTTAGTTTACGTCTTTCCAACCTCCAGCCTCTTTCATGTGGTTTAAACACGAACTATAGCCACTCTAACCAAGGCAAGTGTCGACTGATGTTCTGTGTTCTTGGATGAATCGTCCATGAACTAAAACAGAATTAATCTGGTAGGCAAACCACTCCTTCACCATCGTTCCAGGTTTTCCTCCTTTGGTGACAATAATGAGCAGCGCTATTATTACTGGAGTCTCCAAACCTTCTTACAGACTAATACATCTGCAGGGCTGAGTGATCAAGTCTGAATGAAACTAAACCCCCAAAATTTAGTTGAAAACAGTTCATTTACCACAGGAGGCGATTTTTCTCACACACACAGAGTTAGCTTGGTTTGGATAATGTGTGTTATTAATTAAAATCATCGCTTGGACAACTGCGCTTTGAATTTGCTCAGGTTATTTTTATCTCATATTCAACTGTGTTTGATGATCTGAAGCATTTAAGTGCAATAAAAAGCAGCAAAGACAGAAAGTACTTTTTATAAAGTAGATAGTCACCTTTCTCCGATGCAGGAGCTAAATCGATGAAACTTCGGCATCTTTCACCTTCAAGGCAGAAAGAAAAACGAATTGTAACGATGGCACTGTGTGTTACACAAACATTTTCACGATTGAGATTCGATAAATGACTAAATTCAAAGAAAACCACCTCAAGATCACAAACAAAAGCCTTGCAGATATTAGTCAAGCCCTTAATGCCCCTTCGACTCCTGGTTTCAGTCCAGGACAAGTTGACAAGATCAGCTGAGAGTGTGACCTGGTAAATTGTTAAATAAAATTTAAAAAAAATCACAGTTCATAAGTTCAAGAAGGAATAAACTCCACGTGGAAGATAAGACATATGATGACAGAGACGGTCCTTTTCTGACCTCCCGTTCAGTGTCACCAGATGGTGTTCTGGCAGAGCTGCTCAATCTGGTCCAGAAAAGTACAGGCAGCGTAAAAACCAATCACAGATGTTCAAAACTGTGACGTCCCGGTGGCAGCTCAACAAACAGGATAGAAAAACAGGACCTCTGACACCACGGATTTCTGCACGTATGTCTGAGCAGATTCCTTCTGTCTTCAATCAGGCCTCGCATGTCGCTGGATTTGTTGTAAGTGGAACTGTTTAATCAGGTGGGCGGCAACAGCTGTTTTGAGGAAAAACTCATCAAGGCCCCGAGCTGCATAATCCTCATTAACTTGAGCTGCTCAGATGAAAACATGTCTGCAAGGACATGAAACAGCTCCACTCTGGCCAGACATCAAAACGTCTCGCTCTTTCCGAATTATTTTCCAGCCGTCAAATAGGTTTGCTTTACGTTTCTATAGAAAGTAAGCTTAACCAATTAAATGAATGAAACTTACATGCGCAGCTTCAGGCCAAAACGCTTCCTGTGCTTAAAGTGGTGCAATGCTGGCGGTTGCTTTGGCCGGGAATTTAAAGTGAAATGCAACTGGTCAAAATATAATCTTGTAATTTATCGTCAAATTAACAGAATTTAATACAGTTTGCCATGTTTTAAAAATTATTTATCATACCAGGGTTTATCTTTTTCCTGTCCAATAACAATAGGTTACTGGAAAAATGACTATATTATAAATGTTTTTTTGTTTTTTTTTAACAGCAGATAACCATAAAAAGCTACAAGCAATGTTATTTTTTTTTTTTACAATACATTACAGTATAGTGCAATATTTTTTCCTCCTGTGACTTTCGGTGAAAAGGTATTTTTTTCTACAGTGCAGCTAAGATGAACAAACCAATAAACAATTTTGTCTTGGATGGATTCCCCCTTTTTTGCAGTACATTTCTGGCAACCACAGCTGACAGTAATTTAACATAATTTTGACTTTTTAAAATTTTCTGCAGTGTCTCGGATGTCATAAAAGCACTTTAGCTACTTTACACTTTTTTCAATATCTTGTAAAATAAATTGAATTTATAGACTGAAAAGAATCAGATGAGCGCAAAAACAACAACAACAAAAAAAAACTTAATGGATATTTACAGAGGAGCTTAAGGGGTTTACATTTTTAGAAAGCATGTGATGTCTTTAAAAACAATATGGCGCGAAAATAATTGTGACGCTAAAATAGCAATAAATAAATAAATAAATACAGGATTTTTATAGAACTTAAAAAGAGCTCAAAATGTTAAAATGTAATTAAACTCTGGATTTTCAGACAGGCTTTTAAATTCTGAAAAGTTCTCAACAAGAACTTTACATAACAACATGCTCCATATTAAACAAATAAATAAATATGTAAAGTTTTAGGAAGATACAAAAGAATGCACTGTAAGATACTTTTCAGCTTCCCAGAATCAAACTCGGATGTCTTTATCAACGTCCACGCAGCCCCCACGCGCACAGACCTGCTCTTACTTTCATCGTGGATGTTCTCCTCGCATGAGAACCAGATGCCGGTGTGAAACTGCCGGAACAGGAACCGGTCGTCCCCGGTCTCCCAGCTGTACACCACCTTGTTGGGGTCCGTTTCGTTCACTCCGTAGTCGATGCACTGGTGCGTCCGCAGCTTGCTGCATTTGGGCTTGGGCACCCGCTGCGTCCCCACGCACCAGTAAGTGGTGATGAAGGCAGTGACGGCGAAGAGCAGGGCGAAGAAGTTCAGGCCGACCGACAGGAGGGTCCTCGTCTTCATTGTCCGCGTGAGGGATGCACGAGCCTCGGCAGCGTCAGCGGCGCGCGCAGGACCCGGAGGAGGAGGACCATGGGTGCGAGGCGGGAGAGACGCGCGAGCGCACCGGCTGAGAAGACGGCCCCATTGGACACCCTGAAAAAGTTGCCAAAATGCCGTCCGGGGACAAGGCTACGTCTCCGGCGAGGAGCTCAGACAGGAGACAAAGTGATTCATTTCCGCCTAATTCACCACGAGCCCGCGCGGACGTCACGTTGTCAGAGGATTTGATGCTCGTTTGCATCAGCGTGGGATTTTCTCCTCGCGCTCTCCTCTGGCTGCCGCTGTCATTAGGACCTTCCTCTCCCTCAATCCATCACAAACTGCTTGCCAAAAGCAGGCGATTATCAGAGCGAGAATAGATGCAACCGAACCGCCAAGACATGGTTCCCGTTTGTATCTTATTTTGTGAAAGTTGTCCATGTAGTGCGTAATAACAGGAGTCATCATGGTTGTTTTGTTTTGTTTTGTTTTCCTATTTTATCAACTTCATTACTGTTTTTTTCCTGATCTCAAAGCAGAAATGTTAAATGGTTTTTGCAAAGCCACCTTTTGATGTTGTTACAGCAGCAAGACTTTTGGGCTCCATCTATATTTATGCTCTACTGATTTTTCTCCCCTATTCCTTTTCCCCAAAAAGTTCAGGCTGAGTCGTATTAGAAAGTCTTGCCACTGATTCCCAAATCAGTCTGGGTAGGACTGGGCTTTGACTGGGCCACTTTGACACGTCAATATACTTCATTTCTAAACATTTCACTGCAGCTATAAGGTTGATGTCATTGTCCTGCTGGATGGTGAACCTTCTCCAAAAGCGCAGTTTTTTGTTGTTGTTGTTTTTGTTTTTGAACATGTTTTGTTTCCTGGGTTACAATGTGAAGAGCCATTCATTGTCCCATCGATTTGGACCAACCTCCCTTGTCATTCTTTGAAAAGCATTCCCGCAGCATGATGGTGCCACTCCTATCAAGTTTGACATGATGCACTCAGGCTGCTCGGTGAAATAAAACTGATAGCAGATCTGAAGCCATGAACCAGTTTAAAATGAAACAGGAATTGCATCCACTTTGGTCTCTTTTCACAAAAGTTGGAGGTTTCCGGTTTGCGTGATTCAACGTGTCCAGACTGGTTTGGATAGATTTGTTATCGTCTCAAATAAAAATCATCCCTTGAAAACAGATTTTTGCCTTCACCCTTATTAATCTTCTTAATTATTGTCACACATAAACATTTACTTGATAATATGAAGTTTTAATGTGAGAGGAAAAAAAAGAAAAGAAGCAAAAACAGAATAAATTGTAGTGGGAAAAAAACTTTCTCATGAATGTTGGAGATATGTCATTTTTGTATTTACTTTTTTTTTTTTATTTATAAATAAAGCAGTTAAAATGTGTAACATCTTACTGGTGGAGTCGTCCATCCAGTTCTTTCATGTAATCATGAGCACAATAGTCGGTGGTAATTAATCCCAGGGCAGATGTGTGTTTGCCTATAGATAACATCAGCCTAATCCCAAACTGACAAGAGTGAAGGGAAATTAGAATCCGACCAGAGAAAGAGACAGACCAGGACAGAGAGAGAAGATAAGGGAGGAGAAAGGCTTAAGGGAAATGAATCTGAAGCAGGTATTCACTGAGAATTAAAATATAACACTCAGCAAGACCAAATTAAAAATGCTACACTTTGACTTTTTACTGATTCCCGATTGCTTAGTGTTCAAGAGTGTGCATAAGCAGTCCGCTCTCATGACTCTGCCGCATTAACTAAACCTATTAAAATCCTTGGCACACTAATTATTTTTAAATCCCCCCCACAGAAAGCGTTTAAAACTTTTTTTCTCCTTGAACTGCGCTTCATTTCTGCGTATTTCCGGAGAAGCTGACCTGCAGGCTGACCTGCAGGAGACGTGCTGCTTTTCAGCGTGAGGTCTGCTGCAGCAAAAGGTGAAGACAGAAATCATTTGAGCTGGTATATTTAACCCCAATGTAAACTGGGTCGTCAGACAGGTCCAACATGCGAGTTCCCTCAGCGGTTTGCCAACTTCTTTAACCCCAGAGGCTAATTCTTGTTCCAACGCCTCGATGAAAACTCATAAATCAGGTCAGGACTGTCGGCTGAGGTGCTGCAAATGCTGAAGAACGAGCCGCTAGTGATACTGACAGTGTTTTACTGATGCACTCCCATCAGTATAAATTGACTAACAGGCATTACATTAGTCAAGCCTTTCAGATCAGCAATAAATGTCACCAAATAAATACAGTGACGCCTAAAATTAGTCACACTATTTAGGCATTATGTTTAATTCTGAATGGAAATGACATATCTTCCAAAGGATAATAAGACAACATGAGAATATAATTTTAGAAAAATAATAATAATAAATAGGCATTACATTAGTCAGGCCTTTCAGACAATTGCAGATCAACTTCTCGTATGTTTCCATAAGTATTTTTGACTATTTATCTTCAGTGACGCCCTGCAGGCCATTATGGCCTCCTTGTCGTCACTCTGATCTTTGGCTTCCTTCACAATTTGTCTTTCGCGTTTAAGTTGGGACACTGTCTGGAAACATGTTTGTGAACATAAAAGACAACTTTCAGCCTAAATTTGACGGGGTTACGATTAACTTGGGGTCGTCTGTTAACCCTTACAAAAATCTCTCAATTGAAAATAATTGTCTTCTGTTAATGTCTGCAAAAACATCTTCACCCCTTGGAAAACAAAAATCTGAAAACTGACAAAAATATTAAAGGGTAATATAGTTGTTTTTTTTTTAAGTGTTTTAAATGGGACTCAATAACACAAAACTTGCAAATCAGACAGAGATTCCTTTATTTATTATTTATTTAGCTATTTTAAAGATTTTACTTTAAAATTTTCAGCGAGCACTCCAGGTGGATCTACTGCATAACAAAAGAATGAAAATGCAGGAAAGAGCCTCAGGCTCACTGGAGGTATGGTGTGGGACCTGTGATGCTCTGGGTCCTGAAAGGCTTATTAGTGGTGATGATGTAAAAAAAACTCTTTGAAATATGGAGAGATTTTAAATAAAAACCTGCTGATCTCTCCCAGTAAACTTAAATAGGTCGTCATTAGGTCTTTTAGTGGGATAATGGTCACCAGCATCTGCTCAAATAAAAAAAAAAAAAAAAAAAAAAATCAACTTTTCTCTCAGTTTCCAGAGCTGAAAGCAGAAGACAGCATGAAAGAGAAACCAGGACTATAAGAGGACTGGCCAAAGATCTCTCTCTCTCTCTGTGTGTCACAACGCTGTTGTGAAACGGTATGGAAGAAGAACAAGCCCCCAAATATGTACGTAGATGGAGATCGATTTCTGGTAATCTAAGCTTTGCCTGTTTTTGTCTTTTTTTTAATTCCAGAAAATAAATACGCCCTAATTTCACCTAAACCAAGATGCTGACAGTCAGACTCTCAAATCCACTTCTTATTCAGATTTAGACTTAAACAGGCTTTGTTCTTTGGACATTATTGACCTTTGACCTTGCGACCACAATCTCGTGTCGTTTTCGCAAAGCCATGTTGTCTTCTTTATGTATAGTCAATGAAAAATTCCCGAATGGAGAAGAGTCTCCCATTGTCAATGTGCAAAGTATGAACAAAAGGTCAACTAGTGGCTACTACAAACGTTTCAGTGTGAAATTATGCCACAACAATAAACACGATGTTATATCATGCTACTGTATGTAATAGAGCTTTAGCTGCTAAGTTAGGAAGGTTAAATCATGGACTCTGCTACTCCAAGACGTAATTTGTCTCTTTAAGTGACCCAGTAGTCGCTGCCACCAGCTGACAAGAGCCTCATGCCTCATATCAGCAGTTCGCTGGAAGACCAAGGACTTGGCCGCTGCCTGATAAACACCACTTATGACGTCCATGTGGGTGGTCAAAGGTTGTCTCCTGGGTTTCTGGCAATAACAGAAAGTTAATCCCGGCTCTCCAGTTGACACAGTTGAAGTCGTTTCCCACAGTGTGGTGTAATAAACGCAGAAGCACTCACTGATCCCGTAAAAGAAAAATAGACCAGATAAAGTAACACGTCACAGACGCAGCAGAGCAATGCAGTCAGTGATGATTTCAAAGCACTGAAACGATTATAAATCAAGTGTTTTATTGGCTAAAGCTGCAAGATTAAGATTGACTTGGATATTTCTTTTCTATATGATACTTTTAAATTGACAAAGTTTTTTGGGGGAAGAGAAAACCTAGAGGCTTCACATCGCTTCCAGAAGAATCCGTGTTTGAAAAGGTTTTTTTGGCCATAAAAGTTTAACCTCGACTTGTTAAATTTGTTTTTGTTTCGTAATCTTGGATCCATGTGGCGTAATGGTTCTCACAGGAACCTTGTCTACAAATATATCATTAATTTTTATTTACCTGCAGTTAATTAAAAAATATTATATTTAATAAATGACATATTTCTCATTAAGTTATTAAGTGAATTATATTTAATTCATTTAGTATATTCACTTCCGGTTTTATTTAAATAGTCATGTGTATTTTTATTTGCTCACCTTTGATTCAGACCCTCTTTTGCATTCAGTTCAATGTGAAAACAAACTCATACTGATGTAAAGTTACTTGCATTTCGACAGTTTTACCTCCAAACAAGAAACTGCAACAGATTCATACTATTAATAGCAACATCTGATCATTTATGTAAAAAGAGCAACAAATTCCACACTGAAATCTTACATAAGTTACAGGCGCCAGAACCCAAAATAGATTTCTGTGGCTGTTGGATTTCAACTGATCCCTGAGATTTCTTTTTTTTTTTTTTAGTTGATAAAGTGATGACACATTTCCTTGCAGCTTTTCCTAAGTCTGGAAGAGAAAGAGAGAGAGAAAGAGAGGAAGAGAGAGAACGAAAAAAGACACCAAGTTTAACATTTCTAAATCTCTAAGCACGCGAAGCTGTAGCTCTGACATGCATGAAGAAGGCCAAGCATGTAAATGCAGAGATTAAACAAAGATGCATTTATTTCCTCTTCATAAGATCACATCATACCCGTGTGCAGCGGGGCCTCAAATCCCCTGCAGCAGCTCGGCTGCAAATTGAAAAGTGCACAAACTTATCCTGGGTTTCCTGTTTCGTGCGTGAGTATCAGTGTCAGAGGAGATTAATTGCTGTCGCAGTGCGTCGATTGATTTCCCCTTTGATACCTCAAACGTGTGTCCAGCTTCAGAGCGGGACACATTGAACTCTGGGCTCGTGACCGACACAGACTTCATTTGTATTTCAGGGGCAACTTCTGCTCAAAGCTGATAAGAGGAGAATTTTCCTCTTAACACGTTGCCCCTTAGGATTAGTCTTTGTAATCTGCTATTCACTGATCCTCGAAATCATACTGTCTGCTGTAAAATCAGCTTACAGTGACGGTAGCTGTTGACTGAGTGGTTTTATCATTGTGGTCGTGCGCCTTTACATCTGATGAATGACGGGGATGCAGGAGGCAGAGGGGCAGAGGGGAGGAGGAGGATGATTGTTTGGGGATAGCTGTTGCCTCCAATCTGCACAGAGGACATGTCACCTACTGTTGTGACAACATGCTATATGCGTCTCTTTATTTTGCTCACGCAATCCTCCGCATTTCCACTAATACCCGACAGAGTAAAGCCGTTTCTCACACATATCCTGACAGATGCCTGGCATTTTATTATTTGCGGCAGAAAACGTCAGCAGAGCTCCCCTGTCACTTGTGGGTTGTTTTTTTTTTTGTTTGTTTTTTTGCATGTTTGTAAAGTGGAGTCAGAGCTGAAATCAGATATTCACAGCATAAAAAAAAAAACATCTTCTTTTCTCTCTCTCTGTCTGAGATCAAATCAGACTAAACATTTCCTGTTTCAGGTTTGGCTCTCCCAATCTGGACAGATTTGCAAATTTTTCGAATAAAAATGAAAACACAGACCTAGTTAATAATTTGGTCGTGACATTAAAAGACGTGAACAAAGCCTTCGGTTGTTACCAATCAATCTTTGTCTCCTCTGACCATAACGTTTCCCTGCACGGCGTTTTAGTTTGTCTGGCGTCGACGTGGATTTGGGATCATTCTGTGACCCAAACTGTGACCTCGGATGAAAGAAAATGGTTCAGGATATTAGGGGACAATCCAGAAACTCTCACCAATATAAAATGCAGGTTGGTAGAACACCAGTTTCATTGAACAAATTTAACCATATGGGAAGGAGTAAAGGTGAAGCTTTCATTGCAGCTACAGTAAAGCACGGTGATGGCCTGTTTTATTGCTGGGACATTGGAAAAAGTGAGCATCATAATAAAGCAGGGCCTTATTATGATGCAGTATAATAAAGCGTGTAGGGCTACACAGAAACCGTTCAGATCCGAGTTTGTAGTGGAAAAAGCTGGCCGACGTCAGGATTCTGAATGGATCCCATCCAAAACTTAACTATGCATAAAAAGGTGATTCCATAGCAAGGAAAGGAAAAGTTCAACCAAAAAGACCATAAACCTTAAAAACTGAGGCGTTTTGGCAACTTGACACACATTCCCAAATATTAGTCACTGTGTGCATACATTTGATTCTTTATAATTCTGACTTTGCTCAGATTTGAGAAAAAGCAGCAAAACAATTGTATAGATTTTTTCTAAACTCATTGGAATACTATTTTCAGTCCAGTTTGGAAAAAAAAATGCTTTAAATGCATCAATAAATGCCCAAATTCTCTTGTCGAATTGAATGTAAATGTCTGATCAGCTCTGCAGCTTTCTAGTACTATGGAAAACAAAAAAAAAACTGTGAAAGCCTGTGAAGAACCCTGGAAGGATTTCAATCAGTCGGCTCTCAGTCTTTACAGTTTCATTACAAAGACGCCTGGGGCAGTCACTGGGTGCAAAACACCAGATGGTCGACGAGTCGGGATGAAACTATGGAAACATCTTATACGATCAGTCAAAAACAGATGAAAGGTCGTCATTGGAAACGGTCAGCCGAGCTCCTGGGATCGACTTCCATTACCGGGAACACGGATCCTCATTATGCAAGGAAGGAAATTCCTCAGACACAGTCAGAGGTGTAATCCCCAGAGAGCCTCCCAAATCTGACAGGACAGATTTTTAACACACCGTGGGGGGTTAAACTCATCAGCCAAACAAAAAAAAAATTTTTTCGGCAAGCACCGGATAGTCTGCTATAATTTATTTTTCTGAAAAACAATTCTACACATTTAATCTCAAGCTATGGACAAAGCAGATGCATACATGTACAGGCATAATTTTAACAGCAGCTTTAACCCCGTCTGATGCAGCAAATACACAGAGAACAAATTAGTCTAATCACTCTGCATGTCAAAGGTAAGAACAGATATAATACAGATGTGGAATTAGTCAAATGTTTCACAGAGTCTCATTTCCATTCAGAGAAGAACCGTTCCTCATAAATAAGTTGAAAATGATGCGACACGTAATGTTTGCAGGAATTCGCTGTCAGTTTCTGTTGCTCCTCTTATCAGAAGTAACAAGATAGAGACACACGGGCTTTAAGGGTTGGCTTCTTTAGAAAAAAAATAAAATAAAGAAACAGGAAATGTTAATGGATCCTGGTAGCTGATGGTCATATTCCTCCTTTTGTTTGTTTTGTGGCAGATGTCTATGCCGAGCTGGAAACGGCCAGTTTCTTTAAATGGTCCATGAAGACCTGCAGGCTGACATCGTCAGTGAGGATAGGAGCTCCTGTCTCCTACAGACACAGAAAAACAAAACATAATTAACACTCACTGTTCATTTACAAATAACATAACTGATCCAGTGATAAGTTTAGAGCAAGGCACGCTCAGACCTCAATCTGTTGATAATCCTATAACGTGCGTTTTGGCAGTTTAAGCAACAGGTTGAGGGTTCACCCCTTCCTCTGGATGCAGGAAGTAAAGAGTTTAATGCCGATTTTAGATTTTAATCTTCCAAGTTTCAAATAAAAAAGGTTAAATAATCCAAGACCTGTGTTGGAGACTTCTGAAGTAGTAGATCTGCATTTTAGACAGGAAGTTTGGGGGATTTTTGGATGATTTGTTTCATTGAGGTTTGGTGGGAAGATTTTATGTGACTACAGTGGAATAATCTCAATCCAGACTACAGCACCGCACAATGGCGTCCATGACTTAAATGTATTTCATTCGGATTTTACATGGGAAAAGAAATCCCATACAGAGATCCAAAGTTTAGATGAAGAAGCCGTCACCAGGGCAACTACGGAAAAGTGGCAGAAAAGAAAACCTACAGTTCAAGTACTACGAATGAGAAAGTGTGTACCTGTCCCCAGGCATAGAGGTTGTTGTGCGTTTGCGATGGGTTGACTTTCGACAGCAGGAATCGCGCCTGTGAGCCTCCATGTTCAGTGTCGATGTAGCGAGGCATGGGGAAGCGCGTCTGCAAGATCTCCTGAGCGTCATCCAGAGGAGCCTGAAGCAGCTGCTTAAAGTTCTCATACTCTGGCATCTCCTGGTAGCCTGCCTTTCTCCACTGAGCAATAGTCTGAAATCAAATTGGAAAAAAAGAAAAAAAATGAATCACATATACTTTTTTTTATTTATCCACATTTAAAAAAAGAAGCAGAATGAAGCATTTTGATGCAGACAGACTAGATTTCTGCCGCGTCCCGTCTCACCTCTCCGTGGTAGATGACCAGCTGGAAGAAGGTGTCCATCAGCAGGATTCGGTCTGGCAGGATGCTGCTGCTGTCCAGGAGCACAGGCTGAGAAAAACAAAAACAAACTGAGCTTTACGACGCTTAGTCGTCAAGACACTTTGACACGAGCCGAATAGACGGTATAAAATGGACGACGGTATGAAGGGAGTGAGGCTGACCTCTGGTGGCCCATGGAAGGAGTAGGAGTAGAGGATGGGCTGGATCATAATCAGGGACTGGGTCAGGTCCTGCCTGACAAAGTGGTGCCTGTAGTAGGACGACTCATCGGGGCTGTTGTTGAACACCTGGAGGAACGGCGACCTCCGGAGGTGGAACATGAACTATAAGAGCAGCAAGGGAAAAAAAAAAAACCCCGTCAGTGACATACTTTGAGGACTGTCTGGTCTTTTTGCAGGTAAGAATCTGTTTTTGTGTTAAAAGAAGTCCAGTAAATAGTTATTAGTGTCTTAATTTAACATTCGTATTGATTAGTCGGACATATCATTTTATCAGGTAATCTGAGACGAGACAAAAGCAAAGTTCTGCAGCCATTAATGGAAATGCTTTTTATTAACTTTAAACCTGTTGTCATGTTTGTCTGCATTAGGTGTTTACAGACAGGTCAAAGTTTTTTTTTCTTGCCTAAGAAATGTGAGGAAACTGGAGGCATTTTCACTCAGAGTCAAAGAAAGAAAAGAAAATAATTCAATCTTTTATATCAGGTAGTAACTCTGACCACAACCATCTTCCTTTTGCAATACATGTTTCACGCAGAAAGGTCGTTACTAGTGCACCTTTTCCTCCCTCTGTCTAAATAGACGCCCAAAGCAAACTTGACGTTGGTTCATAAAATGGTGCTTGGGTAAACCTCTGAGGTTTGGTGAGTTCAGTTGTTTGAAGGTTGTTAACAGACTGTTTAAGGTCTCGATCTCTCTCAGACCAGCTGTTCGCTAAGTGATGACACCAAGGAAAATGACGAACTATCCCTTTAAGTTCTACTGCAGTTTTGTGTTGCATTTCCACCTGGTGGCAGGTTTACCTGTGGGTAGAGGGACAGGGACTCAGACAGCCTGAAGGACGTTGGATCGTCCTTGTTGAACTGGCCAAACTTCTGACACTGAAAACACGACAGGAAGAAAGCGTTTAATTACGAATCGCATCATATGATTTGTATTAAATGATTTATAACATCACTTTCACTTCTCTAAAGTCAAATAGACTTCTCTTGTAAAATCCACATTGTTAGAGGTGTTTTGTTTTTTTTCCTACCTAAATGTATTTTTGTATTTAAATTTGAAAACGAATTGAAATGTTTCACATAAACAATACTCCAAAACTAAAAAGGAAATAAATCAAAAGGATTCCTGAATTTGTTTCTAACTCACCAGGCGGATAAGCTGCCTGTCGAGCCACCTGAGGACATCCGGGCCCTCCTCCGACTCGGCCCTGAAGACGCCCAGGCGAGCCATGAGCACGGCGGCCGCTTCCTGGTCGAACGAGGACTCGATGTGTTGAATCTGAGACTGGGCGTCCGCCCAACTGCAGCAGTTCACGAAGAGAGAAAATAAAAGGGAGGATGCGTGGTAGAGGAAGAATGCAGGACAAAAAGAAAAGGACAGGTGAGTATGGGTGTGACGTGATGACACACATAGTTCACATGTTTTCACAGACAAGCTAAAGAGCAAGCGTGCAAACACCTCTAGTGAGAACAACCTTCAGTCTAACTTGCATTCCTTTATTTAATGAATTCCTCGTTAACATTTTTTCCAGTGAGATTCTCTCACTGGAACATACCGAACTGACAATCCAGATTTAGGTCAAAACTTGAACAACAAAATAAGAGTCTTACTTCCTGGCGATGGTGGTGACCCGTATCCTCCTCTGCGTGTTGGAGTGCTGGTACTGGGTTACGAACTGGATCGCCCCTCGACCACCCTGTGGGACTGGTGCGTTGTGCTACACAAACACAGAACACAATCAGTCCTCTTGTGCACCGGCCGCTTCACGGCAAGAAAAACAACAAGCCATTGTCTGCAAACTTAAACAAAAACAGCCACTATCCCGGATCACAGATGCTCTCTTATTTCAAGTGATTGATATGCACAGCAATCCTAGAAAGCTAAAAAAACAAACAAACAAAAGACATTGTTTTACCTGATTCACAACTTCAAAGTAAACTCCCAAAGTAGTGGAGGGGTCGAGACTGCACAGCTTCCACTGGTTTGTGCCCCCGATGCCCATCTCCTGTGAAACAGAAAACACACCGTGGTGAATTCCAGCACATGGAGAGGCTCAGATGACCTACGCTAAGGCGAAAGAATCCGAGCCCCACAGTTCAAGCTGGGGCAGCGACTCACGTTCTCCGAAACAGAAGGACTCTTTGAGTGCAGGGAAACACACGGCCCGATGGCCCCGCAGACCTTCAGCTCTCTGGATGTCTACGAAGACCACAACAGGACATATTTCAACGTCTTGAACGTGAGATTACGCGAGTGATGCTTGTTGGATTTTAAGTGAACTGATTTACCTTGACCTCCAGGTTTCCTCCGAACGCCATCCGGAAATCTCCATTGTAGTCTTTGCTGAAGACTCTCTGGAAGGTTTGCTTAAACAGGGACGTATTGAAGGAGTCCCCCATCACTATGTGACCCCTGAAATATGTAAAAACTTGTTATAAAAATTTCTGCTAAATTATTAATGGAAAATTATTTACTTATTGTAGATTTTCTTTTGCTTTTTAGTTATTTTGGCTTTAATTCAGCCAATTTTTCCCTCTTACCATGTCTATGATTAATATCAGGTAGGGTGAATGTGTGCTATTTTAACAGCACATCAACAAAGGAAACTGAACTATAATGAAAAAAAAAGGACTGACCAAACTAATCCTGAACCCTCAAATGAAACGCAGTCAGTTCAGACGTACCCTGTGAGATTAGATAAGCACTTCATCTCCAGAAGGCCCGTCTGGTCCAGAGCGCACGCGTAGATGTCGATACTGTGTCCGTTCACAGCTGAGCGGTTGGCCAAAGCTTCATAGTACTGTGGGAACAAAGCAATGGGACAAATAAATAAATAAATAAATAAATAAATAAATCATCATTTTAGTCTTTTGAATTCACTGTTCCTGAATATATTAGAGATTCCTAAATGTATCACCTTGGTAGCTTTCTTCAGATGCCGGGCATTGTCTTTCTGGATGTCGTGCCAGGAGCGGATGGGGGTTTTCAGCTCGTCTCCCACCACCATGCCGGGGCCCTGGGTGGGCGGCCCCCCGATGAACAGCATCACACGAGCCCCTGTGTTCGGGAAAGCCCCCTGAGAGAAAGGCAAAGAAGCATTTGGGCTTCACCTGAGTTCCATTTCATCTCAGGTTTTACAAACACAAAATCAAACAACATTTTTTCAGCCTTGTTTCTTATTTCAACTTATAAGATTGATATTTAGAAAAAAAAAAGTGAAAACTCAAAACTTTCCACTGAAAGTTGCCTAATGGAAAGAGTTGTAAAATAAAAACTCCATTTAAAAACTTAGAAATCGCAGGGTGTGAATCCACATTAGCAAAGACTGAAGTTTACAACCAACAGACAAATCCAAAGTGCAAAGTCCGGGGACGTCCACAGCGTTATGAAACGTTTGGAAAAGAGCCATCTAGACACAAAAATAGCAACAGGAACATACTTTGATAAAAACTAAATTAAACTGTGATTCAAATACAGAAGGACATTCAGTCCTTAGTTACACAAAACATTTGCACAGTGTTCTGTGGCTCTGCTCTGCACATACAGCTTAGTTCTCTCGTCTGATCGGAGCATCTAAAGTGATTAAAAGCTCCCACTGGGTGGGGAAAGGTGCAGTGGGGTGAAAGATCTCTTGTACTAGTATTTATATAACAGCACAGATTATTAGAAGGAGAAGAGACAGGATAATATCGGTGGAGGGAAAGAGCAAAACGCTGAGAGGGAGCGGCCAGCCAGCTGCAATGCAAACACGCTGTTGCTGCACAGGAAGGCGTGATGTGGTTTTCTCAGAGAGGCTCATTGCGCACCGTGTCTAAAGTATCGACATTTGTGGAACCAGTTATTGTACTGTAGCGGTTTGGGGTTGTTGTTTTTTTTTTTTACCTCAAGGAGGCCGACAGCAACAGACAGCGCGACGCCGGTGGAGCGCAGCGGGCGTTTCCCCTGAGGGACGGGCCAGGGGTCCCTCTGGAGTTCTCCCAGCAAGTCGGTCAGGTTCATGTCGACTCGGTGGACTGGCTGCAGGAACCTGGACGGGAAAAAGAAAAGGCTCTTAGAAGCAAATAAAAACAACAAACAGCCAGCTGCCGCAGGCGCATTGGATGATATTGATATTGATTAATAACAGAGAACCGGTGTTGTCCTTCGTACCTGCATGAGGCAGCGGCATCCTGAGGAGCCACGGGGCGACCTTGCTGTCCCGCCGCTGCTGCCGGCTTTGTCAGCCCAAGCATCTCCTGAAATAAAATCCGCACGTTACCAAACTGATCTGAGAGATCACACCGATACCAAAGTTCATCAAAGTGATCTGAACCTACCTGGATCTGTTTGGAGGAGAGCTCCTTGGTGCCCCTGAAGACGTAGCTCTTGGCAATCCCCTCGCATGTCAGCTCATGCACCTGGACCATGCGGCCGAAAGTGATGAGCCCCACCAGGGCATTTGGTGGCAGCAGACTCAGGGACATCTGGAGGGACTCCTTCAGGGCCTGGAGGTCCTCTTCTTCCAAGCACGTGTCCACGACATACAGAAAGATGAGCGGGGCCGAGGGGCCGCGCTGTGAGGGAGAAAGAAAATAGGAAGGTTAAACACCAGTCTGACTAAAGAGGAAGCAAACAGAACAATAAGTGACACTATTTACATTCTATTGTATACCATAACACAGTAAATGTGATGAAACCTCTGTTAATAAGTGATGACTACAGTTTAATTCATCATGTTGCAGCTAGCTATAAAACTGTTGCTATGTTTCATTACAAAGATGAAGACCAAAGCCAGTGACTTTTATGCATCACCATTATCTCTCTTTTGCACGGCAGGCCTGCAGAACTGGGCGAGGTCAGAGTGCATACACGTATTAAGAATTTACCTGAACTATGTACTCGATGGTGGAGAACTGTGGCATGAGCTCAGCTGGCTGGTTCACCTCTGATATGCCTGCGTAAGAGGGCGGGAACTGCAAACACACAAAGAAGCAAAAATTGTCAGCTTGACCAGCCTAATACAGGAATGTGGAAAAGCGACATTAAGCCACGGCGCTCATGCACGTCGTGACACAAGGTCGGCGTCTCAATTGAAGAGCATCGGGGCTGACGCATGTTGCACGTGTTTGGTACTCACAGGGTTCCTCTGGAAACAGAAGTTGCATGCCCAGATTTTGGCTCTGAAGTCAACTTGACTGCAAGAGAAAAATAAATTGTTTTTTTTTTTTTTGTAGTCTTGCGGTAAAATGTGAGTTGAGATTTTTACACATCACACTTGCTACATTTATATACAGAATGAGCTGAGTATTTGGAAATTAAAGTACTTTCCCATTGTTTAAATTCACTACATGAATAAAGTGGATAAGAACCAGATCTGCTCGACTTAAACAATTTCATACCACCAACTTGCCAAATTAGAAGACAGAATTCCTCCAGCTTAATGCGATTAACAATATTTTGTACCAAATGTGCCACAAAAAAAACAAAAAAAAAAGTATCTTATTTAGATAAAATTGTCTTCCTTATAGATTTCTTCTTGTTAGTTTCTTTGGTGCCAAACATTTTCAGCTTTTATAAAGCGTTATCCTCATTTGCATGCAACAGCCCTATAAATAAAGCCGGACTGACAACATATTCATGCATTTAGTAGGAATAAATGGACCACAAGACTGCACTGATTTGAAACTGATTTGCATGAAACTTACCACAGTGGGTTGAGGACAGCTTTGCAGTTGGCCCGGCTGCACATGACCGGCTCGTACTGGACGGGCGGCAGGCTGGGCCGCTCTTTGAGAGGCGTGAAGAGGCAGGAGACGGGGACCACCAGCCTGGTGGCCTCCAGACGACTGGAGGGCCAGAGGTTCCAGCTGAATCGCACCCCATCTCTATCCTCGTTTTGTTGAATGAACTCCTGGTAGGTCGACATCTCAGAGCTACAGCAGAAAAAGAAGTCGAATTACGCCAAACTGATCCGATCAGTCCAGCAAAAAGAGCTCGGTGTGCTCCAAGTATCGCAGGCGGGTCCAACACTCTGTTGCTACAAACTTGGTTCTGTGTGACCAACTCCGGGGAAGGTCTGCTTTAAATACAGGAGAGCCGTCCCCGTCAGAAGCTAAAATAAGACACGGAACTTCGAAAGCGTGACGCACAGAGCGCCTCTGGTGAACCCGCTTGACTGGTTTTGATGACGGAGAGAGAGAAGAAAGCAGAGGAATCCTAGCGTGAATGAAAAGGCGTGTCCAAACTTTTGATTAGCATTTGTGTACGCTTTGCTTTTGTTGGTGTGCGGTAGGGAAATATGAGTGACGCCTTTAGCAAAGCATCTCGAAACAGCGCTTGGTTACAGCTGGTTATCCTCCCTCAGAGTTACTAGAGGTCAAATTCTTCCTTTGCAGGGAAAGATTAGAATCGCAACAAGGAAGATTAGAGCAAAAGATTTTGTCTTTGACATGCTAAAAATATTGTGACTGTACAAACAAACAAAAAAAAGCAATCATTTAGCATTTGCCTGAGTGTTTAAATGTCTAGTAATATAAACAACATCTAATAACATTAAATTAGTGTTCATGAAAAGTTTGGTCGTGTCACACACAGGACATTTTTCAAACAAATAAGACAATTCACTTGTGTGACTCCGTTTTGTATTCAATTGAGTGTATTGTACTTCTAACATTTGCATATTTCACACTACATTAAACATAGTAGACACTAAACCGCAAGTCAAAGTTTCTAAAGAGGACGAATATAAAGAAAGAAAAACAACTTTAATATATTGTCTTTCTTATGAGGAACATTTACTACCATGACGTAATAAATGTTTTGCTCAGATAAATATACTGATATTTGTCTCTCACTTTGTACTGCAGGTGTGTCTTCTGCGTGGGATTTTATTTTGGTGAACCCCCAATATTAAGAACTTCCTGAAAACAGCCCTGCTCAGCTCTGTCAAGCAGCCATTTAACAAACATTAATACCTTTGGATGTTTTGGATACGAGCCACTAAATTAAAACTCACTTAAGGATTAAGCAAAGTGGCTCTGACACGCATTAATAAAAATCGTTGTTAATTAGTTTTGTTTGTTCTGCCATAGAAAACTTTCTCCCGTAGCAGATGTCCATGACCCTGCTCTGCAGGTCATTGTGGTGCGTAACTGAGTGAGTTACTGTGATCAGAACTAGTTTGGGTTTTCCGTTAGCAGGGCCAGAAATATGTTCACCCGTATTTTATTATTTGGTGGTTTGTTCTGCTCCACCTCCACCTCCGCGCCACACTCTGCTCACCTTGGATCCGACGTGATGTTTATTCACTCAGCTGATAGAAAAGCCGAGGAAAACTTCACCATGGGAGTGTATTTAAAAGGTAAATGATTCAGCTCTCATCAGTCACCTAATCCCTCTGTGTCGAGACGTACACCACTAGTGCAGACTTTGGTCACAACGATGTTGGACGTATGCGACATCACCCTGATGTGTCGCACAGACAGCTTCTACCACAGTAAATGCAACATATTCCACAGACTGAATAGAAACATATCTGCAAGGTTAGAGGAGAGGCACCTCGGTCAAAATGTCCAACGATTACTGTCAGACTAAATTAATTTGCGTCAGTGATGTCTGACATGTTTTCGCCGAAACTGATTAACTTTTAGTTTGTGTTACCTCTTGGCTTTGTTTTTTTACTTTTACATTTTTTCCATCCTGTAATTTTTGCAATTATTCATCCATTTCCTTCTTTTTAAATTCAGAATGTTAATGAAACTACATCTGCAATTGAATGATGTTACTCTTTCTTTGAAATACATTTTTTTCTGTTCTCCAGGAATTTTCCCATGGATTAATGGGGAAATTAGCGAGAAGGAATAGCGTTTCCTTCTCACCCTCTGATATTTGAGCAGGTGGTTTACATTGGACTTGTTTCAATAAAGTAGGACTTTGTCAGATCCCCCAACTCATCTGTCATATTTGTGCTATGAGCCTCTATGTTTGTTGGATCTTTCGTCTTTTAATTTCCCAACTATTAATAAAAAGAAAAATCATGGGATTGTAAGGATAAATCAGATATTTAAAATATGTAAAGATTGTAAATCAAATGATTGTGGCGCTGTGATATCAGAAACTTTGATCTGTGGAATCCTAGATTACACGTCAGCTGGTCAAAAGCCTTGGATGACATCTTTTTGCAATTTGTTCAATCCCTTCACAAGTTCACACATAACCATTCAAATACAAAGAATAAAAACTCAAAGAAAGCCAATTTTTTTTTTTCCGGTTACACCGAGAAACATGAAATGTGTCTGGCATTTATTAAAACTACCCAACTCTCCATAAACACCGCATTTGATTTTTGTTGTAGGAACTTTTCTCTGATGTTCAATGGATTAAGGAACTCAACATTAAAATTATTCTCGACTTGTCAGTACATTTAAATGTGTGTCAAACTAATAATCAAAACTGAAAGCAACATTAAAGTCATGGATTAAAGATTTTGCTTCTTAATCATGATCTTTGGATCTCTATGTTTTATAAAGTAGGGATACATAAATGCATTCATGTATTCATACATGGTGTAAATATTCTAAGCACACCAAATGAATGACACAAACTAGCAGCCACGTATCATTATTAATGAAGACTCGAGTTACATAGTCAGATATGCCAAAACTATCATGCGTCTATTAACACTGAATGAAACCACTAATATTCTGAATCTATTTTTAATCACGGCTTTACATTCAAACCTCGCCCTCGCTGCTGTAAAACTCAAACATCTTACACAGCAGGTCGAATATGCTAACTGAACGTAGCATTTTCCCCACTTCCTGTCACTTAAATGGAAGCTAAAAAATGGACGACTTACTCTGGATCGAAATTAAACGGAGCTCCTACCTTTTCTATATCACGTTAACTTCAGGGCAAGGCAGCGAAGAGACGGAATGCTGTACTGAAGACAAACTAGAGCATCTGGAGGTGAAAACAGACGGAAGAAGTGGACAGATAAACGTCCGCGGTGGGATCACTCCCTATCAGACCGGCTTCTGCGCTTTACTAGAATGACGTGTTACTCCGAATTCGACGTTCTTCTATTGGTTCTTTTTTCGGTGACGTCGTGTCAACGTAGCGCAGCCACAGCCAGAGCGTACCAAGCACGCGGAAGTGCGCAACTCTGGGAAATTGAGTCTATTGTGTTTTTGAACTTATGCATCTTTTTGCGGGCAGCGGGAAACAGGAAGCAAAGTCACATTATGTTCTTTGACATTTCTGAAGAGTATTATGTTGCGTATCTATATAGCCGTAAAACTATTGTGTATACTGCCGTTGATGTTATTCAGAACATCAAAGACAGTAATGCCTTTAGACACAGATATCCAACAATCTTTAATGTTTAGTGTTCATTAAATGCATTCATGTTCATACTTACACACACACACATATTTATAAACTCTATTTTTCTTCTTAAATAGTCCAGCTGCTTTCAAACATTGACCTCTACATTTTTTATTAAAACTTTTTCTACCAAATTTTAGAGATCAAACTTTTTTCCTTCTTATGTAAGACATTAATTCAGTTTTAGGTATGCTCATCAAAGATACGCTTCATTTCTGGAAAGCCATTGATTTCAGGGAGAGAATAATGTTTGCTCAGTTTGGTAATAATTTGCTGATGTTGGTTGGAGACTGCTCTGTTCTGAATGGTGAATAGATACAGTGACTTGCAAAAATATCCACAACCCCTTTTCACATTTTATCGTGATCTAGCCTAAAACTAAAATGATATTTATTGTCTTTATGCTATGAACCAACAAATACAGAAGCGGTGAAGTGGAAATAAAATGATACATGACTTTCAAGTGTTTTGTTGATAAATATATAAATTAATAAATAAGACTAAAAGTGGTCAATGGTGCCACCAAGAGGCACACAGCTACACTGAATATATTTCCAAACTTTACTGATTTTGGTACATTACACTGTTGTGGTGTATTCTGTGTTCAGACTGCGGAATAGCACTGAAAGATACAACCTTTTTCTTCCAAGGAAGAACTTTTTTATGGTCTGATGCATATCCGTCAATCTCGAGGCCAGGGAACCAAAACCAGCTTCCTCGGCTGAAGACTGTGCAATACTGGAAAGGTATTTGGAAAAAGGAGGTATCAACATAGCACAGTGGCTAATACAAACCACACTAATCCCCCTGAACAAAGTCAGGTGAACGTTACAATGGCAGATATCCTCTCAGGTATGAAGAACTGGACAGTTCTAAGCCCAGACACGATCCACGCCCACCTGCTCAAGAAACTGTCTTCTCTCCAGAGTCTAATGACACAAATGAAGAAAATGCTGCAAAATGGTACCCATCCAAATGGCTGACCAAGGGCCGAATAGCCCTGATAATCAAAGACCCCCAGAAGGGAATAATCCCATCCAACTATTGGCCAAAAACCTGTAAGATGTAGAGGCTAAGATGAGGCACATGGATTAATACATGACAGAGGCACAAAGAGACATTGGTAAAAAATACTAATTATTGACTACTGTTTACAGAACAGTAGTCAAACAAACAAACCTATTGCAATGCCTGGATTGATTACAATAACATCAACAACACAATGCGACGCATGTCAATCCTGGAATGCCTTAAAATGTAAAAGATCAACAAAACTCCATTCATTCTGGAAACCCGCCCTTGGGTCCAATGTCAAATCAATTGTGCAAATCTCTATCAAATGTGGTATGTAAGGAAATGTTCTGTTCTCACTAATGGGTTTTACATCAAAAGGTTACATGGAAAAGTCCTATTCATTCAAATATTCACAATAAATTTGATAGACATTAAAATTCTTTTGCCTGATTTTGTTACGTTGTTATGATGGTACATATGGATTATTTTAACCTTATTCGTTAAAATACCAACATTTTCACATTTCTTGGTACTTTTCTCCATCTGATATATTTTTTTTCAAACTTCAAATGAATGATTTTTGTTTTTATTAGTTAGGCAGTATTCTAACAAAATACTTTTTTACTCTTACTCGAGTAAATTCATGGACGGCTGCTCTTTATTTTTAGTTGAATAAAATTATGTTGAAGTAGTACCACTCTTACTTCAGTGCAGTTTTTTTTGGGTACCCCACCCACCTTGGATCTTTATGTTTTATAAAGCATCTTCTCAAGTAAAAAAAAAATGACATAAATAAATTAGTATACCCTTTAATTTAAGACAACTAATGACATTTTAATATAACACCTAAAAGGTATATTATTCTTCATATTTGAAAGGACTGCTCTATGGAGCCGTTTGATATGAAACCCACCATTAGGTGGCGCTGTAGGAAAGCTGTTTTTTCACAGAGGCGCAAACCTCTGGGGGTGGGGGGAAGAGGGGAGAGAGCTTCAGGAGGGAAAGGCAGAGAGGAGGAGAGGAGGGGAGAGCTTTTTCCTCTCCCTGCCTCTGCTTTGCACAGATGAATCCCTCCTCTCCCGCTCTGACCGCTTCCACATCCAGGTAAACCTTCTTCCACTTCCATCCCCTTCCGGACCGGGATCGCGCCGTGCATCCCCTCTGCACAGAGTCGGATGATGCAGCGATAAGGAGCCTCCAGCATCCTCCTCTCCGCCGTGCTGCACTCAGCCCGGCGTCGTCAGCTGTTGCTCTATGAGAGAGTGGGAGAGTGGAGGGCAGCGCAGAGGCCGAACTATGCCGCTGATTACCAGACGGTAACCCGCTTCCTCAACCTCTGCAGGGCGATTGGATGCGAGCGGGAGCTGCTTGACGAACCCTCCAGTGTTTTCTGCCCTGTTTGTCGGTGCCGGAGGAGCTTGTGCCAATGGAGAAGGCAACTCCGCCGCTCCAGCCCCAGCCCCAGCCCCAGCCCCAGCTCCAGCTGTCCATCGCGAAGAGTGAAAGTCCGGCCGAAGACATCTCAGGTCTGACGGACGAGGAGCTGCTCAGGTGGACCAAGGAGGAGCTGGTGCGCCGGCTGAGGCGGTCTGAGGCCGATAAGATGAGCGTGATTCTGGACCACGGGAATCTCATCCGAGAGGTCAACCGCAGCCTCCAGCTGCACCTGAACGAGATTAGGGGGCTGAAGGTGAGGAAGAGGAGGAGGAGGAGGGTGGAGGAGGGTGGAGGGCCGCGCATTTGCAAAAGATGAGATCATAGGTTTGAGGCGCACCTGAGAGCGCGCATAAGCGTGAGGAATATCCAGCTCTTTATCAAGCAAATCAGCCACCATGATGTCAGATGCGATAACGCTGAAGTTCGCTGTCTCGTTCCGTGGGCCTGTGCGTGGTGGATGTTGCCCACGCTAAACTTGCAGGCTTAAGAAGTCCAATCAGATTCGGTTTCATAGCCAATAGGTTGAGTAACTGTGCTTTTGAGCAGAATCAATGACATTGTGGGCTTGGCACCCAGATCCGTCTCTCTCCTTGCATTTGAAATTACACACAAAGTGCATTTGACGAAGTCTTCTCATGGACTGGACGTCAACGTATGTTGTCACGTCACAACGGTAGACTTCAATGTGCTTGACTGGGGTTTTTAAAAAGTTCTAATTTTTAAGTTGAAATGACATGGTGTAGTGTAATGTAAAAAGATCTGAAAAGTGTGGTGTGCAATTAAATTCAAATCTCCTGACTTAAGATTTGATGGCGCTCAGATGAGATGAACCGTGTCTTGCCACTTGAATGGATTTGGACTTTTACTGGGACATTTAAGACTCGAACAGGTTTTGATCTAAACCATTGGATCGTAGCTTTGGTGGATGTTTATGGTTGTTTTGCTGGAAATCTACCACATCCTCAAACCTTTGGCAGCCTCTAACAGGGTTTCTTCTAGGAATGTTCTGTAATCAGCTCCCTCCATCCTCTGACTTGCTGGGGACGATGTGGTCTGGGGGACTCAAAGTATTAGTTTTCTGACACGCATAGTATTTTGGTTCTAAGCAAAAGGGCGACTTTAGTTTCGTCTGACGAGATTACTTCCTTCCATATCTTTGCTATGTGCGTAAGAAGCATGGCTTGTGGCAAACTGCAATTGTCCTCAAAGGCCAAATTTGTAGAGTGCACAGACGGTTCCACTCGAGCTGTAGATCATTACAGCTCCTCCAGAGGTACCACAGGCCTCTTTTCTCCTTCTCTGAATACTTTCCTTCTCTGTCAGTTTACATATTGGTAGGTTTCTAGTCGTGTTTCAATCTTTATTAACCCGTACCCCTGATTTTATTTGGGACATCAGCGTAAACAGAATAGCGGATGTCACACTCTTCAGCTTTTACTTGGGGGGAAAATGTTTTTACAAAAGATGTTTTTTTTTTGTTTGTTTGTTTGTTTTATTGGGTTAATTTTTTTCTAGTCCATTACGTAACCAGAAGATGTGAATACCTTTGCAAAAACACTGCAGATTTCCACAAGACGCAACAAACCTGAAGATTCACCAAGCCTTTCTCACTAACACCAACCTTAGTCACTACCTCTTCTAATAAGGGTAATGTGGCACTATGTCCAGAGTGTTTACAATTAAAGTTGAGACTTGCC
Source organism: Poeciliopsis gracilis (assembly GCA_911649635.1). Lineage (NCBI taxonomy): Eukaryota > Metazoa > Chordata > Actinopteri > Cyprinodontiformes > Poeciliidae > Poeciliopsis > Poeciliopsis gracilis. The sequence goes on from CAJVRI010000128.1 coordinate 7,284,463, forward strand.
TGAGGTATCCTCAGCAGCACACAGGGATCATTTGCCTCTCCCAGGGACCTTGTCACCTCTGCCCATCCAAGCGGCCTAATTACACTGGAAACAGCTGGAGGCTCTGACAGGAGGAGAGGGAGGATCTAGGTGAGAGTTAAATTGTCACAGGCGGAGGGAGGGAGGTCTTTTGGAGGTGAAAAAGGACTGTTCTAATGTTGCTTTTAATGCAAAATGTTCTGCACGTGTCATTTCTGCTCCTCAACCTGGCCTCCTGCGTTATGTATCTCAGTCTGCATGCAGTTACTGGTTATTCAAGGGGAAATCAGAGAGGATTAAGGTTTCATTTCATTGTGATTGCACATGGTGACAGGGCAATATCTAAAAAAAGTGGGGAATATAAATCAAATCATGTAATGGATGCGGCCTTTTTAGTGCAGTAAGTAGGAGATTCACCAATTGAAATTGGACGATTTTTCTCTTGATCGTTTCTGAGTGATGATTGGCGGGTCAAGCACTAATAAATTAAAAACAGAATTGACTTTTGTTTTTTTTTCTAGATGATTAAATGCATAAAAACTACGAATTTCCATTTCTTGTTCTCTGAAGGCATCGGCCAACAGCTTTGTATTCTGGTGCACATCCTTTGGGAATGGGCATAATCCTGTAATTTCTGGATTTGCTGCTGGATTCAAAATTAACTCAACCAAAGAAGCTGCTGCACATTCAGTTGTTTCTCAAAGCCAAAGAGAATCAGAAATCGATATAAAATCTAACTAGATAGTTTTAAGACAATAGGAAGAATGCACTGGTAGCCATTTAAAATGTTAATTGTGTTCGGACTGCAGTCATGTTTCCCATATTTCTTTCTCTTTTTTTCTGCATGTTTTTCTTCTCTTTTTCCCCCCCCAGGACATCAACCAGAAGCTGCAAGAGGACAATCGTGAGCTGCGGGACTTGTGCTGTTTCTTAGATGACGACCGTCAGAAAGGAAAGCGCGTGTCCAGGGAGTGGCAGCGCCTCGGCCGGTACAGCGCCAGCATCATGCGCAAGGAAGTGACCCTGTACCTGCAGAAGCTCAAGGAGCTGGAGGTCAGACAGGAGGAGGTGATCCGGGAGAATCTGGAGCTGAAGGAGCTCTGCCTGTTGCTGGATGACGAGAAGGGAGTTTCGGCAGCCTGCTGCTGGTGCCGGGCCAGGGGGGGGGGGGGAGGGGCCGCAACTCAATGACAGCCAGCCGCTTCTCATGAGGGACGTGGGAGACGGGAGCAGCACCTCGAGCGCAGGCAGCGCCGACAGCTCGGACAACCCTCACCACAGGCAGACTCACCTCTCTGCAGGTGTGGGCGGTGTCGGGAGCGGAGGGGAGAAAGGTAGCCCTGAACTTTTGCACAAACCCAGGTGTAGCAGCATCAGCGGGATAGGTGGAGCGGACAGGGAGGTGTCCAGCCCAGACCTCCCGGCTGGGCGGCACCGGAGCACGAGCCTGGAGTATCCGTACACCCTGCCCCAGCTCTGCCGGCCCCGCTGCGGCTCCATATCCGTGCCCGACCACAGCCGGGTCATGCGGGGCCTGAGCCCGGAGAAATACGGGCGGAACATAGGCCACCGCAGCCCGGAGCAGCACCCCAAGCACCACAGCTCGGACCTCCTGCTGGGCCAAAGGCAGCACTTCCTGGGCCAGGGAGGCAGCGGGGAGCTCTATCAGAAGTACAAGCGGAGCAGCATTAGCACCACAGGCTGCGGGAGTCCCGAGCCCCGGCATGCACATTTGGGGGTCGGCGAGCACCACGAAAAGGGCTGCATGATCCACGGCGGCAGCCCTGAAACTCACAGGCACCAGTACAGCGTGAGCCCGGACCACGCAAAGTTTGGCAGCCCCGTGAGGGAGGGGCAGAGGAGGCCAGCCGGCGACGAGCTGTCACCGCATCACCGGAGCATCTACAACGGCATGAACGGTAGGTGTGTGTCTGCATCCACAGCTCCGGTTCTCTCTGCTGGTTTACAGGTTCATCTCTGCAAACTGGCATTTCATACACACATATTTGAACATTTCCATTATAAAATTAGGGATGGGCATTAATCATATTGCTCATCGTGTATCGTGATACATTTCTTATCATGGAAAGAATTTCGATGTATCGTCATGATTTCAAACCTTGACATTTAAAGACCCCCCAGCAAAACTTCAATAAATAAGCAATGGTGGGGGCACAAGTAAAGCCTGGTCCCCCTGCAAGTTTATAATACATATCGGCCACCTCTACAAGAAAGTAAAAGTTATGAGTCAGTCAGAGTGATACTTTTTAAAGCTTTGGTTTCTGATGGCTATGGCTTACAGCTAACCCCACATTCAGTTCTTCAGGTTACTAGAATATTATTCATCAATGAAAAAAGGTATGTCTATCCAGTGTGCAGTATCTGCACTCGATGCTGCTTTTGGATTAGCTACCTTTGCAGTGTGGTAGGAGGTGATGAGCCTGTGATTGTGCTGAGGTGTTAAAGTTGATGGCGGCTTTCAGCTCATCAACTTTAGCGTCTCTTATCTTCCTCTTGACAATACTCTCGGTGGGGTTCAGGTCTGGCAAATTTGCTGTCCAGCAAACAGAGTGAAACCATTGTGATCAAAGTGGCAGCAATGGCAGAGGACTGGATCTGTTGGAAAATTAACATCCTGCTGGAATATGAAATCACACATCTCCATTAAGCAGGTTTGACTGGAAATCCTGTCACTGCATTTCCAGGGAGTTTATATGAAACAGACATTCAACACAAAAGTAAAAATCTGATTTATAGTTTGTGGCAATTCGTTACCAGAAAGAAAAAAAAACTAATCTCTTAACACCAAATTAATAACAAGTACTGTTATTTTTTATAACACAAAAGCTCTTTTGAAATGCTTAAACACAAGAAATGCACAGTTGGTCAATTTTGCAAAAGTAAAAATCAGACATTGACTTCGCGACACTTGGTTACTTAGCAACTTAACCAGTTCCTAAGTATTGTAGTGTTTCAGAAGAGAGCTTGTGTTTTATTAACAAATAATATTTGTTAATCAGTTGCTAAGAGATGAGCAAATTTTCTAGTAACCAAGTGAAATGAAGTAAAAATCTGATTGCAACTTTTGCCAAATTTACCATCTGTAAATTTTTCATGTCTAAGCTTTTAAGCAATATCTCAAAATAACTTATTCTGTTTTTAATAAACAACTAATCTGGTGTAAAGAGATGACTCTAACGCACAAGAAAACCCATTATTTATAAACATAATTTAAAATTTCTTTTTTTTTTCCAGTCTAATGTTCCTGGTGTTTTTTGATTTTTCTGAGAGTTAATAGTCCTCTCTTCTTCTGACTACTGCAAAATTTATAGTGTCACTGATTTTTCAAGCGTCTCAAGAGGAAAGCAGGCTGTCTCAAAATGAGAGTAAAATGATCAGATTTTATGGCATTTATATGTTAAAAACATGAAGCTCAAATCGCCAGTGTTCGGCCTTTTCAATGTAAGAGTGTCCGTCCTTATCAGGCAACAATGTCCCTCAAAGCTTCGCTTTCCTGTTGTCCATCTTAGGTAGATCAGTGAGCGTTATGCATGTCAGAGCGGCGGCGGAAAAATCAAAGAACAGACTTGGCTTGTGCTTAAATACCCAACAGTGGCTGATAATGATTTCTAGAGTCCGGGAGGTTTAAAAAAAAAAAGTGCTGAGTGGCTCAGAGCTCTCAGAGGCTAAAGGACAAATTCCTCAAGGTGAAATATCAACCTGCGATTTGAGGGGGAACACAAATAGTCTCCACAGAACAGTCTGACTAACAGATATACTGTAGAGTATTGTCATAATTTTTTATATAAGATTTATATTCAGTTGCTCTTTTATTCAGTAACTATTTCCATTAAGTGAAACACATACATTAATCACAGGCAAGCTTCTGTTCTCAAGTTTTAACTGGGATGATTTCACACTAACTAATAAAACATTTAAGATTAGAATAGCGCATCAAACCAGTGGATAATATCTTTATTACAGGAACTTACGCTCAGTGCAACATGCTTAATGTCTACCTAAAGACTATTATTTTTAAAAGATACTTTTAATCTGACAAACTAGTCTCATCTGATCCCGTTTGATAATTTATTTAATATGAACTTACTGGTGGAATCACAAGTGAGTTTTTTTTTTTTAATGTCACAGCATCTTAGTGTATCCCTGGAAAGCGTAAGAAAACGAGGCATGACTTTCAACACTTTTTACAACAAAGAATCTGAAAAGTGTGGCCTGCATTTGCGGTCAGCCTTCCTGGGCCAATGCTGTGACTGAGTTTCCCCCCATTCATCTTCAGGATAGTTCAAGCTAAGTCAGCTTAGCGAGCTAAGCTAAAGTACTTGAATTTACAAGTCTTGACACTAACTCTAAATTGGATTTTGGCCTGGACTTTGACTGGTCTGCTATAATATATGAATATGCTGAATAAAAGCCGTTTTGTGTTAGCTATTGGTGTTTTATAGGTCATTTTTTTTTACCCTGGTCTCAAGTCTTTTGATTCAAGATTTTTTTTGTCCATCCAACTTCCAAGATATTTGTGTGCAGATTCACTCTTATGGCTAAAAAAAAACACACCAAAGCATGATGCTGCCACTGCCATGTTGGACTAACAGTACAGTTTTGGCTTCATCTGGCCAGAGAACCATCTTTCTCATGTTTGCTGTAGTCCAAACTGGGCTGGTATCAAATATTAATTAGAATTTTTGTGTGGTTTTCTGTGAACATGTTTGTTGCTAGTCTTCCAGAAAGGCCACATTTGACCAGTAGTTGTCCTGACGACAGATTCAATCTGAGCTGCGGATGTCAGCAGTTCCTCCAGAGATTTTAATTTTGCACAAACCTTTGAAAAGCGCAAATCATTTTCCTTCCATCCCACAGCTCTGCTCTACTTTGTGTTGGTTTGTCACATAAAACCGCAATAAAAATAATTCAAGTTGTTATGTGACATAACAACTGTAATGCAAAGACTGTAGGAAAAAAAAAAATCCCCTTAGTAATGTAAACGTTGAATGGTTGGGGCAAGATTTTAAGAACTACAGTGCGTTGCAGGCTGATAAATTGCAGTCTGGTAGCAAACATGCTCTTTGCCATTTTGTAATCTCTATGGATTGCAGCAGATTATTATAAAGACAAACCCAACTTTGATTTAAGTCGTCAGTCTGTTTCTATTTTGGCTCTCAGAGAGCTCAGTCTTGATGTAAACTGAAACGCATGTGAAGTCTGCAAAAGCCACAACACATTAATGCCTCACAAATCCTTACACCGGAGGACGTTGTGAGAGCCCCGGCCGCTCGCTGGCCTCCGGGCACGGCTGTTTGCCAACTGTATGCATAACTGTTTTGAACTTAGCTCAGAGTGAAACGCAAGCACCAAATAGCCCCGAACCAGGCCCATAAAAACTTCATTAGGCCGCCTGTGTGTGTTGCTACGGAGTCATGTTGTGATATTCCAGTTTGTTAGCTGTCAGAATGGCTGCCTTTCCTGATTATGAGCATGTCCCCTCTGGGGTCTCGACTACTCTGACCCGACAAGCTCTCTAACGTAAATTGTCACCGCGTACGATTCCAAAGAAACGATCAGAATGAAACTTAGTGATTTTGACTTTGTTTTTAACCTGTTAAATGCAATTTAAGCTAATTTGATGATGATTCAATTGCAACAGGAACATGATAAATGACACATTTAGAAGGAGGAGCTCCTGAAATGCATTTCATTTCATTTCTACCAGCCTTGACGCAACCTTCCAGTCATGTCCTTTTTTGAAAGAAGAGGGAATTAAATGCCTGTCAGGATGTAGTACACTCCACTTGCTTGGATTATCCTCTAAGCCCTTTGGACTGTATTATTTCATTTTTTATGTACTTGCGTGTGGATATGTGTAGGAATTGGGCATGGTGTGTTGAAGTGTCCCACTGGAGCAAAGAGGCTTTATGTGTGTGTGGGTGTGTGTTTTTTTTTTTTTTTTTTTTAACAAATTAAGGTTTCATGTTAGGCTGACATTCAGCAGCTCTCATGTTCAGGCCATTTAAATCCCTGACAAAAATGCAGGAATAAAGCAAAACAACACTTTGACCTCTTGCCGCCTTTTCATAAAATCTGCTGCTGTTTTTTCTGCCAAGCTTATCGTACGTATTTCTGCAGGCAGAGAAATGGATAACTGCAAAATTAAAGAAAGCGTTCAACTTCTTTTATTTTTATTTTAAAAGACAAGACATATATTGTAAGGCATTAATAGAGCTCTACTGGAAAAATTCATTCTTGGCACATCAGAAATGGATGTAATTTTTTTGTTATTGTGAGTGTGAATAAGTGAGAAAAACCTTTTTAGATATTTGGTTATAAATCCAGTGCCCCATTATCCAAAAGGCTTATAAATTGCGTTCAGTACTTCAACTATGCATATATATATTTTTTTTTTCACAGATTTTTCATTTCATTTTATACTGTGATAGGTTTAGAGAATATGTAAAGGACATATTTTCTATGAAAGTATGGCAGCAAAGCAACATCAGAATGAGGGTGTAAAAACGTTTTCATAGTGCTGCATTTATTGTTAGCTTTAAATGATTTCTGTTAATGTTCTCAGATGTTTCCACTGGCCTTTGAATTGTCAAAAACTGCACCGTCAAGTTAACCAGATGGTGAATAACAGACTCTCATTGGTGTGTGGCAGCACAAAGCAAAGTAATTTACAGTTGAAGTGTTTGCTCTGAACTTACAGCTCCTGAACAGAGCAGCACTACTGTGACTTTGAACAGAGAAGATCTTAAAGCCTCTTACCTGTTTGCGTTTGACATTTTGGTACTTTTTTTAATATTAAATGTATGTATGTCTACCCATGCAATGAATCTCCACCCAAAGAGAATAATGAGTTCTCTGCACTGTGATTCTCGCGACCCAGACAGGAAGGGTGAATGATCGCTAAGCCTATAGGATCTACTCACTGAAGAGGATCCCTTTTCAAGAGCCGAGCCTTAATCGTGTTTTCTGGTTTAACAATCACAAGTTCTGCATATTAGCTTAAGCAGCTCAGCTGATCAAAGAGGAGAAAATAGGCCGCATGGGAAAAGGCTGACATAACTGTGTGTGTGTGTGTGTGTGTGTGTGTGTGTGTGTGTGTGTGTGTGTGTGTGTGTGTGTGTGTGTGTGTGTGTGTGTGTGTGTGTGTGTGTGTGTGTGTGCGTGTGTGTGTGTGCGTGTGTGTGGGAGAACCTTCGCCCTTGTGATGCCAATAAAAAGACACAAAGACACACAAACAGATAGATTATATTATAAACTGAAGATTCAGTCTGCAGAAATGAAGGCAGCAGCAATATATGCGTGTGATCCGTTCCATTACAGCTTTGCTTTAGTTTAATTTAATGAAAATGAGTGAGATGCAGGTGTAAAATATAAGAAAAAAAAAGGGAAATTATGCCCCTAATTTCAAGGCAAGGTGAAGTACGTGACGAAAAGAAATGCAAAAGCCAACATGAGCTTCTGAGCCCGATGCGGTAACCCGCTCAGACTCTTTCACGTCGCCACTTGGTGATTGGACTCAAAGGAGGCTCTGTGTGTGAATGTAAAAGCTCACAAACAGTTTTCCAATGACTGTTTGTGTGCTGTGCTAATTAATAACATTAGCTCACATAGAAAATTGAATCTCCTGCAAAATCCTTTTAACTAATAACCGAACGAGTCATAACCCTTCCTGTTGAATCTGTTCATCTCGCTGCTCTGATCTGTGAACCCTGAAAGAGTTCTTTTGGGTGGAAGGGAGTAGCTGCAGTCTCAAAACATATAAACACGTTTTTGTTTCATTTTACTGAACTACTATGGATAATTGGTTGAGCATGAATGTATGAAAGGTTACGTAAAAACATGACTGCGAGGATGAGTGCACAGGGGACTGCAGCACAAACGTCAGTGAGGTGCTGAATGAAGAGATCCTGCAGTTCACATACAAACATGTTTAGAAACTAAAACTTTCAATGGTACTCCATTCATAAGTAGTCAGATACGTTAAAGCCAGAGTCAGCTAAAGTATTAAGTCTGATGGAAACAAAAACACACAGTAGCTTCAGAATGAAGGAAGTCAGGCAAAATACACCTGATGAGTTTACTAGACGTTTATAATTGTACTTAAACTTCCCCCTTTGATTCAAAATAGACTCAGAAACTATTTGAGCATCGTTGCTTGAGCTCAGATGAGCTGATTGAATTAGTGAAGACCATCCCACCGTCTCACTGCAACTGTTGACTCTTATAATAGCAGCATCGTTGCAGCTCTTCTGCAACAGCTCTTCTGCAGCAGCTCTTCTGCAGCAGCTCTTCTGCAGCAGCTCTTCTGCCTGTTGTTTAAAAGTGCTGCGGCTTGTCAGCGCAACAGGAAATCATCAGCGAAGCTGCGGCCTCGGATAATGCTCTCCCTCTGCAGTGTCACTGAGAAAGCCCGGCTATCACTTTCTCCTCCTCCTCCTCTCTTCTGCGCCTTCCTCTCTGCGCTCACTCTAATTGGCTGCCACTCTATGCAGCCAGCTGTCGGACAGGGAGAGGAATCTGATTACAGAGCCCTCTTTCTGGAGGATGTGCTGTTTGCCAAGACGAGCTGGAGAAAAAGAGGCAGAGGAAGTATTTGAGTGGATTGCTGGTTGTTTTCTTCCCGTCCGTCTCTCGCCTCTTCTGTCTTCCTCTCAGTAACGCATCTCCTTCTCTTCTTCTGACTTCGCTCCATCTACTTCTTTCATGCATGTCTGCCAAGGCGATGGATAGTGAGCGTCCCTAGACGGATCGTGGAGCCTTGCAGCCTGCGCATCGCGGGGGAAACGCAAATCTTTGTCACAGCTGCTTGGTGTTAAAGGGTTTAGTTAAGCATTAGGCTGGTGCTCCGTATTATTACCAGCTTTCTTCCTCACTAGATCCCAAAACTGGTTTAAATTTGGTTTGTCTGTCTTTATTTCCTCAGAACATGAGTTGTGTTTCCCTTTTAAAGTCAAATGTACTCAAATATAATAAATTAAGCTGATACTTAAGGCTGAAACAAAACATCCATCCATCTATCAAACCCACAACCTTCTTCCTGCAAGACAGCAGCACTACAGACTGCGCCACTGTGCAGCGCTGAAACCAAACAAAGGTGTTTGAAAAACAAAGCGGACGTCTTTATTGCTACTTCGGAAAGGAAAATCTTAAATCGGCATTTGAATTTCAAATCAAAGCTGGGACAAAACACCCTCAGCTGTAAACAAACTGAGGAGTCATTTACTAAGCAGTGCATGATTAGGCGTTTTGTTTGTCTACCCCGGGAGCATATCGTTGTCATTCTCAATCAAAGCACCGTTAGCTTCCTCTATGCAAGCTGGTTCCACCTGGTGTGGAGCAATCAGCCTAAAAATGTTTATTTTTTTGGTGCAGTGCTCAGACACTGCTGTATATTTTTTGATCACATCTTGACATGTCACCTCTTTTTATGTTGAAACCGTTTGTATATAATGCACACATGCAACCCAGCGAATATCTGCTTAAACGCCTTTAGAGGAGTTGTTTCCAAAGTAATCCTTACTGAGAGTCGCAAATCAACAGATGTTTGGTCTTGAGGTCCTTCAGAAATGAACTAAATAATAAAAATGACACTGGCTAAGTGTATTTATGATTAAAATAACCTTTACAAATAGATAAAGTTATCAAATTTGGGGTTTGTGTGGTCATTACTCCCCAGTTTAGTTGGTGTAGTGGAAATGATACTCAACCAGCACTCAAGCTCAAGAGTCTCTTCCGCTACACAGTTTTTGTTGTCATCAATAAACTTATGCCTGAATATTTAAAATAGTAAATTTCATATACTCTATATATATGACATATTGACATGAGGCCTGCTGTTTTCAGACGGTCTGAGGTCTGGGTCCTTAGCATTAGACGGCTTTGTCTATGCCAAATGTCGCCTCTGCCAGATTCCTTCCTGGAGAAACTCTTCATGTTCAAATCAGACAGTTATTGTTGTTTTCAGACACAATGATATGTATTTCTGCTTCTTTTGTGTCAAAAGACAAAGAGTTTAAAAGTGGTCAAATATCCAGGCTTTGTGTGATACACTTGCTTATAGTTTCAGAGTGTGTTTTTATTATTAGTGGTCATTTCACTAGAGGAGTGTGTGAGCACAACATTTCGCATTGTGTAATTTTGACGTTGTGTAGATCAGAGAAAATCCACAACAAATTTAAACTTCTGTATTCAAACTACGAAAAGGAAAAGAAAATATTGTCGCTCTATAATCATTTCAAAACTGGAAAATTATGAAAAACCCTCATGAGATTCGTACCCATTGTGACCGTATCCAGACATTTCAGCTGCACCTATTCTAAAGATAATTAGCAAAGATAATTAAAGTCTCACAATCTTTAAATGTGACGCCATGAAGAAAGGTGATTCAGCCATCACTGGTTCATCAGTTTTGTATTTTCTTAAATATCTTCACCATAAATCTCTCTCTGAGCTGGAAAAGAAGAATCCTGGTGTGTTCCAGCTTCGCTCCATTTCAAACCTCAGAGGTGTGAGGCAGATCTTCTACAGTATCCTCAATCATCCCTTAAGTGTGCCAACCTAGTGGATTAGAGAATCGACTTTGTCCCTGTATGAGCAGTAGGGAACAGCCCACTGAGCTGAAAGGAAATGAGTTTGCCATGCAGGTAATTAACTGGAAGCTGAAAGGCTGCCATGTACACGGTCGGACCGAGCCTGAGGGATTCTCCGTCGGCCCCGACGTCACCAGCAGGAGCCGCATACATCCATGTCAAATTTTCTACAGCCGTAACGGGCGCTGCGCTGTCAGGCGACAGATTTAGGGTTGCAGGTGATTGGCTGTGGGTGAGGGACGAGTGACGGCCATTGATCCAGTGAGCAACGTTTAAACCTGACATGTGACGAATGCTGCGTTGAACTGGATAAAAATGATGCTCATTCACTTTGTCCTTCAGAAAATCTGTCATATGTTGTTGGGGGAGTCGACCAAAAAGCAGGGATGTAAATTAACGCCAACTTCCAATAATAATGGGTTATTATTATATTATTAAAAAGAGGTGATGATTATTTTTGTTTCACTTTTGGCCAAAAAATGACTTACTCCATTATTTTGGGAAGGTGACGGTAAAATTCTGTGCTTCCAGCAAATGAATGAAATAAATGTAACAGAATTACTGTACAAACGAAACAACTGAAAAGGCAACACAGAATCCATGAAAGGTGAACTCTAAAGTTAATACACTAAATTAAAGACTTCTCAGAAAGGTTCCTGAGAAACAAATGACAAAAAGCTAAAAGTGCTTTGCATCTTAAATGTTATTCACTCTCAGTCCCATTTATCAAGTCACACATTATTCTATTTTATTACACTGAAATTAACCAATAAATAGCATTCTGGCGTCCAAAAGTCCTCCAGAGTAATTGCTTCATTTCTGACTTTATTCTAAAACACTACCTCTTTCACAAAAAGCAAATTGCTGCACATTGTTATTTTCTTTAATCTGTAGTCCTTGGAGAACTAAATGGGAATCAAACCTTGGAAGAAAACCTGGGATCTGTACAGGATCAGGCGTATTGCTGTGCTTCAGACTATGTTCTCAAAGTTTTAACTACGGCGTCATTAAAACTTTGCTTACATATGTGCAGCGCTAATCACTGGATTGTCTTATCGACGGTCAAGCAATAGACAGGCTGCTTTGCTGCACCTGTCATTGTGATGGCTTTCTACAGCTCAACCATCTGCTGAAAGAAGAGAAAGAAAGCGAGATAACGCATCAGGAATACGGATGTCAAAGGGATGCAGTTATCTAATTCCTGGTTTATCTCCTGCCCTTATTGTGCTTTTGATGTAATGGCTTTTCTGACGAGAACGGCAGCGAGGCATACGTGCAACAGCCCCCATTACCGCAGATGGATTGTCTGATTCGACCGACACAAGATGATTGGCGTTATATTTATATCATTATCTCTTCCTCGGTCTCTTTCAGCTTCTGCACTGAAAGATTTCCTCTCACAGATGCTGGAATCTATTTCATTACCCCCCACTGCTCCAGACTGGCTGGCTCATTTCCTTTTCTGTTACGAAAAAAAACAAAACATTTAATTACCACTTTCCTGTAGTACAGGGGAGGCTCTAGCTGCAGGTAAAACAAATTAGGAGGATTCTGGAGTTGCCTCAAAATCCAGGATGTTGCCACCGTTTTACACTGGAAGTGTTTTTAATTACTCCTCTAATTTGTAGTAGTAAAAATGAGTCTTACATGACGTTTCCCCACCCTTATGAACTATATGGCGGTTCCATTGAAAAGGAGAAAGGAAATGATGCCTGCCTTTTACTATAAATATGAATATGAAAAGCTTGTTGTGCATTTGTATTTTCCTATAGCTATAAAAAAAAAAATGTGCCAATAATATGCCCTTTGTGGTGCAAATACAGCTGCAAGACTGCTTTGCGAAAATGATCGTTAACAATAAATTTATTTTCTTCATGCCGTTCCATCAAAGCTCTCACTGTAAGATTAGGGTTGTTGTTCAAGGTAAGTTGGCTACATTGAAGGCTGTAGTGTTCACTTGAGAAATTGCGAGCAGTCTCAAGCAGTAAAAGGAAACAAAACCTGGAGAACGAGCAGCGATATCCTGCCACCAGGATAAGTTCCCATATAGATCTTGCTATTAGGTTAGAAAATGTATGAGCACTTGACACTGTGTGATAGCTTTCCTCGCTGCTGCTGCTGCTGCTGATTCAATGCGCTGTTCTGTTGGCTGCACGCACATTTTTCATATCTGATTAAATGTATTGCAAAGTTTCTATATCTAAAAGGGGCTTTTATTTATGGCAAAGCTGAAGTATATATATTTTTTCTCATAAGGAAGGGAAAAACATCGACAAACATGCAAAAAACCCCCCCAAAAACCCTTTTCAGCTCCAGAACCCTGGGCATCAAAGTTTTTACAACCTCTGGGAGAATACATTAAACTTGGAAGCCGGTGTCAGACGGTACAGCAATGGATTGTGGGATGTTTGAACCTAAAGCGTCTACCAATGCGTTTATCAATGAAATCTTTTCCTTTCATCTTCTTCGCACAGCTGAGATGTGATCGCATGCATGCTTCACTGTTTTCTGCCCAGTCTGTTATATTATTCATCAGCCTTGAGGATGGATGGGTAGTGACACGTTAAAATAGGACAACAGCAGTTTATCTTGCAAGTGTCTACCTAAATATTTAATTTTCCCTCAGAGAAGCACAGCAAAATACAAGCTGCTGTTATGTGGAGCCGCAGCGCAGGACACACAGGCATCAAAGGAAGAGTTTGAAGACGAATCGCGTGTATCTGTAACTGGTTCAGACATTTTTTCTTTTTTTTTTTTCTTACTCTATGGCTTGTGTGGAAATATGAATTTCTCCGAGGATCTCTCGAAAAAAAATTGAGTTGTCTGTGCGCGTTCGGTGCGACTGCCGGAACGCAGTCTTTGATGACCCCTGCAATCACAAGGGCAAAAACAAACACACAATCCTCACAGGCTCAATTAAGCTGCAGGGTATCAATTATTCTTCTCTGTTTCATTGAGTTTAGTGCTCTCCTTTGTCTACAGTCTGCTGCAGTCGCTCTCTGAGCCTCACTGCAGACTCAGAGACTTCAGGTCACTGTTTTTCTTGCTAGCGTCGTCGTTATGTTCATCGTAGCCTTTTCACCTCATTTACAGTACCGTAAAAATCAGCTGCTGCTTTGCTCGCACACATAAACGTTGCGGACAAATGTCCAAACTATAGATGCAGACAATCAGTCGGTAAATGTAGAAATGAAGTTTTCAGATAACAGGTTCAACAATTGGGGTGGAAAAAAGCGAACTATATTGTAAGATCTTAAATGAACACTTATTAAAAACATTTTTGGGGGAGAACTGGCTCCAGTTTTGCGAGCCAAATTATTATTTTGCTTTCCTGTTTATTGCCAGACCTTTCCAATCTAGAAATGACTTAAATGGAGCCTGACTGACAACATAGAGTAGGCCGAAATCTGAGAAAAGGCAAAACACAATACAGAAGCAAATAGTAGAAGGAGTTTTAAAATTAGGATTTAATTTACTGAGGGGAAAAACATCTGTCCAAACTAACCTCTATAAAGACGTAATTGCCCCTGGAAGCTAATAAGTGGCTGTAACATCCATTGTGGGAACGACTGCCATCAACGGTTTGTGATAAAGTCTTTTACATCGTGTGGAGGAATTAGTCCCCTCTCTTCTTCGCACAGGCAGTTTAACATCACACCGAATCAACTCGGTTTAATTGAGGCGTTTTTCTGCAGCGCTTCACTTTATTTTAAGAGTCATTCAGAACAGGAGTTGCTCATGTGCTGAGGATCATTGTCCTGCTGCTGCTCACAATCGAATGACGCATTTTCCTTCAGCTTTGGCTGAATTCATTCATCAATGACAGCAAGCAAGGCAAGTCCTGAAGGAAACACAAGACCATCGTGTCTATGACGAGTCTTTTCTTACATGTTGTCATAGTTTTATGACTTGCTTACACTTATGTAGCAACCATGAATATTACTATCTAGTTAATTTACTTTGGATCAACATGATTATTTTTCTTCTTTTGCTCTTTGCGCTGGTTTGTTATTTTGTTTGTATTTCCTTGTTTTATTCCTGTAAAGCACTTTGTGTTGCCTTGTTGCTGAAAATGTGCTATACAAATAAAATCACCTTTACCTTTTAATCCAGACGTAATGAAATGCACACCTTCCATAAAAGGTCCACTTTTGTCTCTCTTTCACTGTGTATTTTTGACAAAATTTGTTGGAATCACTGAGATGTTTTTACTTTTTATTTTTTTGCAAAATGAAAGACACGCCTTTGTATTATTTGTGATGATCAGCAGTGGTTTTCACCCTTAACATTCTCCCATGGATGCTACTTTTGGCCAGACTTTCTTGTTGTTGAGTCTTAAATTCTGACCTTAATTAAGACAAGTGAGACATACAATGTTAGATCTTGTTCTGATCTCTTTTCTCTCCTCCTGGACAAGTTATCGATGTTTCACGGGAGTGTCTTTGGCCAACATCTAAATGTTCACCTTTATTTTATCTCAGGTGGGTCATTGGAGTCACAAAGCCTTAGAAATAACTTTATGCAAACCAGTACATGTCAATTAACTTGTCTCCCTCTTTTATTCTCATTTGTCTTTAAATTCGGACATGATGTGTCGCTTTGGATACATGCAATTTGGAGGAGTGTGCTCTTTTTCTCTGCTGGGATCTCTAATCCACTAACGTCATAAAACTAACTCTTTGGTTTGCAGAGGGCTGAGAGTGGTCAGGTTTCCTTGAAGTTGGGTTTGTTTGCACTGATTTTTTTATTTCAGCTTGTTGGTCCTTTTTGTTGCCTCAGCAACTGCAGGGAAGGATACCGACAGAAAATCTGATTCTAAAGCTCTTAAATAAATGAATTGCTACTACAATAAAACATTTCCAATCCAGTGTGGGAATGTAGCCTTAACCACAGGTCTAATGAGAAGGTCTTAAATGTAAATTACAGCCATACATCATGGATATGTTGTCACTGCTGCTTGTCTGTATTGTTTAGCGATTATTGGACAAACTACCAAAACTAATGGTTCCAAAGGTGAAGCCTGGAGAAAGTAAGAATGGTCCCATTTTGGTATGCATGCGACTTTAGTTGATGTGCCTTTCATTGGGATAGCATGTTTGTTTATCTTAAGGACTCTTTAAGAATTAATGTGGAAATTTGCATTAAGATTTTAACAGCAGAGTGGCACGCTCCCTTATGAGTGATTAACTTTTGATGTTGTTTCAGATGTGGATCTGGGATTTTTTAAATTATTTTTTTTGTACTATTCTCCCCTTACAGAGGTTTTGACTGCTGTACATACTTTGTGTTTTTGCAGCCTGGTGCAGAATTTTGGGACAAACAGTATGAACTGCAAAGTTATGACATTTGAATGCTTTTTATGGGTTGTTTCGGTTTGATTGACATTTTAGTTGCAGGTTTATTTTCGAAACAGAAAACTGCAAAAGCTTGCTTGAAATATTTTCTAAGTTTAGTCTTACTTCTAGATCTCCTGGCTTATTTGCTTGCATCCCGGATTGGAGAAACTGTACATCTGACTGCTGCGACCTACGAAACATTAAACAAAGTATCTTGACCGACTTTCAGCATCACCCTGACAAAATGACTGAATGAATGCCAGCTTACCGGTAGGTCACTGAACCTACTGTGCATCTCCGTGGGCTCGCCTGCACAGGGAACCTGAATAATTTATGTAGCTGATTTTTAGACGATCTTAGTGAATGGCCACGTGAAATTACCTCGTATCGATTCTGTAAATTGAGAGAAGAGCGAGAGCCAAAGGAGAAAGAGGCACGTCAAAGAGAACAGGGAGACGAGGATCGACGTGGGTGAGCTGGTTCATGTGTTTGTGTTCAGATTTGATTCAGACATTTATCCCAACTTGATCACTGGTTCAGTTGACTTTTCAAATACTGTTTTATAAAAAAACAACAAACGTGGGATTTTGTTGACAAAATGTATGAAGCTACCATCCAGCAGGATTATCAAGTATAGATTAGAAATGTAAGAGAAGATTCACACTAATCTGAGTAAACATTTTGGTTTTTGTGCAGCTTCTGAAGCATTTGGGTTGTAGTTGACTTTCCGAGCATGAATGCATTACAGCACCGGTTATGTAGCTCCTTCATAGTTACAAAGTGGAGGCTGGGAGCCAGTTTGCTTTGACGTTCTGTTTTGATTCTGAATCGCAGAAAATGAGAATGGATCATTTCTTTTGGAACAACCCTAATGGACACTTTTGTAGATGACAAAGCTTAAGCAACAGGCGCATTGCATTATTTTTGCATCCTCCTGAATAAATATTGAAATAATTGCTGAAGATCTCTAACATTAAAACGTGGCCATTCAAGTTGCAGCTGTTGATTCAATATTTGCGTTATTTGCTGAAATCCATTTTGCTCACATGCTTTAATGCAGCAACACAGAGCACAAATAAATCCCTTTGGAGAAGAAATTTGGTTAATAAAAAAAAAAGAAAAAGAAAAAGAAAAGCAAGAAAATCCCAAATTGAATTGCTCAAAAGAAATCTTGTTTGTAAAGACTCGCTTAGGGACAATAGATTTCTATCTTGAGAAAAATAAAACAACATATATATTATAAAAAAGGAAATCGGTAATGCTGACCTTCACATGTTCTGTTGGTGGAAAACTTCGCATTATAATTGATTAATTTATTAAAGAAAGGTCTGGGTAATAGCTTTAAAATTGCATTGAACTTTCTTTATAAACTTTGAGATCATAAGTTGCAAAGAGTTAATAACTGCTGCGGCACTAAAGATAGCGAAAGGATTCCTATCAGTGATTTATTCAGTATGGGAGCTGCATGTCCCCAGCCAATCTATCAGATCTCTTTGTGGGAAAATTTAGAGCCTTTCTCCAGAGCTCTGTTGTACAGAGGTGGAATATAAGGAGCTTAGCACCCACATTTATTCTGGAATAATCACATTATCTGTTGACTTCTCACTCTGACCTGCACCAAACTCCTTTTTCCTCCACACAGCTCTCATATCCTAATAAATCGAATTTTGGTTTTAACACTCTGCCCATAACTAAATCAACCAATGCCATCCAAGGGGGCCGCATGTTTATCCAGTTTACGACTCTCCTGGAAGAAGTCACTGATGTTGTTTGAAACAAAGTTTCTCACTGAACATCTGTCGAAGAATCACAGTGATGAAGAGCTCGTCGTCGTCGCCCTGTCTGCTTGGTCTCCACAGATTTTCTATCCGATTCAAGGTGTGACTCAGGCTGGTCTCCCTCCAAAACACGAATGTTGCTCCCAGTCAGAAGAAACACGGTGCAATTAAAAAGTTAATTCACTGTTAAATTCAGGTGTATGAATAAATTTGGGCTACAATGCATAGTGGTGTATTGAAAATACACCACTATGTATTTAATCAAACTTCACATTTGATTAAATGTGAAGTTAAAGAAATATGCCCTCCATAAGCGCCCCCTAGTGTTTGGGTAATCGTTGGCATATGAGCCTCGTTACGAACCATTTCTGTCACTACAGCTAAATGCTTCATTTAAGGTCTTTTATGTTCTATCTGTTCCTTTTTTGCTTTAGTGTACTGCAGATGTATATTGTTAAATGTCAAAAGCATAGAATTGGATCCTTCTCTGCTGACTCACACTCTGATGCAGTGGGGCAAAAATACACAGACTACCTAAAACTGCTCTGGACATCCGTACAAGAAGGTGATGACAGGCCCTGCCGACATGTCTCCAAAGACTATCTGGAGCGAATCATACCGCGTTGCAGGCACTGGCCTATTTTTTGCTCCGACGTGACCACAGGGTCACCCGACGCTTAGAGATCCAGCGAGCATCCGAAAGGAGTTCACCCCTGTGCAATAACACTTAAATGTCAAATGATTCAATACTGAATCACCTTAAAGCTGCTGCAGTAATTGCGTTCTTTAGAGTCAGGTAACAGAAATGGCGTATAGATTTACAAGGCTGACATTTCTGCTGTTCAGAAATCTTTTATGTTGTTCAATATTTGTTCCCATATCTCTGCGGCGATTCCTTCTCTCTCCAGGCCCGGTCCAGAGTTGTTGTCTGAGTTCCAGAAAGAAATCTAACATATTTATTTTCTCAAGTGGAACCACATGCATATGGCTACAATGCCAGATTTGATAAGTATATACAATATATTAAAAAAAAAAAAATGTAGCTAAATTAGAAGATGTTTTAATGGACACAGAGATTAAATAGAAAAGAAAGGGAAAGGAAGAGAGGAAACAGGGAAAGAGAGAAATACAATATACACTAAAGCCTTTTCTACACAGAGCAGTGAGAGCAGAGGGGTGGAGGGCATAATAATAAAACATAAATACCTATATAGTACCACAAAGCTCAGCAGAGGTTGTGTACTTTTATTAAATAAAGATGCTTGCCTCTTTTTTTCCCCTCACACACACAAAAAACTGCATGATGTGCTTTGCTCCCTCTGTGGGATCCAGATCATGTTGTCACGTAACCCAATTGGTTTCACAAAGTTCTTACAAACCGGATCCGGAGTTCCCTGAAAGTCCAGGTCAGTTCAGCAAAACTTGGTGAGAAAAACAGTGACGTTGCCATTGATGCAGCATGTAACCAGCTGGAATCGATATATTGCTTATTTTGTTTTCAACAAAAACGAATAGTCACTTTGCAGTCCGCTGGAGAACACTAAGATAATAGCTCACCAAAGCGACGTTGGCGAGTCAGCAGAAAACACACAGTAAATATAGATTAGAGGTAGGAGTTGCCATAGCTCAGCTACATTTACACCTTGTAGCTGCTGGGATTATAATGTTTGAATTAGGGTGAATGTATGCTGCCAGTGCTACAGCTGTAATGGTTCCTGTGCTGACAGGAAGCTGCTGCCTCCTTTGCTGCCACATAAAGATTATTTGGACTGTGAGTTGGAGTTAAGAGTGTATGATAAGCCAAGACACCGTCATCGCTTTACACAGACTCACACAATTGGTTTGTCTTTTTAGCTTTTCCAAGTGTGAAATTTACTGCAGACAAGAACTAAGTGGCAACATGCGTATGTGTTGACTATGTTTGTGGTGAAATAAATGTTGGACTGGTGTCACTAAGATCAGTTTTGAGCAAAAGGGTGAACTATTATTATTATTATTATGAAAAATAATAATGCTAGTATACCAACATGTTTGCTTTTGGCTGGAAGTATAGTAACATTTTGGAAGGACCCACAGAATCCCAACTGGAAACTGTAGAGGGATCTAAAGATGAGGGTGATGGCAAAGAGCCTTTCCAACCTCAGAGACTTATAGCTCATTACCAGAGATTTTTTCATATATTTTTCTTCTAAAACAGCAGAATTTTTTATCACGAAGAAACACCTTGATGAATGAAGATCAAGACGTCCATTTGTCTTGTGCCTTTTTGCCCTCATTCGTCGTGCCCCCTTGTGTCAAACTCATTGGAGGGAATAACTGGATGCACTTTTAAACCAACATTGATTATAACCTTGAAAGAAAATTAATCTAACCACCAACTTTACTCCTTTATACACAGGCCTGGTGAATACCAGAGGCTGTTATCGCATGTAAAACACAGTGAATAAGAACCATAAATTCCTGCAGCTCCTTCAGTGTTAATTTCGGGCTCTTGGCACCCCCCCCCCCCGTCCCCCCCCCACACACACACACACACACACACACACACTGACCAGCTTCAGTCTTGCTCATACACTTTGCAGAGAAATCAAGCTTTTCAAACTTCTGTTAGGCAATATTCTCTTGAGTCATTGACAGCTATCTTTGCTCATGTCCATAACAGTGTAAAGATGCTTGCTCCCATTTCCTGACTGATAACTTTTGGATTCTTTCTTACCTTTTTGTAAAATGCAGTTTCAGCTTTAATGGAAGCCAGCAAATTTCAGAACTTTATGGCAGATTAATAAGATTTAGCTCAACAGATGGCAGATGGAAACTCCAGATCACTAAAAGCTGAAACTGCATGTTTGAGGTATTAGTTGAAGGATGTATATGCAGCACACCTCCGTGATTTAACCATCCATCCATCCATCCATCCATCCATCCATCCATCCATCCATCCATCCATCCATCCATCCATCCATCCATCCATCCATCCATCCATCCATCCATCCATCCATCCATCCATCCATCCATCCAGGAGGTGCTGGTGCCTCTCTCTAGCTGACGTTTTGGGCGAGAGGCGGCGTCACCCTGGACAGGTCACCAATCTGCCGCCGGGCTCCTTGATTTATGTTATTTATTTTTTTCTTTTACTAGAGTGATTTTCTTTCAGTAAAACTGTTTAGAGTAAAGGTGTTAAAAGAACAAATTTATTACAAAAACTAACAATTTATCAGTCATGAATTGTTTTACAGCCACTGTGCACCATCCAGAAAGCAATTCTGTTTTAGAAAAGAAAATAATAGCATGAGGGGTTTTTTTTTCTCCATCACAGCTTAAAAGATCAAATCAGCCTCATTCCACTCACCCTGACCTCCATATGAAAATACCCTTCAGCTTACTGTAAGTAGGCTTGTTTTTCTTTTCCAGTATTTGTACCACCTTCCCTCATTCCCTTCTTTATTTTATTTTTCATTTTTTTGCGAAAATAAATAATGTGAAGGTGAAAGAGGCAGAAAATAAACATTGGAAGTGGATTTTTGGGTCTTTGGCACAATGTGGCTGTCACAACAGCGTTATGAATCTTTAATGTAAGACGTTGCCCTGGCCGAGGAGAGGAAATGTGCTGAAAACATGATTATGGACTCCTGTGGAGACAGAGATTGTTGGCTGAGAGTGGGGAAATTAAGCAAGGCGGTGAGCATAAAAGAGTTTTGAAGGACAAAGGAGACAAATAGGGACGACATCTTTTTAAAAGTCAGATTGCTTGAGGCAATGCCATTTGTTCTGCAGATTGGGGGAGAGAGGGGGTACTAAAGAATGGAAATGCAATGGAGGCGACATCCTGCGCTGTAAAAGTTTCGGTTCACAGAACTTGGTTTGACAGCACCATTTTTCTGAGGGACAGAAATAAAGCAGGGCAGCAGTGTTGGGTCAAAGATGTCAGACAGAGTCAAGGCACTGCCTTCTGTTTAGAGAAGCTAAAGTTGAAGGAGCAGCGTTTACATCTATCACTGCGTGACGGCGTGACTTAACTTTTACTGCATAAGACTGCAGACCATCACTCATTCTGCAAAGTGATTGCTTTATCTCACTGTCTGTCCCCTTTGTCAGCCGCCATTAAGGTTCATATAAATCAATCTGCGTGGGTGTGTGCCTGAAGAGATTCCCATTTAGCTCAGGTGCACCAGTTATGTATGCACTGCTGCTGCACTCAGACTGAAATTAGCAGGGTTAGAGGCACAGGCATGTGGCGCTGGGAACATCGATTTGCTTTCTTCCAAATCAGCCTGAAAACATAAATGGAAAAAGCCCTAAATTAGAGACAAATTCAACGATATTATATAAATTATTCAAAGCTGCGGCTTTTTTTAAACCAAAATTCTTCCACTCATCATTTATCTTTTGTATTTTTCCCCGTTGTCTTCAGTAATGAAATTTGAAGGGAAGGAAGCAACCGGAGGACGGGAATTAATGTCCGCCAAGACCAACATGTTTCTTATTGTCTTGTTGCAGCTTTGCTGCGGAGGACGTCCTGATGTCCCACATTTCTATTAGATTCCAGTGGTCTCTTATGGTTGGCAACAAACATTTACTCATTTATGATTTATGTGATCATGTTAAGAGCTGCTATGAGATCCGAACGACACAGTAACCTGTCAAAATCCCAAAAGCTTTTTGAGTCTTAAAGAAATAAAGAAGAAAATAAAATGTTTTCCAGCTTTTCTGTCATATAAATCATGACAATTTCATCTAAAAAAGCAATAAGTAAAAAGTAAAAAGACCACGTCCAGCCATCTGTCCATCCATCCCACTTCCCTATACTAACTTATCTCTCTGTGCAAAATTGTGGGAGGCGGTACACCGAGGATGGCTTGGCAGTCCATCACAGTGTTCTTCAAAATGTTGCCATAGAGAAACCTCCTTTCTGTCCATGTCAGAAAAACGAGTTAAAAGCACAGGAACAGTTATCACAAAAGATACGCACTTTAACCTTAAAACCGGAAATCACCACATCCGTTACACAAGTCGTCTCTCAGCGATCAAAGGGGACTTGGGCGATTTCCAAACTACCCTGCTGTGTTGTTCAGGTTCTTTCTCTTTATGTTTGGTTTGCTTTTTTGTCTGTGTGTGTCTGTGTGGATTAAAAAGAGAGACCGCAAGTTTTCCCAGTCCTATTTTCGACATGCATTTTAAATGACAGCAAGAACGACTTGTCAATCAAAGTGTTTTATTTATGAGTCATTTTCCCATGCTTTGGCAGTCTAAACAAACAGACATCAGCTCTAAATTAATGAGCCCCTCTTTACTTGTCAGAAGAACACATTTAAGACTTGTCTCCTCCTCTGTGTCTCCTTTTTTCTACCACAGCTTTGATATCAGCAGGCTGCTGCACCAACAACTGCAGAAATGTCAAGCTATGGGACAGGTAAACCACTCTGCACATTGTTATGATTTTTTTCTTCTTCTATGAACCGCCTTTGTGTTAATTAGGGACTCGGCGAGAAGATGAAAAGCCAGTGAAGGGCATTGTCAGTTTTTACCAGAAGGGTCCATAATCCTGTAATTAGCTCCCATTACTCTGCTTCACCATTCAGAGTGGCTCTGATTTTAACTCCTGTGTTGAAATCTACTCAGACTCGGTTGGAGGGGTTTACATTAGCAGGACTTACATGAAGTTAAAATAGCATATGGCAGTATACGATTCTCATAGGAATCATTGAGAAATAAACAAACATATTGTCTGGTCCTGATTAAATACAATGTTTCCCGACTGCATCAGTTCTTATGCTTTCTCAGTTGGAACCAGGGAGTTTACTGGGACGATCACAGCGTTAGAGGTGACCCTATTTTCCCTCTGTGTGTCGTTGTACATCTTCAATCAGGCCTCAGTGTGAGGCTGATATGGCTCTGTTAATATTTGATGGCTGAGACACACGGCGTACCTGCCTGTAGTGAGCAGTGGACATTCATTGCCGCTTCTATCGGGAAACGCTTAAGCATAACAACATGCCGCCACGGTGCAAGTTCCCTTCCCTCTTGTGTCATGCAAAACCATCAGATGATGTACTTTGTGCATGTGGCTAGCTGGAAGACAAGTAAGAAAGATGCGTTAACACTGCAGGCTGAAGTCTGGCCCTGGTCACCCCTCATCTCTCTGATGCAGCGTTGAACAGATGTGAGCAGCCACAAAACATTCTGTCAGGAGCACAAAAGGCGACAAAGCTGAGAATGTTACTTTTTATTCTCTGTGCCGCATTTTCCAGATTATAAGTTGAACTTTTTAACTTTTTTTCATAGTTTGGCTATGTCTTGCAACTTATAGTCTGGTGCAAGTTATGTATATTTGAGTTTTCTCTTAGATGTTAATTTATACTTTTTGACATGAGCCAAGGATTAAGCATTTCCGTCTGCAGCCATGAGGAAAGCTAATTACAGTCTAGAAGCAGGAGGGCCACAGCTTGAGGAGCAACTCCACAGATGGACGCTATAAGAACACACTGCTGATTCGCTGACGGTCTGTGATACCTTATCAGATTTTCCTACCATAGAACATAGATAGCTGAGTCTATCGGTCGGTGTCATCCTTCGAAACTGCTACAGCACCTGCTGAGGCTTACATCTCCACGCCTTGGTAGTTACCAACAAGATGAAAATGAATTACTTTGCAGGTGTTGCCACTTCATGCGATGCAAGCACCTCACCTCAGATTGACCCTGCATGCACCTCTGATTTGACAGTTTCTAAATGACTGTGATGTGCCACGTATATATTATTTTTTTCTTCGCGCTGCATTTTGCGGCTGATGCAACTTGCAGACTAGAGTGACTTATATTCTGGGCAATATGGTAGTACTATTACTATAACATTTTTGAAGTCAATACAGTCTGTGCATGCAGGACTGCAAGTAGTTGAGATTCCAATCATTGCATTTTGTTGAACTTTCAAGAGGTGAGTGCAATGCACCTGAATATCATCTATATGGACCTTTCTGGGATGGACAAGCAGAGGCCTGATTCTCCTGCTGACCTTTCAATGTGATCTCTTGACTTCTAAAAGAAGCATTGACCTCAAAATATACGCGTACACACTTGTGCAGATTCTTTCAGCTTCTGTGTGTAAGTTCACTTTATATGTGTAGTGCACAACTTTGTTGATCAAGCTGGGATCAGGTGGCGTAGATACTGAAGAAAAAGATTGTGATCTATTATTGGGTCGAATAGAGGACTCTGAGCCAGCTGAGTTGGGTTTTGATGAGCAAACTACCCAGCAAGTAAGACCACAGTTATGACCTTTTTGTTTTTTTTGTCTCTAGCAGCATTAATGATAGCTTAATTACAATTAACTAGCTCAGTTTCATGATGGCTTCTCGTGCCATAACAAGTCAGACGTCACTAGTGATTACAGTCTACTAGTGAATTAGGGTGGAATAACATATGATTAACACTTCATTTAAATGCACCCATTGAGCATTAATGAGCAAATACACAATCATCCAACAAATAATGTTTTGCAACCGTCAGTCAAATTAAAAATCACATTCTTCAGCAGTTCCATTTATGTGTAGAGAAACAGTTTCCTTCCATTATCCATCTCACCTGACGTGTTGCAGTAAAATAAAAATATATAAATGAAAAGTGAAACATAAGCAGAACAGTGCAACCAACCTAGTACTGTTCTAGAACCAGTACAAAACCTGGTTTTCTTCTTGTCACAGATTCTTCCATCTAAACTGTGGAAGTTTGATGTGTCATATTTCCATTTTGGATCTGTTTCAAATGGGAAATTAGCACACACAAATTTCCTAATGTGATGTGTGCAAATTGAACAAAAGTGTGTTCCAATTGTCCCAAATTGGGTCAGTTGTCACAGTTTAAGTGTGTGACAGATGTCTGAAAGTATGTCCCAATGTCCCAAAACCCAGGTGCCAAGTGTCTGAAAGTGGGCACCGAGTGTCCCAAATTGAGGGTGTGCCAATAGCCTGAAGTTGTGTACCAAACATCTGCAAAGTTTTCTGGTATCCGTTTTAGGTACTTTTTAGGACAATTGGGACACATTTGTCATTCCTTATTCTAAAAATCCCAGACTTTGCTGATTTTGTCACAGGGTCATCATAGGTCAACAAAACCTGGGATTAATCAAGGTCCCAGCCTGTGCAAGGACTCGTGCACAGGCTGGTTGACTTATAAAAGAGTTGTAAGTATTGCAGGGTACTTACAACTTTTTGTAAGGATCACCTCAAAACATTCACCCAACGAATATCCTGAACTTCTGCAACCTATAGTTAAGCCACAGCTGATTTTCAAAGTTGTCAGAAATGTGTATGCTGGAAGTCCAGTAAATAGAATTAGACAACTAAATCTGACACAGTGAAGAGAGAGCTGATTCAAAAGGCAAAGGTCTTGAGTTACCGGCCTGTCCTTTGTTCAACTACAGCGACAAACTTTGGATAATGACCCAAAAATCAAGATTGCGGATAAAAGCGGATAAAATGAGCTCCTGAGCTCTGCATTAGAGAAAGGTTAACGTTTGTTGTCATCTGGGTTTGAGTCGGTGTAGAGCTGCTGCTTCTCCACATTGAGAGGAACAAGTAGGGGTCGAAATTGATGCTCGGGCATCTGGTGAGGTGTTCAGGAGACCCAGAGGAAGACTGGACACACTGGAGACAGGATTATGTTTCCTGACTGGCAGGGAACGCCTGGGGATTCCCCCAGAGGAGCTTGGAAAAGTCTGGGCCTCTCTGCTTAGGCTGGAGCCCCCATGACTCCACGCCAGGCAAATGATAGATGGATGGATGGACATATGTAGTTATGTCTACCCCAAACCTTTAAACTTTTTCTCAGCTCATCACTGACCTGTCTGCTGTGTTGGTCTTAATGTTGCTGGTTGCTCACTAATATCCTCTAGCAAACCCCATAAGCCTTCTCGAAGCAGCTAAATTTTTTTCTTAATAAAATGCTCATTGTCACTCATTTTCTCACTTATTTGATTTATGCTGTTGGCCCATCACATAAAACGCCGATACAGTACACTGAAATACAGTTTGTGGTTTTAAAATTGTGAAAAACCATAGTGCTGCTGTCATATGTTATTGCTTGCTTTTGGATTTATTAGATCAACTCAGAAACGGTTCCAGTTAAAAACACATTTTTTCCTCTTTGTCTTTTTTCTTGTGCAGCTTTGATGCCTCCTCTTGACAACTTGACCACCCACGCCTCACCAAAGAAAGAGGGGTGGTAGTGGGGCAGCCCTCCCGTGACTCTGGGCTTGACAGACTTCAGGGCCTCTGGAAGCCGCCCTCCATGGCTCCGGACCATCTGTAGTCCCAGACCTCTTCCATGTGCACAGCCCTTAAAACAGCCTGCCTCCATGTTTTCATTTCTACATATCAGGAGTTTGAACGGGATGCGGAGTGAGAAGGGTTTTGTTTTTTTCTTTTTCTGTTTCTGTTTTTGATGAGGATGCTAATGATGATGATTTGGAAGACTCATGAGGCCTGCCATGGTTAAATGGATCAGAGTGGATATCTCTCAGTGCCAGCTGCGGTTTCGCTAACTCCTGGAGAGAGCACAGGGAGGTTGGACGGGGATTGGAGAGGAGATTGAGGACATTGCACTTTTTTGTGCTGCTATCCTCTGTTTACAAAAGTAGATCATGATTGGGGAAGCACTGAAAACTTTCAATTCTTTGTTCTTTAAGTCAATTCTTTTCCCACACTCTTTGCTCTTTCCCGTCCCCCCTCGCTTTCTCTGTCCTCTACCTAATCTTTGGCGATTTATTGTCGTCAACATGTGTAATGAGACTGCTATAATCTAATGTTCTAAATCTCAGTCTCCGAATCCAGACCATCACATGGCCGCCATCATTCCTAGTAAAAACATCACCACTCTGACTATTTCAAGTAAATGTAATAAAAAAACAAAACAAAAAAAACCCAAACATTTTTTCTCAAAGAAAACCTTGCAAAAAAAAACCAACAACAAAAAAAAAAAACTCTTCCTGTGTCTTAAACCAAGATGGTCAACATTACTAGCTGCTGACAGATGTTCTAGTTCTACAACATGCAACGATCAGGTGTAATTTTTCTTTTTTGTATTATCTTATGTTCCCTTAAAGCGCCTATATTGAAGCTGGATGGAAGGTGATATGTTGTCCATACTGTTTTTTTGTTTGTTTGTTTTTTTACAAGGAAGTGACGTCCAAGTAAAAAGTAGATTATTGGATTAGTTTTCTATATATCTCTATATACAAATACATTATGATTATTATTTTTGACTTACTTGTATTAGAACTATAATATGAAAATGCGTATGGTATAATGAATAATAAACAGAAGTGTTTATCTAAAAGTGCATCGTGTGCTTGTGTTTTTCTCTCGCAGCAATGCTGATTTTTAACAGATGGACATGAAGTAGGCATGAAGTAGGTCTCCAGGTTAGATTGTTAGATACAGTTTTAGGACATCCAATATTGTTCACACCTGTGACAGATTTAGATGTAATTTTTATTTTACCGAGATGTTTTTCAGAAGTCGTATTAATGTTTTAAATTGGCCCAGCCGGAGTCCTGACTCGAATTTGACAGAAAATCTATGAAAGAAGCCGAAGTTAATTGCGGTGGCGAGGAGGCCTTCCAACCTCAAATACTTGGAGAACATAACCCGAAATAAATCAACAAAATAACCGAAGCGACGTGCGAAAACTTAGCCAGCACTTATAAATTGCTGTAATAAAAATAATCAGTTTTGGAAGGACGTAAATATGTGTTGGGGTCACAGAGCAAAAGAATGAAACAATATTTCATTGTTTATTACATTAAGTGATAAACAAAGAGTTGCTTGCAGCTCTGGAGCTGCAGGTTGCAGAGCCCCAATGAAACTGTGAAGCTAAAAGTGTAATAGTTTGATTTTTAATTCACTGTTAAAGTAGAAACGGGGAATAAAATTTGTCCAAGAGATCAATGACCTACAGTTTCTGTGCCAATACATGTCATCTTCTCTTCAGTAACAGAGGCAGCACAAGTCCTACAGAAGATCCTGTCCACACCCACCCACACCTACCAGAAACACACTTCCTGTTTGAATGAAAACAGCATAAAGTCTAATGTTGCATGATGTATATATAGAGATTTTGGGCCAATAACTGTATATCTGAATTATGTGTCCTGCTTTGTTGCAGGATACATAATCTGAATGGAAGTGTTCTTCATGCTTCCATGACTGGATCCAACGCGGCTTAGCTTGAATTTAAATGTCAATGTAACATCCACATGGGTGGTAGAACCCAAGATTTTCCCAACAGAAAAGGAGACCTCTTTTTTTTTTTTTTTTTTATTATTCTTACTGAATTTATTGCCAGCGATCCACAGAATAGCCCTCAAACTTCTCCCAAAATATAGCGCCTCACTGCTCTGTTCACTTTCCTCAGACTTCGTCTAAATATCCCCGTGCTCGAAGTTTGTTTGACACATCCAGGTGATAAAACTGTGTGTAGGGATTTTTTTTATTGGTCCCAGAAAAAAAAAAAAAAAAAACTGTTTAATGAGGTGCTGAGCTGTGCTGGTGCTTAAGTTCCACATCTCCACTCTGCTGTGACATGTTGGACCCCTGTGGATGCCCTGCTGAGCTGACCAGGAGGCCTGTAGTGGCTGCTGGCATCCAGTCATTTGCTTACGTGTAATACAGTAAAACTGAAAACTGGCTGGTGTGTTCCTGGCTGTGTAGTTGCAGCCTGAACCGTGCACAGATGAACCTTAACACACATATTTAGAAATTTTCTACAAGCTTGTGCATTTTTATTGTTGTCTGCTGAGTTGTTTTTCAAATAGTGTATTATTACTTCTCTGCAATTATTTGTGCATAAATGAGGGAAGCGGAACGGGAAATGCTTGGAAATGAGAGAACATGACATGCACAGTCATTTAGGTGGTGTGTGCATTTCACCCAGTGATACAGCAGTAGGAGACGCAGGACACGCCGCTCCCTGTTTGCACAGGAAGGCAGAGTGTGAGTGGTTGTATTGATTTGTGTACGTCTGAGCATGTTGTGCTGCTCCACGAAGTAACGCTGCATCTTTGCATGTGCGGGTGAAAGCATGCAGCACCCGGAGCTGCTCTGCTGCAATGCAGCACATTTTTGCCCGTCCCGAGGTCGCCACAGTCCTACGCCAGGGCACTCGTCCAAGGTCGCAGGAGGTCAATCCTCCCCATCTGCATACCCAGAAGCTGCGAGGCTAAATCTGCAAACACCAAATCTGTCAGCTGGTGAAGCAAAGAGGCGACAGCGAGGGCCACAGCGGAGCATAACCGTGCTGCAGCTGCATGATAACAGTAATCCACCAGCCAGCAGAAATGACATTCAGCTGGTCTACTGGGAAAACCAGCTGATCAACACAAGATCGAGCACAACATTTTCAATAAATAAATGTCAGGATTATGTCGAGTGGAACTTTGAAATTTAGTTTGTTCTGTATCTCAATGGATTCATGACCTGGAGTTATTCACTCAACAAATACTTTGATTGTGAAATGACAAAAACAACAAAGTATTTTCCGCCCTGATCCCAAGATTTTCTGTTTGTGTTTATTCTTTGTCCCTGGCCGAATTCCCCCAGTTCTCAGTGTTTTGATTCAGCAGCTACTCACAACTCAGTCATTTACCCACTGCTTGCTCCTCCAATCACGTTCTCCACTACTGATCTGCCTTCTTTCTCCTCCGTTGGTGCTGGAACTTCTCGTGATCACTCCCGTTTCCCAGATGGTTCGTCTCCTCTTGTGGTTCTGTTCTTTACTTGAATAACACGCCTCGCATGTGCATCCTTCCTGCTTGCAACCATGACACCAAAGAATAGAACCGAAGTCTGATATGGAGTCATTTTTGTGGAAAAGCCGTTGAGCTTTTTACAATCCATATGTTGATAAGCCGCGCATGGCTGGAGGCATTTTGAGCAAGACAACATGACGAATAATATCCGGATCCCATTACAGCCATGATGTGCAATGAGAGTGGAAGTAAAAATTATTATTTTTGTTTGTGTCTTTAAAAATTCTACATAAGCAGAAACAGTAACTCGCTGACTGAAAAAGCACGAATGGGTTGATATGTTCACACAGCCAACATATCAAACAAATGGCACTGTTTGGTTGGGCCCTTACACTTTCTCACAGTCAAAGAACATTGTAAGTTTCTATTTTTCCTGCTGCCACAGGTTAACTGGAACAACAATCCTTTTATTCTGCGGAGGAGAAGCTGCAGTGAGAGCACTCAAAGAGCTTTGAGCAGTCATAAAGAGCAACACTAATTTGAATAAATGCATGCATGTGTAAGATCCCGAGGCAGTTTGTTAATTTTGTTTTACATCACTGTTGACTCGTGAAGTTACTAAGATCTTGGTGACTTCATGTCATGGAAAGAACAGAGGCAAAAAGAGAGAGAGAAAAGAAATAAAATGTCTGTGCTGTGTGTGAAAATGGCATCAGGAACACTTGTTTCCTCCCAAAGTCTAAATTCCTGCTGGATGGAGGTCAGCCAGATAATGTGTAGCAATCAGTTGAATGTATATTTATCTTACACGCTGCTGTCTAGACCACAAAACAACTGCAGTTAATTACATCTTCTAATTAGTTCACACTAAAGCTAATGGCCAAGAGAGATAACAGATCTGTCATTAGCACTGTGCATGTTTCCTATCTGGAAAAGAAGATATATATGAAACTCATCTGAAACTGAATTGAAGTGTTAAATCTTTTGAAGCAGACGAGATCTGCAGTGGAAATGTTCAGTTCTTATAATGGGACAAGAACAGGAGCACATTTAAAACTGCAGTATGTAACGCAGATAAAATAAAGATATTTAATAAGAGCTTAGGGGTAGAGGCTAAACTCTCACTTCAGCTTTGGGTGATGCTTGTTGATGCTTTCCTGCCTACATTGCAGGTTCAGTCCTACCATGTAGGAGCCAATCACTTAACCCTCACCTGTCCATGGGGATCAGATTGATGACTCCTCCCATTAGATTCACACTGATGTGTTTCCAGTTTGCTTTAACTCTTCTGTGTTTGACTTTTGGATCTGGATGTTGGACTTGATTTAGAAAGCTACACTTTTGCAGCAGCTTAGTTCTTCATGCCGAACTTTCCGTCTTTGGGTCTTAACACTCCTTATGATAAACAAGATTTATTATTGTCCAACATTAAGCTTGAATCTGCGATGGACTGGCAACCTGTGCAGGGCGTGCCCCACCTCTCTCCGGACGGATGAATGGATGGATGGATGGATGGATGGATGGATGGATGGATGGATGGATGGATGGATGGATGGATGGATGGATGGATGGATGGATGGATGGATGGATGGATGGATGGATGGATGGATGGATGGATGGATGGATGGATGGATGGATGGATGGATGGATGGATGGATGGATGGAAAGTTAAAATCCATCGTAGCACTGAGAGAACATATTCTTGAAAAAGAATTATATGAAACTTGTGTTTTTATCTTCATATCAAAACTTCCCACTTCACTGGTAATACCTTTATTTATTTACCCACATATTCTAACAATCACATCTGCTGTCTGACAGCGGGTCTGCAGCCTTCTTTTCGCAGACGGCTTCGGCTATTTTTAAAGAAAGAATAATGTGAGTCTTCAAAAGAGCAGGAGGGACAAAGTCATCATAAATATCCCCGAGGAGTCATCTCATCCTTTATTTCAAGCCCCGTAGCTAAACTAATATAGTGAAACGGCCTAAGGTGGCCTTTTGTTTCTCACTTTATCTTCTAGTTGTGTGATAGTCTGTAGATCCAGGCCCATGAGCATCGTATTGTGCTGGATTGTCACAGGAAAAAGGGTAAAATATGTCACGCACCAAACTAACGATGCATCGCTTCAACGTTACTAATACATGCATCATTAATGGTCTTATTTTGTAATTAATAAAGACAAGAAGAATACATAAATTAAGCAGGATCTTAAAGCTTGCAAACATCTGAAAACATCAAGCTGCAGCTGGAAAGCCATGTTCTCGTAGTTTTGGGTGAAATGATGATAAGCGTGTCATTTCTGAGGCTTGTTTCTGACATCATCACAGTTGAGACTTTGTTGCATTGATTTGATCTCTGACAGAGATAAGTTGAATGACAGAATGGTGTTCGTTAAAAAAAAAAAATCCTGTCCGCCTCGCTCCTGTGTTTTCAGCACGCTATCTGATGGATGAAAAGCAACAAGCCGTCAACCAAAGCCACGCGAGCTTCCTTCGCCACAACATTCGTCGCTGCATCAGGTGCTGCTTGGGCGCCGCACGCGTGGCGTGCCCTCCGGCCGGGCGGCGATTTCACATCCTCTTCCTTCAGTTGCTGAGTCCAGCTGAGGCTCGCTCCGAAAGCTTGGCTCCAGTGAGCTTCGCGAAGATTTTCTTTTTTTATTTACAAACGAGCGTGATTTCTGTTCTACCTCGGTTGTTTCCACAGATGGACATGACAGGGAGAGTGGACGTCAAATAGGTACAAGTGGAGTGTTTCTGCGTCGGCCTTTGAAAGGAGCATTTGAGGCCAGATCTTGTATTCTGTGAAAAGTGTTGATGCATGAAAAAAAAAAAAAAAAAAAAAAATTGTCCAACTGGTTTTAGCAGATGGATCATTGTACCACTAAACTAAATGAAGTAGTGATATTTTTTCCTGAAATAGTTTGATGTTTCATTCTATGTTTTATGTCCATAAAACCTAACACTGATCTCCCTATAAAACAAAATAATAGCCATTATGCTACTACTTTTATATCAAGCAGCTGCCAGCTGAGATGTTGAAGTGGTGGGAGAAAAATAAAGTGAAAAGGGGTTTTGTGATATGAGGCTGAAAATAGAAAGTTTAATGTTCCCTTTAGATTCATTAATTTAACTTCCATCCATATCAGGTCATCAAAATAGCATCGTAACACAACAAAAGTCTTCCAAGTCTGATTCCATCCGATTCATTTAAATTAAAATGAAAGCAAATACAATTTGCTGATATACACTGCGGCAGCAGTCTGTCTGTAATCTGTGCTGCATTGCCAAAACTATTTGACTAAATGTGTTTACATAAAGACGACTCTTTATGTAAACAAATATTCTTCCAGCTCTTGAGGTGATAGAAGAATGAGAAAAAGATGTGTGTAATTTGAATGCTGAATGTATTAAATATTCTAATGGTAAAATAGAAGGATTAATTGTTATATTCTGCCATGTTTTTATTGTTTCCTGTGATATGGAGAGGCCTGTGTCGCTATGATAGATGTGTTTGATCACTGCGTAGCGACTGTAAACTTAAACTGAGCTGTTTTATACTCTCAGATGTTTGATTGAATGTTGTGGCAACAACAAGCCAGTTGGATTTTTCCAATGCAAGATAAAGCAGCTCCTTCTTCCTCGTGTTTACTGGGTCCCTACATGGTTTGAGGCAGGATTTTCTTGTGGCTTTCTTTGGACAATGCCTTTCTTCTCGCCACCCTTCCATAAATGTGGACTTTTAATCGGTTTGGTCGATTTGCCACGCCCTCGTTTGTAAGTGTCCCATACTCTTTCATCATTCGGATTATCTAATGCTGTTCAAAACATCTCTGTTTATTTATCTCTAATCTGTTTGTTGTGCTTCTTGATCTTCATGAGGCTGTTTTCGCAGAGATTAAATTACACACAGGTGGACTTTGTGAACCAAATGGTTGACGGTTGAGAGTAACCAGTTGCACTAGATTTTATTAAGAGGTAAGATGAAAATACTTTTTTTTTTCTTTTTGTTAATTGCCAGTAAAAAATGTAAACCATGTGTCGTTTACCGTCCGCTTCACAATTATGCCATCACTATTATTTTTCATTGGTCTATCACAACAAATCCCAATAATATACAAAAAGTTGTCATTTTTAATACACAGAACTGTATGTGTGCATTAATTTCCATAACATACTTGCAACGTGCAGGAACCAGTAAAACCCAGTTGATGATCACTAGTTGTCCGCCACCCACAAACCGTCTTACTATGAAATAGATGTTTTAATAGCAAAATTCCCTCTCAGATGATTTTACTCATGTGATTATTGGTGGTCACTTGATCATAACACTGAAACATTTTTTTTAAAAATCCATTATACAGGTTGCACTGGGTAACAGCCTATTATGAGACAGTTTGCAGTCCGGTCTCAAATTCTCTCTCCTGTCTCTCCGAGTTACTCGTGGGTCTTTCTGTGGCTTCAGATCTTTTTTCTTCTGCCTGCTTCCACCATTGTCACTGCGAATTAGCTCTAAGTTTACGCAACTACCTCACGTCGCAGGCAAGAAATAAAGAACGGACGATGCAGAAACAAAGTCAGCAATTCAAAAGTGTGGCACGTCTCCATTAAGACTAGATAACATGAGATAAAAGAATAGGATCTGCAGAGAAATAGTGTCCCAGAGCAATACACACGTCGACTGCTTTAACGTCTTTTGTGAAAAAGCTTCCCAATGTCTGAACGTCAGGTGCAGATTAGGCTGAGAGACAAAATGCAATTAACCTCTTTTGTGCATAAAAATTCTCACTGGCACTAGTTAATGTGATTACATCACAAAAAGTCATTGAAAATTTTGCAGTTTTCACACAAATCACGCTGCTGAACTGCACCTCTTAAGCTTCCCTTCGCTTGCACTAAGGTTGCAAAAAGGGTATGGCCCCTGATGGCGTAATTACCCACTTCCTTCAGCAAATCACATGCTAATTAGCCTCAGATTGCATCTGTAAATAAGCTGGAAAAAGAAATCAGATTGCCGTAATGAGTCCTCACGCATCCATCAGTCAGCACACCTGTCTGTTAGCATGAAAGACCAAGATGCATTATGGCTTATAATTCTCCGTTGGATTGAACATTTTATCACAAAAGTTCCTTATTTTCTTATTGTTTATCCCAGTTAAATCTTACTGGTCATGCGTTTAAGAGGATGACACTAGTTCATTTGAAAAACACACAAAATAAATCAAAGGCAAAGATTTAGCAAACAGAAGAGCCTTCGATCACTTGTAGCATCATTTGGTGTCCAGCCAATCAGAGCAATGAATCTTCAACATGACCATTGTGTTCATCAGATGTGAAAATTCCTGATAACTTGTTTACTCTGACATAATTGGGTAAAAATAGTTTGCTTATGCAAAAACAAGTGAACTCTTTTTCACTTCTAATGACTAAACTGGCAAAGTTTTGCTTCCATTTTAATCGTTGTCCAAAACGTTATAAAATGTAAATCTTTCTCAGGGTTGATGACACCAGTTGTAGGTGGGATCTAACCGCAAACGGCAGAAAACTGGAGATAAATCCTTTGTCACGCAACTCACACTTTTGTTTTCAAAGCATTGTGATTATGTTACATAATTATGACCATGTAAGAGGGATCCATCCTTGTCATGTAACAGAGGAAAAGGATGGACCATAAATCTTTGTAGAATACAAAAGCTAAGACATTCCTATCCTACACTCTTGTACTGTAGCACACACTGTTTCGTCATCATCATCTAAATAAGAATGCTGCAAAGTTTTTGAAAGTGGAAACTTTTCCTGGCTTGATGAGTATGGAAGCTTTGAAGGGGAATCTATATCTGGAGCACCACAGTGAGTCTTGTCATTCAACGTGTCC
Organism: Poeciliopsis gracilis; assembly: GCA_911649635.1. Taxonomy (NCBI): domain Eukaryota; kingdom Metazoa; phylum Chordata; class Actinopteri; order Cyprinodontiformes; family Poeciliidae; genus Poeciliopsis; species Poeciliopsis gracilis. Next base: position 7,320,821 of record CAJVRI010000128.1, read on the forward strand.
TTAATACACATTCGACCCCTCTCGCCGAGGCAGGACACGAAACTCAACTCTTGTCTTGGATAGAAGAAAACAATTTTGAAAAGCCGTGTTTCGCAGCGTTGGCTGCTGACATGGATTGTTTGATACAAAATAGCAGGGCTGTGTCTTTTTGAAAACATGCCTATTGCCAGTGAAGTCAAGACGCCATATGTGCGCTGCTGCTACTGAGTCAATACAAATGTTGCTGAAATGTCACAGCATTGATTCAATTTTAACTTTTCTCAAGCTCCGGCTTCAGTCTGTACAGATAAGGATGTACTTGAGCTTGGAGTCGTGCAAAATGTCATCAATTCAGCTAATCGGTATTTGACCTTTGGGGTAATTTTACACCCTTCACCCCAAGAGACACTCTGTACAGAACAGGGGTGCAAAAACTTAACAAATGTGTCATGTTTTGACATAAAAATACCAGCGTGCACAACGCTGAGTAACTGCAGGTTTTTGACTCTTCTGCACAACTTTCTCATGTTGTTTTACTTTCTTGTTTTCTACATTCATCCGTCAGAAGTTTGCATCTAAGTAGTTCACAACTGATCTGCATTGTTTTCCATTCAAATTGGCTGCGAAACTGAGTTTTAAACTGCCACAACTAAACAGTGGGATTGCCTCCAGACCCCCGGTGTCCCCGCTAAGCATGACACAAGTTCAATAAAACATCTTCTTTTATTCATGCTGGCAGTTTGTTCGTTTCATTAGGTTCTTATTGCTCCGAATGCTAAGCTTTTACACACATTGGGAACTCATGTATGCACTCAAACTAAAATAAATTCATTTGTATGAACACAAAATTCAAATAAGTGTACTGTTAATTCTCTAACATGGAAAAACTGCCAAGTCACGGAAGTGGAAGCAAAACACATCTTTTGTGCTGCAAAAGTTTTGATCCGGTTGATGCTGGGAGGAAACTCTGCCTGGGCTAAAACTGTGTGGATGGTGTGAAACAGCGGATGACGTGTGAGGAGCTTTGGGACAAGAATCAGAGAGCCGGAGACGAGCCGGAGCAGCCGTCCTGCTGCCCAGCAGGCTTCGGCCTCATTAGATTCAGCACCAGTTTGGGGTTTTTTATTATTTATTTATTTTTTTCAGTTCTGTGCGCGTGCGCGTGTGTGCGTGAGTAAGTGAGTGTTTCACTGCACTAGCAAGGAGGCCCAGTGGGCAGCAGCAGATGCTCCATCCTCATGCTGAACCCTCCTCTCCCTCCGGCAGTGTGCGTTATCTCGCTCTCTGAGTCAGGCGTTTGCCTGTTTCCTCTTTTGCTCTATCTCTACCAATTGCCCCTTCAGATTTTTCATCCTGATAAATACATAAGCTGTGCGAGAGTGCAATAACAATGTCAGCATATTAAGAAGGTGCGCAAGAAAAACTACCTTCTCACACCGACTTGATATATGTTTTATCTCTACACCTCTGAGATGCAATTTTTCTTCCCTTCCGAATGTCTGACTGTGACTCACGGATCAACTTCAAGCCGAGATAAACCCCGACCTCTTTATTTACAGCTGGATAGAGATGCTTGTTATTTAAATTGCACTTTATTTAAGGCAAGTGGCTGCTTTTTAGGTCCATCTTTTCTGTTTTTAACATGTAACTGGCACAGGAAGTCGTAGCATTTATCTGGAATGTGCATCCTCGCAGCAGAAGGTTATCCACTGACCCATATTAAAACCTGCATGCTCCCAAGCCCGGCCAAACCGTGATCATCCTTTGCCAGCGAGAGCGTCGCTGACGTCAAAGTGACCCCATTGGCTCAACATCAGCATGTGGGGTCATGCTGCTGACACAGAGAGAGGCTGCTATTTTTAAAAGTTCAGCTGTCAGTCTTTAGATGATGTGTATCAGTAAATTTGTTTAGACAGTCCGGTCGGGTTTGCTGGTTTCTGAGCTTCCTTCTTTCTTGTGTGGTTGATTTGCAGGCATTGTTGAAAAGAAAAGCACAACCTCTGTCAGTTCTGTGCTTTTACAGTGCGACAATATTTATGCTTTTTAAATAGATTCTAAAGTCTAATCCTAAGATTTAAATAATCTTGATGGAAAGAGAAAGAAGAATGACTGTTTCGTAAAAATATCCATAAATTTTGAACTTTTGAATATTTCTTGGCATGACAAAATTTAATGTACTTTAGTTCTTAATTTTATGTGACACACTAGCGCAAAATAAAACATAACTGTTGAGTTGAAGGTATTTTTTTGTTTGTTTTCAAATGATAATGTACACAATGAAGGAAATTTAATTTCACTAAGAGTTTTTGTGAAGGTCACTGTGTCACAAAGACCAGAGAAAACAGCAAATAGACGGAGAATAAAGTTGTGGAAATATTGAATTGAATATTGACCGTTTCACACAAATGCTCTTTAATTCGTCATCTGAAAGAGTGGCTACCTAGCTAAACAAGGAATATTCAATAAAGCTGTTGAAAAGCTAAAATGGCTGGCTTTCAGTCAAAATAAATATAGTCATTATTTATTTGGCCAAATCTTAAACAAAACTGTTTCATTAAACAGGTTTATGTTTATCAAACAAAATTCAGACTCTTGACTTTTCACCAGAGGAAGATTCAACCTTTTTTTTAAAAAAAATACATTTCTTGTGCGATAATCTGGTTGATCCTTTGAAAGGGTAGAAAAGCCTCTTCTCAGGCGTTCATGGTGGACAGATGGCGCAAACATAAATGCCTCCAGAAACAAACTGTGTGGACATCACCCCCAAACACCTCATCATGCAATAGCCTCTTTTACGTTCATATTTCCTGTCATCCTGCCTCGCCTCATCTCCAACAAGAAGCTTTAACATTTGGTCCAAGCACCAGCGTCAACAACTCCGGGTAACTGGCCTTTACTGGGAATCACTGAGCTCCCCATTATTAAAACTCTCCCACCATTATTGCACCAGCAGGAATATATCATGGAGGAAGTGACTGGGCTGGGAAGGTGAGGTAAACAGAGACGCAATAAGAGGAGCTCAGAATCTCAGCACCAGCTTGTACTATTAATTTTCACTCATCAAACTTTCTTTTTTTTTAAATACATTTTGTAAATCCTTGTGAAATAGCAGCAAAATGATACATAGGTTTCAAAATGTACATAGATAAAGAAACGGGGAGCAGTGGAGTTTATTTGTGTCTGAAACAATCTGTAGAAGCACCTTTCATTGCAGTTCCAGCTCCACTGTGTTAAGTTTCTATCATCTTTGCACATTTAGAGACTGAAGGTTCTGCAAATTTTGTGTTGCAAGTTCAAACTGAAGTTCAATTATGGAAGGCGACTCGTGACGGATGCTGGACTTTCCAAACCCATGAAATCTTGTAGCGGACTGTCTAATGACCTCTTCTGATTTCTTTCTTGGTAATATTATAATATAACTCCATTAATCTTCCCATTGTTTCTACCTTGTTTCACTATGAAAAGCATGCTTAGATTGATGAGCAGTTTTTGCCAAGTTCCAGTTTGGTTTGACCAGACCAGAAAACCTTCTTTCATTTGTTAGTTGTGCCTTTGAAATGACGACACAATTAACATTAGGAGTCTGTTGCTGACATCCGTCCATGAAAATACTTGACATAAGTGTCTTTTACATGTCATTCTTCAGACATTTTTTCTTTTCTTCTTTTAAATTGCAGCCTATTTGTAAAATTTTTCTTCCATTTCACAAAGCTGGCCTGCTTTGTGTTGGTTTGTCATGTAAAATCCTGGTAAAATTTACTGACTTTTTCAGAGTGGAGAAACAAGATGTGAAAAGGTCCAAGGAGTCGGAATAATTCTGCAAGGTACTTTTCTATTTTGCAGACTACAGAGGGCAACATTAGAACGTATTCAAATTAGCGACATAGAAAACACTCACAAAGAATAAATAAAAAATATATATATATATATGTCTGCGATGAGACTGTTTTCCTGAGGTCAAAGATGATATTTTATCAATCCAAATTCAATACATTTTAAGGTTCATAAAATGATAAATCTCATCCCCAGCGCTGAATGTTTTTTTTTTTTTTGTGCTTTCTACAATCTCATCCAGCTGAACTGCAGTGTGTAACAGACCATTAAGTGCTTAAGGTTAGTAGAAAATGTCAGCGTTTGAAAAACATGACAAGCAATCTCAGTAATGAGCTCCACAGGTTCTGGTACGACAGTTTTTTGAAAGGTTCCTCCAGTTTCCATTTTTATTCTATTTATAGAAACAACTTTGGTTTAATTTGTAACAAAGAATCACGGATATCTTACAGATGTGAGCTTGACTTTGATGTTGGAGAGAAATCTAAATGTTTGGCTTTAAACTGAATATTGTTTCTGTCGGCTCACAGACAGAACAAATACCTCCACTCTCCTAAACTGCTCATGGTTTTCAACGCACTTATGTGTGCAAGTATAAACTTTCATTTTTCCTCCTTTGCCTTACATTCATTCTTGCAGGTGAAACTGAAGCCGGCTCTTCATCGTGCAAATCAATTTTGCTACTGACAAGAGTCTCGTTTTCTGGCATTGTGAAACTGTATAGGAAGGCCTTAATTGTATATTTTTCTATATTTATGTCAGAAAAAGTGTGGGGAAAATTTTATTTGGTGAAGTGCTGGATTTGATCAATCTAGCACATCTGACCTTGCACTATAGACTGAAGAACAAAAGCAACTTTCCCACACAGTAGCATCTGCTTGACATTTCTTAAAGAACCACGATGTGGAGGTTCTGTAAAACCAGGCCGAGCTGCTCTTAAAATGTCCACTGTGGTGGGAGATTTATCACACCACCTGCATAGCAGTAAAAAGAGATCATTTGCTGTCCCTTCCTTCATATATAAACCTGCGTGTCATTCCAGGTGAGTACCATTGTGGCATAATTTCTGCCACCTCTCCATTCATTTCACTCCAAGTTATTGCTGTTATGCAGCTGCAAGGAAGTTTATGGGACGACATAGAAAAGACTGTAATGAATAGTCATGTAATCTCAGCTGGAAACTGACTTTACATTAGCTCACCTCGGGTTTATTTTCAGTCAGGGGATAAAAAACTGTAAATCGGAACAAGGCCTCAGTTAGGATGTTTATTTGATTTGAAGAATTACTAAGAAGAATTTGCAGTGAAAATGCCAACTTGATGGGAAAATCAAACAAACAATAGTACTAGGCCACAAAACCACAAGACCAGGTTCAGAGAAATCAGTGGCTTTTCCATAATTTCTCACGTGTCCTTTCAAAAAAGACACTTGCTGCCATATTTGTTATTTAGCTACCATTCACACAGAAGAAACTCTGAACTTGACATATAATGGAATATACAGATTAAGATTTTTTTGTCCCCTGCAAAATTAAACAACGTTATAAAAATGATTTTTAGTTGATAGGATCTTGTGCATATATAACACTCTACAGGTAAATGTGTTTCCATAGTGATAGCACCACGTACAGCAATTTTAAAGGGCAGTGTTGAGAATAAATAATTCTGTGTTTTCCTCTATCTCTTGTAGCTTGTTGCAAAGCTAAAGCTAAAGGAAAATGACGTGTTAGGAAACGCCCTCAAAGCTAAGGCTAAAGGATATGACAGACTAGGGAACGCCCTCTTTAGCTTACAGAGAGGCTAACAAAGGAAGTTACCACCTGTTGCTTGATGCCATTTTGTCCTGCCAGATCCTAAAGGTCACAAGAGAAATGGACCAGCTGTATTTTGGTGTTAATATATGGAATTCACGAATTCGACTCAATGATTCTTCTTCAACCTCGTACATAAAGAACTTGCCATGGAGAGAGGATGATTCTCCACAGCAGTAAAATACACCACATGGCGTCAGTATTACATGCTCTAAAATAGTATTGTAGTGCAGCATTTAACACAGAACCTGTTCTTCTGGAGAGCAGCTAAGTTAATAAATCTCATATATGATGTCATACCTAAAAAGCTAACAGTTATATAACCCTAAGCCTATATTGTTAAAAAAGCATGGTGCAGTAAAACTCCTACATGAGTGACTTTTTTTATAAGTCAGTCATGTAGTGAGCAAGTGAGTAAATGTAACTATTAACTGCCCAAACTCTAGTACACATCCAAATGTTTTTAAGAGTGAACACAAGGGACGCACTGGACACTGAAAGTACATTTGTTAATGGGCAAGTTTCCAGTTCATCTCAAGGTCAATAAAGGGAGACATGAGACGAGTCACAGACGACTGCTGTCTGACCCAAGGTCCATGCAGAACCGTTAGCATGAATGCTTTTGTATTTTGGACAGGCTGGGATAACTGTAGCACAAAAAACCTGTGCATGTGTGAATACATCATGTGTGAAGACAGTATGCAAACTCTAATCATTACACCACAGTCCATTCTGTTAAATGTAAAATAAAAAATAAACAGCATATAGCCTTTGGAATTTACGTATATTGTTAAAGAAAATCTAACAATTTTGCTGATTTGAGTTTGAAGCAACTTAAAAAGAAACACATTTAGCAACTCGCCCCGAAAATATTTCATACATGAAAGGTTGTTTCAAATTTTATTGGTATGATCATTATAAAACCTTTATGGATGATGACTGTAGAATCACATTTCCTGTCAGTTCATAGGTGCCTTATCAGTGGTTTTTGAGGAGACCCAAATGACAACAGGAGAGAGGCAGACGCATGACGCAGACCGGGTTTAATCAAGGAACTTACAGAACATGAGGAATACACACAGGAGCCATAGGAGAGAAACAGTAGACTCCAGTGATGATGAGTGAGACAAACCAAAGTGCCTAATTACTGCGGAGATGTGATTGTGGCATGGAAACCAGTCAAGAACAATCAACAGAATGCAGAGCAGCTGGGGGGAAATCAAAGCTTGGAAGGTAGGGTAATGAGCGGAGAGGACACCGAATCGAAACAAAAAAATCTAACGAAAAGCTAAGAAGTAATACCAACATAAGTGACTGGAAGGAAAATTAAAAAACTAAGTTAAAACTAAGTTTTAAGTCACTGATAACACTATAAGAATCTAAATGCAAATTCTAATACTTGTATATTACTTCCAGTCTGAATTCAAAGATTACTTTAAGCTTAAATCTGCCAGAGTTACAAAACATTTTCATTTTAACTGTTCAGGTTAAAATGTAGAGTAACTGTTTCACAAATCATAAACTGGGTTTTAATGAAACTTTGATTAGAACTCTGTACTTATGCTTCCATCTATTGCCAATTATGATCCAATCTATGCAAAAAAAACAACAAACAACTAGTCCTTTAAATTAGCAGCAAATCAGATTTGACTGTGTACATCATTATTTTGTTGAGGTGCATAAACTGGACACAAGATTTATGTATAAGCAATAGAAAGTTCAGGTTGTGATGTTGCAGAACGGTTGTGATGGGAGATGAGCTGCATAGTTTATAAGAAAAAAAAATCCTCTTCCTTGCTGAAGATTAGTGTGAAAATTTGATTTAAAACATATTTAATCAAATCTAGAATTATCATAAGAAATAAATGCTTAAGGTACAGTGATATTTTCATAGGGCAACTGCAATTGTTTCATGAACAAACAAACTTGTCCATTTCCTCTATGGGACAATTTGACATCAGTGAATATAAGAAACTGTAAATTGATCTGAGGAGGATTTTAAATAACATTTAGAAATTTATCCAGAAGCCACAGAGACACACTTTAAGATGCAGTACATTATATTTTAAATATCCTGACATATTTTTAGGTCCTTTGGTTTGTGTGTCCCAGCAGCTTTGCTTTTACCAAAGAGCAAAAACATAAATAAATATGAGAGAATCAGGGAACAAGATATGAACTGTTTGCTGCTTCCTCTCTTCTCTCTTCCTCTGTATGACTTTGCACTTTTCTCCTTATTAGTGCAGGCAGATCTGCCAGTGTCCTGTTGAGGATACCAGCAGCAGCACCAGCAGCAGCAGCAGCAGCAGTAGCAGCAGAACTGTGGCCAGAATCCCTAATGAGAGATCCAGGAAGAAAATTGATGACAGTTTTGAATTTGCTGGGTGTCGAACAAGCTTTTAACTCTGTTGTTTAATGAAAATTAAAGATTCAAAAGCAGCATACTTTATATCAATCAGACAAACAACAGTGACACAATGGGGTCAGTCTAAAACTAAGCAGCAAGGGAGAACAACAAGGTCAGTCACAGTTGATGAGAAATGTAGATTGTTTTGTTTGTTTGTTTTTAAGACCATTCCTCAATTAATTATTCTCAATGTGTCTGTATTGGGGCCTGGCATAGAAAGTCACCTATTGTTCTTCACCTCAAAATAACTGCTGCTTCCTAATACCGTTAATGTGACCCGTACCGCTGCATTCCCTTTCACAATATATATATATCAGAACATGCGGCTCGATCCCGTGAGGGAAGTTATTACTTTTGTTGGCATTTCGAGTAACTGTGGCGACATAATTAACAAAAAATGAGCCAAATTCAAGTCAAAACAAAAGACTAACTGACACAAAACTGTCAGTTTCACTCAAAATAGACAGAATTTTGTCTTGAGCTGCTCTTTAGAACTACAGTGATGGCAAAAAGTCAGAATTACAAACATGGTGGAACAACTGCTGTTCGATGGTCATTTAATTTCCTCAATTTAACCGTAAAAAACCCCCCAAAACAAAACAACTAGCCTTGGAAAAAATATCTGTTTCCTCATGACAAACCATGAATGTTGATTTATTTTTACTTCTTGAAAATACAGGGTTTTGTTTTTTTCGCTTTTTTTTTTTTTTTTCCGATTCACTCAGATTACACATTGGCTGTTCTGCTGTTAATGGAAACCGCTCTGGAGCTGTACATGTATGTAGGTGGTCTATCTTTCATCGGTACCTCTTTCTACAGATGGGGTTGGTCGTGATGTTCTCCTGCATGCCTCCTCCAGGCTCTCTGGTAATGGCAGCTCAAACTGTCACTATGAGGGGTCAAACATTAAGAGGGCATGGCATGAAGGAGGGACATGCAGGGACGAGAGGAAGATGACACAAGGGGAATGAAACTGTTCCTCAGTGGGGATGTGGAGGTGACATCAGAGAATTATCATCCTGCAGCGAAGTGATGAAGATGAGGACAGGGTGGGTCTCTCATGCAGGAAGATGCACTTGACAAATTACATTAAACATCTTAAAATCCATTCACTTAATTACTAATATTTTGAGCAATAATTAATATAAAGCCACATCTTTTCCAGGAATAAAAATATTGTTTAGTTGTTGACAGTTTCTGACATCTGCCTGAGGAAACGTTGCCCCACTCCTCACTTTCATCGTCTCATTAGCATCAAGATTTGGGTTTTGACTAGACTACGTTCCATTTTCTAATCCTTTGTCCATTTATTGTATATTTTGGGTGAGCTCCTGGGTAAAGTACTACAATATTACGCTGGTTAAACTGTGTGGTAATAACCTTGATGAACTTGTGCATCCTTTGAAACATCTTTAGTAAAGATTTTTTTTTTCTGTGGTTGGATTTCATACGTGAAGTACATGTCCAAGTCAGGAACCAATGTATGCTTTTGTTTCTGTGATATTCAGTTCAGTCTTTGTTTGAGCATTTAATCTGGAAGCCTATCCAACCAAGCTCCACTGCTGCAAAAAAAAACAAAAAAAAACCCCTAAATTATTCTTGTGACCTGCCTGAGCCCACTTTGATGGATAATTTGCTTTACGTAATCATCTTAACATGATTAATAGAGTGTGAGAGCAGTCTAAAAGGTGACTTTTGTTAACCTTTTATGGGTATTTCCCTCTGGAGGAGCCATAAGTACCCACACAATTGTCTGATTCCCCATCTGATTCGCTTCTGTGATGTACTGCCTCTTTCACTGGGAGGGATAAAAGTTAACAAACCCAATATATATTTCCCAGGAAGCACAAGAAAAGGGCATGTTTCTTGCACTGCAGAGGACGTTTTTGCTGAAAACAGAATCATGTAATACCTATAAGACACTAGCTAGCTATTTAGGAGAGATAACAAAAGACATGAACATATTATAACTATTCCATTTTCATATTTTCATAAGGAAATGGAAACAAAACAAACAAACAAAATGCAGGTGCAGAAATTGTTTTCACCTGCAGGGACTGCAGCAGATATCCTTTAACAATGAGTGGCTGGATGGCTGCTACTGCAGAAGTTATTTGATACTGTTTTCATGAAGCTCCAGATACAATGGACTGCAAAGACATTAATATCACTTCTTGAACCATTGCTGCTCCACTAAAAACCTCAAGAAGGTTGCAGCTTCCAGTTTTAAGAGGCAGAGTAGCGTCAACCACATGTCGCCCCCACATGCACGACAGAGTGCTACAATGTGATGTGGCCCTGCTAATCCATCTGGTCATTTAATTTTTGTATTTTGACAAAGTCTTTAATTGAGTCTCAAGGTTTTTAATGACAGCTTATATGGTGAAAGACCAGAGAAACTGAATGTTATTGAAATAGAAAAAGGCAGTTCTGGAGGTGTTGATGATGATATGCAGATGCAGGACTTAAATTTAATATGAGCGGCTTTAATTCAAATTAGTAAAAAAAAAAAAAAAAAAAGAAAAAAAGGATTTATCTAGCTATTAAAATTCTAGTTTATCATAATTTAGTTGATGAAAGTTAAAATAATACCCAAACATTTACTTCCGGATGTGAGTGGGTTCTGGGAGTTAGGAATTCAAGGTATGTATTTGTTGGTATATGTATGCCAACAAAGAGAACACAGACAATGGACAAAATAAAAAGGAGAAGTCCAAGTACACAACCCTGGGGAACACCAGGAAACAAAAAAGCCAAAGAAGAAGATAAAGAGTTTTTAACTATGAAATCTTGTTTCCTAGAGACATAGCTGAACGAGGAGAGCGTGGACCAGACGATGCTGAGGAGGGATTCCAGTCAGGTGTGGAAAGTGGTGTGGTTGTTGCCGTTAAAGGTGGTGGAGACGCTTACCGACAAGCGGAAGATAATTGAATTTCTGATGTGGAAGAATCCAGTTCTAAAGATGCTGCTGTTGTGATTCTCAAATATAAGAAGCCGTCAAACTCGATTCCAAGGCTGCATATTTGTGAAGACGGGTTAGAATGAGTGAGACTGAAGTTTGAGCAGAGATTTTGAGATTCTGATCCAATTATAAACATGTCAAGTTTGTTGTAGGTGAGTTGGAGAAATCTTGCTTCTGGGATTTTATTTCTATGAGGCAGTTGCTAAGAATACAGTCATGGGGGATTTGGAACTCATAAAGATCTCAATGTCATCAACACAGTGAAAATGTAGTCCATGGTGCCGAAAATAAGAGAGGAGAAAACGAGCCACTTACAGCGAAGTCCTGAGGGATCTAAAGTCAGAAGAGAGGAAAAGACTAGATTGGTAGATTTCAGACAAATCAGGGGACGACAGTATGGCAATAACATTACATTCAAGGGTTTTTACAGTACAGTCACCATCATTATTTATCACAATTTTCATACATAAAACATAGTTTTCAAAGAAAAATGACAACTGTATTCACTGACTACAAAACGTATTTATGTCCATGCAAGCCAGTTTCATAACTTTGTCAGCGGAATAGATTCCCATTTATAAGAATTAATATACTCTGTCTCAAACTGTTTTGGCTAAGTAAACATTATTTATCCTAATTTCAAAGAAAGGCAACAACACTCAGGTAAAGTCCACGGTAGAATCCCAATGCATTAATAACACCATGGAAATTATGTGCAAATTCACCACAGTTTAGCTTCATCAACTGGGGTATCATTTTCATTGAGAGAAAATGTTATGTTATCTTTATCTGTATTAAATGACACTTGTCAGAGACAAATTGCAGCCTGAACACTTGATGTAGACACACTCTTGTGGTTTTGTGAGCACCGATGATAAGTGGATTAAATTATCTATTTGAAGTTCAGAGGGTTTAGTACCTAATAAAGCTTTGCTTTGAAGATTTGCAGTATTGATGCTTTAAATAACGACCAACTTGTTATTGGCTTGGCTGCTTTGACTAGTGTTCTCAGATATTGGTAATTCAATAAATTTCACAAGCTGTAATCAGTTAAACAGATCAAACAAGAGCATTATAAAAAGAGAAACCACTCATCTAAATGTTTATTTACTCACCAAAAACTGCTAGGTCATGACTAAAGCTAACTACTTACCATATTTGGTTAATTGGGATTTTTTTTAGTTACATATAGTATTATTGCAGAACATGATTAACATTAAAATCCGGAAATTTAAACCCAGTTCTGGTTTTAATGTAGATTATCAAAACCTGCATGCTTTATTTTATTTTCACTTGAAAGAAAGTGAGTGGGAAAAATGATTGCATCTGAGCATGAAACAATCTGAGATCGTCACATTCCTCAACCCTAAAGCAGAACAATGCTAATGAGAGGTTTGAGTTGTTTGGGGGTAAGGCGAGATTAACAATAGGTTCACAACGCTAGATTTCTAATGTCCTGACATCAAACAAGCAGAATACATGCAACATTAGCCTAAGCTGTATAAACAAGGCATTCACAAGCCTTTAATTAGTTACTTGCCTGCAGAATAATGCCTGCATAATCATGCCTGCAGCCTTTTCCGCTAGTGTTTGATTATAATAAGTTGGTGACTTATATGACTGCATATATTTGTTGGGGTGCAAATTAACCACAAGGAAAATATTTTATTCATTTTAGTGAAAATCAAAATGAGAAATAACTCGGGTTGTGTGAATTATGTGTTTAACAATGAGGCTGACAAAATATATTTTTATAATCCAGTGTCTTTCTTTTTCCTCTTTCCCCCAAAGCAATCACACAGACATGAGTTTTTAAACAATAAACCCTGTAAATATCTTTTGAAACGACATCAAGGGTGAAATTAGCTTTAGCAGCTTCAAGTAATTCGGAGCTTAACATTTTGGCAGAATATTCATAATAACAACAATTCAATAACTTTGTCGAGCACTGCATGAGTACCTTTTCACATCGGGATTCCCTGTGGGGATTGGAAACACTACAAACCTTTCTTTGTGAGAAAGAGTTCACAAAAAGGCAACCAGCAGCTTTTTTGTCTTGAGTCCCAGCAGTAAATAAACATTTCACTAAGTTAAACCACTAATATAAATCAAGGACATGTTTTTGTTTTCCTTTAACAAAATGCAAATACAGTCTCACATCAATAATTTACATTTAAGAACAATTTCTGCATAATTATTAAAGTATATGTAAATAAGCTTCAATAATTTCTTGAACCCTTTTTAATTTCTAGTCTAAGTTGGGCAGTGAAAAGCATAAATCAGGGACTAGAATAAATAGCTGACGGGTTATCTAGTGAAACAATGTTTTCTTGGTATATAAAAAGATTATTTTTGATAAATTTCTGGTTGCGTGATAGAAATTGGAGAAATGTTGCCAGGGTTATAGTAATTACAAAATCTCAGAGATTTTGTAATTACTATAGACATAGATTAGAGACTATGACTGATCTCTTCTACGTGATTCCATAAGGCCCTAAATTTGTTTGGCCAAAGACGTTGAGCTTTTACACAGTGTGTTTGGTGACAAGTTACATTTTTTATCTCCTGCAGAAAAAAAGAGAGGCAGGGTAGCGTCAACCACATGTCGCCCCCACATGCACGACAGAGTGTTACAATGTGATGTGGCCCTGCTAATCCATCTGGTCATCTCTGGGGTCAGTGCTGACACACATCTTCTCGTTTCTGTCAAAGTTTTCCCTTGTGTGCTGTTGTGCAGCTGCCACCTCAGCATGCACCCCCTGCCTTCCCACACACACGCAAACAACCGACAGACAGCTCCACGGGTCACCAGATAGACATCACTGTGTCCCTTCGAACACCTACGTGTCTGCTTGGCTTCCGTATGAGTTTGTTGTTTTACTTTAGTTTGTACTTGTAAGAAGTGTCACCACCAGCCACTGATACGTAATTTGACAAGAAACAAAGAAATAAAACATTTTCTGAACGTACCTTTCTTAAGATTGATTCTTAATGAGTGAGCAAGTGCAAGTACAAAACAAACCTTGCATTAAATGTTTTAGCTTTAATTTAGGAATTCAAGTGGCTTTCAAATAATTCTTCATTAATGTTCAATGCTGATTATCATCTTCTGTATAGATGCCTATCATTACATGACTAGAATGGGTAAAATAATGAACTGCAGACATTTTTAAAATCTCTTCAACAAAGGAGGTCTTTTAGAAACAAAAGTAGAATTGAATGTTTAACATGATGTAGCTGCCAATATATCCCATGTTTATTTTTGATTGGCTAATCACTGTCTTGTGATGACTCTTCACCAAAAATGTCATTCTTCATAGATTTTATTTCATAAACAACACAAAATAATCCAGTTCCATTAAAAAAATATTCTCAACCAAGTAAGAGATAATATTTCTTACATTTGGTTGTGTGGCACTATGAAGTAAATAGATGAAAATAGTAACACCTCATTTTATTGCAATGTCCAAGGTCACTTTCTTTTGATAAACTACTGTTAAGGTCCATTTTATTACTTAAAAGTGTAATATAAGTTTTACCAGCAGAGGGCGCTCAGTGCCGCATGCACAAGTTGCTGACGCGCTGACCGCCAGAAGAAGTTGGCCGGTTTCCAGGCGACGCTCCAGTAACCTGCCGTTTTCTGTGTTTTGCAGGTAAGCTGGTGGGTAAATTGTGATAGATAACAGTAACAATAGCTCAAGAGTGCTAGGTGTGAAATCGCACGTTTAAACATTTGTGAACGTGATTTGCTGCTTTGTGGTGAAAATGGCGGACTCGTATAGTCCGAGACGGACGAGAGAGCTGTTTCATGTTTGTGAGCTGAAAGAAGCTAACTACCGAGATACGCGCTGGCGTCAATAAAAGCACGAGTTTGTGGCTGTAACCTATGTTGACCGGAGTAAATGTGTCATGTTATAAGGTGCTAGTGTAAAACTAAATGACTCAGCCAAACTGATCACCAGAGTAAGCTAATGGCGCACAGCTGGTCTTGAGCTGGTCCCGTTATTCACTGATGATTAAAGTCTGCATTCTGCTCTGTGTATCTTCTCCTTTTCAGAGGAAGCGTACAATGTTTTCACAATGTTTTCTGTTCACTTTGTGAAGGTTGAATACAACAAAAATGTTAAAAATACAATATTTAAAATGGACTTAAAATATGATTCATAAGAGTGATTAATTTGAAAAGGATTAAAAAAGGTCAAAAACAGTTAAATACACTATTAAACTAATTAGACTTCATTATGCATTTTGTTAATACAGTAAAGTACATTTTGATAACTTAATTTATGAAAGTGATGTTTGGGGAAATAAAACTGTAGAAGCACAAAGAAAGTAATACTTGTTAAAATAAGAACTATTTAAATGTTATTGCTTCATTGTTAACAACATAATTATTTTTCTGTTTTCTGTGACCTCTTGAATGTTTTGCTTTTCATCTGTTTCTCTGTGTCTAACAGGAAGAGGAGAAAAAATTCAAGTCTCTACTCAGGAAACAGAAGCTCAGTCAGGTCTGTAAATTGTAAGCTGCTCAATTCAAATAGCAACAGTTTATTGCAGATTTTACTGCCTCAGTCAGCATTAACATCAGCCCTTAGGGTAGTTAGTCACCCTCCAGGATGAGAAATCAATGACAGACAGTCGTTTGGTTTCACTTGGCTGAGAAAGGAACATTTAAGTTTGCTTTGGGAAATGCTGTTATTCTCTGCTTAAAAACTCAGGTGCTGGTTCAGCCTATTATTGTTTCCCAGCTTAAAATATGAGCTGTCTCCAGTTTTTGACTTTTCAAGCAAAGTCTTGACAGAAAAATGGAAGTTCGTAGCTTTGATTTCTGCTTTTTTAAAGCTCGTGTGTTCATTCGTTCAATCACCACAGCTTTTTTTATTTACTACCTTCAAAAAGCAAACTATAGAAGACCAGGGGACAGTGGATCTTAAAAAGCACATTCTCCTCCTTAAAAGTTTAAAGGTGAAAAAATATTTTTCTCCCCACTGGAAATTCTGTTTACTTTGATGAAAGTGAAATGAAACCCCTCACACAGGTGATAAGCTAATATTGTCATGCCTGGAGGGGGAACTGTGTTTAATAATTTAGTGAAACTGAAGAACAAAAAAAAAAAAGTTTCCTTTGGTGTGTAAAAGTGCCTCACTGTAGACTGCCGGCCTGGAGCTGCAGCACAAGTCAAGAGGGAACAAGACAGGAAGTCTGAAGTCACAATGTTAGAATAAAACCAAGAAGCTAATATTACACCCAGATGAATCATTACAAGTCGAATTTTATTACAACTTTAAAACCTTCAAATAAATAAAATCTCATTCACTTCTTTAAAATCCTCAATCGAAACAAGATCTGTGACCTGCTGCTGTCCTCTGGATCTAAGCCAGGAGGCAAAATATAACAAGTGAGGTTGCTTTAAAAATCCCACTCATCGTGACTCATCACTAACTGCTTCTGAAGTTAGCACAGCTGTCACTCAGAGTGTTTTCAAATCAATGGCACCTCAGCAGGCGTACTTGATTATCGTTTTAATGAGAAAGCCCTGATTGATTTCCCTTCATTTATTGCCAGCCTGGCCTGGGAGCTCCTGGGAACTGATTTCATTTTCTCTGTATCCCTTCACCCCTAAAGCTGGGTCGTAACATGCCACTTATTGGAGAGTGATTGTCGGAGTCGATGCCTGGCATAAGTGCTGCATTTGAAAACATATTGTGATTCCGTATTGTAATGCACAAGAATAGAGAGGAGAAAATTAGGTTATCTCCTGATTGTTACAGTATCTGTCGCTCTCTCTGTACATAGAGACGCATTTGTTTCAGGTAATTCCACAGATGCATCCTCGTATGAACTAAAATGTGATGTTTTATTTTTACAGTCTTACCCACATACTCAATGGGACCTACTGTATGTAAATATGCAAATTTAAAAAACACCATGAGTGAAACAATAGCATACATCCCACTGTCTAATGTGTTGTAGAGAACAATGAGGAATGCATCACTTGAAACTCAATAAAGACAGGCAGCGATGGCAAATTTAATTTCAACAGTTTTGTGCATCATCTTGTTTGGGGCTTTCGGGGCATACAGACATACAGTTCATCTGTGGCACTCTAATGAGCACGACTCACAATTAACTAAACACGCTCTAAAAATAATTCCCCCCTTTATCACAGTAGCATGTTATCGCACTAAATTAATTTAAAAAAGAAACATTTTATCTTTATACGAACTATATTTATTGAGTGGCTAAAAATACACCTTTTGGGCCATTTAGGTTTTCAGTCTAGATCTAGACAGCCGAGCTTTTGCTTCAGTTCAAAGTGCATTACGTCATAAAAACATAAAAATACATGGTGTAATCAATTGTGAAACCCGTGACAAACATTATGTCTCGTCAAGTGCCATCATCAAAATCAGCATCACACATCAAATATGTTGGTTAATGTTCCAGTGTTTTTTGGTCGAAAACAACTCTAAACAGGTGGGTGTTTAGCCTTGATTTTAAGGAACTCAATGTTCCAACTGTTTGCAGTTTTCTAGAAGTTTGTTCCAGATTTGTGGCGCATAGAAGGTGAATTCTGCTTCCCTGTATTTGGTTCTGGGGAAGCAGAGCAGAGTACTAGTGGTAGTAGTGCATGTTTATCACTAAACGGTACCTTCATGGCCCATGTTAGCTTGTTTGCAATGTTTTTCACACCTGACTGATACGATGCATCAACAGAAAGTCAGGCTGCTAATTTGGAAGCTTATTCTAGTTTCAGTGCTTAATTTCTCTAATGATCCGTAAACGAGCAGGAACTAAACAGTTAAAACCACAATATTAAGCAGCCAAAGTTACTTGGATGAATGAGTACATGGCTTGTCTGGATCAGTCCCCTGATAATTTACCATATCTTCACATCTCTGTCCTAAGCTGTGAAAAATGGCCCCCAGATCATCATCTTTAATCACCCAGGAGGCTGTGCCTAGCCCAAGCCATTCTTCAAAAAGACCAGAGATGTGTGTTGGTTACAAAGTCGATATGCCTATCATGTAAAATATGAACCCCTTCTGTGTATAAATACACACTCCACTGTAGATAAATGTGTGTGTGTCTGCATGTTTTAAATCAGTTTTTTAGTTTAAAGGTATTATGTCTTTCTGCAGCATCACTGTCCCTAAAATGCTGACACTGCGTGCGCCACAGAGACCTCTGAGTGCCCCAGGCTTACTCCTCTGCACCCATCTGAGTAGTGATGGAGAGCTGTGACTTTGTCTCTCTTTTTAAAATTTATTAACATGATCTATCCACATTTCACACTGTATTGAAAATATAAGAGCACTTTGCTGCCTGAGAGCTGCAGAGAAATTATTCAGGATGTGTTGCAAGAGGTGTTTAAACCTAGTGCAATATAACGTGTGTGACGTGCAGACAACACTTTCCTTAGAAAATGAACAAAAGCTTCATAATTATACTCCTGGTCCAGTGCCATGGATTTTTTTTTCTTCTTGCTGTTAAAAATACATGAGAGACACTTGACCTCACAATGGAGGTCTTTTGCATATAACCTGAAGCTTAGCGGGTTCACTTATAGTTGGAGAGCTTCCTGGATGATCGGGATGTCTGGTGCAACAAGGACAGTGGTAAAGTGGACAGGTTGAAAAGCTTCACAAGGTTAGAAGAAATTAGCTTTGTGAGACAGATGACTGTGTTTTTAAAAGATGACAAATCGTAGCATTTAAAAAGATTAATTTGATGAAATTCAATGTTTTATGGAAAACACAGTTGTAAAAAATAAATTTTCTCTAAATCATTGTCTTGTAGCGCGCTTTGATTTATTGACTTGCTTTAAATTGAACCTGACCCTTTTTTTTCAAAGTGGTTTTTCAACATCTTGTCCAAATGAAACCCTCCCCCACCTGTCACACCATTTATCATTTAATGGTTAAAAAAAAAATCTAAACCTGCACAAGAAAATAATAATAAAAGATGAAATTCTAAGCTAGAAACAAGTACTTGATTACTAAGATGCTTATTTGTTTTATCTGGCTATTACTTTTTCAATT
The DNA here is from genome assembly GCA_911649635.1 of Poeciliopsis gracilis. Taxonomy (NCBI): domain Eukaryota; kingdom Metazoa; phylum Chordata; class Actinopteri; order Cyprinodontiformes; family Poeciliidae; genus Poeciliopsis; species Poeciliopsis gracilis. Next base: position 7,339,852 of record CAJVRI010000128.1, read on the forward strand.
TTGATTTTTTGCTTTTGTTAGAAATAAAATGGCAATCTCTCATTACAGGCTGAATGTTACCCTGCTTAGATGTAGAAACACTTGATGAGAATGAATCATTGCCTCTGCCCTTTGTGTTTGAGACGGAGTGTCCTGATCTTCCTTCCCTTCATCTTCAGCCCACAGCCGGCTCTCATTACTGCACTACAGACTCACCATAGGGCTTTACTTCACGCTGACTGAGGTCACTCTTAATGTGAACATGTTCCAAAACCCATTTCACAGCTAAAAACTAACATTTGATTTTTTCTCTGGTCTTGGGGGAAGAAAGATGTTTCGGTATTTTATGTTTTTGTGTCATTTATGGCAAAAAACACACTGCATTTTTCCAGCCTTTTAGCATCCTTTGATTTTTATTTTTGCTCTGCAGACTAAAGCCACAGAAATTTGGGAAAGACTACCATACAATGGTGAATTGGTTGTTAAATATAGCCTTAAAACTTATTTATTTTCCCAATCATCATTCACAGTCACTGCAAAAGTCAAAACTACAACATTTTCTTTCCACACATCAAATTCAGCTTGGACTGTATTGATTTGTGCTCCTGCAGAGCAGAATGAACTCCTACAAAATGAATGACCAAAAGAAAGCAGTATTTCAAGATGAGGAAGGTGATTAAGTTCAAAAGGGACTGGGTATGGCACTGGGAGGCAGTGGGGCAGTTCACCGAATCCACACTGTCCCACCGAATTAGAAATTAATCTACAAGACCTCCTTGAAACAAATTACCACCCTATAACACAAACGCAGAAAAAGCCCAGTCAGCACAGCACTCAGACTGTGTATCACTGCTCTACTTAATTCTTCCACAACATGTTTGCATTTTAATAGCAGCTTATCAGAAATAAGCTCAAATTAAACCATCTTGTTACCCGAGTAAAAAAGCTGAGTGATCAGGAAATAGTTTAATTTATAGGCAATGGTGTTCTTAACTGCACTAAAACCATGTACTGAAACGCTCTAACACATACTGACTCTGCATGGAACAGGAAGCTGTAGGAGAGAAAATCCATGTTGAATTTATCTATAACCTTTGCATTTCTTTTGCTGTAGTAAAACAAATTTATTTGAGTAGCTTTTACTCAATATGTCTGAGAAGGAATTGTACAAGGTTAGCAGCTAGATAAATAATTTATAATGTAATCAGGTCTTAAAATGTACCTGCTTGGGTCCATTTTCTTAAATTAATTATCTTGGTTCTGTCAGTTTTGTTTTGGACATTAAATTGTTAATATATATCAATATATATTTAATAACTAAATGTGAAGATAAAACATCTGCAACATCAACATATCTGAACAGCACTAAAATCAAATATCATTTCTTGGTGTGGATGTTCTGGTTTCCTGAAGCAAAGTTACCATTTGTGGCGGTTTACTGTAAGTTTTGTAAGACGGATTCCTCTCTTGTCTTAATCTGTCTTAAGACGGATATCTGTCAGACCGATGCTTCCTTTAGAGCTTATTTTACTAATTGAAACCACAGGAAATGCTGATATTTGTGTAGCACCATGACATGTTTTCTTGGGTCAAACAACTCTTGTTTCTTTAAAGCTATGTTAATCAATCCTGAGGGCTGTCATTCTAAACCACTGTCCTTAAGATAATTCTTAACTTGCACTAAAATGATATTATGTAACCCAGATTTTTCAGTCTGAAACGGCTGTCTCATTTCTTCCTATGTGGTCGTACATGATTGTATTCTGTTATGTCAATCTAAGCATGATGGATGCAGCCAATTTTGCAGGAAATCAAGTCCTTTAATACTGATAAAATAGGTGTTACTTTTGATGAGCTCACACAAGAGTGTTGCATTTATGGTGTTCATGTTACTTTTGAGGAAATGTCACGGAAATGTCTTTCATATTAATTTTTTATATTTAAAGTGAAGTGATGACCTGAATCCCTGATGGTGTAATTTCAATCCTTTGGGTGTACTCCCAGTGGTCAGATTAGTATAAATCATATTATTTAGAAAGATTCTCTCTCTCTCTTTTTTTAATCATCTTTTTTAAATGATTTTTTTTTAGACTCCCATGGCCTTTATTGAACAGTAAATGGAAAAGAAAGGAGGAGAGAAGGGGAAGATGTGCTGCAAATGGCCCAGGAAGCAAACCCAAGACAACCGCATGAAGGACTGCAGACTCTGCCCATGGTAAGCTCCTTCTACCAACAGAGCCGTCCTTTCATTAGCGTCTAGCATGCCGAGATGAGCGAAGGGTCCGGATAGTGCAATGCGAAGTTAAATAATACATTATGCAGCTGTGGTGCATATTTATGGCATATGTGGTGTGAAAGTGCTGTGTATTTGTTTTACACATCTCAAAAAACTTTTTGTCAGCATAACTTACCTGGTGATCAAACTGTGTATGCTAGAGTGTGAAATGTAAAGTAAAGCAATGTGGGTGTTAATCCAACGACATTATGTCTCCTCACGTTGTTGAAATGCAATGCAGATAACCAAAAGGTCGAAGTAGTATTTTCATTCTCTGCTAGACATCACAAACAATAGAGTAGTAGTTGACTGAAAACATCTTCAGTCAAATTTGAATTAAAACGTTTACCGAAAACAAATGTTATTAGAAATAAGCATAAAAATTCTGATTAAAGTTTAAACTTTGCGAACGTTCCACCCCTCCAAAGCTTTTTTTATAATGTGCATTTTTCATTCTCTCATAGTGTTACCCATCTTTCCATTTGTATTTCTATCTATAGTCTCGTTTCTTCCAGCTAAGCCATCCAGTCTAACGCCTAAACGGAGGAAACATTGTGCATTCTTCAGAGCCAAAACGCACCAATCGCTTCTGACACACACAAACACAGCCTCGCGCTGGCCGGGGCCAGAAATTGTTGCACCCTCCACTCTACCAGCAAGGAACCCTGCTCAGATGCAAATTCAAATGTCAGCTTACTTTCTCCTCAGAGGCAGTGTCAGCTCAATGAATGAGTGGGATCTTAAAATCAGGTAATTGTTTTTGGCAGATCATTGTATTTAGTTACAGTATGGAGTGAAGCTAAACCACCTAAAGGTGCAAAAGGAGGGGAAGCAAATGCACACGGACACATGCAAAAGGGATACATAAGAAGAACAGCATCTTTTTTTTTTTTAAATCGTTGTGAAGAGATTAAAATGGAAACATTTAATTTTACATTGTTAGAAAATGGGCCTCTTTGTAATAGCACTTGGCAGTATTGGAACTGAATAGCACTTCCAGTTCCAATACTTTTTTTAATCTGGGTATAACATTAAAAGGTTCACTTCTATTACCGAGATCATTTACATCAGTTTTCCACAAATTTGAATATAACTGGAAAGTTTCTTTTATATCAGTAACTTAATACATCAACTGACACATATTATATGCAACATATCTGGAGAATATTCACTGTTTACACATTTTCTATGTTGCACCCTTATTTCAAATTGTATTAAATTAATTTCTTTTCTCAAAATTATACACTCAAACACTCCTTTGTAACATAATTTTTTTTTTTTTGTGTGTTTTGCAAGTTTTCAAACATTCATCAGCCTTTTGCAGAGAGAGCAGAGATGAATTGATAATTCAAGGAAGAATATAAAGTCATAAATATTTCTAAAGGCTAAAACAGCTAAACAAAACATAACCTATGTACCAGAAAGAAAAACTAGCAAAAATAAAGTAATTTGCATCAATTTCTACTGGATATAAAATACAGCCAGATTTTTCATGTAATGTAAAGTCATACATCACCACATCAATTTCCCTCCCCTGGCATGGCAGCAGACAGGTGATGAAGTCTCGTCTCTCTCATAATCTTGTTATTGCTGCACTTCTCTGCTCTGGACCAAAGCCAAAACACATATTACACAAATAAAACAAGGGGAAGACAGACTGAGGAGGGTAGAGTGACTGCTGCAGCCTCTGCATCTCTTCTCTGTCCCAAAATCCCACTGGATGACAAATGGTTCTCTACATTCATGTCTTTTGCCTGGTTGGAGACAAATTAACTGAGATTACATACAGCTATATAATATGTGCATGTAAATTTAATTTTAATGGAACCCTATTCACAACCCAAGCCGAGGAAAAAAAGCAGGAGAAACTAAAACGTATATGTGTAAACCTGCATAAGAAAAACTTAACTAGATCTGCGTCAGACTGTCTAATCATTTTGAGGAGGAAACAAAACTCACTAGTTATTATCAAACATAAAAACTGTTGGATCCAGTTTACAGACAAAAATATGTCTATCCCTGCTTCTCTTTTTATGAAATCATTTGCATCATAGACGGTAACAATCTACACAGTTTTTTATTATTACAAGCATTAGAAATTTAGTTTCGACTGTGTGAACAGGAACATCTATGACTGCAGCATATTTCTGTGAGGATTGGGAGATATTGAAACAGCTGAATTGAAATTTTTTTCATTAGGCTGCATGCAATTTTTTTTGAGGGGAAAAACAAAAATATGTTGCGGATGAGGCCAGAGGAAGTACCACTGTGGTTACAAAACTTCTCGTTTACAAAAAGTAAAATACTTCAACTTAATATTGGACGATAGAATTTTGATCTAAAACTAGATGTGACCTCTGCATTCTTGCTTCAGGCTCTGCAATATAAAGAGTGCCCTTTAGTAGTACATAAAGGGCACATCACATGCTTGACATTTAGACCATTTGAACCAAGAAAGAATGTAGTTCTTGTGCTCCCCCACTGTGGACACCGAGTCTTGCAAATGATGCTTCGTTGGGGCATCTTACAACACTAAAAAAAAAAAGCATAAAAACAACCCATGATGTCCAAGACAGTTGTGTGCCACAATGTTTAGTTGTGTTGTAAAAAATGATTGCTGAATTTCTAAGTGTCAGAAACTTGAGGCGTGCTTGATGATTATTAAAGTGGCGCTGTCTGATGTGGATGAAGTAAATATGGTGTGACCTTCAGTGCTATGCACAATGAGTGCAGAAAATGCATCATTTATACTGAAAAAGGATGAAAAATGTCAGCCGTCAGTCGGAGCTCTGAGAAAAGAAGAAAAAGAAAGGAGTTGTAGGTGTCCGCTTAAATGGAGACGGACACTAATGCACAGGAACTCCAGAGAAAACTAAGGCTGCAGAGCAGAAGCATAAAGGATACTAAAGCACACTGGAAGAGCGGTGATGGGGTGTGGAGGCTCCTGCCCGTGGGTGTAAATTTAAGGTGGCGTTTAGATGTCATCTGCTACGGTTAGTGCAGCACGGGTGACAGCAGCGGTCTGCTGAGTGATCACAGCTCAATCAGCCGGAGCTGTGTGTCACTGCCAGGGTCCAGCCATTTGTCATAGGACTGCTAACAGATTTCTGGGCTTCGCTGCAACAATAAATTGCAACAAGGTTTTATAGTCATTCTGCCCATCTATTACCTTTTTGCATCTTATTGTGTTTGAGCTCCTGATCTTGTTTTGTCATTTAGAAATGTCAACCTTGTTTTGTTTCACCCCACAGTCTAATGTTCTGATGGTATTTACTGGATCAATGCAGGGATTTCAGTTTGCATGCGCAACATTGCAGGAGTTTTTATTTTTTTATTTTTTTTAATAAGAATTCAATTATTTAACTTTTGTTAATAGGATAGAGCAACACAAACTATTGATGAAGCTATAGATGTAGAAATGTTATAAGATAGGGGATTAGGAGGCAATTTCTTTTTGAAAAATGCACAGCATCCAAGTTTTACATGGAAAAGCGGAAGCAAAAATAAGCATCTAAAAATTAAATTGCAGTGTCGAAGGAAGCTGCAATGAAAAAGGAAAATGAACTTAAATACCTATCTTTCTATAATTTAAATTAGACACACTTTGTTATGCTTCAACTAACAAACCAAATTCTATTTTTCACAGTTTATTGGCTTTAATTTGTTTTTTCTTATAACAATCCCTATTTGTACCATTTTTACTGAAGGTCAATGCATCTAATCCTTCTTTCATAATACAAAGGTCAGTTTGAGGTCAGAAATAATTAATTTGCACAATGAGTCTCTTCACTGAGAAGAATATAATAATGGAGCAAAATGCATCTAAAAAAAAAAAAAAGCTTTAACTCTGAGTTCATTTCAGTTAAGCAAATTAAAAATCTTATTGTGCAAATCTGACAGCATCATCCCACAAGGAGTCCAAAGGTCTTGCTGAATCAGAGTGTCAGTGAGGGTGAAGTGAACGAGGCCTTTGCATTAACATGCAGCATGGCTAGCTTCCTCACAGAGCAGTGAGTCACGATTATATATCCCTGAAGAGGTATGGGTCATCCCTTGTACAGCTGCAAAACATCTCTCCAGAGATGTGACCTTAGCTGCTGACAAAGACTCTAACCTTTGCAACAGATCAGACTGTGTGGCTGTGCGGAGGCTACAACATGAAAAATGTTTGCCGAGTTAAAAAACCAGCTGTATACTGTTAATGCAATAATATCGTATTTATGTGTTTCATAAAGGTTTGAGCAGGGCTTAAAAAATGCATCTGAGGTGAAGAGAAGCCAGAGTGAAATCTGCTAATGAAACAAAAAGATGCAGCAAGCCTTTTGTCAAGTCACAGCAGCAGGAAGTTATTCTTATAATAAAATTTCCTGCTGTTCTCATCTCATGTGTTCCAGTCTCTTCCTTTGATTTGTACCCCAGCTGTTCAAGTAAAGGCTTTACTGCATTTATCATTCCTGAATGACTCTCTCTTACCATCTCACCAGTCACCTGTCCTCTAAGCAGCAATCCACATCACATATCAAATATTTTGTCACTTACAAAATGAATAAAAAACAAAAAAAGTAAATGAATAGAAATTATGTTCAAAAGCAATCACAAACACATCATTGTAATGTAAATGGCAGCACTGATTTTTTTTTTTTTTTTTTTTTTTTTACAAAAGATTAGAGAAATTTTCTTTTGATGAATGATACAAAAAGTTATTCTGACTCTTTCATCAGCTCTATTCAAATTTCCCTGCAGATAAAACGACAACAAATAGTTCTGGGGGAGAAACGGTTTGAAAAGAAAAAACAGCTCAACGGAAAAGTCTTCTCCTTTGCGAACAGCTGTAACCCCTCTAGAGGTGCTTGAGTAAGAAAATAGTAACGCTTGCTTGTTTCTCTTTGAGCCTGTACATGGAACATCTGACAAATTAAACTTCCAAATTGGAGCTGTCTTTTAAATTGAAGTCCTGCCTTCATGAGAGAATACAACTCACAAGTAAAACTGTCGAGCTTCGTGTCTAATTGAACCTTTCCAATCAAGTCTCATTTTCCCTTTCTCTGCAATGACTGAGCAAACATTAAGGTTAGTTTTAAAAATTGTCAGATAGTTGGTAAACATTGGAAACGGCTTTACATTTCAAAACAACAGAATATGAAGCATGAAGCACTTAAAGTAATGAAGACTGAATGAATCATGATATATTTCTCCTTTGATTACACATTGTTCATGTTTGCGCTAGTTTTGGATTATATAATTCCTACAGGCATCTTTCTCCATCTTCTCAATTCCATCTTGATCCTGAAAAATTGTTTCTTTACTTGAACCAAAAGCCCACTAATTTTCCATGTGACCTTCACTAGGCTTACATTAATAACTTAAGCTTTCTTTCCCTAAGTTGTAAGGCTTTTCCCCCTGCGTGCTGCTAGACTTAATGAGAACTGCAAGTAAAACAAAGCAGGTGATTAGCACAGAACATACAGGACGGGTAAACTGAATATATGGATAACAATGTTTCATACAGAAATGTTCTGTCATGGCACCGCAATTATTGGGCAAGACTGCTGACAGTTGTCTAACAAATAATCACCGACACCCTCCACAAGGAGGACAGGGCGCAAAAGCTAATTGCAAAAGAGGCTGGCGGTACACAAGGCTGCATTCAAGCCTATTCTGAAGGGAACTCAGAATAGGCTTGTTTGTTTGGACAAAATTTGTATGAGGTTGGATTTTCAATTGCATTACTGAGATAATATGCCAAAATGTACTATAATGATGTGACACCAAAAAGAAAATTACGCACCGTTTACTTTACACAGTCATATTATCTGTCTACTGTTGCAGAATTGGGTGATAAGTGTCAATATGAAAGCTTATTCATCACAAATCTTGGTGTGTGATTTACACAGATATTTTTCCATTGAGATTCTGCAGTGCAGACTCCAACATGAAGTTAGGCAGCTTTCATTGAGGCTTTTATGTTCTAGAAACATTTACATACACAAGCTTTATCATTTTTATAGCAATGTTTACACATGTAGCTACAAAGTCTAAATAAACTCAATTCTGTGGAGAAGTTTGCTGGTGTGTGATTTGGTAATCACAAATAAAACTACAGGTTTATTTCTGATTCCCAGGATGAAGCTACCAAAATGGCCATTTATTATACCAGTATTACACCATCAGTTTAATTAGTTCAATCCAAGTCTATGGAACAGTTAGGAAATGTCACAAATCATTTTGTCCCACTAAAATCTTTTAGAACATCCTAAAAATGCATCTAATTATATCTTTTGAGGAATATAAAGATATATATTGTGTTGTGAACTGAATACGGCATATTGTATAGTATCGTGAGATTAGTGTATTGCTACAGCCCTACTAGGAACTATGAGTGAAATTTCACTTTTGTCAATTAATTTGGTTAGAAATTATCTGACCAATCAGGGCCACTTAAACAGCTTTGGAATTTCTTCCCCAAGTTATTAAATAGAAAATCAGAAATGCAATATACTGAAGCGTGACGCAACAGAACACTGTTAATGCCACTATTTTGAGTAGGAGCCCATCAAAAGCAACTTTTATATTTTTAACACGCAATGTTTGAAAAAAAATTCTGATCATTTTCTCAAATTTGGAAAAAAAACATATTAACTGTAGCAAATTGGGAAACAAGGCATAGCTGATGCAGACATTTATTAATAATATAAATAGTGATTAATCTGTCCAGCAGTAAAATATTAATTACTAACGAGGAACTGATTTACAGAGGATAAATTAGGATGCTTTCCTTAGAAATGTCATCTTTATGAGGAACAAATGGGAATTCCATACGGAGACCAAGTGCATTGTACTAAATTTATGGCAAATAGGAAGGATTGTTCCATCTTTATTTTTTCTCTTTAGAAAAACTATTTGAGTTGCAAAAAATTTTCTTTTTTCTATCATTTGTTTCCGACCCTAACTTCTTGCGAAGCTGTGAATGTGAGATAGTCAGAAGTGTTGGAGTTGACCTTGAGTGCCTAACTCATGGCAACAGATCTGCTTCCTGCATTGATTTTTTTATTTTCACAGCAGAGTTATTTGGGTTTCTGCCCTCCAGTTGCATTTCAGCTGCCACCAAGGTCAGCTGTGAAAACGAGAAATGGGTTTTCATCTCCATCAGTTTCACACTGCAAGTAGATATGGATGTGTTGTGACTGTCTTCTATTTTGTCTACTCTATGGTGCTGTCACACCATTTCATATTTTACCACGCTGTGTGCTGGCATTTTGAAAAATAAATGCTATGCGAGTCTGAACATGAGCAAATGAAGGCGATTTTTTGTTGTTTTTTAAGTAAGTGTGCTATTTCTTATTTGTTTTGTGTATTAAACTCAATCGTACAGAATTCACAGTGTTCTGCTGGGCTGTGACTGGGGATGTTACTTTTTGATATGCTCACCAGCAGTGGCAGCTGGACAATAGGGGATCTGGAGCAAGTTGACTAGATAAGTCAGCATTTTTACACAAAAATGTTTCTCGATTTAACAAGACATAAAATTATGTTCCTTTGACTGATTACGACGTGTTAAAAATGCTTAAATTAGCTCATTCTCACATCGTTTTCTTAGAGACGACATCAAGAAATCCCAAGAAGTTCCCGGTTTACTGTTACAACTTTGGTAATTTAAGAGTTTTGTTTTGTCATTCAGATTCTGCTCCTGAATTTTTTTCCAAGCTCTGGCAGTTGAACATTTCTGTAGGTCAGTAACAGCTTTTGTTGGTTGCTGTGTTTTATTAGTTATACTGGTTGCCATTTTGCTGTGCTTTCTTGCACCACTTCCTTTTTTCTATCAGCTGCTATCATTTGTTTCTTGCGGGTAATCTGTAAGGAAAATCTACTCGCACATCAGCCCCACCAACAATTTTTTTTCACCAGCTGCCACTGCTCACCATTCTATTTTATAGATTTGTGTTTTTCTTAATTCAGGTTCATCTAACTGTTTGGGGATGAAATATATGTGACCTTAGCGCCTCCAAGTTGTATGCTTAATTAATCAGACATTATAAATGGCGTATGCTTTTCTTTCAGTAAATGATTTTCGGTATGCCATTTTTGAAAAAGGTGAATGTATTGCAGTTTCCCGCTTACGCCAGAAAGTGGCACTGTTGTGTGGTTTATGGCTTAATGCTGCTACTGTTATGGCCCATGCTATCTGTGTGGCTTAAAAAGGAAGCGCTAACTATTGTTTTCCCCAGCATTGATAAATGCATTGACTATAAACAAGTTACTGTGCTATTTGTTTAGATGGTGTGTTTAAAATGTTCATTTACCTTCTAATAAAGTTTTAGGGGTTTCTAAATTATTTTTATTTCATTTTGCTGGCCGTATATATTGTTTACTTTTAAAGGAGGGCGGCATTGTGTAAATTCTATTTTCTGAGCTTTGAAAACATTATGCATTATGTTATAATATTCCCTCATCAAAAACGTACCTGGAGTGATACTTTTTTTTCATGCAGGGTTGAGAAACCCTTAAATCTCCTGTGGTGTTTTGCATGGTGGAACCGAGGACAAACCTCCTCGGAGATGCATTTTCCAATATTCTGAGCTTCTGCCCGACTAACTCCCCCACTCAGCTCCTTCAGACTGGCAGCAACACTTGGTGAGTCTGCTGAGCTCATCATATGAACTACGTCTCGGTGGAACACTGGTTTAAAAAATAATAATAATAAAAATGAATGGCTTAATAAAGAGATGTCGTGATGACATGCTGAAGGAGCAGTGCCAAAAAGAATTGGAGTTGACTTCATTTTATAACAACAAAGCAAGTTGACTGGTTACAAATTGGCACTGTCTGAAAAAACGTAATGCGTTGTAGGTGCAGGATATATATGGTTCTTTATGTCGTATGCTGTACATTATTTATATGCAAAAGTAATGCAGTTTATGTTTATAGCTTAAAAGGTGTAGAAGCCAATACTGAAGCATAACAATGCACTCGGTCTCAGCCACCAATTTGACCTTGTATATTCCTGCCTCGTCCCTTATATCAGACCCTGAAAGAAATGGCAACAATAACACAATGCAAAGTATCCGGTTGTGTAACGACCCAATTCTTCACTGGATGGGTTACATAAATAAAAACATCTACATTATTTTTATTTATTTCAAAATAACCAAACCATTCACATTGTTTTGTTATATTTTAATAGATTCCAGTCTCATCTACTATCAGAAAAAACTTCTAGGTTCAATGGCAACAATTTTAATTTGGAGTATACGTATTTCGAGGTCAACTACATGTAAAATTATTCTTTGGTTGGTTTCAGCAGGTGGAGCTTCAGAGTCTGTATTTAGAATGATAAATGAGGAAATTGCATGGGAGCATGCAATTTGATTTAACAGCAAGGACTGAGCGAATGCTCTGCAAACAGATGAACGTGCAGGTCTGATAACCAATCAAATCCCAAGGATGATGAACGGACTGACTCTCCTCCACATTTCTAAGAGAACCCTCATCCTTCTTAATAATGCTAACAGGTCAGACATACTTCCCTGTGCAGATACTGACCCCCCTCCCACCTACTTTATAAAGAGTCAAGCACACAAGCCTTTACCAGCTAACATGACCCATTTCTGCTCTACTGTTTCAACTCCACTATTTTCGTTCACGTATGTCGTAAGTCTCTGTTTTTATCTATATAGTAGCTGCTCAACCAACAGGGCTAATAGAAGAAAGGACATGCTGCACCTTTATGCAAAGATTATCTGGTGAAAAATGTGCAAAAGGAGATGATTTTCCGAGGTGAAGTCAGTGCATTGCCATATGCTCTGGTAATGCACTGCCAGAGGATATTTAATCAGGCATTGTGTAATTTCCTTTACGCCGTAATATAGAAAGAAAGATGATTGCAGCTGATATTATAGGAGAAATGTAACTCCCATAAATGCAACACCAGAAACTTAAACACAATGTACATCGTCAGTTTCAGAAATACTGTAAAGCTCTTGATCTGTTTGCCAGGTCTGTTTTGTTCCTCACTCTCTCTGCTGAAATAATTGTGCTTGTGTTGGACTTTATGGCTTCTAAAATCACTTATTGATCTCTGTGGTCCACTGCAACAGAATCAGTCAAAACATAGTTGCTAAATGGCACAATCAATAGTCTTTAGACCTTGTCTGTTGTAAACTGGAGGTTCCCAATGTCTTGCAATTGACCCTATGCAATCTGCATTCATCATTCTTTTTTAACCCACTTACTCACTTCAACTTATAAGAGGCTGCAGCACACACACACTGAATGAGGCAATGTAATCCATTCTGATTATTGATGGAACTTGTAGCACATGTGTATATGTAAGGGATCTTAGGATGGGCTGAAGCACCACACTGCTGACTCGGCCAGAACGCCCAATTCTATTGCTTAATAATTGACAAGGTTTTTCAGTAGGTACCCCCAGAGCTTCTGTATAATGCCTCTTCAAGCTGTCCTTCCCATCTGGTAAAGGGACACGTATATACACATCTGGATGTATATTATTTTCCCGCCTAGTCCTCTATGGTCATTTATTGATTGAGTATATAACCCTGCCACATTTCACTTTTTGCCCATTAGACCCCCATTTTAACTGATATTTACATTATTAGACCTACACAAATAGAGCATTCTTGTGAAGTTGAAGGAAAATGACAGTTTTTTTTTCTACAAATAAAATTCTGAAGGGGGAAGAGAGCATTTCCCTTCTTTCAGTCAGCACCCCAGGCCTCAATATAAAAGAAAACACTGCCTCTCACTCTGAAAACACCATTCTCATAGTGTCACATTGTGTTGACTGAACCAAGCTTTAAGAGAGAGGTAGGTTAGTTGATGGTAAGATGAATGGAGCAAAATTCAAAGGAATAAAAAACACCTGATAAAGGCTGCAAAAAACTTGGAGCAGAGGTTCATCATCCACCAGGACATTGACTGTATGCATACAACCGGTGATAAAATCAAACTGTTTATACCATTAAGTTAAGTCAAAGTCCAAATGTAAATCCAATTGAGAATCTCTTGGAAAGCTTAAAAATTATTTTTCATAGATGCTCTCTATTCAGTCTGACTGTGGTTGAGCAATTTCACAAAGCAGAATTAGCAAAAACGTCAGATGTAGCCAGCTAATCGATACATATTCCCAAACTGCAGTCAATGGTTATCCCACACTGCATTTACACAAGGGGTGAATACAGATATTCAATAAGCCTTTTAGAATTTTATTGATTGCTAATAAATTTGATCAGTGTTTTGTTTTTATCAGTGGCTCGGCATGAAAATATTGGTGGCTTGTTGTGACTTGCACTGAGACAAAGTCTCTGAGTCCCAAGTGTTAGAATGTGGTGTTGGTATAAAATGAACATGTTGCCATCTAGTGGGTGTAGGGTGGCAAGCACAATTGCAGTTTCCAAAATACCAAGAGATGACTGTTGTCCAGGCCTGCCTTGTACTCTTAAGCTTGCTGGTGGTAAAAATGTCAGTAACAGGATAGGTTGCATCCTGATTTAGATTAACTATCAGTGGTTGTGCTTATATCCCACTTGAGCATTTAAATTAGTCTTTTGAGAACAGGTCAGATTTCCTATAGTTTATGGTTTCACAAGATTCAAGGGGTTTCCCCCCTCAGTCAGTTGATCTTGTATAAATGGAAGACAGTGGAATGATGGATGGATTTTATTTTTTTTTATTTTTAAAAACTTAAGGGTTCCATGAAGATGTACATTATTTTTGTAAAATGTCATAGAGCTTTGTAAACATACAAGCCCTATTCCAATGAAGTTGGGATAAAAACAATATAATTTGCAAATCCTTTTCAAGCTGTACGCAATTTAATTCAGGAAAAAATAGGGGTATGCCAATTAATCGGCAAGCCAAATTCTAGAGTTCCTTAATTTTGGGAGATTGGTGATCGGCCAATACTTACATGTTAAGCTGCTGTTATCCCCCAATCTTAACTACATTGGCAAAGATCTAAACACCAACCACTGTCCTCTTCTGCTCTCTCGTGAGAGGTCTGACTGATTGACCGCTCACCAGGTCATGTCAGCACGTTAGCAGCTATTAATAGTTAGCTCACTGTTGCCACTCAGTGGCTTTCTTGCTATATTTAGTGACATTTCAGACAAAAAAGCATTTATATCAGCCAAAATCTGAATTGGTAGGTCAGATGTAACCCAAATAGCTTTATCCGGTGGGAATATGCAAGAATTTAGAATAAACATAGAGCGGTATAACTAGCAGATATAACCTTTTAATAATTTTCTAGTACATTTTTTTTTTAAGAGCTGTGATCAGCCAGAAAACTGTAATTGGTGCATTCCTACTAAAAAGACACAATATTTACAGACCATTATATATTATTATTATTTTATTATTTTTATTTTTTTTGCAAATATTTATTCATTTGGATTTTGATGCACATTTCAAAAAAGTTTGACCGGGGAATATTTACCACTGTGTTACATCACCTGTCCTTTTAATAATGCTCAATAAGCATTTGGGAACTGACAACACCAACTATTGAAACTTTGTAGGTGGAATACAGAGGAGGAAATTTATTTTTCCCCATTATTTTAAAGGGGGGAAATAAATGGGTGCCTGGTTGTAAAGAACTTCAAAAAATAGAAATAACCAGCACTCAAAAAATGCACAAAGGACAAAAACTGGACACATTTTAGCTACTTGGCATGTATCTGAAATGTGTCCTTTATATATATTTGTAGTGCTGGTTATTCCTATTTTTTGTCGATGGAATTCATTCATATTAATGTTTGACGTACAAATTAAGTTGCTCAACAGTCCTGGCCCTCTGTCTTGTCCTTCAGAATATACCACATATTTTCAATGGGAGACAGGTCTGGAGTGTAGGTGGGCCAGTCTAGAACCTGTACTCTTTTGCTACTCTTTTGCTACAAAGCCATGTTGATGTAGTACATCGAGAATGTGGCTTGGTTTGGCACATTCTGGAATAAGTAGGAGCTTCACTGAAAAAGATGCCGCTGGGATGGCTGCAAGACCAGTATGTACCTTTCAACGCTGAAGGTCCCTTCAAAGATGTGCAAGTTACCCATGCCATGGACACTAACACACATTTGTGTCAGTGATCTGAATTTTAGGTTTATTGACACAGCAACAAATCTGGGGTGGAATTTGACAAGGAACATTGATATAGTAGTCAAATAAGCTTATAGTACCTTCATTAGCTAAAGCTAAGCTTATTTATTGATCTTGAGAAGGCTATACTTGCCATTATTAGGATTTACTGTCTTGGGGGCTCTTGGTTGTCCCTCCACAGACTAGAGTTGGTCACTTCTTCTAGATCTACACCGACCATGGATTCTTACTTACCTGGGCTGTTTTAAAATGTTTTAAATCATTTTAATTCATAAAAGCTTTTGATACTTTGCAGCTTTGTGATGGTTTATATCAGATTTTTAAGTTTTACATTGTAACAAATGTATTTATCTAATCTTCTGAACAGACATTCAAATGTTACTGTAGATAAACAGAAACATTTCAGGACAGTATTGGTTGCTTAGACTATTCTTCTCACTGAGACAAGACGCAACATCTTCACAAATATCTTGCATGCTTACAAACTACCAGCAGAGGGTGGTGCAGAGCTTTAGTTTGCATTGCACGCTTTTAGATGCCACTACTTTATTTACAGGCTTCTGTCTGAAATACTTAGCTACTAATATATAATTAATGCTTTTAGATTTAAGGGACAAATAAAATAGTTCTAATCTTTATTTTTTTCGCAAATTTTTTACAAACTTTTTTGATTCCTTTTGCCCTTGTTTAAGTTTACAAAGTAGATGTTGAATTTTCTGCTACTTTTCACCTGCTGACCACACTTAGTCGGTTAATAACACAAAAAATACACAAATCAAAAATCTCTTCGCGACACAGAAATATTCCTGCTAGTGTTAAAGTAAACAGTGGCTCCATTGATCCCAACAGGCCTTCGAACTCATAATTCTTGTTTGTCTCTGATTTTTACAGTTTTTCATTTTGAGTCTGCTAAGAGACTGTAAAAACAAAAATCGAAAGTCCTTGTTACTTTACATAGTTTTTACATGCGTGAAATACATGCTGACTACTTAAACAGCAATAGGAAATTACATCATCAGTGGATAAAGCTGCCCATCAGCAGCTTTATCCACTGATGGACTCTGATGTTCACATAGAGATGGGGCATCAGACACGGTGTGGGAATGAGTGTGTGTGTGTGAGGGTGTATATTTGTAGAGTTGAGGAGGGCAGCACGGTCACAGGTGACTGTCATGTTTAATAATGATTATCACAACGCACCTGCGCCCCCACGCTAATTAACTGGACGCAAATGCAAATGAGTCCGGGGATTTGGAAAAAAAAAAAAAAAAAAAGAAAGAAAACAGCTCATGGAGTGGCAGTGAGCGGTTGTTCAGCTGCTGGATTTGATTAGGGTAATGAACGTTCAGCGTTCATTACCAGTGGTGGCAAAAGGAGGTGAGATAAAGGAAAAGGAGGATATTAAGGTGAGAGGGGATGGGATGCATGGAGCAGTGGAGCGAGGGGGAAGGAGGTGGAGGAAAAACAGCACTGATGTAGCATAATGGGAACAGGTGGATGAGTGGCTTGATGACTGTATGGGGTAGAGGGTGTGGGATGGGTACATTTTGAGTCAAGGGTGACAAAGTCTTCCCAAGAGCATTGAAAGGAGTTCAACATTTCACAATATAAGCAAAACAAATACAAGTACATTAGAATATCAACAAAAAGTTTGTTTCAGTAATTGAGTTTTAGAAGTCAAATCTATGCATTACATAGATGTATTTTGTGCATAGTGAAATGTTTCAGGCTCATTTCAAGTGTTGATTTTGATTAGAACACAATGTGTGGACTGAACTGTCCAATTTCTCTGTACTAAAACACTTGTGAACCAGTGGTAATATCAGAAGTGATTGACCTGGGATAAGGAGGATAAATATTGTACGACTCAGTGGCCCGTAGTCATCCTCTCACATGAAAGAACATTTTTCATTTAATTTGGAAATCAAGGCCAAATTAAATCGAGAAGAGAATAATTAAATGAAGAGAATAAAAACTCATATAGTTTGGGAGCCTTATCTGCAGGTGTTGGTCAACTGTGTTTCAAGTCAGAGCAGCTATATAAAAGAAAAGGTGGACCACTTCATTCTTCCCTCTGTAACAAGCTTTATGGCAATGCTGATTTTATTTATCTTAGCAGGGCTTGGCATCTGCCCACATGGCCAGAGATGCCAGTACCTGCTTCAAAAACCGCAACAAACTTGCCTGACCTGATCCTCAAGGAGAATCTATCGAGTATTTTCAAGAGGAAGATAAGAAGCTGCGAAGATGCTGCCCTCAGAGGAACTTGAGTTTTCTTAACGTCCCTGCAGAGTCACAGACTGGCCTCTTTGTCATGCTGCACTGATGCAGTAGTTTATGCAAAAGGAGCCCAGCCCGAGTATTGATTGCGTCTACTGTACACGATTTGGACATGGCTTTTAATAAGCTGACATTGATGTAAAACAGAATTTCATTTTCTCATTAGCTGTAAACCATAGCCATCAAAATTAACTGACAAACAGTTGAAACGTATCAGTATGTGAGATGAATCTGACTTTTTAAAAATTGAATGACTAAAATAAATAACTTCTTACTGCAAGCTGTATTTCATATTCTGACACTCTTTTCCTGTTTGTTGCGTTGTAACATAAGCTGTGCTACAGACTCACTATACCAAGGAGCATAAAGAAAGCGTCAGAGAAGGAAGACAGAGCACCTTTGAACCTCATTCATTTATTGCATTGCATTCCAAACACGCATCCTGTATCTCCATACTGTGATTTGGGCAGTGCATGCATATACACCTTGCTCTAACAAAGCAAATTGCAGTTCATCCAACTCTATGGCCCCAATCTCAGTCCGGGGAGGCAGGCTCGTCACTCACACAGATAAGGGTGAATTAGGGTCTCGCTCTGGGTTTTACATTTCAATTTAGCCTCCGGCTTCTGAGCCATTAGGGGCCTAATCTAAAGCTTGGTCTGCAGTATTCTCCTTTCCCACCATTCCCAATATTGTTTTATTAACTTTCCAATATGCCTGAATGAAACTCCTACAGATTCATTAGTTTGCATTAAGTTCATATTATGGTAATTTGTGATAGGAAGACCTCTTGTTTAAGAATGTGCCAGTAGTCAATCTGTTTATAATGCAGTGTTGCTGTATCACCAGCTGGTTCATTTGGGTGAGGAGAACAGACAGTGCGAGCGTAATTGCGACTTGATAATGTGCCTGGGCATGCAGAATGACCAATACGACTGTTGCCAACAAAGTCTAGTGGAGGAGGGGGGAATTGTGCAGGTGCAATGTCAAAAGGGGACTTTAGCTCTCTTAAGACATCTTTCTGAAGATTAGTCGCGGCTGCATCTTGTACATAACAGAAGAGCTTTAAATCTTCAAGTTTGAATTTGACTGTTATTCACAGTTATTTCAGGTAGTTTTGCTTGAAAGTATGAGCACTATCCCAATGTTTTTACTATCCTTCATGCTTTCAAAGTGAACCTACATTCAATGGAAAAGAAATGCAATTAGATTCTGCAGACATGAGGGTGAAAACCAGTTCACGACTCTAATGAAGGAGGTTTGAGGTCACCAACATAGATAATTATGACTTAAACAGAAGAGGAACAGTTCCCTTTGGCATGCCAATACAGTTGCATGCCAAAGTTTCCTTTGGCATGCAACTGTATTCAGACTCCCTTACTCTGACACAACAAAATCAAATTTGATGCAAACAATTCTTTCAGATGTCTCCCGGTTGGAGTTCTTCTGTGTGTAATTTCATCTCAGCATAAATCCAGTTCTGTTATTTTTCTGGTTCCTTCGAGTTTTTTTTGTTGTTGTATTAATCAGTCCCTCTACATTCCCCTGACAGCTATACCACTCCTCTGATTAGTTTATTGGGTCCTTTGCCATTTTCCACCCCTCAGTATTATAGTTCCTAGTTTTTCATTGTTCACTTTTAGATTCTTCCACTGCATGTTGCTCTGCCTGACATCCATGACCTGATCTTCCTGTAATTCCCATGTAAGTTTTCCCCGTTAGTCATTATTTAACAAATTCTCTTTGGTCCTTTGTTGCTAAGCAAATTTTAGAGAGTATTAGTGAATAAACGGCATCATGAAGACTAAGGAACATAGGCCAGTGATGCAGCTGTGTAAAAGTGACTGGGTGGTGAGGAGAGCATTACCAGAGCAGCACACAAGAGACCCATTATATCTTTGGAGGAGCTGCAAACATTCACAGCTCAATCGGGAGAATATGCTGAAAAGACGAGTGCAATGATCCATCTAAGGGTAGCGAGAGCTTTCAGATCTCACGCAGACAGCACACAGTTTTGAACGTTTTGTAATGTTACTTATTTAAAAGATGCATTTTTGCCTGAGATGTTACAACAACGGAGTGCCAAAGAAACCTTGTTAGATGCTGCAGAAGACTTCAGACCGCCATGGAGGCTCACTTACCAGCAGGACAACGACTCTAAGCATGCAACCAGATCTTCAATGGAATGGCCTTGTCCTAAATCTTCAGAAGGACTTTACAACTCCCGGTTAGAGTGATGTGCAGTCAGGGACGCCGTTATCGCAACAAGAGAAATATTTATGTATTCTCATCAAATTGGTATAATGAGAGAAAACCAATTTGTCCATTTGACTGTTTCTATAAATTTGTTTACAAATTCAATATTTTTATAGACAAAATCACTGAATTTACACATTTCCAGTTTCAATGCATAGGAAAAGAACAAGAAGAGGCAGTGATGAATTATGCCTTACATAATGTTGCATACCCATTACTATCTCTTTATCGCTAATGAACATATTTGATTACACATTTCCTTCATAGTCTGACTAATTAATTTAGTCTAACAGTTCTAGTCTGTCTTTTTGGTCATAAATGTGCAGGGTGAGACTGAAAGTACCATACTGCACTGATAGGGGGCAGTGATGAGGTGCACATTGCTCTGTGCTCTTCTTCTACCTGTTAAGACGATTGAAAACATACAGATGAATAGAACTGAGTCAGAATGGATGAGATGTTTGTGGAGTGGGATAAGAGAATGAATGGAATAACATCTCTTAACACAAAGTGTTTGATATTAAAGCAGATTCGCTACAGCGGCAAAAGACAAAACTGGGACCCATTTCTGATAGCTAATAACAGGAAATGGAGTGTACAATTCTGACAGGTACACCAAAACTTTACAAAATTGAGAAACTGTTGTCTGGGCCGATGAGTCAACATTTCTGAAGCAAAATTTTGACAGTAGGGTCAGAATTTGGTGTAATCAGCATGAAGGCACAGATTAATCCTGTTGGTTGAACAAGGGAGTGGTGGTGTGATGGTGTGGGGCATATTGTGTCTTTGCATGCACTGGGGAGCTTAGTACAAAGTGAGCATAATGCTGATCAAAAGCCCACACTACTGCTCTTTTTCGGCTGTGATGGATAAACAGTAAGGTAACACTGCTCTCCTGGAAAACTTCAGAGTTGCTTTGCTTCCCCAACCTCCCACCATGGCCTCCCTGCCTTCTCCAATTCCTGTCCTCCTGCTTGCCTTCTTCTCTTCTGTCCTGTCTAAAGCAGTTACTATTTATCTGAACTGCACACTTAAGCACATACAGGTCAACCCTCCCAGCCTTCTCCCTTCATCATAAGCACCATTTTCCCACACAGTTTGGGTCAGTTTACCCCGCTCTGGGATTTCTAGTGAAACCAGTGATCCTAAGCTCGACTAAAACTGAAGGAGGTGAAGGATGACGGAAAGAAAAAAAAAAATATTGTAAAAGAGTTCTCAAATACACATGTAACATTAATCTGTCAAAAAAAGAGGCAACAATCTGTGCTTACCGAGTGTTCATCGGAGTAAAATCAAGGGAAAGAGAGAAGGAGACAGAGGAGAGGGGAAACATGTGGTAGTAATCTGGTTGTTTTACTGTCTGGCTCTGGTGGTGAAAGTGTTGGGCAGGGGCTCTGAGCGGTCTGGATCGTGTCAGAAGCCGCCGGAGTCAGGTTACCCCAACAGACCAGAGTGGGAGAGAGTACAGTGGAGGGAAAGGCTCAGGAAAGAAGGGAAAGAGATGAGGAGTAAACAAGTGACTAAGGAATAGGAGTGGAAAACTAGAGTAAGGTGGTGCCTTTCCTAGAGCCAACCTTATGACTGACTCTGTATTCCCTCAGGACATTTATATTAATCCGTGTGTGTGTGTGCGCGTTAGGACCTGGGCCAAAGGGCTCCAAAAGACAACCACTTGAACTAGGCCCAGCTGAGAAAACAAATGGCCTTGACTCTGTCTTTCTCTTCTCTTCTCCTCATTTCCCTCCCCTCCGATTTTCATCTTTATTTTCCTGACGATGGGCATTTAATCAACTAGGGGAGCTAATCAAAACCAGAGAAAGACTCCTGAACCCTCAGCTATCTTCTCCCTAATCCTAAAGCTCTGCTTCTCATTTGCCATTGACCTCCAGGAGCAGATTTTGTCCGCTGTGCCCCCCTCGCCACCAGGGTAAAAAGGGGAGTGCAATTGCTCGAGAGCTTGGCCATTCGTAAAAGATTAAACCTCATGTGTCTGTGTGCGTGAGCATACCGCTTCATATTTTAGGGCGCTGCTAAATGAAATGTCAACAAACCTCTTCAACTCTAGTGTATAAAACATGCAGAAGATGAGATGAATAGGGTCCAGGAATTAGGGAGGACAAAGGGGGAGAGGAAGAGAGGGGAGAAGCAGGGAGGATGTTGGAGGCACTCTGGGTCAGCAGGGTTGAGGTGATAAGTCGCCTGTTGGGGAATTAATAGGAAGCAGATGGCGCTACCTTTTCTTAATGCAGGGGTATGGATCCAAATAGAGAGATACATCAGTCTGAATGAGAATGGAGTCTTCTGATGGCTGTTGAGCCAACTCCTCCACATTTAACACAGGAGACAGGATTTAACACATTCCTGTCTCTGTGAAATGAGACAGGAAAACAAGAAGTTTGATCTCAGACAAGATGTTACTTATTCTACATGTGATGAGCTCAAGAGTTACACAAATGTGCCATTTTAATTAGAAACAATTATTCAACAATGTTCAAGTATCCAAAAATGAAGATCCATCCATTTATGAAACATTCATAAATGGATGGCTTTCTGATGCCTGATATTTCAGTTAGAAGTTAGTAAATCCCACTGTGTATAATAATTAACAAAAATTTTCACATCACCTGTAAGTATACTTTTCACATTCTAACCACAAACCTGAATGTAGATTCATTCAGGTTACTCTACCCCAGCTTTCAAAGCCAAGAAAGTCAGGGACAAGCACCACTTCTGTGTGCCTGCAGAAGTATAAAGTCCAAAACTTTGTAAATGGTAATGGCAAAACACCTGTACTTGTGTAGTGCTTTATTTAGTCCAGAGTACTCCAAAGTCATTCACATGTATCCAAAGCTACCCTAGTACAGACTGCCATACACTTAATGCCATCAACAGGAAAGGCAGGTGAAAGGCAGGACAAAACAACTGAGACAGCTTAATTGGCCGAACCAGCAACCCCTGTGCTACAATACAAACTCCTACCTGCTCAACCACCATTGCAAAGGAAAGTCTAAAAGTAACATCAGGTACATGCTCTTCTCTGACAAAATATGACAGATTAATGCATAGATCTGTCAGCCATTGTCATACTTCATTGTACAGCAGGAACAGCTCATATACAAACATCATGGCGCAACTTCATTGACATTTTGAAAAGTCTTAAAGATTCAGGCAAAGGAGGATTATTTTTTTATTGTTTCATATTTCGGGCTCTGACTAAACAGATAATTGTTTATCTGTTTGCAAAAGTACACTCTAGTTTATTATGCGAGTCTTTTTTGGAGATAAAAGCTTAATTTTATGACCTGTACCACTAACATCCTCCTCAACTTGACCTCATCTCAATAATTTCCATGGATACAGCAAAGGAACCAGCAAGAGCTGAGTGGGCCTATCACTCTTATCACTTTAGTGATAATGGCCGTCACATAAAAGATGACCTCGTGAACCCCACAAATGCCAAAGTGGCCCAATTAGCCACTATGCATTTCATACAATTTGCAAAGGGCAAATGTTCCCAAGCTGTAATTATGTACTCACATTGCCCACCTTGGATGACCTGCCAACCAGTCTTGACGCCAGTCCGTTGTAGAGGTCGCCATGACAGCGCTGGCAAAGACATAGAGAAATATGAACTGCACGGTCTACCATTGTCTATAATTGGTCAAGTTGTGCTTGTTATCTAGTAGCAAATACATAATGGGTAGTGCTGATTGCACAGTGAGATGGATAAGGAAATGTCACTGTGGGGGATGGATGTGGTGTTGAGCAGGATGTTGTTAGTTTGGTGATGGTGTTGTTTTCTTTAGTATCGATTAGTAATAAAGCATGAAGTGTCTCTTTATGTCTACCATTATACCAGTATCACCTTGAGTACATGCTCACATGGAAACGTTAACCACTGCCATTCAAAAACTGAATGATATTGTGAAAACCGAGCATGTTACACTGCTTTTCTGAAAACTTTTAGTTCTGTTACATTCTGTGCCCCATCTAGTTTTAAGTTCTAGATAGAGCCATCGTTGGGGTAACTCTGGCAGAAGACCTAGACCTCAGTGGTTTCTAATTTTATTGTTAGTATTGATACTCATTTGTCAAATCTTAGCTCAGATTTTGAATGATATTGTTAAAACTTAGTTTTCCACCAGGACACTTGTGTCATACACATAATATAACTTGTTTTGGAATGGCTAAAGAAAGGAACTGCACTCAAAGTAGGTAGGTTGTCTTTGCCTGGAGCTTAGGCAGATTAAATGACCTGTACTTGTATGGCTTTATCAAGTTTGTAGCACTTTATGAATTCCAGAGGACCCCAAAGTGCTTCACACTCCATTCAAACATTCACACATTCACACTCAGATGGCGGTAAGCTACTTGGTAGTAGCCACAGTTTGCCCTGGCGAGACGAGGTTGTCAGGCTGCAGCCTGCACCAGTGCCACCAGGCCCTCCACAGGCAACACCAGCAGGCAAGGCTTGTTGCCCAAGGCACAACAACGAAGGCAAACATAGCGGGAATCAAAATGACAACCCACCGATTGCAGGGCGAGCTCCTGTCATCGTGGTCCCAGATTAAAGGAAGCCTGGAAGTCTTGCCAAATTCATGCTACAAAAATGTGCAGTTGCGCTACAACATTCCAAGTAACCAAATATTGATGGTGCATCTGTTTAAGGTTCTATGCATACATTTTACTCAGTCTGGATGACATGAAATTCATCAAGAAATTTAAAACTGTCAAGCAAACTGTTGCTTCAATATTCATTGAGAATAGTTCAAAAAGCAAATAAGAAAAGTAAGAACATAGACAATCATGAATATTTTTTAGAATTTTTATTTTTTATTTTTTTTTTACCAGAACTATAAATGCCCAGAAAATAATGACCATTTGTGTGTCTAATTACAAACTAGTTAGAGACTTGTTTTAGTTTATCCTTTTTCCATTCTGTGCAACAATCAAGTTCGTTTAATTAGTTCCCGACCAAAGCCCCTCCATCGTTTATAGATAACAGACTCAATGCAGCTCTTCCTCTGAGTCTGGCTGAGCTAAATCAGCCCTCTCTGCCATAATGGGCCATGATCACGGATGGCCATTTTGACATCGTGTGTGTCAGCATAATTTCTTTTCAGGAATTATCTTATGGTGAAATTAAGCACATTGACGTAAATATACCCCAATTTAAAGTGCAAAATCTGATTAAATTTTCTCAGTTAATCTTAGTTTTCTCAACTAAATGTAAACAGCAACCAGAAAAAATGCTTAGACTTGCAACTGATAAGTCTCAACTGGTAAGTATCATTGATACATATTTAGTGACATTGAAAGAATATCTATTGAGATCTTGCTCCAGGAAAAGACATTTAAATCTTTTGCAAACTTTTCAAAATGTTTCTTTCATCATTGATGATTTTTATAGTCTCCTTTGTAGAGACTTTGTTATGACAGCGCCAGACTGAAAACAGTTCTTGCTCAGTAGGATGACTTGTCTTAGTATGTTTCATTTCTTCTCCTGCTGCTGTGGTGCAGTGGTGTTCTGGGGATGCTGCTGTGAGGCCGGCCCTCCCTAATGTCTCCATTGCCTGCACCTGACCCTGCAAGCCAGCAGTGGCCAAATTTAGTTTGGAAACGTGCCACCATGGGAGACCAGACAGGCCCATTAATCAGCAGGAGTCTCCCCTGCTCATCCTGCAGGTCAAAGAGAGAGCAGCACACACAAACACATATGAATTTGACATAAGCACTGCTTCTCACCCCATACACTACCTATCCTAAATCCTCCATCATCTCATTTGCACACACAGACACAGACACCTGGCCATGGCCCTGTTTCACTCCCCTTCTGATCCAGGTTCAGGCCCCAAAACTCTTCTGCACATCTAAGGCAGGTTTTCTGCGAAGATATCCACACACACTTTGAATTTTTATTCCTAGAGGAGTTTAGGGAAAGACGACAATCAAAACATAAACCTGGTCACAAAAACCACCAAAAATACCTTCAAAAATAGATGAAATACTAACAGTCCCACAAAACACTCTCCAGAACAACATGGACTGTTGTAGTTAAAACCTTGAAGAACCATAGTTTTGGAATTTCAAAGTGAGCATGACCACACAGATAACAGAGTAGAATGCATGTTCGTGCAAGAGCATGTTGACGATGAAATCTGTTATGCAAATTATATTTTTCTGTATCATTTGTATTTTTGAAAGAGAATTTCTTATTTTCTGTATGACTTAACAGTGCAATGACTTGTAATTAGTGCTGTGAAAAGTATTTATCCCCTTACCTTCCTTCCTCTGATTGTGCTTTTTGTCACTCCTAAATGTATCAGATCCAGCCACTTTATATAGCTGCTTATTTACTTATTTTTTTTAAGGTACAGGGAATCTTATCTGACTGTGATTTGAAAAAGAGCTGTATTTCAGATCATAACTGCACATTTTCAAAGACAACCTGAGTGGGATATATATAATATGAAATGCAGATTTAATTTAATACAAGAAGAGTTATTCAAAGTCATTTGCTTATTTGTTAAATCATAAATTAATTGTAATTGAGAAAATAAAAAAAGGAATTTAGTTTTACCAGCCTCACTCAGGCATGATTAAAGCCTGATGGTCTAAATAGAAGCGTTCTGACAACATGAAGTAGGACAAATGGTCTTAAAACCATCATTCCCCAGTCTGTAGCCATTCAGTAACGGAAGAAAAAAAATATTGTGACATCTTGTGAAAAGATTAAAAAGGACACTTTCAAGTTCTTGGGACTTGGGTCTAGGTGAAAATAGAAAAAAAATTCTGCCAAAACTTAACTGAAGAAACCAACTTACTTTGCAAAAAGAACATAGCTAAACTAAATGGTTAATCAAATTATTTAAAATGATATGGTCAACTAACCATAACAGAGTGCTATCAAAGAGAAACAAAAGGAACATCATCCTGGAACTGTGGTTGGATTGTAGAAAAATAATTGTCTGACAACTTGCACTCAGACACATAGTGTCACTGCAGGATTTGATCTTTACATTTGTGAGATTTATTGTGGAATTGGACCAGATTAATGAAAATCCTCAGGCTCCAGATGTTTTGGTGGTAATTAGACGCCTTTGTTTATCAGGAAAAGAAGTCACATCGAGAGCAATGCATTTATTATACTTTTTCATGTTCTTAATAATTTAAGTGTAGCTGCTTTGTTTTGTTCCTAATTTATCATGTTAATGTTCTGAATAAATCTGCATACCTAATTTCAGTTCTGCCTTTTGGCTCATCGAGCAAGAAACTCTGGTAAAAGAAAATGCCAAACTTAAGCAAAATGTCAAACTTTGTTTGCTTAAAGCTTCAAACTGGAGGACACAGTTGTGCATGAACACATTCAACCTTTTTGGAAGAACTTAGAACTATCAAAG
This sequence comes from Poeciliopsis gracilis, assembly GCA_911649635.1. Lineage (NCBI taxonomy): Eukaryota > Metazoa > Chordata > Actinopteri > Cyprinodontiformes > Poeciliidae > Poeciliopsis > Poeciliopsis gracilis. Next base: position 7,367,158 of record CAJVRI010000128.1, read on the forward strand.
TTGTTTTTCATGTGACAGACTTGAACTGAGCTCTCCTTGCTGCCATTTAATTGTCTTATATTTAGGTGTGAGCATTCAGTTTATTTAGAACTTCAACATCTAAAAAAGCTTTCTATCATTTTCCATCACAGGTCAAAGTTTAGTGTATGTGTACCAGTTTATGTGCACACCTATGCGTGTTTCTGTGGGGACTGAGTGCTCCTCCCTCATATAAACAGGAAGCTCATGTTATGTCATGGATGGATGCACAGATGTGAGGCAATCAATATATCAATAAGTGCATGACAACATAATCTACTTCATTCAATTAAAAAATAAGTTAACTTTAACTAGTTCATCTTTGGGCTGTGAATTTAGATTGTCTGAGTACCAAGATGAACATTCAGTTGTAAACTGTGACCTGAAGGCTCAACTAGCTCCTGTTAGGGTTGGACTTGAACAACCGAAATGCAGAACAAATAAAGAGGTCAGAGAAAGTTGCAGAATTGGAACATGCAACATGGATTCAAATAGCTTTCTCCTTCGACGCTTTGTGAACTTGTGAAGGTATTAAATATTAACCTTTCTCTACAGCCATTCTTGAGAAGTCAATTTACGGAATACTTTCGTATAATTAAACACACCAAAAGAAGCATTTTGTTTGTTTACAGTGTAAGAGATTGGATGTATATTAACTCTGTGGCCTAATTGAAAAGAATCCCTTTAAAATTGTTCACTTGACTGATCTTGTGACTCCACTGACCTTGCTTTGTTCTCAGATAACACTCAAATCCTCTGAGATTCCAGGACCTGTGAGCCGGGCTGGACAGCACTGGCTGCATTTTGTCGTGCCCCAATTGTCTTGTCAAAAATCAATTGGAGATCACAACGTGGCTCTTGATGCAGGAGGTCAGTCCTTCCTACGGTGTAAATATTTCATCCGGGACTCACGTCAAGGGGCTTTTAAAGATGTGTGCTGGACCATGCTCCCCTCTTGCTGCCCTCTGAAAATGACAGGGCTTGCGTTTTAGCCCACTTCAGGACCAGGTTAAATCAATTAAAATCTATTATTCATATGCCAGCTCAGTGACCTCGCTGAAAGCCCTTCTAATTTCAGAACAGAAAAGGGAAAAGGAACTGCCACTGAACTTTGGCTTCTCAAGTTTTCAAAAGAATAAGTGACCTTGTTTCAAAACCCAGGCCTTGGATGTAAAATAGCTACTTGAAACACGATGTGCCAGGACCCGAGTCTCAAGCTGAGAAGAGCCTATTTATAAGACGCTATTAGCCTTAATATGGAACACCAAATGAATGCTGAATTGGACTGCAAGGCCCATCATGATCTCGACCTCATGCACAAGTGTGGCAATAACCCCCATATTTATTTCAAACAAAATTGGCTCCACATTTTGGATTGGGGATAAACGCTGCTTCATCTGGACTGCAAAATATCATCTTTACCATCTAGCCTAAAAATCCCCCACACAAGGTCACTTCTAACAGCTGTATTTGTGCTCAGAAGGCATAGCCATCTTAACCTTTAGTTTGGAAAAGTGCAGCTCTTTTCTGTTCTTTGTCAGGAAGATGTTTGGTTATATATCCACCATACATATTTGCTGGCTGTTTGGGTAAATAATATGGAGGGAGGTGTAGGTACAAGAGACAGACCTGTCCACATATAATCATGCCAACACTATCAGAATATCTCCTATTTTGAATCTAAATCGTGTCTTCCGTTTTCCTCTCCTTTGCTTTTTCTGATGAAAGGAATTTCACGCCCTGTGTGGTGAATGAAAATGATGGAGAATCTGATAAAAAAAGACATAAGGTAAGAGATGAAAAGTGCTTCTGAAGTGGTTTGCCACATTATTTGACCACCATACCCCCCACTAACCTTCCAATTTAGACAAACAATATTGTAACTCCAAGACGTGCAGCGCTTAGATATTCATGGGAAGAGGAGTACACTGCAGAAAAGCTATACAAATTAGATGGCTGATCAGAAGGAGTTAATATTTGTTAAGCGATTATAAATTAGGGTTGTTTTTCAGGAAAAAATCCTGAAACAATTCATGTTGATAAATCTCTTATTACAAGAGACCACACATTGTGATTTTGATGGAGGTGTGCGATGATAAGTCAAATGTAAATGTTGATGAATAATATATGGAAGGGCTTAAAGACGTTTACCAAAGAGACAGAAAAATGCAGATTGAAGGCAGTGTAAAACTAAGCTCCTAATCCAGACTTTAATTGAATTGTCCTTTCAAAACAGTAAATGAGTACCTGTGGCTGATTTTGCTTTCTGAATAAGTCAATGGATGAAGTAGATTAGTGAAGTGCCAGGATATGACCTGGACACTTTAAGAATTTATAACAGAGTAACACATAGCCCTGCATAGTTAAAAGCAATTTAGGATTCTTAATTAATTTAGCAGGCATATTTTTCACTGCGAGAGGATGCCAAAGCAAGAGAGCATCCACATATGTACATGCAGAACATGCAAACGCCATCCAAGAGTCTGGCTGGGATTTGAGCCCAGAGTCTTCATGCTTTAAGGCAACAATAACTAATAACTGTGCCACCATATTGTCTTTTTCCAAAAAACTCAGTTTAACACCAAATTACAACAAATATCATCTTAATAGACTGTACAAGATAAGTAGGTCAAAATCTTGTTCAGTTATAAAGATCCAAAATCCCTTCAGATCAACTTGTCTAATTCAATTGCAATAAGATCCTAAATCTAGTGCACTTTCTAAGGAAGCCCAGGTGATATATCAAGTTGTTGACTTTGCAGAAATGTCTCTCCTCTGCATTGAAACAAAATAAATCAGAGGTGATTTGGGAATCTTATCATCTTTGAGCTTTCTGAGCATTTCTATTTCGTCTATCCATTAGCCAACAACTTCCGATAAGCCTAAAAGATAGCATGGATGGAGACCCAAAAAAGTAGAGTGGGTTCTATTTCCAACTTGTTGAGTGAAATCAACTTATTGGTCCATATTTGACTCTGGAGTTGTTAGCAAATTAATATGAATTTATTTTCATTCCATCAGTAAATTTTAAGGATGTGGATCTTTGAAAATTGGAAAATTCTAATTCTTTAATAGATTTTATGTACTTAATTTTGAAAGCGCATCAATATTTTATTTCATCACTCAGAATTCGCCGTGACCACAAAAGTGTGAAACCAGGCATCCCACCCCCATCATTCATTGTAGTTAAAGAAAGACGGATAAAAGACTAGAATATTCCTGAAGAAATTTAATACCTTAAGATTAAAGGGCTCTGCCTTGCACAGTGAGGCAGAGCTCTAACCTGAGATGATACTTTTTATCATCTCACAACCGGAAATTCTGTGTATCTTATTGGTCAAAAGCAACAACAAACAAACACATAACTCATGTTTAAAAGAATTACTACGAATAATAATCTCCTGACTTGACAAGGTGTTTTATGCCCTATGACGTCACTGACATAAAGTCACTGACATGACGTCACTGAATGACGGCGTCACAAAATTCTTTGACAGGCTTTGAGTCGCTGTCTCCTTCAGTGGCTCCTCACAAGCAAACAGAAGTTCGACGAGTTCTCAGACTGGAATTGAGTCGTGCAGACATTTAGAGAGACGATGAATATAAAACGGATATTTTTGTAATTGTCCCGATGTTCCTGACCCGATGGAGAAGGTGCTGGAAGGGAAAAAGCTGAAGCTGTTCGCAGTGAACCTGGAGCTCGGGCTGCTGATCGACTGCAGAGCTTTGAAAGCTTTGGAGCAGTTCGGCGAAGAGGAAACTGCCCTCATCCACAAGATGGTAGACAAGATGGCAGAAGGTTTCACACTCCCAAAGAAATTTGCGACAACGTCGAAAAAGCGGAGAAGCAAAGTTCTCGTCGAGATGAAGAAGACACACAGCAGCTCGCAGCTAAAGAACCTGTTGAAAACGAAGGACGAACACGTCAGCGCCAAGATGATGGAGCTGCTGCAGAAACAAACGAAGAAGGCCTATAAAGGCTTTGAGAATAGTCTGCGCAAAAAGCTGTGTACTGCAGAAGTTGGGGGATATGTCACGTTGTTTCTTGTCATGGTTGTTACAGGCTTGATAATAACGCTGTAGCAGTTTGGTTTGAGAGCTGAACTGTTATGGCATTAGTTCAAACCAACTGATAACTCAGTGGTTCAACGGTTGGGAACAGATTTGCTGAAGAGTCGCTAAAACTGGTGGCTGCTGATTAACTGTAAGTCCATGTTTAACTGTTGCAGAGTCTAGATGTGTGACTGCTTCACACTTGGCTATGAACCGCTGCAGGGAGAGGATCAGTGCCTCCAAGTCCGAAGCCTTAGTCGTGAGCCGGAAAAGGGAAGAGTGCCTTCTCCAGGTCCAGGGGCGTGTCCTGCCCCAAGAGGAGGAGTTCAAGTATCTCGGGATCTTGTTCAAGAATGAGGGGAGAAGGGAGCAAGAGATCGACAGGGGGATTGGTGCAGCGACTGCCGTGAAGTGAGCGCTGTACCGGTCCGTCGTGGTGAAGAGAGAACTGAGCCAAAAAAGCGAAGCTCTCGATTTACCTGTCGATCTATGTTCCCACCCTCATCTATGGTCATGAGCTTTGGGTCATGACGGAAAGAACAAGATCTCGGATACAAGCGGCCGAAATGGGTTTCCTCCATAGGGTGGCTGGGCTCTCCCTTAGAGATAGGGTGAGAAGCTCGGTCATCCGGTCGGAACTCAGACTAGAGCCGCTGCTCTTCCACAAGCCAGTTGAGGTGGCTCGGACATCTGGTCAAGATGCCTCCTGGTCACCTCCCTGGTGAGGTCTTTCGGACATGTCCCACCGGGAGGAGGCACTGGGGAAGACCCAGGACACGCTGGAGGGACTATGTCTCCCGGCTGGCCTGGGAACGCCTTGGGATTCCCCCGGAAGAGTTTGAACAAGTGGCTGGGGAGAGGGAAGTCTGGGCCTCCCTTCTTAAGCTGCTACCCCCGCGACCTGAATATAAACCAGAATCGCCTGACTCTCAAAACGTGTTTGATGTGAATGCACCATTAGAATGTTCATTTTCAATGGTAACAATGACATCAGCAGTGATTACATCACTCTTTGATGCATCAAATGAATCTCTCTTGAATGTTGCGCACACTGTTTTTTCAAACCTCTTCCTGTTTCAGACTTATAAGTTGTGAATCTTCTACAGGAGCATTGTGAAAATTGTTTGAAGGCACAGAATCAGCCCAGTACTGGTTCACATTCTCAGGTTAGAGAGACTTGCCTGGTAAGCAAATTTTTTGGTACTGAAATTTATGAATTTAATCAAAGTATGTTATCAATATGTGTGCATTTACTCCATTTTAAGTCCAGAGCACACTAGATTTTTTGTTGCTTTTGCAACTACTATATGATATGCATGTAAGATATAACAAACAGCACTATTCAGAGATGCAATGAGTCTATAGCAGTTGTTCCGCCATGTTTGTAGTTCTGACATTTTGCCATCACTGTTGTTCTAAAGAGCAGCTCAGAGGGAGACAAAATTCTGTCTATTTTGAGTGAAACTGACAGTTTTGTGTCAGTTAGTCTTTTGTTTTGACTTGAATTTGGCTCGTTTTTTGTTAATTATGTCGCCACAGTTACTCGAAATGCCAACAAAACTAACTTCCCTCACGGGATCGAGCCGCATGTTCTGATATATATATTGTGAAGGGGCATGCAGCAGTATGGGCCTCATTAACGGTAGTAAGAAGCGGCAGTTATTTTGAGGTGAAGAACAATAGGTGCCTGCCATACATTTCTATGCCAGGCCCCAATAAAGACTCCAGGAATGGCCCCAAAGTAATATGAAGAAGCTGCTGAATGTGTGTGCATGGGTGTATGCACATCATGTGTGTGCATGGGTGCATGCACAGCATGTGTGTGTGTTGTCAAGAATGGCTGCTTAGTTTTTCTTTTCAGTAGGACACCAACCGAGGCCAGAGGGTATGGTGGGCATAGTAGTTTGTGGTTGATTGTGTTTTCAACCACCTTGACTGATTGCAAGAGTTGGTTTTCGATTGTTGCCCTGTCATAATGGCTTAAACAGACATCTAAATATCAACAAGGGACATGTTTAATGATGCAGCGTATAGATTCATGGAGCGACTCATTTTCTTTCTCATATCAGAACACGAAATGTTCACATTTTCCCAAAACTTCCTTTATTTACAAGGCAGCAGTGGGCTTACCAGTGTTGGGTACACCCTCTGAAATGTAAAACAACCAAGTTTATCTTGGATTTCTCTTATTTGTGTCAGAATTTCTTTTGAATACCTCTGCTAATTTTAATGTGTTCAGAAACGATGACAGAAAAGACTCTGGGTACTCACACAGCAAAGTGCTCCAAATACTGAGGCTGGAACTGCTGCAGGACTCTTCTTAGAACAGAAGGGAGGGTATAGTGCATTTAGCACATTTGCCTCAAATGAGCCCCAGAACATGTTTCAGTAGGAACATTGTTCTTTGTGTGTTTCATTTTTACATCTGTGAACATAGAGTTGATGTGCCTTGCCCAATAGCTCCAGTTTTGTCTCATCTGTCCAAAGGACATTCTCCTTGAAGCTTTGTGGCTTGTCAATATGCACTGTGGCATATTCCAGTTTTGCTTTTATGTAATTTGCTTTCAGCTGTGGTGTCTCCCATGAAGTCCACTTTAGCTGATGGTGTAATCTGACACTGATGTACATTGACCTTGGAGTTCATTTTTAATTTCTTTTTAGATTGTTTTGGGCTCTTTGGTTACAATTCAAATCAGCATTCCTGACCTCCTGCAGCCACGGTCCATTAGATCATTTTTTTGGCCATGATCCCATGGAACTTAAACTTCAGAATAATATGTGCAGCTGTAGTAAGAGGATCATCAAGCTGATTGGAGATGAGACATGTTAAATGTAAACGTCTAATAGCCTTTACATTTAACATGCTTGTCTATGTTTTTTTTTTTCTAATCTCCTGGGACAGTGCTCCATCATTGTTTCCTATGGTTCATGTTCAGTGTGGTACACAGCATGTCACCAAACAGCACAATGAGTATTTGTCACACTGTAGATAGAAGACACCTGTAATTCTAATTGGAGCCCCTTATTTCAACATGTCCCTGTGGTCAAATCATTTAAAAAATTTTTCTAGGCATGTTTTATTAGTTTTTTTTTTAATGATTCGATGGATCCACAATTTAAAAGCGGTGTCTGGTTTTAATTTGATGTATTTCAGTACATTTTATTTATTATTACTTTTGACAGTTTCAATGTTGATTTGAGTGTCACTGTATTGCAAGGCCTCTTTACAAGCATGTGATGAGAAAATAATTACTCCAGTTTATGTCAGGGTCTGAGACTTCACTTAAGAATAGTGACTTTAGGAAATGTCTGATGTTTGGTCAATACTACTCATTCTTTATGTAATGTGTCTGTGGTATATTTTTGAGGAAATAAAACTTGCCATTGATAAATGTTGTAGTGCATCACCAGCTAATTACATTATCTAAAAACCCAGGTCAGGTAGGACTCTCGCAGGAAGAAGAAGAAAGTTAAACTTTAACAGCAAAGTATTAATACAAGACATACAAGTAATATGAAAGAAATGACCCGCTTTCTATCTCCCCCTACCCTTCATTGAAGCCAACCATGGATCACTGGAGTAATTAGGCATCATAAAATATTACAAAAAGGCTGAGTCAGTTTAGAATGAAAAAATGTAAATCTCTATTGAAACACGACTCACAATCCTGTGATCCTGCCAGGAATGCCAAAAATGCCACATGGTCGAGTGGTGCTATAATTATTTTTACCAATGGTAAATATTGTGGCACAGTGCCATGTTGGGTAAGCCTATCACGGGGCTGAGCAGAGAGTTAAAATCAAACAGCAAAGTATTAAAGCAAGACATCCAAGTAGTACATCTGGCTTCATTATATGAAAGGAATAATGCAACAAGTTATTATATGTAAAACATGGGGAAAGCATTTATTGAAAAGGTTTAGGTTGGAAAGCCTGTATGGAAAAGTCTCTGGTCCATTGCTTCATTTTCACGTTAGTATTTCTTGGCTTCCTGTACTTAAAAGGTACTATCCACTTGCTCCAGTAGAGTAAGCAAATTGTTTCTATCTAATTGACACTAAGCTCATGGCTATTACCATGTCAACACTGGATTACTGCTGCCTTTGAGTCTGTGGAGTGGTTGAGTTGGCCCACATTCAGGCCTTCTTTTCCTTTCCACTCGGTCGTCTGGTGCCTGCACACATTTTGCTGGACCAGCTTGCATGCTTATAGTGCCACATGTGCACACTCTCACAGACCTAAGGAAGCACTCAAACACACACTCTCAATCTCTTTGTTTCCATCCCTTGCTTCTCTCACACATACACACATCATGCTCCAACATCGGGCAATTATTCCAAGGCCAATTTCACTGCAGCAAGAAGTCCCCTCTCCCAGAAGCCCTTTTGGTTCAGAGGCTAGACCAGCCCAGTGATTGGCCGGTCAGAGGCTAGTCTACTTGGTGATTGGCCAGCGAAGGCCCCTAGTGCATGGTGACAGTAATTAGCACATGCCGACCATTAACAAACACAGATTAGGCATGAACCCACATGGCGTACTGCCACCTCCTTGGTGTGTGGATGTATGTTTGCAGAAAGCAGCATTCCCCTGTGTGTCTCTAAGGAGGTTTTAGTTTTCTGGTTTGTGCTGGTCTGCAATCAAGACTTTAGCATGTGTGGATATGTCTGTTGGTTGTACAACCATAAGCATATGTTTTCATGTTTGTGTGCTTACACTTACGTGTATGAGAGCACATTTGCCTGTTTGTGTTCAGCCCCATTTCTGTCAGTGCCTGCTGGTTGGTTTTGGCATTTAGAAAGAAGGGATTCTGTGCATTCTGCCCAGTATATTTTGCTTTCAGCATTGAATTAGAGATGGGGCTATCATGTATGGAAATAAGTTTTTTTTTAATGCCTCCAATCTGTGTTCCCTTCCTTTATTCCCCGTTCAGAACTCTTCCCATGCCGCCCCTCCCCTCATGGGCTGCTGAGTCCGCCCTGCTGTGTGCGCTTAATGAAAGATAAGAAGTGTCCTCCACCACTGACACTGAGCCACAGACCCTCGAAGGACTGCACTAATCTGCTCGCCTCCTAATGGGGGCCACTTTGTGTCTGCTGAGGATCATTTCATATCAAACAAATTGTGTCCTGTGAAACCCATTACATATTAGGCTCTTTGGAAATGCTTTGCCCTTAGCTGACACATAGAGGACATCTTCGGCCCGACTTTTGATGTTGTAAATAGATGTTGTAAATATTTCTTACGAGGGTCTTATGTTGGGCTCTGACACTCAAAGATAGCCTTTGTGCATTTTTGAAAGCTGCCTACCCTCTCAGTAAAAGGGAATAAGCAGAATCTGGGTTCAAATAAAAATAAGAGACTTTGTAAGGAAAACTTAAATAATTATGTTATTAAAGCAGGAATATCAGGTTGAGGGATAAGGGATTAATGTGCTCTGGTTACGCTACATTGAGACTTTGATAATGAAGCTTTATTGTGTTTTATTGAGAATTTGAGTGGTAGCTTGACACAAAGGAGCATATACTTTGTAAACAAAGCAAAATGACAATTAGTTTTCCCAATTTTTACCATTAAAAAAAAAAATCTGAAAATTGTATAATGCATTCTCTTTAACCCCCAGGAGTCACTACTTTGTAGATCTGTTCATACATTTCGTTGCTACTACATTTCGTTGCTTGTACATGTGACATTGCAATGACAATAAAGTTGAATTCTATTCTATTCTATTCTATCGTGAGCCTGGCTTAGAACATTTTCCATTTGCCCATTTAAGAGAAATGTTCCTACTTAGTTTTGAGAAGCTTGTGAATGAATTCATATAATGTAAAAACTTTTAAGCTTCCATATTTTATGCTTTGTTTCCAAAAAAAAAGTACATTTTTGAAAGATAAAGCATTTTTTACACAGAATTCAAATGAGATTTGGTGAGAGGTTACATTAGTTTATGTGGACTGCCATGTATTGGTCGGTTTGCAGTTGTGCCTCACTCTTATTTATTGAGGGGCTTTTCAGACCTTTATTTGTGAAACACTTAAAAACCATGTCTCAATTTTCCTTCCCCTTCCACCAGTACGCACTTTCTTTTGTTTTTAAATCCTTGTAGAATACATTGGAGTTTGTGGTTATTGCATAAAAGATTTGGGTAAGTTCATAAAGTACAAATATTGTTACAAGCTATGTTATGTGTCCATTTTTTTTTATACAGTGTCAGAAAACTGGGTGTTTTAACCTTCTAAATAGAAACTGTGTATTTAATTTATTGTAAAAGAAGCTGTTATGACTAAAAGGAAAATCATTTCAGAGGATCGGTTCCAAAAAAAATCTCCACTCACCATGCAAAACACAACTGGTGGAGCAAGAAGCAGCAGCTGCGACACATGTATAGTAAATTTCTATTTGTATTGACAATAGTGTAATCTGCTGGGACGGTGTCACCCCTTGTGCAGGTCATCACTCTTAATGTTTATGTTATATATCTGTCTGTCTGTGCTGCGTGCCTATGTGTTTCTGTGTGCACTGCCCAATGTGTGCTTGTGTCCTTAAGTGTATGCCATCAGTTCTGCAAGGGAGAAAACAGGGAGGGGAGAAACCAGAAAATGATCCAGGGCCGATACATATGAAACAGGAGGGCTCATACATAAACATAGCACCAAGGCCCCGGGGCCAGGCAATCTACGAGGCAAATTGCTCACCAGTCAGCCATGGAGGCCGCACTGTTTACTATGCATGAGGTCTTGTGACATGCTTTAAAGCCAGCCCTAAAACAGGATGACTGGTCCAGTGGCTGTGAGGAGTTGGCTTTTTTCTATTGCTATGCAGTCTTTTGCTGTGCAAAAAATCAGCAGTGGGAATAGAAGTAAATTTGTGTAATGACGGGTAGATAGAGAAATAGACGCAGACAAAAACATCTTGCTTTATTTTCTAGTACCTTTTTGTGGCTTATGATAACAGGAGAGAGTAATAAAAGAGCATAATCAGAATTGAATGGATGATCCAGTTTTAATGTACCGTAGCTTTGCTGTTATTACATTATTATTACGTAATAGTGTAATAATACGCTAAAGTGACTTATTTCAAGTTACTTAAGGACAACTTGAAATAAATGTCAATTCCTCTACGAACTCATGCTTTTGGCAGCATTTTTAAAGTAACGTTGAAAGTTAAATCAGATTCTTTGTGTATGTTACACTGATGAGATGGCATAAAAAATCTTTCTTTCACTCAGTGGAGTAAAGAAATTAATATCTTTAAGAAGCTCAAAAACAATAAAAAAGACAACATACTTTTTTTTTTTTAAATAAGAATCCATGGATATTGTTTGGAATTTGAATCTTATTCCTGCTGACATTCAGGACAAGTCTAGGCACACCCTGAACAGTCTGACTTGGTGACATGCAAGGCAAGAAACCTTGCATGTTGACACTTAAACCACTGAACAGTTTTGTATCCCACCTAAACTACATGCAAGTTCATATGATAGTTAAGGCTGTTGTTCCCAGACAAAATAAAAAAAACTGAAAAAACATGAAACACACACCTGACATATTTGACAACTGTTTTTTTTTTTTTTTTGTTGTTTTTTTTGCTTTACCTCTTTTTATTATTTGGGGAACTGAAGCGTTTGTTACAAAGAATAAATCTATAAATATAAATAAATCTGTAAAGATTTTCTCACAGTACTGCATGTTTCAAAACCTGCATTTATAATTTTGGATGTTTGCTGCATTATAGTTACACTCTTGAACAAAAGTACAATTCAAATGCAAAATTAAAACCTACAATTAGGATGAGTTGTGTGTACATTCCAGACCATGATTATAACACTTGTCAGCTAGGGTGGCACTACAACGCAAACGCATAAAAAATATTTGCTCACACACTTAAAAACAAAACCAAATGCATATAGAATTTGTTTAAAAAAAAAAAAAGAAAAAATACTACGATAAACATGGGAAACACAAAAACAGGAAACATTATCAATCTACATCAACACATATAAATGTGAAGCCATGTTTGCAGATAAACAGCCAAGGACCACATCTGTTCCAGCTTTCATTTCCCAGTCCAATTTCCAAGGGGGTGGGGGCGTGATGTGGTGGGGTAGAGCCCCCTCCTCAATTCAATTGCAATCTGTGTGACTTGAGGGTCCAAGTTCAAGTTCAAAGTCAGGCAACCATGGCACCGGATCGGGAATTGCCCACCCACAAGTTCCTGCCCAGAGTGAACTATTGCAACTGTAGATTAGTTCAAGACAAATTCAATACAACATCTATTGAAACGTCCTTTAAAGGAATGTCTTTCCATGTCTACGTATGTGTGCGTGGAACGTCGGGTGTAGACTTCCGTTACATTACAAACACCTTTGCTGCTTCTGTTTTTCTCTATGTATCTGTCTCCCTCTGTTTCTCTCTCCCAGGCTATAATTATGCTAATAGTATGTATATAGCAGTGGCCCCGAAGGCTTGGGGCGTATTGAAGGCTCCCAGGTCTTTCTCTCCTGTAACAGTATTAGGGTCCTATTGAAAAGGGTGGGTGGAAAGGGGGGCAGGATAGAGAGATAGCACGGGGTGGCAAATGGGACATGACCACCGTGCTCTCTGTCAAGACGCCGCCCATTGTCTGGCCAAAGAAAAGGGCCTCCGCCGCCAGTGGGACAATAATAAAGAAGCAAGAATGAGCTGTGCATATTAAACAACACAACGGACTGAGCAAACCAACCTGCATGGGTGCGATGAAAGGGGTACGATGAGGAAAACAGGCCGAGTGAGAGGCGGGTGTAAAAAGGAGTGGGTGAAGGAGATGGGTGGATAATGTGAGAAAGGCACATGAAGTATGCATCGGAGGAAGAGATATTGTAAATTCTTCTTTCTTTCCTTGAAAGTGATAGAAGATTGTAATAACATGAATCTGCTGCAGGATTAAAAACAAATGTTTTAGTTTCTACTAAAACTATGCAAAAATATTGCATATGTTCTTAAATTGGTTCCTAATTCTTGGCTCAGAGTATCTTTACACGATTGAGTTAATTCTAATGAGAACTTTATCTTTTAACAAGGTACAGGAATTCGTATTTTCTATTATCCATATTTTGCAAATCTGTTCATTTCAGCCTAATTTCTACATTTGACATGATTCGCCCATTAAATTAACTTACCACAGGATTCTAACACTTGTTTCATTAAAACAAAAATCTTACCTCAAATTCAACATTTTTCAGCATTTTTTAAAATAAGATTCTGAGCATTTGGAAACAAATGCTTAACGTTGAACCTACTGAAATAACCCAACATAAACGACGAGTTCTCAGCTAAGAGATGAGGCCTTTGTAAAACTTCTGTTCCCCACATATCAAACTCTATGTCATGTCAAGTTGATCCCAAGTGTTTTGTGGACCTGACCAAGGCATTATTATATGATCAGTATCTATCTTCTTTGTTCCCTTTTGCTGTTGTTGCCTGGCTGTCTACAGATATACGTTAGCTGCACTGACAAATCCAGGAGTGGATTTTACATCTACTCCTGTAAAATGTTGCGATAGGATATGCCAGCTGGTGTTGTGAGACCTGTACCAGTCAGGAAAACAGAGCACAATCAAGGTGAAAAAGTATATTTGCTGTTCATAAAGATAAAGAGCACAACTCTTGGTGACCTTATGCTAAAGGACCACAAGCAAAGTTTGTGGTCCTAAATTTTACTAAGGACTGCAAAGCTTTAGCTAAATCTGCACAGGCTTCTGTATTATGAAAAAAAAAAAAAAAAAAAGATACAAGAATACTGTAGTTATCCAGTGCACAATGTTGGAATCCACTGCCCAACCTACATCTCTCATTCAGCCATCCACAGCACATTGAGAGGTATCAACTGTAGAGGCATGGTTTAGAGAGGTTCTACATTGATTCACGGCTATCACATGTGCCTCGCCGGCATGACTACCATCTGTCTGCATGTTGCGCTCTCACCTTCTCACTTCCTCCTACCCTCCTTTATCTTTTGGCACATCTTTTGCTCTTCTTCCTCTGTGATCAGGCTTGTGTCCAAAGGCATCCATTAAGTTATTGTTTCTTTTAAGAGAGTTAAAAATATTGAATAATTTGTTTTCAAGCAAAATGGACTGTTGGAAGTTGATTCAAACAGAGCCATGCGCAGAAAGGCATTAGGTCGAGGAGCAGACAGAGCAACACCTCTTAGAGGCCAGTGTGTGGCAGTGTGCCACAGTTAGAGCAGACTTTAGTATTGTATTAGACAGAGTATAATATGGATGTTGAAGAAGAATGTGCGTATCTTTAACCTGTGGTTCCTATTATTTTGTGACTTGCTGTGTTTTTGATAATCAGACAGTAGGGTTTATTGCACGTAGTTTTGTATACTTGTGCGTAAACCAGTCCTCATTTAGGCGGCCAGACAGATGGAAAGTAGTAGCCAACTAACTATAATGTTGTCATTAAGGAATTCGTCAGATTAATAGCCTTAAATACTTGGAAACATCCTATGATCTAGTGTCTTTAGCTTGTAATTTCCTCTCCAGGTCCTAAGCACTAAACCCGCTGTGTTGTTCTTGGCATTCCTCAGCCGGACCGGAGAACATCGCGTGGACACTGATACCTTCCTCTGGGATCCATTCTCCTCTCGATTTGATGGAAACCAAAAAAGGGCCTTTAGCCAGGCAGCTCCCATTATGTCTTCAGTCATAGAGCCTGAGGGTGAAAAATGCTCCCTTCTTTCCTCAGCACACCTTTAAGTCTCAACAAGAAATGACATATGCCCTGATGTACGGGGGAACAGGGCAATTCGCCTGCCAGAGTCAGGTCAAGTGTTGAGTTACCGGACTGAACTTTGCTTCAGTGCAAAAGTATTTTTCTTACTTGGGATAGAGCCGGGCTATTTTTTTTGTCACCTATGCTTGACTGGCCAACTTTGTAGACTAGATTTAACAACATGATAAAAAACACATGGTTGCAAAATCATTTTATTTTCTTTCTTTTTTTTTCTTGCTTTTACTTCAATAAGTTTATTTATTATTATTTTTTTTTACAATAATCCCAACAGTTACAGGTGCTAATGATCCTAAAGTCCAGTGTCCCCCTTGGACCCTGTCACATTCCCACTTCATGACCTAATGACAATACATATGCATTAAACAGATGTAACCTGCTATGAGGGGCCTGAAACAGGAGAGGAAAGCTTATATACTCTGGACTAGTCTTCACTGGCCTTGAAGCCAGGGGCCTCTGGGTCCACCGGACAGGATAAACAGGATAGCTTTTCGTGTGCATATGTGTGTGTGCTTGTGTGCATGTGTGTATTTCAGGTTTCTGTGTGAAATAGAAGGAGACAGACAGTGCTTTCCCACATGCAAACTACAAATGTTGAGGCAGCTTTCCATGCCAGTGTCATGTGAGAACATTAAGTTCATTGTCAGTGTGAGAATTTCTGGCAATTAGTCAGGTCTAATTTGGTTACCTCTAAAAGTCACAAGGCACTGAAGGCATTGCTAATATGCTATGCATATTTCAACATTCTTAAATTTTGTTGACAATGAACGATGCTTCATGTTTGTTCAAATCTGAGTCATTAACTACAACTAAGCAAGACTATCAACTTGCAGACACCATTCTGACAAAGTTAATTGCAGACACACTAGAAAGGAAGAGAGAGTCTCATATCACATTAATGTTTCACAAGTTTAGTCCTGTTTTACTTTGTGTTGTCGGTCCATACCAAAGTGATAGGGCTGTCTGCCTTTAGAAACATATGGACATATAACAGGAGACTCAACATTACTTTGAGCTCCTAGAGTCCATAAACCTTTTCAGTTCATGCACGATGTTCCTTTGTGTAAGAGTATGTGCAAAGGAAAACACGTCCAGGTTATCCTCTGGTTCAACGTTGCACATAAAATAATATGCAGTGTATAATTTAACATATGATAAATGCATATTTGTATTTAGAACTAGGTTTAATGGTGGTTTAGTGTCTTTGTGGTTCCCTCTGAATCAGACTTAAGAGTTTATTAAGGAATGCAACTCTTGTTTTTCTGCTCAGGAGAAAATGTGAAAATGTATGTACTATGATTAATGTCTAGTAAAGAGCTAAGTGACTATAATTGTTGAATTTAAGAACACATCCTTAGTAGTTTCAACTCAAAATCTTTGGATGAGAAGGGGTCTTGAAAGGAGCATACATGTCCTTTCCAGTGGAATGAAGGAGCAGCAGGTTCCCAATATTTACCTCCAGATATGGAATGAGTTTATCCTTCAGATCTCTGCCACGAGTGCCTAGTCAATATTTGTTTTTGGTTTTTTGTTGTAGCATGTTTCATCTGGTAAGCAGATGGGGGGCCTTGGCTGTAAGTCAGCAAGTGTCACGTGGTTATGCCACTGTATTTAATTCTAATTATTATTCAATATATTTAGGTATGTATTTGTTCAATTTAATTCAGAGTTATTAGGTTTAGAATAAAAATCAAATAATTTGGTCCTCTGTGAGAGGACTGAGAGCTAAGAGCCCTTAGGGCAACGCCTGAATTCGTGTACTTTACTGTTGTTCAGGAGACAGTTCACATGAATATCAGGGACACAGTGACATGGCTCATTGATGTTTGATTTTATATTTCTCAATAATCAGTTTTTCAAACACACTCGTGCCCTTTGCTATCCCACTCGGCTGGAGCCTTGGCTACGTAATGACGACTGGGATGAAGATGTTTGATTATTTCACTGCATCGAATTCACTTTTACATGACAATACCTTGGACATTGAACGAACCGACCCTGTCGGGGACGTTAACCTTTCGGAGCAGAGGGTTCTGTCAGACACCTCCAAAATGACGAGGACAGAAGCTCCACAAGGAAACATCAAAGATGACTGGGACGATATGGAGAACTTTTGCAAGTTCTTCAACGAGATGAATAACAGCTGGATGAATGCTGCATTTCAATCAATCCTAAACCTGAGCTAGACAAAGAGATGTCTCGCTTGGGGGAAGGTATAGTGGAAGCTTCACCCATTCCTTCGTGTTCAGCATTGATACTTTCTGCTGTACGAAATCTGGGTAAACACGTTGCTCGAAAAGAGATTGCACCAGTGCTCAAGGTGCTGAGGGAGAGGAAAGTGGGCCAATTGGTGATTTTGAAACCACATCCTTGGTTGAATCTGTTTTAGTCCGGCTTGACTTGTTTGGTGGAAGTACCGACACAGAGTTGTTCAGTGAAGGCAGCTGTTCCACATGCGATACGGATTGTTTAGAGCTCTTGAGTAACGACCCGGTGATTGAACTTCCACCACGATTGGAAGACAATATCGCAGGTCATTTTAATCGCTAGGTGAACTTGGGGCTCAAATCAATTTGTTCACGCTGTGGAACAAAATTGGCTTACAGTCACTGCCTCACCAACAATAATGTGTTGGTCTTCAACCTGCCCCAGTCGGCTAGATCTAATCATTTTAAAAAAAGTCATCCCTAACCCATCCATTGTTGTACCTGGAGAACGTACAGCAGAAACTTACAACCTGTCCTCGGTCATCTGCTGTGGGTCTGACCGAACCCAGTACTACACCTATATTCCTCATGGACCTCAGCTGGTGAAGGTCATCAATGAACATGTCTTCACTGCAGCGGCTGTCTGCAGTAAAGACGAGATTAGGAGGGGCTTTCTCTATGTGTACGAGAAGAAAAG
This sequence comes from Poeciliopsis gracilis, assembly GCA_911649635.1. Lineage (NCBI taxonomy): Eukaryota > Metazoa > Chordata > Actinopteri > Cyprinodontiformes > Poeciliidae > Poeciliopsis > Poeciliopsis gracilis. Next base: position 7,384,905 of record CAJVRI010000128.1, read on the forward strand.
AAAGAAGAGCAACAACAGGTAAACATTTTTTATTAGACAAAATTTTCTGGGATTGATGGGTAAAAAGATTAGACACGTTTCCTGTTTGCAGGTTTCTCTCCGGGCGCTCCTGCTTGCCTTGCTGCAACAGTTATGGGTTTGAATCCTCTCTCTCATAACCCACTTTACTAGAGCTTTTATTTCAGAATAAAGGCTCAGAAATAATTCAATGTGTTTCTGACATGTAATTCCAAAATGTCAGTAATACATTTTGTAATTTCAATCTGGAGAGAGAAGAAAATAGCCGTGAAAAGATTTAATGGTACAAGATTTTTGGCGCTCGGACCCGGCAGAAGACTGTGCGCCGAGGATCACTGCAAGAAGGAGGCCGGCTCGGCCGAGCTCGGGATAGTCTTCCTCCTAGGACCGACAACTGGTGGTGGAGCGGAGCCTGGAGATGGAGGAGCACGGAGGGCTCCTGGAGGAGGTCTGTCAAGATGGAAGTGGAGATGGGGAGGAGGTGAGTCAAAGCGCGGCTGATGGGCAGGTAGACCCAAGGTAGCTTGAACTTTTGAAGGCGTCTTTGAACGACGATTGGCTGGAGCGCCACGGCACAGCGGTCTCGATTGGCTGCGGCGGCACCTGGTTATTAGATAATGTGGAGAAACTGGGTCGAGTCTCCCAGCTTGAATTTTTGCCTTGGCTCCATTACATTTCGGAAATAAAATATGAAAAGAAAATTTGCTGTTTGCAGATTTTTCTCCGGGTGCTCCGGCTTCCTGCCACAGTTTAAAATCAGGACTGTAAACACATTTTATAAATAAATTAATTAAAAAAAAAAAAAAAATGAATCTGCAACATAGAAAATACTTAATCATGTAGAAAACTGCAAAACTGAAATAAGTCTGCATCTCTTACACTCATATTTTATTTCATTTAGGATTATGGAGTGTAAAACCATAAAGCCTGTTGTGGAAAAAAACTATTTCACTAAGCACTGATCAGGTGAAATCACTCAATCATGTTTATTCATATATTGTGCACAATATAGAGAGCTTATAGGACAATCAATAATGAAGCAGGTCTGGATGAAAAGCTCTGTCAGGCAGAGACAACACATTAGTTTTATACCAAGGATAAGGAATTCAAAACAACAGACAGTCTGGTTCTGATGCAGAACAACTTCCAACCTTGTACATGTAACCCAAATAGTTCTTTTGGTGAGAGTTCACAAGCATTTAATATAACACGATGAGCAAATGTTAACTTGTTGTGATTTTCCACCACAAGTCTTGCATATCTCTTTACCTTGATTTTCTGCAGAGAATGTGGAAAGCTCTCTTCGTCTTGAACAACTCCAAACAGCTTGGAGGCCGTTCCATCCACTGCTTCCCCAATGTTATATCTGAAACAACAGGTAAAATATTTTGGGAAAAGTTGGATAGAATAAACCAACCCAATTGTAAACTCATGTTGCTGTCAGACAATTAAACGAAGCAAAATGCGCACATTGTAGGAAATAAAATATGTAGGAGTCGGTGGTGTAATTGTCAAAAAAAAAAAATCCTCCACAAGCACTTTGTAAACTGAAATAAAGAAAATTTATAAACTGTGATGCACTCTCACTCAATAAAGCCTTTAACAAAAATTGCCCTATAATTTCACACTATGCTAAACACTCTTACCAAAATCTATTTTGCTTGATTCTGTGGCTCAAGTAAAACCGTCTTGTAAAAGCTTGCAAGAAGGTTATCATTGCTGATTTTCTCTTTTCTGTTTACTGCAGTTTTATAACATTTAAACAAGGAAGTAAAATACGTCTGTGAGGAATGTGAGAGAGGAAATGTGTCATATATATTTGTAAAAACGGTTATACTTCACTAATGTGTGCATGCTGGATTTGAACATGTTTGAATGTACCTCCAATACTTGAAGAAAATGAACAATATTTTCAATGGTGTTCTTGGATTGTCTTATTTTATAGTACATTTCTTTGCAAGAACACAATTCTGTTTTGTGTTGGTGGCACTCCAAACTCTGGGCTTTTTCCTCCTTAGGCTTTTTAGTTTGCCTGCTTACCTATTCATAATTCATCTCGATAAGCAATGTACATTCTTCAGCATTATGTGTCCAAAAGTAAAAATTGGGGAGAAAAAAAAAATAAAAAACTGTCTGTCAAATCTTCTTTGTACATCAACTGTTTTCAAGCTTGCTCACACGAAGCAAGATTGGAGACTGTTGTGTCCTCTTCATTAAATTGTTGTTTTACAATGCACTCAGCTACAAAACAAAACAAAAAAAGAAAGAAAATCTACAAGTAAAAATGCTATTATACTCCTTTAAACCCCATTTGTATCATTTTTCACAAAGTTTTAAAAAGGCTAAGAATGATGGAAAGAGCATTTAAAAACGTGCTTTATCATTCCAGCGTAAGTTGTGCTGTGTTTTATGGTTTATAAACAGCTTTGATAATAACCTTACCTTCTGCACATTGAGAAAGCCTCAATAACTCGTCACTTTTCCTCTGCGGACGGTAGAACTTCACACACTGTTTCCCTGAAGCAACCAACAGAGAAACACGATACTTTATACATACCTTTGATAATCCATGAAGGTATTAATGTTTTAAGCATTTATACATTTACAACACAGATCTTGAATGAACTGCATTAATAAATATGTTGTGACAGTAATTTGTTCAGCCTGAGTTGCACTATAGTTTTGTTGTTTAGAAACCCACTGTCATAGTACTCGTAGACTAACACGGCAGCAGGTTGCAAGTACTCCACTGCAATGCTTTGTTCTATCTTGAAAGAGATTTCTTCAGGTCGGGTGTTAGAAACTTGTGAGAAGAGGTGGTCGTTAATATCATAATATATCAGTTTTTAAATGCTCCAGATTGCTCAAATCCGTATGCTAACACAACTATCAGTGATGGGGTACATTCAAAGGGCTCGTGGTTATTTTAACGTTTGCTTGGTTTGACAAATTTTAAAAACTGGAATTCAAATATAAAACATGCTGAATTCAAAACAGCGAGAGGCACATTATTACCTTATGCAGATAAATGATCAGGGATCCCTTTTTGGAAAGCTCTTTGTTTGCCTCGTCTCAGGAGAAGAAAATGCCACACTACCTGGCCATATTCCTCACAGCTGGAAACTGAAAACACCCAAGATGTGGGTGTGGTGATGGACTCAGACATAAATATTCAGAGACACATAAAGACAATTGCAAAGTCAGCCTTCTAACACGTGAAGAACATTTCTAGGTTTGAACAACTTGTAGTCAAAATACATTAAAGTTGCTTGTTTCATAATTGATTATTATTTATTTTTATCACGTGAAACACTTTTTACACTGTTGAAATATGTCATACAAATAAACTTTACTGGTTATAATAATGAATACAAAAATAATCAGTGAAAGTGAAACGTGAGAAGAATCGTATCAGTATAGCTGCACATTTTCCTACGCTTTTAAGGAAAATCACAAGCGAAGAAATTTCATTTGAAAATTTTTAATTAATAAAGTATGACATCTCTTTACAAAAGCACAAGCAACTTTGTGAATAAAAGGCTGGAGAATTTAGTTTCAGACAGTCCCCTCCTGTATAGAGGCATAAGGCAGCTCACCACCGCAGCATGTTGAAAAGATGCACTCATTCTCTTCCTTTAATAAATGCATCAAATAAAACCAAAAATAAAAACAATCGAATTAGAAAATTGATAACATTTGGGCAAATGAGCATTTGAATCATCCACATATTGGTCCCTCTGCATCACAATCATTGGTTCTCCATGCAAAGAGAGCCTCCATTAGTGAGACTGTCAACGACCTAAGCTTTACACCAGAGCAAGCTTGCAGACTCAGACTCATCTGTTTTTACTGTGCCACGCTTTTTATTAATTTTTTCCCCAAAAAACCTGACACGGCTATCTGATGATGAACCAGCCCCATTATTTTTGTGCGCCAGCAGGAACAGACAGATCCCTGAATATTGTGCCTTCACAGAACCAACATTATCCCTCTATGTCAGAGGTGGGTAATATCCTGGCGGTCTTGGAGTCCAGAGGTGCATACAGAATGATGTCATTAATCCTCCAGGGCAATCTCGTTCTGTCTTCCTCGCTCTCTCCATCTACAACTGCCGAAAAACAGAGCCACATTTGCATGCTGCATATGTTGCCAGGTGGCTCTGTGGGCTGCAGGTACAAATTAGATTTTCTGACAACAAGGTGTAATGGAGAAGGAGCAGTGAAACCTGGCAGAAATGTCTTTCTTTCTTTCAAACCGCTCTTTTCTGATATTCAGGCTAGACATTTTTAGATCCAATTTAGCTGTGTGTCCCCAATTGTAATATTTCAGTCAATATGAGCGATTACAAAACAAAACTATCGGCGGGGGAGGATTAAAATTTTTTTGTGATTGTCTTGCACACTATTTTACTGTCTGATGTAAGATAACATTTTAAATCCTCCTTTTTCACATTTGTTAAAACATGTCAATGTTACCCCTATCATTACAAAAAAAAAATAAAACACACAAAAACAAAAAAAAAACTCAGCAAACTTTGTTTGGTTTTGGTTTCCAGGTTCTGGAATAGATAACAGTTCCAAGTCTTGGTACAACATCCCAACCCTATGTATTTATGCCAACTCTTAAAACTTCCTTTTGTTTATTTAATTGATCAATTTAATATTAGTCATGTATATTTTATATTGTTTTGTGTTTCTAATAGTTTTATAATTTTAGAATTTGTGAAAAGACATTCATAACTTAGTTTGTCTCAGAAGTTGGTGAGCAAATGTAAATTAGCTCATATTCAAGTTCCAAGAAGAAAAACCAGTTGAGTTTATTAATTCCTGCAGTGGTAACTACAGTTATTTAACTACTATTAGTAGCTAACAAAAGTGAACAGAAAAAAATCCAAATCCTGAGTATTGACACTGAGTTTGTTTTTTTTGTTTGTTTGTTTTTTTGCAGGTCTCCTTGTTTTAAGTTTTACTGTTAAACTATAAGCAAAAGATGTTTTTCAATCTCATAGTTTCTATTAAAAACTGCAATAGAAGCTGAGCTTTACCTTTGAGTGAGTGGGATCACTAAATTCAAGTATTCCAGTCACTTCTATGGCCTCCAGCACCTAGGCAAGCAGAGCCCTTCTACAAACATTTGTGAAAGAACGGGTCACTTTCTGCAGTTCAGTGAATTCCAGCATGGGACTCTGATAAGATCCCACCTGTGCAAAAAGATCAGTTGTGAAATTAGCTTGCTACTAATTCCACAGTCAGTTGTGTCAATTGTGATAAAAGAAAATGGAACGATTGTGTATGACTTCATCAAAAAGTGGTAAGCAATGTAAAATCACAGCACCATGCAGGTCAATGAGTGCTGGTAGCCAACTTCCTGATCTATTGCTAAAGAACTCCAAAGTCCACTTGGCTTTCAGATGTGAATTCTAGAAGAGAGACTAATGGAAATTAGTTTATATGATTCAGCAGCTAAATTAAGGACTTACATCACCAAGAACAATCCAAAGCAATGAATGCAATGGTACAACGCTTAATACCACTGGATATCGGGAAGTGGAAACATGCTGTAACAATCAAAACTCTATCTGGCAATCCAACGGAAAAAGCTTGGTTTGATGTTGCCACTTGACCTGCTAGCACAGATTCTTGACCTCAACCTAACAAAGCATGTTTGGTGAAATTTAGTGTAGAATTCGTCATGTAGGCTTTCTAGTCCAATATCACTGTTGAATGTCAGAAATGCACTTGTGACAGAATGGTCAAAAATGTCTATTATATAGTCCTAAACCTTCTGGAAAACCTTTCAGATGGAAATGAAGTTGTTATTGCAGGTAAAGGGTTTGCCAACATCACATTAAACCCAGTAGTTTAACAGCTGGATCTCAGTCCATTTCAAATGTGTGTCAAGGAAGATGAGTGACTACTTTTGGCAATATAGAGTGTCAGTTTGGGGAGGATGTGAGGAGAGTATGTTGTTCTATTTTTAGAGGGAATCTATCCGACATACATTCTAAACATTTAATGTCAACATTAAGCCTTCAGTGTAACCATAAGTAAGGATGACCATATAGAGCACAAGTGTCAAACTCCAGTCCTCAAGGGCCGGTGACCTGCCTCTGCTGCACCCTTTCTGAATAGGAGGAGGTAATTAAGCCATTTCATTCCAGTGTTTTGTACCTGTGGCACATCTAAAAACTGCAAGTTGGTGGCCCTTTAGGACTGGAATTTGACACCCCTGGTATAGAGCAACAAAATACTTTGAATCCCAAGTGTCCCAAGCTTCTTAGCTACATTTTATTGTTCAAATTGCCTTACCAGTCATTGCTTGCTACCATTTTTCCAACAGAAGATTGTAAGTAGAGTCCAAGTTGAGGACATTCACACTCTCCAAAGATACCAAGTTACCGAGGCCTTAATCTTTGTGGAGAAGACAATGAAGGTCATCAAAGTGAAGACGGTGTTCATTTGAGTGTGTCAGCACAGTCATGCATGTGTACTTGCTCTTATATTGTCTGTCCATATAAAGAAACCCAGCCTGCTGCTTTGCTTCCCTCCCAAATTCAACATTCTAGCAAAATCGACCGATCCCCTCAATTAACAGACAGGCTTGTCCCCAATCAATTCCCATCTTAGTCTTTTAAATTCCTTTATCTCTCTTTCTCATTCTTTCTGTTCTACTTTCCACAATTTTCACATCAGCCCCTTGTGTACCCCTTTTACCTCCCCTTCTACCTCACACTTTAAGGTCATGGGGGTCACTTGCACCAAGGTGATTCGCAAACAGCAGCCAGCAAAGAAATCAATACTTTATCAACAAGCTACAAGGGGCTTTAGCCCATATGATCTTGGTGGTAAAGGCCTCCAAACATCTATCTCCTTCTCTCCTCTGCTTCCTAAGCTCTGTTGCTAAGACAATCTGAAGAAAGAAGAAAAGGATAAAGAGAGGAGGAGGAGGGGCCTCAGGAGCGATGGAGGGAGGCAAAGTAGAGGGGATTGTGCAGGGTCTAGAGGCTTGCGGTTAGGAGGAGAGATTTGCTGCTCTGCTGCTTTTAGCTTGATCTGCATCTGATTAAGGAGCGAGGGCAGAGTTTTGTCCTTCACCCCAGTGCTCCTCTGTCCCACCATTATTGTACCCTGGCACTGAGATCCATCATCCACCTACCACAGGCCTGGCTGCCATAGCCTGGGGACTTATTAGACCGACCCTGCTCTGTTCAATGCGGCCCCACGCATACCATTGAGGGTAAAAAGCTTGTGCCGCTATAGGACACTGTATGTTTACCATGGATCCTAATGATTCACATGAATTCAACGTAGAAGATACATGTACGACTGGAACAGCTCAGCTTTTCTAAAGGCTTTTGTTCTATAACTTGTTCATATTTACTCATAGATTCCCAAGATGTCTAATTAAAGATTAAGAAGTTACAAGTTTTCCTTTTTAGATATTGACTCTGTTTTGCTGTCCTATTGGCAGTTTAAGCTTTAAATTGAACCACCGAATTGTACATATTTTAAGAATTTGCAACATTAATCTTCAAGTACTATGTAGGATAAAGAAAATAAATTAATCAAAGGGATTAGTTTACAAGTTTATGGTGTATTAAAAGTGCCATTTTAAGTACAGAATGTAGATGCACAAATCACCAAAGATTGTTTGAAAATTTCATCCATTAGAAGAATGAATGAAATGTCATTCATTAGAAGAAAATCTGAACTGCATACCAAAACATTTTGAACAACTTAATCCTCCTCGCTTTGTGGGACCATCGCTTTGGAGATGATCCATTGCTGTTCCGAAATGACTGCAAGTCACTGCATAAGTTTTGGGAGAAAGAACCTTACTTTCCTTGAGAACTGGCATCTATAAGAATGAACATCTTTGGGATAGTCACACAAGAAACAGTTGGCCCAGCCGTCTCATCCCACATCAGTGTCTGACCTCTCAAACTTCTTTTTTTCTTTGCACCATAAAGACAGTCCTAAACCTTGTGGAAAGCCTTCAACCTGAATAAAAGATATTGTAGTTGCATATTGAACCCATTCGATCCTTTAAAAATAATTCACTCAATTTTATATGTGAGCGGGCAGTTGAGCAAATATGTTTGGTAAAATGGATATGTCCTTGTAATCCATTAGAAAGTGTTATCAAAGCAAAAATAATAAGCTCATAAAAAATGAGGTACTGGACTGAAAATTAGTGAGAAGTAAGTCCAGATTCAACTTTCTTTTTTCTTCCCTAACCTTTATGAACTATGGACATTTTTTCTTTGGAAACCAATAAATTAGTTTTTATGAATCACATAGGCTCATGGCATTTGCATAGAGTGTTTGCATAACCTAATCTATTTACATTCATCCCAGTAGTTTTCACAGATCAATTTTTTTTTTTTATCTAAAAGAATGTCTGAGGCCTTTTGTTGAACCCACCTTTTGTTTTTGCATAAACATTACGAGGACATATTGGAGTTTAATTCATCTGCAAATCACTAGCATGTGGAGCCCAGGTTTTGTTCTGCAGCAGTCTCACTTTCAATACGTCTCCTCCAATGAGCCAGCCTCAAACCCTTCAAACTGAAAGAAAAAAAAATGGTGAAGCTTGCCTTGTGCACACATCAATCCTAAATTTCCAGCCCCAATACCATCATGACCTTGGTTTGGAATGACATCTATTTGCTGGCTGGCTGCACACATCTCTTTGCAAATTGTATGGGCCAAGCTAATTTGTTTTTATGCACGTTTAGTCAAGAATGTGATGCCACGTTGGCCTTTGGGAGCACCGCCAATGTGGTGTGGGGTTCCTGGTGACAGACAGAAAAAGGGTGATTGAGGATGATTGTTCTGCCTGGTTGTGTAGATATATAAAAAGAAAGATGCCCTCCGCATCCTGGAATGGGTTCATGGCAGATAGAAGTCCTTCTGGGACCACCTAAAGCTGAATATCATTATCTGTACATGAGAATAAACAATGACCTTTAGAGCTCAAATCCAAACGCACAGGATGGTGCTGGGTAGAGAAAACCTCAACAAATCCTCAAGAACAATCTGTCATGTGATGCAAAACCTTATAATGTTAATTCACAAATCTATGGTAAAAAATTTACATGAAATAAAGAAAAAAAAAAACTTCTCAGGCTCATAGGATTGCACTCCTCTGACCTTAATGTTAGCCTACCAGGATGTGACCTAATGAAACTGAAATATATACATAGTTTATGCATTAAAATGTTTGCCTTCCTCATAGCAGCTTTGACTTTTCAGATGTAAAGAATAGTGTTATAAGCATTATAAAATTTTTCACAGTCATAATGTATCATGTTTTGCTCCCACATTAAACAAATCTAAGCAAACACTATAGAGAATTATTAAAATAGTTGTTCACAAGAAAACAAAACTAACCCTCAACATGTATTGTAACCTCACAGCACAGTGATCAAGAAAAGTACAAAAACTCAAATACAAACTAAAGTGCACAGCATGTTCTGCTGTGACTGGATGGATGGACTGATCTTTTTCAAATTCAAGGGCAGGTCGAGAGGGCATACAGGAGGAACGTAAATTTAACTCTTTAGACAGGGACATTTACTGAGCATGTTTCTGGAAGGATGTGAATTCTGCACCTTTGTGATCTGATGCAGTGGCGCCAACATCACATAAAAGAAAAAGTACTAATGAAACCAAGAGTAGGCAATAAAGGTTTGAGAGACAAGAAAAATAAATCTACTGAAATTTAAACAACCAGGTTTATTAGTTCCATAATCTAAGGTTGTTTTTTTTTACCTGTTATACCCAGAAACATTTTTGATTTCCTCTTTCTTCAAAATGAGAAACAAAGTGAATATGAGCCATTTTCCCATATCATAAAGCATCACAGTTAAACCGAGACAGATTGACAGTATCACTTAAAACTACAGTAAACCTGCATAGGATACCAGTAAGTGCATACTTTGTAAACAAACCTTATAACATTAAGGTTCAGTTCTGGTTTTCATGCTACTATCATTAGTCTATTTAAAAATGTTCCTTTGTTATTTATCCTACTGCTTCATGTTTTGACATCTGCAAGACTATTCAGCTTCATATAATATCCGCACAGAAACATCTGGGGTCATATTTCTACAAAACTCATATTTTCAGTGCCATGTGGTTTTCCTCTGTGATCATTTGTTTGCTCTGCATCAAACACGCCATCGTACCGCAGCACTTCTTTGATCTCTTACGTAGAGCTAGCAACGTCTTATAATAACATAATGATGCAAAACATTTTCTTTAGCAGTTTCTTAGCCATCCATTCTTCTTTTTTTTTTATCCTAATTTATATCTTGCTGTCCTTATGTATCAGAACCCGGCAGGCTTTTGGGTCCCAGATAATGGATGTCTTCATGCATGGGAGGCCTGATAGCAACACAGTGACCTCATACCCCTCGGCAGCTCAGGGCTATGCTTCTCCCAGGTGTAGTGAAATGTTGGACAAACATTTGATTGAAACAGGAATGAAGTGATACAAGAACATGTGATGTGGCTTCAGGGAAGGAGTGCAGCTCCGACACAATCTCACAAACGCAGCAGTATCAGGAATATCAGGTATGCGCATGTTGCTGCAGGTCATTCTATAGGATTAGAGTCTAGTATTAATCCCTGTTGCTTTAAGGTAAAAATGGCCCTTTGCTTAGTTTGAGAATGTCAATCAAAACAAATTCAGGCAAATAACGAAGCCAAAGGTATCAATCAACATCGACAATATATTCTGTAAACACACACAGTGCTTTGCAATCGTATTTGTGTATTTTTCCCCCTCATTTTGTCATAATCATGACTTCTATGTATTTAAATTGGACTTAAAACAAGTATAAGTGTAATGGAGGAAGAGAGATGAGCAGAGTAATATTTTTCTTTTTTGGTCTTACAAATCAAAATCTGAAAAGTGTGGCATGCTTTTCAAACCCCCTTCATTCTGATACAACTAAATAAGTTTCAGTAAAGCCAAGTGCCTTCAGAAGTTCAGCATGGTACAAAACCAAATCACCAGACAGGTCAGCGTCAATGCTGTAGAGAAACTTAAAGCAGGATTAGTCTACAAACAATATGTACGAGTCTTAATCAGCTCACATCGTGCTGTCCAGTCAACCATCTATAAACAGACAGGAAAGCTGGTAAAAGTTGATGGAAAGATGTATGGTGCTAAATGCAAAATAATCACAGAAGTAAATGAAGCTGATAAGAGTTGGTTTGGATCAAAACATAGTAATGTGCTAGATTAGAACAGCAATTGGAAAAGTTTGAATCTAAATCCAATTGAAAAAGTATGGACTGGAAAAGTGATGTTCAGATACCCTCCTTTCAGTCTGACAATTCATTTTGTGAAGAAAATCCAAAGGTTTTAATCCCTAGGTGTGCAAAGCTGGTAACCAGCCCAAATGATTAGCAACTATGAAAGCTGCAAAAAGTATCTGAAACATATTGACTCAACACATTAAACTTTTTATTTGCAAAAGATTTCATAAACCACATGTCTTGTCCTTTCCTCTCCACAGTTATGCGCTGTTTTAGTCTGTTACATAAAAAACCAATAGAATACCTTAAACTTAAACAAAATGTGAAAAAAAACCTAAGCATCAACTAATCTGTTTTCATTGCAGCCCTTGTACTAAATAGGGAGTGAAAGTTAGTTTGCTCATTGTGGATTAGGATCTTATATGCCAACAGAGATACCAGCGCTGTGTATCATGCGTTGTGCTCATCTGGTGAGAATAAATCAACTCCACATGTTGACCTGACCTAACAGTCCCGCTTCACCCTAACCTAAGGCCCCAAATCTCCACGGGTCATTCCTGCATCTCAAATCAGCTTCACAGCATTTACTGTTTTTTCTTTTTCCTTTATTCCTTTCATTGGTTTCTTTCGTGCACCATGTTCTCTGTCTGTTTTTTAAAATTTGCATCTGTCCCTAGGTCCCCTGATTTTACCATCTACCTTGACATCTGTCATTTTGTTTCTGATACATGCTCACGCTCACCTCCTTTGGCCTAAAGCCTCGTCTGTCCCCTCCATCCATCAGTCTGCAACTCTGAGATGGACGGACAGGTGTCAAGCTGACTGTACAAGATGTCTCAAAGCTGGTGACCTCTTCCTGTTTGTGTATTTATCAACAGTGTTTTTAACAGCAGAAGTGTTAACTCCATAAGTAAATTGTAATCATATAGTGACATTTTGTTTGAATTTATATTCCATTTGAACTCCTGTATAAGTTTTGGCAGAACTTGACTGTTTTCACCAATTTAATTGTTTTGTGTGTCATATACGCTCACTGGTCACTTTATTAGGTAAACACATTTTTAAAAAGAGTCAGAATAGAAATGTCCGTTATTGTCCCACAATGGAAAAATTTCTGAGCAACAGCAGTGAAGTGACAATCCAAGCAAATAGACTCGCACAAATGCAAAACTTGAAATATGCAGAATAAAAATAGCAAATTGGCCTGTAACATGTCAGAAACTCAGCGGAATCTGGATGAACATCAGAAAGGGAAACAAAATGAGGATCGAAGACACTTTGAACATGACATGATTGTTGTTGCCTGACGTATTGGTCAAAGAAAAACCTGCTGGTTATGTGGTTAAGAACGCCTTGTTGATGTCGATGAAGACAGGAAGCATAGACACTGGCTTGAACTTTCAAGAGTTTTATTAATTCCCTTGACATAATAAGCTACATTATTTTGTTGATATAAACAGTAACATCATTTTTTGTTTGAAATTAATTTATTGTAGAGGTGCAACTGCAGGTGCATGAAATTCATATTTGTTTTAAGTCAAATAAACAAAATCCCAGGTGGTTCTTATGTATGTGTTTGTTTGTTAAATGTGATTGCAAAGCTACACAGTCAGCAAATTTCCATTGTCGCATTACACAAATGGTTTGTACACTCAGTATGCTTCATCACAGCGGAAAATAACTTCCATGCAGATTACAAGTTCTGATTTGAGAAACTTATTACGATAAACACAAATATGAACGTCTTCTAACATTTAATTTGAAGATGCAGTGGTGAAAATGCCTGATACCGTCCTGGCGCAGCTGGACAGAGGCATGTACGCAGCCTTTTATTCTCTCTCAACCATGCACACAAACACATAAACATACATGCATTTACTCATATCTAGGTCAAGACAGCAAGGGGAGAATGGGAGAAGCCTGAGGCATATCTATCAGGCAAATGATCTAATGAAATGATTAAATAGTAGATTTTTTCCCCTCGCAGAGGGAAAAGCAGGCTAAAAAGAAAAGCAGGGGTTCATGTGGAGGTTTGAATACATGCATTAGCATCAAGGCTAATGCACAACTTATAGGGCACTCTATATTTTTTACAAAGCAGGAGGCTGACAGTGAAGAACATTGCTGTTGTCTATATACAGTAGATTAAATCACTTCACTCTAGTCAGAAAGGTACATACCTTTCTTTACAAAACAAAGTATTGGCATACATTATCATTCTGCTTTTACATCATAACAGATTTTATTCCGGAATCGCTCAGTATTTAGATTTATTCATCTTTTTATCAATCCTGAAAAGCTTCTCTGCCTCACCTATAAAAAAAAGCCCCACAGCATGATACTACCACCATCATGTCACCCAGGACATTTTGTCAGGGATGAGATGACGATGAGTCAGATTGAAGATAAAACAATGTAAAAGGAGAATATATATAATCTCCTTGAGACATAATTAATGTTTTTGCTGTGTAGCCTTGATCAGAATAAAACTGTCAAAGAAATAAGTTTATATGTAATGAGAATACTGTCAACATAGTAGTTTGGTTTGAGTTCTTATGTCTATGCAATAATTCACACCACAGCACAACTTTTGGTTTTGTTTGCCCAGGAATTGTCTGAAGGACCTTTGCACAACCTCTTGTTTTCTTTGTTTCATCCTCTTTAATCATGCGTCTTCAAACTTGACTAAAATATATCCTCGCCACTGAATATCCAGCATTATAACCGCCTTCTCTTTGTCTTAATTATTAACAGAGTAAACTTATGTTGTTTGACAAGCCCACAATGATGCGGATATTTTTATTAATGCCAAACTGGCTCAATTCTAACAAACCATTGTGCATACTTCTTTTCACTTTTTTTTTTCTTTTTTCAGGAATCCTTTCTATTGAAAAGTGCTGACAGATATGCAAACAAGCAGAGTATGTGTTAATGACTGCCAGCTCAGTGTGTGAATAGCAAGGTGTTGATTAGCGCCGCTGCGAGCTGCTGCGGCCGTGACAAGCCCAGCCCTCCGCAGCGAGTTGCAGTCCAGACCCTCAGCCAACGATAACTAACTTCTGCCTCCATCAACAGCTCTCGTCGTCACTTCTGCCCGCGCCCTGACAGAGGCCTGACTGCCGAGCCGCAGTATGCCCCGCAGCCCAAACCGGGGGAGGATAAATGAGAGCGTTTTGGACAGCGGTGAAGTGACCCACATGTTTTCTCTGGTCATCTCTCCGTCTCATCTCTCATTTTCTCCTTCTGCGTCTCGTCTTTTCTCTTCGTGCTAGAGCGTCGGTACGTTTCCGCCGTGGCAGTAAACAGATGTTTGGTGTCACTTTGGCAGGAAGAGAAACGACAAAACGCCGAGTGAAGTCCGCACACATATGCTTTTTATTTTTAAATCCTGCTTAAACAGGCTTAAAAGGTGCGTGCGAGCGTCTCTTTGTTGTATGCGGAGCTCTCCCGAACACCCATTGCATTTCCGGTCCCGAACATCAGAAGAGAGATGCCGCGTTGTTGTTCCTGGAGTCACGGGATCACCCTCGCCACAGATGACAAACAGATATAATCAGCTCTCTTGAGACTCATCCTTCTGTAGCCACATTCATTACAGCCCGGCTAATGCATACATCAAACAACAGAGCCCGCTGACCACCACACTGTACCCCCCACACACACACACACACACACACACACACACACACACACACACACACACACACACTCCTGTCTGTTACTGCTACACATTTAACACACATTTCCACGCTCACGCCGTTATACACACATAATTGCACGCACTGTCAACACTCATTGTCATCACACCGACACGTATCTCATTTCAAAAGAGTTGTCTCTTTGACCCCCCTCATGGCACATAGAGCAGAATAATCGCATAATCTCCAAACTGAGGAGCAATATACAAATGGCTGGCCAGGCGGGCTCTTCCTGTCATTCCATCAGTACAGATTTGCATGTGTGTGATGTATTTAATACTTTCTCAGGCCTGGTCCGGCACGCCATAATAACCCAGCGTGTGAAGGCAGACCTGAAGCTGATTTATAGTCTCAGCCTGGCTGGAGGCTTCAGTCTGGGCTGTTTGAAGTGACATCAGGGTGTCTTTGTGTGTGAATGGGATGGACAGAGGCGCAGATATAGGTGTTTATGCATGCATGTGTGTGTGTGTGTGTGTGCGTGCGTGCGTGTCTGGAGGTTCATACATCTAATGCATGTCGTCTAGACAACATTTGTGCCCTCCGTCCGAAAGGGGTGATTGTCTTATGCAAATGAGGCCACGCTGGCTGTGACATGTCATCCAGCATGTGGGTCATGTGATGAGAGACCAACCACGGCACGGCGGTGACGGTTGAGAGCCTGCTTTTTTTTTTCTTCTTTTTTTTAATTTATTAGTGTGGCCATTGTTTGTCATTACCTCTTTGGGCAGTAAAGACACGGGGTGGCATTTAGGCCAAGGAAAAAACATTATGTTTCTATAAAGAAAGGAAAAAGAAAGAAACGCTGTAGCTGACGATCTGAACGGACAAGATGGACATTGAAACTGTGAATTTAAAAAAGTATATATATTTACCTTTATCCCTAGGTTATGTTTATTCAGACTTCTCCACATTTTGATTTTAGTGTCAGTTTAACTTTTTCATGCGTTTACCAGGTCACTGTAATTATTATTTAACTGATCAAATAAAATCACACACCAATACGTTTATTTATCAAAGATGACAGTTTGTGAAAACTTAATGAAACATTTTCGATGTTTGGTTTGATCTTTTTTTTTTTTTTTACTGTCATTTGGCTTCTTTGCCTGTGGATATTACTCCAGACGCAGCTGAATAAAACCATCGTCAGAAATACCACAGACTGTTAATCTACATATTGGTTGACAAACAAAGGTGTAGAAATAGATTATTCCATATGTGCGTTATTCCATTGGTATACAAAGAAGATTAAAGTAGACGCACTTTTGATTTTTGTTTAGCCTGAGTTTAATTAAACAGTTTCCATTTAAACCCTAGTAGACTCATAGATTGTCACAGTTATCACCTCAGCTCCACACATATCCTTTTTGCTTTTCCTTTTGCTGTAGTATTAAACTTCATAAAAATATAATGAGTAAAAACAAAAAGTTACTTTCAACTGATGATTTTTACATTTCTATTTGTATTTCGGGGGAAAAAAAAAAAAAACCTCTCCAACCCTACCTGGCCTAATAAGAAAACATAATTGCTTCCCTTGATAAATCATGAATTAACTGTGATTAACCGTGGTTCTGGGAAAGTTGAGTTCAGTTTTACCAGACACATCCACACCTGATTACTGCCAGAGAAATCACTCAAATAAAATCTGCCAACATGAAGTGGAATAAAAGATTTAAAGGAGAAACGCATCGCGCTCTGTTCCAAAGTAATCCATCTAAAACACAGCAGGCCTCACGTGCCACACATAAAGCAAATCCTTTCTTGCATGCAGTCTGCTTAATGTGAATAGATTTTTTTTTATCTCTTAATAAATTGAATCATCATTTTAAAAAAAAACTACACTTTTACTTTTTATTCTGGTTTTATCTGACTTTTGATTTACATTTGTTAAGTGGATGTGATTAAACCTGTTTCACAGTGTGCTCCTTGAAAGAATGAAACAATCAAATGCCAGAACGTTGAATGCCAGAGAAATCACTCAAATTCATTCACAATTTGTTGTGAATGAAGCTTTTACCAGACATTTGACAAAGCATGAACAGTTGTAATGATGTCGTTATCTGCACATATGCACTTCTTCGAACTTAGAACCAATAACAGGAATCCAAATGAATTTAGCAAAATAATATCAATCTCAAATATAAACACTAAACTCTGAGAACTGCACAACATTTGTTTGGCCCCAAATTCTCAATTACAAGGGAACCTCAAACATTTTTAGAACAAATCTCTGTCCTGTTTTTCAGTCAATGTTTTTCTTTTTTTTTCTCCTTTCACTGAAAGTCTGTTGTATCTAATCTTGACCAAAGCTAATTAGCTCCTGGCTTTCCACGTTTCTTGTCCAGATGCAATAAAAACGTGCTTCTACTTTGTCATTGCTTTTCTTACCTTGCTTTCTTTAGCAACAAGCAAACATAATAATTTACAGTGTGAGAGATGTCATTTGAAAACAAGCGGACAAAAAGAAAAAAAAAACACCAGCACTTCCTTATGTGATATTAAAACAAACTTTAATAATAATAATAAAATACTTGAGTTGAACTTATTCACACCTATAGTTTTACAACAACCACTCATATCTATTATGAATAGAAAAGCATCAAACTCACCCTTCAATTAATATAATACAGTAATATCTTTATAATTAGAATTAGTTTCATAGAACTGTGAAAAACCTCAAAACTGACTATTAAGTATCACAGTAACATAAAAGAAACCGGATACATAACCATTTATTCAATGTGAAATGCAAATTCTACAATAGTAAAATGTGTTTGTCAATTAGTTACACCTTAACAGTTTAGAAAAACTAATATAGGCAGAGGAATTTGCTAATTCTGATTATCTTCTAAGTAGTTAGAATCTGTGACATTCAGGGTGATTTCTCTTATCCACTCTTCAAAATGAAAAAGACAAGAGAACATGTCATTCAATTAGACATTACAAGTATTGAAGCTCACTGTTCAAACATGCCAAACATGTCAGAGGAGTCAATAAAAGTTAAAACAACTGAACAAACTCAAGTGTCACTTGTGGCCCTGCACAGTAAGGATGGTAAAAGGGCAGATGAAAGAAAAACAAAAGGTTTTGCTGTTGGAGAACTGCAGGAAAGACTGGCATCTTCAAGTCAGTGTTGTTTTTTTCGTTCTTTTTTTTATTGGCTTTAGTGGCCTTTATTCGATAGTGAACCGACAGTGAAATGCGAGAAAGGAGAAGACATGCAGCAAAGATCATCAGGCCAGGAATCGAACCTGCGACAGCGACTTCGAGGGCTAAGGCGTCCATATGTGGGTGGGTTGTGCTTAACCGCTGCGTCACCACAGCACCCCCACTAATGTATTTATTTTACTGCTTTTTAAGAAAACTTTACCAAAGGTGCCAATGACTGTGAGGAGAACTGTAGTTCGTTTTGAAATACTTTGTGGGGAGGTAGCACCGTCCTGCAACCTCTAACCGCTAGCACTTGTTAAATCCCTCATCATTTATGAATGGCCGGCAAAGACTGACATAGGGAAAAAAAAAAAAAAGGTTTTGACCTTTCACCTTTCAGCATGGATTCTACAACCCAGGGTGTAAATCACATAAACAAATTTATAAACAAATGTCCTGCATCCTGTTCCTTTCAGTCCAATATATTCGCTTCTTATCTCTTTTACAATGTTTCCTCAGATAGAGATCTCCTCTACTCCCTCTAGACCTACACACATATGTATCAGAGTCCTGGATATTATCATAGGGATAGGATATATGTCCAGAGGTCCACACTGACCTCTCACCCTAGTCCCTGGGACAGAATGGGGCCCCTCTCTCTGCCTGAACAGGGCCAGCGGCAGCTTTATAGAAAAGGTCTGCTGACTGACAGGTCATTTTTCAACTATTGTTTTTCTTTTAAACACCAATTTTATCTTGCAAAGTAACACACTGGCCAGCAATGCAGAGTGTAGCTGTGGTGTTCTTGTTAAAGACAGGCAAGGAGTTTGTGATTTGCTAAAAGGTTTTATCTGCTCAACATAAAGAGGGGTTTCTATTTATTTCAGAAGCATTTATGAGCGACATTAAACCGTGTTATAGTCATACATCAATCATTTTCTCTCGCTACTGTTATTTTCTAATGATTTAACTGAGGGAAAAGACATAAAAATTTGTTCTACTCTACAACTTACTTCTGCAGTTTAAATAGGAAGTTTTATACTCGGCAAACAGAATTTTCTGAACATTGTCAAAGCCAATTAAGGTCCACGTTTCATCAAATGTTCATATGTAGCTATTTTTACTGAAAAGTTGTTCATGTAAATTTTATTAAGATTCTGAAAAAAAAGGACGAATTCAAAGTTTCTCCTCATTTCAGACAAAAAGGCACTAATGTAAAAATAATTTTTGATTTAGTAAAAACAAAAAAAGACTGTGTGTATTCGTCTGAGGTAGCGACATCAACGTTCGGCCGTCCCAGTGGCCACGGCGCTCTGTTTTTTTTTTTTTTTGTTGATATCTGGCGCTGAATCAAGGCAGGGGAACAAGGCAGGCTCCAAGTTTTAAATTGAATTTCATGCTGGATTAGTGGCCCTCCTCTGAAATGCATGTGAGCCTCCCCCTAATGACGCGCTCATCTTCGCACTCCAGAGACACGCTGTGGATGTTTTTGTTTCTCCATCAATTAGTACGAGTGGCACAACAGCTACGTTTGCTTTATCACTGGAAATGATTACTCACCATGCTGCGCTCACATTGCGACAGACGGGGATAGTTTTGTTGTTTTTTTTGTCAGCTGTCTGAAGACATCAAATTTATTTTCCACCTGCACTCAGTCAAACTTCATTTTACCTTTGATGCTAATAGACGTCCTTATGAAAATGAAAGCATATCAGACTCATCCATGTGGCCGCACTGCGTTTCGTCTTTCCTCCCCGGCCAGGTCTAATGGGGTCTGTGGAGCCTTGGGTCTATCTGTCCTTTGCCATGTGTCCTCTTTAGCACTGACCCATGCTGGAGGAGCAGGGTCCGGCCCCGGGGGCCGAGGTGGTAGAGCAGGGGAAAGAGTGAGTGCGACGGAGGGAAGGGACTGTCTCTGCTTCAGGCAATGGGTGAGCAGAGGGCAACGTCGTGGGGGTTGAATGTAAGCCATGTAGGCCTCTCGTTCCCCTCCATCCAGCCCTCCGCCCCTCCCTCGTGATCTTGGCCTGAATGACATGGATGAATAACAGAGGAGTGCAGCAGTACAGGCTGCCCTACTGCTGACCCTGACTGCTCTGGCCAGACCAGGGACAACATGTGTGTCTCTGTATGCGAGTTGTTAGCTGTACGTGGAGGGCCTTGCTTACACGCGTATCTGCGTGCTTAACATAAACATGTTTACCACAAAACAGTATGAAGGTTGAAGAATCCTACATCCATCAGTAAATGCATTAATGTGTGTGTATGTGTAAGTGCTCATGTATCCACCAGGAACAAGTAAACAATGTGCTCTTGTCTAACGTAAGGCCTCAGGCCTCCGAAACACATCGGACACGACTCACACAGCGAAGCAATAAAGTCAAGCAAAGGAAGAGGAAAGATTCAAAAAGAGTTTCACCCAAGTTGGCACACAGAGGTGATCTTGTTTTTTTTTTTATATATTAACATGTATACTTTCATTGAGATTTATTTGTAGATAATACAGCCAGCCTGAAAACAGTGACTGTGTCAACTATCTCTTCAAATAAAAATTTAACAAAGACTCATTTTGTTGAATTAGTCACATAAAAGTGATGTTTTATCAACCAAATTATTTATATTTTAAAGTTTTGTGAATCCCAGATGCAGACTTAAGTGGCATCACTTCTTAATCCACAGATTTTGACATCATGTCAAAAAAAAACTCCCAGCTTTAACTCTGGCCAGACTTTCTAAAAGGTTTAGAGGGATTTTTTTTTTTAACATCCGTTTGTTTCAACTGTAAGGCTGAAGCGGGAAGGAGCCGTCCACAGACTGTTTCCACAAATCAACCCATTTGCTCAGAGAATTTCACAAAGTTTTGTAAAATCAGTCTCCATGTGCAGGTGCTGGATTTGGACGTGATTGGAGCAATTCAACAAGTTAGAAGGATGAATGAACTATAACTGTAAAATTGCCCAATAACACAGCTAACTGTGATCTATAATATTGTTGCTTTTTCATTTAATGTCTTTTGCAAAAAGCCCTAATTATTTACTCTGCAATTATTTAACTTTAAACTCATACTTATATTTTTAAATGGGGGTATTAGTACAATTGATTTTTTTGAGCTTTATAAAATGTTATGATGTGATGCCCTTATCATAAAGATACCCAAATTGTCCATTGGCTCTTTAATGCATGTGTGAGAAATCCTTGATGCTCCTCTGGCGGTCAACTGGGCGAGCCTAAACGCCTTGTATTGCTCACACAAAGTTCCTCCTTAAGCTGGTTTCTCCAGTCAAGCTTCCAACTCACAGAGCTTTTCTCTCCCAGGCAAATAGCAAACACCTGGTGGAATCTGCTGAGCTTATCGTAAAAACAACTTCTCAGTCCCAATTCCCTAAAAATGGTGGTAAATGGTGATGACGTGCTGAAGGTGCAGTGTCGGAAAGAGCAGGAGTTTTTGAAGGAGACAGAGGGAAATTTCCTGGTGTTAAATTCTGAAAGTCAAATTTTGTTTAAGTTTTGTTTGATATCTATAGTATTTTTAAAACAACCGTTACTTGATTATGCTATAAAATGGCACCATGCGCGTGGAAAATACCCTCCCTTAAAGGTTTAGCTTTCATTTTTAATCTGTGTTTCTACACACTTGAATTATTTTTGCTGCATTTGTTCTCTAAAGTAAACCCTGCTGTGTTTTTTGTGGTGATTACAACTCAATAACGTTGAAGTACTTCCGGCTTTTATGGTAACGTGTCTGATGAAAATGACGTCGAACAAGACGGCTGCCATCAATCTTTACAAAGAAGTGGTTACGTTTCAGGGGGAGGTGGAACAAAAAGCCAGCCATATTGGCTGAGCTGTTTGCCAAGTGGTAGTCATGCCCCTGCCCAGCCCTCCTATTATGAGATTGGCAATAAGTTGGGCTGCCTGCTGGGGAAAACAGGGAGCTGACACCAGGAACATATGCGGCAACACCTGATTGTTGCGCCACTGCCACAGACCTTTTCTGCTAGAGAGCACAAACACATGTAGCTCCAACACACAACAACAACAATGCAGCATGCATTAACATGAGAAGCGTAACCTTCATTTTTTTTCATTAGCACTTATACTGCATGATCGGTGCATGCACAGAGCAATGTAGAGTGGCTTACAGAGCAAACCCACTGGGGATTAATTTTCTCGTTCAGAGAGGATGTGGATGCCAAGCCTGGCTGGTGTGCCAGCCGCCCGCGGTGCACCACACGCTGGCATGCTGTGCCAGCAAACAGCACTGATGCCCTCCATTTGCAGTGTCACATTTATCAAATGCATGCTGCTATCACTTAGCCCTCAGTCGTGCAAGACCGGTCCGCCTTGCTACGCCACTGTCTAAACCAGTCTCTGTGCCCTGAAAATGTACTCCGACGAGCAGACTGACCACGCTGCAGCATAACGTTGCGACTGATTGTGTGAAATTCAAAAAAAAAATGACTTTTTTTTTTCTTTTTTTTTTTTTTTTAGGTGGATCCTCACCCCCATTCCACCTGAGCACAAACTGATTTCCCACCACTTGAATGAACTTCATACCAGGATCGCACGTCCGTCGCCTTGCTCAGAGAAACTCAAATGTTTGCAGCCACACACAGAAGTGCAAAAGCAGGAATAAAATGTTCTTGAATTTTCTACCTCTACAGAGAATAAAGCAGAGCCTGCATCATTATGCAGCCACATGGGTAGATTGAAGGAAGCTTGCAAGAGTTGGAGGGGTGAGGTTGGGGGGGTTGTTAAAGAACCGGCCTGCATTGTCTGCCGGCTCTCAGAAGGCTTTGCTGTTGTTCATAGTCACGTTCTGAACTGGATGCGACCCTACAGGTGTCCCTGCTCTCTAAATGTGTTCTCCAGACCCTTCACCAGCCCCCTTCAAGCCGCCTGTCTGTGACCCCTGACCCCGCAGACCCCAGGAAGTATGGGTAATGGCAGGCTTGTCAATAAAGTCCAGGGTCACTAATAGACTAGCTTTGTTCTGCAATGTCAGCCAGCAAGAAAGAAAAGACTAGCAGAGGGGAAAAAAAAAAAAAAAAAAAAATCTCCCTCATATTCACCATCTTTATAACGTATCTGGGCCTATTCAGATAACAAATGGGTGCTTTTGATTGTGAGCCCACAACCCACCACCTTTCTGTGCCCCTCTCCTGCACGTCTGCCTCTCCTCGTCTTCCTCCATCTCCTTGCTTCGCTCTCGTCGTTTTTAACTCCAAAGAGGTGCTTGTGCGCCGGGCTAAAAGGTCTTAATGTGCCTGCATTCATCGAGCCAGACCATAGAAGGCTGTTTTTAACCCTGTTTACGGCCTTGCATCCATTTGGCCAGGAGTCCTTCACTCCTTGTTCCTCCCCCTCTCCATATTTCTCTCCATTTTTCAACCTCCTTCACTTTCTCTTACTCCCTTTCTCTCGTCCACCCACATCCCAATCCCTTTGTGATAGGATATGAATGCACTTTGCTAGCTGATAATTACACTCTCCCTCTCTGCCCTCCTCTCCCTTTCTGACAGTGGGATCCACAGGCAGTCCTTATTCAGCCAGTAATTTGCCTGTCCTCCTCTTTCATTGAGAAGGTACAAATTATCCTTCACACGGGCACTGGCTATTCTCCGTCTCAGGCAGTGTGATGAGGACCGCACTAAAAGAGAAAATAGCCAAGAACATGCACTTTGCATCTGCTCTAAGTGTAATCTAAAAGAAGCGATTTATGTTTCATTCAGAAACTTTCTTGCTAGACAACAGCAAATGGAAAGGAGTAGTAATGAACTCATCCAGTTGTGCTGTGATGCACAGCAAAAATATGGCCATAATCAATACCAGCATCTCCAGCACAACTAGAAATTGTTTAGGTTAACTCGCTACAGCGGTTCTCTTTAAAGTAAAGTCTATCTTGCGAAGGGCAATCAATTTGGAATAGCTTGGAAAATATTTGTGAAAACTACTTTATTAGAGCAAAAAAGGGGCCAATTATTTTTCCCAAAATATTGCTAAAATGTTGTTTTGTGAGCCAGAGGTATCGTCACACCCCTGCAGTCAACACCACAGTTAGCCATCTTGAAATCATACATTCACATAATTAGTGTCCAAGCTTGGTCACATTTGGACATTTGGTCTCCGTCGCCTTCTCATCAGCACCCATAGCTGAGGTCTCACCGCCAACCCAGCTGTGTTTAAAGCCCATCCAAAATAGTCAAAGTGACAAACAGATAGTTAGCGAAATGAAAGGATTCCACGACAAATTACTTACAGGACTCTGGCTCTGTGTGCACATATGCATCTGCAGCCATTTATATCGCCTTTATGAGAGTAGAGTTTTCATCAGGATTTATGGCTGGATGTGAACTGCACTCAGCGTAACACCCTCAGAGGCTGGAGTGTTTCGAATCCTCAGACGGGGTGGGTTTATTTCAGCATATCTGTGTGAATTTAATTACAAGTGCTTTCGCTTGGTTTTAAAAGTGTGACAGCACTCGGGGCCATTTTCGTAATTTATTTATGGGCTGCGTTGGCAGGGTACCGGAACCTCATTGGGCTGAAAGCAGAGTTCAAGCAGCCGGTGGCGATTACAGGGCAAACGTGACCACTGGATAGACATCGACTGGCCTGGGAAGTCAACAGGAAACGTTCTTTTTTTCTTTTTCGTTTTTTTTTTTTTTTAAAGACCATAATCATGTTCTGTCAAGTAATTACAGAACAGCAAAGGCAAAAAATGAAAACACATGGTGATAATGGGGACAAAACATTGATCATCATCATACTGAGCAACTCCTGATGGTCATGGAGGGACAATGGAGCACAGAGACGCCAATTGTTCTTTGACTCGATGAACTATGTAGCTCATTAGATGGAGTTTTCCAAGATTAAAGAGATGGGTATGAGCGGAGGAGTCAAGGCCCGAGGTTAGAGCTGGGGGCGAAAATCGACACAGCAGAGATGATCCGGCTCTCCAGCCCCTGACCCCACAGCGTGCTGCAGCCTTTGATTCTGCTTCTCTTTTTCTCGTTCCACATCAAAAACATATCGTTTCACCCTCTTTGCATAATATTAAGACACAATCCGACTCTTCAGTTCTGTAAAAAGAAATACTTTTCACCTATTTCCTTGCACTACTATAAGTGTTGCTGTCCTTCCATTGAGGAGTTTGTAATTGATGGATTTTAATGAAAGGTGTAGATGTTGAATGCATATCTTGCCAAAAGCACCAAGGCATTGATATTCTCCCTCAGGCAAAAAAAAAAAAAAAAAAGAGAGGGAGGGAGGGAAAGCGACTGAGAGGAGAAAAAGAGAGGTGACCCTGCTGCCTGAGTGGCAGTGGCCGTCATGCATAGCATCTCTAAAACGAGGGTGGGGGCTGGGTGGGGGTAGAGGAGGTGGGTGAATGTCACTTTCAAGTGTCTTCTCAGCACTCTTCCCTAATGAGAGATGGGTTCTGCTCCACAGACAGCCAAGGGGACCAAGAAAAGGGCCCCTCCCCGCCTCCTCTTCATCCCTCCCCTCCACCTCTCAGATCTCCGATCCTCCAAGGAGCTGACAGCTCGAGCATCTCCTTCCACCTGCACAGCCCTGTTCCCCCAATCATCATCACAACAACAACAACAAAGGTAGGGAAAATTTCCATTTTCTGACTCCTAACCCGGGTCCCCGAGACACGCACCTTCCTCGCATCACTCTTAATCAAAATGACCACTCGTCCACTGTGCTCTTGCTCATACCTGAGCGGCCCCTCACACTCCCACCCTCTCACTCTTGCCTTGCCGTCAGTGAGGGACGCACACAAATGCTATTTAGCTACCCTAGCTAGTGATTCATCCATTCCAGCTGAAGGGAAAGGTGAGAGGAGAGATCTCCCAGGACTCCTCGCAGCCCCCATCTGTCAGATGCACCCGGCCCGCTGATTTACATTTACCGCAAGGATTTATGGGATGCCCGCCACAAAACGAGTCGAAGCAGCAAGAATCATGGGCGAGAGACAGAGCTGGAGAAATTATTCAAAGTAGTGATTATTTTGGGACGGCCATTACGCATGCACACCTGATCAGGGCCTGTCACCCATGACTCCCCCCATCTACCATGATGGAGAGGGGCCTCATCCATGCTGCGGTCTTATTTTACCTGCCTTGCATAAAGGAGAATTCTCTTAGGCACCAAGAGAGCCTACTAAGGCTAAATTAGGCCCCCGGACAGGCAGAGGAGACGGGGAAAGAGGAGCAGATAAGGCTGTTACGTATGCACAGGGGATTGAGATAAGAGATAGTGGTCAAATTCACAATCAATCTTAAGCCGAACATAATGTGGCCGCGTATTTGCCAACATACATTTCCCTGTTTTGATTGTTTATGAGTTCGTTTTAACCCTCTAGGTCATTTTCTTCTTCCCTTTACGCTCAATAATTTAAACTTCAAATTATTTGAATTGCAAATCAGTTGAAACCAGTACAGTAAATGGACATAAATGTGTGAATTTCCGTATGTTTAACAGGTGACATTTGCCAGTCCACCTGCTCTTTCTGTAATTCAGAAGCCCAGAAAATGTCACACTGACAGCCCTCCTTTCAGCGCTGCTCTCAAAGCTCCGCTCACTCCCCACCTTCAGCAAGGATCATCACTTATAGTCATTACCTACAGCACTTTGCAGTCTGTCGCTAAGAAAAGGGTTAGCGTAGCCAAGCTTTAGCACATGTTCTTTTGCCGTAGCTTAACAGCTAAGGTCAGCCGAAACTGTCTGCCCTCCTCCTCCTCTCCTCTCCCCTTTTCCCTGCCAAGTTCATTACCGATGGCCCCCAGGAACGACCTGATTTCAATTCAAATGCACTTTGTTCAGCTGCCCTTCTGGTAAAAGCCTCTCAGAATGGTGCCAGCTGATTATGTCGTAACAAAGAGTTTTGCTTATTTTATTTATTGCTCAACACAGCAGCAGATTTTTATTTTCTTTTTTTTTTTTTTTACAGTTGAGAAGAATCGGGCCTTTCCTCTTCCTTTAGTTTCCTCGATGTTGTTACTGTTGCTTTTTCAAACGAAAAGAGCATTCGAAATAAGTTACCGGTGCGTAACTTATGTCTTACAAGAATCATTTGTTTCCCACTGCCAGAAACGTCAAGGTATTTCTTTGATATTTGATGTAACACACCAGCATATCATGGTGTGTAATTGTGAGGAGAAGCAAATTTTTACAAGTTTTTTTTGCAAAATAATGAAAACAATTGGTGTGCGTTTGTATCCAGTCTCTTTTGAGTCAATACTTCAAAGAACTACTTTCTGCTCGAAGTGCAGATGCAAGTTTTTGTCATATAGCTCTACAAGTTTTGTGCAAACAAAATATTTGACCTTTTTTTTTTGCTGCTTATTTTTGCAAAACAGCTCAATTTCAGGCACATGTTAACATCAGTTTGTTCTAATCTATCAATCAGATGTGTGTAAACATTGACAGTGCCATACTAGCACGTTATAGCTCTGGTTGTATATGTAGGTTCATTGTCCACCCAAGGCTCCAGGTTTGGTTGCTCCCAATGCTCTCCTTTATTTAGCTCTATCCATTTCTCAAGATGTCTTTCCGACTTCCCTGACGCTGGTGGGGGAAAAGAAGCATTCCCACAATATGATGGAGGAACTTTGTTCTGAGAGGGATGTGGAGTGTTTTCTGGCACGTGCAAGTTGAAAAATGACATTTTGGTTTCAGGTAATCAGAGCACCTTCTTCTAGTGTGCTTTTATATAGCATGTGGTAAACTGCGACCAAAAGACTTCTTCGTGCAGTGCTTTCTTTTTCTCACCCCTTCCATAATGGCCGTATATGAAGAGCAAAACTAATGGGATATCCTTCATAACTGAGCTAAATGTCTCTGCCGCTCCTCTACTTACTGTTGGCCTTGTTGCTGATTTTCATGTTAAATAAAGTCTTTGCCCTGCCTTACCTTGCTTTGCCGCATCATTTATCAGGATATCAATTGTGGTCGACTCCTGCTTTCATAAAACCAATTAAATGAAGAAAACAACTATTTCTTTTCATACACAAAATCCTTAATCTGTGCTTGAGCTGTCTGTTTTGTTGCTTGGTCTTCATGATGCTATTTGTTCATTAATGCTCTTTAATAAATCTCTGAGGCCTTCGCAGAACTGGATCTACACTGAGTTAAAATTTCTGGTCTTCAATAAGGAAAGGGGAACGAATACAACACGTCACACTCTTTAGAGTTTTATTTGTTGGAAATTGTATAAAAAAGAAAAACGACGACATTACTTTCCTTCCACTTTAACAATTACACTTTATTTTGTGTTAATCTGTCACATAAACTCCAAATAAAATACATTAAAGTTGTGGTTGTAATGTTAGAAACTGGGAATAAATTTTAAAGCATTGTCAATTCATTAATGGGTCCTGACAACTTGCTGTCGGCAGTCATTTGACCTGAAGATTAAAGGGCAAGGTTAGCTTAGCAGCACAGACAAAGTGATCGTCCATTACTGCTAGCGTCTAGTTCGACCCCAGAATGACTAAGACGGAAGTTTAACACCGAATAATATGCAACAGCACTAAATGTAAATGTCAAGTTACAGAAGACTCTAATTTAGGTGGCCACAGGCATTTTCCCCACTGCTTTCATGTCCTTTCATGGTGGCCAATGTGGTCTCATGAAATGTTGTGAGCTTGATGTTTTAAGTACTGGTCACAACTTGATTTATATTTTCTTAGTCCTTTAAATGTTGGGTAGATTTTAAATAATTGAAATTGATATGTTGAAATCGCTGCAGAGGCATTTCATCCGTTCATTTATGTTTTAATTTATAGGCATTCGTTCCATAAAAGAAAAACTCAGGCGGAAAGCTTTTTGTTCAGTCACATTGTGAGGCTTTGTTGTCGTCATTTATGGTGGACTGCGATGCAAAAATAGAAATTTGCAATGTACATCAGTTTGTATAAAGTTCAACTGCACACAAGAAGTAAGGAGTTGGTGTTCCCTCTTGTTAAAACTTTTCAAAGCTAAATTTTTTTTTTCTTATTTTCATATTTTTTTTTCTTAAATGTTTTTTTTTTATCAATAGAATCCTTGGTAATTTTATGCTTGGCTGTGAATTTTATTGCAGTTGCAGGGATTCGGTTCAGACACTGCAGTGGGATATCTCAGGCCAAGCAAGTGAGCAGAGTTTAATGAGTCGTTCTGTAAAGAGGGCAAAAATAGAAATTGAATCATTTACTGCATCTTTTCACAAAGCAAGACAATAAATTATACTTCTGCTGCAGCATTTAGTAAATGTCTTCGTACTGATGGTATTTTTCAATTTATGTTCTTTCCTATTGTGGTATTTCCTTAATATAATATGCACAATGAACAGCACGCATCACTATTATTTATATCCTTGCTAAGGAAATGTCCAAATACATAAAGATAAATAGTTGTGATGGAGACTCGGTGACCCCATTCACCGAGTCTCCATCAATAGATGAGCGGGGAATCAATAATCAATAAAAGCTCACTGTCACTCAGTAAACTTTGAGGATTAATTTTATCCTCCACACCATGCAGAGGATGTTTTATGTTAATTAAAGATATTATCACGTTCATAAGAGTAGCTGTTTCATTTTTGGCATTTCCACACTTCTTGTTTTTTTAAGGAAACCCTAGTCCATTTCAAAAACCAGTAGGTTTGCCAGAAATGTGAGATCTATACTGTATATAATCTATTCATGGATGACATTGCATTAAAAAAAAAATCCAAACAATTACAGAAAAGTGTCTGGTTCAAAAACATTGAGCTGAGTAACGAAGTCCTTCTAGCCTGTTTTAATTTTCAGGCTTTTTATGGAAACTTAACTCATCACAAAATATGTAGCAGGACAGCCAAAAAGCAATTCTCGAACACTTTTGGTAAGATGGAAACAAGGTTCACTGCGTCAGAGGAGTCATTGTGTTTTATAGAGCCTTTCTGGCCAAAGCTGTGATCACACAGCAGATGAGTTGCATTTGCAGGCATTACAGGACTGGACAAAGTTCAGCACTGAGCAGTGTAATATTTCTGTTTTACTACACAATCTTTTCCCCACTCATCTACTGCCTGACTGCTACATAAAGTTCTTCTTAGAGATGAAAAGCAGGCTGGGAATCTTTATTTGAGTCATATTCAAAGAGCCTTATTCACTCCATGATTGTCTTTTTCCTGGCACTGAATGATCAGCTTAGTGAAAAATGGCCTGCTCTTTGTGCCAGCTGATCCTAAGATGATGAGCCATTTCGCCTGGTTTAAAGGAAAGTTGATTTGACCTCAAAATAAGAATCCTTAATTTGTCTCAAACTGGAAAACGGGAGAAATGAATATTGTCCGTTTGTGGCACAGTGTGTGTTGCAGAAAGAGGGATGTGTGAGTAAGGCCTCACAGGGGGAAAATAAGCCTTGGACAGGAGGAGAGCTGAACTCGCAGAGAAGATTAGAATCACAAGAATTTGTCAAACGGATGATGGAAAAGTCTGTTTTATATTGCCTACAGTTGCTTATGATTTGCGCAAGAAAATGATCGTTATACATATTAAAGTGCCTTGCAGAAATATTCACATTGAGCCATTCCACATTCTGACACGTTGCGACCTCAGAATTTTAAAGGGTTATATTGGGATTTCTATGTGATAGACCAGCACAAAGTAGGACATAATCTTAAGGTAGTAGGAAAAGGATGCATGATTTGACCTTTTTCTGCCCCCCCCAAAAAAGAAAAATCTGAAAAGTGCGGCAAGGGTGCATATTCAGCAACCTCGAGTCAAAACCATGTAGAGTCCCCTGCTGCAAATACAGTTGTAAATTGTGGGGGGTTCACCTCTTCCCACTTTTATGTGTCTAAGTTTCAGCCTTGAAAGTTTCCAAGGCTGAAACTTTCTCCCTTTTTTTGTTGCATAGTGAAAGTTCAGTCAGAGGGGACACAGAGTGTCTGTGAACCTCAATATTAAGTTTAGCCCCGGATGTCGTATTGCTCAGTATTTCACTCCATCCAGGTTCCCATCAAGTCTGAAAAGCCATCCTGTCCTTGCATGATGCTGTCAACACTGTTTCACAGTAGGGGTGTTGCATTCTGGGTGATGTACAGTGTTGGTTTCTCCTAAACCTTTTATAGCCATGCATTATTTTTCTTCCGGTTTACAATTACTAAATTTTATTGGTCTGTCAGATTAGAGCCTAATAACATGCAACAAAGCTTGTAGTTGTAATGGGACACAATCTGTAAGTAAATCAGAGAAATGAGGACAAAGCTATTAAGGATACTTTGCTGCCAACTTCTGATACTAAACTATAATGAGTTTTCGGGTCTTTTGCTGTAACTACCATACTCCCAAACACCCAGGCCAGTCCAACTATTGTTTTTCTCAAGCCTTTAAACAACTGGTGGACATGGAGAGGGTGAATTATGTGGCATAACGTATGTGGGAAATATCTGAAGCCCATTGTGGCCTGACAGAAGAACCCACCTAATCTGCGGGATAGCTTTGCCTCTGATACCAGGTCTGAAAGGCTGTTAGGCAAAGAGGGACAAAGAGACTCTTAATTTCCAATACAGCCTCATCGGTTGTCAACTCAATTAACATATTAGAAGGGATCAGTCTGTGACAACTGTCAGAGCACAACCTCAAGACAAAACCGCCATTGTGTCTTAAGGAAACCTACATGGCCCGGTCAGATGGATGAGTAAGAGGTAGGTAGGAGAGACGGAACCAGAATGTAGCTATGTGACCCCATAAAGTTGTGTTCAATTATTATTATTATATCATTTTCCAAACGTGTCTGATGTTGTGTAAGTATTTTTAGTCCAAGCACGTAGAAAGACACCTCCTTGTGTTGCGGGGGGGAAACGGTAAAGAGTTTTCCAGCTGTAGTTCCACGGTATTATGGACGCGTTTGAAGCGCTGTTGAGTCTAAGCGTTGTTGACAAAGAAAGATGCCTGGAGGACCCTTCAAATGTCCATCCTCACAGGACATGAAGCGGACAGGACCCAGAGCAGCTCAGGAATGGGTTTACAGACGGAGCATATGTTATGCAGAAACGAAGCATGAGGAAAGACAGGGGGGGTGGCAAACACGGATACAGAGAGGCAAGAAGGAGACGGGGAGGGAGACAAACAGGCATGCGGGTGAGAGAAGGAACACAGGGAGGTGTAGGAGACGGGTGGGTGCTGAAAGAGACAGAGAGAGCACGCATGAAAGGAAGGAGGGAACGAGGAGAGGGGCTGAAAGGGTGAAGGCAAGGAGGGGTGTAGAAAGAGGGAGAAGTTTGAAGTAAACTGGTTGGGACATGTGTGACATTGGGGCCCTGGCAGGAGTTGTGTCATTGGTCCATATGACTTGTGTGGAGCGCGGGTGAAGTAATGCGTTGTAGCAGTGGTGGAATGGTCACTGTATGTCAATGACCTTTCCATCAGGAGCGCTGTAATCACATGTCAAAACATTTTGAGGGCCCGCATACTGCAATGTCGCCGATGACTAAATGCTTTCTGACAAAAATTGCTTTTTTGGCTTCGATTTCGTTTGGTCTATTTAAATAAGAGTAAATGCATCTTAAGAGGATTTTAAAACCAGACTTGGATAAGGGAAGAAAATGAGAGACTGGACATCTCATCTTGTTTCTCCGGTGTCTGCGAGATAACGCTTTACGTCTTTATTTTCTGTGTGCTGATGAGATGCAGCAGAGTCCTTCAGCCATGTAAACAAAACCCCTGAGAAGAGAAAATGCCAGGGTAACCCAGACCACCCCTACCAAGAAATGAGACTTGACAAGAAACAGACATGGGTTCAAGCCTTGGCCTCTAGGCCCCTCTGCATTCTTCATCACTCCGCCAAATAAAAAAGTGTAGCAGAAATGTTGACATTTCTGTCCGTATGGTGCTGCAAATTAGTCACACAGATTTAAAGAAGGTCATCGTGAATTAAAATAGTCACGTTACAGCACTGGAACGTTTATTACTTCATAATAAACGTGTCTGTTTATTATGAAACCGCAATCAGTGACAAACTTTCGTTTACAGATATTCCACATTAGAAATGTTTTGGAAGAAATATTTTTTTTCGCAGGTTGAACGCACAATCGCGAAGTGAAAGAATGACTACAGTTTTCAGTGAAAAGGAAAAAACGGAAAATTGAAATACAGTTGTATTTATTCAATTTTATTCAATTACCAGTGAAACATGGTGGTGGTGCTATTATTTTGTGGGACGCTTTTCTTCAGCAGACCAGAGCTGAGAGGGAGAACGATGCAGCTGTTTGAGGATGAAAAAGACTTTAATCCTCATTTACAATTAAACATGTTTAAGTTAAAGAACCTGGAGGTGAATCAGTGGTACATTTTAGGCGTTATAAATAAACTCACTCGTTTGTTTATGACTATTCGGTTTAGATGACTGGATCAAAATAAATTGTATTTTGAGTTAGAAAACTTTCTTTAATAATTGCGATTTTTTTAATGAGAGAGGTTTGTGTTTATGCCAACACATGTTCATTGAAAACCCACCTGATCACACTTTAGAGCAGCTGAAGGGACTCTTCACCAGTTTCGCGTCCAGAGTTCATTCCCCTGTTGTGAGAAGTAGCACTCAGCCTGTGAAAACAGATGTTTAATTTCTGCTGCTGCTCTCAAACTAATTGCTTTCTAAGTGGTGACATCACTGGGGTTATCAGAGGTCAGGCTACCACTGGAAAAAAAACTGACTAAAATTGTTTAACAGCAAACCTGTGATAAATGCTGGTATTCTCTGTGTCAAGTGAGAAAAATGACTGGATTTTGTTTGACTGAAAATACAATCCTGAGTGTTTCTTAATTTTTTAGGATAATTTAGAGGTACTACTTTGTACTTATATGCTTTATTTCATTGTTATGGAATATAAAACAGTGGTGACATGCATTGTTTAATTATTTAGGCTTCAAACATGGAAATATGCTAGAAGTGAAATTGAAATTATGTTTCCTTTTTTTTCTAAAACACTACATGCTGATTTGTTTGGGCTGAAAATCTGAATTATTTAAATAAAAATGTTTAACCGAGCCACTTTAAATCCGTGCAAGAGAATAATAGAACAAATGTTTAAATTTGGCTAAAGTCCATCAATTTGTAACAAAGAGATAATAATTAATGAAGAATAAATGTGACAAAGTAAAAACACAATGAGGGGGAAAAAATAATTTTGAAATATGGAAAAATGTAGATTTAATGTAAAAAAAACAAAGAAAAAAAAACGTTTTTTTTTTCACCCTAAGAGATTGTTTTTTTTTGTTGTTTCTTGCTTTGTTGCAGCTCTGTCAGTGAAAGATAACCTGCAGTTTTCAAATAATTAGTTGAATGATCAAACTCACTCTTATTATCTAAATGTAATTGAAGCTTTTTGTCTATTTTTTAAAAGCACCAAAGTTCATTTTGTCACCACCCAAGCTAAGGAGGAGAGTAATAATAGGTTGATTATCAACCTATTATTCAGATGGAAAACAAACAAACTCCCCTGGTGATTCTAAAAACATCACAAATAAACCAATAACAGAGACTGTCTATCTGGCTGACAGAGGAAAAAAAAACAAAACTACCTCCTTCTCTATTAATCAGTTTTATGGTCACATAGACTGTATGTAGTCTTTAGGGCTAAATGGACAAAAGGATGGATTAAAGAAAACGTTTCAAACTCTAATAACACTCATTAAATCTCTTCATGAGGATTTGTTCTGTGTCCACAAAACAGAATAACTATCAGAACGAGAATCATTAGATAAAAGATATTGAGGAGGAAAAAACACCAGAGCTTCTCAGATCCACTTTTCCTGTCTTCCTCTGTGTTGAGCTCTTTATCTGTGGCACTGCTCTGTGTTTGTGCATCCATGTCTTTGTGAACGTATTTGAAATGTGGCGTTTTAAAATAACGGTGAAATAACAGTAGAGTGGATACCACAATGTGTGCATGCTTGCATCATGTCTGGACTTTATCACCATTCTGGTTCCTTTAGATTGATCCAAATGTTAACGACTGCAGCGAGAAGTTAAATTAAAAGGCAGGACGGCTGAAAAAAAGAATCACAATGTGACAGACGAAAACAATTTTCTAAGTAAAATCTGTATCCTCCTTTCTCCCTCCCCGAGGGTGGACTCCCAAAGTCCTTGGGCCTTTGTGGCTGTCTCCGCTTTATGAATAGAGGCTTAACTATGGCCCGGAGCAATGCATCTTCTGCTCCCTCATTGATAGCCAATGCATAATTCATTTATTTTCATCATGTCGTCAGATGTGCATAAGCTTCACCCAGTTATTTTCTTCTTCTTCTCATGAAACACATTCATAATATTCAGTCACTCCTGGCCTCTCAACTTTATCAAGAGTCCAGCAGAGATGAAAGCCAGTCTTTATTATTGATTATCAGAGGGATTAGCTCCCAGTGAAAGTTAAGGTTAGCCCCCAGAGAGTGAGTCGGCCCCCTTTTTTGTCGGAAGGCTGTCGCTGCACGCTATCCTCTCACGTGTGGGTCGGGATGTTTTGTGTCTGAACGCGCACAGGCGAGAAATTACGTTAAAGTCATGCAAGCGTTCTTAAAGGCTTCACTTTGTCTTCAAATTCCTTTCAAACTTAATGCACATCCTGCAGGCGGTGGAGTGAGGGTTTTCTTTTTTTCTTTCAATTTCTGACTTCAGGACACAAGGCACGAGCTATCCCGTAGGTAAGACGGTGAACAAAAGAGTTTGAAACTATATCCCATGTCCACGGCCGTGTGTGTAAGTCACTGCCCTGGACCAATTACCAGTACCACTTCCCTCTACCTTTCTTCACTTGAATGAAAGACAAACAAAAACCTTACAACCAGCTGGCTCGCCTGGCCATTTGAATGAAAGCATCACTTCTCCCTCGACCTTCTCTTCACTCGGTGCCCATAAGTCTTCAGCCTTGACCATACATTATCTTTCATGCTCAATGCTCCTCTTCCTCCTTTGCTTTTTCTGGTCTCACTCCCCCCAGCCCCCTTCTGCCCCCTGCATCTCCAAGAATAAAGCCCTCCTAATGACTGTGGGCTCTCAAGGGCCTGCTGGTGCCCGGGTACTCGAAAGTGCGGCATGTCGGAGAGGTGGGGGGGGCCACCTCCTCCTTCCTCTCTTCCTCCTCTTTTATCACAGGTGAGAATAGAGGGTCAAGAGGGGTTAATGTGCTGCTGTTGCACAGAGGTTTGGGCTATCACCATGGCAGCGAGTAAGTTGAATACCAAGGTGTATTGCTTTCCTTCTGAAGGTTTGTTTGTGACTTGTTTTCTTTGGTGTTTGGGGTTCAACTTCATTTTCAGATTTTAACCTCCGAAGGTTTTGTTGTTGATTTTTTTTTTTTTTTTATATATCTATAAAAATTGTCATTTTTATAAATGTTTTTTTATTTTAACTCAAATTAGTCTATTACAGATATGAAATTCAATTATGAAGACTCTGGTCAATTCGTCTTTTAATATTCCTCCTTTTAATCCAACTGTGGTGCAGTGAAAAAAAAAAATCTACAAATGTGGATTTATTTCAAAAGCTTTTTGTTCACATTAATCTCGTGAGCATCACTGTTTTATACACATTTATGGAATAAATCTGGTGCTACAATTCCTTATGAACCCTTCCTGTCTTTATGCATGACAACATTTCCACCGCAGTGTTTGTTGGAAAGACTGGTGAAGAGGATGAGAAATGCATAAAATCCAGTTTGGGATTATAAAACGTCCGTACTTTATCCATTGATTATCTGACATCTCAAAAACAATCTTAAAAATAGTGAATTAACAATTGTTAAAACCAAACCACCAGAGCTTTGGATCTCTGTTGCTCCTCCAGAGGCGCCTCTTGGCTGCTTCTCTGATTAATGCTCTCCTTAGGCAGCCTGTTTACAAAGCCTTGCAGTCACAGAAGTCCTCATGAGCAAAAGGTCAGAGTCAAGGGTCAGAGTCACCAGATGGGTCCGAGGGGCCGTAACATCTGGCCAGTTGTAAGGTTCAGTGGTGAAGAGAAATGTAGGAACAGAAAAAAACCAAAAAAACTTTTGGTTTTTGCGGATGTGAAAAGCAGAAACTTACTTGCTGGAGACTTAAGACTCATCACTAAAACCCTGCAAGGCTCTACCTACATTCTGAAACTTCACTTTTATAATAAATTAACCCACTTTATTCTTTTCCCCCGTAACTTGAAACAAATGCAGACAAATTATACATTTCAAAGGCGTGTGAATTAAAGAAACATTCCATGCTGCCATTCTGATGCAATTTGCATTTTGATTTTTTGCGATTTCTGCACTTTCTTCCAAGGCTTCATGCTCTTAATATCGGTGTGGATCAAAAGCATTTCATTAAGGTTTTTTTTTCTTTTTTTTTACACTCCTTCCAGCATTGTTTGGCTCCTAGGATAACAACAAAGTGCTTTCCTCTCACTCCGGGGCCAGGTTAGATGAGAAGAAAGGAGCAGTTATTCCTGGGCTAAGTTCACATCAAACACAAGGAGCTCCAAGTGAGAGAAGATGAAAGCGTCAGGCCTGACCCGGAAGATTAGACCGACTCTGCTGCCAGCTCCGTAGCACCCAGGGGCCATCCTCACTCCAGGATCCCACCCCTCCTTCCTACGGCACAATGGACTCCAGCACCGGAGAAGACTAGACGGAGAGGAGAGTAAAATATGGAGAGCAGGAGAAGCGAACAAAGACACAAAAGCAAGGGGGAGATGGTTGAGTCGGAAAGAAGAGAAGTACAATACAATTTCAATGGTGTAAAACTCTCCCAACCTACTTTTCTCGCCTCCACTGCCGCCTCCTCCGACAGATAGCGGTGAGGCTAGGAATAATGCCAATTATCATAATTGCTTAAAGTGTGTGTGAATATTCATGATTTCTGCAGCCTTATTATAGCAACAAATCCACATCACAATGAATGTAAATGCGCTGTGATTATTTTACATAGCGCTATGCCCCTAATCCTTTTTCGCCATGCATGTGTGCGAGCGTGGACTGCAGCTGCGGGTCTCAAGGTTGGGTGCGAACTGTAACCGGCCCTCATCAGCTGGCCGAGCTGTTGCCACGCATCACATGCAGAGGAGAAAAAAATCTGTAACGTGAAAGAAGAAAGGGGGCGGGAGGGTGGGAGGGGCACGGGGAAGTCGAAAGTGGGAAACGAGGAAGGGGGGGCGTAAGCAGGCAACAACAACTGCGTGAATATGAGAATGAAATAGGAAAACGACTGGGAAGGAGCAAAGGATCATCTTTCCACCAAAAAAAAAAATAAATTTGCATTATGGGTTTAAAAGAAGAGAAGCAAACACATGCCAGGTACATTACCCTCTAAAAGTATTCACTGCTTTCCACATTTTATGTTAGAACTACCACCTTTAATATTTTATGTAAGTTTTCACATTTTTTTGGCCTATAAAAACTGAAAAGTGTGGTGTATATTTTTACTGAGACCCTTGTGCTCGATGCTCCCAAATGCAATCGTGTGCGTCCTTACGCCTTCAGAAGATACCTCATTCAATACAGACTGTTAGTAAGGTCTCGTGCACATTAGGTTTTCATAAAAACTAATATCTCCACCACGTTGTTTACAAAGTAATATGTTACACACTTGATTGGTTTCAGAAAAGTTTTCATCCACACAAACTGCAGAAATCCACCCCAGAGCGTTGTTTTTAAAATGCCAAAAGCAAACGGGGAAGTGAAGCTAAACATGGTGCAAGGAGGTTCGTTTGTGTAGCAGAGCTATATAGGCTGAACCACTTTTAAGATGCGAATTAGAATATAAAGTTAATAAAACATGAGACAATGTCAACTGGGAATCACGTCAACGCTAATATGTAGATATATTGGTTCATTATTTGTCACAACTAATGCACAGGACCACATTTAAGGAGTTTTCTCAAGTCTAATTCAGAGATTTTATAAATAATTGTTTCAAGTTATGATAAATTGATTTTTTTTCTGTGGATGAAAGGCCAAAATGCATAAAAATTTTAATTGTTTTCCCAGATATTAGGTTACTTACAGAGTAGACCTTAAAAACTGCAGCGGTTTTGTGAAGACCTCAGAGGTTTGTCAGAGAACGAGTGAAAAAACGTTTTTTTAAAAATTATCATCTAATTTTTTTTTTTGTCTTTTGTTATTTTTATCCTTCTGTTCCTTAAACTTCTATTAACGTGCATTGACGTTTGTAGTTGCAATAGTTGCTTGTGGAAAAGTTGAAGTGGCACAAATACATTTTTAATATCACAATACTGCATGCACCGACATGCACACAGATCTCCTCCCGCTCCTGTGCCCGTCCTTAGGTGGTGCCAGATGGCACAGGACGAATGCTCCTGAGGGGAAACTGTGCACTGACCCCTCCCTCGCTTCACCCGTACTTTCTCACACATTGAAGACACATGGACACGGGAGGGGGGGGCGAGAAGAGGCAGGGTTATCGATGATGCCCATCAAACGTACTCCCAAGCCCTGCGCTGACTGACTCTCGAGATGCAGCGATATCAAGGCGTGCCTCGACAGATTAGGAGGCGGGCGGGGATCTGAATCGCCCTTTGGTTAGCCTGTGGGCCTGATGCACAGCCTCAAGGACAGTGCCCCAGATCAAACACTCACTTTGTCTGGCATTCATGGCCTGCTACCTGGAGATGCTATCTCGCCTCCGCCTGCATGGTACACAGTGACCTGCCCCCACACCCTCACAGCCGTGCAACAACAAGACCCGTGAGCTCTGTCCAAAAACCTCCAAATTCCCCCTCTCGGTGATGGCTATGGGTGAGCAACATGCAGACAGAGACATTGACAAGAAGATGGAGGAGATACTGAGCTCTGGTATGAATGTGGGCAGCATCACAAGACCAAAGGCTCTATCACAGTAGCTGTTGATGGAGGCCGTCTTTTTCTCAACGCCGCTGTGGCCCTTGTCATATTTGTGAAACGGTAATTGATCGGGTAAAGTGGTGCGAACTCCAGTCGATACAGCAAAAGAGAATGGAGGCTTTATAGGGATCGTTTCAGTGAAACATTGTAATGTTTACTGTTTTATGAATCCCACTATGCTTCCAAATCAGTCATTTTGTTACATTTTTCATTTGCGTTAGCTCAGGTGCTTCCTTTGAAATACAGTTCAAGCGAACCACTTGAAGCCCTAAAATAAAACGAGTGCAAATAACTTGGAGATTGCAAATACAGACCACATGTCTGTCACTTGATCTCAGCATTAAGTAACAAACATCACCATGAGCCGACCACAGCAGACAGATCGGCGATAAGCTTGTGGAGAAGCTCAAAGCAGTTTGGTTAAAAACTTGTTTTCCAGCCTTTCAACATCTCAGAGAGCAACGTTCAGCCCATGAAGTGACGCAAACGCTGCCCACGTTTATTGTCAGAAAATCGCCTTTGGTATAAGTCTATGTAATCCCGAGACAGCATACAGGATGCATAACCCGCATTATCAAGCGTCTCTGCCTTCATGCTATGAGTGCATTTATGAAGCTGGCATGTCAAACATTGTAGGAACTGCAGGTCAGGTCTGAGGTAACTTCACAAAGCAGTGGAAACATTTTTAAGGAGCTCCAGGTTGCAGAGCAATGAAATACCACTGAAATTGCTTATTGCAGATGTTACATATCCCCCTAATAAGATTCACCTGAATGCTCCGCCGTCTGACAGCCTTTCATTCCCGGTTCTGTCCGTTGCCTCTGTTCTCCTCTCCTGGTGTCATCCCTAAACTTTGTTTAGGTTATCTTTTTTAAATTCCATTTTCATTCACCACTGCTTCATCTTCAAAACGTATGAAAGTTGTTCTTGTATGACTCATTGTTATATGTGCAGCAGCCATGATAAATCTGAACTTGGGTTCGAAATAAAGTGACACTTTTTACTTGGAAAGCTCTAATTCTGACTTCAGGAAGTGTTCTTTCTGATTTTTCTTAATATCTCCTCCCGGTTCATCTCTGCCCTTTGTGTTGAACACAGCATCACACCCTTGCAAATCTTACGTTTTTGTTTTTCATCGTTCTTTATTACTTATTATCCCTTTTGTTTATTGCTAGTTTTTTTTCTCACTTTAGTCAGCTGTCATTCCTTAATGTGCTAATTACATAGATTTGACTATGAGAATAAAAACAATACAAAGTCCGTCTAAATAGAAAATGGATATTTTCATGAAACAAATTTTTTGAACACGAGTTTCACTTTCACTTTTTGATCTTAGAGATTTATTATGATTCTGCGCTTCTTGCAACAACGCCATGTGATTTTCGCATTTAAGTCCAGAAATAAAACTAAACAGAGTGGAAGAGATAATGGTTCCCATGTGGGACTTGAACTCACATCATGTGTTAGAAAGTTCTTTGAGTAATTGGTGTCTTGTTAGAGGCTCTATAACTTTCCCCAGTTTGTCTTTGTAATAATGACAACAGTGGCCTGGTTTATTAAGCCATATAAGACTCACACTTGGTCAGAGAAAAGCCAACATTTTGCAGAATTTATACATATATGAGTATACAACTTTTATTTCACAGTACATCCGACTAATCATTGATTTTGAAGGATCAAGTCTGGTTTTTAAATGCTTTATTTTTTTTAGAACAGCTTTTTAAAGTAAAATTTCAGCGAGACTTACTGTGGTCACACAAAAAAGCCGTAATTGTGAAACCAAAAGTAAGTGAACTACGTTTTGCTGTAATTACAGCTGTACTTTAAGGTTGTTGTACAAAAGTTTGGTGTTTAAAATCCTATGTGGTAGATTTACATAATATGGCTTTAAAATAGATCTGAATTATTTTTCTTTACTTTTATGATTTAACTTTACTTTTATGCCATTCTGTTTTCTATTTAGATGTTTTATTGATAAAGCACTCAGGATAATACTTTCTAAAAAAAAAAAAACTCCCACCGTACTCAATAGTTACTATATTGTGTCCACTCCTTTGAAATATAAAATAATATAATATAGAAACTGTTTGTTAAATACGATTTCAACATGTCAATATTGATCACAATTATCTTACTTCTTCTCTTTTTAAACACTTTCTGGGCACGAAAACGCATTGATCTCTGCTCTCCATGTGATTTGAATGAGTGTTTACTCATGCATGCTCTAATATTCGTCATAAATGTGTCCCTGACCTGCCTGCTTTGTTTTTTTTTTATCTTTATGATGCTCGTTGCTCACTTGTGGTCTCCAGCAGGCCAACCAGGCCTTCACGAAACAGCTGGAATTATATGGAGATTCAATTAGGGAGGCTACATGTCGATTACATCTAAGTGACTTCTCAAGTTAATTGGTTGTACTGTAATTTATTTAGGGGCATCAGAGTAAATATAATACAAATGCTCACTGCAGGGCTTTTCTTTTATGTGGTTGAAAATTTCACTTCCACTTTACACTTTTTGTTCCTTTTTGGCCACAAAAAGTGCCAATTAGGATTAAGTAATGTTGCGCTTTAACTGAGAAAATGTTCAGAGCA
The DNA here is from genome assembly GCA_911649635.1 of Poeciliopsis gracilis. Classification (NCBI taxonomy): domain Eukaryota; kingdom Metazoa; phylum Chordata; class Actinopteri; order Cyprinodontiformes; family Poeciliidae; genus Poeciliopsis; species Poeciliopsis gracilis. The sequence continues at coordinate 7,427,488 of CAJVRI010000128.1, forward strand.
CATAAGAAGGGGAAAGTGTGAACTCTGATGAACTGATTTGGACAATGTTTTTACTCACTAAAATACATGAACTTAAATAATTATTGACCTTGAGTTGTTCTCTCATATTCAAGTGGCTCTTTTGCTGCTTAATTCAAAATGAGTGCAGCATTTTCCTTTGAGCCACAGTGAATTTTGGTCATAATTAAGTCCAAAATACCTCGGTTTTTGCAATGCCTGAAGAGTGACCTATTTGGTTTTGTCTCTCTTCTCTATCAGTGGGTTGGCTTGGAAGGGAAAAGAAAAGTAGTAAGAAGAAAAAAACAAAAAAAAAGAAAACCTGCACTCGGAGGACAGGCCAAGCCGTCCCAATGGGCTCCACCACTTATCACCAGTCTTCCGAGATTCCTCCAAGATTCAGCCCCTCATGAATAATCTCACCCACAGGCACAAAGGAGCACTGGAAGGAGGGGGAAGCGACAGATTATTTAGAAAGACGCAGGGAGGGTTGAAGATAGTTTGGGGGAGAATACGGAGGGGGGGAAAAAAGGGCAGACAAGAGGGAGAAAGAGAGAAGGAGGCAGGATGGAGAGAAGAAAGGAAGAAGGAAGAAGGAGGGCATGAGGGGATGAAGGATAAAGAGAAAGTGAGAAATCTTTTGATGCGTTTCCCTCCGCAGAGAGGGGCATCGGGCTGGGATGCTGGATCCAAAGCTGGAAGGGACTGACTGGTTTATTAAACGCTCCCGCCACCCCCATGCCTTCCAGCGTGACGGGATTAATGCTGGCATAACCCTTTACTTAATTCATTACAGAGGGACGCCGGCTAATTTGATTTGATATTATTTTAATAAAGTTCTGTGATGATTTGGAAGATTGTTTCAGGCTATCAGAAATAATTTTCCAGTTATTACGGCCATTCAGGCAAGTCCTTTGATAGCGGCGGCCAGGCCTCTGTGCGTGCAGAATACATTAGCGGTAAGAGCGAGTTCTCCAGCTCACAAAGCTTCTGAAGAAACACTAATAATTACGCCACCGTGGATTCCTGAGTGTTGCGAAAGAACGCTCGGACGTGCTGCGGACGGGCAAACATGACGGAAGAGGCAGAGGGACGGAGAGGAGAGCGTAGAAGAAGAGGAGCAATATTTTCGTATGCGTTGAGCTTACACATGTCACCACTGTTAAATCTCACAGGGACACATGGTTGGCTTTCAGAGCAGAACCAGTGCTTTGTGTTATTCATGTGATTATTGAGGGACTGCAACTGCCGTGGGTGTCTCAGGACAAATTAGATGAATTTCTTTTCCCTTTTCTTTTCATCCAACTTCTCGGCAATAATCAGAGGAAAGAATTACGGTAACGTCGAGTGTTGTTATCCAATCAAATGTAGGACAAAGGCACATGTTTCTGAGGCATTTGACAAATTTATTTTCCGTTTTGTGCGTCTATTTTATAGTGTAATTAAGTTCCAGATCCATCTCGGTAATATAGCGGTCCCTGGGCGTTTGAATAATCCTGTTTTCCACCACGTCTTTTGTCCACCTCCCGTCAGCAGCCGCTGCCAGTTGTATATAATCCCTCCACTGTCTCTTCTCCTATTTACATATTCCTGGAGATAATTGCAGACATAGTGGATGCTTTGCTTTCTCTCCCCTCCCGAAATGTGCAAGTTTTGGACAAGAACGTAAAGAAGTGAAGACGGAGAGTTTTTGGGGAGGGAGCTGAAACTGTATGGCGGTGACAGTGTTTTTGTTTTTCTTGTTTTCCCTTACTTCTTCCTTAAAACCCACCCAAATGACACACATTTCCCTCTGAAAAGATAAGCTCTCAGTCAAAGGCCGCAGGAGATGTCTGGGACCCTGTGAAAGAAGTGGGGGAATTACCTACCAGGGGTCTGGCATGAGGGGAGGTGGGGTTCGGGGAGTGAGGATGCAGAAAGAGGTGGGGGTTACCCTTATTCATTAGTCCGTCTGGGGTCCAAGGCGGGGTCACACAATGTGTCGGTTGTTCTCCAGACCCCCGGACCCAAAGAGACACGTTTAATGGTCGCCGTTTCCTCTCCAGACGGGGGGAGAAAGAATGGGAGGGGCATGGAGGTTGGGGGGGGGCGAAGGTGGCAGAGGGGAATGGACTTTAAAAGAGAAAGAAGAAAGAGGTGAAGGAATAATGAGAATACTGAATGCGCTTCGGAAGGAGAAAACAGGCGGGGGGGGGGATTCAGGTGGACACGAGTAGGACGCGATTCTGAACCGAGTGGGTTTTCACATGGGACGTGTTAGTACCTGCCCTAGCAGCGCATTCCAGCTCTGGATACATCAGACTGTGTTTTTTTTTTGTTTTTTTTTCTCAAGCTGAAAGCTTCTCAGGTCACAATTAGGAACAATTACAGGAGTTAAAGTTCATGGTCGTCATGGGAAAGAGGAATCACAAAAATGTGAAATTTCTCTCAGATGCAAAATGTTTTTTTTTTTTTAAAGAAACACTCTATGCAGAGCAATATGTTCAATCTTCCAAATGTTTAATTTTTGATCTCTGCTGTATTTGCACGCATTTAAAACCCACAAATTGCTTTGCAGATAATGCAAATCAGCCGGGTCTCCAAACCATGACCTGAGCTGGAGAGGTTTACAGCTGAGTGGGAATCTGTGGGAAACTTCAGAGCTGCGGATCAAAACACAGAAGATATCAAGTGTGTTGGTCTGAAGCAACACACTCGCTAGGATTTAGCGATAGATAAACAGAGTCGCTGCCTCTTCACATTGAAAGGAACAAGGTGAGGCGGTTTAGGTCATTCATTTCCATTTGTGGCACTTCGAAGACATTTGGGCCAAAGGGATGTCTGCGTTTCCATCTCGGATCTCTTACATTCACCATAAAATCTCAGACAAATGAAAGACAAATTTATAAATTTCCAACTTGGAATGGATCCTAATTTAACTTCTAGAGACGTGACATATAGGCGGCCATACATAAACACTCTTTTTAATTACCGAGTTCAAAAAGGTCAAACCAGAAATGATGACGTACGGCTTCTCAGCACATTTGAAAATGAAACGCAAATCGCATGTATTTTCGTTCCGTGTGCGTGCCTCTTTAACCAGACTCTCTGATAATGTCAAGATGTCAGAGGTGCTAGTAGCTGCTTTTTTTTTTCTTTTTTTTTTTTAAGTTCATTATATCCACTAAGATACGCTGCTCCTGGTTCGGTAGTGCGGCCTCGGGCAGAAATCAATGTCCACAAAAAAAAAAAAAGGTTTTCTGATACCACAGCAAGTAATCAAGGTTAGAGAAAAGGGCACACATTAACACAATTCCACTGGAATATGCAGAGTTCACATGCATATGTGCTGAGATGAAATCAAGGACCCAAAATGTCAAGTGTAAATGCATGCAGATCTGAGAAAATAGGGCAAAGCATTTCCTATTGACGCTGTGGCTGGAAAGCTCAGTGAGGCGATAAGAACGTCTTGAAATATCAGTTAGTATGCAAATAAAACGTGATTCACATGTAGCACCTTGCAGGACAAAACCCTGTATGTTTTATTACTGCTGAAGCTAAAAAGCCTGGAATCATTCTCAAACCTATAGGAAGATATTATTAAAATGACTGCCAGTTGAATTACACGCTTTGAGTAAATCATTGTGTAATAACCAATAATTTTATATTTTTATACATACATATATATGTGTGTATATACATATGTGAGTCTGTTTTGCACTATTTCTAATAGGCTTTAAGAGGAAATTAAAAGATATTGAATTAAGTACCTGGGTATCCCTTACTACATTCATCTCCAGAGGTTCGCTTTTAGTCCCCAGAGTGAAAGGTAGTAATTTGTCACTTTACGCCGGCTCCAATTAGATTAATTGCATTAGACAGGCTAGTTTAGCGAAACCCTCCTCTGGAGCTCAGAGACTTGGGTTTTCTGTCTTCCTTTTTCTCCTCCGTCTGCCCTTAATATGCTGTTTCTATCCCCTCAGGGCATAGCTGTGATCTTGAAAGATTTTGTGATCTGCTGTTGATTTATTCGTTGTAAATAAAAAACGTGAGCAGAAAATTACTTAAAGGAAATCTGCTCATTTCTGTGCAGTAAAAATAGTTTTCCGAGCACATAGAAAACGAATTATATGCTGGCAAGACAAAAACAAAAAAAAACAAACCTCAAAGCCTGACAACAACCTGACCTGCCTGCATTCCTGTTTTATCTTTGCAGAGGTTACATAAGGACTTGGCCTGTAAAATCTGTTGTGTCTGCACCTTCCCCTTTGAAATTTTAGTGGACAAAAACATGTGCTGATGCTGCTGGAGTCTCAGTCCGGACTCGTCTTCACGCTGACAAGAGACGGAAGATTAGGGGTCATGTCGACCCCAGATTATTGGACGATTTTACATTTATAAACCTGTGCTGGCTCTAATTTAACTGCACCTTCAGGGACTTTAAAGTGCGGCTGGAATGAGAGAAACAGATGTGAGGCCCTTTTAATGAGGGAACGGCAGCAGTGGATGCAGCGACAAGGCCAGACAGGCTCATTTATGCACCTTATTTCTCTCCTTCTTCCTGCTCTGTTTCCTTTTTCCTTCCTGTCTACCACGTCCCCTCTGTTTCTCCTCTCTTCCCATTGCCAGTCGCCTCTCCCCCTGCGTCTCCTCCCCCGTGTCCTGTTCACTGGCAGAGCTTTGCGAGACTGAGCCGGGTTTCATGTCATGAACTGCGTAGTGCGCTCCCTGCCAACAGCTCAACATCCTGGGATTCACGCCTGGCATTGACTCGCTGGCCTCAGCCAAGCCCCTCCGTAGATTGCGCTCCAGTCAGCTGGCACTGATACTGGTTAATTGTTGGATACTGTGCATGGCGAAATCAGAAGCATTGCAGTGATTTGAACTTTGCAGAACAGCGTGTCACCAGAGGGTTGGGGAAATGGATGGTGATTTTGTGCGTGTGAGATTTTGTGTCATGCTGCTCTTGCTCAGATTTCTTAAAAGGATAATTGTTTGCATAAATGTCTTTTAAAATATATGTGGCATAAACTCAACACAGAATAAGAACCGTGTCTGCTTTTTGATTTGCTGTTCAGGTTTAAATGATGTGCTTTTATTTCAAAGCTTATGGTTCACCTGATGAGTGTTCAAAACTGACCACTAGGGCTGTTTTCACGCCTGACGGTCCGGTAGACCCAGTGCGATTGGGGACCAAAGTTGCAACATTTGCTGCACTTTCAGCTGGTGTTGTTCACTTTAACACTTCATCGTGTCAAAAGTTCCCTTTCAAAAAATGAGTTCCTCCCTCGCTTGTGGAGGCACAGCAACTAGACCCGTTGACAGAAACAACACAAAAAGCTCAGAAGAAGACATGAGTACAACTTCCTTCTTCACAAAATTAAAAAAAATGGAGTAGCTCCAGATTTTAGCGGTTGTATGATTTGTCTTTTGTTGTTGGTGAAAAACCTCGAGTCATTTCTTCTAGCGCTATACTTATGCGTTAGTTATGTTTTTTGTTTTTTTTTATTCAGAATATCCTGTGCTGTTGTTGCAGTCTCTCTGGTGCACTTTGCATTCACAAAACGCACCAGAGTTGACTTTAACTTAATTTTCTTAATGAAAATGTCGAGCATCTTCAACTCTTCCACTTCCAGCCTGTCTTTCGGACTTCGCCTCTGCCTCTAAGTCACATATTAAAGCCACTTAATTTGAAGCCAGTTGATATTTTTTTAGAAAAATCCCAAATGAAATGAACTTGGAGGAGTTTAAGGTTTACTAAAGAACAAAAGTGAAGAATTGGCATCTTTTTTATAACCAAACACGCAGTTATGTCACTTGTTTATAACACCAATAAAGTCCAGGAAACCAGAAAAGGCCGAGTTAAGAAAAAGCTTCCTATTTAGAACCTTTATTTTTATGTTATGGAGTCATTATGTTCTTTGAGTGCTCATCACTGTGCCAGTAACAGGCTCATAATCTTTCTGACTCCCACCATATTAACTCAAAGCATTAATACACAGCACTGATGCAAAAAAATACACTTGTTATACACTGACATGATGGGGGGGGGTGGATACAATCAGCGGTCTATCAACAGTCCAGTTCTATACGGCTCGGATCAGGCGCCGTCACTTACTTACTGGTTTTGCAGTCTCACTGCCAGACAGGCCTGTTAATTGGCCAACAAGATCAGAGGCGATATTACAAGCCAATTAAAGCGATCTGGACAGATTGCCAAGTGATGAGCTCCACTGCGTAATTGAGAGTGTGAAGTATTTGTCAGCTCTCTCTCTTTTTGTCCATATATCCGCTCCTCTGGGTGCCTCTGAATGAGGGACAAGGCTGCGAACGACTGAAACCAGTTTGCACATTAGTGACTGGAGTCGTTACATGAGACTCCTTCATCTTTGCCCTCAGAGCAGGAGGTTGTGGATTAGCGGTAGGCGAGTCGCTGCACTGGGTGCACATCAATAAAGAAAACCCAAATAAGAGCAGATGTTTAGTAATGGGCTGCGTTTCTGTCAAATTGAAGACTTGTGATCAGATGTGTACTTAATGTCTGCTCCCTCATATTTTTTAGCTTCTGTATCTGCATGTGCATGCAGTTGTGTAGTTCTGGTTGAGTGTGTGAGAGGGAGAGAGAGAGAGAGAGAGACTGATCCGTACGACAGCTACTTTAATTTGTTCAGGGAATATTATTGTACCGGTGCAGTCCATTGGGTAGCACCTGCATGCCAAGTTTGCTTAATCATGCAAAAAGAACAGAAAAATGCATTACAGATGTCAGACCGTGCCCCAGCAGAGACAGAGATTTGACAAACACCTTGAACCCTGAGAGAACAGCGGTGCAGAAATTCATTTCGGGTGCATTAAGGTAGATCTGACCTGTCATCATATTACGACTTCTGCTCCAATTTTTTTCCGCATTGCCCATGCACAAAATAATTAATCATGATCGCTTCATTATTTTATATTTTTATCCATAAGAACACCTATGATGCATCCCGTTGGATGCAGAGTTCAGTAAAAATGTCATTATTCAAATAAAAACGCATGCTTCACAGTATCCCAGTAAAAATGTGTTTGTTTCGTATTAATTTATTCCACTACACATATAACCCAGTATTATTATAAAACGTGAAAATGACTCTTTCTTTATTTCCACAGATTTTTTTTTTTTCCCCTGATGTTTTCTGTGTGAAAATAAATTAGATGAAACATTAAACAGACCCAGAACAGCTACTGTGTCAGAGTGTGATGTACAACTGAATCTGGTTTGTTGTCCAGGTAATTTAGACAAGCAGACTAATGTAAAAAAAAAAAAAAAAGTTTATCAGAAGCTGCCTTTATTTAAATATCAAACACACAATGCACACAGCCTTTGCTCAGTTTGAAGAGCACCAGAAATCTTTTTAATGCACTTTTTTTGTAGAATTGAAGGAAGATGTGTCTCAGCTCATCAGTGGAGACTCATAAAGTTTTTGAAAAAAAAAAGTCTTGTGTTTGCAGTTTTTCATCTAAAATCCAGCTACATTTACCACTTGTTGCTCTTCAGAGGATTTCATTCCCAGCAGCTTTCACATTTTCTCAAATATCTGCAAAACTTTAACAGATGGAAGTTCAAACTTGTACATAAAATATTCTAAAATATTATTTCCAGTCATTCACACACAGTTATATTGTTCCATTTAATGATGATATAGGAAATGTGTTAATAACGTTAGTCCCAGATTCTCTAAAAGAAACACAAAAATTTCTCCAGAATTTCTTTACTCCTACTTTAGATCTGTATTTTTTGGTTAGTTTTTTTCATTCCTATTTTGATGTAACAGGACCGCAGCTCTTGTTCTCTTGCACTGACAAAAAAAAAAATGTATGAAGAACAAGTGTTACCCAGGAGCTTGTGTTTTGTGTGGGACCTCTATTTGTAGGTTTAAGTTATTGTTCAGCACATGTTCCTATTCATTTCAGTTGTTGATTTGTGGGGTAAAGCAGCATGATGGATTTGGTGGACAGTTTGGACATAAAAACGACAATAATTGACGCTAAAGTCTGGGGTGGGGTGTGTCACCCTGGTAACATGGACAATGGAGGCTTTTTTCTTTCCCTGCATTAGGTACCAGGGTGTTATAAGGTCATTCTCATTTCACTACTTTTTGTCTGACCAAACATTGTCTGCTGTTCATATGAGAAAATGTTCCAAAAGATGGTGAGAACAAAACAAAACAAAAACAAAAAACAACGAAGGATACAAAGAGCTACTTAAATATTTTCACTTACAGTACCCTGTGTCCATATTAAAAACCTTTCCCATTTGGCAACAACCAAAAAACCCAAAAAGTTTAGACATTAAACCAACCAAAGTGCATTATGAAGTGGAAAGAAAAGTATCCATTCATCCACTGTCTCTACCTGCTTGTCCTTATAGGGTAGTAGGGCTCTTGTACCCATCTCCAATGGCCATTAGGGGAAAGCTGGGTCACTCTGTGAACAGGTCATAAGGTCATCATTGGCCAAACAGAGACATATAGAACAATCAGGGCTGCATGCTCTCTTCTAATTGCAATTTAAAATCCCCAATTAACCTGCCATGCTTGGTTTTGGTCTTTAGCAGGAAGTTAGAGTACTGTTAAAGAAGAGCAAGCTAGCTCTATGCAGAATTAGCAAAATGAAACCATCGCAGAGCAGCAAAATGACGATTTCACAGCAGCAGAAAGTAAAATGTGAATGGAAACCAGTCAAATGTTTGAACTGGAGGATAATATGACGAGCGGGGAGGCTTCACACTGCAAAAACACTGCGTAACTCTGCCACGCTGGAGCCAGAATGGCAGATGCATGTGTTTTTGATTTTTCTAAATTCGTGAAGAAGCGTCCTCTAGCGTGATAATTCATAAATCTGGCAATTCAACGGACCAGCCTCAGTTTGACTGTTGCCATGGGATCAGTACTTGTCTGACTGCACTGTGTCAAAGTAAAGTTTGGTGCAGAGGGGATTATGGAGTGGAGCTCATTTGGGATGAAATAGAGCACAGACTGATAGCCAAGCCTTCTTGTCCAACATCAGTGTCTGACCTTGTAACTGGGTTTCTGGAAGAACGGTTTAAATTCCCATAAAAACAGCAAACTCCTTCGCCTCATAGAAAGCCTTTCCAATGGAGTTGAAGTTGTTCTATCAAAACCTGTGGATTAATAACAGGATATGACCTAAATTCAGACTTGTTTAAAGGTAGATGAGAAAATGATACAATGTAGTTTCGATCCTTTGGATCGTCTCTTTTTCTACTCCTCTTATTTTCAATTGACCACGTTCTGGTGTCTGTTTCAGCCTCTCTCACATCACATCAGACAGCCTCTTAAATTCAAGTCCTGAGAATGTTCTATTTTGTCAGGTTTTTATTAATTAATGGGTTGGTGATGCATGTTTTGAGGGTGACACACTTTTTTTCTTCGCCCTGAAGCCTCATACGGCATTTCTAATAGAAGCTAATGCAGGACTCTGCCACTTCTGCTTGCTCTGAAGAGGGGGAGGCTGACATTTAGAAGCTGACAGAGGAGCAAAGGAGCAAAACATGAAAGTTTCATTTTTAAAAAGGAAAACACCAGCTACGGTTTCTGTTACAGGCAGGCCGCACATATTCCCAAACCACACAAGCTTCAGACATAACGACCGTTTTCAGTTTTGCCCATCAATCTTAAATGGCTCGCAAGGTGCATCCTTGTCGCTTTTAAGCACACTTCTCTTTAAATGGGCCATAACTTTAAAGGGAGTTGACACCAACTTCCCTTTACAAAAACACAGTTACAACTTTCACAACCTTTTTTACGAGCTTTGTTGACAACTCTCCCCGCAATGCCGAGTACCAGCAACTCAATGGTCGGATTGTCCTCCGTCCCTCTGCTTCCCTCTGCTATACTGCTGATGTTGTTCCAGAGCTACTTGGGGAGTGAGAGACCTCACACTATGGGGACTTGTAAAACCACTGTCATCTTGATGGGGAAGCTCAAAAGTGTGTGAGCTCACACACATATGTGTGTGAGTGCCCGGCTTTGAATGTGTGTATGAGCACACTGCAGAGACCAGTAAAATGCTGTCTGAATGAAGTCCCAGAGCAGCAGTGGTGAGTAGTGTTTGATGGCCATGTGATTTGTTTGTTCAGCCCCAATGGCCTTTTCTCCAGGCTGAGAGAGGGGGATGGAGGGGCAGAACGGTAGGGGGAAAGAGAGAGAGAGAGAGAGAGAGAGAGAGAGAGAGAGAGAAACCAGGAGTTAGGAAGGGAGGGTTGGCTGATCGCTTCGCACCTTCTTCCCTTCTAGCCCCACCAATGAGCCATTTAATCCTCCTTCCTACAGCTAAATCAACACCTCTCACACACCCTCCGCTGGTCCGGACCACCACAGCTTACGGTCTGCCGTGTGTTCGACCATTTAGCTTTAATCTGTCGGCAGCTCGTTTCTACCTGTCTCCAAATTATTACCACATTAAGCCTTAATAATATGTAATGTAAACTTAATGCGAGGTTTCATTAACACTGGTGTACAGAGCCATGAACATGATTTTTACTCCCTTTATTTCCCATATTACAGACACAGGCTAAAGCACAGTTTGGATTTTATGTGATGGTTAAACAACCGTTTGTGTGTAATTATGAAACAAAAAAAAGGTTAAAAATGAGTAGTTTGAAGTGCTGCATGCATTCACTTACCAGCCTTTTTAGGTTAAATTTCTTTGACAAATAGTTCAATTTGTGATTATATTTTTGACTTTCGGTTTACCATCTTTTGTTTAATTTTTATTTCTGTGTTCTTGATCAATATTGCTGTTTTCTGCCTCTGTGCACTTGTTCTCCATCTGCTCATTTACTCCCCTCTGTTAGATCCAGTAATCAAGTCCAGAGAATTTATACTGTGGTTTAGTCACATGATGTCACTTGAAAGGAAAATGTTATAATCAGTCTTGCTTAAAAATTCTCAGTCGAATTTAGGTCTGGACTTCGACTGGGCCATTCCAGCACCTGTTTTGATGTAGATGTTTTGGTTTTTGTTTGTTTGCTCTTTGTAGCTCTGGCTTTATGTTTAGGTTTGTCGATCTCCAGGAAGGTGAATTTCTGGAACAGTTTAAGACTTTTTGGCCTGGATTGGCCTGTTTTACCTGCAGCCCTTGTCTCACTGACTCTGATTTATGCTGAAATTAAATTATACGCACAGGAACTGCTAATTACAAATCTTCTCACATCAAAATCCATTTGGCTGCCACGGATTTTATTAACAGAATATCAGAGTAACTGGACCTGAAATCAGGTTCAAGGTAGACTTTGCATTTACGCTCTACTTGGTGTTAGTCCATCATTATAGCTGACAGTAAAAAACGTTGAAGTTTGTAACATGACAAAGTGTGCAGACACTGCATCTGTGTTATTGTCTTTGTCGTGTCCAGAACTAGAAGTGCTGGCTCTCGTCATCGAAACGCTCAAAGTTGGAGGGAAAAGTGAGAGACGAAAGAAGGATGGAGAAGCTTTACAGGACGGAGTGTTTGAGTGAGATGCAGTTATATTGAAGGACTAAAAGCTTCAGTAGGAAGCAGGGCTGAGGAAGGCCTTTGATGGGAACTGGAGCTCGTGAAGGGAGGTATCTTTAGCCCGGTGTGATAATTGTGTCCCAGGGGTGGGATCCTCAGACCAGGTCGAGATCAGAGAGTGAGGAAGATTGCTGCCAAAGAACAGGGAGAAAGAAAAAGATTAGTCAGAAATATGGACCACAAGGAAAGTAAAATTATTACAAGCAGCTTTACTCAAACATCTCTGCATTCTCAGGAAGAGCTAAAGCAGAATCAATTAGCTGGTAGATCATATTTGAAATTCCATGTTAGTTTATCTGAGGGGTTTTTTTTTCTTTCTGCAGCATCTTCCTCTTGCTGGCCAGTCTCATTCTAACTTATCACAATGTTTCAGAAACATTCAGCCACTTTCCCCCCAAAAAAATATATGTGCATGTTCTATTCTGATCAGCCTAAAGGTGTTGGCGGCTTTTTGAAAGTGTCTGAAGTTTATAGACAAATCTGGCAACATAAAAGCAAGTCTTTATGAAGGCAAAGCTTTAAGAAGTCAGACCACTTAAAATTCATAAGCACCCGACTACATGTGAAATATGTGAATAAGAAATTGCCACATTTACAAATGTGACAATCAGTAAAATATTTTCATTGTAGTTCAAAACATGGTTTACCTAAGAGATACATTTGAAAAATACTGATCTTTTAGCAATCTGTTTAGTTCAAAGCTGATGCCTTTACCTTTCAGTTAGGTAAGCCACATTTTTTATTTTTTTTTATTTTAATGATTTACAGATGTGACAGAATGCTTTCTGTTTTTGACCGGATTAGAGGCTTTAAACATTTGAAAGAAAAGTTCAGCGAAGAGGAATGTTTGTTTGCATAATCTGGCTTTCCTCATTAAGCCCATTCCAACTTCCTAACTAAATGTTTACCATGTAAACTTCATTAATTGTGTAATTAGGATCTCAAAACCTTGTAAAACTGCGTAAGCATATGCAAATGGATGTTTATTGTTTTTCCATGGTTTTGAAAATTGAATGATCGCTGCACAAATGTTTTCCCGTGAAGCTGCCTTTTCCTTGTTCATCTTTTAAAACTGCAGTTTCTACCCTAATTTATTGCTTTGTTTAGACCAATGCATCCTAACTGTTTTTCAAATGCACATTGCTTTCCTAAAGGCTACTTGATGATACAGTTGTTAGCGTTGTTGCGTCGCAACAAAAATGTCCGGGGCTCTAATCCCTTTCTGTGTTCGTATGCATGTTCTCCAGTGCATGTGTGGGTTCTCTCTGGGTGCTCCAGTTTCTTGCCACAGGCAAAAAAAACAGGCAGTTTTACTGGGTTTTTCTAAATTGTCCTTTATTGTGTGCTTGCATGACTATTTGTCCACAAGGCTGTTAACAGCATTCCAGTGGCATTGTCTCTGTAGTGCTGTTTTACGCTGTTCCCTCTCATGTACTGTAATGTGGTGTTAAGAGAGTGACCTGCGGTCATTTTATGGCTCTCATTCTAGCTCATTTGAAGAAATCCTAGTTTGATATATTCTGTTTCGAAAATACCTTTTTTCTAATTGTACAGGTCTTAAAATTAAGAGAATAGCCTTCAACCGCAGTGCACATTACTGATGTTACCAGACAGTCACCGCTGAGTAAATGGGATCAACAGAAAGAAAAAGGAAAAAAAAAAAAAAGTTTATCCATTTTCCATACTTAGGTTGTCCTCTCCAGGGTCACAGGAGTTGAAGTGAGCCTTCATCAGGCAAACTGCGGGGTTCACACAGCACAGGTCGCTAGTTCATCGCAAGGCTGACACCGGGACACATGAGACAAACAACCAGGCTTGTTTTTGGACTGTGAGTACCATGTAAAAAAACACGCACGCTCAGAGGGAACATACAAACTCCACACGGCAATAGCTCCCAGCTGAGATCCGAACCTTCGACGCTGGGCAAGATTTTAAACAGTTTTTCCAGATATAAATTGCAACAGTCACAAAAGCTTTTGGTAACTTTTGGAGTAAGAGTCACCAATGAATACTGCTCACAAGATCTGTGTCTTGTAGTGTGAGCAAAACTCTGCTCTACAACAAATGAAAAATTCAGGCAAGTTTCAGGCAAGAAAAAACAAATTTGATAGTAGAGTCACTTTTCTGCTCTGAGCATTGCATGGTCGCATGGTGTTTCTATTTTTTATTTTTAAAGTTTCCTTGAGGAAAACAGACTTGCACCAAATTGTTGCATTTGGCTAAAGAGTTACTCGTATTCAGTTTTTGTTACTACAAATAGACAAAAAAAGCAGGCAAGAAAATAAAAATAATCAATCCAAAAACAGAGACACGGCTAGAGCAGCAATGGAACGGTTTAGAACAACAAAAAAAAGTACATTTATATGTTAAAATCGTCCAGCAAAAGTGCAGATCTAAGTCCAATTGAGAATCTGTGTCAGGGGTTGGGAAATGTTAAAACATCCAATTTGTCTGAGTGAGCTGTAATTTTTGTGTACCATTAAACCCCTAGTGGAGACACAAATATACTTTGAAGGGCTCAGTTGAAAGCATTCTTCAGATCCAAAACTAAACATCGGCGAGACGATCAAACTCATGATCCTTTCAGCAACTCTAACAATATAAATTTGCTAGCTGATTGGTGAAGACACCAGTTTCAGTAATACGATGCCATAGTGGATATGATTAAATTTAATTGGACCAAAACCAGTTTGTTGACCTTCTACTGAAGTTTTTGCTAAAGTTTACGAAGATAACATAAAAAAGAAAAACCTCCAGCTAAACCACCGAGGAGCCGACTTAGTTTAGATGCAGCACAAAAAACTGGGAAAAATTAGTAGCTTAGCTGCACTTTCATCACAACATGTGATACACAGCGGTGAACACACGTGGCTGTTCTTGTGCGTTCTTGGTGCGCCACAATCAGCTGAAGAACACCGAAGCCGTTTGGTTGCGACTTGGGCCGCAGAGGGGAACGTAACTCTGTTCCCTGCTGAGCGACCGACGCAATTCTGATGGAGAGCACACCTCTCTCTCCCTCTCCCAGGATGACCAACTTTGTTTCCCAAAGGTCCAGCTCCACATGTGCCCACATCACTACATGGTTTTATGCACCCACACCACCCAGGGAGCAAACAAGACCGCTCACAGGCATGTGCTGATGCTTACATGAAAAAATGTACGCGGGGCGGGCGGCACATTCAGGCACACACACATGCGCATGTGCTCCTATCTGGTAGCAGCAAGCGAGTGAGGGGGAAACATGAGCGCCGGCGGTCCGAGTGCTTTGGTGTCGACTGACAGATATAATTACAGGAGCGGTCTCTAACCCCCACTCCCCCCACCTCGCCATTTCTCCCTCCATTCTTCCCCTCCTTTTTCCTCCTGCTACCCTTATACCCTCCCCACCCCCCCACCAACTCTTACCCCCTCAGCTCTAACCATTATTTATTTTAGCAGCTCCAGCCCGCTTCAGAGGGCTCAGCAGCACTCACAGGGCCCCTGCCAAAAAGTGGCTTTCTGACTGAAAGCTTTCCAAACAAGCTCCGCTGGTCCATTTGGCCGAGCTCCAGCACTGTGCGGTCTCCCTACTACCGCTCCCTCTCTCTAAGAAAAGAGGGACAGAGGGAGTCTGGTTTGCATTAGCGTCAATGCGTGCGTGTGTGTCTGTGCATGGGGCTACATATGCCCCCATACTTCTAGGTGCGTGCGTGCCTGCGTGTGCTTGTGTGTGTGTGTGTGTGTGTTTCTGGCGATTTGACCCAGACCTAGAGTGATGGTCTCTGGAACCTGAAGCCACACTGTGCTGTATAAACAATGAGCAGTGTATTTACACAGAGCCAAGAGAGCAGGAGACTGCGGCTCCTCCGGTGCATCGCCGCAAAGCACCGGTCTCTGATACTACGCAGACAACCTGTTTATGGTGTGTGTGTGCGTGCGTGCGTGCGTGCGTGCGTGCATGTGTGCGTATATGTGTTTTAGCATTTCTCACCTTGTAAGGCCCAATTTTACAACAAATTCTACGTTGTGAGGACCCACTTCTCCATTTGGGGCCCAGACTCCGGACCCCATGAGAAGAAATGCTGTTTTTGGGTTGAAGGTGTGAATTGAGCGTTGGTTAGGTTTATGTTTAGGTATTTAATGGTAATGGTTAGGTTTTAGGTGAGGGTCATGGTTAGGCTATAGAAATGAGTGGAAGGCAATGCAAAGCCCTCATGAAGATAGAAAGACTGACTCTGTGTGTGCGCGCGCGTGCATGCCTGCACTGGTCCATCTGTCTCTCTGGTTTCTTATCACTGCTGGTGAAGATAGCCAGTATATGAAGAAGCAACTTTAATGCCCCCATAGATAAGTCTGTGTACAGGGGAGACAGGTGATGAGATAACACATGATTACCTTTAAAATGCGCTCAGACACCAGAATATAATTTGTTCTGGGTTCCATCTAGTCGGAGGGAAATGTGCATTCAGATACAGCAATGGAGCAAAATGTACAAACCCTCATCACAGGCATGAATGTCGTATTGTTTTGGTGCTTTAAGTGATACCTTTGACAAGCAGCCTGGTCTTTTTCCCAGGCTGAGTGATTATATAACAATCGCATCTTTGATTGATGCTGCAAATTCACCTCTGACTACAGCGACACACAGCCAGCCGGCTGTCCAGCTCTTGATCCTTCATCCTTGGTCAAGGCACTGGTACCACTGGCAGCAAATTAGACCTTCAGCATTGGCCCACCTCTACCACCATGCTACACAGTTAGCTCAGTGATCTTAGCCTTGAAGGCTTCACATTGACTTCATGTTATTGAGGTTATAAAGCTTTATCTTGCCTCCGTTGTCCATGCAGGGAGCAGCATATTCCAGTGCTGTTTGAAGATCTCCCTGTGGGAGAAGTTTTGTTTTTCTTGGTCAGCACCCTTTCCATCCATGATGGTGATAAACTGACGATGTGTGGACAAAGATGCTAAGTGTTCCTTCAAGTTCTAGCCTTGCTGGACCAGAAGTAGACTTCTACTGAAAAATCTTAGCCAAATTTCATTTTTCATCCGGATGACTGTGTGGGTCATATGGTTTTGGAAAACTTGAGTTTCTGTGGAGAAGACGAATCAGCCAGACACAGGAAGGTTACTGTGCTTGGAAGCCAAACAACTTAGATGCGCTTTAAATTCTGCCAGGGTAGAAGATCAATTATGAATCCAGAATCTTCCAAGTACATTTCAAATGCTGCAAAATGTAAATTAAAATTTGAGCTCCCAATAAAATCCATTTAAGTAATTTGCACTGTAAGCCAAAATAAGATTTTGTTTATTTTTAATTTCAGCATGTCAACCAACAAACAATAAAGGGAAGAAGAAAACACTTTTACCATTCAATGACGCATGAAGATATAAAAGAGGAAATAAAAAAAAAACTGAAAAAAGAGCGACTGTGTGGGTGTGTGTGTGTTTTTCTCATGTGTTTGTGTGCGATGTTGCAGCTGTCCACTTCTCCGAGAATCAGGAACCAAACCCGATCTCACCTGACCTCCTGTGAGCTGCGGAGTGTGACCGAAAAATATGCACACATACACATGCATGCACACACATGCGTGCCTAAAGCGTGGAGGAACAGAGCAACAGGACACACACTCTTCCCCAGGCCAGCAGGGAGGAAGGAAGTAAGGGCTGGTGGTCACACCAGCCGCCAACTGTAAACCTGCTTGTCACACAGTGCAAGCCGCCGTCTCCTTTGAGCAACGGTCAGGACAAAGTCTGAGAGAAAAAGATAAACCATTTTAGCAAGCTCATTTTACTACTTTTGAAATATTTTTTTAAAATAGATTTCTATCGATCAACATGAAAAGAATCCCCATCATGCACACTTTCATACTTTGCTAAGTCTGTCTCTTCAAGTATCTATGCATTACAAAAGACCAGCATGCATGGTGATGACTGAATGTATTTGAATGACTCTTAGGCTAAAGAAAGCTTTTATTTCCGCAAAACTAGATCAGATTTTACATAAAGCATCTGAAATCTAATCACAATGTGGAGTTTCTAGCAAATATTCTAATTAATATCTATTTTTTATTTCTCTGCGCGACTCTTGAAAAGGTTCAGAAAAAAAAAAAACACATAAAGACGAGCAAAAACCTGAATGACTGGCTACATTTATGTGCTTGTGAAGTCAAAACAAGGAAAACTGACCTTTACTACAGTCTGATCCCCAAACAGAAAGCTTATCAACTAAAACACTGCCAAGATGTTGTTGAGTCTGGAGCAACTCTTTCCTTTCATTTTTGAACAAACCATCGTGAACTAAAGCAACTTGATTTTGTGTATCAGTTCATTACTCTCGGTTCATAAGAGCGAATATTTTGCTGAATCTTTGGTAGAATAAAAATTTTCATTTAATTATGATTAATGAAATTCAAAAGTTTTCATCACAACCTGATTCCAACTGATTGTGATTCTGATCAAGAGATAAAAAATGATCAAAATACCAAAACCAAATCAATTGTGATCCTGCCTCCAGTGTTATTTATCGGAATCACAATCCCTCAAAGAAAAGATGATTAAAGCTTACTTGTAACCACCGTCTGCCATTATAAGTAAGAAATGTTCCCAAGATTTCTCTTTTTCATACCCAAAAACCAGCAAAACTCAAAAAACATCAAATCTGTGTCGTAAATACCTATTCGCTGGCTTTAAATTTAGGTATGATTACAATCAGTAATGGCTGTTTTTATTCTCCCACACCCAGTCACTGAATTATATCTGCAAAACTACTGTTTTTGTTTTCCTGGTGCAGTCTGCACCCTTTCATTCCAAACAGTCCCCCATTTTAAGCTCTTGCCACGTTCATTCAGACTGTATTAAAACACACTTTAGGGTTAAATACAGGAAAATGAATTGTTCATTCTGCTGAATTGCAGCCAACAACATCTATTTCAATGGCTTTCCAGTTTTTATGACACCAACAGAAAAAAAAAAAAAAAAAAAGTACACAAGACTGGAACAGCTGGTTTTGTGTGTGGGAACACAATGTCCGAGTTAACGAGCAGAGTTTACAGAAGAACAGGCCGAGTGATGTCACATAACAGAGAAGTGATTGTTCAGCTAGTTAGTCTGCAGCCGCTGTTTATCAGGAGAGGTCAAGGCTGGCTGTTATTGTGTGAGGGCAGTCACTGATCCCGGGCGGCAAGTAGATGGCCGCCACGAGCAAAAAAAGTTCCTCTCCCAGATAACTGTCACGGCTTAACATGAGTCATTTCTCGGGCAGCTCAAATTTGTCGCTTTGTCTCCACACTTTCTTCCTGTCTTCCAACGTTTGCTTCCTTTCTTCTCGATGCTGTTCCTTTTACTGCCCTGCAATTACAGCTTATCTGCTGTGGTAAACTTGGCCCCTCCACTTCCTTATCTGTCTGACTGGCCAGAGCAAGGGTCTCTTTGGTAAGGAGAAGACAAGACGAGGGAAGAAGCTGAATGGAAGGAAAATGTGCAGAAAGAAAGAAGAAGCCCCAAATCACACAGTTAGATGAGAGGATGAAAAGAATATTTGCTTTTGTTAAAACTCCCCATGTTGCATTTCTGTTTCACAAAAGATGTCAAAGTGATGAAGCAAGTAGTTTGTTCAAACATGTTTTTAGGACAAAACGTGTTTTCATATTCGCAGAGGTTTTCATACTCACCAGTTTCATTTGTTTTATTGAGATTTACATTTTAAATTAAATAAACGTGGCTTGAATTTGAAATTAGCCCGTCTGATTCAACACTGTGTTGAATCAACTTGCAACCTGCAATTAGACCTGCAAGTCTTTTGGGGTGACAACAATTTGGCCCCAGAATCTCACTTGGATTTAAAGCTGCAACAAACAGTTATTTCAGTAATCCATTATTCCATTGAATTTCTCGATGATTAATCAAT
The DNA here is from genome assembly GCA_911649635.1 of Poeciliopsis gracilis. Classification (NCBI taxonomy): domain Eukaryota; kingdom Metazoa; phylum Chordata; class Actinopteri; order Cyprinodontiformes; family Poeciliidae; genus Poeciliopsis; species Poeciliopsis gracilis. The sequence goes on from CAJVRI010000128.1 coordinate 7,446,908, forward strand.
TAATCAGATAAAAAGTTACGCACATTCTGCAGATTTTTCATTTAACCACGTCAGCCTTTTCTTATGCTAAAGAAATGCATTAAAATATGCAAATAAACAAATGATTAAATTCCTTTTTCAAATAAGAAAATATTAAATTAGAGGACCAAAATTCAAAAACGTGAAATTCCTTTCGTGTTCGTTTAGTCAATGGCAGCAAAGGATTTAAGTGCAACTGAAAAGTGCGTCTAATGCCAACATGTGAAAAGCTCAGTCCTTTCTGCAGGACTGAACATTGTTACATAGAAAGGCTGATCAGTTGATCATGTTAGTTAGTAATTGCAGAGCAAAAGTTGCTTAATAGGACTATTTACATAATTTCAACTGGATGAAGCTAAAACTGTCACCTGAGGAGTTTTGGGTTGAAAACATTACAGACAAAGGTTTTTTTTGTTGTTGTTTTTTTAACTTAAATGCAAAATGTTTTTATTTTCTACACAGTTTCAGTTTAACAAAGGTAATTTCACAAAATTACCTTTCTTAGTTTGCATATTCCAGTCAACAACTAATTAATCACTAAATTAGTTGACAATTACTGCAGTAACTGATTAATCCGATCAGTCTTTTCAGCCCTACTTGGATTTAGATGCAGACTTTGAATGGACACGTGAAAGCGCTTCGACCTGAGCCGTTCCATCGTCGACGTGGCTGTGGGTCGAGGGTTGTTCCTTGAAGGTGGACCTTTCTCCTGTCAGAGGAGAAACAATCCCGCAGCATGATGCAGGCACCACCATAATTCACTCCGGCGACGATGTGCTTACGTTGATGTGCGGTTAGTGTTTCCTTTCACGCAAAACGCTCAAGTCAAACACAATCGTTATTGACGTTTGTGGTTATATCGTGGCAAAATGTGTTAAACCTACACTTGAACTTATTATTCCAGAATAGCCAATAAAGCTTAAAAAGTGCTCCTGAATAATAAATGTGCCACACTAATGCATATTAGCATATTCAAACGGAGGCTGACATTTTTTCTGTTGGTGCCTAACGCACTATAGCCCATTATTTCTTCCTTAGACCCTCCCCCATCAAACCTTTCTTCACCCCGGCCCGCCCCTCCTCGCTGCCCTTCTCTCTGTTGTCTCGGCTGGTCAGTGGGTTCACAGTGAATGCTGTGTGCCTGTGTGCTCGTCTGAAGGGCCACTGGGGTTAGAGAGTAGACCTTGGCCTCATGGTTTGACCCCAGAAAAGAGGCTGGTGTCTGGGTCTGAATGGCCTGTCTGACCTCAGTGTGTGTGAGTGCGCGATTGTCCATCTGACTGCACGCTTTGTGTGTTTCTGTGCCTCCTGCATATTTGCGCACATATCTCATGTTTGCATGTAAACACTCTGAGACGGAGCGTATGTGTGTTGGAAAGCGCGTTCGACTGTTTCATGTACACACGCGCGCATGTTGCTCTCCAGCGTCCTCATGTTTATATAAATCCATCATCAGAGCAGAAGTGGAGTGGGAGGGAGAGGGGCTCTGGTCAGACGAGACAGAAGTGACAGGTATTGATCATCGGTGGTCCAGTCGAGCAAAGACCCCCTCAAGCCTGTGTGCTTTAGAAAGAGTCCTGTCTGCGTCCGTGGAGAGAGGTGGGGAGAGGGAGACAACTGCAATCAATGTCTAATCCTCCTCTGAGAGCTGCAGGGTCAGCCTGAATTTACTTCTTCTTCTTCTTCTTTCCTTTTGTTTTGTTTTTTTTATTTTTGGCTATGCTCCTGACTGACAGCACTAAAATAGAGAATGGCAGTAAACAAATGTCGAAAAAGGACAACACATAAAAATGTCAATATGCAATTTTGCTTGCCGTGTCGTCAGTGAAAAGCAAGTTTCATAGAAAACATTCAGGAATAAGTGTGGTGAATTTTAAAGAGTACGCCAAAATTGATCCCGTTTATTTTTTACTTTCATGTTGTTGAAACTGTGATGACACAAAATTGCGCCTTGGTCGTATTGAGAGCTTTTTGTATGCGCAGCAGATAACGTGCAAAATAAAGAGACTGTGGCATTGTTTAACAAGAGAAGTGCTCTTCTTACACCTTTCATTACTGAAGCCAGATTGTGTCCATGCGGCCTTACCTTTTCCTCACATAAAGTGATGGACGGGGGTCTGAAGCTGCCCCACTTTTTAAACATACACTGCACTGAGAGAATAGCACAATGCACTGCCCTGCAAAATGATTTTAGAAGCATTTTATATGACAAAGCCACACAAAGCAATGATTGTGAAGTCAAACAAAAAAGAGAGATTTTTAAAGGTTTTACAAGATTTTTAAAAGTTTTTACAAGGTCCAGCTACTCTGACATATTTATTTGAGGAAGACATTTTGTTGCAGTGAGAACTGGAAGTTATTTGGGGAATCTAGAAACTGAAGCTTTTGCCAATTGTTGTAAAATAACTTTTTAAGCTCAGTCAGATTGGATAGACTTCCACCACAGTGATTCTGAACTGGAGTTAGGTCTGGACTTCTAATCTAAAGCTTTGAGATGGGGTTGTTGAACTTTAACCTTCACAACATTTTCAAGTATTTTGTGACCTTTAACAATTTCTTTTTTTTTTCCACAACTGAGAAAAAACTCAGTCATTGAGTTCCTTGTCCCTTTTCAAAAGGAGAACATCCACAGCATAATGCTGCCACTACCACATTTGATTCTGAGATGTGTTCAAGGTGATGTTCAAAGTAAGTTTATCACCACTGACAAAGTTTTGTGCGTACATGCCTTCACACAAATGGACTCCTCTGCATATCAAGTGACTAATGAAATGTTTGCTCTCCTTTATGAAGGGGTATCAGAGTAAAGGGGGCTAAATATAAGTAAACCTCATGTTTTTCATACTTTTTAAATAAGAAAAACATTTCATTTTCCTTTCGCATCACAATTATGCTCAATATTCCTGTATTTTGGAGCTTAAACACACTGAAGTTTGTTGTGACAAACCTCTCGGTGTGTGAGTCATTTGGCAAGTCGGTGCAAAAGATGAGAAGAGTGAAGCATGAGCTAAAAGCAGCGATGAGAGAAATGAACACCAGGCCAAAATCTGCATCTTTCTTAGAGCAAACTGTGTGGTTCAAAGGTTCGCAGTATCAACTATCACACATGGATGCAGCCATGTATGCAAAACCAAAAAAGAAAAAATAACATGCACACACTATTACAGCCAGACCCTTCTGCCCCCAGCCCTCCCTCCTTGTCCCTTTATCCCTGTCTGGGTGGAAAGGTCAGTGCATGTCTGGGAGAGTGGGTCCCAGAACCCCCAAACCCCTCTTTTCTTCCCACTCAAAGCACAAATAAAAATCCTATCTAAACTTGCTATATTGACCTAAAACTGTACTCATGAAAAAATAAAACAAGAAAACATATACATCAAATAAACCAAAAGGTAAGCGATGTGACTTATTCTCTTGTAATGATGCAGGAAGTCCAAATGAAATTTATCTGCTCTGGTCATCATCAGCTGTGACCCCCACCCCACCCCACCCTTCCTCCTCCTCACCAAGCCCGCCATGTTTCCCCACCAATCTCAGTGAAAGCGGACAGAACACTTCAAATGGAAAACATAGTCCATTGTGTCAACTGTTTTGTCTCCTCGCCATGTTAATAGCTACACTGGCCAGCATTCAGAAATGTGCAGTTGTAGCAATGTTCAACAACAACACTGTCTCTGTCCGTCATTATAAAAGCAGTCATGGGACATTTGGACTTTCAGTTACATTTTTGCAGTGTTACTTTTCACAAAGAAAGGTGGGCATGTGTCTGTGCATCCACACCTTCTTACGGATCCGGTGCAAGGCCCCACTTTATATAAAATCTAGCAAACGCATGGGGTTGTAGCGGAGAATACAGAGCGGCCTGCATGCACATGTCTTCTTGCATGTGCCTATGCATGTTAGGGTGTTAAGTGAAATAATCAACTGTCTGGTTCTCTTCCTTTTACCCTAATGCCCCTGAGACTGCCGTACCTACCCACCCCCTAGCACACGCACACACACACACACACACACGGAGGACTGTAGACACACAGATAAAGAGGGAAAGCTTCTATATCCTTCATGAACCTCATGACCTGCAGCCCTACACAGCCAAGCAGGACGGGGGATGGATGGGGGGGAAGGAACTTTGTGAGGAGAGGAGAGAGACTGCAGTCCCAGCTGGGGTGGAGGAGGAGCATAAATCCTCCCCTTTCTACCCTTTTCTGCAACACCTCTCCCCCTTGCTCTCTGACCTGTTGCGGAGCAGAGTGCTAGCCACGTCTGGTCTACCTCATAGCTGTGTATGAACGGCACACACGTACTCTTTTACAAGCCAAACTCACGTCTTATCCATATTAATCATTTATAAACTCCAAATAGAGAATAATGACGTCACTTGCAGTCTTTAGATTTTTTTTTTTTTAAGTTCCCTTTATAATGGATCAGTTGTGGTTCATTTTAAAATGCATTGTGTTCAGTTTTCTGACTGACAGTTTTCCTTCTCCTCCTATGAGTCATTATTTGTGAATAGTTACACTCCCAACCAATTATTAGGGTTGAAACAACGAGATCACACATTCTGAGGAATGAGACTCTCCATGCATTGTTTTCATATATGGAGTAAAGGTTCACAAACCACAGATAGAATCTATGATTCTCATTAAGTTTCATGTTTTATCATGTATTCTGACATTCTAAACAATATAGTTTAAGCAGAAATGTGCATGTGTATTGTGTTGATGTAATTTATTTGTTTTCTTATTTCAGAGTAAATTGAGTGTCTGTGAATTAAACTGCAGTATGTGTGCTTGATGGTGGCCAGATAATTATTAGTTAAATTAATCAGGAAGTAGGAAGTAAGCCACCAATTTCAGTTTCAAGCATCCAGCATGTCAAGGTGAGAAAATCTTCATCAGTCCAGAGTGTTTTCATATGGATCTTTAGGATTAGATCATGTTATTACTTATTGTAACACAACAGCTTCTTCACATTCAAGTCAGAGCAAAACATATTTCCCCATTCGCAATCAAGCTAAAAATCTCTTAAGGCGCTTTTTTTAAATCAACCTCAAATCTAGATGAAGGAAGAGGGACGGATTGTAACAAGAAAGGCGTACCTAACTCAACAACAAGGTTTATTTATGGTACAAAACATTTGATGAATTTATTCTCTCCCACTACATTCATTGTAATTGCATGAAAATGCTAATTATGTCATTTAGCAACTTCTGCTACCAAACAGCTGTTTTGATTTCAGCATTGATGTTGTAACAGAGCTCTCATTTGTGAAACTTAGAAAAAAAAATCATCACAAGGCCCTCTTTGAAGTGCTAAATATTATAGAAGAAAGTCAGACATGGTCCTAAATTCATACTCATAGATGTTTGGGCCGGTGTTGAAGAGGTAAAGCCTCTGGCTGTTGACAGCAACCTGAGAAGAATTGCCTTCGGCACCAAGAACAGCTGCCTGCTGCAAAGACATAGGCAGAGACAAAACAGTGACACAGACAGGCGGCAAGTACAAAAGCTGAAAAAGATGGGAAACACGATTCGGGAAGAGAAGATGATGGGCATGTTTCATCTGACCTCTGATGGAGCGCCGCAACTTTTATTAACAGCAAAATTATGTTTCTAGATGTTGTCATATTATTGCTTTCACTTAACAGGACCTGCTGAGAAGAGGGGCGGGGTGCTCATCTCCCAGTTGGGCCCATGTCGCACACAACACTGATATTCTCTGCTGGCCTTGCTCCTGATCTGGGTCAAGGCAGAGCCCATTCAGGTCTGTTTCATGCCCTCGAACCCCCTGCTGCCTCGGTGCTCCAGCCTCAACTCAGTAGCTTTTACTTTTCGTTCCAGGGATTGTTTCCGAAGACTAGACTTAATATGAATATCCATAAACAGAATAGGACTCACAGACTGTGAAAGCTATCAAAGACATATTTGCATCTAATCCCTAAAGAAACCCTCCCTCCCACCCCTTACAGAAAGCTAGCAACCCCCTTTCGGCCCCCCAAAAAGATCTTACTAAACTACAACGAAAGAGGTGGTGGTGGCGGGGGGCGCTGCCATTCCCCAACCCCCAAAATTCTCCCCTCTTGCCCCCCAGACCATCTCATCCATTCCCCTACCGTTGGGCCAGACAAGACGAGACCAATTCTGTTGGGGATTATTTAGCTTAGTGATGAATAATGGATGACCATCTCCCCTCTGGTTCTCAACCACAGTAGCACCTCTCAATTGGCCTTGGCACAGAGCCATTCACTGGCCTGTCTGGATGGCTGCTGGGACGGCTGGCTGGCTACCCAACCCAGGAGAGGTGTAAGCTGATTGCAATATTTTGGAAGTACGGACCCTAGATGAGTCATAAATATAAAAAAATATATATTATTTTACACAGATTTACACCTCTATTAGATACTAAAGAGTTTCCAGGTATGTAGACAGTTTATGATTTAAGATACTAATTCCTATAAAACATAATCAGAATTTTGCTAATTATAACATTTACTTTTATAACATACTTTTGCCTACTGACCAAGAAATTATTGCCAGGCTTTCAATAAATGTATATATGAGCTGTAGTTGTTTGACACTAAGTAGAACCATAGGGGCAGAGCGAGTGTTGGACAGAGCGTGGGAGAAAGGCCCGACATTGTCCTTGCCCTGAAATGCATGGAAGCCACTCTTCTTTTATTCCTGCTCTCATCCTTGTTTTGCACTTTATCTCTTTTCATTTGCTTCGCTCTCCATCTTATTTTCAATGGAGCACTCGGGGCCAAAGAGATGTCAGAGCCACAGATACACACAGACACATACGCAGACACAAACACAAGGACACACCTGGGCATAAGAGTGCCAGCTGAAAGGAGACAAGTTCATCTAAAGGGCCTGGCTAACAGTAACACAGGACGGGGCCCGGGTCCCTTTGTGCTCCTGGTCTGCTTAGAGGCTTCTTAACCCTCACTCATCCTGGAGACAGACTCCTAAGGTGCAATTCAGCTAGATGGTTTTTTTTGTACGTTCATTATTTGTGACCCCTTTTTGTCTTTGATTTTCTTGTTTTACGGCTTTGTTTGTTTGTTTCTTTCAGCCAAGAGTGTAGTGGCTTTGGGTCCTTTGGCAGCAGCTGTGACGCTGTGTCCTGCAAAGAAACAACACAAGTTGAACACAATAACTGATGAGTGCTTTGTAAAAAGGAGCCCTACAATGAATTTGTCCCCAATAAATACAACCTGGGTGCCATAAAGACTGAAATATTAGAAGAAAGCCCAAACCAGGAATCCTGAGGAGCGTCCATCTTGAGAACTTGAACTGCAGATTTTCTTTAGCAGATTTTCTGTAGTTAACTTTTAACTTTTAATCCATGATTTCTCAAAAATTATTCCCCTCACCATAAGGCCACCACTAACAGTGTGGTTATTTCTCAGTACACCTGAGAGATGGTTGAGCGTGGATTTCCAATCAATTACTGTGAGGTTAGCCCGTGTCACAGAAATAGAGGATTTGAACTTCAAATTACTGGTGTAATTTCAAAACTTCAAATCATCTTCTTCACATGCAGTTCCCTTACTGCAGTGTCTCAGTCATGTGACTGGTTGATTGGCTATTTCTGTTATCAATTAATCAGGCATACCTATAAAAGGCTGATGAATACAACGATATCTGTAGTCATCTTTCAATGTCTGATGCTCTGAAGAGCAAATCTAGAAAAGATTGGGGAAAAGAGAGATTAAGGTTATCATAGCTCTTAAAAAAGTGAACAAATGTTACGGATTTGGTCTTAATGCAATTGTATTAGTGACAAAGGATCTCAAGGTGGCTGTGGTGGATGGATGATCAGGGCATGAAGGTGTGCAGTGCTCTGGAAATCCTGTGCTCAGGCTCATCAGCATTTGCTGATGATACACAAGGGTGGAGATGCAAATGAGTTATGAGCCAAAGACGAAAGACCAGAGAAAAGCTCCAGTGGATGTTTGAGTGTATCTAGATATGGCAGTGACAGTCGACTCAGAAAGAGACTTATAGTTCTGAGGGTTTTCTTAGTGAAGATTTAAGATTAGGTACACAAAAGGTACAAGAAGATACAAGGTGACTAATATGAAGGTATTGAGAGACTTGCAAGGCCTGATCATCACAAGCAGAGCTGACAGTCGGGTTTTTGGGGAGTTTTCTTCTGGTCCTGTTAACCATGCGGTTTGTAAGATGTTTGGATGGAGCTGAATCTGTAGCACAGCAGAAGCTTAAAGAGAGAAAAGATGTGAACAAAACAAATAATGACTGCTGAACAATCACTACAAGAGATTGTTCAGCAACAGCAAACACATGATTGCATCAGATTTTAAGACCGATTTTGGGTGAAGACCGAAAGATAAGCTTCTTTTGACCAGATGAGATGTACAGCAGAACCAGAGTCAAGATGGTCTGCCATCCGTCACAAGAGGCTGAGGGATATAATTAGAAAAACAAGAAGACAGACCAACAATGCAGCGAGATAGTCCAGAGAGAATACAGGATGAAAATAGAGAAGTATATTGTCAGACTGTTTGTTCTTCACTGTTTGTTTTTATAGAAATGGGAACAATGTTTTTCTCGAGATTACTTTTCTTTATTAGTGTGGTAGACTTAGATCTTTATTTTGCCAAGAACTTAGTATTAAGGATGGGTTTCTTTAATATATTGATTAAAGCAGTGAACGTGCGTGCAGCCATTCATTAAATGTGATAAACATCTCTCAATATTCTGGTTCAAATGGAATCTATGAGGGAAGTTGATGGCTTTAATGAAGTCAGCATTGTTTTCTATTCACATTGTCTACAAACCCATAAGAGAAGTTTAAATGGGACTCCTGTGAAAATGGCAGTGACAACAATAAACATTGTTGTGTCACAAAATTTCTGGCCTCTCTAACTACCATGAAAGAAAATCTAATATTCCTCAGATATAGGTTTACAAAAACAAAACAGTATCTGCAGGCAGAGAGCAGTATGTAAAGAGGGCAGGAAGCTAAAAGTCTGCCAGGTCAAGCATCTGACTGCAGCTCTATCCCTCTTCACTCCCCTTTTAACCCACTTTCTGTGACCCTTTGGGCTTCAGGAATGAACCCTGGGCTGAACCGAGCGCATGGCAACAACCCTCAGAAACTTCCAGTAACTTCCAAAGCCTGTCACCCTCAACCCCAAGCGTCTCATCCTCCATCAGCCCAGCAGCAACTGGAGTGGATCACTGAGCTCTGCCTTCCCCACAGGAAGGGTCAACACTACAGTGCTCCCTAAAATATACACAAACTTATTAAACGGCATATATGTACACTGGCTAAATATTGATCACAAAGGTTAAAGGTTAAATGCATGTAAATGCATGTTATGCTGTCCCAATGCAGACAGTATAACAACTCATGACTGTAGAAATCATTTGGTTGAACAGAGTCTGCAAAAGCTTTTCTCACTGTTGCATTCAGTGAACGGGTCATGCATTTTCATTCAACTAAAAACTTCCTTCCAGATATTGAAGCAGCAAACATTTAGAAGATGATGCTACAGTGTGAAAAGGCATTTCAATTCTGTAAGATTCTGTAATGGGTGAATAAATACATATTATTATCTGGAACCTTCTGACTCTAAACGTGCAGACAGACCTCCAATGGAACGGTTTAGATTAGAGTGTTTTCATTTGTTGAAAGCACAAACATCCAGTTGTAAACATGTCTCAAGACTTGTAATGAATTTTACTACACAATGTCTAATAATAGACTTGTGGTGTCTATTACATAAAATACAATATCGAAGCTTTTGATTGTAAAGTGACAAATTATGGAAAGATTCAACAGCTGAAAATTATTTTTATTAAAATAATGTCTACAGCAACCATCTTCTAAACATCACACCGTCTTCACCCTTATCTTATTTTTACTGACACCCTTCCCCAGGTCTTAACTCCCCTCCACATTGTACAGCCTTTCCATCTTTGTGTGTTTGCTTTTTTAATTTCACAAAGCGTAATCTAAATTTATCTAACAAATATCCAGATCTGTCTTTTTCTCCCGGCCGCTCTCCTCCTTGCTTCTTCCTGTCCCTGCTGCAGCACTGGAGGGCAACGTGACAGACTAATCGCTCTCCTTGTCCGAGCCCAGCTCTGTTTGCCTTGCAGGGCCAGATTAAAGTTCATAGATAGAGCGAGGTTCCTGCTTGGGCCAGGTGTTGACAGTTGAGATAAAGCAGAGACGCGAGGAAGTGGAGCTGGTTGGGAGGGTGTTGGAGGAGAGGAGTTATTAGCTTGTGTGTTCTTGCGCATATATACACTTTTGTAATCTTTAGAATAGCCGTTGCTCTGGCTCAGACGCTGAAGATCACCCAAGTTCAATGTCGGGAACAATGCTCTGCCCCACAAATCCTGCCACCAATCAAGCCATGCATAGCAGACATACTTCTTCTATAGCACTCCTCCAGACCTTGCCGACCAACCCCGGCAACCCCTCCTTTTCATGTCCTTATGTCCTTAGCTTGTGAAAGGAACCATCTATTAAGTGAAAAGCTAGGCTTAAGCACATTTCTGTTGATTTAAAAATCTCTGTTTGAAATGCTTCACTAAACTTATTAGCCTGCTAAACAAGATGCTAAAGGAAGCAGGACATGGTAGTTTACATATACTTATGTCTGACTAATCTTAACCTAACCATGGTTCTCCACTTGCGTTGCAAGTACCACCGTTGGTACTTGGGCTGCTTGCTGGTAGCACTCAGAAGAAATTTTCATGTCATTTATTCTCAAGGCAAATCTGCAGCCCCCAAAGTGTTTTTAACCACACTAATCCGTGCTTCCTCTCAAAAGAGAAGTTCAGCGTAGACGTTTTTGAGAACTTTCTGTAGGCTCTGAAGCGAACCAAGAGTAGGTGCTTCTGGTCAGTTCTGTTGTGTTCAATTTGTCTCTACAGTGAGAAATGGACGTTAAAGCTAATTTAACAATGTTCTAGTTCCACGTTAAAAAAAACTGGGATTTTCTTGCATGTTTTCAGTGACCAGGCGCTGGAATATTTTTTAACAAGTTCAGATTATGGTCAACATATTAGTGTGTGAAAGATTTGATGAGATTCAAACAAGTTTAAGTTTTTGTGTGAGGCAGCCATGATGGATTTTGAGTTGAGAATTTTAGTTTCCCACTTGGAATTTTTAGTTTTTTTTTTTAACTTGAAATGCAATAGACATTGCCTGATAGCAAAACCTGTGCATGTCCTGATCTGTGGGTTAGGCCAGATGTGCAGTTCTCCATTTTTTAATCTTCCCTGCATGGAACGAATGGCACCAACCAAACAGCATAATGAGAAGGCAAGCTTCTAAAAGCATGGCAACTTTATCAGAATAAGCATACCTGAAGGTAAACAAAGAAGGAATACCTTTTGTAAAATGTTACATCGACTCCAAAGCAACAAGATCAACTTATGCAGATACAGTTGAATGCACTCCCTATTCATATTATTATTCTCCTTGGAAGAATTGAAAACCGGCAGATTTCTGTGCAGCAACAACATTGTGAGATGATAACTGCACCTCATCATGGCCCTTAAATAAAGGTCTGGACTGCAAATGGATGCTTTCTATGTGCTATTTTTCTAGACATGCGTTTCACAAAGATATCTGTTTTAAATCTGAAGCTATGGTTCTCCGATGGAAAAGAGTAGATTTATCCCATTAGATTTTGGGTCGATCACTGCTTTAAGTGGAGCAGTGAAAGCATCTTGGTTCCCTGTTAACACGCGATGGTGGGGTGAAGCAGGAGACGGACTGAAGAGTTTGTTTCCAGTCATGCAGACGTTCCTCTGGTCCTTTGCGGCGAACAAGCCAAAAAGCAAATTAAGCTTTCTCCATAAGGTGTCTGTATTTATTTTCATCCTCTGAGTGGAGTTTGGAGTAGAGATGCTTTGAAAAGAGTCTGTTGAGATGGTTAAGGGAATTGATTAAGACGTCTTCATGATGCTTGATGCTTTTGACCTGGAAACACCTTGGAATCTTTCGAGGGAAACTGAAGCGAGTTACCGGCTAAAGGGAGGTTTTGGTTTTTCTGCTCGTTCTGTTAGATGGATGAAAACCATCCTTCAAAACACCTGATTATTTGACTCAGGTGTGATGAAGCTCAGACACATCTAAAAGTTGCAGGACGCCGGTTCTCGGCGCCTGGATTTCAGGACCCCTGAGGTTTACTCGCTTATTCTTTCCAGGTTGCAGGGGGGGTCAGCTCCCCTTCTGAGGCACGGTACAACCTGGACGGGCCGCGAGGGCAGTACAGAGACACACAGTCAGCCATGCACACACTCATATCTAAGGGAAATTGTATAGTAATTAATTAACCTATCTGATGTTTTTGGACAGTGGGAAGAACCCACACAGGCACAGGGGAGAACATGCAAAAAACATGCAAAATGCAGAAAGACCACAGGCTGGAATTCAAACCCAGGATATTCATGCTGCAAGGCAACAACACTTCACTTTCTTGATTTTTATTCTCTTCTCTGTTTTATCTTCTTGGTGTGTTTCAAGACAGAAACACACCAAGAACCCCCCCCCCCCAAAAAAAAAAACCAAATCCTGTCCAGGAAAAAGTAGACTTGTTGAATTAACTTTGTAACCTTTTTTAATTTGCCTCTTCTTCCTGTCTTGCTCCTTTTTTTTTTTTCTTCAAATGCTTCTTCCCCCGTTTCAGCTTCTTATATCTCTCACAGTTTCCACTTTGGGGGGGGGGGGGGGGGGGGGTTTCGAGGATTTGCGGCTGATGTAGACAGATTTTTTTTTTTCTTTTTTTATCCAGCTCACGCCTCACGAGTGTCTGTGAGTAGGAGAGGACTGAAGAGCAGCGATGAAGAGGCAGACTGCAGCTGTGCCGCGTTGCGGTGAAGAGGGGCCTCGTCCGGGCTCCTTGGAACAATATAAAAGCACTAATCACCCAGGACAGCTGACACCCCGCGCCTCACACATATACTAACTGTATCCCACAGACACACTCGCGCATACACACAGATCTGAGGTTCGCCTCCACAAGGTGGAAAGAGAGGAGCCGTGTCCAGGCAGGTACAGAAAACAAAGTGCGTGTTTTGTCTATGGGGTCCCGACGCTTCAGGGCTGAATGTGCTCTAAAATAAAGACACTAGTGTTTACCTTTAATAGGAAGCAAGCACAAACAACAACTTCAAAGCAAGGACGATACAGTAGAGAGGAGAATTTTCCCTTCATTCATGCTTGTATACAGAATTAAACGCACATGCTTGTCCTGCAACAAAAAAACCCCCACATAATAGATCGGCTGCATGCACGCTCTCGTGCATGCATAGACGCACACACACGTGCATACACAAAAGTGTCTTGGGGAATTTGACCTTTTCCCAAAAGCCTCCCTTTCCTGCCTTTACTCCCCTCCCCCTATGGCTGTGTGAAGACTGAAGGGGTCAAGGGTTAGGTTTTGGGGGGCTGAAGATTAGGTTTCACATGACTGAGCACCTTTGTTGGGGCAGGCCGGCAGAAAGGAAACGTCCAGGAGGGTAGCTCTGTCTGTCTGAGAGGAGAGAAAGACGAGAGAGGGGGTGGAGAAGGGAGAAAGGGGAGAGGACAGTCGGATGGACAGACGGACCGGTGGAAGGACAAGGCTTCAGTTGAAGTTGAAGACTGAAGATCAAGGAGGAAGTGAGAGGAGGCAGAGCCAGGGAGAGAAAGTGAGAGCACAAATGAGAAAAGCAGAGTGACTTTATCCCAAAACTTCCTCTCTCTCTCTCTCTCTCTCTCTCTCCTTACACCTCTCATTCTTGTCTTGACCATGTGGCTTCTGCATGGAACCGGAGCCCGCAAGCGTCCTCAGTGGCCGCGCCGATCTGCCCTGTGACCACACAGTAAGAAGAAAGTCCCGGCCAAAACAGTAAAATGGATCACAGCAGAACCAACCCCCACACCCTTCCCCCTCCTGCTCCTCCTTCTCCCCGGTCTCACCACTTCACAACATCTGAGACGCGGTCTGCCCGCTAGACAATATGCGCTGTAGCTGGCAGGGAACGACTTGGCAGAGTCCTGGATTACCTCGCTTATGAAGTATTGCTTTAAACGTCTGCGTGTGTGACTTTTCTCTCCCTCTCTCTTGCTCTCCCTCTTGCTCTCCCTTTCTCAGAATTAGAGAGAGGGATTTTAACGACGTGCAACAGTTTAAACAAAATGACTCACAAAGGTGGAACTGGTACTCCTGATGGCTTCCAGATAAGGTGAAAACTTTGACCTCAGAGGGAAAAAGACTTGGGGGGCTGGAAGGGGTTGAGAAGATCACATGCAGGCCTGAGTTCAGAGAGATGCTTTTCCTGTTTTTGTCCTGCGTGGTCACAAATTACCCCTGATGTTTGTTTCTGACATGCATTCATGAAATTTTGATTGCTCTTTCTTATTTGTTTGTGCTGCTTTAGGTAGACATTTAGTGGGTGCACTAACACACAGAGGGGGTCGAGCTTCTGCGTGTCACTCAGGATTTGAGTGACGACTGCAGCATTTGGCACCGATACGTGTTTGTCTGTCAGTGACGGGGTTTCCTTTGGCACACTGCAGGATTGGCTCAATCCAAAGCACGGGTAGACTTAAGGGGAAGGTGAAGGAGGTGGAGCGGGAACGGTCAAAAGACTCCAGAGACAGACTGATCCGACCTTGAACCTCAGAGAGTTGAGGTTACGATGGCACCTTTTTTTTTTTTTTTTTATTGTTTCCTTGCTGTAGATTACGCTTTGTGTTTTTATGTTTTGCATATGACGTTGTCTGTTACCACTAGATGCACTGACAAGCATGCAAATGCCTGGGTTAGTTTATACCTTTGTAATGTATGCATAGTGTTTCCCAGGTGCATCGCTCTCAGTGTTTATATAGCCAGTAAAAAAGGGTCATATTACCAGCGCCCTCTGACTTGTGTGTGCCTTTTTATCGCATGTGTATGTGTGTGTGTGTGCGTGTGTGTGTGTGCGTGTGTGTGTGTGTGTGTGCGTGTGTGTGTGCGTGTGTGTGTATGACTTGAATGCTGCATGCACAATTAGAGACAGCAAGGTCTCTATTTACTGTCCTGCGAATAAAGAGCTAAACTTCACCCTTTGGCCTTTTTATGCCACTATATCTCCGTGTCAGTAAGTCTGGACAGTAACTCAGTAAATACATACTTTACAGGCTGTAAACCAATAAAGGATCTGGAGTTATTGATTCTGGCAAATAACTAACTGAAAAACATGTGCAAACTGACTTTCTTTCTACTCAACACTGAATACAGTTCTAAAAGCATTCCTTCAACTTTTTTTTTTTTTTTTTTTTACATTTGATCACATTACAGCCACAAACTACAAACTTTACTGATTATTTATGCAATAAGCCAACACAAAGCTTTTACAGTGGTTCTCTGCAGCTTCGCCGGTTCTTGGCAGGTTCTTAATTCTGTAATATTTCCACCCAAAAATGAGAATAATTGTCATGAAAAAAATAGAATTATCCCTCCACTTCATATCTGTAACGTTTTTAGTCTCTGTCTATCTCATAAAATCCTAAATCCTGTTGTGTGGTAAGAGAAAGTGAAAAAGTTCAAGGGGTGTAAATGCTTTTTTGAAAAGTGTATAACACAGATGCTTTGGTTACCCAACAAGGACACAGCTCAAGAGTTGCCACATTATAATTAAACAGCAGTGAAGCTCAGTCTAATGTTAAATCGATTTGTTTCTCTGAGTTTTGACGTGTCTTTCTGTAAGATTTACATATTTCCGGGCAGACGGGCTGCAACAGGTGGAGCAACAGAAGAAGCACAGAATTCAGAAATGTATATAATACATTTTATTATTATTATCAAGACAAAATGGCTGAGTGAAGAAAACAGCTGAAAATAGAGTGGCATTTCCATAAACTGAAAACAATAACAACAAACTTGTAAGTCGAGCAAAAAACTCATAGGTGTTGGACAATGACTTTTGGTCATCAAAATTAAGCGGTCACAATTCATCAAGGAGGGAGAAGAGCTGAACTGATCTGATTTTGCAGTGACTCCGTTCTGAACAGAGCAGGTGTTTGTTTGTATAGTCATAATAAATAATGTCGGCCTGTGCCAGGGGCCGACTTCAGGTTCAGTTCAGAGCAAATAGCTTGAAGGCAAATACAGAACACAGAATTGAATCTTAAGTGAACCCCAACACCAGCGGTATGACAGCATGTACCTACATTT
The DNA here is from genome assembly GCA_911649635.1 of Poeciliopsis gracilis. Lineage (NCBI taxonomy): Eukaryota > Metazoa > Chordata > Actinopteri > Cyprinodontiformes > Poeciliidae > Poeciliopsis > Poeciliopsis gracilis. Next base: position 7,463,111 of record CAJVRI010000128.1, read on the forward strand.
CTGTTTGTGATTTTACTCCTTGCATATGAGTTGTGCCATCTTCAAATCAAAAAGCACCATGGTCTGTTTTGTCTATGAAAGAAAACTTTTTCAGGTTGATATTGGACTGATTGCATATGACATTTTTTTATTATTATTATTATTTTGTTTTGCTTTTCTTTTTTTTTTTAATGACAGCTGGAATGTTTTCAGGTGGTACATGACAGTAAAAAGTTGGCTACCAAGAAAAACCCAACAATAGCTTGTATTACTGCATATAAAATGGCAGGAGAGAAAAAAAAAATATAAACAAACTAAAAGGATATTTACAACCACCTGTTTTAACCTCAGTGTGGCCACCTCCCCAAGCGGGACTGCCTGAAAAGGTCATCATATGACCTATCACCCTTTGGGGAACGCCACAACTTTTTTATTTTTCAAAAAAACATATTTTTTTTTCCCGAGCATACAAATTATTCACACTAGATTATCCTGCCAAATTAAGAAAATATACGGTGGCAGCTTGTTGGGATTTTTTTTTTTTTTTTTTTTCACTACAGAAAAAAAAAAGAGTACATTGAAACTTTTAGAGTACAAGCAAAACAGTTAAAAATAAAGGCTCCAACATAAATACTATAAGTGCCTAAGCTAAGTGAACATTAATTTCAAATACCATTCTAAATACAAGAAAAAAGTAGACCATAGATGTGTTTTGAACATAGGAACTTACAAGAGTGTGCATTTTCCTATGCATTTTAGGTTCTCTCTTCCATATATTTGTATATCATAAATCTCTCCTCAATGCAAATTTTTGTTCAACCTGAAGACGTTTATTTCATAGTAAAGGCAAAAAGATGAGAGACATGTTTTTTTTTCCATTTTCTTTTTACACAATTCTTTACAGAGTGATCAAGTCCTGGATGCTACCACGACAGATTAGAGAAACATCAATAAACAAACAACGAAAAAAAAACAGTAAAAAAAAAATTAAATAAGGTTCTCCCCAAAGAGTGTTACCTAAGAGATTATATTTACTTTTTTTAATCAAATCTTACTTCTCTGAGTTGTATTATGTTTTAACGTTTGTATGGCAATTCCTGCATTTATGCCTCCAAAAGCGAAATCCCTGTTTAGCTCTCAGACGGAAACATGACTAGCAAATGTCTCTAGATCAAAACTTTTTCTTTCTTTTTTTCCCCTCTTCCTCCTCTTTTTTTTCCCAATTTTAATGCTAAGCAATGACACCACACTAATCTGTCAGCATAAGAGCAAGTTTTCCCTTGAGCGCCCAACTGTAAACTGGGAAAATTGAACAGTGCATGTAAGGTAGCGCCAGATCTGGAATCTGGTCCTCATTTTATACTCAACCAGCTGTACCTCCGATTAGAGAGACAGATACAGAATCCAAGGCAGAGTGACAAGTGCTATATTATCATCATCATTGACAAAGGATGGAAATAAAAATAATAGAAAAACAGCCTCCATTAGGAGAAAAATTAAAATAAAATAAAAAATTGACCTTTTTATCCATAAAACTTGTGTGAACAGGGGGTGTTTTTAAAAAAAAAAAAAAAAAAAATTTAAATTTCCATTTTGAATAGTTTTTGATGCAAAAGGTTTTGGATGTCTAATGTTTCAAAAATATATCAGAAATGTGTTTGACATTGTAGAGACATTTGTTAAACTCGATCAAAAGAGATGCACCAATTCATCAACCAGAGTTCAGAATCAAACAATTTTCTGCTAAGTTAAACAATGAAAATCTGCACCTTTTGTACACAAACTCATCAACAAACATCTTGTTTTTGGTGCACTTTTCTGTTTAGTTTATCTGAAATCAAATGTAGGGTTAAAGACATGTGCGCTGGTGCATTGATGGAGATAAGTGCTGCATTTTCTTTCTTTTTTTTTCCAATTCTGTGGGGCCTGTGGCGTAAGTTAAAATTGTAGATGGATAGTAAAAAATGAAAAATAATGAAATTTGTATTGGCCAGAAAAAAAAACTGACTTGTGGATTTCTACCAATCACATTTCCTGACAAAGTCACCAACGGTCTCCTGTGTCCGACGCTTGTTAAACCCAGTCATTGCAGACGCCTTAATCAGTTGACCAGAAACCGGAGTAGGCCAATTTTCCACAGGTAAAATACTGAAAAATGTTCCATTCTCTAAAACGTAAATTCTCAAACCATTTTCAGTCTATAAGCCACAATTATAGATCTCTTTTCTTCTTGAATGAGATCAAGATTAGGGTTTCAATGATTTGATGCCTTTTCATATGGATTCAATACTAATACCTCAAAGAATTAGGTATTTTTATATTTTATGTGCAATGGTCTGAGAGAGAGAGAAAAAAGTGGAATTTGTCCAAATCGGAATCAGCAGGTCAGACCTCAAAAGAAAACCAGCAACAGGTAACAGACATGAAAGCTGTGATTGGTGCATCTCCACTGTCAGGCTCTAAAACCCACCCACCAAATCACTCACCTATAATCTGTTTGAATTACCAGAACTAAATCCCGTTTTACCTTCGAGTGACTGCTGAAATTACAGTCTGAACGGCTAACACAGAAGGGAAAAAAAAAAAAAATCTGTGCCGCTCACAAAATAACTCTTGCATTTTTAATTTTCAAAGAAAATAATCACTCTGGAACCTTTAAGAGCTTCATGTTGGTTATAACAACTTGTCAGAGTACCTTTATTTTTTTCTTTCAGTTGTACCACAAACACCAAAACCAGAAACCTCTGACCCCTTTTAAGCATGTAACATGCCAGTAAACAGAATTGTAATCATGAACACATTAATATGCATGAGTCAGGTAGTTAAATGATTTACCAGAGATATGCAAAATTCAGTTGTTGTTTTTTTTCTAGGTTTGTTTCAGCTGGTTCCCTATGTTTTGCAAAGTTAAAAGAAAAAAAACAACAAAAAAAAACGGGTTGTGCAGGTGCTTGATGCAAGGACCTGCATCTTCCCGTGTATTGTAATCATTTATAGCTGAAACTCCAAGCTTACAGCAAAAAGGAGAATTAACCATTGCAGGTAAAATATCCAAGGCACTCTTTATCGTCATGTCACACCACATCATTAGTTTAGTTTCATTGATGTTTGTAAAAGAAATATTTGAACTAGTGCCTAGCGTTTGATAGGCAGCCCAATTTTATATACATATGGATATATATATATATCTCATCTCAATGTTGCATGGAAAATCTTTCACAAAGATTGGTTTTATGTTTGACCCTGCTTGTCTTGATGTTTTGACAATATGACACTGTCTGCTATGTTTGAACACAAAACTGTACATGATATGTAAAACAGTATGTACTGTATGCAGCTTGGGTTATAACTAACTGTATTGTTTTTTTTGTTTTTGCTTTTGTTGTTTGTATTTTTTATTTTTTTTTGTTATGCTGAGAAAAATCAAAAGTATCAACAGCAACACATGTACAACCAAAATCCTCCAGCTAAGGACAATTTTCTCTTTAAGTAGCCAAAACACACCAAGCATGCTGTCCAGTTACAAAAAATACAAAATGTGTAAATTATTGCACAATAAAAAGGCTCAAAAAGTTCTGATGCAATAGTATTGCCCAGTACTGGATCATGCATCAAGTTTTCTCCAGAAGGGGATGGAGAGCAGGGCTGCGCGGCATTCTGGTGTCTAACCCTGTTGTCTTTTCCCCATTGCTCATTGGCTACAAAGCCTGGGTTGCTTTTTAGCTGGGGGCGGGGAGGGGCATCCGAGAGAGAACTGCTCTTTGCCTATTCAGTTTTAATGTCATTAGCCAGAGGGCGGTCACTGTGCCACTTCTTCATGTGTTTTTCTAGAGTGCTGTACACACTGAAAGGCATGTGGCAAATTTCACATTTGTACACGTCCTTGCCCATCTGTCCGTGGGTCTTCATGTGGCGGGTGAGTTTTGAGCTCTGGGCACACGCGTAGCTGCACAGCTCGCACTTGTACGGCCGCTCTCCAGTGTGGCTGCGTCGGTGCACCGTCAGGTTGCTGCAGTTCTTGAACACCTTGCCGCAAAATTCACAGGTGTCGCTGCGGCGGCCGTCCTTGGAGCTCGGCCGCCCGTTCCCGCTGCCGCCGTGCGGAGTGCTGGCGCCGCTGCCCGTGCCGCTCCGTCCTGAAGGGGCCCGTTCCCCATCGAGTTCAGCGGGCGGGGTGGAGTAGCGCAAGCTGCCGTTTTCTGATGAGTGCTCAGATGAGGAGGTAAAGGGTGATTGTCTGGAGTCCCCACCTGTGAAACTGATGAAGGGGTCCTTGAGTTGTCGGGAGGCGGCATAGCCAGCAAGCCATTGAGAATAGACATTCTCTGTGTTTGGGATGGTTGGTGTCGGGGGGTCAAGGTCTTTTTCCATCTTGATGCGTTTGGATAGAGGGCTCAGTGAGCCAGGACTGATGCCACCGCCCAGTAGCTTTCTAGAGAGGCCGTCGTTGGATAGTGACCCCAGCCCGTTCATGGCAGTGGTCGATGCGTCATCTGCACGGTCCAACTCAACCGCTGAGTCGTCATCGGCGTGCTCTCTGGACAAGCTCCGGTGATGCGGGTGTAGAGCATCGCTGTTCTGGTGGTGGCGGGCCCCTTCCAGCCGCAGGCTGAAGCGATAGTTATTCCTTCCCCCTTCTTCAACTCTGGCCTTGCTATCGATTTCCTCCTCGTCTCCTTCCTCCTCTTCTTCCTCCTCCTCTTCTTCCTCCTCTTCCTCTTCCTCCTCTTCGTCTTCCTCCTCCTCCTCTTCTTCATTTTCAGGCATAATTCCGTTGTTCTCAGTCTTGAACTTAGCCACCACTGACTTGAGTGCATCAGTGGCGCTGCCTAGTATGTCGCTTGTGCCAGGTTCAGGTGAACTGGCGGTCGAGAGGCCATCGTCTGACTTGGCGTTGAGCGCCGACGACTTGTTCTGACAATGCGTCTTCATGTGGCGCTTCAGCTTGCTGGCCTGTGTGCAGGCATGGTTGCAGAGGTGACACTTGAATGGCTTTTCCCCTGTGTGACTTCGCCGGTGAACGATAAGGTTACTCTGGAACTTGAAGGTCTTACCGCAGAACTCGCAAGACTTTGCCTTGAGAGGAGTGCCTGGCTGAACTGCATTTGATACAGGATTAGGAGTGGAGCGTGAACCAGACGGGGACTGAGAGGTGGATAGGGGAGGCGTAGCTGTAAATGGAGGCTTAGAACCTGGCTGGAATGGCTGGAGCAGCCGTTGCATAGGGTTGGGTCTGTTGGGGGAGAGAGGCGGAGAACCTCCTGTGGCATTCCCAGCAAGCTCCCTCAGACGTCTAGAGAAGTCCATGCTCTGAGGGGGTTCTAATGGCACTGAGTTCAGTCTCATCACTCTGTCGAAGGCGCTGGGATGGTGGGTTGCCAGGGCGAGATCATCCGGGCTGAGATGGTGGCGCGGCGGTGGGCTGAAGAGCGGAGGGGTGCGGGGGTAACGGCCCTCGCGCGGCGTGGACGCTGAATCCCGGCCAGACCCTGATCCCGGCATCCTTAAGAGGCTGTAAGGGCTGCCATCAGCCAAGTGAACCGCGTGGAGGGGCGGCTGAGAGGAGGCACAATCACCCCCCATCCCAGGAGCGGCAGCTACACGTGGGGTGAGAGGGCTGCCAGGCTCGCTCTCCAGATAGATGCGGAAGCCGTGAGTGTTCTGGGCATGCTGGAGCAGGAACCAGGCACTGGTGAAGGGCTGCTTGCATGTGGTGCAGGTGTAACTGCTGGGCTCATCTTTATCTGACAAGAAAAAAACCAAACACACACAGAGAGAACATCAAGTTAGAAAAGCATAAAATCAAAAGTAAATAAAGCACTGATGAATAAAACCTACAACATTTGATTTAAAAAAAAAAAAATTAAAGTTTAGTTTCACTTTCATAATCAATCTTTCTTTGATGCACTTTAACAAAAATAGCCCAAAATAAATGAAATAAATTCAAAATATTTTAAAATGAAACAGAAACTACATTGTCCGACATTTTACAATTTAACAAAAAAGGTCAATAAGTCGAGTTTTGTAAAAGACTAAATATTTTCAGCACATTAACAAAACACAAGGCATATCTCATGCTGCCAATGCACAATTTATACAGATGAGAGGGCACAGAAATAATTCAAACAGTAATTGACTTTCAATTGCACTTGTACACTGACCTGAGATTTGCTTGACAATGCACGCCTAATCTCATTAAACACACTCATCTTCCCTCCACTACTCTGTTTACGAAATTAACGATTCTAAAGTGGGACATGTATCGAATGCTGCATATTAACAATGAATACAAATAAGGGGTCACATGTTTATAATTGTACCGCTGTTTATCACAAAAAACCACACATTCACAGGAAATAAAAGCCACGAGAAAAACTGTGTCCGCGTGTTAGTGTGTGGGTGGGGAGGCTCCTTTGAAAATGCATTTCATGCATTGCTTTTCTATTTCTGATATTTCATGCTTTATGGATTTATTTAAATCCTCTCAGGTGAATAGAAAAGGAAAAGAGGGGGGGAAGCAGAAGTGAGAGCTATGCAAAATAAGAAGCATCCACCGCTTGCAAATGTGCTCCTTCTTTCATCTTTTGCCGTTTTTTTTCTCTTTCTTCTCTCTCTCTCTCTCTTTCTCTCTCTCTCTCTCTCTCTCTCTCTCTCTCTCTCTCTCTCTCTCTCTTTTTGCCCACTGCAGGCAATTCTTCTAAAGTCATTTGCAGACACTGAACCCGAAATCCACGAACCCTTCTATGCAAGTGAGGACAAACAAGAGAGAGGGAGAGAGAGAAAGATAGTCCATGTATGACGGGAAGCGCATGTGTTTTAAGCCGGCCACGGCTTAGAGAGACAAAGCAGGAAGAAGAGGGCAGAGAAAGAGCAGAAAGGAGAGATGCTGCGGTCGAGTCGTAGTGAAAAGAGTTTGATGTTTTGTGGTTTTGCCTCCTATCTCGGGTGTCCGCAGCCACGGAGGCCCCCCTCCGAAGTCTCCCACTTAAAGAACATAATGCTGCGTAAAATGTGCACCAAATCAAATCTCCACACAAACCTTTCTCTCCTGACTGAAAAGAGTTGGAAGGGGGTATAATGGTAAATTATGGATCATTACAATCTGCAAAAATTACAGTTAATTGCTGCCACCTGCAATGGGCTTTGACCCACTATGGAATTTTTCCATCATAAAAAAGCCATTTGCCCATACGCTTTTTTGCTCTCACTCATTCCCTTCCTCCTCTCTCTCATAAGCACAAATAAAATGTGCCAGTTACATTAACACACACTTCCTGATTATGTGTGTGTGTGTGTGTTTTTTTTTTTTTTGGCTTTAAAAGGAGAGCCCATGTATCCCTCACAAAAAATGGTTGCAATAACCTGTGTTCTGCTGTACCTTTTCCTTTGATTTGTTCCCGGCATACTCTAATCCTGATGCTAGCGTAATGTGCAAGCAGACAATGTAAATGCAGTGGGAGGAAAACATACTCTTTTTCTGCTATTGTGAATGACTAGGAAGGAAGATAACGGGGTTTGTGCCTTTTCAGAGAGAGGAAATCACAGAGGACTCTGGAAAGTGAATGAAAGAGTCAGGAGGAAGAAGAAAGGCAACTGGAAGTGCGGCATGGAGGGGACAGTCTGAAAGATAACCTAAAGCATTTGTAAAGAGACGCGAGTGCCACCACACAACACTTAAGACTTCTGCAAATTCATTGTTTCAATGCCATTGAGGCACCAGCATATCTTGAGCGATATAAACATTTGACAAAGTGTGCTCATGCCACAAGCAAGGATAATAGTTTTTTTTTTTGTTTTTTTTTTTGGCATCCAAGGAGTTGGACACAATGACGAGAATCAGAAAGTCAGAACAACGGATGTCAAAACTCACAACAATGACACATAAGATATCTAAATAAGCCCACTATTGTCCTTAATAGCCGTCCTCTTGGGAATGGAGGAAAAGTAATTCAAAGGGATAAAGGACATTTTGACAAGGCGTTTGATGTTTTTCTTTTTTTTTTATCATTATTATTATCCAAGAACAGGGGAGCAAAGAACTGTGTGAGGGAGGAAGGAGGATCTTACAAACAAGTCTGTCCTCTAATGGAATAAAAGAGAAGCTCCCACTCTCTCTCAGTCTGTTTCTCCCTTTCTGAAAACTTAAAGTCTGGGGTGAGTTAGGGCTGGAGAGCAGCAGAGCTGAGGCTAATGCTGGATCTCCAGGTCCCTTTGAAATAGGATCAGCAGAGAGGAGAAACCACACTGACAAGCCCTTAGCTGCCATTTCATTGCAAGGGGCTGAAAGAGGGGACTTTAGAAGAGAGAGAGAGAGAGGACAAAAGTGTGTGGGAGAACTGAAAGAGAACACGGAAAATGTAGAAAAAACATAAATCAACAATAATCTGGAATGCAGAAAACTAAAAATCACGACAAAAAGTATTTTTGAACCATTCCACGTATTGCAGCACTAAGAAAAAGGCAGCAAATATGGTATCGGTTACTCTACTGCCATCGGGAAGATGACATGATATTAATCAGGGTTGTTTTATGGTTCCTTAAATTGGAGTCAGTCACTTCACATACTACTCACACCATCATCACAAACTGCAAAACAACTACTATATAAATCATAGTGTAGCTCGGGTGTATATGTGTCATAAAAGAAAACTATTATTGCACCTTAAACTTTGATCAAGGTCAAGGCAGTGGTTGGATTATGTGTCTAGTTTTGCAGCCCAAGTGGAAGATGAAACGTCAGCAGAAGGTCAATAGCTTTGTGCTGTAAAACCGTTGAAACTCGCCAACGCAGCACGATTTCTCCACCGCCACTTTCAAGATGGCGGCGAAGTAGGACTCGGCGTGTACTGGGACTTACCCTTTCCGTTTTGTTAATGTTGTTGTGTTTTTGAATTTGTTGAAGTGGTTTGCATGTCAGGGCCACCATTGGTAGAAAATCTTGGTATCTTATGACCTGATCCAAGGTATATTTAAGTTGCTTGCAAAAATAAAATGTTACTGAGTTGTAATTTGCCTTGTAAAAGGGGACGTGCTGTAATTTTCTTTAAAAGGGAAAGGTTTGTTACAGATACCTCAACCCTGTAACTTTACTGTGTTTGTAGAGTCCCAGTGATGCAGACGTTTACTGAGAGACTGTTGAGTAAGTTAGGGTTATTTCTCACAAATTATTGTGTTACCGTAGTATAAACATTTCCATCTTCCATCAATCTCAATTTCTTCAAGAGGCAGCCCAAAATATTCTGCTGCAGAGAAATCATAGTCATCTTACATCAGAACTTCACAGAAATCTCTGACTGGTGCATCTTTACTGGAAACACACATGGTGAGTCATTTCATTTTTGCCAACTCTCCCTCCCTTTAACACAAAGTGCAGTTCATCAGGAGATGAACAGGTCACTAGATTGAGCCATGGCAGTGTGCAGCAGTCAGCCGCTAGATGCCTTGGATGTACGTACAAAAATATCAGCAGTGGTTATTTCTGGATGTCCATCACACACACACACACACACACACACACACACACACACACAAACACACCTTTATATGTTCAATCCCTTAACTTCAGAGGTGCCTGGCACAAATTTGCTTCATGGTTCCCAACAATGCCCCACTGGAGTCCTATGAACTCAGCTTTTTTTAAACAGCTCACATCTGCCGGAACATGGCCAACTTAATTGGTGATTTACAAACAACCAGAGGTATTTAAAGAGGGAGTTGTCTTTGCTGCCAGATGATAAAACTGAGGCTACTGATTGCTGTAATGTTAGCGACCCACGCAAGGCATGTCCCCAAACTCATAAAACATGGTAAGAGATTGACTTGAGTATAGACTTGAAGCAGTCTCCACCCTGAGATGTATCCTCAAACTGTTAAAAGTTGCCAGACTTGTCTTGACCTCCAATTCTTTTTTGTTTGTTTGTTTGCTTTGTCCTTGACCAACCCCAGTAGTCATCTAAGGCCGTCCTAGTGTGACCATGTTCCTTTCACTGATATTGGTCATTAAGCTAATGGAGGAACAAGCTAACAGGATTAGCTTGCGGGTCCTCCAAAAGGAGACGGAGGAAGAGGAACAGAGGAGGATGAAGGCAGAGAGGCGGAAGACACGGGGGACACAGCATGTCACGGCCGTTCCTCAAAGTTATCAGTCGCTACGGCTTGAGGGAGCACTTACAAACACCTGAAAAGTGATTATGCTAATACGGGTCCTTGCCAATATTCATAAGTGTTTATAGGTGTTGGAGTGAGTGCTTTGGGAGGAAGGAGGCTTGTCAGTACAGTGCCTCTTAAGAGTGCCTTTAGCCGTAACTGGCGTTAATGTGATTACTACTCTGTTTATGTCATTAGGGTATTCACAGTCAGGGATTGGACAGGGGTGAAGGGTGAAGCAGGAGAGGACATGTTGAGGGAAAAGACGGTGGCCCTCTTCTTGTCTAAAGCCCCTCTCTTCTAAATGACTTTCAGCAGTATTTAAAAGCGTTGTTGGATAATAGTTTATTAGCAGATAGACCAAAGAAGTCTCATCATATCCTGATTTCCAGGATTGCTCTTCTTTCTTACTTCACTAACTCTGTCTCTATGTCACTGTTTCCTTGCTGCACATCCAGGCTCATGCACTCACTTCTTTGTGCTGAGCAAGCACCTGGACAAGGGGGGGGGTAGGGGGGGAGGACTTGTCTGACCAACACTTGTTTCTGAGATAAAGATGAGTGCAAGAAATACAGTTCAATCAACTGAAAACCAGCCAACACCAGTGGGTGTTGGAATCGCACACGTTACCACTGGGTGAAATCTACTCCTAGCTGCTGGACGATTCACAAGAAGAGAGAGAGAGAAACAGAGAGGACATATGGAAGAGGTTGGAAGCAAAAAGAGCAGAGGTGCACAAGATCTGAGGAAGAAAAGCCGGTTTTGGCAGGAAAAGGCAAAAAGGGAAAGGTGCGATTGTAAGATAAAGACGCATGGTGGACTTGAAGGGTCTGTGCCCAGTTACAAAGTAACCTGCTGGCTGTTGGCTTTGTCTTACCTTTCCTTCCCCCCCGTCTCATTCTCTTGAAAGTTGATAAGAGCAACTGTAGAAGTGAGGAGTTGCTCTGAGCTACTAGCAAACCATTATAGACAGATGGCACCCACACAGGGACCAATGAAGGCAATGCACCGTACACAACAGACCAGTTTGTATGTGCATGCTGGGGAAGACAGGGTATTTTTCATAAAGATACGCCTTGGCACACTCTTTTATGCTGCTTATGCATACTCAGTGTGAGCTACCGACATGGCATTTTCAATAAATGTGAATATGTGTGTGTGTGTGTGTGTGTGTGTGTGTGTGTGTGTGTGTGTGTGAGCGAGAGAGGGAGACAGAGAGAAACAGAGAATGGAAAATTGTAACAGTGCTCACCACAATCATTTCAAAATTAGCATAGCTCCGCACTGTCTGTTTCTCTGCGTGACCTCACTCTCTTTGATCTTCTCTCGGTTGAACTGAGTTTGAACTGACCATACAACCCAAACATCTATCAATGCATCTATCTCTCTTCCTCCATACATTGCTCTGTCCATCCGTTGTGACTAATCGCCGTATGAGGAGATGCGTGCCGGGATGCGACTCGGGTCCAGAAGAGCTTTCTAACGGGCTCCGCCAGCTCCGTCTCCGATGCAGATTCTTATTTCCTCTCTGCTCGCCAGTGTCAGAGGGAGAGGCCTGACTCTATTGTTTCTCATGCCGGCTCTAATAGTACAGTGAAAAGACCTGCGGGCCTCTAAGCTTAACCACTTTAATTAAACGGACCGTCACTTATGTAAGCATCCACGGAGATTATTTGTCAAGCTGGGAGCCGCTGCGCAGGATGCAAACCGCCATCGACGAAAAAAAAAAAAAAAAAAAGCCAGGCCTTAGGCGGGAAGAAAGGAGAGGAATCAAAGAAACACTATAAACGCAAAAATATATACAGGTACATAAGAAGACATATTCAAAAGCAGGACTATTTTTGGATGTGGGGAATATCCCAGATGGGCGAGAAGTCTCTGGGTTGCTTCAGAGGGGAAATGAGAAGAGCGGTCTGTCAAAGAAAAGATACGTCTCAATAACCTGCAGCTTGAAGGGGGAAGAGCAGAGTAAAATATGCTAAAAAAAAAAATCTTACTGTACTTCAACTAAATGGAGTGAAATAAAATAAAAATGGAGCCATCTCTGCCCTCTTTGGTATGAAAATACGTCCAACAACATTCAGATAAGTGCGTCATCCCAGTTTAAAACGCTATGACAAGATAGCCTCCGCACGACATGGGGCCAGCAGCCTCAGCTTTACTATCTCTGCATAGCTCAGCTCATGACAGGCTGCCATCCCTGCAGAAAGGATGGAGGGGGACCGGGGAGGTCGGCTTGCTGCACATTTCTGCATAAATCTCCAGATAGATAGCATCAGGAGAAAAGAAACAGGGGAGGGAGGCCGGCAAGCAGTGAAGGATGATAAGGCCCCCAGGGCAGGGCATTCGACACTGTCAAAACCGTTTCTTCGCCGGCTATTGGACGAGTGGAGCGCGTTATTAGCCTGCATACCATTTGCCGGGACGCGATTCGGCTTCACCGGAGCATACAGCGCCCTGTATCTGACCTCTCCTCTTTCCTCCTCCTTGACATGCAGAGAGATGGACAGAACATCACAAACATCGAGAAAAAAAAAAAAGGACGACGGAGATCTGAAGTGGACCCTTCGCTTTGATCAACAGCACCTTCAGCAAGATGAGGCGCTGGCAGAAACTATGAGGAGGATAGAGAATTTGTTTTAAAATTAGTTAGCAAAAAAAAAAAAAAGCCTGCAGGAAAGCAGCTTGAAGTGACAAAACTCCGGCAACAGATTTTTGCATAAAGAAGCAAAGGCTTCACTCAGTTGACTTCATGTGAAATTACACATTTACTGAATACAAAATAAATTTTAAAAAAAAAGGAACTTTTTGATGTACTTGGTTATCCTGCAAACGAATAACCAACATTTTTGTCTTTTTGAGGCCGAACAACATCAGCAAGAGTGAAAACACAAGTTTTAATAGTGCCTTGCCTTTATCTTTTTCTCATTCTCTAACATTTCTTCTACTGAATAGTTCAATAGGATTTCATACGACAGATGATGGGAGGATGAAGGAATGAATCATAAAAATCTAAAACATTTGTATTGAACCAATTCTGAATCATCAGTTTTTGATGATTCAGAATTATGGCTCCACGTTTCTCAGGGTATCAACACGCAGGCTTTCCACATCTAGACTGAAACATCTTACCAGTTTTTCTTTGCAGAATATCTCAAGCTCAGTTAGACTGAGAATCTATGACAAGCTATTTTTCATAGGCCACTGCCATTTCCTTCCAGTGCAACTCGCTCAAAAATAAATTCTTCCACCACAGCCTGCGCTTGCTTTCTCCCCTTGACTCGGATTGTCTCTGGTCGATGTTCGACCAGGCCAATCAGCGAAGAGAAAGAGAATAGTCGCCCACAGAAAAATAATGAACAAAGAATACTAGACTCAATTAAGAAAGAATGGGAACAGCCGAAAAAGAATTTTGTAGAATTCACTGGCAGTGTTCAGGTTAGAGGTGCATAAATAATAAATTCAAGCATAAGGTTGAGACTGAAAATCAAAGAGACAAAATGAAGTTAGGAGGCGCTTTTGAGACGACTGTGTTGAGGAACCCAGATGGTGATTAAAGAGAAAAGCGTGAGGACATCAGAAGGCGAACAGAGAGAGGGACAGAAGAGATGGTTTCGGAGGAAGAACCGGTAATGAAGGGTAAGAGACCGATTCCCTGAAATGCAGACAGAGAATCCGTGAGCCGATGGAAGATCGGGCTTTTATGCACAATCCCACACAAACATCAAGAGCCTGTCTGAATCGAGTAAAGCATAATCCCTTCCTCTCGCTACAAATACTTTCATCACACCAAGAATGCACTCATCAGGCCAGTTTATGCAAATCTTTTTTCCTGACTTTAAGATATATTCTCTGTCTTTGCAGGTTATGATCACAAAGAGAGTCTGCTGCAGGGCTGTCCAAACTTTCTGCAACAAGGGGGCCACAACCGTAATGTTAAAACTCGTCGTGGGTCACAAATATGGTATGTGAAAAAATGCAAAAACAAACAAAATAAACAATAATTTCATAAAATGTACTAGCCTGAATTCTATGCAGAAAGTACCTGTATACCATTTTATATATTAAAGAAGATGATACGATTCCCTCCACACCTTTTTTCTGATAATCCCCTCCTTTAGCCTAGTTTAACAAATGGACCCAGTTACTAGTTTCTAGTAAAAGGTTCTGGATGCTTGTTGTGCTATGTGGTATCAAATTCAAATGAAAGCAAACACGTGGTTTATTAAAAAAATGTATTGTTTGTGTTGTTGCTTAAGTTTTCCATCTTAAAATTATTTTAATTTGCTTGCATTATTTATTTATTTCTTTTTTGATCAGTGAAAATTGATCTTTAATCCTGTTTTATGCTCATCACCATCAGATGGAGAAATTAACCTGCTCTATTCTTGAATTGTGGACTCGACCACAGAGAATCTTTGGTCGCTCCTGGTCTACAGGATGCAATAAGCTCAGGGTTTCCATAGCAAACAAACAAAAAAAACGACTTTTTGTGCAGTAAAAAGACGCATTTTCTAGTCTTGGTGTTGAGGTGGAGAATGAAAACAAACCTGTGAACAAATAGCTGAATTTCTGTCTGGCGCTGGCCGGAGCAGATTGTTCCTGAACACGCTCACATTTGCCCTCGAAGCTCTGAAGCATGGCCGTCCCGGAGATGCCAGCAAACAAGAGCTGTTTTTCAAACACGTAGCTATTTTTCACCACGTCCCTTCACCTCGGGGTATAAGGACCAGGGCATGTGAGCTCAGGCCAACCATAGCAGCTCGTTATGCATCGGAGCCTCAAGGCATTGTGGAGGGACATGGCGCTTTGAAACAAGGAGGGCCAGTGTTGGAGCGAAGCGAGGCCCCGGAGCTGTGGAGGCTGAAGGTTTAACACGCGTCCAATCTGCAGTGTGTGACTGTGCACACGGTGGTTGAGTGGTTAAGGAAGTATCAACAGTCGCTCTTTAAATTGAGGGATGTTTCGGGGTCAGATGGAGCTCAGGACATGGAGTTATAGATTGACTCTGTCACAAGTTCACAGTGTTTATTTCTTTGTTTTTCCTGTTGCTAGAATCTGTAACGAGGACACAGTCACACGCTGAGACCTTAGCGCCTCCACTCACCACCATCCATTGATCCAGCCCTCCATGCCTGGCTCCATTATTAATTCATCGAGTAGAAAACTATGCTGCGCCAAACATTGATTAAAATTGCAAAATGGCCTCCTGTTCAGCTCAGTTCAACCCCTTCAAGACAAAGATGAGTCAAGAAGAGACTTGGCTGAGAAAGGAAGTGGTCAAACAGTCGCAGCGGCGTGCATATGCTCCCATTCCTCCTCTTCCACTCCATCCATGAACTTGACAGTGAAGCTGTTAGGACAATTCCAGGGTCACACTTGTGTCTCGAGCTTCTTTGGACAAAAGCTGGCTGGCAAATGAAATGAGTCCCGTTCGGATTGCATATTACGGTGCAGCATAATCCTTCACAATGTCACAAGCCGCCACTGAACGTGTTTCTAAAACGATGTTATGTTTGGAAATCTGGTGAGCGGAAGGGCAGCAGCAGGTCGAGCGCCACAATCATATTCATGTCTAAGTAACAGATTCCAGCTTTTCAGCTGAAAACTGTGTTTTTGTAGGATTTGCATAAGGAGCATGCATAGGTCCAAGCAGTAAGTGGGCAGGATATTAATTAAGGTAGCCAACCTGTAGGCTGCACTGAACACAGCTGTAAAGCATAAATCAGTGTTTTAACAAGGCTATGGTCTTAAGATCTCAAAACAAGAGCTGGAAAGCAACATGCTCAACCACTGCCAAAAATCTGTATAGGTCCAGAGCTCCTATAGATCACTGCATTTATCAGAGGAGAGCGACGGCGGACTACCCAAGAGTAGAAAAGAAAGGGCAGAGATGGTGAAGCACAGGGGCACAAAAAGAAAGTGCCAAAAGAAAGGGACAAGAACCTACACGTATAATACGGGTCATCAGGTTTTTGAAAGCACATGCGGTGTACATACATGTGTGCTGCAGGCGGGTAAGCGTGCTCAGTTTCTATCATCTCAGTGTCTATAATGGTTCTGTAATAAACGCCACAGGAAACCCAGGCTAATAAGAGAGAAGAGACAGATGAGAAACGTTAGCAGAAATCTTCAGCGAAAGGTCAATAATCTCACAGTTCAAACACACCCTTTTTTTGAGAGACGCCAAAAAGCCGCTTTCAGACCTCAGAAACGTTGATGAGCAGAACATGTGAAGAAAGCCCGAGTGCCACTGGTGACAGAAGGATTTATTCCCAGACAGCTGCAGGACAGGACACACTGTGGAACAGGCTGAGTGGCAGGGCGAGTCCACCTCCAAACCATCGTTTCTTCATAGAAAGAGCCACGGACTCAGGCATTCCACAGCAGGCAGCGACAGGACAAGGCTAATTGTGGAACATAACGCTGATGCAGACGTTTACGCTTTGCAGGGCAGCAGTCGTGTTAAAAATAAGCATAAAAACTGTATTTTGTTTTTTCTGATTTCAAGTAGACTAAAACTACTCACACTGGGAAGATTAGCAGTTTCCAAGCAGTAAACAAAAACATATTTCTGTAAACATGTGTAGCTTTGACTTAATAGCTGATCAGCGGAAGGTTGTGTTTCTGATGCCGTTCCAGCTCAGAGTCGTGAACCAGATGTTTGTGTGTCTGCAGTATACAGGCTACTGAAAACATCACTGCAGGACGCAGACGACACATAATGCAGTCGCAAGATCCAAAATCCTCATCGCTGATGAAAATGCGAATTCTTAGTATTTATCTCCGACAGCTTCTCCTTCCTGTGCTTGTTTTTGTCCACGATCATGTCAAAATACGCAGCCGTGGCAGGAATGTGGCTCCCCTCCATGTCAATATGAACTCAGCTTCTCAGGATCCACCCTGTCCTTTTAAGAGGGACTGACAACCGCAGACTGACACGGGGGTCACGAGGGCAGCAAACCCAGAGGACTGCTTGTGCTGCATTCTGAGAAATGAACTGTGTTTGCACAAGGTCAAACTGTAAGCGACCTTATGTGCTCATTCCATACATGTTCTGCAGATATGGTTTAGGCCTATGGAAAATCATGGGAGGCCTCTGACTGCTCCCATGACGACCCAGCAATCCAGCCTCATTTCACCTGCAGTACCTTGTAAAAAAAATATTCATGCAGTTTTAACACATTTGATCCCTTCACCGCCACAAGCTTCTCTGTTTGTTATTGGAAAGGCCAACGCAGAGGAGAACACAAGTCTCAACTTGATGGGGAAATTACTTCAAACTTTTCAACATATAAAAATCTGTTGTGGTTTTTATCTGTGTTTAGAATTAGGGCTTTGCAGCAATTACATCTGAAGGCTTTCGAGCAATGTCGCTTCGAACTTCTTCAGGTTATTGTTTTGACCATTCTTTTTGCGGATAAGCTCAATTTAACCGGACATAGCTGGATGGCAGCTGTGTGGACATACATTTTTTCATTGTCACAGATTTTCAAATGGACTTCTGTCCACACTTTGACTGGGTCTTTTATGAATATGTTTGATCTGAACCTTTCTTTTGAAGCTCAAGTTGTATGTCTAGATTTGCTCAGTTGGAATGTGAACCTCCAGCCCAATCTCAAGTCTGTTCCTGGGTCTGACAGGTTTTATTTCATAATTTTCCTGTACTTCGCTCCGTCCGTCTTTCCAGCATCCCCCACAGCATGATGCTGCCACTGCCATGTGTTTTCAGGGTATCCGGTTTCTTCCAAACATAGTGTTTCTCATGTAGGTCGAAAAGTTTTGTTTGACATTTTTATGAGGCTATGCCACACTTTTCAGAATATTATTTGTAAAAAAAAAAAAAAAAAACAATTTTCCTTCTTCTCCACCATTTTGTGTTGATCTGTCAGCAAAAACCTCAGTCGTAACTTGCAACATGACGTAATGCCATAAATGTTTCAGGGCACTGAATACCTTTGGAAGGTATCACACCTTTTACTCAATTACGGCGACATAAATGGAAAAAATAATTTTTTGCACCAAGCATGTATGTTCCCCATCATTAATTTTAACTTATGTTGTCTTTACCATATGCAAAGTAGTAGCCAATAAAGGAAAGTGCATAACAGTGAACTTAGAGACTATAATGAGAGGAGAAAAGGCCTTCGCTAAAGGGTATCGAAAACGACATTAAAAGCTGTGAAGAGAAAAGGGGGAAAAAAAAAAAACAAAAGAGCGGTGGACAGCTTCACAGTGCAGCACACCATTCTAGATTACATTAGTGGCAGCTGCTCCCTTTGTCTAGTTTTATAGCCTAGCCTCAAGAAAACGCTGCTAAAATTTCATTTAATCTGCTGCTGAAACTCAAGTGTCAGTCAGCCACTCAAACAAGGGGAGACTAAAAGCACTGAGCTCATATAACTAAGGCAAAATAACGCTAATAATATCTCTCTCGGTAGCCTCTCAAGCCGACATTTTGTGTAACCGAAGAGGGCTCGCCATTCTCGCCGGTGCATGGGAACCTGGCCTGCTCTCCGAGTCCAGGGGCAGGTCTCTAATGGTGAGTGAACTACTCAGACACCATCCTCCTTCCCCCCTCATCATCTTTACCTCCTGTTCATCCATTTAAGTCATTAGCGAGTGTTTCAAAGAAGAAAAACGTGTTTTGAGTTTATAAAAAAAAAAAAAAAAAGCCAATAGCTGGAAAAACTGTGTTTACTCTTTGAAGGCAAGAACGGTGATCGAAGCTGAATAGGAAAACTGACGACTGTTCAAATTATCAGAGATATCAGAATAGTAAAGATTTTTAAGGAAATGTGTCAAAGGAGGACAGAAAACTGCTGAACAATCAAAAAGCAACAAAGAGAACCTTGGAATCTAAAACGTTAAAAATAGTTTTCATGCTGAATAATCACAAAACCTGCTTTAGAGAAAGCAGCCCATTAAGTTAAACTGGCTAATAGCTGTCACAAATGTAAGAGAGGTGAACCCAAACCAGAAAACTGAAATGAGCTGAAAATGCTAACAGGCTCAGCATGTTAGCTAACAGTAGTTAACACTTGCTGCTACAAAATGGTATGAATATGCTTATGTTAGTAATTTAAATGAACATTTTAACTAACTTAGAAAACATTATAAATACACAAACATGCTAACACATAATAGCCGCACAGTAGCCTGTTGCATAAGTAGAATCCAGAGAACACATGGAATATTTATTTTAAATAACTGGGAGATAATATGTTCACTTCCTCCAAATTAAAGGCAGTTATTGATGTCATCGTTTACAATTTCTCCTTCTTCTACCAGAGAAATCAACTTCAATGAGAGAAATCTCAGTCTGAGCACCGAAGGAAAATAAGAATCGAGTGGAATTGTGTAGAATGCAATTTAAAGAGCAACAATAAAGTTATATGTTATCTAAAAAATACCAGACGATGTGGTACAGGACTTATAATTCAACATTCAAGCTTAAATAGTATGTATGACAGATCTCAAACAACATATCTCGGATGATTTCTGTTTTCATTTTTAGTCTCTTTGCATCCTGCTTGAATGAAATTTATGAGACCAATGTTTCTACTGTACTAGCTCTGCGCAATAAATCCATTCCCCCTCTGCCAAAACCTGAAAGCCAAAAATCTCGAATAGACTTTATGAATCACACAATTCATAAATAAACTAAGGCTGGAAATTTTACTGTGAAAATTCTGAAATCACAGCAAATTTCACTTTTTCCTGAGCTCCCTGTTCCTAAAGCCTAAAGTAGAATAACACACAAGTGTTTAGCTGTTTCCACACTGCTAGGAGGGAACAGCAGCGGTCAGGGGGGGGATCTTCCTCCCTGATCTTACACAGCGGCATGTCCGCATGCATCCACGTATATTTTATTCAGATTAGCAGAGGAGCGTTTTAGCTGAGAGAAATACTCCGGCTCAAGGGACTCCTTTTCTTTAACCTCAGGGGAGCGAAAAACGAAAAGAGCCGTGTGTGGGAATGATGAAACTGAGAAGGTAAAGGAACACACCAAAGCACTGTGCACAAAAATACAGGAGAGGAGGGCTGCAGCGGGCCGTAAGGTCAAGATTTCCTCTCCATCTGTCTGAGTGGGAGAGATCACTGCTGATGAGAGAAAGCTGGGGACTTTCTCTCCCACTGGAGCAGGTTACACTCTTCATCCACTCAAGATCAGCCGCATTTGAAGTGAGTGGCACCTCTGTGAGAGAATCATGATGTATTGCGAGATGACCAGCTGACAATGTTTTTGGCATGTGAAACAAAGATGGCTCTCTAGCAACATTAATACAAATCCCACAATAAGAGTAATGCGCAACAAGTGCATCACGTTTTTACTATGTATACTGAATTTGTGGCGTTGTTAAAAAAACAGAATATTTTATCATAGCGAGCGGTTATACTGTAAGCTCTGAAAGGTGTTTTATATACATATTTAATAAAAATGCATAATCTCTCATATTTACAGGAGAAAAGTGGAAGTAATACATGTAAAGTTAAATATTAATGTTACGTATCCACTATATGCGCCGATATTTTCATACACAGACAGCAAACATTTCCATCTAGAAGCACAAAATTTCTCCAAATAACTAAATATGAACTTCTGTGCCTACACAGCCTGAGAAACCAGAGTCACTTCACTTTAACCAGTTCGAACAGCGACTGAAATCCATGTTAACATGTAAAATCTTTGTATGTCTTGATGCCAGGAAAAAAAATGGACTGCAGGAATATTTTCACACTTTCTGAATTACATTTTACACTTTGAAAAAAATATATGCCCAGTTTAAAGAGAAATATTCCCTCCCAGCAGTTCTGGAGAACCGGGGGTAACAAGGCAGACCTTTGTAAGCACACAAACAATGTAAAGGGTTGTGGTGTAAGATTATAATTAGCCATTTAGCCTTCTAATTCTTCCAGTGAATAAACTAATAAATTAATAAATGCAGCTTAATGCAATATGAACTGACGGTCCAAGAGTAAATAATATCAATAAGAATAATTCACTAGAAATCGTGGCTCAGAAGTGCTAATGAGTGTTCACCCTTACCACTGCTATGGAAAAAGAAGATTAGTAAAAAAAAAAAAGGAAATACAAAGGACATTTTTTTTTATTATTATTAGAATTAAGCAACACATATGAAAATAAGTGCTAATGAAGTCATGGAAGGCAGCAGAGAGGGTGTAGGGGGGGATGCACGAGGGCAAATTAACCTTTTTAATTGGAGAGTGGTAGCGCTCTTTGGACCCAGCAGTTGGATCTGGAGTGCTGACAGATGATGAGAAGGAAATGGCAGACCTATTACAGGCAATCTGGCCCTACAACTTGGCAGACAACTGCAGTACGAGAGCCTGGGGATGACGGGGCATGTCCAGCATGGAAAGCTCTCCCTGCCAGAGCGCGAGCTGGCAAGAGGCGAGCTCGCTTCAATAAAGGTATAAATAGAGAACAGTCATCTTGGCACTTTGAACCACGGGGGTAAAGGGTTGTCATACGTGACTTTGGTTTCTTGTGCGATAACAAAATGCCACCTGGTCAAGATAAAGGAGAAGGGTTTTCCCTCTAATGAAAGGGAGGGAGAACCAGTCTGACAGGTGTGAGAGAAAGGCCACGGGGGGGAGATAGCGGCGGGACAATGGTGGTGGAGGGGGGCTTAGGGATCTCAGTGAAAAAAGAAAAAAAAAATCACAAACCATTTGAGTTAACCTGACTTTGTGCTCGTGAACACAAGACATTTTAAACCCTGAAACGTCTACCTCGAGCTCGCAGGGGACAATGCTGTAAGAGAAAAAAAAAACAAAAAAAAAAACACAGGAGAGGATGACTTCCTGTCAGCCTGCTTGTCTGGATGCGAGAGCCGTGTTTACGTCTGAGGAAACAAGAAAAACAAACATCAGTTGGAGTCCATCCAAGCAAGAGATAGCCGCTTCTTAACGCGGCTGTGCTTCCTGCTTCAACCTATACGTTCCCAAAGGGAAGCGAGATTTACACAAAGCTCTTGAGCGGGCTTTGGTTGGGAATATCTGAACCATTACACTTTAAGAGCTAATCCTCAGGCTCAAGAATTACCACCTGACATCTCACAACCTGAATATCTTTGTCACTCGCAATAAATGTACTTGGAAGAGTTAGAAAGAACTCAGCTGGGAGTCAGAATAAGTTGATTTCCTGCTTGATTTTGCTCACACCGGCGACTAAAAAACCCAAACCTTTTCCAGCCTTCCTGATCAATCACTATGGGGTCTGTAATGACCTCGCACTTCAGTGTGGATGATGTTATTGAGTGAAGAACGCTCAAAGTTATGCAGTAGCTCCATTTAGCTCCAGACCATTTACTGCATGTCTTTCCCTTCTCTCTCTGTAATTCTTCCTGTCCAGCTACACAAGAGTAAGAGAGCCACAAAACCTTTTAAAAAGTAATTTATAGTAAATGGTAAATGGCCTGTACTTTATAACGCTTTATCAAGTTCAGAGAAAGCTCCAAGTGCTTCACACTGCATTCAGTCATTCAAGCACACATTCACATGCTGATGGAGACAAGCTATCCACAGCTGCCCCGGGGCAGTCTGACAGAAAGAAGGCTGTCCTGCACCGGCACCACTGGGCCGTCTGACCACCACCAGCAGGCAAGGTGAGGGATCTTGTCCAAGGACACGACGACAGGGGCAGCAGAGTGGGCATCAAACCAGCAACCAGCTGATTACGGGATAAACTTCTGCCTAGGCCTGTCACAACAACACATTTTGCTGGACAATAAGCAAAATAAGTTATATATTGGTGATGGTATAATAATTCAAGAGCCAATTCTCAAAGATCATCAAACTTTAAATTCTAATAAAATTTAACGCTGGAACTGGAAGACATTTTAAATACCGAAAATGAATAACCAAAACGACAAAAACAACAAATTAAATGATTTATGAAGTCTTTGCAGACAAAATTGTCCTTTAAAAAAAAGGGCTAGTTGAGACCAAAACACCAGAACAAAGACTTTTATCATCCAGTTTTTTTTTGGGTAGAAAGAGAAAGAAAAGCAAAAAACAACGAGTCTCGCAAATGGAAACTATTGAGCTCATTTTAATGTATCGTGCGATTAGTTGATTTATTGTTTGTTGCAACAGCTCTACTCCTATTACCATTGCCACCATTGGAAAGGAAACTGTTATTTCTATCACTAATAACAGTTAGTAGTAAATTCATGGCTGCAAGAGCAATACTCTCAGTAGATAATGTGAAGGCTAAACAGAGAACAGAAACGTTTTCCTTTGGAGCTTTTCAACCTCTGTGTGTCATGGAACATGCTGGGTTTGTACATTTTGGTAATCTGTTGCAAATCTCATCAATATTCTCTAGAAAAATCAGCAGACAATGCTGTTTGCTAACCATAACCATCAACAATATTCACTGTTGAGAGCTTAAATTGTTTTCTCCATAATAATTTTGTCTTTGGAAAATAATAGAATCAAATTTATTTTAGCATTTGTAAGGTCGAAATGTGGAAGTGGAAGGTCAAAGCTTTATAAGACATGCATATTGGAAAATGGGCACATATCTACCAGGGATCACGAAGTATCTATTTGACACATGACATGCATCTCTCCAAAAGTGTCTCAGCTTCATCTGTCATTGTCTCACTGTCCAGCAGATTGTTGAAGTAAACATAACGTTGATGCTTTCTCTTCAATGGTGACCTCATTACCCAGGCGACCATGGACATCTCTAGGTCATCATCGGTAAGACAAAGCGCAACCAGCTATTATCTTTGCTCTGCCATCCTTCCCCTTTTTCCATCTTCGAGTCCATCCCTCTCTCCTCACAGTCCCCTCTTTTTCCTCTCTGTGTCCATCTGCCTTGAATTATGTATTCTAATGCATTTAGAGCAAGGCACAAAGTGGGGGTCCACACTGGACTGCTTTTAGTCATGTCAAGCGTAGACATCCAAAGGACGCCCGCGAAGTCTCGACTCATCCCGTCTATGCGCATGTGCATCTACCTTATGCATATCTATAAGCCTGGATCTCATGCATTCAACTCTCACTTGCAGATTTTTCCATCACTCTCCCTCCTCTTTGTGTCTGCCTCTGTCCATAACACAGTCGCACACATACACCAGACACATGGCCGGAGAGAGCAGACTACCATCTGGGAGTAGTGGCCGTGTTTGTCTGGGGGGTAAGTGGGGGTGAAAGTGCCAACTAGACCCCCTCCTTGTAATACACACACACACATAAACTACATACCAAACCCTTACAACAGCAGCCCCCCGTCACCCTCCCCACCCAGCTGCTCTAAGTGTGAGAGCTCTTCTCATACAATCTGCACATATACATATGCAAATTAGCAGGGGGAATTATAAAAACAGCCATCTTCTCAGACACACACACAAACACACGAATGCAGAAAAGCAAGCCGTTTAGTTGGCCTTCGCACCAAAGCAGTTGTGCAGCGTATATTAGAGAAAGAATGGAAAAAAACAAAACAAAACGGAAAACACACTTCTCAGAAACAGAGCGAAGCCGAAAGCTGGGAGAAAAGTACAAAGATAAAAGAAGATGAAGAAAGAAAATAAACTAATTCTAGCATGTGTGAAATAGATGCAAATGGCATTGCGTGCATTTACATGGCGATGTACATGAACACAATGCGCACACAGATGCAAAGCTATACATTATCCATGTTTGCCCTGCAGCTTGCATATGATTTCCACCTAAAGACTCCCAGCATCCATTGACATATGATGTCGTAGCATCTGTTTAGTATCCTCGAGTGAAACAACAGAGGACTTTTCATGTTGATTTAATCATAACACATTTTGTTGATATTTCTACTCTTATTTTTGTTCCTAACCATAAAAAATATGAGGATACACTGAACATCTTTGTCACTTGCAATAAATTTACTTGGAAGTGTTTGAAAGAACACTTCCAATGATCCTTTTACGTAAACACATTTATACCGTATTTAAAAATTCATTCCTCTCTCAATCAAACTGTTACATTAACAAAAACGGAGATATGAAGACAGGCAAGTAGGCTTTTCATTTTAAGTCTGTATTGATATTTTTTTCACATGTATGTATTGTGGCAAATATTAACCCCTTTTTTTGTTTGCTTTACACGCCTTTGTCTAACAAAATTCTGTTATGGGGGATTAATAAAAGGCTGATCAGATTCAAAATACCTTTCAGTCACCTCTTGTTTGTAGCTATTAATCAGAGTCACATAACTACACTGAGTTAAGTCAGAAAAGAAGGTAGAAAATTCCTTCAAATTGCCGTGGTGGATGCTGAACATCATAAAACAAGTATGAATGAATGGACTCATGGTCAGTATAAATAATCAGGTGGCAGGCAGCTGGGTACGAAACAAACAAAACTACAAAGGTACTGAACAGTGAAGGGGCAAAATACCTGGTGTTAACTTGGACCATGTGTGCAGAAGCATGAGGTTGGTTGCAGAAGGAAATAGAAGTATTTAGAAATATACATTATAAACTGCACCGCTGTTACTCTCTACCCCGATTAGCAGCATCTGGCTCCAAGGTGTGCGACGAAGGGATGCTTTTCAAATCTGTTCTACTCAGAAGCGTGGACAGTTCTGATAAAACCGTCTGAACTCCAGTGGTCTGTTTTGCCCCGGTACGCTTCAGCATGATGCGTTCAATGTGCCTTAAAGATGCTAACGCTCATGCTGAAAACAGAACCGACCGTCTGCTTAACAACAAACTCAAACGAATCTGTGTAAAACTGCATCTGTGTTTTATGACATTTGCTGGCAAGGATTCAAAACCAAGATTTTCTTTCCAGCAACACATGACTATCCTGTATCAGAGATATGATTACAGGTAAAGCTGACTCAAATAAAAGGTTTCTTGCCCACACAGCACAACAGCCCTTTATGTGCCATCTTCTGTATCAAATTCTTTTCCCCAGTTTTCACCACTCTCATGTTTGCTGTAATGTTTTCAGTACACAATAGCTCCAGTGGTGTTAAGCTCATGTTGTCCCATCAAGAGAAGAGCACCGACAACAACCGAACACTCTTCCCACCCCCGTTCACGACCAGTTCCACTGGTCTTTCGCTTTGTTCCCACGCTCCCTCGCTTCTTTCTTCTCACTTGTGCATTGTCCTGTACCCCCAGGTTAGAGGTTCTCTCCGTTTCCTCCACTAAAGCCTGGAAAACAGGACGACAAGAGAAGAGGAAGAGGAGAGCCAGAGGAGGGCCGGGCAACTGAGGAGGGCCTGTCCATCTTCCTCCTTTCGGCCTCGCTTCCTAACCGGTCTGAACTGGTTCTGTCATAGGTGAACCAGAGACGTGTCCTCTTTCGCCTCTGGACAAAAAAGAGCCATGGTGGCATTCCATCTATAGTCAGCAGGTACCAGGCAGCCATGAAGCGGTGTGTGTGCGTAACTGTGTGTGTGTGTGTGTCTGTCTCCCAAGACCTTTGAGGCCTGGATCATTGCCAAGTTCATCTGTTAATGGACAGCTATGGAGAGAGCCTCCCCCATCCCCCCTCTTTCCCTGTCTCCGGAGCAGCCGTGCCTGCTCACGACCCCCCTTTAACCTCCCCAACCCCCACCCAGGCCCGTTCAGACACAGGCCTCGACTCTCCCTCTTCCTCGACTCCTTTTCTCTTCCTCTTGTCCTCCTCCTCCTCCTCGTCCTCCTCCTTCCAGCTCCCCACTGCCCACTACTCTGCGCGCTTCTCCCATTCAAGATAAACAGAGTGCTTCAAGTTCAGGGGGACACCCAGGGACCCTTTAACAAAGCCATCTATCATGCTGTCTCCCCAAGACTCCTGTGGTCGTAGCGGGCTCTGCTGTCGCTGCTGATACTGCTGCAGCGTCTGCATCTGACCCCCAGTCAGCCTGTGAGAGTGTGAAAACCTGCAGGCCGGGCACAGAACAGCCAAAAAAGCCTGCTAACTCTGAACAGCTGCCGGGCAATTTAAAACAGTTTCCTTTACTGTGATTTTAGCCACTATCGCCAAAGCAAAGAAAGAGCAAATACACTGTCCCTTTCAGACAACCTGTGACAATCACAAGGGCCAGCACAGAAAAGTGGGGCTCCACACTTTGGAGACACTGACACTTCACTCATTGCCTTCCAGTCTCACTGTGAGATGATCACCCAACTGTCAACATCTTAAAAGTATGGGAATATGACAATGACAGTGAGACCGAACCACTGCACAGAAACTTTGTGGTGATAAAGAGAGAGGATGCAGACAAAGTGGTTCCGTTTTTTTAGAAACACCAATATTTGAAAGAGTATCAGGGCACAAAACAGATATTCTGCTTCTTTACAGCTTGCTTGAAATGCTAGTACACAAAAAGGAAAATAAAGATTTCAGGTTTCATATGCTGCACACTGTCAGAAAGCTGCCTGAAAGAAGATACCATAATTTTTTGTCTTTCTTCTAAGAAAGACGGATTTGACTTTTTTTTTTTTTTCAAACAGTCAGCGGGTTGCGGGTAGCAGTGGACTTCAAACTCATTTCTGGATTAGCTGAGCAAGTTAATCAGCTAATATAAGCTTGCTGTCATTGGGTTACTCTATTAATAGAGGAATATTACAGAGGCAAAATATTTTGTGCAACAAACACTTACAAATGATCAGGTTTCTGTCTCAAAATAAAAATGGTAAATGTACTTGTGTGGCACTTTATCAAGCCCAGAGACTCCAAAGCGCTTCAGACTACATTCTGTCATTCACTCACAGACACAGATGGTTGCAAGCTACTGGATTGTAGCCACAGCTGCCTTGCAAGGCTGCCATACCACCAGGCCCTCTGACCGCCACCGACTGGCAAGGCAGACGAAGTTTTGCCCAAGGACAAAAGAGCCGTTGCAGATGAAGAAGGAGATGGAACCCAGTGACGTGCTGTCGGCGGAGGAACTTCCTCCTGTCTGCACGTCGTTAATGAAACATTTAATGTATGAACAGATTTTCCATAATTTAGCTTATGTATATAACGTGCAGTGTTTTTTGTCACCAGCACTGTGTGCAACATGTTTGGTGGGCTGAGATCAGAAACGGCAGAGAACAGATTCGAGGCGAGGCGGGCAGTTCTCTTTCCTGTTGGCAGGGGGCGCTCATGATCCCAGACATTGTGACTCCACAACTGCAGAGTAAGAGACAGCAACAGCGAGCTAGCCATACAGTAAAGTCAAGTGCAGTGACTATGCGATATATTTATAGTTTTCTCCTCGCACCTCAACAATCTCTGACTAATTATTGGAAAAACCTGAACCTAAAACCAAACTACTGCAACAGACTGCATGTTCTGCTCTTTGTGTGGGAAATACTATTTGAGTGGCTTTTTTTTTTGTGGCATTGTTGTCAGTTGCTGTGGCAACGAGCATGCCCATAGCTGTGCTGACAGAGTGAGAAAGAAATGGTTTTGAGTTGTACTTTTAACAATTTTCCCCTTTGCTGAGGAGCACAGCACGAAATTAATAATATCCACACGTCCAAGTTTGATTGAGTTAACGGAGTTATTCCACGATGGCAGCGCAGTTATGGATGTAGAAGAATTGTCTTTTTGCCCTCCAGCGTTGTCCGCATGCACAAAATTTCCTTATGTAAACAATAACATGCAGGGGGTTTATATTTGTAAATATGATTATGACTAAGTCAGCGCCTCACCAGCCATGAACCTCACCGCATCTCACTGATGGAGCCAGCTGTGGACGAACACATGTTAAAAATAAAATTATTAACTTAATAAAATAACTGCAAAATGTAAAATATGTGATTTTATGTTTAGTGGGAATAATCGGCGCCTTTCTTAACTTGGAAAAACAAAATTAAATCTCTTCCGAAGCTTTTCCAGTCGCACTAGACCCACCAGTCACCCATTCCTACAGCGCAGATCTGAAAGCAGTTTGGGGTTAAGGCCTGTGACAGCACAATAAGTGTAACCAAACCTAGAACCTTCAGATTGCAAGACAGCGCCGTCCCCACTGAGCCACAGTCACAATATTTACAAGCTCAGATTCATACAGAGGGACTGTCAGCTTTTGACACCGCAAACTTTCCCGAGGCATTCCGGTTGTACGTACTCCAACATTAAGATATTTCTATCTGTCCTCCTCCCTCTTCACTCTCTCTTGTTACTTTTCTGTATCTATCTGACAAACAGCCACAGCATCCGCCCCCAGAGCTCAGCAGCTGCTGCGCTCTCTCCGAGCTACTAAAGGAGAAGGGGCGGCCTCCAGGTTTTAGAGCGCTAAATTATCCATTAGATGTTATCAAGTTGTAGCAGGGCAATGCCATTCTGCTAGGAGCCATCAATTTTTCATGAGTCCCAGACACACCGCACATCGGGAAGCTACACCACAATCTCTCCACTCCCAGTACTCCGTCTGTCCCGTCCAGCGAACGGAGCTGCACGCAAACTTGGATGTGTACACGCAGTCATCCAGACATCCCAGTATGCAGTAAACAAATACACACGCCGACATAAAGGCAGCCAGGTACATGCTCTTGCACTCAAGCTCTGCCGAAACAACCAGGACAGACCTTGTTTATGGAACATCGAGTTCCGCATTTATTGTCTCTAACTCCCCCCCGTCTCCTTCTTTATTCCTCGGCCTACAGCATCTCGAGCCAGTTTTCAAATTTAACACTCCCTACACTTTATTTCACTACCTGTCACATCTTTCTTACTCGCACACACCCTCCCTCTCTTCCTCCTCCCGCTGTTTCTTGCCGTGGCCTGGCAGGCTGGCAGGGCAGACATGTTCAGAATGTGCTCCAGTAATGGGCTAATCAAAAATGCAAAACAATTGGCAATTACCGTGCGGGGCCCTAATGGTCATTAGAATTTACAACAAGGTAATGAACTGAGAGTCAGCTCAGTCCATGCATATTCATAAAGCAATCAGGCCTTTGAAGATTAAAGAAGCGCTTCAAATTTAAATGAGGACGCCAATATGTTATCAGGGAGATTCAGCCTGCGAAAAGTAAAGGGTGCCTGGGACAGGAGTGTGCTTTTAAGACCGTGCATGTATGTATGTGTCTGTGTGGTAAAGGGGACCAGGGGTCAGTTTGGTATGGGGGTGGATGAAGTCAAGGTATAAGCGCATGTGCATGCATGCATGCATGCACCCATGCATACGCGATCGGCATCGGCGCTCTCCGCTGTCTGTTTCTCTCCGGCTCCTGATTGCACGTTTCTGTGTAGAAGCAAAAGCTGCGCAACAAAAATCGTTTTACAGTCTAAAGTGTTTTTAATGACTAAATTACGACTTGTTGAAAAATGAATGAAGGCAAGTCATTATCTTTTAATCCACATTTAGAAGATGCGGGGTTTGAAAGGGAGATCAAATGCAGGCATGAGTTGAACTATTAGGAGGCAACGCAGCTTCTGAAGCCCCACTGGTGTAAATCCCACTACTGGTACACATTTATATTTTACAAAACCTCAAGCATGTTCCTGCTAAACAGCTCTGAGAGTTTCAGTCGCAGAGATGAGGCCAAAGGAAATCCAGTCACTCATATCCATATACTCAGACCAGCATGCATTCCTCATCACTGCGCTTTTTGTGTGGCCTTAGATTAGTCTTATTAAGCATGAGAAGGACAAAGCAAAGGTTCGTGGCCTTAAACACAAGTCATAATATGAATAGCTTGAGATGGGATTCTTACAGGAATAGTTCAGGGTCTTTGAATTAAGGTGAACGTTCTCTGCGCCAGAGCCTTCATTAGCTAAGTAGACCAACCAGACCAAAGTGGATAACATCACCCTCAATGTGAAGACTTCAGGTACCTTCAAACTATCATCTGGTTTTCACAAGGTTTTCACATTTACATAGAATCAGATTATTACTAGCAAGGTAAATGGAGGTAGGAGATAGAATGAAACATGATGCAGCTTTTCCCACTGAACAAAAAAAATCTTATTTCACATAATATATAAATATTTATACAGCTAATAAACATTTAAATACCCCATTAAAGCATCTAAAAACAGGAATCGACAATTGAAAAAGCGTTTTAATAATAAAATGTTCACTGGCCAATCAAAGTATCTGCCTGGTAGGAAGGTAAAGAAGTGTAAAAAGCTAGTAATAAAAACAGTAGTTATAGTGAAAACTGCCTTTTTGATTTTAACTCTGCTTTTTCCTCAGGCAGTTTTTCTGAAGGGAAACACTTTATATGTTCTGTCTCACTACACGTTTAACACAGGAAACTACTGATCTTGTTTAAACCATAAAACTACACAAGCGGTTTGTGCAGACATGAGCTAAATTTAAGTATATGCATACCTTTGATTTGAACCTGTGTATTTCATCTATTGTTAGCCCCAAAAACACCATTTTAATTTGTGTTTTTTAAACTTAGTTGTTAAATTTAAAAACTGAAGTTTTTCAAATTACTAAGTTATGAAAAGTGGTATGTGCTTAAAAACCTAAACTAAAAGACGGTTTATTTAAGTCAGCATAAATACATTTTATTTTTTTGAGTAGTTATGTTTTGGCAGTAGCACCATATTTTCTATTATTAGAAAGATGCAAACTGAGAAAATGAAAGTAAACATGGTATATTTGAACTCTAGTGGTGGCAGTAAATAATCTTGGACCAAAATTGATTTCAGACCAGAACTAAATAAAGGGAAGGGCTTTTACTTTTTATGTTCTTCACCTCTGGAAGAAACTTCCTGAAAAATTGAGATGTGTAAAAATATTTAGCTCCTTCAAATCTGAGAAAAAGACTGAAAAAGTTACTATTCAATTCAAATAATTCATGATAAAATATATATATTTATTATTCAGCGATTATTTCTCGTGGTTTATGTTTTTGCGAGATGCTCAGTGTAGTAATATGTATTTTGTGAACTTTTTTTTGGTTTGTTTATTTTGTTGTGGAGCATTTTGAATGACCCTGCGGATGAATAGTGCTATGCAAATAAACTTGTTGTGGCTTGACTGGTTAGAAAGTTTTGCAGGGTTGCAGGGCAGGAAATTAAGCAGATGTCTCGTTTCTTCATCTACTTGAGGACTTGAAGACTGATGAGAATGTTTCTTTCAAACACAAAACAAAAAGTTCAAACTGAATCGTCTCAAAATCTTTTCTTTTTCCCACCTCAAACACTAACCCGCCTTCCTAAAATATCACGTCTGTCCTTCTTGCTCTGATCAGTCACTTCCTGAGCTGCAGCTGCATCAAAGCCACGTTTTTCTTCTCTGTTTCTGTTCTGTCTAAAAATAAAGTCATTAACCTGCAGGTGGGGAAACCAGCGTGGAAAGGAGGGGCTGCCATGACGAGCCCTGACACTGTCAGATGACCCCTGACCCACGGATGTGACTGCCTGCCACGCTATTGACAAGACAGCGGCAGGACACGCTCAATTCTGAGGATTGCTTTTTTTTTTTTTTTCTTCATCTTATGTGACGCGACCGTGGACAAACAAGGTTGTTTCTCTTGTGCATCTTAGTCCGACAGTAGGTAGAGGGGACAGAGGGAGACGCGGCGCATGTTTGTTCCAACTGGCTCTGCGGCCAAGTCTGCGAGAGTGAGAATGAGCACTAGGGTGGAAGTTGGAAGCCTTTAAGAGGTGCAGACACGCTAATGTGGCCAAAACTTTCAGTTTCCAGTTCCCCCAGGCAAACCAGCGGAGCGCTACGAGATGTAAGAGAGGGTTTGGGTCAGAAACGGGAGGGGGAGGGGGGATTTAAAATAAGGATCGTATGTTTCTGACACATCTCATCAGCTCACAACACATCATGGGGCCTCTCCCGCAACACATTTATTCTAGACAAAACACAGGTTCGCAGGCGGGAGTTCCTCAGATGCCGCATGTGTGCGCGAGTGTAACTTCCTAAAACGAGCGCACGTTGTGTTCGTCAAGCAGATTTGTGTCAGTGAGTGCATGAGCCTCCTTTTGTCCACAGCGTGCTTGTGTTTGTGCGACTCCGTGTTTGTGTGCATACTTCAACTAGTCTCCACCTGAATGGCCCGAGGCGCTGGTGCTGGGGTTGTTAGAAGACAAACAGAGACACAGGAAGCCCAAGCCAGGAGCCCCCGCTCCAGAGAGGACGGCACTCGCATGTACAAACGCGCGCGCTCTCCGGCACCTGCCTACCTTCCCGCTGTCGTGCATACACACACACGCGCGCGCGCGCACACACAATTGCATGTGTCTTTCCCCTCACTGTACGTTTTCCCACACGCATCCACAAAACAGATATACCTACTCTGACTTGCACACACATGGTTAAGCCCAGCCAGTGTTTCAAGCCCACCGCTGTGTGCCAAGTCTGGCCTGGCATGGTCCACAGAGAGGTGTCCTCAGGCAAGGCTTGCCAAGTCAAAGACGCTTTCATGTTCAGCCTGCACGCCCAGGGTAGTAAAGCTTTAACAAACAGCGCGACGCACATGCTTTCTTTTTCCCTGCCTCTCACACACACCAACATAAAGCCATAAACCGTTTAAGTGGTCAAAACCCACACTCATACACACGCGGGCATTAACACCACATCCGCACTCAATATGTAAACATCTTCGGCTCTTAAATGCAGTCAGAGGCTCTAGCATTTAATCCAACAACAAAGGCCGACAAATCTCCTCCGACAACATTTGTGGGTGTTTGGAGCTCGGCTTCGGAATACAAAAATGTCCTTTATGAAAAATTCATCCTCAAAAAACCATTCCCGTTCACCTCCATTAAAACTTAGCTGAGCCAGAAATAGGACTGATCTTATCAGAACCCAAAGCGACTGTGCGATCAAATTAGAGTCAGTTCTCACAGACAAAGGAGCGCTTATACTCAAATATTAGCTGGTGTCCAATAATTGCAGCAGCATGCATCTGTGCCTTTTCAGTATCAATTAAAGTGATCACCGAAACAAAGGCGCAGCACGTAAACTTACACAATACCCCACCATATGCCTCCGCACACATACACAGGACAGGATATCACAGCTAAGGAGCCCCTCCAGCTCACACCCCTGCTCACACACTCTCTCTTGTGAAACGCACCGTTCACCCCCAGGTTCTGCCTGAGCGATACCCCGTGTAGATGCATGTGGCCAGGGAAGAGAAGGTGGAGAAAGGTGGCAAAGTGCCAGCACAGAGCCTCCTAAACACCTTTGTGTCCGACTACACACAGCCAGAAAGCTGGAAGCAATTGAGCTAAGAAATACAGCTCTGTTGTTACGGTGTTTTCCTCCATATGGAAAGGGGAGGAAAGAGAGGAGGGGAATAGGTGGCTGCCATAATTGACTCAGTATCGATTCGAAGTCCAGGTTACAATGGAGGCAGCTTGCACGAAGGAGTCAAAGTGTGAGATTTTGGTCGATTGGCACGGCTACAGTGGCCTCATTAACACATGTGGCTACGCTAGTGAGAATGTAAAAGGTGCTAATGCTGCGAGGGATAAGTAGTTGAGCCAAAATGATGTGCAAATATAAGCAGAAAAATGGGGTGGCACTCTAATACAATCCAACAAAGACAAACGCGTTGCAGAGATGCTAATTGCAGAATGTGGGACATGAAGAATAAGACGTGTTTAAATGTGATTGTGCAGCTTTAAGCCTGAAAAAATTTAAAGGAATCTTCCCCCAGTTATTCAGTATAAAAAGATAAAACACGAGGGCGCAAGATTTTGTTTTTCTCTTATCAATAAAGGGAAGAACTATGCTGTTGCTGTTCCCATTTATCCTATTATGGTGAAGTAAAATGCGAGCTGTTATTTTGCCCTAGGCATCGAACTGTGTTCTCTAAACTTGAAGCCGTATCGTACTCATGTTTGAGACACTTATTTTGAAGTAAAAAAGGCAGAAGATGCCCCATCAAGTTGGCAAAGGTGACCAGTAATGACCTCTGAGTAGACAACACTCGGTTAAAATAGCACAGAATAAGCCGACACCGTCTTTAAAGGGTTCGGGAAAATTGTGGCCACTGATCGTTCGCTGCTAATGACGCTAAAGTTGTTTTTGTGTGCTTCAGGGCCCACGGTCGGACCCAATGCTTGTTGAGGAAATAAAAAACAAGCCTCCAGAAATTTCCAATAACACCATAAAAACTTTTTTACATTTGTTCCGGAAGACTTTTTTAAAAGAATCGCTGGAAGGGACTGAACAGCGGCACAGTGACAAAGCTTCAGTACCACCGGAGGGATTTCTGACCTATTGAGGGATTTGTTAGGGAATTTTGGATAATTAGGAAAAGTAGAAATTATGCATTTGAAGTTATTTGCAACTGTTCATATGTTGTGACAGTATGAGACAGATAATCTGTGATCAAATCAAGCTCTTCTGCCTTCTTCTAGTGCTCTAACTAACTACAGAAATACACAGCTTGGTCTGAAACAACCAATCAGAGCCAGGAGGAGGGTCTTAGCGCTGTCAGTCTTCCTTGTGTATGTGCTGCTCACACCAAGCCCCTTTCTCTGGCACACTGCAGTGTCTGTCATGGATGCATGGCCGCCGATGACGACAGATTAACACGTTTCCTAGAATGGTGGGTTGTTCCTCTGCTGTTAGCACATAGAGCAGCGCATACATGAGTTGATTGTCAGCGCCAAGACCCTCCTCTTGGCTCTGATTGGATGTCTTTGACTGGGAGCGGTGCTTTTCTCCAGACTGTAATAGCAGCACTGGGAAGAGGCGGAGGAGCTTGATTTTTTTCACAGGTTATCTGTCTCATATTACACTATAGCAACATAGTGACAGTTTTAACAAACACGTAAAAAAAATTATAAAAGAGTAAAGTTAATTTTAATCCTTATCCCTTCTTTGATACGGTTGCTATCCTGATTGCTTCCATTCAGCACTAATATATCTCGGGTTGACAAACCATCATCTGCTTCTTTCTGGGCCATCCATAATCTGCAGACAAGCTTCGATGTCCCTATGCATATCTTAAATTGTTTATCATGCAAATGACGGCGTGCAGGCTGCTTTGCCCTCAGCTAACGGCTTGCAGCTCTAGACAGCAGACCCCGGCCCCAGCTGCAGAGGACTCCCAGACAGCCTCAGCTGTCCCCTAGACAGAGACGGAAAGGCACAGCTCCTCTCCGGCTCCGGGTCCATTGCAGAATGAGCCCCCTTATTCTGACGTCCCGTTCTACCCTTACCCTACACCCCCCGCCTTCTGGTTCTGTCGTCCCCTGGGTGTGGGCACCCTCTGAGTCCAGCCTCCTTTCTCAGCCTAAACCAAGCGCCATCGCGTTTATAAACTGCTGTCCATATGGAAATCTATCTGTGTCAAATGACAGGTCAGGAGGAGGGTGAGGAGCACATGGGGCCACTTTCAAGTGCAGGGCTGCAGCATATTATTATGCACTGTCCTGGAATGGAGTGAGAATGAAGCAAGTGTAGGGACAGTATGTATTGAGATGCCTCAGCTCGGTGTCAGACTCTGACTGAGAAGGGGTGAAAGGACATGGCAGCAAGCATATGGAGCGCGAGGTGGCTCCCTGGCACTGCCAGTCTTCATCCATCAGTCTTGGATGCAGAAAGCAGAGGTGGTGGTGGAGGTGGAGGCGGCAGCAGCAGTGGAGGGGACCGGCTTATATGCATCCGCTCACATTTTCTGCATGACCCAAAAAGTTTCTATGGCTTTATTTATTTGCTGATCAGCATTTTCTTTTTCTTTCTTTTTTTTTTTTTTAACCTGAAATGTAATGAAATAAAGAAGCTGATGCAGACGTACCCCTCCAAAATGAACTCAAGCTAATCCTGACAGAGCCAGATGAAAGTATGAGCTTACGAGAAATGGACGATCCTAAAAACACTAAAATTCTCAAAAAATCGGGTATACATTTTTTTCTTTTTTTACACAAGCAAGACGTCAGTGGTGTCCCACTTTATATCCAAAATGCATCTTCTTCAGCGAGGGAGATGTTTTTCTTTTTCTTTTAGAAGCAGACAAGTTGGGTTTTATGCTCTATTTGTCCTCATGATACTTGCGTGTCAAAAGTAAATGTTATGGGTGTGATGCAAGATTTTTACAGTGTGAGCGGTATCATGTTATTACCATGAAAACAACAAAAATGACAAGATCGTTTATTAAAATTAGAAAAACAATAATTTTTCCCACTGGAACTAAAATAACAGTCTGATTCTTACAGTTACAATAATTTGAAAGTAGCACTCAAAGTATGAAAAGGTAATAAATATGAGTAGGGCTACTTTTTGTGGTACCCAGCATGCATTTGGGCTGCCTGTCATTCCTTCTACAGCTATAATAAGAGTAATATATTGATCTCCATAAGTTTCCACAGCAGTACTGTTTTTAGTCTAAGTAAATAAGCCTTTTTTCAGCCAGCAGACTGGCAGTGTGTAGCAGCAGGTGAGAGAGGGGAGAACTGTACTGTTTAGTATGATTCACACTAAACAGAAAACTCAAGTCAGTTTTTCAGATCGCAACAGAAGCTCTTTAAACCTGGCACACCAAAAACTTTTTGCCGTTTTGAAACGGACATTTTTCTAACCCAGGATGAACCTTGACCCTGGTAACAGGCCTGTGTTCACTTGACATTATCAGAAGAAAACCTAACTCTAAATTTGAGGTAAGTTGAACTGAAAACAATTGCTACACATTTGGATGAATTATATTACTTTGCTGTTGTAAACTGTAGCAACGATCACAGCTATTGCTACAGTATTTAAACGTGGATGATATAAACAAAGTAGGTTGAGGCCATCCCTAAATAAAATTTAGCATAGGGCCCTATGAGGCCTGGGACGGGCTCTGCTGTTACACAAAGTCCAAACATTTAATAAGTCCCATAAATAAAGCTCTGTTCACAATGCCAGTGACCTTCTGATATCATGTGAACTACACTGCATGAAGATCTAGATGAGCAAAGAAATGCATGTTTGAACAGCTGACACAGCCAAAAGGCATGTCAGATGTGTCTGCGTGTGTGTGTGTGCGTGTGTGTGTGCGTGTTAAACACGCAAATGTTTAACAAACTGTTAACGAACAAACAGTGGTCATTCTGTGTCACGGGGGGCTGACTGACAGTAGCTCTCCACCAAAAAGGCCTTCTGCGATTCCACCGCCGAACAGGAGAGCAAAACGATGGAGCGCCCATCCTAGCGCGTCTAGCCTCCGCTGGCATCAAATAAATGACAACCAGCCAGACAATCAGCACAATTTGGCACGCGCTATCGGCCTTCGTGAAAGGGAAGGGAAAAAACGTCTGAATGCGCCCGTTGAAATCAAAGCCTCCTGTGTAAGAAAAACCAGCCATGAGGGACGCAACTTGTGTTTTCACTGCAGCCTCATTTAGCCCCCGTGGACACCCAGCAAACCAACTAGCCGGCTTAAGAACTCCTTAATTACTTCAAATCAAGAAAAACACTGACAATTAGTGGCTGTAGAGTTCCTCAAATAAACACTTCTTCGCTGACAGATAATTACATTCTTCTCCATCGCTTTTTAATTTTAGAACCAGAGTGAGCTTCTGCAGGCACATATTTGAGGGTAAGAGAGATACTCTATGACAGTGTAATAAGCCAGTAAAGGATAGAGATACATCGCTGAGCGCCACATGAGAGAGAATATCTGTCGCCGGGATTTGAGCACATCTGTGATGCAGGACAAACCGACAGAAACTCATCTCTTCTTTCAGCCTAAGCTCCCCCTCTGAGGATTTGTCTCTTTGTCTGAGTACATTTGTGTCTTTTTCATCATCTCCAAATGCTTCCTTCATTTTCAGAATATCTGGTCTTCATTTCGTTGCGTGACACAGCTGGGAAACTTTGCAGCTCGTAAAAAGGAACCAAGGGAAGTGTTTTCCTCCCTGCTTAAGCTGATTTTCAAACATCCCAATTACGAGAAGCAAACCAAGCAAATCCCAGGTCGTGCTTGTTTTCCTCTGGAGCAGACTCTGTGTGAACCCTGGAAGCTGCAATCTCTGTCAAGCTACCAGTGTGTTTACCTGTGACATTCTCCTGCTTGGGGATTATTCCTTGCAAGGGCGCAGATAAACAATCCTCGTCCAGAGACGACACCTGTATGGCCACCTCCACCGGGTGACGCGCTCTCCGCGGGTGCTGCTGCTGCTGCTGCTGCTGCTGGCTTCGAGAGTGAGACGAGGACGTGGAGAGGGGCGAGGCGAGCGGCGAGGACGGCGGCCTGTCCAGAGGTTTGTCCAAGCAGAGGCCTCCGTGGCACTGCCTCCGTTTGTGCTCGATGAACAGCAGGATGTCGGCCAGGGGGAAGCGGGTGTGGCACTGGCCGCAGGTGAGCAGGTCTGGATCCCCTTTCAGGGGCTCGTCGTCAGCCACACCCAGCCTGGGGGAGTCCTGAGAGTCTTCTTCGGCTACAACACCTGAGGGTGGCTCAGCTGGATAAGCAGACAAAATAGAGGATGTCGGTTAGAGACGCAGCAAGACTGCAGGTGAAGTGTGACATGAGAAAGTATTCCTACTTCTTAAAGAACCGGTATTTAAAAATTTAATTTAAAACTATCAGCTTTTTACATATTTGTTGAAACTGTCACTGTGTCCTGACAGCGTGAAATGAGACACATAATTTATGAAAAAAAATGCACCACTCCCGATCAAAAACAACCAACCAGAGTCAGGAGGAGGGTGTTAGTGCCAGCAATCAACGTCGTGTACTTGCTGCTCAATGTGCTGATAGCAGAGACACAACTCACCATTCCAGGAAAACTGTTTTGTCAGGTCAGTTAGCATCGGTGGTCATGCTAACTAACCTGACCTTACATGACAGACTCAGCTGTCAGGAAAAAGCTTCTGCATAGCAGGGTGAGGAGGAGAATGTGAGCAGCATGTACACTAGCGTGATTGACAGCACCAAAACCCTCCATCTGACTCTGACTGATTTTTCTGTGTATTTCCACAGTTAGTAGGAGAACTGGGAGAAAAGACAGAGGAGCTCAATTTTTATTGTCACAATACAGCGACAGTTTTAACAGATACATAATTTACATGAAACAAATAATTAGAATTCAACTTTATGACATGGTTTTCAAAATTCTTTACAAATAATGCGTGGCGTGACTTGCTGTCCTCGGTAAATAAAATCAAGCGCACACAGTTACCATCAGAATGACCTAATTTGTCCAGCTGATCTCACTCTGATCTCAGTGTAAAGCCAGCTGTTCTGCGAAGAGCTCAGCAGTTTGTTAGAGAACATTGACAAATAAAATTAAAGAATCTCTCTGTTCTTTCTCCGGACACATCCGGGAGAAAGAACTACTCAATCCACCAGCAGAAAAACAAATGTGTTTGGGCGAAACTTGGAAACCTTCTGAAACATGGCGATGAACTAAAGATGGTCACATAAAACAAGGCCATCTTGCCACTCCTAACACTAACAAATCTTTAGCTGGTCAGCGTGGATGGAAGATGGAGGAAAAACCTGTTAGAGGCGCCAAATGACCTGGGGAAACAACAGACCAATGACCCTGACCGTACAGCCACAGCTGAGATGGAAAGCTTTAGATCAAAACGTTTTAGAATGGCCCAGTCAAAGTCCAGCCATGTGCCCGTGTTCGACATTTGAAACCCGATGCTCACAGATGCTCCACGTCCATTTCAACTAAGCTTGAAGCATTTTTCCAAAGAAGAATGGGCAACGATTGTCGTCTCATTTCGTAGATCCAGAAATCTACTGAAGTTTCTAAATGTTACTCAGCAAAATGCAAGGAAGCTTTTTTTTCCAAAACACTTTCAATGTGACAAGTGAATCATTATATCTACAGTGCACTCTTGCAGACATGTGAAAGAATATGGTCAGGATTTAATGTGTAAATGTGACAAATTTTTTTTTTTAAAAGAAATAGCAAAAGAGGAAAGATAAGAAAAGAGCAACGCAGCCTCCCTTCGATAAGGACTGACACGTTCAGCTTGCTGGCAGCAGTCAAACGATTAAGTTGCTTGACCCTCTTTATTGTGCTGCCAATCTTGCTTTTTTAATGAACCTAACACCTCTGAGAATCAAAAAATAGATTCTAATTTGAGTTCAAGATGATTGGACCCCATTTCGTTAAAAGTGCTGGGATCTTGTGAACCAAGGTTAGACATTGAGGGGTTGGATGTGGAGTAGGTCCCTGAAGTACTGACAGAGAGAGAGAGAGAGGCAGAGAGAGAGAAGAGAGGAGGGAGAGGGAGCATTTAAAAAGAAATATTCTAGCCACATGGTAAACGACATCAGGCGCCCCAACTGGGATGTTGCGATAAGATGTGATGAATTCTTGCCGCTTCAACCTCTAATTCTGTTTCGGGTCAGATGAGAAGGTGGTGAGGGACTGTATGCGAGATAGGCCCCGTTAGTTGTACGTTTCGACTGCATTAAAGATGAAGGAATGCGGCCCCCTATTTTACCGAGGCTTATCTAAACCGGTTTGTGCTGCGGACGCAGGCGAAGGTGTGTGAGGACGGGGTAGATGGAAACATTTCTCTTTCTTCCAAACTAAATAATCTCATTTTGAAGCCAAGCAAGAGTGATGTAAATGAAAACCTTTTTCCAGACATCTCTCACTGACAGAATTTTAAGTAGTTTAGGCCAACATGTCCCACTGGAGCGCTGCTGCAACTCGTCTGTTTGATTATCAGGGAAATCATTTAACCTCTTTCTTTTTTTCTTTTTTTTTACTTCACTATTTTTAGGCCAACGTGACTCCCTGAAACAACAGTGGATCAATAACTTCATTCCACTCGTTTCCTGAAAATGCCAAAGGGGGCGGGGAGGGACTTCTTAGCACGCTTTCAAATGAATTCACCAGAAGCAGGTATGCTTCCATCATCCTTTTCACTTGTTTTCTTAGAATAAAGAAACTATTAGCTTCCTGATTGGTCACAATAGCGCAAAACAATCGGGGGCCCCTCCAGAGGGTCTTCAACGAGATGGACAGAGGGGGGGGAGCCACTATAATCTTCAGATTAAAGCCATAACAGAAATTTAGGAGTATCACGGTTTTTTAGGGGGGAGAAGGAAATTTAGTGGAGGCATGATGTGACAGGTAGAAAAAGAGAATTTTTTTTTTTTTTAATATGAATAAATAATGTTAAAATTCAAATAAGAAATGATAAGACGAGATCCCGACCCCCCTCTGCCAACAACAAGCAACAAAACGACATTTCACAAGTTCCAGGTTAAGCAGGACATGGATGAAGCAGGTGAAGTTCATGTTTGGTGCCCCCTCCCACTACCCCGATCCCCTACCTCCGCCTCCCCCCTCCCCCCCTCCCCCCCCCAGCCACCGTATAGGACCGCAATCACAGTGCGCCCCCAACTGGCTACACCCTTCTTCCAATTACCACTCAACTGTGTGTGTTTTGCATTAAGCAGAACAACTCATAATTGATTGCGACGGAAAGTTATGGAGGCATGGACATCAACAATGGCTCTAAGTAAAGTCAAACGAAATCCAAGCTCTCCTGATCGCCGACACCAACTTGGACCCTGTGTCTGAGTGTGTGTGTGTGTGCGTGTGTGTTGGTGCGTGTATGCGTATGTGTGTGTCTTCGTCATCACTGATATTCAAAGAGCGAGCTGATGAGACGCCTCTTGCCTCCCTGCTGTCATTCATACCTATAAGACTTATTTTACTGCGTAAACGAATCTGTTGCAGCGCGTAAAAGCTGATCCGCGAGTCACATCAATGCATGGTGCGCGCGCGCGCGCAAAAAAAAAAAGGCATTTCTGTGACAAGCCAGAGCGCCAAGTGACATTTTTCTTTACATATTGTTATTCATCACACTTTATAACCCAATGCTAGTTCTTTCTTTTGTCGGTACGGCACAGACCGTTCCCCCGCGCTGTTGGCATGTGGGTATGTAAACACTGCGCTGCACTTCCTTGTGTCCAAACTACCGCAAACACCTTTCGGTGTTTTGCTGCGGTCAGAAAAGACAAAAAGAAAAGAAATCACAATCTAGGCTGAAGTTGTTGGGTGACAGAGGAAGCTTCGCACTGGAAGTTGTGAGCGAATGTCCGCAAGTCGAGCCTGCGCTGCCTTCACATGCAGGCAAAGGTCTCTGGCCATAAAGCTAATGCGTGCCCTTTAATGGCGAAACAAGCCTTGATGACCACGTTATTCAACGAACTCTGCTCGGAGGTTCCAGACAGAACTTTTTCCACCCAGGAGGTTCCTTGTTCTTTTTTATGGAGACCTGTGTCTAAGTGAAAATGCGTGCAGCTACAAAAACGATCCAAGGAAGTTGTATTTGCAGGAGGGGGGCGCAACAGAACGATCAATAGATCCCTCGGGGGTTAGAATAAAAACCGAGAGGCGAAATATTCCCACTTACGCGAAAACTCCCGTTTGCTCAAGTGCAGGGGTTTGCCTTGCTTGCGGCGAGACATGGTCGGTTCGGCTGGGGCTTCTCAGCTGAGTTCACATTGGGAAATCCGTCCCTTCGAGGTACACTCCAAATGAGAAAATCTTCATTGATGCGTCTGTCATCCGGATGAAGGCAGAAGGGGGACAAAAAAAAAAAAAAGCAGAAGCCGAGCTGCGGGGTCAGACGGAGCGGGATGCGTAACGCGCGGCGACGGGCTGTGTGGAGCTCTTCATGACTTTTTCCTCCAAAGACGGAGAGAGAGAAACAGAGAGAGAGAGACGAAGAGTGATGGGGGTATACGGCGACCCCCCACCACCCCACCCCCCTTTGAGCTGCAAGTTCAAGTGCGGACGTGACGTTCCTGCGAACTTGAACGTCAGGAGGTGGACGGACTGAGACATAGAAAACATGGGCTGGGCGAAGCAGGCCTGTGGGAGGGGAGGCAGGGGGGCAAGCCTAATAAAA
Source organism: Poeciliopsis gracilis (assembly GCA_911649635.1). Lineage (NCBI taxonomy): Eukaryota > Metazoa > Chordata > Actinopteri > Cyprinodontiformes > Poeciliidae > Poeciliopsis > Poeciliopsis gracilis. The sequence continues at coordinate 7,506,974 of CAJVRI010000128.1, forward strand.
ACCAATGGACACTCATTATTGACTACCTATGGTAAAGAGAGAGAGAGAGAGAGAGAGAGAGAGAGAGAGAGAGAGAGAGAGAGACCCCAAACATACCAGTGGACGAAGGAGATCAAGGGGGCTGGGCTACGGGAGAGGGGAAGGACCACAACGGGACGCATGGAGCAGGGAGGCTGCGCAGCGTGGATGTGGTGGAGGACAAACTCAGCTATTACGCTCATGTGAATATGCAGCGTGTATGTAAATTTCAGAGCAGGACGCGTGAACGCCGAAATGCGCTTCTTCTGCGATCATCGGATGGCTCTCACCATTAGTTATGAGAAACAAGCATGCGTTATTGATTTGTTGATCAGATCTCTCCGGATTCTTGTTTTGTTAGAACTAAGAGGTGAAAAAAATAATACAATAAATAAATAAATAAAAACACGGAGCACAGTGTGACGCTTCACAAAACGAGAAAACGTAAAAAAAAAAAAAAAAAAAAAAAAACATGAAAATATATTTAGACAAGAATATTTGTGGAATATGACCTGATATGAGTTCAGCATGTTGTTTCTTTTGCATATCAGCTTGGATCGAGATTTTCTACTTTATTTTGATTCCTGTTCGTTTGCTTCCTGCTGTGACAAGTGAGCTTCCTCTATTGGGCTCAATCAAGTCCCTTATTGTATTGCATACAAAACATGTAAAGAAAGAGATCTGCTTTCATTCTGCTTTTTTTGTTTGTTTTATTTTATTTATTTACTTTCTTTTTTTTTTCTTTTTTTTTTTGCAATCCAGCAGAACGAACAAAATTATTTGCTTCAACAAAAAAAAAAAATCACGTGTTTTTATTCAGTCATATTATTATTATTATTATTATTTTTTACTAATTCAGAGTTCACTACTTGCAATTTCTTTAGTGATATGTTTAGTGGGTTAAATGTGTTTAAATGAAGGCTTAAATAAATACAATAAATATGCAGAATACTAAAAATAGTATATTTGTTGTAACTGCAACCCATCTGACCTCAGAGGGCAATGAGATTAGGTCTGCAGCATATGACAGAGCAATGGCGTTAAGCAATTTATTATAGTGCAAAGTCTGAATATGCGGCAGCATTTAGAATGAAAACTGAAGAAATACAAATCCCAAAAATAAATAATAACTAAATAAAAAGTATTGTACATGCTGCATTTTTTTCTGAATAGCTGATGATCATTAACACCAATAATAATATGAATATGAATGAGCTATGACAGTAACATATTTGACTCCATATCAATATAGGCAGTATTATTGCTATTTTAATTATCAGTGGAAAAAAAAAACATTAAGTTTGCACAGAAATACCTGCTTTGCGTTTATATTTTTGATTGCAAATATCTATTTTTATTCCAAAAACACTTATTAAACAGTTCCAAAACCTGAGACGTCGATTCACATTCAATCGCTCTTGCTTTGTGAAGGAGTTTGACATAATGTACATGTCTAAAAATGACATTTATGAAGTAAAGAAATAAGATAAATTCCTGGTTAGAGCATCTCCTCATCCAACATTCAACAAAAGCTGACAGAAAAGTCGTAAAAGTAAACTTTATTGTAGTATCTTTAAGACGTCCTTGCCCACAAAATGGCATTGTTTAATAATAATTAGTGGGAAGTATTACAAAAGATCAAACACTTGATACGTAAGTGGAAAAAAAAAAATGAAACCATTCGGTCCTGGCAGCAGTTCTGTTGTCTTGTTTGAACCTGACCTTTGAGGTGATTTATTATATCCTGTTTCTTTCCTTAATGTCTCTGTGAACGCAGTGGCCTGATTGATAAGTGAACGCTCGCCATTGAGGAAGTCGCGCGACTGAGTTTGAAGTCGCACGCGCTGTGTAGCTCAGTACTCTGGCGCCATCTAGTGTCTAGAGTTAGATTCACATACATTAAACACAACTTTATACATCTCTTTAATGTCTTTTTTGAAAGACATAAGCCGTTTAAACAAACGAATGTATTGATTATTGTCAGAATTGCATGGTCAGATCATTTTACCTACAGAGTTAGTTAACACTACAGACTATGTCAAGCAGTGGAGTAAAACCATCCCTAGTGAATACTTCTACATGACAGATCCCATGCATCCAAGTGTAACCTCTGAGCGTGCATGCCATCTGATATTTATATTCTTTTAAATATTATTTTTAATAGATTTAAGTGGATCTTGACAGAGAATTCCAGAGAACAAGAATGTCCACGGGAAGGCAAAATGAAAGGAAACACAGAATGATAAAAGAGACGTAACCTAGGGCCTGGTGCAATACAACCTTTAAATACAGTCTAAAGAACTCAAACACCATTTTATATATATATATATATATATATATATATATATATATATATATATATATATATATATATATATATATATATATATATATATATATATATATATATATATATATATATATATATATATATATATATATATATATATATATAGGCTGCACAGTGGCGCAGTGGGTAGCGCTGTTGCCTTGCAGCAAGAAGGTCCTGGGTTCGATTCCCGGCCCAGGGTCTTTCTGCACGGAGTTTGCATGTTCTCCCTGTGCATGCGTGGGTTCTCTCCGGGTTCTCCGGCTTCCTCCCACAGTCCAAAAACATGTCTTTCAGGTTGATTGGCCTTCCCAAATTCTCCCTAGGTGTGAGTGTGTGTGTGCATGGTTGTTTGTCTCTCTGTGTTGCCCTGCGACAGACTGGCGACCTGTCCAGGGTGTACCCCGCCTCTCGCCCGGAACGCAGCTGGAGATAGGCACCGGCGACTCCCGACCCCGTTAGGGGAGAAGGGTGACGGAAAATGGATGGATGGATATATATATATATATATATATATATATATATATATATATATATATATAGTTTTACATGTCACTTAAAATTTGTCCTATGTGAACAGAGGTGAGGTATCCTTTCATTAAGGATAGCTCACCTTAATGACACACACAACTGAACGACAAAAGCTGAACTCAGAGATTGTATTTATGAGAGAGAGAAAAATCTGCTTGATTGATTCTATTAACTTCTGAGGAACTTCAAAGTATTTTATCGGACAGAGAAAGCAGATCGTATTTGTGTTTGATGCATGTCACGGTTGGTGAATCAGAGGTCATTCCAGACCAACTCAATGCTTTGACGCCATCTAGCGTCCAGTGTCAGAATTACGTTTATAGAAAACAAACAACAACAAAAACCCACTCCTATATTTTTTTTTAGGGTCAGTCAGTAAAGGAATACAAATCAGCAGACAAAATAGTTAAAGAAATACAAATATAGTCCACGGTGAGTCTAGTTAAAGAAATGTGTTTTGAACTGAGATTGTTTTACTATTATCTTCAAATGAGCTGCGATTCGCTCTTGTATCTCTTCGTCAGATGGATACAAGAGCATAATAAGATTTATTAACACTTTCGTCGAGGCATTAATTAGCTATGTTGCGTCGTTGTTGTTGTTGTTTTCTTTCTTTCTTTCTTTCTTGGTTCATTTGTTTTCCATAATCTCTGCTCTATGTGTCTGAATTTCCTACAGTCATCATCCACCATCATCCTCACTCATGATTTCCAGCCTGTGGCCTGGTATTATATAATCCCATTTGCTCTCCCGATTCTAGCTCACAGCGCCACCGACAGGCAAAGACGTAGAAGCGCAAGAAGGAGCCGGGTTGGTGTAGCGGGGGCTCGCTTGGAGCAGCTCCAGCAAGCGCATAATAATTCCTCCTTAAACATCCGTCCACCACGGCGGGCTGTCGGTCGGATGCCGGGTGTCCAGCAGGTGAGAGACTTTTATCTTCCGCGGATTGCCGCTGCCGCTCTGAGTCACTCTGCTGCCTCCTCGGCTGTGAGGATATAGGCGGTGACACGAGCATCGCTGCTGGTGAGACGTTTTTTTTTTTTTTTTTGGTGCTGTTTGTGTAGCTGGAGAGCACAGCGGGAGGAAAGCTTTTGAAATAATAATTTAAAAAAAAGAAAAAGAAAAACGTGAGACTCGTCATTGTTAATCCGCTTGAATTGGTCCGTGTTGGGATTTAAAAGGGAGGAGGAACATCAAGGATGGGATGTGGACGCCCCGGATGATCACGTCGGTAATTAGACTCACGGCTCCGTGTTTATTCCCGCATCTTGTCTCGTTTTTCGACAGCGGGAGACTGTTGTACCTGGATGCTCCTGCGTCTGGGTTTGAACGGCTCCTCGTTGGAAGCGCCGCATCGAGCCATGGCCTAACTGGGGTAATTTACAGGCTCTGGCATTGGCCTGTTCAACCCCATCATCTGCGTCCGCCTGTCTGCGCGGCAGAGGGGCTGTCATTTACTGTACTGGGTGAAACCGTGCAGGAAACCATGAGGAAATCTGGGACATTAGTGTGGGCACTGGCACTGAAAGCCCTCCACATGGAGTGGAGTTCCTAACGGGGGGATGTCTTAGGTATTGCACATGGCAAAGTGTGCGTAATTATTACATCTTTAGATTGAACATATTGTTAATGCAGAGCGTGAGTCAGCATTCTCCATGGGTTGATGCTGCTGCAGCCCTCTAAAAACTGCTGGGGGAACATCAACCCAGGGTACAGGTGCATCTATATAAAGTAGTCATATTATTGAAAAGTTTATACATATCAGTAGCTCAGTTTAAAAAGAAAATTACACTTGTACTATGTAGCTTAACTACTTATTGTTAGGATAAGAACAATAAAAAAAAATGCAGGCGTGTGTCTATATGTCCTCATCATCACTGATTTCCAAATGGAGAATTTATTTTTAATTTCAAAAGATGATTTTGGACCGCTGGACATCATTTTTCTCCTTAGGCCTTTGTAAAAACAAATCTCCAGTCATCTTTGGTTCACAGGTGGTGTGTGTGTGTGTGTGTGTGTGGGTGTGTGTGTGTGTGTGTGTGTGTGTGTGTGTGTGTGTGTGTGTGCGTGTGCGTGTGTGTGTGACTCTTGAATTGGTTTTGATTCTCTAGCCTCTCAAAGTTGTAGTTGTACCTCTTACTTTTGCACCTTTTTCTAACAAACTTTTTCCTTTCTCTCAACTTTACATTGATTTACTTAAAAATTACATTCAGTAAACAACCAGCCTCTTTAGCGATTTTTTTTTTTTGCTTACCTTCTTCTGGAATGACAGATATGATGGACCCGACAACTATCATTGTCAGGTCTTCTCAATGATAATTTTATATGGAAAAAAAAATGTTTCTACTATATGGCGTTCAGTTTTATGCCCATGTAAGCCTAACTTTCACGCCAAATACCTAAATTTATACATATTGCTTTGCTATAATTTAACTTCTTTAACTTAATGAATGAGATGGTTGATTGCAAAAATAAGGGCTTTTGTCTTATATGACTGTAAATATATAGATTTAATAAGGAGTTAAAGAGATTTAAAAAGTGATGTTTGGGTTAAAATGAATAATTTTTTTTATCCGTTTATATTTTACCCTTGCTTAATCCTAGTGGGGTCACTGGTACCACTCTCCAGTGGGTAGTAGGACTTTGACAGGTTGTCAGTCCATCACAAGACAACAGAAACACACAATCATTCACTCTCACACTGGACTTGCTTGCTTGTGACAGTGTTGATAAATGTACTACACTTCCGCCCAAAATAAACGATTGTTAGTTTTAAAACCACAATGGTTTAAAGGTGCAAAAGATCCAGTGAAGTCTGATCTTATCAACAACGTTCTGGGAAGAGCCCAGTTTTGGGCCAAATGATTGGTTAAAACAACACAATCTCTGTCCCAGCAGCATAACCCAAGCCTCTGGATTGAATGAATAGCCCAGCAGTTTTCTGAGTGTGCGCGATGTAATAAAGGTTCAGAATGGAAGTCATATGATCCCGAGGAGCAGACACAGGGGGTTTGCTTTTGCAAGAAAACTTGTTTCCCTTTTGCTTCTGTGTGGATCTGACAGGTTTAGCTGTCTGAATGCTCAAGTCATTGTCTCTGTCCTGCTAGAAAACAGCCTCATAATCTATCAAATGGCATCACCGTTTCCTCTGCTTCTTTCTGACTCTTTTTCTTCAGTGGTGTGACTTCTGGATTTGCTGAGGGCAGCTCCTAGGAGTACTTCACTGGACAAGTTTTGAAGGATGCCAGAAATTCTGTAAGCCATCCCTTGATTTTCACGCTTATAGTTGGTTTTACACGTATTTATCTTCACCACAGGCAGTAATGAGCATGTCCATGTCCCTGAGTGATGTCAGAAATAGCAGCTGTGCACATGATGCACAAACCACATGCAAAGATAGAGAAAATTAAATTACTGTATAGTGTCTTGGAGAAACTCTTGATATTGTACAGATTCTTTTCTCAGAATCTTAAACTGTATTGTAATACATTGGGATTTGCTATGATAGACTAACACAAAGTAAATTATAAACACACAGTGAAAGAATAAATATTTTTTATTAAAAAATCTAAAAAAGTGTGCTCAGCCTTCCCGAGTCAATACTGTGGGGAACCATTTTTTCTCTAGATTCTTTTAGTTTAAATAAGTTATATGCAATCTAAAAAAGGTTTGAGCTATTTTGCAAAGTGGAGCACATAAATATTCAAACTATTCCACCTCTCCATCATCCCAGCCCTCGGCACACCATGAAACTGCCACCGCCATGTTCCACGTTTTGCAATTTACATTTTCTGAAACAATTAGTATTTAAATCTTGGCCAGAGGTTTAGAGCACCTTCACCAGACATGTTTCGTGTAACATGGTTTCCCCTTGTTGACAGTTGGACGACCACAGTGTCGGTGGACGTTCATGTCTTGGTTGGCATGCAGTTGAACCATATGGTTTCCATTTTCCATGCATTGAGGAGTTCTCTGGGACAGGTTCAAAACTTCCTAAAAGTTATGTAGAATCTACCTCTGTTTATCCTGCTCCACATCTTTCCTCCTGACCCGTCTGCTGTATGTTTTGGTCTTCATGATGCTTTTTGTTCAATTGTGTTCTCTGACCCAGATCGGAGCGTGAGTAAAAGAATGTGGGTACAAATGCAGGCTATGCTTTTCACTTTTTTTGTAAAACATTTTGAAGACCTTCAATCTTGTTACTTCTACTTCACAATCCTCCAGTACTTTAAATTGGACTGCCATATAGAATCCCAGTGAGGTAGACTGAAGTGTGAGGTTTTAGTATGACAGGAATGTCAAGTGCTATGTACATTTTTGCAAGGCCCTCCACATATTTATCTACCGCATATGTAATTGACCCAGCTGGTATTCTTAGTATGCATCATTTTGTTGAATGAAGTGTGAATCAGAGATTTGTCTCTCCTCTTATTTTCAGCATGATGCACTAGCGGTCCAAGGTGATCATCTGAGGCAGAGATGAGTCTGACGTCCTGGTTCTTGGTGAGCAGCGGTGGGACGCGCCACCGTCTTCCCCGGGAGATGATCTTCGTGGGGAGGGACGATTGTGAGCTCATGCTGCAGGTACGACACAAACTCAATTCCCAGTTGCACTTCCTTATGCTGCCAAATATTCTGATGAATGAAAATGGATTACGGGGTTGTGTGTGCTTTAGTCTCGCAGCGTGGACAAACAGCACGCTGTCATCAACTACGAACCAAACACAGATGAACATAAAGTGAAGGACTTGGGCAGCTTAAATGGGGTGAGTTTTTGTGAGCTTGGAAACCTCAGCTTGGCTCCATCAAATATATGTAATGCTAGACATGAGTCTAACTGCATGCAGTGATATACCAGATATACTTAAATAGTCTTACGTTCATTTAGAAAATGTAAGTAATCACTGGTCTGACTTTGTCTCGGTAGGACGATTTAATCTAATGTCTGTAGATTATTTTTCTCATGGGACGTTAAGCAAACATTTCAGAAGCATGCAGACATTTTCATTACATTCTGTGACTTCAGGTGGTTGAAGTTACATCAACCAGCGACTAACATACCCTTCCTAGCACGACATCGATTTTTGTGGTGTCTATCTCATGAACGTGTAAATTTATCATCAGCTGCCATTCTGTGCTAAAATGCTCATCACTACTACAATATAAAATATGCAATTTTCTTCTGTACATCTCTGTCATGTTACACATTTTTAATTTTATTTATTCTATTCAGAATGGCCTTAAAATGTCTGAGAAAGCATTAAGTTTGGCTTGGTAAAATCTGCAGAAGCCCTACATGTTATTTATTTAATCTGCAAACTAACTTAGACTACTTTTCTGACATCAATTTCCTCTGTAGTCTGTAGCAGCTAAAGATAGTTTTTTTTGTCCCTATGTGCATGAAAGATGGTGGAGAGGTTTGCAAAGTGAACAGCCCATTTTATACAGGACTTGACCTTATATTTTGCAGACTTTCGTCAATGACGTCAGAATACAGGAGCAAGACTACGTCACGCTGAAGACCGACGACAAACTGAGGTTTGGATATGATATCCTGTGCAAAGAGGCCAAATTAGATGAAAGCACGTAAAGCACTGTCAGCTGTGTAACTTTATCTGTTTGTGAATAGATGTGAACTCTCAATGTACTCCGCCTGCTGCATTATACATAAGGCTATTCAGTGCGTGTTTCTCAGTGCTCAGCAGACCTACCTAACATTTGCCTTGACCTACCTCACATACCAACTTGTTCACTGTGGTTCGAGGAGAGCTGCACATTCCTGAGGAGGCCCTCAAGGTTAGACAGCATGCTGCGCGTTGAAAAATTCAAAAATATTAAAGCTTGTTTGCAGATAAAGTGGATCTGTCTGCTCAAAACAGGTCAGCCTTGTACTTTTTTATTTATTTTTTTTGACTTTGTGGTCAAGGAAATAAAAGAGTTCTGCTGAACCAAACTAAAACTTCACAGTTGATAAAAGAGCTGTTTCATCTTGTCAAGCCCAGGTAGCTGCAGGGAAAGGTTTTCATCTTAATGAGCTTGCAGAATTCCAGCGTAAATAGTTAGAAAGACTTCAGTAACATGCAAAAGTGAGTACATACTGCAAAAAGTCTGCATTCAGCTCATTCATTAGCTTGACATTACCATGTTGCTTTTTTTTTTTTTTTCTCTGTAAACTCAAATGTCAGCATGAGAAACTGAGCAGCCAGCTTCAGATGATCCAAAGGAAACCTGCAGAGAAATGTGAGGTAAAGCCTTCAGAGGCGGCGGCGGCATCGGGTTCAGAAGAAGCCGCATCAAAACCTCCAGAGTCCGGCAAACCCGAGGATAAGACAGTAGGTGAGCTTTAACATCCAGGGAATAATAGAAATCCAACACACCACACACTGTTTTGCAGGGTTATTTTTCGAACTTATGGATAAATTAGATATAATAAATGAAAACGCAACAAAAGTTTAGTGGTAGAAAAATTGTTGGAAGAATTGCACCAACCCACAAAATTCCCAGTGTTTTTCCTGTCTAATTGTATAGGAACGGCACATGCGGCATTAGTTTCTTGAAGCTCGTTGTAGACTTTTACCTTTTCTGCTATGCTAGTACAGAATGAGTTTAATTCTCTGAAAAAATGTCTGAATTAATTTTTTCCTTTGGTGGCCTGAATTAATGATAGAGAGGACAAGACAAGCTTGAAATTTATTTTGACAAGCACCCAGTTCAAACAGTCTTCTCCGCATTACAAGCGCTCCCGTGCTCTGCTCCTAAATCTCTCCTCCATTCAGTAAGACTAACCAATGCATCGGTTTCAACAGGAGACATTGCAGTTTTACACCGGGGCACACCCCTTTATGGGCAGCCTGCTTGGTGGGGAGATGGAGACACTGATGATCAGCATCGTGAGAAACCTGAGGAGAAAACCTCTGATAGGAAGAAGGAAAAGGCAGAAACGGGTACGATCCGTTTTTCAGAAATATGACGTAACAATGGTATTTTTGTAATCCTAAGATGTAATGAAAGAAGTAACTAGTTGATCAGGTCTAAATGGTCAAATCTCTTCGCCTTGTTATAGACACCAAGAGAAGTGCAGAGATCCCAAAGTCTTTGCCTCAAGCAGTCTCAAATCAAGAACCCAGCTACTTTGAAATTCCAACAAAGGATGCTCCCATCGCAGCTAAAACCAGTGAACTTCCTCCACAAGATCAAGAGACCAATGCTTCCACTGCTGCTGCGGAGCCCATCCACGGCCATGCCTCATTCACCATCGAGTTCGACCCTGGCGCGTCAGGCAAAGTGTTGGTGAAGGACCGGGTGGCAAAAGTCGGACCAGAGACCCGACCCCGCCCAAAGAGGGCTGTCGGAGAAGACCTGAGTCCTCTTCAGACAGCCATGGTGGCAGCCGAGGTTAAAGTCGCAGACTGGCTGGCTCAGAATGAGCTGCCATTGGCTCTGAAAGAGACAGTGGCAGAGGAGGATGGAGAGAGTGTGAAAAGCGATGTGCCTGTGCATCTCAGGAGTCTCAAAGGTGCGTGATGAAACGTGTCACAGTATTTGGTTCATTTCTTCCTTTACGCAGTCATTTGTTATACGTTCTAATGTGTCTTGCGCACACGCCAGGCAGTAAACACGAGGACGGCACTCAGAGCGATTCAGAGAATGCTCTTGGGGAGCAGCGCAGGGCTGCAGCGCTGGAGGAGCGCTCCTGGGGTCTTTGGGGGAGCACTGGCATAAAAGAAGGTCGTGCAAATGTACCAGAAGGCCTGTTTGCAGAAGAGGACAGTCCTGCAAGGCGCTGCAAGTCTTCAACATCGAAAAGGCAGAGCGGGTTGGTGGAAAGGCGGCGCGGCTCGGCACCACATCAGCATGGTGGTCGTGAAGAGTGCTACGGACACAGAGATGAATATAGCGACAGAGGGACTTACACCATTGAGCAGGAGAACGGGGCCAATGAAGAGCAAGAGGCTAGGAAACTGATTGACAAGGTAAAGGTTGGACATCTTTTTCTGGACTTCTTTCTTTATCAGATCACAAAAATTCTTTTTACTTTATTTTATTTTCATTTGTGTCTTGCAGGTATTTGGTGTGGATGAGCAGCGTGTTTCCAGGAAGGGAGGAATTGATCAAAGAGAGAGGTTGTCTTCACAGAGGTCTGGTTCGAGAGACAGAGGAAAGCCTGGACGTCTGGAGACAGAGGTGCAAAAGCATTCTCCTGTCTTAAAGTGATTAACCAAGACTGAATCTGTTCTAGCAGTACTCGAGTACTACAAGTAATTCATTTTTTTTCTTACGATTTAGTTCTTGTCTGAAGAGTTGATGGTCGGTGGTCCTCGTTGGGTGTCACAGTGGGCTACTCTTGCTGCCAGCCACATTCGGACAGATCCTGAGGGATCCGGAGGGGACAGTCACACCATGGTTACAGAGGACAGAGGTACTCAGTTTAGGTCATAAGATCACACACATCATTTATTTAACATATTTATTGAAAAGTATTTTTATACACTTTGCAACTTTCCAGCTGCATCAATGAAAAAAAACCCTATAAAAACTCACGGTAGCAGTTTTCTGCCTAAGTGGTTTTTAGATGACACAAGATTATAATAATCCCCAGATGTTTGAAGCAATGGCTTGTGGGCAGTTTAAACCTATGCTTTCTGTTAATGGTGGAACTCAAGATTAAAGTATTGAAAATTGAAAAACACAGAAGGAAGGGAGCAACAAGAACTGATTGGTGGATGGAGCGATACAGATTTGAATGGATGTTGTTTAGTTAGTTGGTTGGTTGTGTGGATGGATGGATGGATGGATGGATGGATGGATGGACGGACGGACGGACGGACGGACGGACGGACGGACGGACGGACGGACGGACGGACGGACGGACGGACGGACGGACGGACGGACGGACGGACGGACGGACGGACGGATGGATGGATTTAATGCCATTTCATGAAAAGATTTTCTAATTTTTCAGCAGAAATAAGTGGATCCAGCCTCATGGCCTCTGTGCACACCGAGCGTAAGAGGAGAACCCTACCACAGCCACCTGGCGAAGAACTTAATCTGGGAAGAAAGACCCAGAGTGGATGCCTGAACACAGATATGGGTGAAAAGCAGGATACAGAGCCTCAGGAGAAAGAGAATCAAAATGAAAGGCAGTCCAGAGGAAAGAAACAAAGTGTTCAAGGCACCGGAGGTGTGGGCAGTCAGAGCGGTAGCCCAAGTCGATCTTCTCCGGCCAAATCACAGGACAGTGGTGGTGGTAAATCAAGTCACTCGGGTGTCCTGAGCAAAGTCCCTCCACGTCCACTGACCAGTGGACAGAAGAGAATGGAGGAGGCAAGGAGGAGAAAGAAGGATGAAGAGAAGGCTAGAGAGAGTACCGGGAAGCCATTGCTGAGGCAGGAGAGTTTCACTGTGGAGAAACCGAGCTCCAGCGTACCCATAGAACTTATTCCACGTATTGATGCCTACACAGGAACCAAAACTCAGAGTAGGGATGGGGGCATAGACAGTGTCTCAATGCAGAAAGACTCAGAAGCTGTGGCAGCTTTTCTAGAGAGCACCGTGTCAGACCAAGGTGATCCGCCAAGTCAGTCTATTGAAGGTTCCATGTCTCCAGAGTCAGACGTAGACACAACAAGCACAGTTAGCCAAGCTGATGGCGTTAGAAAAGTAGTTCAGAAACGCAGGATACTAGCCGGGCAGCAAAAGGAGAGAACAATGGTCTGCACCTCTAACAAGGGCCCTACAGGGAGCAGAGAGCCTCTGGACAGGAGGGGGAAGAACAGAACCTCTGGCCCTCAACAACCAAGTCACCCCTCAACATCCCTGGACCTTACTGACGATGACATCAACTCCAACTCCCTCCTTTCCGACTCACAGCCTGTCTCCACACAAGACTCAAGGGGTTCAAACCTTAGAGGCCAAACAGTTGGGGCCAGCACCAAGTCTAGTCGGGCCAAGATGACACAGCCGTCACCTTCTTCTGCCCCAAACAAAGCCAGTAACGTTCCCAAGCCAAGACCTACTCGGACGTCCCTGTTGAGGCGAGCCCGGCTGGGGGAGTCATCAGACACCGAACCTGCTGATATGGACCGGATGTCGGTGGCTTCTGAGGCGTCAACTGCTAGTTCCACGTCCAGGACCGGGATAGCAAGACGGGGAATGTCTAGAATAGAGGCTCTTGCACAACCAAGGAGACCAAGAGTTGGGTCTCCATCTGCCCAGAGCGACTCGGAGGCCACCGTGGCCAAAAGCAGAGGGCTGAGCGGCCGCAGTGCAGCAGGAGATTATGCTCTCAGACAGGGATTGAGAGGTTCAAATGTGGCTTCGCTATCCGGACCCAGAGCCAGAGCTAACAGTGCCTCCAAGCTGCCTGATAAAACTAAAGGAACGTCATCGTATGGACATATTACACCTGCATGTAAGTGGAAAATCTTTCACCAGAATCCATGTTGACTGTGACTGAAATCTGTTCAACAATCTCTTTGGCGTCAAAGCTTGTGTTTCCATCATTGTTCTTTGAAATCATTGTTCATTTTGAATTGTATAAACATTAGAAAATGTTCATGGAAAATGACAGAATGACTTCTTTCACTTTGCAACAACGTTTTTATGCCCATTTGACTTTTCCAGAAATTAAATTATGTCACAATCGATCGCTTTGCTCCTTATCATCCAAATGTGCTGGTTTTGTTTGTTTCAGTTAATATTTACTGTAAAATGCAACATCAGCACTGATTTTCAGACATTTTTGAAGTCCAAATTTTCTTGCTGGTTTTTCTGGCACAGCAAAAATGTTTAGAATTTTTCTTCTCAAAACCTTTGTTTGCCTTGAAACCAGTCAACCCACTCGTGCCTAGACGACGTTATCTTCATATTCTTCATAACCAGAAGTGTTTGTGTGTTGAAGGTTTAGCTTCTTTCGTATCTTCTTTTAAGCTGGGACTCGGTGGCGCCGTGTTCCTGTGGAGTACGCCTCCACTTCTGAGGATGAGTATGGCTCAAATCGCCACATATCCAAGCAGGGGCCTACGAGACCATTCCCTTCGACCCGAGTTGCCCAGTTAGGAGGTTCGGCTCCAGCAACACCCAACCCTGCAGGGCTGACCAGCTTGAAGCAGAATTCCAGGGACCAGGATGAGTACATGAGAGACTGGACAGCGCACAGTGAAGAAATAGCCAGGTGCGTGGGTGAGAAGAGCTGACGAGCATGCAATGAAAAGTCTATTTTTAGATCCAACAAAGAGGATGTTACTTCCCTCCAAAAACGCTGCTGTTACTTTTGCCGCATGGGATGTTTTTCAATTGCTTTTTATTTGTGCAGTTCTGATCATAGTCTGTGGTATGTGTGAGTATGAGGCATGGGATGATAAACACAAGCGCATAAAAAGGAAGTTGATATTTTTCGGTGCAATGTAATGATGTCATTACTTTTACTTGTTAATCAGGATCAGCCAGGATTTAGCCAAAGATTTAGCAATGCTGGCACGAGAGATTCATGATGTGGCTGGAGAGATCGACTCAGTCAGTCCTGCAGCAACTGACCCTGGAGCTCTGGTATGAACACATCACGTTACATGAGCATCAACACTGCTGACAAAACAAATATTTATTTACAGGAATGTTCAACTGACATTTGAATTCTTTTATTATTATTATTATTATTATTATTATTATTAATTTCCTTTAGTTGGAGGAGTCAGTATTTGATGATGGTTTGGATCTGGGTGGTTCCACCGCAGAGCAGAGCAGGATTCTGGCAGGCGAGGGCCGAACCGTGGAGCTACGGCAGCGAAGCTCAAACGATCAGAGCTCTCGCTCTATCCGTCGACAGACATGGAACAGAGACGATGTGAGTCTGAGGCTCGTTATCACTTAGTGGTACATTTGCACAGGCATTTTGCACTTGCTGAGGAGGACAGATTGCTTCAAAGTCAACAGCTCTGTGCAGTAACTCGGGTTTTCCAGTTGGTTTTATTTGATCCGCTGACTGTGACTGTAATCAGAATCATATTGGACTGTATGAGACTTTGTAATTTGATTCTACTGCAATAACTTGGACTAATTTAAATTGAATTTGGACCGATCTGAATTCTATAAAACTGACTATAAAAGGGATGCAGCATCTAATTTGGCATATTATGAGTAAACTAAATTAAATTAAGTCATTAATGATGCCGTGATGCTGTTGATTGCTCCAGTCTAGACAAGCTAATTTAGGAAGGTGCAGGCACAAAACTGTTTAACTGTTGTTGTAAACAGTGTAAAATGATATATGGTTTACAAATATGCAACGTGCAACAGAAAACACTGCTCATTACACCTAACACACCATCCCTCTGTGAGACATTGTGGTGGCCGTGACATGCTGTGGAAATCCATTTTCATAAAAGTCTTTCATGAAGTTAAGTTCATCCACCAAAAAACCCTGCCAGGTTGAAAAATAAGTTCGATTTTTGACAGTAGCCAACATGTCATGCATTCTATCACCATTACAGCAACAGAAATAAGAATGCTGAGTACAAGGCTTATTCTTTCCTGCAGAGAGAAAATAAGTGTTTGACATGGCGAGCCTTTTATTATTAACTTCTATCTGTTTCATATTGAATTAAAAGTCGTTTGCTCATGCCCTGGTCCAATGCAAGGTACTGCATGTATCCCCGGTTCCCACAATTCATTTGTCCATTCTGACCTCAGAAACTGGAGTTAAATGTAAGGAGAATAATATGAATAAATCAACTTAAACTCTAATCATTCCTATCAGAACAAGAACATTTAATATTTGTTTTTTCATTTTTACTCATCAGCTGTACCTTGACAATGTGCTGCTTGCTTCTGTGACTCAACTTTCGACCAGAATACGTCAGTCTGTGGACAAAACTACCTGCAAAGTCAGGTAAGCTTTGTGAACTGGCCGCTCACTTACTGGCTGTTAACGCAGAAATAAATTGCTATTGTGTATTTATGTATTCTGTGTTTTCTGTTAGAGCTGGACAAATTGGCAAAGTCTGAGTGGCAAATCAAAGAGATTTTCTCTGTCGAACTGAACTACGTTTTCTCATTAGGATGAAAGCTCGAAGGTTTTAGGGTTTTACAATCTGCAGACATTGCCAGAAAGAAATGATCTGAACTGTCAGCTAATACTTCTAACAATAGCTATATAAAGCATTTTTCTTCTTTTGTGCTTTTATCTATTTTTATCTGAACTCGGCCTCCAGGATTCTTTTCAAGGATAAGGAAAGAAAATGGGATGAGATTGAGACCAAACTGCAAGCAGAGCACGACTCCTTGGTTCTCAAGAGCTCCAACAAGGTGATGAATATTTCCGATATTCTCAGTTATAGTGCTTGATTTTTAAGCAGGTTTTTTGCTGTCTGTTAGATGAACTTTGCACCTATTATATATATGAATTTAGGCACAATGCTAACTCGATCCAATAAGCACTTAAGAAGTGAAACAGACTGTTCCATCCAGCTATGTTTATAATTTTATTGTTAATGCGAGTTCGAAAGCAATACTTTGACCCATAGCCAAAATATATTCTTTTCTATAACTACTGCTTTTTTATTGTTACAATGTTTTAAATACAGCTGAATACAGCAAAATCCATTTGATGCACAGTCCCATGAGTTCATGGCCCGTTTTTAACAATATAAATCAGTGTACAAATAAAATTTGCTAGTTTACCAATGTCCTATTTTTAAACAAACCTTGTATTTTACCCTGTAGTGTTTCAAATGCCGCTAAATACTATTTCAGGTAAAATAAATATTTTATTAGTGTATACCTATACACAGTAATTGATCTTTTTTTTTTTTGTCCTAAATCTAAATTCCACCAATTTCTTACTAATATGAATATTACTAATTTCCTTTCCTTAATTGCCTGGTGTCACTAAAAAGCATCAAACCCAAAATTAGAAATACCCCTTAGAATATTGGTCTCATGTCGTCTATTCTGATGCAGCAGTTCTAGAAATCATTAGCGAGTCTACATATCTACTTTTTTTATTACTGGGGAATCTAGCTCAAGGTTATTTCCCGAGTTTGTCAGTCAGATTGCATGTCATCTTCACATTGCACATTTCTGCTGCCATGAACATTACATAGTTCACACTCCAAACACTAGATGGCATTAAAACACTTCTAAGAGGATCCGTAGTCAGTATCAAATGACATTTAGTATTCATACACCACCTTGACTTTATTCACAATAAAATAAAAATGAAAAAAAAAAAGTTATTAGTTTAGCCTCATTAAAAGTTTCTCTGCTGTAGGGAAATAAATTTTACTGAGTGTGTCCTCACATGAACCCAGAACAGAAATGTCAGACGCTTGTAAAACATTACTCTTTATAACGACCTCAGCTCCAATTTGATTGGTTCAGTGCTTGAGCTGCTTACTTAATCAATCACATCCTCAAGCATCTGTCTAAATTATGTTCCTACCAGGAGATTTCAACAATTATTCAAGACCTGAAGAGTGTGGAGAAGCAACTTTCAGGTATGGGCATAATAGCCATTCATCACAAAAATAAACTGCCATAAGAAAATCATTTTATGCATAGCATTTCTGGTGAATTTGTTGCTAAATGATGCCGGAGTTATGTTGCTTGGTTGTTCTGCTCCGAACGAACAGTTATCGATATGATGGTGGACCCAGACGGCACTCTGGATGCCCTGTCCAGCATGGGTCTGACGAGTCCTCTAAGTGACCAGAGGATGAGTCCTGGGAGTCAGCAGGGGGCCCCGGCGTCGCATTCCAGAACAGAGACAAAGACATCCGGCGCACTGTCAGCACCCAGGTGTGAAGAATTTTCTGGCGAGCCCAGTGGATCCTCAGAGCGCACAGAAGACACGAAGCAAGACAAGAGTGTTACATCCTAAAACTGACAACAAAAATCACATCCAATGATTCTTTTTTTAATATAAAAACTGACAGGACATCCTTGGAAAAGACATTGGTGTGGGGTTTAGTTATTTTTATGGCTTTTTTTCTCGCTGAAGACATAAGACGGTGAGTGAAGCTTTTGTCAAGGTAAAGTTTGTTGACTGTGTTGTCAAATGTATCATTTCGGATCTTCAGCGTGTTAAAGGAAATGCAGTTAAGAAAAGACCGAAGGATTGACAATGAGCCATGTGTCTTTGTGTTGCAGGTTATTTTTGTCCAATATACTTAAAAAATATGAGAAAAAAAGCAAACTGACGGAGCGTTAAAACTGAGCTTGTCTTGGTTTTTAAATGAGGTAATACTGACCTTAAGTCACCATTACAGACACAAAGTCCCATCATAGTAAAACAGACACAGAATCCTAATTTATAGGCCAGATATCCTGATTTTCTTTTTTTGTTTTTACAAACATACAGCTTCCTGTCGATTCATACATAATTTTTCTGATTCTATAAAATATTTATAAATATTTTGGAAGTATTTAGTTTTTACTTTTAACTTGAACTAATGACTTTAAGCTAATTGGTTCGGTCCAACAACTAGTGTAATGTAGTTCAATCTATTGAACATGAGTAGGTGTTTAGTGGTGAGAAACCACAACTAAAACTGAAAAACACCAAAAGACAGACTGGTCATGCCTAATCAACTTTATGCTCACAAACAGCTCGAGTGGTCTGGCTGCTGACTCCCTACTGGATCTTTATCACTTACTTAATATGATCAATATTTTTCCTTTTTGATAAGAACTCACATTTCTGTTCTACAGGTATTTTCCAATTTACTGTCAGACACTCGGTATCCAGGCTACAGGTCATCATACATATAAGATACTAATTTTCTGTTTTGTGACTACAGAGGCTTTGTTTTGCTGCCAACAACAAACTGATTTGAGAGACAATGAAAAGACTAATTTGATTATTTTTCATTGTTTCAGTATTTGGAGGTTTTATGGCTCTACAATGTGATATTTGCGCTTTAAAGAGATCCAATTGTATCAGAATAGAAAACAAAACAAATCTGATTAAGTGTCCTTTTTTGCTGCCATAGTTATTTATTTAAATAAATGTAAAGTACTTTTTCATGTCTTTCCTGTATATCAGCCTTTCTCTGTATTGACTTTCCAATCTCAAATCTCCATTATGAATTCTTCTTCGGAAACGAAATGGCCTTGCAGGGTATCTTTAGTTACATTTTCTCTTAATATCCTCTCCTTGTGTTAATGTGGTTGAAAGTCAGTGCATCAGAACAGAAACTGGTTGTTATTAGACAATATAAAGGCAAACGTAGCTCATGTGGTGGACTTTTCTCTTGCAAGCAAATTTTGTCACAAGTGCCCTGGATCAAACAATCAGTGGAGGTAGCAGGAAATAAAGGGGAGGTGTAGTTTGTTCCTTCGGAGGCTTGAAGTGCTGATAAACTTGTATCGTCTCATTAATCTTTGCGGGACCAGGACATGACGTTCCTAAATGACACACATTTACCGTGTTTATGTCTTTCACCAAAAGCAGGGTTTAAAACCAGCTACCGGGACAAACGGACCGCAAACAAAATGTTGTGTTAGAACCAGCATAGATTGGGACTACCTCTGAGTCCTGCAGCTGCATTTTACTATTTATAATGCAACCAAACAGGTGACTGTGTAACGACCGTAGGCTTTCCAATGTCTTGCCTCATACCAATGTTTACACTTGAATGTACCCTAAAAAAGATCTACTTAAAAAAAAAAAACCTTTAGCCAAAACAGTTTTAATAGAGGCAAATTACTTTGTGCTCAGCACGCTTTCTCTATAATTCTGCAAGTTTGTTGAAGCATTTGATGATGTTTCTTTTTCTTTTTTTTGATGTTTGTATGACTTTATTTTGTAATCTTGTTGGGTTAGATGTTGACCTTGCAATACGTGTCTCGTTTGTCTCATTTACAATAAAATGCATGATCCTCATGACCTGTTTTAGGATTATCTTTGCTATTGTGTAACTGGATTAAAAAAAAAAAATCAACTTTTGGATAATTATTTGGAAATGACTAAAGCTGCTTTATAAATTGCAGATTTGGATTTTCTATGCAAAATTTTGACCAACTTATACCAACCAAAGTTATACCAACTTTTGAAACAGAGGATGAATTTGGGATGGTTTGAATCTAAATGCTGTAGATTTATTCTGGTTTTTGAGGTTGTGTCACGTTGCTCTTGGGGCGGCCATTTTTAGTTACTCTGTGGTTGGAGTTTAGATGCTTTAGACCAGTGCACAGCCAAGGCTTTAAAAACATATTTTTTGGGCACAGCAAAAACCTCTGACAAAAGTAAGAGAACAACATTTAATTTGACTGAAAACCAAAAAGCCTCATCTGTAGTTTTATTAATCGTTTTATAACTCCGTAGTTTGGTGTTGCGCATTTTGAGAAAGATAGACTTTAATTTACTTTAAATTCACCATTCAGTCTGTAGCACTAAGCAGTCTTAACATATTAAAATAAATGCTGTACAACAGAGGTTTTTAAATGTAGCTGCCCAACAACATCCCAGTGAATATGTTTGTTGTTATCAATTGGGCATCCCATTGCTTATTTGAGGTGGTGTTTCCTACTTCAATCAGAAATTTATTCTAACATAAATAGAGAAACAGAATTTAGCATTAACGAAATATAAGAAATATATATTCTCAATTAAGTTGTGCCCTCACTGAGTCAGAGCCATTTCACAAGAAATATAGCTTTCCCTGAATTCCTACCAATTTACACGGTGCAAGAAGTGGTTACTATTATTCTCACTCCTTACAGTAATATCAATAAATTACAATATATGTTATAATTAGGCTCATTTGTCAGACTAAAAGCTGACAACCTTCAGAAAAGGTTGTCAACTTAAACTTAGAGCTACATATTAAACATACTTTTCACAAAGGCTACCTTTATGTATTACAATGTTTCTTTGTTTGTTGTTGGTCTAATTTTAAATGTTATGTTATCATTAAGTGAAAAATGATTATAATTGACAGAAATGGAGGCATTTGACTAAGTGATAAAGTTCTTAAAATAAATTTGAACTTTTCAAAAATATTCTAATTTACTGAATGGCTTCAAAAGAATATGTCGCTGCAGAAGTCACTATTTTTGTAGCTCTTTCTGAACCGTAAAGTAAAAAAATGAGCTTGCACATATGAAACTGTAATGAATACGGATAAAAGCATCCATCAGTTGTGCCCTGTGTGATATTCAGTGAAACTGAAAGTGTCGCCGATGATTTAGCACCTCTGTATCCTTACTCTGAAAAAAAAGGATGAATGATGCTACCCCTTCGTTGTGCATTTAAATGTTTCACTCTTTTTTTTATTGATGAAACCTTTCCTCTTCGTATTAGAGGGGGGAAAAGTGAAAGTCTGGGTGGTTCAGATGGAAAAGTTTCGACACTGGTCAGCAGAGACTGCACTTCGTTTGGCAAATCAAGTGAAACGACCTTCCAGCGAAGCGGCTGGTCATATTCTTCACAGCCATTATTCACTCTGTCCCGCCTTCGTCCATCACTGTCTGGCTTGGCTCAGCGACAAAACAAGCCAGGTCTAAACTGCAGCTTACAATCAAGTCAATGGAAAGGCGGACCCCCAACCCTATCCAGGACTTTTACAGAACTATGGTCAGGAAAGCTAACATATATGCAGACCCCACACATCCTGGACACGCACTTTTAGTATTGATTCAAGTGTCTTCATTGAGGTCAAATTCTTTGTTTTTATGTCTAAACTTAGAGAATAAGACTCATTCTGATTCTGAAGTTACTGGAATAAAAGTGGCCTCACTGCATACATATTTTCACAGTAATGTTCTATATTCAGAGGAGAACATGTGAACAAGTAAAAGTAGTTTTCACCAAATAACAGAGGCTAACAACATGATTTGCAGTAAATCTTTTCAGTCGCTCTTTTCTTGCAGCCCTGATTGCATCTGCTTCACAAACCGAAAGCGTAATAACATTTCTGAGCTATCACGTTTGCTTTCTTCCTTTGTGTCTGTGGCTTTCTTCACGCCGTGGTGCAGGAAAGGTTTCTTTAAGCCAGTGGTTCCCAAAGTGTGGGGCGCGTCCCCTCGGGAGGGCGCAGTGCCATTGCAGGAGGGGAGCAGGAAGCATTATGGATTCCCGGTACATAAAAGTGTTTCACTGTAAAGATGGTTTGTACCGTGTTTTAAGTGTGAAATAAACTTCAGAAGAAAATGTTTGGGAACCACTGCTTTAAGCTGAGGCTACACTCCTTCAGGCGTTCTCTGTGCCTCCCCGTCGTGATGCTTTCTGTAAGGAGGAAACCTTTGGAAAAGACAAATCACATTATACGGATATATATCATTATGTTGGAACGTCTCCTCACACTTTGAGCTATCACATTATTCCCCATCAGGTCCTGCTACAGCGCGATCAGCCAGAAGCTCTGGTTGCACCTTCATCCTGTAGAAGAGCAGACTGGAGCCGACTGTCTCCCTCCTCCCACCTGGGAAGCTGTATTACATTGATGAGCAGCACACAAAGACACACACACACACACACACACACACACACCCTCCCCTGTGAGTATCGGAGAGCGAACATGTTCTGGTGTTTCTGGCTACAAACAAGCGAGGAGTGTACTGAGCGTCAGACAGCAGAGAGACCAGAAGCAGCTGATTCAGCTTTTGAAAGACAGATTAAAAAAGAGCAGAAGGGAGGACAGAAGTGACAGCGTCTTCCTGTGTGTGGATCAGAGTGTGTCTTCCGCCCCCCCACCAGACAGCTTCAGTCCACAGGTCATTAATGGAGCTGTCAGCTGATATTCGGCTGGAGGGACAAGATGAAGCCTCCCCGGCTCTGTTGGCCTGCGTGTCCCAGGTGAAAAGCAGCAGCTCCAGCGGCGTCCAGCAGCAGGGCTACTCTGCAACCATCCTCCTACGACATAAAGACAAAGTGGAGCGGGTGAGCAGCCTGACAAGTGGCTTAGATGTCCTGAAATTATGCTTTGCTTTTTGGAGAATCAAAAAAAAAAAAAAAGAAAAAGTGTTTTCAACTTGACTTTAAATGCAAAAGAAATTACAAATTCAGCAGAACATTAATCCTGATGATCAAAATAATGTAAAATGTAAATGCATTTATGTAAATGTAATGCTGAGAAATTCAATCTAACATACTATGGCTCCACTGGAGTGCTGCTCAGTATGTACGCCTGCAGTTCATCTGTCTTCATGAAGGTGAATTGCCTTTACATGCAGCAGAGCTCCATTGCCTCCTGCAGGAATTGATTACCTTTTTTTCTTTTACCTTCGCTGCATGTTTAAATGGAAAACACCAATCTCAAAGACCTTTACATCAAGCAACAGCAAAAAATACTTGAGTTGATCATATAGAAGACTAACACAGAACACACAATTGTGCCATTTTGTAGATAAAAAACGTTCTTAAAGTGTTTTCACAGCTAATGAGGTTTTAATGCGGGCGGTTTATATGTGGCAAAATTAAGCTGAGTGTGCTGTTATTACCTCCTCATATTTACATCTCATTCAAAACTTTCTTCTTCATTCACTGAAACAATCTGTAGACCCAAGTCCCAACCTCACATTCTCAATTCTTTAAAGCAAAAGGGTGATGCCTCAAGTTCCTGACTCTTTTACTTGGACCATGTTTACTATTTAGACTTGAAACATTTATACTTTTACTTCTTTCCCACTGGTGTTGGTGGAATGAAGCTATTGGTTGGAAGGCAGAGTCCGTCTGCTTGCTGATGATCGTAAGCTATTGAAGCAGATGATTGCTTTGTGGGCAACAGGCAGAGAGTTCAGTATAGATGGTACATAGAAATGAAATCGTTGTGTATTTTGAAAGAAACCTCAGAAAATCCCTAAAATACTTGGACAGTTGTTGGATCTCAGATTGAAAAACAGTATTGTGTACTCTAAAAGAGGGAATATTTGTGATTAACTTTACAGCAAGGCATAATCTGACTGCTTCAATGCTTTTTGGCTGTTTTTTATTACAAGGCACGACTTATTAAAAGCAGAAACATGAAAACAAACATAATGAAACACACTAAAAAGGGGGACACAGGGCTCCTTCATACTCATATTTTCTCCCAATTACCAATTATACAGAGTGTCGCTGTCTTGTTGTGTTGTTACTTAATTAGCCACTGTTAAACCGAGTTTGCCTTTTTGTGTGGCGCTGGCATTTTACGGCTTGGAATTAATCTCAGAACGAGACTGGACTCTGTCCGATAGCGACGTCCTGCACAAGGACACAGGACAGGAACCAGAGAGACCACTCTGACCTCACAAAGGCTGCAGACCAAGGGACGCTTCCTGAACTGTGACCTCAAGAGGGAGTGAGCGGGCTGGCAGTTTGTTCATTAGTATTCAGAGCTGCAACAATGCAGCGACTGCAGTTGGCAAAGTGTTTGTGTCGACAATTTCCTGGCATGACCGCCACCGACTGCTGGCGGTGGAACTTGGTCGTTTCGTGGAGAAGAAGTTAAAACAACCAAATAACAAAGTTTCCGCTTTCAAAGTGTATTCACATGGTGAAATAAACAAACATCTAACGTCTTCCCTAGTTTGAGACATGAATGTGCTTTAATTTTAGGGGGAAAAAAGCCTTTTTCTCCTTTAAGGGAAGCAGCAACAAAGGCAATGTGACAAATAAAAGTGAAAACTAATCCTTTTAGTTTAAAGTGCGGAGCAAAACCTGTGCATGCTATTTCTTCATCACATTTCTCAGAAGCACCAGGATGTAATTTCCCTCGGTCTTGCTTTTATGATGTTATGCAAATCTGATGTTTCCCTGACAACCACTCCAAAGATGAAAAATTTGTTTTTCAGTCGAGCCTCAATCCACAGTCTCACTGGCTTTGGGCCCACCTCTCTGGCCAGGCCACCTTGTCCAGCCAGCTTCCCAGCAGCAAATTGGTCTGAGGCTGTGTTGTTATAAAAAGCCCATATCCTGCTCTGATGTCCTGCTTCTGGTGTGAAGGTCAAACACCTACAGAGAACGGTCCTTCAAAAGAGCAGACCTTGAAACAGCAGCTGACGTTATTCATGCAGAAGTAAAAGGAGACAGTAAACATCGTGTCTTGCAATAAGTGAAGAGTCTGTGGGGAGAATTTAGGTCATCTGCAGGTCACTGTGGATCCTTAATTGTGAAAACATTAACGCTTGTGATAGGAAGTAAACAGAACATGAAGAACATGACAGACAGCATCAGTTCACCAGATCAAGATTTTTGTTTTTGTTTCTGTATTTAAACGTCCTTTCCGTTTTACTGACCTAGAATGACCAGTTTTGCTACAATTAAATGCAGTAAAAGCAGAAAGCTATTTCTAATTCTCAGAGCGGCTGTTAGCTGCTTTTCATTGATTTGACCAGAAATGGCAAAAAACCCAATAATCCCACTCCCATGGGTGCAGTTTGGGTCTGCCCTTAGATTTCGTTTCTGTTTTGTACTTAACCCACATCCTCACGATGCTGTAGTAGCGTCAATATTTTAATTTAAGGGCACCTTACTACACTTAAAATGAGAGCATTTAGGTGTCAGCTTAGCTGTGTGTGGACACAGTGCCTTGCAAAAGTATCCGTACCTCTTGAACAAAAGATACTAAATGGCTTTCAAAAAGTTTTACAAATAGAATCAGAAATGTGGTGTGAATTATAGAAAACTTGATTCATACTGTAAAACACTTCCTAGTCATAAGGCATTACTTTGTGTTATTCTAGTAAATTAATTCCCAATAAAATACAACAAAGTGTGGCTTTTGCAAAATGAAAAAAAAATGTTGAAAAAGCTCAAGAGAAATGAAAACAAGAGGCTGTATTTGGGCCAGACTCACAGGAGCAACGGCTAACCAACTGGGAAAAATGGATACATGAACCTATTTGGTGGAGCACAGCCACTCAATTAAAACCCCCGCCCTGCAGCGTTCTGCAGATACACTCTCACTTTCTATACGACCTCTGGATCTGACCTCAAACTCACTAGCAGCTGGTCAAGAGAAGGCATCTATTTTTCAGGTTTTCTTTCTGAGCCGAACTCAGTACAGAAATATTTATTTACAATAAACACCAGGTTTGGTTTTGTGTCCCCTCCTTATAATGTCTCAGGCATTACTTTCAGATCCTGACTTGATGCTAACATATTGTTAAGAAAGTATTTTTAAAACAATCCCACAAAACTGCACAGAAAGGGCAAATATGTAAAGTAACGAAAGTTCATATTCAGTGAAAAAAAGAAGTCCTGGCTTCATCCTTTGCCATGTTTTGTCAAAAACAATCTTTTCTTTGTCACTAACTAAAGCTCAGTGCAGTTTGATTTGTACACTTTTCTGCAAAGTCAGAATGCTGCTCACAGTGCAGATTGTGAAGATAAGGGGTATTAATTAACTTTTTGTGCTGAAGATAATGACTGTCAAGTGCATAAAGTAGCGTTTGAAGTCGTGTGATTGTGTCACCGTGCAGTAGCGTGTTCATCTCCACACAATCAAGCGCTGCTCTAACAGGCTTCGACTGGAATTATGCATTTAGAAGATGGGATTCGTTTCATGTTTCCCACTGAGTTTTGAACTGAAGTTTGCTCACCCACATACGTATGTGAGGCTTTAGGACCTTCACCTCTCCTGGGAGTCACTCGTATGCCTCCGTCACCTTGTTTCACTCCTTCTCTTTCTCTCTCCCTCTTGCAAACAGCATGGCGAGCAGAGGGCACCTGGCCTCAACACAGCAGCTGCCTCTGCCATGACTTTGTCTTTATCTCCAACCTCACCGAGTGCTCCGTGGGTCTTTATAATTAAAACTCAGTTAATAGCTTTCTATGCTCTGGGATGCAACAGAAAGTGGAAAAGAAAGAAAAGTAGATGTTTCACTTTGCTGAAAGTTACCTGCTTGATCAGCTGTAATAACTGAATAAACACTGAATCATATTCAGGAAAAAAGACCCATAAAATATTTTATTGTGTTTTTTTTTTTTTGGTAGCTTATATGTGCTGCTTTTTTAATTAGGTGGCACTGGGGCGTGCATAAGACTGACATGACACTGTCATAAACATGAAGGAGCCTTTATGAATGTCTATGACTGTTATAATGAAGCATCATTCAGTAAATAATGACACTTTTAATGCACAGATACTCTAAATGTTGCATCGAAAGTGCCAGCGTTGCATTATTTTCAAAACAATGACAGTTTAATGCAAAGTTGGCACTTTTAATGGACTTTCAATAAAACTTTTAGAGCATCTTTGCATTAAAAGTGTCATGATTTACTGAATGACGCTTCATGGTAACAGTAGACATTCATAAAGACTCCTTCATGTTTATGACAGTGTCATGTCAGCCTTATAAAGTGTTATCTTTAATCAATATTAACACAGTGAATTGTTTGGAGCCTCTGGATCTTCTGTATCAGAGTTCTGTATCTGGAATCCAAGTAAAAAAAATAAAAATAAATAAAAAAGCTATGTATAGTTTCTATAAATAGATACTAAAAACCCAAAATAGAGAAAGTCACTGAAACGAAAGGAACCAAAGTTACCAAGTTAAACTCAAAGATCACAAGAATATCTGTTTATATCTTCTTCTCTGTCCAGTAACTACAGCTCTAAACAGGCTTCCTCGTTTACACTCATTCAACTTTTCTCAATGCAGAGTGCTGGGCTGATAAATAGGAGCACAGATTGCCTGCAGTCAGCAGCATGTGTTGTTATTTTGCCATCAGGCGAAGCTGTGTTCGCCCGTGAGGAAGGAGTCGAGTTAAATAAAGTGTGTGCGTATTTCATCCGATTCCCGCCGAAGTGTTTCTGTGCCACAGGAAGAAGCACAGCTTCACTTAGAGAAGCTGGAGCAGCAGAAGTGAAATGTAAGTAAGTGCAGCGAAATGGTGAACTGAAAAGCACAATAATTTAAGCCCAGCGGTGATCGGGTTGGACCGTACAGTGCTGACTCATGTGTGCCATGAGATGAAGCTCCACAGGAGCCACTAGCTGTTTTCTCGTGAGCAGCTCTGTGGGGAAAATGTGCGGGCGCCATAATGAGCATCCAGAACAGTTTCAGAGCCTTGAAGAATATTATGTCCTGCCCGAGCCAAATGGTCACTGTCACAAGTTTCACACACACAGGAGAGATAATGAGGAGATCCAGAAGAAAGAAGAGGAGGGAGGAGGCAAAGGAGCGCTGCATCGGTCGTTAGAGCCAGGATGAGGGGGGTGGCCCTCCATCTTTCTCTCTCTCCTCCTCCTCCTCCAGCGAGTAGCAGAAACACAGAGAGCCTGGATGTGTGAAGAACCGAGAGCTGAGGAACACACACACACACACACACACACACACACACACACACACACACACACACACACCCACGCATACACACGCCCTCCCTGGCAGGCAAAGAAGCAGAGAGATGGAGACGGCAGCAAGGAGTGAAGACGTGAGGCGGCTGGGAGGAATGAAGACGAAGAGCCACGCAGACATGTGGGACTGAGTTGCTGGTTCACATCCGCCGCAGAAGTTTGAAGGAGTAGTGTTGCTCTCATGGCCGGACCCGCCCCGCAGGAGCCCGTCAAGGTGATGCTCGCAGCTTTCCACACCACAGTTTGTCTCACTTTGTATGTAGATTTAAAAACTTAAATTCATAACATTTTTTTTTTCCCCACTTCAAAACTAAACACGTCAAACCAAAGGAACGTGGTATAAAAAAAAATTTCGGTTTCTGCAGGATTTATTTCTTAAGTGTTGTATTTTATTTAACTCTGTTTTGTTTTGCAGAAATTGGGTTGTGATGGAAATAATGTTCTTTTTTTTTGTCAGTCTGTTCCTTGTTTAAAAGAAGGATTCTTAGAGTTAACCTGAAGATTGTGAGGAAATCTTTTACATTTCCTCACATTGCAATAGTTTCTCCTGCCTGTGTTCAGGTTTTTCACGGAAGTAAATAAATAAGTGAAAATGAGTAAATTCACAATAAATACAGAAAAAAAAGGATGGAAAAAAAATGACAAATATATTTATTGTGGCAAAAATACTACAAAACGAGTCTGTTAAACGTAGGAATCATTTAAAGTGGTTTACTTATATATAAAAAGTTTTTATCCTGTTCTATACTGCATCACTGAAGAAATGTTGTCATGTATTTTCCATACCAGAGTTTTTTTTCTTATAGAAAAATCCTGCGAGTTGATCCATCTTAAACCAACAAGCAGCAGTTGTATAAAACTCTGCCAGTTTCCAGCCTCCTCAGACGGTTTTTACTGGCTACTGTAAATCAGCTGCTGTGTTATTTCGGTGGTGGGTGACTTATAACTAGACTGTGTGAGTTACTGGCCTGTTTCTACCTGTCAGACTGTTTCTGATTCATGACGCTTCATCTCCTTCGCGGCCACACAGACATCCACGCTGTCACCGAGCCTCGTTCCAGGAGACAGAAACGTCCTGCGTCTCCACAGAAGGCTTGCTGGACGGCGTTTATTATTTTTATCTCGATGAAAGCTGTTGCCTCCGGAGGTGCGTGCGCAGCCGAGTGCATCAGTGAGATGAAATTGACTGGACTGAAACAGACGCTCAAAAGAGAATGAGTAATGGGGCTTTGACAGCGTCCAAAACCGACGAAGCCAAACGGAGGGAATGAGATGTGTGTGTGTGTGGGGGGAGAGAAAAATCCTGCAGCTGTAAGCAAAACACAGTTACCTCACTGAGAGATTCAGGATTCAGGGGCTGTGGTGAAATGTCATTCCAAACATATTGCAGCAGCTGTGTGCAATATGCTGCCCAGGCATGTTTATGCTCGCAAGTACAACCCTGATATATTGCTTTCCAGAAAAAGAAAGAAAGAAAGAAAGAAAAAAACACACACACAGTGCCGTCTCCGTCCATCCTGGGACGGAGTTCATAAGTTTCTCTTCACCTGAGGATGTGTTGGTGGACAATAAAGCAGGAGGAAGAGTTTTCCAATATATTCTTTATGACTGCCTCAGCTCCAGAGGGCTCAACTCATCTAGTTTTTGTTTTGTTTGTATTTTACCTTCTTACAATAAGGAAAGTCCCACTTAGATTAAAAATAACATCTTATTCCAGGGAGTCCTGGCCAAGAGACACCAAAGGTTATACAATTACCACCTGCGCAATTAAAATGCCATAGACTAATTATTTAAAGCCGTCACAAGGTAAAGAAGTCGTCTCCAGTTCTGTAAGCATGAACATAAAAGTGCTCAGGGCAATAAGTCGTTCTGCAGGAGGCTCCATGTAGCCAGAACAGAGAAAACAAACGCTCCTTTTCCCCCCAATTCTGCGCAGGGAAATGGGGCAGAGAGCAAGAAATGATCATATGAATGCAATGAATATGAATCATTATTAGACTCTTGATGTGGGGCAACAGCCCAAGCAGGGTCTTATAAATAAAAGTGAGGTGTTATGGGGTCTTTTTATCTGGTGCAACCTGGAGCGCTCTGGACTCGGCACTGTTTCTGGACACATGCGGCTTCTAACTGTCGCATAGTAGTCCCATCGATCAGGACTCCTAAGTTCTAATCAATTACATCGACTGAAGACATTAGCATACTCGGGCTGATCGTTTTCACTAGGTGCAACCTCCCCAGCCCCTCTAGACTTTAGTTTGTCTTCAACTTGTCTTCCAGACCCAGCAGAAGTGCATCGCCACCCTGGCCCTCTTCTGCTGCTCCGCTGTGCTGATGGTGCTCATCTTCTCCTCCGTGGACATCTGGGGGGACAGCGAGGATGGGATCACAGAGGAAAACTGCAGCAGAGACTGCAGGTGAGAAGTTCTGCAAACAGGGTTGGCCCGCAGACAAAGTTTGAAAAACAAGATGGAAAACTGAGTGGAAGGAAAACGTGTGGCATAAGCACCTGTATCTGTCTCACCCCTTGTGACAGTGTTAATTCACTGGTGCTGCAGAACGTGAGGTCCAGTGGAAAGTTCCCACAGTCAGTGATGATCTGGGCGTCGTCTGCTGACACTTGTCGGCAGTGTTTCAAGTCATCTTTCAGGACATTTTTAGAAAACTTAATGCTTTCTTCTACTGACAGATGTTGTGGAGGTGATGATGTTCAGGATGTCCTGGCTCAGTGACGGTAGTATCACCGTGTTAGACTGGGGAACAAGAACAGCCTTGACCAGGACAGCATAGAGAATGCATTAATAATAATCCATGCAAAAAAAAAATAAAGCCCAGACTAAATGTTGAGTATGTACACTACATAGTGAATGGACATATTTTTTAGTACTTTGGCATCTGAATATTTAATATTCTTTTTCATTTGTCTTACAAAATGGTCTGAAATTATTTTTTCACTGCAAGACATACTCGTCAAAATTAACAGGAAAAAACATTTTGGGCTCATCAGAGAGGAACAGCTTCCCACCGAGACGCAACTCGAATGCTCCATAATCGATGTCGACTTATCCACTGGTGTTTACTGCAACCCAATTTGAGAAGCTGGTTACTCCTGTGATACACTAAAACAGAACTTGTTTATTTAATTTTTGTCATTAGTGAGTGCTTTTCAAAGTTTCAAGTATTTTGCAAAATCCTGTTGTGAAAATCTCCACTTCTCGGCTCAGCTGTGCTTTTATCCTCAAGGTACAGTTCTTAGTGAAAAGAAAAATCATGTCAGGGTACTGCTGATGAGATTTAAAGAAAACAAATCCCAGCACCTTGTCTAAATTGTTTCTTTCAGGATCGTGCTCGCGGAGAACATCCCAGATGACCTCTCTCTCCACGTGGATGGCAGGCATCACATCCCTCTTTCTGTTGGCTTTCAGTCACTACTACAACAAGCAAAGCTCTCGGTGGAGGTGGTGTCATCTGTCTGGGATTTAAACGCCTGGGATCTGGAGCCAGCGCCCGGCACTGCAGCACAGGTACGCGTCGCTCTGCACAAAACTAAACAAAACAGTCATTTTCTTCGGCGTCCTCACCGAGCAGACGCAATTATTTTTAATTAAACGCCCGTGTCATCTTTTTAATGAGGTCAGAGCTGCTGAAATGTAAGCGTTGCCCTTCGGAAAGACAGAAACGCTGCTGAAATCCTCGACTAGAGCAGGACAGAACGTCTCTCTCTTCCTCAGGGTCAGCTTCTGTTCCAGAGACTGCTCAGGCTGAAATCTCGTGGGGTTAAGCTGAAGATTGCCAGTAGTCTGACAAACTCTTCCGAGCTGAAAGCCTTGGCAGCACACAGTGAGTGCCTGTCTCATTTCGACCATATAATTGCTACTTCTTAAACTACTGTGACAAATGACGACTACGATTTATATGTCTTTGCCCTGCCAATCTGAGGGCATTTTCTACTTTTTAAGCAAGATCCTGCTGTGCCAGAGACACTTTGTGGAACTAGCTGGAACCATCTGCACTAGTTTGTCAAGACGAAAATCGAGGTTCACGCTGCACTGCCTTAAAATTAAAGCCCAAGGTTTTAAGCTTTTCACACGTTGTCACATTGCAACCACAAATCTCAGTGAATGTTTTACAGAATAATACATAGGTTTACACATTTTTAGGATAAAACTCTTAAATGTTTGGCGCACGTTTGTATTTAGTAGATTTTAACTGATGGCTCTGAAGAAAACCCAGTGCCACCAGTTGCCTTTCATGAGCCGTATGTGAGCGGTCCATCTGAAATCAATTACTCTAAGAAGGTCTTAGAGGTTCGTAAGGGAATGTCAGTAACCAAACAAACAACCAAGGCCACGCTGATGAGGAAATGGACACAGAAAATTAGAAGACAATCCTGGAATAAAAAACGTCAGACGCAGTAAAACCCTCCTCTTGGCTCTGATTGGTTGTTTGTGACTCAGCATTGTGTTTCTGTAAACGATGTTAGCAGCATTTGGAAATGGCAACAAAGCTGAATTTTTTCAGATTATTTCTCATGTTGTACTATCACAACATAGTGAGAGTTTCAATAAATATGCAAAAACAAAAACACTTTCTTTATGCTAGGTACATATTGCAGCTTTAGGAGGATCGGGCAACAACTTCACTCTGTAGATAAGGTGATTTATGACAAGTGGATACACAAAACACAAATATGCTTCACACATTTAGAGTTTTATTTTTTACGAAAAAGGAAAAAAAAAAAAGGCAAAACTTGGTCTGATTTTCTGGCCACTTTGTGTTGGCAAAACGTTAATGTGTATGAATACTTTAGCAAGTTATTGTGAGAACCAGCCTTCAGATTGGCAGATCCATTAAAAGTTTTCTGTAAATCACTTTGTCAGCCCTGCTGCCCTCTCTCGTGTCTCAGACAACACGAGGCCAGTTGGCATATTTCCACTGTGCTCTACTTATTATCTCAGAGTTTTTTCTAATAAAACTTGTCTCTGCTGTTTGTAGATGCCCAGGTCCGTTATGTCAATATGACAGCTCTCACCACAGGAGGCCTCCACTCCTCATTCTGGATCGTGGATCGGACGCACATTTACATCGGAAGCGCTGAAATGGACTGGAGGTCACTGTCCAAGGTAACAACAAACATGAGCTGGGCGTGGATTGTTGTGGCCTTCGAGTTGTCAAGCTTCCACGGCTCTGCAGTCAATTTTAGCCACACAAACTCAAATCACCAAACCTGCATCTTAACAGGCCTCAAGGGCGTCCAAAGAAAAGCAGCGTTCCTCTTTTTATTTAGGGTTTAATTCATTGAAGAGGGCAAACCATTAAATGTTAATGAAGTTGGAACTATTACGCTAAAGTCATTATGTAGCTGTTTTGATGTCTCAGCAGTGTGTGGAGCTACAACCAAAGCCAAATGAGACAACAGAGAGGAAAAACGACACATATTTTAGACAATATCCATTTACGAAGAAACAGAAGGAAAACAAAATCCAGTCAATGTCCACACCTAAACCTGACGAACGATGTGACAGCTCAGAAAAAAAGATGGTGCAGAAACAAGCATCTGCAGACCTGAACGTAACCGAAGCAAAGTTGTGAGGACAAGTGAGCTAAACTCCTCCTCAACAACAGCGACAGACAGAAAACGTCTAAGTCACTGCAGTTAAAGGCCGGCTCTATCCTGACGGTCAAGATATGTACTTGTCTCAGAAAGTGTGCGCACTCCAGACGGCAACTTTTCTGCTGCATCATGTTTTCCTCTCTGCTTTTTTTTTTCTCCTCTGACTCCCCACAGAGGAAAGAACTTGGAGTGGTGGTGTATAACTGCAGCTGTCTCGCTCTGGACCTCCACAGAGTTTTTTCATTTTACTGGCAGCTTCACGACAGGGACTATATCCCCTCCATCTGGTCGAAGAGAGTTACGGCCCTCTACGGGAAACACGAGGCCCTGGAGCTGCAGCTCAATACCACACCGGCTACCGCTTATTTGTCTGTAAGGAACGCATTATTTACGATCAGAAGCTGCACTGCATGCTCATGTCCTGAGAAAGTTATATTTGAGGTATTTGTCTTGTGTAGCTGTTGTCGAACGTTGTACATTATGTACAGTGCCATGCCATACATCCTTTCTACAGATCTCCCAAGTGAAATCGATAGCAAAACCATAAGATATGGCACACTACCACATAATACAATGCAAAATAATACAAAGAGCTCAATGATGCGATGTGATTCAATGAAATACGATATTTATGTAGTACTATAGGATGTGATACCAGACAGAAGATACTGTTTGATACGATAAGAAACATTTCACAAATTCCCTCGTAAAAGAGGAAAAAGAACCTGGTGCACGAATAATAATGATGCAAATGCACTATCGCGTTACAGTCTCATGAGACATTTTGCACGACTCATTCAACCTGAAGCCAAAAGTAGTTTAATGCACAAGGACTGAGCAATCAGAGAAGACTGAGGTCATGTTTTCTAAAAATACAATTTTGCAGTTCTTCCTTTGCAGTGCTATTACATTTTATCACCAGATGCGACATAATTCACTGGTACATTTGTGTAGTGAACTTTTTACTGTTGTTCTGCATGAGACATTTGCAAGCATCTCGGGTTTGACTCTCGTTGCAGAAACGTTCATTACAAACTAACAACACATGCACACACGGACTGATTAATCATGTCAGCGTCACACTGAGCAGCACCTTGAGTCTGACTCTTTCAGTGCCATAGCCTAGTTTGATGGCAATAGATCTTGCTACCGTTCAAGCTACAATACACTTACCAGTTGTGTTTAGCACATTTATCATCCTGTAGAAGCTGATGAAGCCATGCTGTCATCTGGGTGCTTCAAACGCCTCTCTGGTCCCGCTTCCTCTTATGAGGATCTATGGCTGTAGAAGGGGCATCATTGTTTTCTTTGTTTTCTCTACTGCTAATTTTTGGAGCAGACAAAAAAGAAACTACCTGGACAACATAGGACAAAAATTTAAATGAATAAAATAAACATCCTTTCTCATCTGGTAGATCTGTTTTTTTCTTTCTTTAGAAATTTAAGCAGATGCCTTTCTAAGTGCTACATCCTTTCGACAGACCTCCCCTGAGCACTTCTGTCCCAAAGATCGTACAAGAGATTTAGACGCTATCCATCAAGTCATCCAGAGCGCCAAGACGTTTATCTTCATTTCTGTGACCGATTATCTTCCTCTGATCAAAAGGAGTTTCAGAGGCACTTCAGTCACAAGGTGTGTGAGTGTGGAAAAGCTTCGACGTTTAGATTTTTTGGGGGCAATACTCATGAATCTAGTTTGGGTTTGTTTCTGTGGCGCAGGTGGGTAAGCTAAATATCCTGAGCGCAGCAACTGGAAACGGGGGGAATTCGTTTCTAAAATCTGTCTGCAGGTATTGGTCGCCTATCGATGAGCTGATCAGAGAAGCTGTGGTGCTCAGAGGAGTCAAGGTCCGCCTGCTCATAAGCTTCTGGAAGAAAACTCACCCGCTCACCTTTAACTTCGTGACCTCCCTCAAGACTCTGTGCATGCAGCTTCACAACTGCTCCCTGGAGGTGGTAGGTGACTCAGTGGACGTTGTGACTTAGCCTCGTTGTACGTTTTTTTAATCATTCGGTGACTGAATCGAATGGATTTCATGACTTCGCAGAGGTTTTTCAGTCACAAGGAGCAGAAGGAGGACTTTCAACTGGGCCTCAACCACAACAAGTACATGGTGACCGACAACGCCGTCTACCTCGGTATGCAGCGTCAGAACCGTGTTCTTAATGGATGCTACTTGTGATACAATTATGTCACTTCGCAAATAGCATCAGCACTTATTGAAATGGGAGAACTTTACTGCTCTCTAAACAACACAGTTTCATAAAGTTCTTCATCATTCAGTTATCGGAAGTGGGTTAATCTCTTAATTGAACCAGTTTTGTACTTAGTATTTTAAAAACAATGCAAAAAATGTGTAGGAAAAACACACGAAAAAAAATCATGCAGTACTTTAAGTTATCAAATAAAATAACATTTAAAATAAAATATATAACAGTTTATGATCGTAGCATTTCAAAATGTGGAAGAATCCTAGTGGTGTGAATATGTTTGCCAATCTACCTTTTGGTTTTCCTTTTTTTGTTCTTTTTTTTTTTTTTTAAACAACAAAGTGTATCAGGCAAAGAGTTTAAATAGGTTCCATAACAACAGATACGTTAAATAGTTATGCACCAATTTATAGACATTTCTAATAAAAGCTGGAAAAACATAATTATTAACCACAGGACTTTATCTCTGTTTTGGTTCACAGGAACCCACGACTGGGTCGGGAGCGACTTTGCAGTAAATGCAGGAGTGGGACTGGTTGTCAGAATGAAAGACAGTACCAAAGACACCGGAGCAACAATCCTGGAGCATATTAAAGCTTCGTTCGAGAGAGACTGGAGGTCACGTTATGCCAAGAACCTACAGAAAAGCAAGGATCAGCAGGGAAAATATAGACTCTTGCAATGGTCGAAAAGCCAATGGGAAACCAACGAGGAAAAGGAGTGGAACAACCCTTTATGAGCACATAGTTGGGCTACTACATCCTTATACTGTCTTTGCCTGAGTACTGCAGATTTTACAAACATGTGTATAGGTGAAAGTGTAAAATCACACAAACTGACCTAAATCTGAATTAATCAAAATAAGGTTTTGACTCAGCTGCAAAATGCACCAGTGGCAACTATATACTCAGTGAGCTGTGATGTGAGCATGTACCTACTACTGCATGAGCAATGCAACCAATACTCAACTGCACTCTATATGCAAGTAACATCATAGCAAAAATATGTGCTGTTTGTGAAATCTACTTACCACACTCATTCAGTTTTCCTTAACGATACATTGTTGTTGTTTTTTCTCCTGTTGATTAAGTTTATAAATTATGAATTAGTTTTAATTCAACAGTAAAGGACTAGTCGACAGGCAGATGTGTTTTATGCAACGTGAATCGTCTGATTGAAAAGGTGGCATTTTTTCCAGTTGGTGCAGGATTATCAACATGTTTACACACATTATAACCCAACAGGAGCGTCATGGTCATGGGCTTGAGCATGAGGTATAATGGTCAGTGTCTTCTTTGCCGGTTCAGAAAATTGACAACTTGCTGTAAGTGAAAGAATCATGCATTCTGCTCTCAACCAGAAACTCCTGAAGGAAGACGTCTGGCCCTCGGTTTGTGACCTTAAGGTCAAACAAACATTTTCACATGATGCCAGTTTAATTTTGCACAAGTGTTTTCCCTTATTAAACAAAAATCATAATTTTAAAGCTGCTGATGTGTACATTTCATTTAACTTTATCTCATATGTCATAAAAGTCTTACAGATATTTCTTTTTTTTCTATTTTGAAAGTACATGGTTAAAGAATGTATTCACTTCAGGTTTCTTTTTTGCTTGTTTTAGCATGGGATCTGAAAAATATATATTTTGTGATAATTAGGGTGAGTCAAGACAAATAAAAGTCGATTCGAAGTTCCTCAAATCGTCCCGGTGCTGAAACATATTTTAATATTCTTTCTTAAGGTGACAGAGAGAGTAGCTTACGTCAACATCCTCGTCTAGATTTCAGTGGAAACCCTTCAGTGGGATAAAACCAGTGAGTTATTTTTGAAAACGATTTCCTTCACCGTACTGGTTAGAAGTCATTTTAAAGGAGTAGTCTTTAGTTTTCCTTCAGTTTGGGTCTGCGCTGTAAAAAAGAAAAAAAAAAGTCTAATTTACAGTAAAATACCAGCAGATGTGATAGCTCGAACTTTACCATCTAAATTAAATTTATATGGTAAACCAGAGCTGCCGGTATTTTACCATAAATTAGAAACATGTTTATTTATTTAGTTGTTGTTTTTTTTTTTGTTTGTTTGTTTTTGTTTTGTTTTTTTTACAGTGTGGGTACAAAATGAAGGAGTACAGAAATTTCTACTCTAAATTTTTACTCTAAAGTAAACAACTGGGTATGAACGTTATGGATTTTAACATAACTACAGCAAAAAATATATATATATTTCAAAGAAAAACTAACTGAAACACAACCAGTTTCAGTTACAGCCACAAGGTGGCGCTTTCGCCTCACGAAACCGC
Organism: Poeciliopsis gracilis; assembly: GCA_911649635.1. Lineage (NCBI taxonomy): Eukaryota > Metazoa > Chordata > Actinopteri > Cyprinodontiformes > Poeciliidae > Poeciliopsis > Poeciliopsis gracilis. Next base: position 7,545,250 of record CAJVRI010000128.1, read on the forward strand.
GTCTCGTTGCAGCCAAAGTTTGGCGCAGTAATTATTTATTTATTTTTTATTCATTTTTGTCCCACCTTCACAGTGAACGGTGCGGACCGCTGAGAAGTAACGTGTTTCCGGTCCGTTTGGATTTGAACTGTTGGACTGACTGAGTCGGTAAGTGCAGTTGTGGCCATGGCAACGGACTGCTAGCTGCATTAGCGTTTCGCCTGAAAAACGAGGTGTGTAGATAAAGAAGATAAGCAGATGTATTTGTTGGTCATACCTCTTTTTTTTTGTTGTTGTTGTTGTTGCAGTGAATTTGTTTAAATATCGCTGATACGTCAGAGCTGACTCTCCCCGAGTGACAGCGAGGAGGAGGAGGAGAAGGAGGAGGACGAGGAGGAAGAGGATACAGACGGCAGATGCCTTTGCAGCAAACGAGCAGGGAGGATGTCTGTCCGTGTGTGCGGTTTGTTGCGGGACTAAATGCGGATATGTTGAAGACAAGTCAGGCACAAACACAACTTTTCCGCTGCCCCGGGGCCCGAATGAAGTGCTTTTAAAACATAAACATCAATTTAGATCCTAATTCAGAGAGGACCTGGACTTCCTGTCGGGATAAAATACGAGCTTTTAGGGAGAACCATGGAAAGTGGAGATTTCCTGTCGTCCGTGGATCAGTTCATGCTGAGCCCCCTTGTCACTTGGGTAAGTGAACGTTCTCTGTTGTTGAAGTCTTTTTTTTTCATTGCAACGTTAATCAGACGTGGTTTGTTGACAGCACAGTGTAGTAGCGGTTTGCTCTGACATCATGAAACGCTTTTATTTTGTTTGCAAGTTCTTGAATCTTAAATCTATTTTTGTTTGCTCACTATGCTGGAAGTTCATGAGTTCTCTGGGGCCCCTGAGATGTGAGATGTGTTCTCTCCACCTGTGTCCCTTGGCCAAAAATGCATATTTAAAGTTTTATGTTTTTGTACAAATCGTAGTACACACTTTTTTTTTTCTTTTTAAATATTTAATGAATAGTTTTGTCAACTTCAGAAGTCTCTCTAAACAAATAAAAAATACACAATATTCACATATTTTGACTTCAGTTAAAACAAATAGATTAATTTTAAAGAATAACACTTGATAGAGAAACTCAATTTTTATGAGCTATTTTCAAATGGAGATATTTTTCCATTTGACTCGTATAATACTGATTATATAATACTCATCATGACCAGCCTGGGTAATTTGTCTGATTTCTATCTATGCAGCCCGGCGTTCAGCAAACTGTGTGTCCTGACAGCTCTGTATCACTGACTGTGTGAACTTACAGAGGTTTATCTGAAACTTTAAGCGTCTGCTCGGCTTGGACGGCCATCGTTATCTGCCCTTATCACAGACTGAATCACTGGCATCTCTTCATTCATAAAGCACTTTGTGGTTTGCCTTGCACCGTAACAGGCCCACAGAACTTGATGACGCGCCATCTTTGTTGTCAAAGATTGTTCCTACTGTCTCTTTGGAAAATCTCTACTGAAGCAGGAAAAAACGTGACACTGTAAACATGTTTAAACTTCTTCTTAAAAAAGATTCTGGTGCTTCTGCTGAATTTATGATGCATAACTCTTTGTAGATCTTTACGCTGACTTCAGTTTTGTTGCATAATTTGTGATGTCTTTACTGTTGGCTTGTCTTGATTGTTGTTCAAATGTTGTACAACTAAAAATGCTTTTTGTTGTTGTCTGTCATGACCATAAAGCTTTTGCAAAAGGGGCATTTGGTCTCAATGAGTCGTTTCCTAGGCGCATAAATGTTTAAACAAAGACAAGAAAGGTTCTTTAGCAATCTGAGCTACAGCGGATCATCTCTGGAACTGCACCACACGGGCGGCTCTTCGCTCTTCATATGCGCCGTTGAGCTTTAGCAATCTGGAACGCTGTCCCTGGTTCGCCACCATTCTTTCTTCCGATTTTTATGTTAGCTTGACCAGTGCAGACTGAACCTTGGCCACCATTAGCAGGTGTGGAGATGCAATTAACGGTCATAATGATATGCCTGATTGGTGCATAAATCAACAAATATTTCCCATAGTATCTTTACTTTAAGGTAGTAAACTTGTTAAATGTAAGTAAGTTACTTTAGGCTGTTGAACTGGATTTCCGCTCAGGTTTTTTTCATAATAAAACATTTGAACCAATGTGTTTGCAGGTTAAAACCTAATATAGAGTTTTTTCTTTATCAGTGCAATTATGGAGCCTGTGAATTTCCTTCCAAGCGCCTGTGTGTCTTTTATTTTTGTGAATAGGTGAAGACGTTCATTCCAGCTGATGAGGGCGTCCACTTGGACTTTTCCGACCTTCTGGATGGAGTGATTCTGAACAAGATAATGGCTCAAATGTAAGTCAGTACACCTCACTTCACCTCTTGCAACATATTATGAATGTGAGCACTTTCAGATTGCAACCAGTGGCAATGTTAAAAATGATAAAAAAAAATAAATAAAATAAAAAACTGGATGAGCGTGAGTGACCTGTCAGTGTTGGAAATTTTTATAGGGCAGTAAATGTAATTCAGGGGCTGCTGGTGCAGCATCGGGCATCTTTACGCATCCAGGCGTCAACAGTGCCGCCATTGTCCCTCTGCAGAAATAAAGAGGATCTTTGTTGTCAGCAGAAGACTTTAAGTGTAACTTCCTCATTACTTACAGGTTAGAGTTTCTCAGAAAATGTTAGAATTAGCATAAGTCCTATATGCGCTGAGAGCCGAGCGTTCTGGCTGCAGAAAAACAAACTGGCCAAAAACTCAAAAGACATCATATACATGCTGTCAAGATGCTACTTAAGAGATTATGATTTGCTCGCCTTCTGTTCTGGCAGCTTTGCCCTCATCCATTATTAGAAGCCTTAACTGGTGGTGTTTGTGTGTTTAGCCTTCATGTCTGGGCAAAGTGACACTTCAGAAAGTAGCAGCAGAGTCTGATTGTTAGAAGGAGGGGAAACCGATGACCCCCAGACTGCACTTGTGAACAACTTGCCAGCAATCAGCTCGCTCATCCCGTTCATGGTCACGCAGTGTTAAATGTAAAAACAATGCTGCAATAAAGGGAGGGGAGGAGGCGGGATAATCCCTTGGATTGAGAGACCCTTTCGAGATTAGGACCTGCTGTTTAGCGGCAGTGGGACACAGATGGGAGATAAAGGTCCAGATAGAGAACAAACAGCGTGGAAAGGAATGCAAGCAGCCCTGAGATGAAGATATTGGTGCCTTGGCCTTCATAATTTTGGGTCATTTGAGGTTCACACTTTGCCGACTCAAATTTAGGCTCTTTTCCACTCAATCCAGTTGCCCACAGTTGATGTGCAGCCAGTGAAAAGGGTAACCTTCCCCCTCCGTCTGGCTCAAAAACCACCCCAGTCCGGAGGGATGATGTCACACAGGCTAAAGTTAGGAATGAATGGTGACCTTAGACTTATTTTCACGGAAGAGTCGGAGTCTCGACCCCGTACCAGTTTGTTCTGCGTGTTTATCTGTTTGGGAACAGCAGATATGTCACCTATCATGTGTTTTTCATGCTTTCCTATTTTCAGAAATCCTTCCGCTGCAACTCAGTGTCCAAACAAAGTCTGCAGAGATCCAGGCCAGAGGATCCAGAACCTGAACTTTCTTGTCCAGCAAATCAGAAGTTATTATCTGGTGAGCTTTTGGACAATTTCCTAGCGTCTTATCTCATGTTAATACTGTGCAAAACATGTTGTCTCATAATCGCGTCCTGAACGGGATCCTTGCATGTTTCGGATGCTGTTCCAACTTCGCATTGGCGTCACATGTTGTGGATCTGTGGCCTAAATATCAGTCATATCAGCAGATGTGTAATCAGCCCAGAAGTGAGGTTGCCACGCAGCAGCAAGTAAAGCAGTCAGACGAACAGACAGACAGAGCTCTGTAGTGACTCATGAAATCAAAAGATCACCACAGAACTGTTTCTTTTTAGGATAAGACACTGTGGATCTCACACATGAACACACGCCTGTTCAAATGAGATTGGGATTAATCACTTTATTCTGCATAATTCAATATTGAATCGCAAATTTTCCGAGAGAAATATTAAATAGAACTATCATGATGATCTTGTGAAGAACTTTTGGATTCAGTTAAAGTCTTCTTGGGTTGGAAAGTGTCAGCTACAGAAGAGTTTCCTGCCATAAAGTCAGGAGCAGTTTCTCGTTATAGTGAGACGAGATTTAGATCTCGTTGAAATGAGAAACTTTAACTTATAAAAATACGCTCCTCTGACAGACTATGACTTGTTAAAGGACTCTTCATTCGTCAGTGTGCCACATCTTGACTTGGCGATATTTGCCCCAAAGTTCCCCAAATTTATCAAATCCATTTGCCCACCAAATGGACTCTTCTGCATTAAAGTCTAAGAGAACAGTGTTAGTCACCAAAACACAGCTTTCTATTCCTCAGTGAGAGGCCATTAACATTCCTGGCCTCCCCTCACCAGCAGCACCACGCTGTTCACACAACCAAGCTACCTATAGAGTGAGGCAAGTTTTGGACCTTTTCAGTGCTGCAGTAAAGAAGCAAGCTGCACCAGCTTTTACACATATTCATTAGCTGGATTGGTTTCTCCATGCACATTTCACCCAAATCTATTGAAGCATGCAGCCAAAGGTCTAGCATGTCTCCCTCCAGCCAAAACATGCAAGGTTTGTTTTTCAGTCCCCGTCTCCTCCTCTGTTTTCTTTTCTCTGCAGGATAATCTGAGACAATTAATCATGATTCCTTTGCCAGACGTGCTGCTGCTGGGCAGGACTCCGTATTGTGGTAGGTTTCTTAAAGATACCTCACAGGATTCATCGTCTGCATGCTCTGTTGGACCGTTGGAGTTTGGATGGGCTCACAGTATGCTTCACTGTCAGCTGATATTCAGCGCACAAAGTTCAATTTTTGGGGAATTTGAGGATACTTGTTATGAAGTTCCAACTAATCCATGCAAAGAAATGATCGTACATTTTTGTCGTTTCTGTTGGAAGATCGCGACATTAAAACAAGATGTCCTCGCTGTCAATGGCGATTAATACAACTCGGGGTGCAGTAGAGTCAATATTCTCTCCTCCCAAACCATTTTATTCAATCGCACAATCAATCTAATAAGTGCACTGACTTGTGATGGCAAAACTTTGGCGAATGTTGACCCAAATTCAGCAGTCAAATCCCCCCATGGTAGAAAACCTCCGTACACGATCCGTAAAGGATCCAGCTCACATCGTTTATTTTTCTCACTCTCTGCAGAACAAAGTCTGGAAGAAATGAAGAACCTTCTGCTCTTATTGATGGGGTGTGCAGTTCAGGTGTGTTTGCTATCGATGCTTTCTTCCGTCCTGTGTGTTATGATAAGAACTTTGCCATCTTTTGTTGTTTGTAGTGTCAGAAAAAGGAGGAGTACATTGAGAGGATTCAGACGCTTGACTTTGATACAAAAGCTGCCCTAGCTGGACACATTCAGGAGGTATCAGACGTTCAACGCCTTCCAGTCTTGTCGTGCGGACGTCCTTTCTCACTGCATTGACTGACCGCATGTATTTCCTCATGACCAAAAAGCTGACCCACACTCAGGAGAACATGCTGGATCTCCAGTGGCTGGGGTCCAGTGGCATTCACCCAGAGGAGATGGAGACCGCTCTGAGGAACATGGCAGCACACCTGCAACACATCCTGGACCAGAGGGACACTCATCTGGAGGTGCAACTTTGACAAGATGTTTTTACCTTCACACATCACTTTCTTCACAGGTTTTTAGAGACGTACAGAAGGATCAACTTGAAATCAGACTTAAAGTTTTATCATAATACTTTGTGGTTCAATAAAAGTGAAGATAAGAAGTATTTATTACTACTTTTTAGGTAAACGTATGGCAGAGGCTGCACGACACATCGATCCCATTTGTCAAGCTGTTTTTTTATGACAACAGTCAAACTGCACGCATTTCCAGCATTTAATCATATTTTAAAATGTATTTAAATTTATACTCTCATTGAACAATGGAGAAAATACTAAAACTAGCAAGTATGTAAAGTTTATAAAGGGAAATCAGAGGAAGAAAGTTGTTTCAGAAAGTTTGATTATTGTGAAAAAGTAAAATGTGGTTCACATGGTCTCTCATGTGTCAAGTAGGTTACACAGTCATGAGGAAAACTGCTTATTGCGCTTATTGCTAAAGAATCTGGTTATTTACTGAGTGCTGTATCCATATATTTGAACAAAAATCGTGTGGAAATAAAAAATGGAAAAGATCAACCAGCAAAATGGATAATTAAAGCCTTGAGAGAAAAAAAAACCTTGGAAAAATCCCATTAATTGGTTAAAAGTGGTTTTGGCAACTCTTCAAAAATAAATCCAAGACCAGATTTTTTCCTCACGTCTCTGTTGACTGCACCTCCATCACTTTTAACTTTCATCACAAAGTGAGTAAAAATGAAATACTGACAAACGACGCATTCTTTATCAACACGCTTACACACACACACGTCTCAATGATTCAGGAATCAGAAAAAAGTGGAGAACGAGCTGCAGTTTTTTTTCTTTTTGTGCGACATCTTGTCTTCTCTTCCATTCACCTCTGCAGACAATAGTGGAGCTGATGCTGGAGAAGGAAGGAGCTGTCAGCTTGCTCAGCAGCCCATCCAGTCCACAGTCTGCCAGCCATTCTCCCAGCATGCAGCAGCAGCAGCAGCAGGCGGGGACCCAGCAACATCTGGCTGTGGAGTTGGCTGATTCTAAGGCAAAGATCAGACGACTTAGGCAGGAACTGTAAGTACCACCGATTAAGAGAAGATTGATATAAATACGCTTAAAAATAAGGATGTTATTGGGAGTTAAATAACAGGGTCATATGGTCTACTTTTACCTTCAGAGGAGCTAATAATACTTTGATTTACTAATTACCATTGGGACTCAACTTAATTAATATTTTCCCAATTTAGGAATATGTTTTGAGTTCTTTCAGCAAGTTTTTGTCTAGTTTGCCGTTTGCTTTGAGTATAAAATGTAAGATTTTACTTGAGAAAAGAGGAATGTGGGCATCTTCTTACTTTCCTGGGTCAGTGATTAGTGAATGTTAAAAGCTCGTCTCTGTTGGAGCTGCTGGAGGAGAGTGAATGAACAGCAGTGGCAGAGATAGCACAGGATAAGCGATGCCCTGCGGAGTTTGGCCCACATTGCTGCCTGCTTGGCAGGTTTCATTGCGGTGCACTATCACTGACCCACATTTGCTCTGCATTTCAGCGGGTACAACACAAACGCACACACACACACACACCCACACGCACGCACACACACACCCACACACACACACGCATGCACACACACGCACACACACACACACACACACACACACACACACACACACACACACACACACACACATTAACCCTGATCCAATCCAGGTCTCAGTTCCATCATTTCTCTCCATGCAGTTGTCTCTGATGTATTATCCTCTCTTGTTGGTGGGATAATTCATCCAGCCGCCTCTGAGCAAGCAGTGATTTCAGGCACAGATTTACTTTGCCCTTTTAATTGGTTTGTTTTGTCGGCTTTTCCAGTTGTCATTTTTAAAATATTTTGTGAGTTGTTCTCCCGTTCTCTGCGGGTAAAACTAATCATGTTAAATAACACAACACACCTAACGAGTTTCTCACTGCATGCTTCACCACAGAGAGGAAAAGAGCGAACAGATGCTCGACTGCAGACATGAGCTGGAAAACGTGGAGACCGAACTCAAACGGATTCAACAGGAGGTATGACTTGTCAAAAATAAGTAGTTATCTACTACTTTGTGTTGATGAGTAAAAGACAGTTTTTCTGTTGTAACCTGACAAAATGTTCAGTTTGATGATGGATCGGTTACTTGAAATTTTAACAAACAAAAAGAAAAACACAAAGAGATGACAATGCGTGCGCTGGGTTTGTTTTCAAAGACATATTTATTTCCAACAGTGACATATTCTGTGTGCTTCAAAAATGCCTTGTCAAAATCTGTTAAAGCAGCAATGAAGCTGTTAGAGTGATGCAACATCTGGAGCAAAAAAAAACTTTTGAGTCAGAAGTTCTTTTCATATTTACAGTGTTTTACAATATCTATAAACTCCAGGACGAGTTGGAGGGAATGTCAGGTTTGTAGAAATGTGAAAGGTGTATTTTCTTATTGTTAAGTCCTGCCTCTAAAGGGAAGCCATGTGCTTGACCTTCAAACAGAACTCCCAGCTGCAGGTGGATGCGCGTGCTGCCCGTACCTACCGGGATGAGCTCGACGCCCTGAGAGAGCGCGCCATCAAGGCGGACAAGCTGGAGAGCGAAGTCGGGCGCTACAAGGAGCAGCTGCACAAGATGGAGTTCTACAAAGCCAAAGTGGAGGTGAAGGCAGATTTGATCATTTTCCACTTTTGGTTTTACTGACACTTCCTTTGAAAGTAAGGAATTACGGTTGCACAAATGCATAAATGTAGTTTGTTGCCGAGAATGTTTTAAAGCTTTGAGGGAAAATGCCTGAAAAATTGAACTCGACTGATTAGTTGTGCAAATCTATTTGGCGTGTGACAGGAGCTAAAGGAGGACAACAGGGTCCTCCAAGAGACCAAGGAGGTGTTGGAGGACCAGCTGGAGGGCTGGAGGTCCCGAACAGATAAAATCCACCAGCTGGAGAAACACAACCTGCTGCTGAAGGCGCGCGTCCACGACATGGAGCAGGTCAGACATGTCGAGAAGGAGCTAGACTTCTTTTTGATATTTCTTTGAACGATGGCAGTCTGTTTCTGTTTTCTTTTTTAGTTACTCTGTTTAGGAACAAATCAAAACCAAACCAAATCAACTTTTAATTTGAGAGCGAGGAGGCGGCACAGGCCAAGACGTCAAAACATTTTAAAAAGTTCTCCACATTTAGTTTCACGTTCTCTACTTCCTCGCGCCACGCAAGCCGATTCTTGCAGCACTTTGTTTTGACTTCAGGAGAAAGAAGCCGATGCGAAGCGGATGAAGGAGCTTCAGGAGGAGAACCTGGCTTTGTCTTTAGCGCAGAGGAGGAGCATGGAGGAGTCCCAACACCTGGGCTGGGAGCTGGAGCAGCTCTCCAAAACCACAGAAAACTCCCACGGTGAGAAAAAATGGGAGCAGCAGGCGTTAGAGGGAGGGAATGTTTTTATTAGATTGAACCTGCCTAAATATTTCTATTGTGTCCCAAAGAAGGACCGGCACTTTAGTAACCTTGAAAGCCAATCAAAGACCGAGTTTCAAAAGCATATGTTTCTTTTTTTCAGTTCCATACAATCAGTACTGAGGACTGATCTTTAACTAGGCCACACGCTGCTGCAGACTCTCGGTCATCCAGGACATGACAGTCCTTGAGGAAGTTTCACCCTTCATCCTTCAGGCTTCATCAGTACAGAGCCGAAGAATGAAATCTCTCAAGAATCATTATGACTGAACCAGGCCATTAGCAGCATATTAAGAATTATTCAACTTTAACGTTAACAGCAACCAAGATCATTTTACAAATTTAAATGGGCTACATTTTTACATCTGAAGTCTGACTGAAACTCAGTTTTCATCTTTTTTGTTTGAACGAAAACTAGGTTTTACTAAATACATTTTAGTTTAGTTAATGATATGCTCTAACTCTTCTTTATATTTTGGCTTCAAACCTCTCTTCATTTCATTTCTGTTTGGTTATTATTTATTTGGTTTAAATATTTTGGTAATTTTGGACTGAACCTTCCAACTCGCTGATGGACTCCAATTCAGATGCAGTTCTCTGCAAACCTTCATCTTAACAGCTTTAAATCCAGTTCAATCAGTTACGCAGATATTTTAGTAAATTATTTACATCTAAACAAACCTAAGATCGCTAATTCATTCAGCTTCTTTTACATAACTGGCCCAATTTCAGTTTATGTAAATTGAAATTGGAAATGTGAGACCATTAAAACGAAAGGTCAGCATTGATGCACATCTCTTTGGTTCCAAAAGTTACAAACTGTGGTGTGTTTCTTCAAAGGGCCCCAGACGCTGAGCGAAGAGGTCAGCGAGAAAACCCAGAGTCAAATTTTAAAGCTGGAGAAGGAAAACCAAAGACTCCTGAGGGCCATCGAAGAGCTGAGAGCTGCAGCTCATAGCAGCTGCAGAAAAGCCAAACCCAGCCCCCCTATGTCATCGGCAGAGCAATCAGAGACAAACTCCTTCTCAGAAGATTCACACTGCCATCAGCAACTCATCACAGAACAGCTGGAAGGAGTCCAAAGTCAGATTCTACTCACAGATTATCCAGACTGCCAGGAGAACGGACGCCTACAGGATCAAGACAAAGAAACGGTGTCGGGTCTGGAAACCTTGGAAAATAACCACAATCAGTTCCATTGCTGTGTCGGGTCATGCGGTCTCTCCCCAGGCTCACAGAGCAGAAGGCCACACCATGATCGCACTCACACAGGTGCGCCAACACGTTCGTCTTATGCAAGCAGGCACACACAGCGGCTGGAGGTTAAATGCAGGGGTCTGGACACGCTTAACCAGCAGCTACAGACTTCTCTTTACAACACCGGTAGGCTTGGCAGCTTCACTTTACGTACTGATGTAGCTGTTCATGATGCCACCGTTTACATTATTTTATTTTAATTTACTTCACCTTTGGAGAACGTAAAGTTCAGCGTTTGGAGGCTGAGGTTCAGGAGATGGAGGCCGAGAACCAGGCGCTGCAGGCGTCTCTGGAAGAGCTTCGGATCTCAGCGCGGCGTCTGGAGCAGCTTGAAACTGAGAAACTGAGCCTGGAGCATGAAACCTCCACGCTGGAGAAAGACAAAAGGCAACTAGAGAAAGAAAACCGAAGACTCCGACAGCAGGTAAAAATCACATTTATTTAAAGCACTAATATAACACGTGATAATCATAAACCTAAAAGAGCTGCAAATGTAGTTTCCCGGTTGCTATTTTCATCCTTTCCAGGCCGAGATTCAGGAAGCCAACTTAGACAGCCGTAATGTCTGCATGGCAAGCTTGGAAAGAGAAATGCGTCTGCTAGTGAAGGAGGCAGAGGGGTTAAGAGAGACATCTGAGAGGGTCAAAAGCTTGGAGAGAGACAACAGAGAGCTGATCAAACAAGCTGCTATTGACCAGAAGACCCTGGCAACCCTCAGAGAGGTGAGGATAAACCACATCTACTAGCTAACCGCAGCACATCAAAACAAATACCTGCACAAACCTGCATGGAAACATTTCATTATTTCACTTGTGAGAGCATTCTCACAATTTAAAGCGGTCCATATGTTACGTCCTCAATGACTGGAATCGGTTGAAATTTGACAAAATGTGAAATAGTTCAGGAATTATGTAGGAATTATGTCATTCAAAAATGCTATCCACCTTCAGGAGTTGGTGAGTGAGAAGCTGAAAACTCAGCAGAGAGACAACGAGCTGGAGACGCTGTCCCACGAGCTGGAGATGAAATTCCTGAACCAGGAAAATGCACAGCTAGAAGCAGCAGACAGCAGGTTCGTGCAAACTGCTCAGATGAATATAAAATATAAAAGATGTTTTGTATGTTTAAATATCTTACGTGATTTCATTTCATTTTCTCCTGAGGTAGGGTGAAGATGCTAGAATCCGAGCTGGAGTCGTCTCTGAAGAAGACCCTGCAGATCAAAGATGACAAGATGGCTTCTCTGGAGGCCCGGCTGCAGGAATCCTCCTTTCTAAACCAGCAGATCCTGCAGGAGCTGAAGACTGTAAGTGAAGTCAAAACGTTCAGACCTTTATTGATTTAATTTCAATGGATTAAACTTTCAACAAAACGAAGAGAGAAAAGGGAAAACACAAATAAATAGCTTTTGAAAGGAAAAAATGATCGGTAAGACAAAAGCAGTGGCTTGCCACCAACTTCTTAATGAAAACGGAGCCCTAACTATATACTGTGTAAACGCTACGATCTCAGAAGTAGGGAATTCGTTCTAGAGAATTAGCTGATTTTCGATGTGAAGCTGCACGCCTCCACCAGGTGAAGCTGAGCCACGAAGCCCTGCAGCAGCGGCAGGAGGAAGAGCGGACGGCGTCGGGTTCCAGCCCTCCAGCGCAGACCAACAAGGCCATGACGGAGTGGCTGCGGGAGAGCCAGGAGGCGACCAGGGAGCTGCTGAGGCTCAAAGACCGCCTGATTGAAGTGGAGAGAAACGTAAGCAGTCTGTTTCTGTCCACCTCTGCGCTAGATCCTGTGTCGTAAAAAGTCGCTGTGGTCTCTCTGAATGTGATTCTGCCAGAGGTCTTTCACAGTAAAAAAAAAAAAAAAAAAAAGAGGTCTCCTCTCTGTTATTAGAAATTGATCCGTGTATGTTTAGGAGGAGGAATAGCCCCACTCAATAACAGTTGGGATCAGCTTCTGTCCACCATGTCCCTAAATAGGTCAAACCGGGATTGGAAAATTAATGGATGGCTGCACTTTACAGAAATTGGACAATTTTGGATTTAATCAGATTCTAACCAGCCTGGTTTATTTGTGCTGGATTAGATTGAACTGAGTTGAAAGATGCATACATCTTATCTGAAATACCATGAAATCTTTTTTTTTATTAGGTTTTTTATTTTTTTTTATTTTTTTTTTTTTTTTTTATGATTAGAAACTATTGCTTCAGGAGAAATTAAAAACTTGGAGGTAATTATTGAATGATCTTGTTCCAGTATAATTTCATAATGGTTTGACCTTAAAAACAGAATGCAAACACTGCTATAACATTACTTGAATGAAATGTCCTCTTGTCTTTGCCATTTTGGAGTCGCTAGATAACGTAAACAGTATTTTACAAATTTAAAATAAAAATAACTAGTTGAGTTTCGTGAATTGTTAGTGGGTCAATGATTATATCGACAAATTGTGGAATTTGTCAACGCTGATGCATTGAAACGAACGTTTGGATTCACTTTTAACATTGTGCCGCACACGAATCATTTATGTGAGACATCTAAACCAGAGGCACTAATAGCTCAGGAGGGTTCCGTAATTTGTTGGTGGTCCTGAAAGATATCTGTTTCTCTTGAAGAACGCCACTCTGGAGGCCGAACGCCAGGCAGCGCAGGTCCAACTCAAACAGCTGGAGAGTCAGTCGGACAGCCAGCAGGCTCAGATCCTCGCCCTGCAGAGGCAGGCCGCCTCGCTGCAGGAGAGCAACACGGCCCTGCAGACACACAACGCTAACCTCCAGGTCCCGCCTCAGTACTCCTTAGATAATTAAATCATTACAACATAGTGGCTGGTAAAGCAAAACGACACAAGGCATCAATAATTCTCCCTCTGCAGGTGGAGAAGTCGACACTAAATTCCCAGAGTGCCTCCCTCATGGCCCAGAACGCTCATCTGCAGCAGCAACAGTCTGGAATAGAAAGTGAGCGTGACAGCGCCGCGCAGGAACGGGAAGAGCTGCGTGGCGCCCATGAGCAGCTCCTGCGAGATCACGAGCGACTGACGGTTCTGCACGAGCGACAGGCCATGGAGTGTGAGGCTCTGATGGGGAAACATGCCTGTCTGAAGAACGTCCACCGCACGCTGGAGCTGGAGCATCGAACTTTACAGGACAGGTCAGAGAGACGAGATGCCGACAGGTTGACAATGAATACTGTTGTTTTGTTTGTTTGTTTGTTTTTTCCACTTTTATTTAGGCTACAACCAGAGCCGGACTCTAGAAAGGGCAAACAGGGGCAGTAGTGCAGGGCCCCGAGTTTTCGACTGCCCAATAAATGCATGTTTTGCAAATGTTGTAGCTTATATAAAACTACAAAGTTTCGAGTGGCTGGATAACGTAAAAAGTATTTTACAAGTATTAAATAAAAATAACAAATACAGTTGCGTTGCGTGAATTGTTAGTGGGTCAATAATTATATCTGCAAATTGTGGAATTTGTCCACTGATGCACTAAAATGAAAAGTTGGATTCACCTTTCATTTCTACATGTCATAACTCTTCACTTATGAAGTGTAGAGTTTTAATATTGTCACATTTTTATCCACATTTTATCCCCATAAAATGTGGATAAAACCAGTTTATGGTTTACTAAAAGTGTGTCAGTGTGTACTAATGTGATCGACGTCTGTCTGTGATTTTTTTTATTGTATTTTTTTTTTTTTTTAGATATAACAACCTGATGCAGCAGAGAACTAAGCTGGAAGAGCGGGAGAAAACCTTAAAGGAGGAGCAGATGAGGATTTCTCTGGAGAAAGAGCAGCATCAGGCAACAGCAGCCGAATGTAGCAGGCTCCGCGACGAGACGGACCGGTACGAAAACACAAAGAACAGACGGCGGACCCGACCCGACCCGACGCTGGGCTCACTGTGCTTTTTCGTCTAAAGGCTCAACCGCACATACCGGCTGCTTCTCGGTGACAACGAGGTGCTGACAGCGGACCACAAGCTGCTCAAGAGCCAGCTGAACGAGGCCAACCTGAAGTACACCTGGCTGGAGGCCGACTTCTCCAAACTGAAGAAGGAAGACCAGGAGCTGGACATCAACTTCACAAAACTCACCAACCAGTGTGAGGTATGGACAAGCGCGACGTTTTTTTATGGTCTGCTACCAGCTTTTCATTTGTACTTTGACACGCAGTTCTTTCTATGCTGATCGCGTTACCTTAAAGTATAACTAATCCCAACTGAGATGGTGTGAGGAAAAATATTGCAAAACTGAACAAATTTACACAAACATGTTCAAATCTGCACAGAAACGCTTAAGAAACTCCGCTTATCCACAAAAGAAAAGTTGATTTGGGATTTAGTGATACTTTAAGTTGCCCAGCTTTTGTTTGCACAGCTCAATTTAAGTTAACTAAAGATTTCTGCATGTGATGTTTAGTTGCTGAGTCAGCTGAAAGGGAACCTTGAAGAAGAAAATCGGCATCTGATCGGTCAGATCGAGACCCTGATGCTGCAGAACCGAAGCTTGCTGGAGCAGAATATGGAAAGCAAGGATCTGTTTCATGTTGAAGAGCGACAGTATATGTAAGCAGCACAGAGGACGCACGCAAAACGACCTGATGTCATTATTTAGTCATTTAGTTTTGAATAAAATCACTCGTGCCACAGTTACTAGCACTCAGGCTGGGGATATTTTTTTAGCACAAGTTTCGATTTCTTGAATGTTCTCTTGTCTTACTGCTCTTGAACAGCAGGCCAAGATAAATGACCACTATGTTACATCATTATTATGCCGCAGAATAAGTTTTGTTTTACTGAGAACAGTTTTCTACATACTTTGATAAATCATTTAAAAAGTACAAATCAAAGTATATCTTACAAAAATGATCTTGTCACTTTTATTTTAGGATATGAGGATTGTTGGAACATTAAGCTAGCGTTATTTATCATTATTTCAGTATAACTACATACTGCTAGTATTTGCAGCTATGCAGCTACACTAGCAAATACTACTTATCTTTGTGCATATGTAAGATGATCCAGGCTCTGTATGATTGCTATATAATTAGTGAATTTTGTTTATTAATGGAACAGAGAATGTTTGCAAGCGGGCATTTATAAGTCATGAACTATAAGTTGTTTCTTTGCTAAAGCAGCAGATGTAAACAAATGCAGACCTTATTTAGACAAAAATAAAGAATTTGATTGTAATCCATTAGGATGGAAAGGATCAAATTTGAATGAATTATGAGTGACAGCTTCATATCAAAGAACATTTTATGGAAAAAATCATAATAATACCCCAATGATGTCTTTGTTCAGTGATAAGCTCAACGATTTGAGAAGACAGAAGGAGAAGCTGGAGGAAAAGATAATGGACCAGTATAAGTTTTACGACCCCTCTCCTCCTCGCAGGTAAACCATCTCTGACAGTCACACTAAAGCTCTGAGTGAATCAAGCAGCTTCCATGTTTCAGCCGCTCCTGTTGAGATGCTTCTGTTAGCAGTAATGTCTAAAATAGTTGGATCGTCATGTTCTTGAGAGTTGCTAAATGGAATGTTTGATTTGTGCTCTTTTTAATTTTGTATTATTGATTAGTAAAATTAACAATCATAAGTAGAAGTAGAGGCATTGATTGTGTCGTTTTTCATTTATTGTAATTGATATTTTACACATTAAGAATTTTGATTTATTATTGTCACAGTTTGCAATCTCCAAAAACGTAATTAAAATATACTTCAGTGCAGCTTCTGTGTGCAGCTCAGTGATGCACTCACATTTTATTCAAATGATTTCACAGAAAAGAAGTGTGTTACAAACTGCATGTTTTTCAAGAGCAGTATTTGTGTCTGTGAGGCGTGATTGAAGCGCCCTGCAGTCACAGCTTTACAATTAGCTAAGAAAAGAAGTAAGAAACATTATTTCCATTATTGAAGTACTGCCACAAAATATCGTGATAAAAACTCTACGCCCATATCGCCACTCCTAACCATGAGATTCCAGTTTGAATTTTGAACGCATGAATTCCTCCTCTGTTGCGTCATGTGCGCTGACAGGCGTGGCAACTGGATAACTCTGAAGCTAAAGAAGCTGATGAAGTCCAGCAGCCGTGAAAACGTCCCTGAAAGCGCGCAAGCATCTGAGGCTGAAGCCCACTGCTACGGCGGCTCCTTCATCAGCTCCGATGGATCTGGAGGATCGGCCTTCGCCTCAGCGGGTGACTTCACCTCACAGCAGCGTGGCAGCAGTGAGTATGTGAACCTGAAACCCACCGCATCCGGCCTGTGACTGACTGTCAGAGAGGAAACAGCAGTTTCATCATCACTTTTAAAACGTGGAATTACCAAATGTTGACTGTTAATAAATAGTAAATTTGTTCCAGAACTATTTACAGATGTGCCTCTTTGTTTTGAGCCTCGACGCAGTTTGATCTTTGCCATGCCTTTAAATATGCACGACTACATTAAATCATGAATCAGCTGAATTTTTTTTATTGACACCGATCTAAAGACTCACATGAGCATCTTCAAAGTTTCTTTTTTTTCAGCTCAAGTCGGTGTTGCATGCCACGTCCAGACACTCATTATTCCTGATGGATTTTGTGTGTGAAATTTCTCCAACACTCATAAATGTTTCCTTTGTGTCTTTTTCTTGTTTATATGGATTCATTCCCTCCTTCTGTCAACCTCTGGATTTTGTTTCCCCTTGTGTTTTCCTCCCCTCCCATCTTGTGTGTGTTTGTCTCATGTGGTCATGCTTCGGTTTTGAAAAGCCCCCGTGAAAAAGTTTTCCCGTTTGAGGAGCAGGCTGAAGGACAAAGACAAAGTCAAGTCCATCTTCCGTCGTTCTTTGTGTAAGAAAAGCCGATGTCCACCACCGTCTCTCATTTTGACTCGTGTCTTTGACGTCGCTCTTATGGCAGCGATTCCAGCAGTGCCTTTGCTTTATGCTTCTATGTCATAATGTGCTTGGTTCTTACAATTGGTGCATTGCAAACAGAGTTGGGTAGTAACTGGTTATAGTTACTGAGTTACATTGACTTGGTTTACTGTTACTAGGCTGTAATTTTTACTTTTACTTGAGTAATTTTGTCAGGAGGTATCACTGCTCTTACTTGAGTTAAATTTCTGGATGCTCTATCCACTGCGAGGGTCCAGAACGAGCTCGTTTTGGCCAAAAGCTCAGCGGACACAGACACACACCTGCAGTTTTTGTTAATAAGTTTTATACTGAAAGAAATTGAATTGGGAAAAATGTTTCTTTTGCATTATCTTGAAATTTTATCTTTAAAATATCAGGATTTCCTTTGATATAGATTTCACTTTTCAGTTTGGTCTCTCTGATTATGTTATTTTTAATTATTAAATGTCTGATGTTTTGTTTCAGTCTTTTTACCAAATGTGTTTTTTTACTCTTGACTCTAACTTGAGTAAAGTTTTAGGTTTCTCTACCCACCTCTGATTGCAAAAGTCTCCATACCACTCAAACTTTCTCACATTCTGTGTTTTCTTGGTCAACTTGTGCAAAGTACTGAATAACATTGAAAACTCGTGGTTTTCAATGTTTTTGTTTGAAATAACAAAACTGAAAAATGTGACCTGCATTTGTTTTCAGCCCTCTTCACTCCAAAAATGTTGTGCATTCACCTTTAAATGGAAGTAGCAGAATTTAAAAGTGAAGTCCACAGATGTTTGTTGGAGAATATATGTGAACAAATAGCACCATGAGCATCAAAAAACGCAGCAGGCAGTAGAGGGGACATTTAAAGTTGAGCTATTTGATTCCAACAGAGAAAATGTGGCAGGGCTTGAAAATGAATCCATCCAAACCAGCTGAACTGGAGTGTTTTTTTTTATTCGAGGCAGCATGTGCTACAATTCAGTATCTTGACATCTGAAGCAAGTGAAGATTTACAAACATAACAAAAGTTAAATGCACAACACACTTCTGGGTTTTATTTTTGTAAAATAATTAGAAAGCCATGTATTACTTTCCTCCAGCATCACAATTATCCACTACTATTGGTTGACCTATGGCATAAAACTCCAAAACAATATGCTACAGTGCTAGCACCAAAAGCAACATTACAATGTCCATCAAATCTTCAGCCTCATTTCATCAAGCTTCACTCATTTTCTATGTTGCAACAGCTTCAAGTGTCATTTCTGTTCCATAGCGGAGACAACTCCTTATGAATAGGCAGAGCGCAATGCCGCATGCAGGAACATTGAGGTGCTGCATGAGTTTTGTCCTCCCAGCTGCAGCAAATTCACGGACAAACTTCGCTGTACTGTGCATGACACGTTTCACCTGTCTGTCCATGTCCTCCTCCCACCCAATCATTCCTTCATCCTTCAATGTAGCCTTGAGCAGCTTATCCCAGCCATCGACCTCATTTGAGACAAAGCAGGAAACTGATGTGGACGAAGGCCAAGAGGATCTGCTGACCCCATCTCTCAGTACCTCCGAATTATCCATCCTCCAACATCACCAGCATCATCCCACCACTCTTCCATCTGGCCATTTCAACAACAACACCCCTGTCACTGGCCCAAACATTTCTGAGCTGTGGCTTACAGGTAGAGGCAACCAGACACTGATGTGTTGGATTTCATCAGCACTAGTAGAACAGCACCCCGAGGCTGAAGCTGCAGATCCTGTTCTTGCTGAGTGGTGATTTCCTACTTTTTTTTTTTATTTACATCCTGCAGACAAAGATTCAAACGGCAGCATTGTGCCGACTGGATGTGAGGAGAGCGACGGGCTGCAGAATCACGGTAAAACCCTTTGAATTCATGTTTAGAGGATTCAGCCAGCATGCAGATGTGCAGCCAGATCAGGAATTAGGCTAAACCGCTCAAACTGCAATCATGACCCTGTTTTGAATTAATCTCTTTCCTGTTCGCAACTGGAGAGCGGGAGGCTCTGCTCTACCGCTCCCTGTTGGCCATTACTGTTTACGTACTTCCTCCTGCGTATCAGTGTGTTGAGCACATTCGCCTGTTGAGATGAAATTCCCAACAGACGTTGAACAAACTCCCAACAGATTGAAAGGAATATATACATTTTATATAACAAAAATTGGAGCATACCAAAATGTTCTTTAACATATAGTTTTTAAAAGATTTTTTCCGCCTTAGTTTCGCTTATCAGACATTAGATAAAGAGGACATGGAGTGGAGAGAGAGGTTGCAGTGTGTTTGTTATTGTTATCTTGCTTAGAAAGTCATCCGCGTTAACATCTGTACAATTTTTAAGAATGTCCCAAAGTTTTTTCTCGATTATTTTCTCTTTTATTTAGGTCTGGGAAATTGTCTTCTTTCTTTAAATGAAGTCTGATAGTTCCCTATGCTAAAAAAGACAGCCCCATATCATGATGCCTCCACCACCAAACTTCACTGTTTGCACGGTCCTTGCGGGACGACGCGCCATTCCTTCTTCAACCACGCTGTTTAAAGTTATATTACTGAACTATAAAGTCCCCGTTTTTCATTGGCTTCTTCGAATCTTCAAGGTATTTTTAAAACAATGTAACTTTATCTCTCTGCTTCTCCAGGGACCAATGCGGTCCAGTGTCGAGCCCAGAGTGAGAGCAGCGTCGAGTTGAGCCTGAGCCTGGAGAATGAGCCTTGGTCAAACGGCAGCAGTCCCGTCCAGCAGCCCCCGTCGCGTAGCTCTTCATGTTCCTACCAGCCGCCCAGTGACGTGTCCACCCCGCAACCCCACTCAAAGCTTCAGCAAGGCAGGGAGAAAGCCGCCACGATGCCGACTCCTAACAGTCTGGACGCAGATATGCTTCAGAGACAAAAAGATCCAGTGCTGTCCCAGGACTTCTGGCTCACGAGAGGCACGAGAACCATCCGAAGGGGGTCGAGGAAAAAAGTGTCTCGTCGCTCCTCGGACTCTGGCAGCGCAGGCAAAACTAACTCAGAGCTCGACGGGGTAAGCGACAAAGCCCAAGCCTCCGCTTGTTCACCGCTCACAGTGCTCTATGTTCAGGGTAAATCATCCTCAATGTCTGGCTGTCTGAACTGCTTCTCTACCCCTCTTGTGAAAGAGGCACAGCTGGGGGAGTTCAGGTCTCCTAAAAGTCTCCCTCACGCCAGCAGCGTGATTTCTTCAGCAGAGGGCTCATCTCGACGCTCCAGTGTCAGCAGCGACTGCAGGGGGACTGTCCAAACCGAGCAACAGGAGCAAGCACAAAACTCTGACGTAACAGACAGTGAGCCCAGACCCGTTGCTCCAGTCAAACCTCCAAGAGATCCAGCTGTGATTGTTCCCACAAAACATCCCAAATCCGTTTTGCAGGAGCCGCCTCTTGGCTCGTCGTTCACCTTTAGCTCGGTTTTCTCAGACACAATCT
Organism: Poeciliopsis gracilis; assembly: GCA_911649635.1. NCBI lineage: Eukaryota > Metazoa > Chordata > Actinopteri > Cyprinodontiformes > Poeciliidae > Poeciliopsis > Poeciliopsis gracilis. The sequence goes on from CAJVRI010000128.1 coordinate 7,566,025, forward strand.
TCAGCGATTCTGAGATCACCACAACAATCTTGGACTCTATCGACATGAGCACAAATTTGCCTCGTCCTAATCCATTGGCAGAGCAAAACTCTCCCCCCGAGAGAGAAGAAAACGCTGAGGAGACGCCACAGACACTGCTTAGCTCTGGAAACGAGTAAGGTGACACAGCAGAGGAAGCAGGAGGGCTCACAGTCAAGACTGACGGCTTTCAATCACATAACAGCTGCTTTTTATGGGTCCTCTAAATACATCAGTTTGAATCAGAATACACAGATTTGGCTGTGATACAAATCTTCAGAAAGTGTCAAATAATTAACAGTATTTTTTAATTTTATTTATTTATTTTTTGTTATTTGTGTTTCCAGGACCTTTTATTTTGTTGTTTAAAAGTAAAGGCCAGTGTCAAGCATTCACTCATAGTGTAATTCGGGGACAATAAAGTGTTTATTTTATTTATTTTCATATTGAATGGAAAATACTTGTTGATGATGTGCAATATTTTTCAGGTAGAGTTGAATCAGTGCAGGACAGAATGTCGAGGTGTTGATACAGCAGGAGGCTGTGAATCCTGTGACCAGGAGCCAAACAAAATGTTACTCTGTAGTTTCTGTTCACAGACATTGTTTTATGCCAAGTTATTATTAACTGTTCATATAAGTTTTTATTATTATTATTATTATTATTATTATTATTATTATTATTGGATAAAGTGGTGCTTGTCAGTTTTTATTTTGCCAATTTTTCTTCCATTTATGTGACAATCCTGTTATTTCATCTGTTTGATTTTTGCTCAGAGTTCAAACTCCCCTCCTAAACCTGTAACTTATTAATGCTCTAGTAACTTTATATGACATTAAAGTGTGACCAAATGACTGTCTCGGATGCTATTTTTCTATAATAAAGCTAAGACATTTAAAAAAATAAAAAATAGATGACATCCGATGTATTTTATTTTGAAGTAATTGTCCCCGCCCCTCTATTCTGATTGGATCGTCGCTCAGGCGCGTGATGCGAACGCGGAAGTTGACGGTCGAAGTGTGAAAAACCTGCACATCCGTGGGTGTTATTGAGTGCGGTGCCTCTTCACTGCGCCAGCTGGAGTGGTTACATAAACTCTACGCGGTAACCCGACGCCTGAATCCGGGCTTCGGCACGATGCTGAACGCCGCCGCGGCCGAGAGGAACAAGGAGCCCATTCTGTCGGTGCTCCGGGACAGCGTCAACGCCGACAGGCCCCTGCAGGCTCTGGAGATATCCTCTGGCACCGGGCAGCACGTCGTTCACTTTGCACAGACTTTGAGAAATATCACCTGGCAGCCGTCTGAGTATGACCGCCAGTCTCTTGCCAGGTGAGCGCAGGTGTTAGTTGGCTCTAAAATGGCTTCTGCGACATCACGTCCAGTCTGTGCTTTTCGCTTCACAGTGAATGTTTTGTGCTTTCAGTATAGAAGCCTACAGGTCTCACTACCGGCTGCACAACGTGAAGCCTGCCATCCACCTGGACGCGTCTCAGCCTCATCAGTGTTGGGGAGGGATTCAGCCTGAAAGCCTGGACCTGGTGCTCAACATCAACATGATCCATATTTCTCCCTTGTCCTGCACAGAGGTCAGCTGGGCTGATTATTATGGCTTCGTGTGTCACGACAGCAACGAAAATATTTCATCCTCAAACATTCTGTAGACGTGCCATTCCTCAAAGTGTGCTGAATAAATGCAGCTTAAATGCAGCAATGGATAAATTTTCAAGTAGAATAGAAATCTCAGCTGGTTCAAGTTGGCCTAAAAGGCAAAAAATAACACAGAATTAGTCCTGTTTGTTTCTAAGAACAAAAACATTCCCATTGTAAACCATTGAAAAGCATTTTTTATTATTGCGTTGCCTTATGTTGGGATCTCATTTTGGATGATTACCTGCTAATATTTTTCCCTCTCATGTTTATACAGTGCCTTTTGTTTAAATACCTCTTTTGTTTTAGTTATTTAAAAAAAATATACAATGAACTGAACTTAAAAATGTCATAAACCTGCAAATGTAATACCTGATATGAGTATTTGGACTTATTACGCTGTTATTGATTTTTATTTTGTAATTAGATTATTTGCACACAAGAGGGCAGTGTTGTACCAGAATCAATAGGCGTGGTCACCTGTCTTCAGGTAGAGAGGTTTAATTATTGACAGCCAGACAGCAAGTAGAGTTTCGATGAGTGGCAGCTGAAATATAATAATTATAACCTAAAGTTGCATTCAAGCTTTTTCCTACAACCATTACTTATCAATTCCTGTTTGATTGTTGTTTTTTTTTCAATAAATTATTGAGATAATTACAAAATTACTCAAACCTCACGATGTAATTTATTTTAATTCTATACTATGATTTGAAGATTTTCACAGCCTTTTGTTGTGAACCAATTAGCATTACCCCACAGTACAGCATGTGAGTAGATTTAAGAAAATTGAAAGTACAGGTAATAGTTGTGAAAGTTATAATAATAAGATGTGATTAGTGAAACACAGGCTTCTAATACTCTAACCTTTTCTTTTCTGCAGAATTTAGGTCATGACTCAGTGCTTATGCATGAACCTCTGTAGATTACCTTCCAGCAGTCGGGTCTGGTGCGGTTGCCTTTAGTGCGTCTTGAATTGAGTGTTTTGCAGCTTAGAAAGCTTTTTATTTATATGCGTGTATTCATCTTTTAATGAACTGACCTGGTTTGGTTAAATACTGAAGGCACATGCAGTATGCATGAAGCTTCCCCTGAGTGTTTTTTACATAACGGCTCTTCAGATGATAACTGTAGGCAGTTCCTAACAAAAAGGTAGTAGGAGTTTTCCACTTTCCAGCCTCCATTTTATGCGATGTGGTTCTGGTGCCCTAAAGACCTCGCTGTTCTCTTCTAGGGATTATTCAGGGGGGCTGGAGTGCTGCTGAAGCCACAGGGTCTTCTGCTGACATACGGGGTAAGCGAAAAACATCTCATGCCGTTATCAGATCCGCTCATGAGTCCTAACGATTAATACTCTCAGCCATATGCAGTGAATGGCCAGATCACCCCTCAAAGCAATGTGGACTTTGACTACAGCCTAAGGCAAAGGTAAGATGATCTGCTCTTTGTTTATACATTTACACCGTTAGACTAGAAAGCAGGCTGTGCAGTTTATATTAAGAGAACCAAACCAATAACTTTGTATTTATTTTATTTTTTTATATATATATTTAATCTTGCAGGAATCCAGAATGGGGACTAAAGGATATCTCATTTCTCAATTCTGTGGCACAAAAAAATGGTTTATTCCTAGAGAAAATTGTAAGTATCTATTTCATAATTTTGTTTTTCTAAACGTTATCTCAAAAGGAATAGTTTTTCAACTTAAAATGCTTGAAATTTGTCTAGGTGGAGATGCCAGCAAACAACAAATGCCTTCTCTTCAGGAAAGAGAGTTTGGTGTGAGGTTTCCCGGTGACTCATCTCTGAGGTGAAGGATGGTCAAAACGCCTTAATTTCCTCTTCGGTCATTGTATAACTTGGGACACATTATTTCGATCTTAATTGTTTTTCTATCCACGTCAAACTGTACAGTTAAAACACTTGCATGAAAGTTTATTTTCATCATCCTAGGAAAGACAAATGTTATTAGCAACTAAGCATAAGTGCTTTTTAGAGGTAGATAAGCTAGAATATACAGTACATGACTAGAGGGGCAATACACACAAACAGGTTTTAAAGAGCACATAAAATAAAGTACAGTCATAAACAACAGTGACCTATTTTAAATATTACATAATGGATTTTACTCAACATGATTAATTTGGTTAGCAGCTATTTTAGCAGATTTTTTTTTTGTTTTGTTTTTCATTTGTCATTAGAAAATACAACACGTGTCATAAAATAGCATTTTAGTTCTGTATAAATTGTCTCACAATATCTTAAATGTCATAAAAACCTCTGTTGGGCTGAATATAAACAACTGATCTTCCTTACTTAAATAAATTGGCTGTAGTCACTTATTTGTGAAATCATTAAACGTACCATCGTGTCCCAGCAAGCTTCACAATGTTTCACATGCGTTTTTATTGATAGCATCACGGAGCCTACGGAGCCTGCGTTCAGGTATGGCTTTGACGTAGCTATCCGGCTGGATGATGGCCATGCCGTCCTGCACCATCCCCATCACCAGTAAGGGGTTCTCCTCCGTGGTGATGTTGGGACAGGGACAGCTCCAGTCAATCTTGACTATGGTCACCTCTAAGATTTTGGTGTTGAAGAAAGTCAGGCCCATCTTTTCGTCCCTTAAGACTTCGTCCAGACTAAAGTGAGCCAAACCGGAGTCAAGGTCCTCAATGATTTCCGTCAGCCGGCCGACGATGGCGAAGTCGCTGCGGCACAGGGTGGGCATCATTTTCCCCCTCATCCGACAAGTTCTACACGGTTTCCGTTTGGGCTGTGGACAGTTTGCCTCGCACTCCTTTTTGGTGGCAAAGCTGTTTGCGTTTCCCTGGCATCCTCCATAGGCAAAGGGCTGGCATTGTTTCATTAAGGAATTCCAGGCCCAACGTGCCTCCCAGTTTTTGCAGGGACCCTGAACCGCCGGCAGGGAGCAGATCCCCATCCCCTCTCTCTGACAGGACGCTTTGCACTCCTCGTACGTCTCAAAATGGTTGCGACTGTCGTCGCACCCGCCACTGCTGAAGGTCATGCAGGAGCTTAGCTTGCTGTCATAATACCAGTCCACGTGACGCTCCCCACTGCACACTCTCGTGTCGACTTCAGCAAGGCAATCAGCTGGAGAAAACGGCCGTCCCATCGGCAACTCAGGATCTTCGGAAAAGTCGTCATCAGCTCGGCGAATAACAGACAACGGGTAATCCGCTTGGAGAACTCCTACAGAGTTTCTTGCAATGCATGTGTATATGCCTGTATCCCAGACCTGGGCATTGTAAACAACTAGTTGACCAATGTTTGTGATAACTACATTCCCATACATCTGATCCGGCCTCATCACTAGACGCTCACGTCTTTCACTCTGCTTCTCCCATGTCACATCTGGTCTGGGGACTCCAATCACATCACAGTGGAAGCTAACGGTGCCCCCAACATAGATTGACTGGTGGTGAGGGTTAGAGTACAGCGTGGGGGGCATGGGCTCTTCCTGCGAGGATGTTGGGGTTGGAGAAACTGTTGTATCAAGAGGCAACGGACTGGTGTGAGGACCAGCAAGGTAGAAGCGGCAAGGAATCACAGTCAAAGTCACTCCCCGGATGCAGGCTTCTGCATCCATGTAACAGCGGTTGAAGTAGGTGAGGCCATCTGATGCACAGGTGAAGTAGGGTTCTTTCTCGCAGCGGTCCTGGCATTTGCAGATAGGCTGTCCGTCCCAAATGTCACAGGTTGCCCCCTGCTGGCTGCAGATGAAGCCCTCACAGGTAGCCGTGGAGGCAGGGGCAGCGTCTCCGTTGCCACCTCCTTCCTTACCATCTGGCTGGGCGGGCGTGCCGTCGGAGAAACGTGCAGAAACACAACTGTTGAGGCCGCAGACATTGGTGCAACATTTCTCATGTTCAGCGCAGTCCTGAGAAAGCAGCACATTCAGATCGTCACTTATGCCTTTTGAAAGGAAAAATGCATTCAGTGTTCAAGAGAAGATTGATTTTTTTTTTTTAAGTAATTGCACAGTAATTAAAAAGAGCAACAGGTAAAACCACATTAAAACTTCGCACAAAGGCCCAATGATAAACTTTTACAAAACGCGTTGATTCTGAGGAAGACATTAAAGTATGCCAACTCAAAAACCATGAATATACACAAAGCTACATGAACTGAGGTCTATTACCTCTTTGTTTGCAAATGTCCATAGTACTGTCTGTGGACTACGTTTGTAGTCCATAGGCTATTTTCTCTTAGCTGCAACTAGACTTGTTTTTTTTTTCTTAGTTTCATATAACCAATACATCAGTGGCAGACCACACTGAACTTCTAAAATATTATGTTTATTGAAATGTTTGTGTGTGATCTGACCCCTAGATGCCCATTAGCCTGACACTGATGATGGTGTTCAAGATGCTAAAGTTCAGATGAAGCCTCATCTTAATCCAATTTTCCAATATCCTCCCGCAGTACATATTTCCTGAGGTCAAAGATAAAAGTGCCTCCGTATTCATGGATTACAGTTTGAATAAACGCATTTAAAAAAATTCTAATATGTGTGTGTGCGCATGTGAATAGAGAGAGAGAGAGAGAGAGAGAGAGAGAGAGAGAGACAGTACTTCTCTGAATAGCTTGTCATCTTTTTATTACTCACAATGACTACTGTTGGAATAATTGAGCCAATGGTTTTTAGACCATCAACAACAAACCTTGGGATTTAGTCTAAAGCATTCGCAAAGTTTGCTTATACCTCAGCCAGCAAGAGGTGCTCTAAGGTTTGAATGTCCCACATTATCCAGTGTAAATAACCACACCACTTCACCAGAGCTTTGGAGGAGACAGAAAAAATGTTAAAACACACCAACTATGCGTTTTCCATTCACTCTCTGGTTTTTGTTTGTTTTGTTTTTATTTATTTTACTGTGCGGTACAGAAAACCAATAGTCCATCCGTTCATCTGATCTCCACTCTGTTCGGCCTCTCTCTTGTTTTTAAGCGCCTCACCTCATCCAGGCTGCATTCCCTCTCGCAGGTGCTCTGTGCGTCAACCCACAGGTTGGTGTTGAGCTTGTTGGGACAAAACCCTTCGTGCTCAGCCGCGGCTCCCGTCACACTGGCCGTCGAGGAAAAGTCGAGGCACCGGCAAACCAAGAACGCCAACAAAACCACGCGCGTCCATCTGCGGGGCGGCTCGCTTTGCCACCCTTTGTCCTTCGAATGCCCGACTTGAAAAAGTTGGAGGAGGATGTCAGACATGTTTGCTCCTTGGAACGAGTACTTCCATCCCTCCTGCGGGTCTCGGATAACAGAGACTGTTCGATATGTCTGCGCGCTTTCTGGAGGAAAAACCGACGAAGTTCCAGTTTTTACTGCGCGCGATATTTAACGAGCACTCGCACGAGCGCATGCTTTAAAAAAGGAATATATATATATATATCGCCTAAATAATCAAGGTCTGGAGCAACAAAGAGCAAAATTCACCTTCGGGAAACGAAAGAAGGACGCAGCCAGCTATCCACAATGAGAAAGAGAGAGAGAGAGAGAGAGACGGCTGCTGCCTTTCAGAGTGTGAATGGAGGTGGAAAGGGCAGCCCCCCCACACACACACACACCCTCTCTCACCGCCCCCACGGCCGTCCTGAGTCGGAAACTTTTATGAAGCAACACCGTGACCGACGCAACTGGACAAACACTGTAAAAACATCAAAGACAAGCGGAGCCGCGCTGCAAACTGCGGCTAAACAGAAGGAAAAGACGCAGCATTTCGGTGGGACACTTGCACTCAGATGCAGGTAAAACGTCCACGCGTCTACGGACTTGTTATACACAACACTTACATACGTCGCCGTGGTGAGAGGCCCTCGAGGCGAGCAGCTTGAAAGGCCAAGCAGAGGGCGTGCCGCGTCATGTCCGACACAACGACGTCGTCTGCGCCCCTCTCCCTCTCCTCTTGTCTAGACGTGGGTCGGTTTACCACCGAGCCTCATTGGCGCTCGGCTCCGAGATGCCTCGGCCAGGTGGGAAGGCGTAAAGAGCCCCATTTTCAGCAGGGTGTGACTCGTCTTTTGTTGCCGAGCCGGGCTGCAGATCCAGCTACCCCACCACCACCACCATTACCCCCAAACCCCCCCTCTACACAAGCCGCTCCTTCCTGCTCATCTTTTCATTGGCAGTGACCCTGCGACCTTTCGGTGACTTCTGACCGCCCCGCATTCACTCTCCGCGACGGTGGGAGCCCCGCACCCACCCCTTCCTAACCCCACCCCACGGTTAACCCGAACTGGCCAATACCGAGGGAGCAGCTAATCAAATCATCTCCCCCACACCCACAGGTTTTTTTTTTAATGCACTTCAACACCAGCCAGTCCCTGGACTGGACAAAAGGAGAGGAGAGGGAAATGACTCCCACGATTCCCACAGTGGCCCTGATAAAATGTCTGCATAAAAGAATAATACCCAGTACGTACTTGGAAGTCAAATCTGTATTTCCTTGTGATTTTGAACACAGGGGAAGAAATCCTGGCAAACTTTGAGACACACCACTCTCTCATTCTTCATTAGATGTTTTACATGAGGGCGGTTTGCAGCGCAGAAACACAAAGTCTTACCAAGGCTTTTCAGTGTCGCATCCAGTGCAGATATCTGGAGGTAAAGCTAACTTACAAGTCACTTTTCAGCAAGGTGGAGGAGCTTGTCTTAAGTTAGTTTACTCTTCAAGTGTATTAAGATATATGCACTAGAAACAACACCAAGAATACTTGGTTCGACTTTGTTTTTGAAGGCCATTGTTCTAAAGAGGAACCAACACACTGAGCCACGAGGAAGCTGGAATGAAAATAAATTAATCTACATAAACATGAGAATCTGCCACTTAGTTGACTCATTAAGAAAATAAACATTAAGGTTGAAAAAATAACTGCACCTAAATGAGACATTTTTCTTTAACTACTGTTCATTTTCTTATCTAAATTATCCAATTACTGCTCCATATTATGCACCCTGTTTGATACATTAATAATATATTATCTGAAAAAGACCAACCACTGTAAAACAAGTAAAGAACTTTAAGTGAATGCACTGCAAAAACACAAAATCTTAAAAGCAATTTTGGTCTAGTGTAATAAGTTGAGCTTATCTCAAGGCAAAACTTCCACAATATTAGTTTTACTTGTAGATTATTTCACATCGACGTTTGAACTAGAAACCAGACCAAAAATACTTTGTAAATATTTTTTATTTTTTTTGCAGCGTTTCCAATTGGCTCCCACTTCACACGGCTACAGCAAACGAGCTGCCAGATATTGTTTTTTACAGAAAATTACTCACAATCTCCTAAAGCAATCAAGATTCTCCTGCGGCTGAATCTGAAAGTGAAAACACAACGATCGGTCCGCTCGTTTGTTCAACTTCTGTTTTTAATAAGAGCCGAGCAGAGATCAAAAGTAACCATGCTGTCGATAGCTAAAACAGTCACACAACAAAAGCGGATCCGGTTTATGTTTAAAAAAGCCCAGACAGAGTGCAGCGACGGATGGACGCCGATCAATAGTTTTGGAAAACGAGAGCTTTTGTTTGAAATCTGTTCCTCCTTAATTCCACTTCATTAGCATATTTTAAAATGTTTCAAAGAAAATGTTCTGAATAAATAGCAAAGCAACACATTTTTGTTCCCTGTACAAAAAGGCCATAAAACACTCGAGACAAAAACCAACATGAGAAGCTCCTCCACATGAAAATCACTGCTTCACAAATACACATGTATATCTATGTACATACATAACTTCAATTCCAGCTTTAAATACCAGTAAACAATCTTGTTTTTGGTTTTTTTTTTCTTACAGAAGAGAATCATCTGTAGTGTTAACTAGTGAGAGATGACCCTTGATTCACATTAGTTGATCCCCAGGAAATCCTCCCCGCCTTGATAGAGAACAGGTAATCGAGCATCCAGAAGATGGCGCCGGCGAGAGCGAGGAGAACAGAAACCAGTCCGTCAGTCCAGCTTGATTCCTGGACATCAAAAAATAAGTTCATATCTGTTTTCATTTCTGCCAGCTGGGAGCTCCGCACGGTCTTCAGCCTTGTGATGTCTTGGGGCAACAGCTTTAGTATCTGCCCTGATGAGGGGCGAGGGAGCGGGGCAAATATCTCTGCCCTCGCATCACTATGAGATCTTACAGTTGCCTTTGGAGGAGGAGGAGGAGGACGACGAGGAAGAGGAGGACGAGTTCATCGGAGGACTCTGAGGAGTTTTGAAGGACTTGGAGCGCTTCAGGCTGTTGGCTTTGCTTCCGCCGCCGCTCCCGCCAGACGCCGTGCTGTTGGCGACCGAGTACGAGCGTCCGTGCATCATGACGGCGTTCATGCCGTTGGCCATGGAGAAGGACTTGAGGTGGGATTTGATGGCGACGGGAAGTGGCAGCTTGTCGATGAGGTGGACCGGCGTGCAGGAGACGATCGATCGGCAGCACAAATCCTGAAGGCTGAAGACTGGGGGGGGCAGGGGGGGGACAAAAAGGAAGGAAAGAAAAAAACAAAGAATGAAAAGTTATTTTTCTATCTTTTTAAATTAAAAGAAAGAGAAATAGAAAACCGGAAGGGGAAAAAATACAAAAACCGAGCGGAGAGTATAAGGACAGGAGGACTCAGCTTTTAGACAACTGGAAGAATAATCTGGAAATACATTTTTTTTTTAAGTTAATTCTTCTGTCTCAGTTTACCTTCAGAAAGTTAAAGGTAAGAACCGGCTCCGCTCACTCACCTCTGTTGGGCCTCCAGAATTTCTCCATGCCGTGCCTCATCAACACGATACGCGACAGCTCTGTGAACGACTCGATGACGTTGAAGTTGCACAGAGGGCTGACCTCGAAGAAGGTCATGCTGTTCTTTTCGGCGTAAGCCCTCGCCTGCTCTGTCGGCACTTGGCGCTTGAAAGCCAGGTGAAGTCGGTTCCCGACAAGGATCCTGGGAACGCCGGGAGCATGCTGAAGGAAAAGGAAATCCTCTTATGATTGTGTTTCAGCTGCATGATAAAAAAAAAAACCTCCACTTGTCTTCTGAGCTGAGGCTTAATACCAGGCCGGGATAGGGTGGATGATACAATCTCTTGATAAGGTGTTCCCGTCCCTTACATTGTCTAAAAGAGCAACACCCAAAGACAGGAATCGATTTTCTTCTCTTGTATTTGTGTGACAAATCATCATGAAATAACGTCTAAAGGTAAAAAGGAAGGAGAGCGATTCATGCTTTCCAAGGTTTCACCCAGAAAACTTACTAAGCCTGGGGTTTGGGTGCTAAGGCAGTCATTCATCCAGTGGTCCACTGTGTTTTTGAGTTAAAAAATGTTTAAACTTGACAGGAAACTTGAAAATATCACTTAATAATTATGTGTTATTGAAAGATTGGAAGATTAATTACCTGAACACAAACTACAAACTCTTAAAAAATGCAAACATTTTAAAAATACTTAAATAAATAAGCAATGCTAAGCCTGGTGGGGGCACAAGGAAAGCCTGGCGGCCCGCCAGGCTTATGATGCACTCTGGGAAACCCTGCTTTCAACATCTTTCACAAATAAAAATCTGAAAGGTTTGGCACGCAATTACCTTCAGCACCCCTGATTTGATGCAACAGATTCTCAACTGGGTCTGAACTTTGACTAGGCTGTTCTAAAGTATGCTTCTTCTACGCCACAAGTATTTACTAATTGGATGTAGCACAAAAATACCAATAAATTATACTGACTGCGGTCGTAATGTGGGAGAAATTCCATGAGAATGAAAATGTTAGCAAGCCACTGTACTTTCAGTATCAGTACATGTTTCTCACATACTGTTTTTTTGTCAACTGTGAATGGACTAAAGCGATTACCTCGTCAATTTCCCGGATCCATCGATCGATCCCATCAAACGACCAGCCGTTGGTGATGTCATATACAAGCAGGATGCCCTGTTCAGAAAAAAAAAAAAAAAATCATATAAAGAGGCTCAACATGCACAGGATCTCACCGGGAACAAGGGCGGAGAAAAATAAATGATCTGCAAAAACTACATTTGCGCGAAAAGGCATGCATCAGCTTTTAAACAAACGCTTCCAAGTACATCATTTACCTGCTGCTAGGTTCCTGTCACTTTCAAATTTGAGAAGAAAAAAAAAAAGTATTTTTACCCACAACTTTTAACAAACTTTACCTGCGCAGCTTTAGTGGTGACACCACTAAACTAACCGTCAGACATGAATCCACACCAGCATTTGAGAAACGAGGCCAGTCACCATCTTGCATCTACCTAAGCTGTATTATCTATTGTGCAGGTAAATGTTTAAACCTTTTAAGAAACAAGTTAAAACTGCCTGTGGATTACCTGTGCGCCACGAGAGTAAGACCTGAAGATGGTGCAGAATCTCCCTTGGCCGGATGTGTCCCTGTTGAAGGCACAGATGAGGCCCGGTGCATTTACAAATACGATACGAAGCTACAACACCAACAAACTGCTCATTGAATGATGCCGAGGCCTCACCAGAGCTCCAGTTTCACCCGTCTGCCGTCCAGCAGGATGGTGGTGGTCTTGTAATCGATCCCTGAAAGCACACACGTTGAGTTTATGCCCCATCCGGCGCCTCTGACGGGGTGAATAAGAGACACTTACCGCTGCTGTAGGCGTACGGAGACTCGACCGATCCGTCCTGCAAACTCTCCAGGATTTCTCCTTTTCCCACGTCGCTGTCCCCCACGAGAAGGAATTTCAAGAGATAATCGTAGCTCTTGACGGGGCTGCTTTGAGTTCCCATCATCCCACGCATTGGATCTGGTTCGCTGAGAGCTTCACGAGCTCCCCGGATTCTGTGTGCTGTTCCGGGGACGAGCTGGAGGTTCTCCCCAGAGAGCCAGCGGACGCTAGCCGATAGCCGCTAGCACTGGCTAACGAGTTAGCTGGTATTCGAACTCGGAAGAAATTACTTTCTCTCTGCAGCTTAATCGTTAAGATATAGTTCCCCACTGCACTGAAATGCAAACTATGATCATGGACGTGGAGACTGTCTTGTTTTAGTAAATTATCAAAACAACAACATTGGCTGCTAGCTCTCCCGTTAGCAAGCCAGCTAACTTAAACATTAGCGCCGCATTCCTTGGCGAACTGAAGCCGTGACGTTAAAACTGACCGGTTTAAACTAACTTGTGACGGCACACGAACAAACCAAATCAGAGTTCTTCTCCACTCGATCGCGAAAGACTAAAAAGCCGAAGTGAAATGACGGGGCCTCTCCGACTCCAACGACGCTGTGATCGGACCGTGAGGGAACAACCAGGCAGTGACACCTTTCACTGCGTCACTTCCGGTAAGTTAACTTCAAAATAATGCTGAAACTTGTTGAAAATATGATTGTTGTTTGACAGGATTAGGGTTAGAGGGGTATATATCTATATATATACTCTGCCATATCTCTGTTATATCTAGCTTAAAGGAGAAGTTTTGGATATATATGAAATGAAGCATAAGAAAAGACATTTGACTCTCTGTCTCTTTAAAAAGCTGATGACACCACAGTTCTGTATCATTCCGTTTACAACAAATAGGAGTATTGAACTGAGAAGTAGTTTGCTGAGTAGTTGCTCAGCAGAAGCGTAGTTCCACCGGCTAATCCCTGCTGCCGCTAGTCTGGAGGAGTTGGGTGGGAAAGGCTTGTGGGAGGGGTGCTCTGTGAGGCTCCAAGGAAGGGTTTTGTGAATGCAAGAGCTTAGGCATCCCTGGATGGCTGTCACCAGAGATTCAAGGAGTCCTCAAACATGCATAAAAGAATCAAATACAATTTCAAACAAGATCTCAGTAATAATTCAAATTCTTGAGGTAAAAACTGAAATTATTACCTCAATAATTTCAATTCAAGTATTGCTGATTCATGTTGATATCTCATCATTTGTTAAATGTTGTTGGGTTTTTTTTTTTTTACATGTTTATTTTATTTTATTTTTTCATTTGCACATATATGTTGACCTGCATCAGAAAGGTGGAGCTTTCAGCTACATTCAGGATTGCTCTATGGTTCTGTATGTTTTTGCTGTAGGTCAAATTCCACATATATTGCAATTATTGAATATACATTGATAATATGTGAAATATATATGAGACCCACAGGAAGACCCAGATGTTTTCGTGTTTTTCAGCAGTTCTTTAGAGTCCTCTCCAGATTGCAGATCGTTGAAAACCTGCCAGCCAAAATGGTTCTTTCAGATGCCGGGCTTGTTCTGATGATGTTTTGCTCTCCTCAAAGTTCCTGAGTCTGATTCAGAAAGAGAGCATTTAGTGACATCTGAAAAGGAAGAGGAAGCAAAGCAACTTTTGTTGTTTAAAGCCTGGTTGTTGCTGATGATTCCTCCAGGGCCGGATCAAAGAAGCTTTCTGAATATCTCAACGTTCTTGTTTCCAGTGATCACAGAAAAGTTCTGAGGCCTGAAACTAGGATTAGAAAATATCTCATCTGGTTCTACAGAGTGTTTTTGGGTATTCCTCCCACTCTTCCAAGTGATGAAGGGGTAGCAAACAAACCGGAGCTAGTCGAAGTACGATGTTATCTAGACAGAATATACATAAGAGCCAGGAAGGAGGTCTTTAAGTTTCAGGACGCATAACAAACATTTAACAGCAGGAAGTTGTCCAATGAACCATGCTGGAAAAAGATTAACACTATAAAAACGGATTATTAAATTCCAGAAGAGTAAATATTTAACCTGAACTGTTTGTTTTTCTTGGTTTTCTGAACATTGTCTCACATACTGACTGAAGTCAACTGCTCCAGTTTTAAGGGAAATGCCATTCGGCCTCTGCTAAGTAAATATTAAAGGCAAGACTCGTTCCTTCAGGTGATAAGACCTCTCATTAAACACGAGCCCATTGTTGAGTCAAATGCATCTTCCATGCGTGTCTCTTTTTAATTGTTACAGATGGTTTTACTCTTACAAAGTCGGTTTTCATCCAAAACTGCAAAGACTTAGCGGACAAAGAGCCCCACCAAAGAACAGTTTCACCATTTCTCCTCTAGATGGTAGGCTTTTTCAAGCCAGACTTACAATCCCAGCTTCCTGTTATAGTGAAAATGGAAGAAATGCTCTCTTTTTTATTTTCTTCAGAAGCACCACCAGGGGGAGCCATGCAGGGAGGTCAGCCAAGTGTCCCCCCTACTCAGAGTGCTTTAAATGTGCTGTTGCACACTGTGAAACAGAAGATGTGCTTTAATAATGAGATGCATCGTCTAGCAGGAATTTTATTTGAAGATGAATGTAGCGCCACCTACTCCATGCCCAAAGCAGAGCACTTGCAGATATGACCGTGCCAGTAAGTTGCTGAATTTGCCTGCGGTGGATTTTATTAGCAGCTGCAGACATGTTTTAGTGCAGAATTATAGAAGCTTTAACAATCTTTTGAGTGGATAATCCTGTTTGTGCACCAGATGGAAGAAGCTCTATGGTGAGGACTGAGTGCGCAACTGCTGTGAACGAACATCCCCATCAGCAGGGTAAGATGGTGTTCTCAAACTATGGCATGGAAAGACCTTTGCACAGACCTGTAATTAACTCTTCAGTAACTCTGATCTTGAGTTGGGTAAAAGTCAATGCTGGTGATGGAAGCCCCCTTTGAAATAAAGTTATAATTTTGCAAAATAAAAATAGCACTCTGTAATAAGTTAACATTTGGAATATGACGCATCTTTTTACCCAGAAGGACCCAAAGGAAATAATCTCCAGTCGCTCTTTGACAGATTGACTTTGAAAGTAAAGTTTGATTTAAGAAGTTGAATGTGATGGTCTCCTCAAAAGACGACCGCAGAAACAAATGTACTTCAAAGACTTTGATGACGTCTAAAATGTTGTAATAATCTCTTTCAAATAAATGCTTTTACACATGGACTTATCACATGACATACCAATACTTTATTATTTAAATACAGTTATATCTAAATAGATTAGATCACCAACAAAACTTTTTTATTTTAACAATTTGGTTCAAATGTGGGATGAGACTGATGTATTTCAAGGCCTTTATCCTCTGTTAATTTATAGGATAAAAGCTTACTGAAGGAGGAAATGCAAAATTCAGTTGGTCAGGAAATTACTAATGCATTAAACGTTCCAATTGTGAAATGCTGCTCAATCACGAGGAAGACTGAGTTGACAGTAATTCAGCAGACAGATGACTGGACTCTCACCAAGGCCGGTAAGCCACAAAAAGTAACGGCCAAAGAACGTCATTGTTCAGGGTCCTGTAAGAAAGCATGTAAATGAGGAGCTGAGAGGAAGAAAAATAAAGTCACCGTACAAAAAACGGGGACAACAGAAACCTGTGTCTGTAAGGTGCAGGACTATCAAGCACTATCAAGTCCAAAGTCAACATAGCAAGTTTCCCTCTGATTAGGCTCCCTTCTTGTTATTCTGCAATTAAGATGCACCTGCATTTATACAATTATTTTGAAGTCTGTCTAACTGTACACAGTTTTAAGCAAAGGATTTTGTGCCAGCCTGAGGTTGAGCAACATATTCATGTATCAACATGTGGGCATTTTGAAACATCTCCTTTAAATGCATGACGGCATTCTTATATGCACAGTCATCTTCCACAAAGAGATGAAACAGGTTCACTGGTTTTGCCCTGCAGATTTCTTTAGGCAGTCCAGTAACCTCAGCCAAGGCGTTGCCAACGAGAATGTGGGTCAGGCGCTTCCTCTTAAGACTTTCCTCCACAAAGCTCAGCAGGTCTTGTAGCCTAGAGGTAGCAGAGTTTGGTTGCCACTGCGATGATTTTCTGGCCAGCAGAAGGTGCATTAATGCTATTTTGAAGTGGATGTGCTTTAGTGCAGTCTTCCCTGTCAGCGCTTCCTGTCTCCTGTGAAGGAAGAAGGCGATTTCGAGAACTTGATCGTGACAGGAGTTCACGGGGAGGCGTTTGGAGAGATGTTCCAGGAGGCGGTCTTCGTAGACGGAGAGCGACAGCGCCCAGAGAGTGTCCACATCACTGGAGGTCCAGGGTGTGATGCAGAAATGAGCTTCTGTGTTGAACTTAACCACCGGCTTCAAACTGAAGTTGATCTTCTTCCCCGACTTGAAGCGAACCACCAGAGCGCCCGGAGTCTCAACGTAGCCGATGCTGAGCTCGAACTCGTATTTATGCGAGATCTGTGTCCAGGCTTGTTTGACTGTGTTCTGAAACCACCGGGTGATCTTCGATTTTGACAGAAAAGGAGTGTTCTTGCTGCACAGCGGCCCATTGAAAGCATCAGCCACTTTTGTTTTTGCTTTGTCACTCTCAGAATGCACCAGGCAAACCATGTCGTCTGGATCGGCGGACTGGCAGGGGCAGCCGTTCGGGACTTTCTCTTCTTTCAGCAGTTTTATCTGACCGCAGACTTGCACGTCCAGCAGAGGATCACCCACCGGGTTGTTCCCGAGCAGGCAGCGGACACTGTACGGTTTGCATGGAGCAAAATGAACGATGATGTCACGCTCTTTCACCATCTGAAAGTCCCCAATCAACATGCTGCCGTTGTTTTCACAAACCGTCCTCATGGCCTCCACGAGGTCATTTGCGAATCCTTCCAAAAAACCCTTCTCCCTCAACATTTTCTCAGCCGAGGCCTGAACACGTTGAGCATAAAAGCTCTGCAGAGTTTCAACGTCAGGTAGCGACGCTTTAGGAGACCTGCGGGGGGAGATCCTGGTCTCCTCCTGATCTGTTTGGAGATTTCTCTTCAGGTATTTCCTGAAGAAGCGCATTATGGAAAAGATGGAGAATGTGTTCCAGATGTACCAGAGATAATCCCTCTCCCATTCTGCAATGCCTTTATCTGAGGTTTCGTTTTCTGTCTTGCTGTAGACATATGAGGCAGGTGAGTCTCGATCTTTTGGGTGGATCGTTGCTCCTGCTGACGTCTCACGATGCCCCTGCAGGCCGTCTTGTTCTGAGCTGCCACTTCTAAAATCTTCTCCCTCCTGATTGACAAGATTTTCACTCAGATTCACGGTAGCAGATTTACTTGTCACGTGTCCCACTGGTAATTTGGGATCAAAAGTTCCTCTTTCAGCAACAGCCGCATCTGTGTCCAACGGTTCATCTTTGTCATGTTGATTGGACTGATTCTGTTGCTCTGGGTTGTTATTCATGTCACCTTGAAGTTCTTTTATTTTGTAACTGACAGGTGCTGATGGTTGGACTAGTTTCCCTTCCCCTTCCAGTAGCATCTGCTCGTGCTTCTGCAAATCCTGGTCGACGGCGTCGTCCCATTCCTCCACCCCAGGATTATCCCGGGGACACAACAGAAGACCAGCAGCCACCACAAACACTCGCACCAGAGTATCTTGCATCATCTGCGCAGTCTGGGAAGGAATACGGAGGCTGCAATTAGTTCACTTTCAAATACAAGTACATTTTAACCTTTTAATTTACTTCATTACAACCCCAAAAACATTATTTGGTGAGAATATGATATTGGGGTTTTCAAAAAAAAAAAAAAAAAATCTATTTTAAATAATCAGAAAAGCGTGGATTTCTACTTATTTTCAAAGTAGCTCAAGCTTAGTCAGATTGTGTGGAAAAAGTCTGTGAATATCCATGTTCAAAACTTTTTCCAAATATTACAGTTATATTTAGATTTGGACCATCAAACTGTTCCACTGTGGCTTTGCTGATTGTCCTTCTGGAAGGCAAACCTTCACCCCAACCTGCAGCCTATATGTCACGTTTCCTTCCCCATCTTTCTATCAACTCTGACTAGTTAGCCTGTCTTTCTGAAGACAAGCAATCATCATTTAGCATAATGCTGCTAAAAACATGTTTTGGTGCGCATGATGTGTTCAGGGTGTAAGTTTTCCACCACATGCAGCATTCTGTAGGTCATTTCAGTCTGGTCTGGCCTGAGTTGTGTTGTTTGGTCTTCATGATGCTGTTTGTTCTCCAATGTTCTCTAACAAACGTCTGCAGTCGTCACAGAGCAGCTGAGGTCATGCTGGGATTTCTGAACATGCCACCCAGGAGGAATGTTCACCAAGTTTTATAGCGTAAGAAATCAAATCAAATCAAATCAAATCATTCATCATTTTTCATGGGCAGACTTTGTGTTTTTGTCTGCCACACAAAAATCACCAAGAAGTCAAAAGAAGTTTGCAATGTAGCAAAATGTGAAAAAGCTCATGAGTTATAAATACTCTTGTAACGTAGGAGTTAAAATTGTAAACAAAAATTTAAAAAATAATAATAATTCTTTGTAATGGCATTCTAGTTTTCTAAGAAAAAGATGCTGCTGGTAAGTTTCACAACGATGCAGCCAAAGAGGGAAACAAGTAACTTCCTGAACGTGTTCAAGCTATGCTGAATTTATCGCTTTATTAAATCCTGTTGGGTCTTTTCAAATCAAGCACTAGAAAACATGTCAAGTATAAATAATCATACACACCTGAATGAGAGAATGTTTATCTCAGCAGTCGGGTGTTCCGGTAATATGTGAAAAGGTACAAAGGAGGAAACGACCTTATGCTGCCACTTGCTCTGACATCTCTTCCTATTTTAGTCGAAGGTTCGACTTACTTCCTGCTCACGCAACCCCATGTGTTCTGCTTCGACACCTTCCTGTGCGATATGCACAAGTGAAAGGTTCGAGCTGACTTCCTGAAACTGCCTACTCATTTCATATGCAGTGCCAGATGTAGATGATGCAGACACACAGCCTGAAACCAGAAGTTTTCATATACTGTTTAAAAACTCAACTTTTTTTTTCCATGTTTTTGACATAAAGGAATTTTTTTTTTTCCTGTTTTTGATTATTTAGGACGACTAAAACTATCTCAGTTTGCTAAACGTCAAAAGAACCTGTTCGGGTTGGAAGAGTACAGATTGCTGTGCGTTTAAACAATCCGGGAAAATCCTCACCATAGTTTGTAAACTAAAACAATGAAAGTGAAGAAGACGTTGAGATTTCAGCCAGGAAATGAACGTTTGGGCACAAATGGGTCGTCTAATCACAACAATGATTCTAATCATGGCCATCAAAAAGGCCCGATCGGTTCGATAAGAAGATTTGTGGGCAGGCGTGAGCCAATAAGCTGGCCTATAAGCCTGACTCGGTTGCAGCAGTTCTTGAGAAATGGGGCAAATTCACACCAGACATTAGAAACCGAGAACATTAGACCCATGTCACATAGTTTAAAAGGCAAATCTAAAACAAAGACAAATGAAGTTCAATCCAAATTTCTCTCATTGTTCTGGCATTTAGCAAAGAGAAAATAGCTTTGGTACTCCTGGCCGTCCTTAAACAGATAAAGTTGAGTCTGATTCAGTCTTAGACAGTGAGAAAAAATGGATTGTTTCTTTTTGAACAAAGTAAGTATATATACAAATGCAAAGACTTCACAGCAGCCTGCAGAGGTGATGCCAAATCATGAGGATCTCCCACGGGTTTAAAATGTATCGTCTGTCATAGAAAGGTACCAAAACTGTCTCTAAACGTTTCAGATTTAAATAGAAAACTTATGTTTTTAATGTTGTTATTGGTCTGAGACTAATCCAACCAGAAGATGAGTATCTGAAGCTCCCGTTGAGAATTGATCTAAAACAATACAGTCTTTTTAAACAATATCTGCCTGTAAACACTGTGAAATAGTAATTCCTGTTTTGTTACTATTTGCAGCCACAATAACCAATCAATTTTTAAGCCGTTAAAAAAAGCTAAGGCTTTGTGTTTGCGCCGCATTATTGGTGGCTTTGAATGAGTTCTGCTGTATTTCCAGCGTTAAAGATTCACCTGAACATATTAACAGGCGGTGAGCCTTTATAGTCTTTGACTAGAGTGTCAATGGAAAGGAGGCGTTCCTTAATGCGGCGCTGTTCGCGTTACATAAAATCAGTGTGCACAAATCTTTGACTCAGAGAAATAATTTTCCTGGTGTTGACAATCAGTATCGGGTTACAGACAGAAGTGCATTAAATGGCTAGTGTTCATGAACAGTGGAGTGAACCGCTGCCTTTTATCTTCTTGTAGGCTTAAAACTGGTTTGTCAAGCTTCAATTTGTGGATCCATATGAATTGAAACTCCTGTGTAATATATATATATATATATACATATATACACTGCTCAAAAAAACAAAGGGAACACTCAAATAACACATCCTAGATCTGAATGAATGAAATATTCTCATTGAATACTTTGTCCTGTACAAAGTTGAATGTGCTGACAACAAAATCATTGTTGATTGTCAATCAGTGTTGCTTCCTAAGTGGACAGTTTGATTTCACAGAAGTTTGATGTACTTGGAGTTATATTGTGTTGTTTCAGAGTTCCCTTTATTTTTTTGAGCAGTATATATATATATATATTTATATATATAAAACTATTTCAACCTGTTTCACTCTCATTTCTACTCCAAGCAATTGGAAACAGAGTCACCCTTTACCTATGTGACTGCAACCAAATTTTCCATCCAAAGCCACAGATATTTGAATGGTTTGAACGTTTGTTTGCATGTCTGGCTTGTTGTGGCGGCGCAGGAACAATCCAGGCACTCTCACTGATGGGATTTATTGGATGGACACAGAAGCACTTTGCTTTTCATATCATAATGCAGAAACACAGAGTTAAAGGGGCGGTTGAAGTAAAGAGCGGAAGATATTCACAGGCTTCGTCAGGTTTGCGTTCGAGAAAATCTTATTTTCTCAAATCACTGTGACACAGCGAAGGGAGGAGCTTGACGACAGGAGCTTAGCTCAGGTTTGAGTTTCACCAGAGAATCACTTCTCAGTCAGCCAGGTGCAGATGTAACGCTGCGTATAAACGGAGCTGCAAGACACTCACTATGGACATTATGGTTATATGACAAGTTCATCTTTTCAGCTGTTTATCCAAGTATAAATAACAAGGTAAGTGTGAAGTTGATATGAGAACAATATCTGTGAATACGTGTACCATCAACATGTTCAACTAAATCTGTCTTCAACTTTGTTGTTGGATAAGTAAATTACAAATGTTTTATAGATAAATTGTAAATAGTTGCTGCATTTTCTTTGCATCTTCTCAGCCAAAATGTATTTTCTACAGATATAAACAAAACTTTAAATGTCCTACTTGTTTCTTCTTAATAAAAAAAATGTAATTGCTCTCATAATAACTTTGCACTCAGATATTACTATCTGGTTGATTGAACATTTACTAGCCTTTTTATTAGATACTCCTGACCTGTATTTACCATGTAATATAAATCCTGAATCAGCCTATCTCAGTGAGTTTAGCCAGGCAAATGCTGTGAAGCCGAATCTTGAAACCAAGTGGCTTTGAACGTAGCGTAGCTGTTTGTGCCAGATGGGCACAAACGTCTCTCAGGTTTACAGAATACAAAAGAGAGAGGAGAAGCTGTCTGGATGAAAATGTGTTGCTGATGTCAGAGAGAAACAGTCAGACTGGTTCGAGGTGATAGAAATAGAATAGTAGCTTAAATAATCACTTGTTACAAACAACATTTTACGAACACAACATTTGAGTGAATCACATTTGAAGCCCTTAGATCACCAAACTCGGTGCCTCTTCTGCCAGCTACCATCAGCAAACCGAGGCCACAGATTTCACAGGTTGGTAAAACAGTGGTTTGACGAGCCTCGATTTTGGCTGTGAGATTTAGATGTTATTGTCAGAATATGGCGTAGCCAACATAAATGAGGATCCATCTTGCCTTGCGTCACTGCTTCAGCCTTGTGGCGGTGGCATAACAGCATGGGCAATTGTTCTTGGCAAACATTGGGCCCATTGGTACCGGCTGAGTATCGCTGAAATGTCACAGCCGATGTGTAGAAACCAAACTGGTTTCTTGAACAGAACAACTGGTTCACTGTACCCCAGTGGCCTTCAGAGTCATCAGATCAATTAATTAGAGCAAATTTTAGATGTGGTAGAACAAGGAGCTCCCCATCATGAATACAAAGCTGAGAAATCTGCAGCAACTGCATCATGCTGTCAAGTCAATATGGACCACAACGTCGATGACACCTCATTAAATATTATTGAACATTGTTAAAACCCTAACTTAGCATCGACTTAGGTTTGTTTTTCAAGAAGTTCAAACTCTACTGCTTTTCATACCGAATGAGAAGTGCTGTCTATCTAACGGTTCTTCTCAAACGGTCTTTTTCCAGAAATTTGACTATCTGTAAACCAAAGCGTCCAGCACATCTCACACGATGGATAAGTTTCGTATGATGTTCCAGTTCCTCCAGTCCAACCAGGAGTCTTTCATGAACGGGATTTGTGGCATCATGGCATTAGCGAGCGCCCAGATGTACTCTGCCTTTGAGTTCAGCTGCCCCTGCATGCCAGAGTACAACTACACCTACGGTATCGGGCTTCTCCTCGTCCCTCCCATATGGTTCTTCCTGTTGGGCTTTGTCTTGAACAATAACGTGTCGGTGCTCGCCGAGGAGTGGAAAAGACCCACAGGGAGCCGGACGAAGGATCCAACAATCCTGCGCTACATGTTTTGTTCGATCACCCAGAGGTCGTTGATCGCCCCTGCGCTGTGGGTGTCGGTCACCCTCATGGACGGGAAGAGCTTCCTCTGCGCTTTCAGTGTCAACTTGGACATTGAAAAGTTTGGGAATTCCAGCTTTGTTAAAGGGATGTCGGAGACGGAGAAGATTCGACTGCTGGCCAGAATCCCCTGCAAAGACCTGTTTGAGCATCAGGAAATAAGAGTGGCGGCAACACGGTACATCAAGTGTATTTCACAGGTATGCTGAGTTGTTTTTACTTTTTCTCAGGAGGAAACACAAGAAGAAGTCATGCAAATCAGAAATGTGACTTTAAAAACAATTACAAGGTTGTTGTTTTGGCGTCCCTGACGCAAGTCAAGTAAAAATCGGTTTACTTAACAACGTTCAAAACATTAAACCACAAAATGGATAATCAAAAAAAAAAAAAAATCAAATCAACAGAAAATCATTCTTATTATTATTTTCAAAAATACCACTTGAATTTGGAAGCCCTTAATGTCTGAGCCGTCCAGAACTTTAATCAATCAATCAATCAAATTTTATTTGTACAGCACATTTCAGCTACAAGGCATTTCAAAGTGCTTTACATCATAAATACAAAACACAAAGTCATGCAACATAGATTAAAAAAAGTACATTGTTACATATTACATTTCCAATGCAGTTCTGAACAGGTGCGTTTTTAGTTGAGATTTAAAGGAAGTCAGGGTTTCCACTGTTTTACAGTTTTCTGGAAGTTTGTTCCAAATTTTTGGTCCATAGAAGCTGAAAGCTGCTTCTCCTCTTTTGGTTCTGGTTCTGGGGATGCAGAGCAGAACCAGAACCAGAAGACCCGTGAGGTCTTTAAGCACTTATTCAAAGTGTGGCCGAATGTTCCCTGAGACTTAACACAAGACATAAAAAGTGCAAGAATTTCCATATGCTGATGTAGAATTGAAGTGCATGATTTTGTTGGCTTGGCTCAAGAAAAATCTTCATCCCTCCAACTTTTTTACACGGTCGAAGCACTGATGAAGGACGTGCAACTTAAACCCCTTTCAAGTCAAACCGTCACAATAAAGACACAACCACAAACTCCCATTATGGATCACATTGCCTTTTCACAGAAAACCTAAAGCCCGGGGGCACACAACTTGAGGCGTTCACACAAATAAAATGCATAAGTTGTGTGTTCCTGATTTGCCCCCATGCAGGACGATTTGCCCCCATGTCTGTCACAGTCCTCACACAGATGTGCAAAACGTGAATGCACTGCTTTAACACAAGAACAATGTTGTGAGTCATTATCTGCATCAGGTTGTGCTGCTCAACATATTGCTCAGGTCACGTACACTGTAAAAAGAAATCTTTAAATTACGGTAAATACTGACAGCTGTGGTTGCCAGAATTGTGTACGTTTAATTCTGGCAACCACAGCTGTTGGTATTTTACTATAAACATAAATTAGAGATGTTTCTGGGTTTTTTGTGGGGGGGGGTTACAGTGCAGAGTCTGGAGGATGGTCTGGTGGCTTTGTCCATGAACTAAACAGCTGCTGCCGTCTCTGCGTTGTCTAAAATCACTGCGTCATGAATGTTCCCCAAAGCCGAATAAATTCCCTGACAGATCATACAGGACTGGGTGGAATACTGGTGGGTTGACTTTTAACCTTCCTACTATGTGTTTGGAAACCTTTGGTTGAATTTTAAAGTAGATCTAAACTTATTATGTCATTGTTTATAGTTTTTAACTGTTTGTTATAAGAAAGCGGGGGCAAAGCTGATGTGGCCCCTGGGTGTTTAAAACTCTTGCAGCTGCAATGTTTTAAATTCCTCATAAGGAAATGTGGTTCTGTTTCACCTCTAATATCCCTCACTGGTTACATTTACTTTTGTGATGGTTTTTGTTTTTCTAAATCTGTTATTCATGAAACTGAGATCTATTTCGGTCCTCTCATAAAACGCCCACGCTGCTGTTTAGGTCTCTGAGTCGCCTCGGGGCAAAAAAAAAAATGCAGGCTCAGAAGTCCCGCATCTTACAAACGAAACGTTTGTAACATAAATGAAGGTGGTGAGCTGCGAAGGTTGCAGGAAGCCAGTAGAATGTGTTATTTCCACTCTACCAAGTGGAAAGATTAACCAGAAAACGAAAGCAAATGCAGTCTGTTTGTTCATCTGAAAACCTCGGCTCTTTGCAGGCATGCGGCTGGATTTTTCTCCTCATGATGACCTTCACCGCCTTCCTCATCCGGGCCATCAGGCCGTGCTTCACCCAGGCCGCTTTCCTCAAAACCAAATACTGGTCCCATTACATCGACATCGAGCGCAAGATGTTCGACGAGACCTGCAAGGAGCACGCGAAGAGCTTCGCCAAAGTGTGCATCCACCAGTACTTTGAGAACATCAGCGGCGAGATGCAGAGCCTCCACCGCCACCGCTCCGGGAAGGACGACGACGGCGACGAAGACGAGGACAAGAGAAGCGACGAAGACAAGCTGCTGGGCATCAGGGCCCAGGACGACATGAACAAGGTTCTGTGGAACTGGCACACGTGTAAGCCGGCGCTGGCTCTGAGGAAGGACCAGATGGACGGCGAAAACGACAGCAAGCTGACCGGGAAGATAAACGAGGGATTCAATGGGTTCGCAAACGGACACGCGCACGAGACCAAAAAAAAGGAATGGGCCGTGTATTACAGTAAGGTTTAAAGAGAACTGAGGGAAAACGCTCTCGGACAGCCACTGTGTTCCAGAGACGAAGCCTTTATTTTTGTTTCCTCGCCTTAGAAGCTAAAGGAAAAAGACTTTGTTACTCCGACAAAGTCTGCGACCATTCCCCGTCTCTTCACATTTTGCTTCCATTCAGTTAGACTTTTTTCTCCCTCCCTTCTTTTAAAGTTACATTGGCCAATATCTCCTGCAGATTTCCGAAGGCTTTTCAGAGTTTTTCTCTCCAGTTTTACTGTTTTCTCCATCATTTAATTTCAGGACCTGATCCTTTCAGAGGAAAGTTTTTCCTTACGCTGCGTCGCTCTGACCTTATGAATTACGTAAGACGTCTAAATTCAATGAATTAATCCCTGTTCTATGACAAAGAGCAGAAAACTTAACACACAGTAAGTTTTAAATTGACTCTGAGTCACTTAAAATGGCATTTTTAGTATTAGCAAAGGGATTCCTGAGATCAAGGATTGAACCGAAAGGCAGGAACCAAGAAGGAAATTCTCAGAGTGGCCTTTGGAAACGATTTGATCAACATTGAGAAAGTAACGTGTTCTTTAGAGAGAACGTATATATATATATATATATATATATATATATATATATATATATATATATATATATATATATATATATATATATATATATATATATATATATATATATATTGCACATGTGTAACAGCTCTGACTGAATCTTACTCCAATGCAGAGTTTCTAAAGTTGTGGCTTTTATCCATTGTTGTGCCACTTCCTTCAGGACAAGTCGCCTCTGCTAATGTTCAACACTAAATAATGCAAATAAAAACTAAAACCCCTAAACATGTATTTAGACTCTAAAACTGACTATTGAAAAACATGACTGTCAGGTTAACTGGACGCTCTGAAGTGAGAGCCTCTCTCCCCCAACACAAAACTTACGATGTGAACAAATATGCCGCGCTTGATAACACCTGATATTAAAGACTGGGAAATAACTACCGCCACTTTCCAGCCCGCCACCTTTTTCACTATCTGTGATAATTAACTACTATTAATGATAGCTGTACAGTTATAGTCAGGGGGAAAACAGATCCTAAGAATATCAGTGAAGTCACATTATGACTCAGCAGAACTTTCCTGAGGAAAGGAAGTAGGAACAAAGTGCTGCAACTTAAATGCACTAAAGTCAATAATCAGCAGCAGGCAGGAGCAACTCTAAACAGTAGGAGCTGAGGTAGCATGTCGAGAAACTAAATCTGAAGGGAAAAAAGACAAACAATTATATTTAGCTCACACTTAGTTATTGCAGCACACTGGAAAGCCCTCACTGTTAACACGAACCGCTGTTTGTGTGGCCGTCGTTAAAACGTCCATACCCCATTAAAATGTGGGTTTCGGTGAAGCAGCTGAATTCAGCACCACTTTGTCAGCTGTAAGCAGACGTTACACGATGACACTTAAATGGTAAATGTTCCCGGATGTCGGAATGTCGTGTAAACCTTTTTCTACCGAGTTGGAAATCCTGCGTTGTAACTTTTTCAACTTCGAAGCAAATGTAAAGCTCATGCAAAAACAAAAGAATGTGGCTTCCAGAACATTTACAAGAGAGAATGAAAACAAGGTCAAGATTTGCATCTCGTTTGTTCGCTGTGCTTTTTGTTTTGTTTTGTTTTGTTTGTCAGTGACACTCTTGTACAATTTCACACAGAAGGAGGACTTTATTTTTTTTTATTTAATTTTTTTTTACATCTGTCATTGGAAGTGTGGTTTAAAGCCCCTTTTTACACGTCTACAGTTGCAGCTGAATGTGCTTATCTGAGTGAACTCAGGAAGTTGTTGATTCAATGTTGTTCTCTTGAAAACCATATTTCACAAGCGTGCGTGCTATTTCTAAAACCACCAACCTGCTGCCGTCTGGCAGCAGAAAGTTCAGTCTGCAGCCTCGGAACGAGCGACAATGCATGGACTGCGTTCAGCTGTCCAGGTAACGCCATCGCACTGCAAAAATCAGTGTGAGTCACCGACAAACTACTGGAGAAGGTGATGACACAAAATTATATTTGTTATCAGAATTTAGTCACAGTTTACTGAAGTGAAACAAAATGACTGATGTTTGGGCCACCGTTGTTTTTCCTCCTCTTTCTATCCAATGATTTTGTCGTCATCGGACGTCAGGTCCTGGTTCCTGCAATGGGTTTTTCATAATGTCCTGCTGCAAACTCCAAGTAGCAAAAGCAAACCAACAACATTTTATGAGGAAGGAACTTGTTCACAAAGAGACACGGCTCAGTAATACTTGCAGCACTTATTTAATGAGATGCAGCCTGTCAGAATCGCCAACAATTGGTTTGTACCTGCAGCTTCCTCTACATGCTGTAAGTGCAGGACTCGTGCTGGGCGTTGGACCCGGCACAGGTATTTTCAAAGTCAGGATCGCATCTCGATAGGGAATTGTTATTAGATTTTCAAGTGCTAACGCAGAAAACAGAGCGTCAGGATAACGCCACAAAATCTTTGCTGCATTAAGAATGTTTTAAAGAAGATTTTAAGGGAACTGAGAACCTAATAACAACAGTTATTGATTGTTTTGGTTTCTCTGGTTTGAATTTGAGCATATCAAGATCATTTCTGCCAGCAGCACTGTTAATGGTGAAGCGGCTATTTAGGCTTGAAGTAAGGTTTTAATTCATTTGAGTTCATCCAGTTAATACACTGGATTCAATAGGACACTCTGACCTAAACGTAGATCTCAGAGATAAACCTGAGCAATATAACGACGTATTAATTCACACCAACTTTAACGTCAGCAATGAGGGCAATTATAGGCAACAGGTTTAACAGAGATAATGTGTTTATGCACAACTGGGTTAATCCTGGTAATGCTTTAGTTGACACTGACAAAGAAATTGGTGAAAATACAGTATCAGGGTAGTGTTTTTTTTTTTTAGAACTGCAGCTCAGCCAGCTGTTGCAGGAACTCAGAAAAGCCAATAAAGGGTTAATCTGATTTTCTTTCAATTAGCTGTTCTAAGTCCCCAGTAGTCTTAATATTCTTGTCAGTCCACAAATGTGCAAAAGAAAACATTTTTCTCATCGTAGTCTGAGTTCGTGGTTACGGTGAACATGAGAGGTTAAAGTGTCCAAAGCCTGAGAACGCTGAGTCAGATGCTTCTCACAGAAACAGCAGCTTAAAACGACGATAACAAATGAACAATTTCTTCATTGATTTTAGACTCGTGGCAACAATTCAGTCAGAACATTGGCTGATTTGGGTTCCCCAATGAAGTGTTTTATTAAAGCTAGATGAAATTAGCTCCCAAGACTAATTGGCATAAGATTTGGGGTTCTTAAGACAACAATCATCATAAAAATATGGCCCTGCTGCTTCTCACAGACAGGGAGTTCAAAAGCCGATGTAAACTTTGGCTTTGTTAGCAGCTGTTAGCTGGTGGTGTTATTCTCAAAATTGTTTCTCTCCGTCACGGTCACACCTTTTTTTATTTTTGTATAGAGTACAAAAAATGCTGCCACAGTTGCAAACAAACCCCGGGGCTAAAAAAACAGGCTCCACAGACATTGACAGTCAACTTTACAGCAGGAAACAAGCGTCCCTACCCCCTGCAAAGAGCTGAACGAGATGTTAATTTAGTTAACGTTAATGCAATATTTAGAGTTGTGGCTTCGCTCAGTTCCTCCTCTGCCATTGCTAAAACTACCGGCAGCCTTCAGTTCCAAACCAGCCCATAAAATCGACTCCATCGATCACAACTTCTCCTTCAGCGTGCTGATTGGTCCGTTTTGAAATGCTGCCAGAGAAATCCAAGTCAATGGGAGAAATTCAAACGGCCTAATTTTTTCAGTTCACACCCCGTATTTCACTAAGGGGGGGCAGGGGGGGGGGTGTTGGAAATGCCAAATGCCATGCATCCCACTGACTCTTCTTTCCCTCCCTCCTTCTCAGCCCCAACCACCACCACCACTCACCCGGGGGGATTACTGGAGCAGCCCTCCCCTTGACCCTCTCCTTGTCCAGCAGCTGTTAGGGTTAGGGTTAGGCCGGCTGGTGTGGGGGTGTGTGATTTTCTGCCTGCATTTTTATTATTATTATTATTATTATTATTATTATTATTATTATTAATATCTTTTCATGAATTCTTCCCGGTGCTGAAGATTTCTGTGTATTTCACAGCTTTTTATTTATTTATTTATTTTTTAAAGGCAGAAATCATTTCTTCTCTACCTGACCTCCATTTCACACACACTGCTTTGTTTTGGTTGTCAGGACATCAGCCATCGTTGGGCTCCCTTGACTTTGCTGCAAGTCTCTCTCTCTCTCTCTCTCTCTCTCTCTCTCTCTCTCTCTCTCTCTCACTCACACACACACACATATATGCATGGGAGTGTATGGAGGAGGGAGAGTGGTGGAGTGGAGGGGTGGAACGAGGAACGCGCAAACTCACGCACGCACGCACGCACGCACGCCGTCGTGCTCGCAGGCGCACCTCCCTGCCCCCCTCCACCCCCCTCTCCCCCCTCCACCACCACCACCACCACCACCACCATCCATTCGTCGACGTCTGGCTCATTCTGGCTGGCCTCCGCCTGCAGATTGGAGGACGGAGGCTGCGAGGGAGGGCTGACGGAGGAGAGAGTTGCGAGGCAAAACGGCTGGTCACATGAGCAGAGATCTGTTTACAAACCCGAAGCAGAGCAGCAAGAGAGAGAGAGAGGAGCGAGGGAGAGGAAAGAAGAAGAAGAAGAAGGAGGGGGGAGAGAGAGAGAAAAAAGGCAAACTGCAGGCACCATTATGGACTGAAAAAAAAAAACATTAAAAACAAAAAGGAGCAAAAGACAGAGAGGGTGAGAGTGGGGAGGGGGGTAGAGAAACCTGCCATGACAAAGCCAGCTGGAGGTGTGAGAGGCTGACGAACACACTCCGCCTTTTTGTCTCGGGTTGTTTTTTTTCTTTTCTTTCTTTTCTTTTCTTTTTTCTTGTCTTAATCGAAGGAGCAGATGGTTGGAGGGAGAGTAGGATCCCCCTGCCTACGCACGAGCGAAACACGCGCGCGCATCTTCTTCTCCGGGTGTCACACAAACACACAGCAGCGGCTGTAGAGAGGACTGCTGGGGACTGCATGGAGCTGTCCTCACTTTGTTTGCTCTCGGGGAAGGAGAACATCGCCGCCGCCGCCGCCGCCTGCGCCGCCGAGGAGGAGGAGCACCGACTGCAAGACCGGAGGACTGGGGCGAGAGGAGCCCGGAGAGCGGGGTGAGACTTGTGAAAATCCCCTGTTTGGAAGAGAGAGAGAAAAAAAAAATAGCTGCTTTATAGGAGGAAGACGACGGAGCGGGTTGATGTTGGATTGTTGCCTTCGCTGAGGGTTGAGGATTTTGTCATTTGGACGCTGGATGTCATTGTGACTGGAGAAAGGTGGTGGTGGTGGTGGTGGTGGGGAGAGGAGACGACACCGCAAAGTGACGCAAAGTGAAGTCAAGGAGGCTCTTTCCCCTTCTCCCTGGCAGAAATGTGAGTATTTCCTGTTTGCGAGCTGCTTGTTGTTTATGATTCGGTGAGGTTTTTGGCTTCTTCTTCTACCTCTGTTTTTACAATAACAAGTTCTCACTCGTCTCACCAGGCCTCTCTGCTCCTGTTTGTTCTCAGCCATGTTTCTTTGTTTTCTTCTTCTTCTTCTCCTCTCTCCTTTGGTGACATCATGCAGAAACATCTGAGGTCCCCCCCAGACCCAAAGCTTCGCCGCCTGAACTCAACCCACCCCGGAGCGGTTCGTCCAGATTTGGGAGAATTCGGTGCAGTCCCAGACTGCTGAGCCCACAACAACAACAACAACAACAACAGAGAACCACACCTCCCGAGGATTTCTGGACTCTGAAAATATCCCATGACTTGTTTTCTGAAGGAGCTAACGCAAAGATCCAGGTCAGCGAGAGAAACCTTTCGCTGAGAAAGACACAAGTTCCGGCATCTGAGCCTCCGGATCCACTGCTTCTGGCGCTTCTCCAGTCTCTTCTCCTGACAGGGCCCCGAATTCACTGCTGCCTCCTTGGGGAGTCGAATTTCATGCAACCATTCCAATGGTGTAACGGTAAGTGAGTGGATTTCACCGCCGACCAGTAAACACACGCGAGGCGGCGGCCGCCTGCAGACTTGACTGACGAGATTGAAATAAAGCAGGAAGTAACGCGCGCGTGAAAAAGCTGAATTCAAGGATATTTTAAACCCCTCTTGTTGTCATTTCCTGGCACCTGTTGTCTTAGGCTGCACACTGCTGGTCAGCTGGCGGAGAAAAACAAAAAACAAAAGAAAAACTGTAAGACAGACACATTTGGCCGTTTGGAAATATTTTCAGTCGCAAAAACACCCTAAGAAACTTTAGTGGTCGTGTTGTGGAAACCAAAGGAGTGTCGTTGGTAGCTCTTGAAAAACGAATGTTATTTTTAAAACTACAGTTGGAAAACATAAGAACCGCATGTCGCACACTGTACGCTCGTTTAAAAATGCGTATGGCAGCGGACTGCAGGCTATAGCTGCCCGTCTGATAAACTGGGTCATATCAGCTCGGCTTGGTCCAGTTACCCGTACACCAGCTGCTAAAACCAAACCAAACCTTCACACCTTTCACATGGATTAACCCTTAAAATATTAGCTTGACATGTTTGCTCCTAACAACACAAAATATCCCCTCCCCCAAATCTGCTGTGAAAATATTAAAACGTTGATTTTTCCCATTTTATACGTCCGATAATCTCAAACTGATCACTCCAGCTGCAACGTGTATTCGTTTAAAACTGCATAATGTCTGACGTTCCCTTCGGGTGTCCCTGCTTGACCCCGAACCCTAATAAATCTCCTAACCCGCCCCGTGCCATGACAAACTCGCCCCCCCCCCTACCCGCAGCCTGCAAGCTGGACCCATTCCCTCACTGTAAAGAGTGACACATGGTCACTTAGAGGCTGGCAAACAGCGTCCTGTACAGCAAATTAATAGGAACACATGTGGTCTGTGGAAGTGGGGCTTCCTCCTCTATGGTTTGACCAAATGGTGCTTTTTTTTTTTTTTTCCAATGAGAGTACGTTCTGTTTAGCTCACCCCCACTTCCCCGACAACAAATCCCAACCACACAGCCTCCCCCTCACACACTGACACACACGCACACGCACGCCTGCACACACGCCTGCACACACACTCTGCCAGTCATCTCGGAAGATTCTGTGGAACAGATGGTGTCGTGACAGAAGTGCTGTCCATCCTTCATGTTTGTCTTGTTCACAGGCAATTAACGCTCAATCCTGCGAGCGCCTCAGTTGCCACCGCAGTGCCAGGTGCAGATCCCTCCCCCCCCCCACCACACACACACCTGCGTGTTGCGTTTAAACCCACAAGAGGGACGGGTGCTGACCCGTCCTCTTGGTACTGACCGAGAGGACAGGGATCTGTTGTTGGTGGACTTTGAGATTCTCCGGTAAATTCGATGAGAAATTGTCATTTTTCTTCATTGAAATGCCAGATAAGGGCCGATGCTCGAGGTGCGCTTGTTTTGGTGTCGATCTGATAGGGCCGGTATTCCCGACCGCAGTATTCATTATCTAAGTATTGTATCAAACTTCTGACCTTTGTGAGTTATTGTGGTGTCTTAAACTTTAGTTTAAACTTGTGTGTATTGTTTAATAGATTGAGAATAAAAATAAAAATCTTCTTCAGTCGAGAAACTAGAATACCAAAATAAATACAAATTTCAAGAAGGAATTTGAAACTACAGTATTGATCTTATCACAGTGATATTGTAACAATACCGATACAAGCTTGGTATCGATATTATCGATATCGTGGATCGATTTGCTCACTTTTACCAGAACCGACGTTTCAATAAACCATGTTGTTGGAATGGAAACGATCCGTATTGTGAACCACAAATCACTATCTATGTGCTACGTTCACAATGAAAACACCAGTTTTTGTTTATTAATTTGTTTTGTTCATAACAGTTAACAACATCATCGCATTTTTGCTCTATTTCTAATAATGTGCGACTCTGTTGCGGCTCTTTGCAGTCCAAATGTGGTACGGCTCATTTTTATAAACACTTCTGAGCTTCTCACAAAACTTGTGAGGAAAAAGTTGCTGCAGAAAGCGCTGTTTATTTCAATGTTTCTGTCGACAGAGGCAACAAAATGTCAGTTTTGATGCAGCAAACATATTTTAAAAAAAGTAACATTGCAGGTTGCAGTCACTCCTTTGAAACGACAGAAGAACAAAGGAAAGCTTTTGGCGTCGTGAACGTACCGACTGACAAACTTGTGCATTTGAACGCTCTTCTTGGCAGGATGCCTTTGTGGTTTGAGTTTTCATCGCTCTGAACAGTACTGCAGCATGACGTCTGACAACTACCACCTCCCCCTCAACATCTATGTCATCGTCCTGGGCATCGGCCTCTTCGTCTTCATGCTCAGCCTCATCTTCTGCTGCTACCTTTTCAGGTAAGGTCGTTAGTAGCTGGGAGAAAAATCAGACTGAAAATAGATTCGGCTGAAGCAGACGAAAAGAAGAAGACTGATTTAAGTAAATATTTCCAGAGTGGATGTATATCTCACGCTCCGCTAGAACCAAAACCTGCTGCTTTATGTTTGTGGCCTTTTCTCCAGATAAGCAGCAGGCGATTCGGGTTCGTTTGTTGCTCGTTAGCGGATTGCTTCTCACCAACTCTGCAGGTGGATTTGCATGAACTTAGCAAGTCGAGACCTTTCACCTCGTCCTTTGAAGTTCAGCCACATCCCTTCTGCCTCGGTTTTCTCGCTTTCTGCGCACGTCTGCGTTACTTTCACACGGAGCAGGCAGCTGTCTGTGAAAGCCACTAAGCGACACCTGTCCGGCCCCAGAGGGCAGAAAGACAAAGCTGGCGACAAATTTGATGAGGAGGAAGCCGGACCAAAAAAAAAAAAAGAGAGATATTAGAGAAGTATGAAAGAAACAAACAAAAAAACAAACACCCTTTATGTTTATTGACACTACTGGATAAAAAAAAAAGCTTTACATATTTTCTTTTTGCATTAAAAAAAACAAACATCAACTTCCTCATATTTATTTACTGAAACCAAGCAATTCCACAAACAGAACTATTTATTTCTAATAATCATCAGTGCAACATTTATTGGCACCTCAGACATTCCAGTGTATTAAATGAAGCTAATGCTGCCAAGCCATAATTTACCTTTGGTCATTCTGAATGTCTCCAGACTCTAAATTGTGTTTCCCAATTAGTTTTCCCTGCTGGCATAAAAATGTGATATGATGAGAGATTGCAGAAAATACAAGACATCATGCCATACTAGTTATCTTCAAAAATCCAGATAAAATACATTTGCTTAGGTGTGTGGGCGATACATTACTAGCAATTCAAAACTATCCATGTTGGGTAAACCGGTCTTTTATGCCTTCAGTTATGTATGTGTGTGTGTGTGTGTGTGTGTGTGTGTGTGTGTGTGTGTGTGTGTGTGTGTGTGTGTGTGTGTGTGTGTGTGTGTGTGTGTGTGTGTGTGTGTGTGTGTGTGTACGCTGGGAGTTTACCTGGAACTGCTAATCAGATAAGACCTATGTTGAGCTTTTTCAGAATAAATTATCTCAGTCTGGTCTGAAAAAAAAAACCCAAAACAAATTAAAACGTCTGATTTCCTTAACACGGAATTGATTTAGTATCTGGAATCTTTCCCAAAATCATGACTGAAGTCTGTTTTACATTTGCAAAAACCGCTGATTAGAAACTACATGAGCACAGTAATCCTAGGTGGTTTGTTAATTAGACAGGCAGAAAAAAAGAGATCAATGTTCTTTCAGAGATGTTTAGAAATTGAGGAAGTTTACCAGCACCACATACTGGGTCGGAACAAGCACCTAGTGGCCATCATCTGAATTACACTTCCAGCTTGGGTAGGTTGATGTAAGGGTTTTACTCTCAAGTTTATTTCTACCTAAAAATAACTGCATAGTACATCCTATATAAGCGTTTATTTTAATTTTAAATGATTATAAAGGGAAATGGCATTGTGATGGGGTCAGTTTCTCAGATTCTGGTGTGTTCCTGTTGCCCCCTGAAGTCAACATTTGGATCCGGAAATGTGACCCAACAATAGCTGTGATCCAGTAAAGAGGGAAAAGCAGTGGGATTTTAAAGCTGTTGTGCTCCATGATCAGATAAAATGAATAAATAAACACATTTAGTGTGTTTTAACGGCATTTTCAGAGACAGGCTGAACAGCGCTATGACTTCGGCCTTTTCTGCTGCTCGTGCTGCGTTTTCTATACACAGCAGCCGTATTGGGCTTTGAGATCAGCGGTGGTGAGAAGCTTTCAGCCTTCTGCGGAGGAATTGCATTTAGCTTGACTTGAAAATTCAGAGTTTCCGATCTGAGCGCAGCATTACCTCGTCTTTCCTTCCACTGCCTACTTCAAAACAGATGCTTAACCTCTGGAACTTTCTCCAGACCCAGACCTGAGAAGATTTGTAAAAGACGTGCCAAACACCTACAAATTCAAAGCCTGATAGACAAATAATCAACCTTTAATATGAATCCCTCTTTTCTCATCCTTTGGGTATGTTAAAAAATAAAAAATAATCTGTTTTGACAAAATCATAAGTGACATAATTATTAACATCATTCCCTACTTTAATACATGTATTCTCTTTATTTGTGAAAATGGAAATCTGTGGATTACTGAAGGGGAATTTCCTAGAAACTCTTAGTAAACACACAAAAAAAGAAAAAGATAAGTATAAAAATGGACTCAGTAATATTTATTTAGAAATTAATTATTACATAAATTGGGTCACTGGTGATTTTGTTGAAATATTTATTCTTTACATGGGATTTCTACAAAACAAATGACTCCACTTGAAGACTTTGCTCAACATTTTTAGCAAAAGTTCAGACTACTGCGAAATCTAAAACTATCCAAAGGCTTTTAATACAGTTTTCCAAGGAGAATCAGCAAACATGCCTTTTAATTGACAGCTTGTTTTGTAACGCTCACCCCACTTTCCTCCTTTCGACGAGCAGGACGGTGCAAGACGAGAAAGTCTGGCCGGGTGAAACCCAACACCAATCCTCCCTGCGTCTTTGATCAACGCATGACGGCTGATCTCTTCTGCTTTTAACTTTATTAAGGCGCTTCTGGACAAGCCCCGTGAACTGACAATTAGCCTCGCGATGTACGTCCGCTTTGACCGAAGCGAACACATTTCAGCGTGAACCTGAGCCCGTTTCTCCCCCGATGCAGTTGTCTCTGTGCAGACGGCAGCGTCATCCTCTCTTGTGTCTCCCTCAGGTTGAAACAGCAAGGAACCAGGGAGCAGTTCAGCTACAACGAGGTACGTCGCACCCCGGACCTGTCGCTGTGAGGGACTGCGTAACGCAAGGATGTGCGGCTGCAACTGCCGATTACATCAGTAATCGATTGTTATGACGGTTAATGGGATAAAAAGTTGGCACTTTCTGCAGATTCGGTCATTTAATCGCTTAAGCCTTTTTATCTAAAACGTTAGAAATGAAGGTCCAAACAGTTTGATTCTGTTTTCGACAAGAAAATAGACATGTTGTTCCCTGAAGTGCAACATTGTCACATTCCTTAAGGGAATGCGTGATCATTAGTCTGCAGCTAAAAAAAAAAAACCCTTCCAACATCAACATGTGAAAAGCAGAAAAAGCTAAAAGTGCCATTTGAGAAGTCCTGGGTAGAACATATTTACAAAAACTGGGCTATTTATTCATTTATTTTTGTACAGTTTTAGCTTAATTGCTGCATCGACTCTGTTGTTAATTCATCAAAATGTCCTTTTGTTTTTTTTTTGAGTCTGCATATTCCAGTTAGCGATTAATCAATTACTGAATTAGTCGGTCGTTTTCAGCCCTACAAGGTTTCTGAAGGACGTTATAAATTCATGGAAGTCCACCGTGTTACACTTTTCATAGTTGCCTTGACTCCACCTGTGTGTCAGTATTTACTCGCTGGCTTTCGCCAAATGTGTGAACGAGGTAAAAGGAAGCGACTGTGTGAGGGAAAACGTTCTTGGCTCCCTGCATTGGGAGAATGAACTGGAAGAACGAGAAGCGCTTTAAAGAAAACATCCAACATTTTCTCCTCGCTCTCTTCGCTGCAGGTGGTGCTGAAGGGAGCCAGCAAGAAGCTGAGCCTTCTCGGAGTGAGTCTCTTTTTCCCGTAAAAGCTTGATTATTTTTTAAATTTTTTTTAACAGTGACATTTTATTTTAGCCAGAATACTTTTCCACAAGAGCTCAGATGATCCATTGTGAGCTGGGTGTGTTTGTTTCGCCGGGTTAACTCAATCCGCTTTTCCTTTCAGGCGTGATTAGTTGGCCGTGCCGCATTAATTAGGGTGGAGATGCCGTTAAATAATGTCAATGTGAGCACGTCTGCACAATGTGTGACTGTCGCACTGACAGCAGAGCACATACATCTACAGTCTACATACATGCAGTCATTTTCGACCGGTTAGGATGTTGAAAATTCCTTGATTTTAGTCGCTCCATTCACTTAAGTGAAATCATTATGCACACGCTGGTGTTTTCATGCCGTTATTTCTGTTGATTAGTGATTTTCCACTTACTGCTAATGACAACATTTAAGGTTATAATATCATCTGAGAGCAGTAAAAATGTATAACAGCTGTTTAAAATGTATTTTCAGTTTAATTAGGGAAACGAATTAACGGAAATAATTTCGATTCCTAAAATCCAGAGCAATGAAACAATTTTGAGTTTAATTCGAACCTGAACGTACAATTTCTAGATGCTTGGAGAAAGCGCATCTACATACTTTCAAAGAAACGTTTTTTTACCATCATTATTATTTATGTGTCCGACTGGTCTTGTTGCTTGGAAACGAAGCAAGATCGCAGTTTCTCAACAGCGTCCCATTTGTTCATTAGAGCTAAATTAAATTACTGTGAAATGAGAAAACAAATGGCCTGCTGGTCCGAAAGAGACAAGCGTGCCGTTCAAGAACTGAGGGGCACGACGCGCTCGGTGGCACTCTGAGGAATGTTCCTGTCCCTCTTTCACCTTAAACTAACCCGCTCTGTTTCTGTCGATGCAGCAAACCTGCGCCGTGTGCCTGGAAGAATTCAGGACCCGAGATGAACTGGGCGTGTGTCCGTGCTCACATGCATTTCACAAGAAGTGAGTGTTGCTGAGCTCTCGAGGCTTCTGGAGAGATTAGCTCCATTCTCAGTTGTAAGAAGAGAATTTGGGTCACCGTTCTTTTTTTGTTTTTTTTAGAATGCTTTCTACATTTATAGTCAAGTTTAATTAATTCAGTAAAAGCTGATTTGGGTGCATCACAGTCGGCTTTTCAGGAAATGTCTTCGCGTAGGCGTGGTT
This sequence comes from Poeciliopsis gracilis, assembly GCA_911649635.1. Classification (NCBI taxonomy): domain Eukaryota; kingdom Metazoa; phylum Chordata; class Actinopteri; order Cyprinodontiformes; family Poeciliidae; genus Poeciliopsis; species Poeciliopsis gracilis. Next base: position 7,605,276 of record CAJVRI010000128.1, read on the forward strand.
CTACTATTTGTATCGTTCTTGAACTGCAGTTTGGGAAAACTAGTCCAAGGGTCACTAATAGCTCTTTGGTCACCCCTGACCCTACGTGATGTCATATGTCAGATCTGTTGGCATTTCCATTCCCCTAACAAGCAGAGACTCCTGTTTGTTTCTGAGCTGAGATAAGCTGAATCTTTCTGACAGTGGTTTGAGTGTTTTTCAGAAAAAAAAAACAAAAAAAAAACAAGCCATACGACGTATTGACAGTTTAAATCATTGAGCATTGTTTCCAGGGCGGCTGTGAATGTGGACGGATGATTGAAAATATGAGGGACGATCTCAGAACATGCTGCAGCGTTTTAAAAGGTGTTTTTCCAGAGGCGTTTGATGCTTCAGGGATCTGTGACCGTGAACCGAGCGCCTCGGACCGTTCGGGCTCCGCCGCACGCGTTCGCATAAAGGAGCGGCGTATCTCCTCGTCGCAGCATCTGACCCGACGTACAGAGACTGGAATTACAGATCTGTCAGTCGGATGTTTTGATGCGTTTCAAAGCCACGTTTTATTTTGTCTGCCTAACAGACTTATTTAATTTTTTATTCAAATATACTGACGAGACGTTAAGAGACAGATTTGCCAGGTATTTGCAATAGATGCGAGAAATGTTTTTGAAAATAAGCTCATCAGTAGAGGTAGAGGGGATTGTCTCCATGATGGTTTTCAGCTTATTCTAAGCTTGGCATGGTGATATGTAAGGAAGTGAATGTTGTGTAAAATCTAAAGTTTACTCTGACCGATGTGGATGACCCGTTGGAACATTTCTGGTTCCAACCATCTGAGCCAACCTGTGTCAAAGAAGATTGGTTGAAGTCCTGGAGCAACCAAGGCTGAAGCTTGTTACCCACCAGAAGACGGTGGAGCACCAGCCTGAGGTTTCAACAAGGTTTTGTTGAATGAAGTGAGATTAAACTGGGATCTTTGTGAATTTAAATGTGAGGTTTCCTGTAGGCTTTAGCTGATCCAAGTTTGTCCAGAAGCCAAAAGTTGAGCGGAACAGTGATTTAGGGCTCTGCAGAATCAGAAACCAGCCTCAGCAGTGTCATTTCATGACTGGGTGACAACTGGTAATCGAGCCCAACTAGTTAAATATTTATATATTTATAACATAGTTGCAACTATTCTTTTTGTAATCGATTACTCTGTTAATTATTCTACTGATTCTTCTGACGATTAACTGGATTTGGAAAAAAAAAAGGCACATTCTGCAGATTTTTCATTTGACCAGTTAACCATTTTGTTTTTATACAGTATTAGAAATACATTAAAAGAAACAAATGATTAATTTTGTCTTTTAAATACAATAATCATTTTATTGCCTAAGATGCATTTCTTTACTGAACATTAATAATTATTTATTTTTTGATTAACCCATTGATAAATGGATATGCTTAATCAAGTATTGGTCTTAGGGTGTTGTTCTTTTGGAAATTTACTTGCTGTTTTAGTCCGTATGCAAATGATTAATTGATTATTAAATTAATTGGCGATCACATCAATAATCGATTAATCACGATTGTTTCCAATTCCTTGTATTGAAGTGGAAATTTGTAGACACCGAGTAAATTTTTGATCAAAACTGTGCAAGACAAAATATTTACCCAGTAAAATTCTAGTGCAAGATGGGCCCCGTTATTTTCGTTTCTATCTCGATATCCCATTTAAACGCCTTTTTTTCCATCTATTGAACGGAACCACCGTTCAAGCAGGAACGAACCTCTGCAGTAAACCCGCTGCTCCTGTGTTTCCTCCTCCCAGGTGCCTGCTCAAGTGGCTGGAGATCCGCAGCGTGTGCCCCATGTGCAACAAGCCCATCCTGCGGCTCCACTCCGACGCCCCGCAGGGCGCCGAGGGTCCCATGGATCCGGAGGAGGTGTGAGACAACCGGGGGGAAGAGAAAGACCCGTTCCCCCTCTCAGAAAACACCCACATTAAATACACTAAAGATGATGAACATCTCAGAAGGTAACAAGTGGTAACCATCCCAAGCTGGCGTTCTGCTGGCGAGTTTCGAGCGACGCGCCTCGGCTGGGATTTGAGACATCGACGACGGCGCCGCCATGTTTGATCGGATCAGCCAGAGAGAGACCGGATGAGTAGGGTTATTTCCATAAAAACAAAGTTCCTAGTGCTGCTTCCATGTTGCACTGCAACACGGCTACAAAAACAACAACGGCAGGAGAAAGAGAGAGAGAGAGAGAGACAAGAGCTGGGTTATCAGGACGAGCAGAGCAGCACTGCCAGCGGCTAACATCGCCACAGGCACGGAGCGGGACGTCCCAGAATCAGTCCGAATACTTTCTCTACTTTCTCAGGGGTGTTTACCAACGCAGCCAGCACAACCCATGTCCGTTACCATAGAAACCCAGTGCCACATATGCATCTCAAGTACTGCCAGTGAAGGCGAGACGCCCCAGCAGCCAGAGTTCGCCACGACATCTGGCTGAAACGGAGACCAGCTGGAAGAAAAACCCCCGACGACTTCAGTAGGAACCGATTGTGACCCCGTCCTCCTTTAAAACAGGACTCTTAGAAAACTAGTCTTGCCTGTATGTATTGTGTGTAAAAGTCTCCCTATATGATGTTATTTTGTATTTTAAATAAAGTGTCATGTAATGTCACGGTGTTGGATTTATTAAAAAAAAAAAAAAATCCATAACTTCTATTCTCATCATTACGCAGTGTTTATTTTACACAATAGGTTAAAAAGAAGGTTTAAACAGCTGCTTGTTTTCGACATGTATAGACCGTTACGTTGCATGGACCCAGGATCAAGCTTCAACAGTCAACAGTACAAGAGTTCAAACTAAAAGACTTGTCGGTTTTCAGGGACTCGGTTTGGGTCCGCTGATGTATTTTTGCGCTTTCAGTTTGCAGCGTCTTTGCCTTTTGCTTCCACGAACTCCATGGCCTTCTCTTTGACCGCCTGGACGCTCTGAGGGGTGCCGTGCTTCTTCTCATACTCCAGGTAGCGCTTGAAGAAGAACTTGATCTTCTTCACGGAAACGCTGAGGTGGATCGTCCGATCGAAGACGGCCCTGCGGAAGGAGAGGAGCGAAATGAAACCCAAATGCTCGTGTCGTTCAGACTGTTTGAATGTTTTAGAACAGAAGACATAAAGGGGTGAAGAAATGCATTTCAGTGCCCACAGAAAAATCTAAACAATCAGCATAGTCACAGTAATAATGTAAACTAAGGGGATCATGTAGACATGCCCCAAGAATGGAGCCTTGAGGTACTCCACAAGAAATCCTCATTTTCTCAGATTTGTATTTATTTCCTAAAATGTACTTTCACCTGAAAAAACGTACATATTTGATTATTTATTGTGTCGCTTCTGTACATAAATTCCCGTGTGAACCTCCTCATAAGGACCTCATGTTTACCTCACTTCCTTCTGCGATCCGTGTTTGACCATGAGGTCGATGAAAACGGACCAGAGGTCCGTGCGTTTCGGATAGTTCGTCAGGACTTTGTCGAACATGTTGCGTCCTCGCTCAGCGTCGCCGAAGCGGAACTCCATCTGAGCGAACTTGGTGATTACATCCACACCTGGTAGCAAGGCGGCGCAAAGCACAGGAAACATCACAACTGGTAAAATCCTGACGTTTGCTTCCGTTTCTTGAGAGATGAAACAAATCTTACTCTCTTTGGGGGGCAGACTCTTCAGCGCCCTCTGCAGGAGAGAGCTGGCGGCATCACTTTGGCCCTGCTGGAGCAGGAAGGTCCCGTAGCTTAACCACACTGCTTTGTTCTGCCGGAAACGTTTCACCATGGTCTTATACAGACCCTCTGCCTCCTACAACGCAAACACACATATTAGAAACTGGAGGAAAAGTAATTTTACTCAGGAACTAAGGGTGTTGGTCCAGCAGATTTGGTTGGATTGGGGACAATTATTGCAACATTTGTTAAATTTTCAGCTGGTGTGGTTCGCTTTCATACTGCACTGTGTCAGATGATCCAAACTAAAAACCCGCTCCCCTCCTTTCTTGTGGCATTGCTGCACCAAGAACTACTAAAGGACACGATATAAAATCCTCTGAAGAAGACAACTTCCTTCTTCACAAAAATGTAAACAAAATAGAGGCAGGGCAGACTTTAGTGTTTGTAGGATTTCTTTCTCTGGCGCTGCACTCACATTTGTTCATCTTGTAGTTATCCAAAATGCCCTTTAATGCTATAAACCGCTTCCTGCTTTCGCAGCGGTCTCCGGTCTGCTTGGCATTCAAATCGCAGCAGAATTCACTTCAACCGAACTGAAACCTGGGTCGGTTCACATCTCCCCAAACGGCTTTCTACGCAAACGACCTGGTGTTCGATTAAAGAGGACTAAGCGAGGCTTAGTGGTAAGAATAAACTGAGACCTTGATTTTGTTGGAGTTGGCGTAGATGTCGGCCAACTGCTGGTACACGGGCATGGGCTCACAGAACTGCACGGCTCGCTCAAACACTTTTTTCAGGCTCTCCTGGGTTCCGTACATGTTCTCCAGGTTCAGCAGGGCCACCCACACGTTCAGCTTCTCCTGCTCCTCCCTGGACACAAAATCGCAGAGCGGAGTCTTAACACCGTCTGTGCACCGTCCTCATCACCGTCTGCACGGGGGGCATCGGTGCTTGTAAAACACCTGAAGGAGATGGTTTTGAGGGCCCTCTCGGCCACGGCCCGGGCCTGCTCGATCTGCGTGGCCTGCAGGTGGTGGGCCATGTACTGCAGCCAGAGCAGCGAGCTGCTGGGCGAGGCGAGCAGCAGCCGCTCGAAGGCGGCCGCGTCCTGGGGCCGGAGGCTCGGGTCCATCAGCTCGGCTTCCCGCTGCAGGAGGGCCTTCTCCGCCGACTTCTTCTCCTGCTCGAGCTCGTGGCGCGTCTTCTTCTGGAGCTGCACCATTACGTAGAAAAGAAAAGAAATAAATAAATGGACCATGGAGAAAATCAGTTAAAGGTCTCGTCTCATACTGGTTTTTATGAGATGACTGTTTAAATGGTCACACTAAATGGTTTTTCCACATTTTTTTACTAATACAAATCTGAAAAGTGTGACATGATTTTGTGTTCGGATCCTCTGAATTGATGCTTCGTCGAACCGCCTTAGAGCACGCGAAAAAACTGACTGGTATGAGAACAACACGCAAATATAAGCCAACTTTCATTTAAATTGCACAGACCAATAAGTAATTGTGCCAATAAAAATAAGACATATCCAAAAATGTAAAATAAATAAATAAATGTCCCTAAAATTTATGGCATTTAGCAAATAAAAATAATTCTAGAAAGAAAGATTTATTCTGATTTAACTTCAGTGAGAAGAAAATGTGTCTCTTTTTATTAGGTGCTTGAAAACATCTGGTTTAACTGTAAATTATGTTTTACAGATTTAGGCTTTTAATCAAAACGCAGACTGTACTTTATTACAAAAGTGAGCAGATTGAACGTCAAGCACTTTCCAAACCTTGAAATCTCGCCAAGTGAGATTCAAGAATTTCCAAGGATTTCAAACACGAACCCTGACAAATGCATGCCACACTACAAAGATTTTCAATAGTAAAATGACTAACAAATTACTCATTGTTTTTCTTCTAACTCACATTAACGTCCCACTTTGTGCTGGTAAATCGGGGGGGAGAGATCCAAAGTTCACAGAAAACATGAAAAAGCTCAAGTGATGAAAACGCCTCCCTGACGTTTTGATCGTCTCACCTTTTCGTTGCCGTCTGGCTCCTCTCCGTCGCTGGAGTCCCCATCCTTTGCCTCCAGGACGGGCTTCAGGGAGCTCAGCCCCACGTCCCAGGAGAAGCCGGCTGCCACCTGCAGCCTGGACGGACCCGCCGAGCCGCGGGCCGCCTGCAGAGGCAGAAACACACACCGATGATGTTCTCCAGCTGTGGGGGCTGGAATTTATAGCAAAGGCAAAAAAAAAAAAAAATAGTGACTGAAGTTCTGCTTACCTGAGCAGAATCACGCTTTACTTCCTCCCCCTCGTCCTCCTCTTCTCTGAAGTAGACCTCCACTCCGCTGTCATCACCATCGGTTTTTGGTTTGCTTGATTTCTTATTTTTCTTCCTCGGGATCTGGGGCTCTGCTGGTTTCTGTTACATGAATGAACAACAAAGACTGACCTGAGGGTCTAGAGATGCTGAATGCGGCTGGGGTGGACTCTCTGTTTGACTCTAGTGCTGTGAAATGTCTGAAAATAAGACGATGGCAGCTGAAGGGACGTTCGTTACCTGTTCGCTCTCGCAGTGCGAGCGCTTCTTTGCCTTCTTTGAGTCGCGTTTCTCCGCGCCCCCGCCGAGACGCGGCGGCAGGCCGAGGGACTCCGGAAGCACGTCCGGCTTTCCGGTGTCGGCGGAGAGAAGAGACAGGTCGACCAACTCGTCCTCCCTGTCCACACTGAGGAAACAAACCAGGGTTGTTTCACCGCATTAAAAAAATAAATAAATAAACAAAATACGATCACAAAGTCTGAGCTGAGACGTTGCGTTTTCACCAGAGGATTTTAGTGGTGAGCAGGGTGTTGACCGGAAGGTGTTTAGAGAGGATCTTGTGGCTGTTAACGAAGTATTTGGAGGACTGTCGAAGCTGAGCTCTTCCTGTGATGTGATGCGACAGCCTGGAAACGGAGGAGAGGACAGAAACGATGAGGAGGAGATAACGTGTGCTTTATTTCTTCAGCTCCCATCTCTCTCTGTGTGTCCACTTGAGAGGCTCAGTGGTCCGAGAGCAAAGTCTTGAGGTACTCCACATTCGATCTTTTTGTTTGCAAATGCTGCCAATGCAGCACTGAGACCCAGTAAATCCAAGGCAGAAGTAGTTACCTGATGAAGACTCCCTGCTCACTCACAGTCTTCACATAACCTCGGACCACCTGGTCCGGCCGCAGATGGTCCAAAGACAGGACTTCTGGGTCCTTCGCTGGCTTGCTGCTCTGTGGGTTCAACCTGAAAGGACACGCTGCAATGAGCCACACGCTCTACAAACCACGCAACTTTTCCCAGTGACTGTTCGTACCGTGAAGGACGCAGGGACAGGTGCCACTTTCCATTCTGCATGTCCAGAAGGTAACACCTGAGGGGACGCAGGGGGGTTCGATATTTATTGTCAAGAGACGCTCATATTCAATAGATTCGTTTCCCAGGATAAATGTCTCATGAATGGCATTTCTTGCCATTTTATTGACTATGGCTGATAAACATCAAAATGACAAGAACTGCATTGAACCTTTTGTTCTTTTTAGATGATCCCGAACCTCATCATCAACTCACCTGATGAGCTGGTCCTTGCTGAACGCCTCCAGTGGGTTTGGCCTGTAGGTGTCGGCGACGTCGGTGACGGAAACCGTTCCGGCGGCGCCGAAGGGGAGCTTGACCACGAGGCCGACCTGTGGCAGAACGCTGGTCACCATTCCCAGTGCAATGCTGCCTTTCTCCAGTTTATGGATCCCTGGGAAAAGCAGGAAGACCGGGAGAGTGAGAGTCATCGCCACCGAAACGTTACCAAAGCATTTCAGCGTCAACTCTGCCCTCTCTACCTGAGAGCGACAGCACAAAGCGGCGAGGATGGACGCTCGCTTCCACCACCTTAGCGCGGACCGCCTGGCCCAGCTTGAACAGTTTTTCTGGGTGGCTGGCGTCCTGGACATGGAAAAACAAATATTCACTCAAGGTCAGATACTTTCTTAAGCGAAAATATATTCTCCCAATGTAATTACCGGAAAAAAAAAAAACCCTCAACAACAACAGAATCTGCGTCACTCACTTTAGGATTTGTGATCATGGAAAGCAGGTCCACGGTCCATGTGACGCAGGGGTCAGAGGTGACCTCCAAGCACTTCTTGTCTGATTTAAACTGGAAACAGAAACAAAACCACTGAAGGAAGAGCTGGAAGAATGACTGGAAATATTTGGCTCTGCTGCCATCACACAGCGAATCCACTGAAACGCTCATGAAAGCTCACCTTTGATACGAAACACGTGATTTCGTCGCCGGGTTTATAGCCGGCCAGTTTATCTGTTGCTGCGACTGGTTTGAAATCCACACCAGGATCCAGTCGGCTGCGGGAAGAAAAAAAAAAAAAACAGAAAGTTACCAGGCCTCAAAATGTCAAAGATCCATAATCGGGACGCGCGACGTGATGACTACGATCCGCTTCGGTTCCTACCTGGGTATCAGAGTGAGTTCAGGAATGGTGTACTTGAATTTGGGGTGAGAAAACGGAAGAAATCTGAAATCAAGAAAGATTTTGTTACAAAGACAAGCCATTTGAAAATAGAGAAAATGCAACACAGCTGGACGATCCGACGTAAAAATAAAACATTTTTCTCACTTTCTTGTGTTAAAAAGTAGTTATAAAAATATTTTCAAAGAGTGGCTGTTATTTCAATTGTCCCTGCTGAGTTGTACGACTTTGCCTTGTTGCTGAAATGTGTCACACAAAAAACATTTTATTTGATTCATGAAATTACTACGTTTTGTCGACCAGAATCACCAAAATAAAACGGAAAGAAGCAAATAATGCACATCACTCAGCACATCTACAAACAACGACACTTAAAGGTTGCGCTAACCTGTGATTGGTGGCTTCTCGTCCTCCGATGACCCTGGCTTTGACCACGCTGCCCACTCTCACCGTGGACGTGGGGAAGGAGCCCAGCTTGACCTCGGCCGGCTCCTTCACCTGCGACACGTGGACGCTGCCCGTGCTCCCGTCCTCCAGCGCCACCTGAATGTGGGTGGGCTTCACCGACTTCACTTTGCCCTGCAGGACTTCGCCGAAGCGGTGTCCCGAAGAGTCCGCCTGGTTCTCCGAAGCCGTACGCTGCCGCTTCGGCGCTCTGGCCTTCCGCGACACCAGGGGGAGCCCTTCCAGTTGCTCGCAGCTGGGTTCTACGACTTCCACCGTCAGAGTCATCCCCGCCTTGAGCCTCTCCGCCTCGGACAGGGTGACCTCGTTCAGGTGGCTGCAGGTCTGGAGCAGAGTCAGCTGCGCCGCGTCGTCTAGCGACACGACAGCAAAGTCCCGGTCGACGAACTGCACCACCGCACAGCAGTCTGAGCCTCTATTCAGCTGTAAAGAGGAAAATGGCGGTGATGATGTAATGCCACGTGAGAGGAAAAAAAAAAAAAAGGCTTGTATAAACTGCTGAAATCAAGAGAGAAAACATCAGCAACACTTACAGACTTCTTCTTCCCCAGCAGCTTCGGGAGGACGGAAACGTGGACACAGGTGGACAGGATGTCGACATTAAGGATGACCGCACTCACTTTCTGCCCAGGGGTCAGGCTAACTCCTGGAAAACAGGCAGATGCACTCATCGGTGGGGCTATTGATGCATTAAGTATCTCAGATTAGCTGTTAATCTCAGCCTCAGGCAAAAAATAGTCTGAATTTACACTAAACGAAGAAACTAGGATGTTTTCTACTGCAGGCCAGACTTTAAATCTTTCAACAGAAACTCTGATGTATCCCTTTAAGACCTGATGGTTGTGAACGTACCCGCCACGTGGCGTTTACTGGCGATGACGTCAGCACCAGGCAAGTCGTCAGACTCAAATTTGGCCCCGTCTTGTGTCGCCGAATCCACCATCAGCTTCAGCTTCTGGCCGATGGTCAGAGAGGCCAGCTGCTGCCGGAGTTCACCGTCACCTGTAGAGACAGGTATGATGAGAGGGGAAACCGGCAGAGCCGGGTTCTGCCGGGCTGAACAGGAACCGAGAGCATCCGAAGCCACCGGCGCACCTCTGGCGGTCAGCATTTCCTTCACAGCTCGTCTCTCCTGCACGGCGTTCAGGAACGCGGCCCGAGCGTCCCCGTCGGGCGTTATGACCTCAGAGATCTTCAGCGTGACCAGGAATCGCCGCTTTTCCTCGTCCAGGTTGGTCACCTTGGCGATGACCGTCTGGCCCAGCTCGAAGGCGGTCGCCGTGTCGCTGATGAACTTATCCGACATGGCCTGTTAGTAGTCGAACAAAAACGCTCAATGTTGAAAACGGCGACACTTCTCCGTCAGTGAAAAAACGATTCCCGGCTCTTCAACTCACAGATTTGGGTGCAAGACCGACGAGACCGTAGGGGAACTCCACAAAGACGCCGTAGGACATGATGTTCCTGATGCAGCCGACCAGCTGCATCCCCACGGTGATCTCGGAGAAATCCTTGGCCACCGCCCCTTCCTCCAGCGACGATCTCACCCTTGGCTTCTTGGTGAGCGTCTTTAAAAGAGAAGCAGCTAAGGCGGAAATAAACCGTTTCACACCACAGAACGTCGGCTTCAGTCTAAACAGCTAAGGAGACAGGATACGATGCTCTGCTTGTTCTTGTTAAAGCAAATGAGGTTTGAAATGGTGTCTCCTTCCCGCAGAACCTCCCACAGTAACCGACAGTTGGACACGTGATCAGAGAGGTGCACTGTGGGTAAGACGGCGCGGCCCTCGTCTGGGAGGATGACGACCTCCAGACTGTTGATGGATTTCTTCACCACCCTTGCTTCCACCCTCTGCAAGGCAAATAAAAGGAAGCCGGGAAACAAGGAAAGTTTGATGTAAAAACACCGCCACCACCAAAGACTCTGCTTTACCTTTCCAACCTCGCAGTCGATCGGAGGTTCGGCAGATTCCTCCGCCTGTCCCTCTGCCGCCGCCTTAAACGACAGCAGCAGCTTCTCCTTCTCTGGCTCACACTGAAGAACTTTGGCCTTCAACACCTGGAAGGTAAAGATGGAAAACAACCACATACACTCAGATGGAGGAACGGCGTTTCAAAATTCTTCAAATCCCCAAATCTTTGGGTCAACAGGCATCTTCTGAGCAGATGTCACCTGTGGGATCCCTCAAGGTTCAGTCCTGGTACCCCTCCTATTAAACGTCTACATGCTCCAGCTAGCTCAGGTTAATACAAGTAATGAGATCAACTACCATGGCTACGCAGATGACACACAACTCTACATTACAACTCCCAATGTAGAGCACTGAACAGATACTCGGAACGAATCGATGCGTGGATGGAACACCGATCAATATATTTTATGTATATTTGCTTGATGATGGCGTCTGAAAAATGTTTACGGTTTATTGCTCGTTTCATAATATGATGTTTTTGTGGTGTAAAGCACTTTGAACTGCCTTGTCGCTGAAATGTGCTAAATAGATAAACTTGACTTGTCTTCCTTTTTTGTTCATCGTAAAAATAAAACTGGAAAAAAAAAAAAAAAAAAAAAACAAGAATCTGCAGCAGACACTCGTCAGCAGTCAGGCTTCAAATGTGAAGTTTGCGTAAAGAATCTTTTTGATCCGATGCAACTCGCTTATGTCTCACCTGTCCAATGTAGAAGACGTCCTCTGGACGCACAACGGGCTCAGAGCTGAGCTCCGCCAGCGGGACCAGACCTTTGACGTTGCCGTAGAAACGGACGATGCAGCCGAAGCCTTTGATAGACACGATGAAGCCGTGGGACACGCGGCCGGGACGGGCGTCGTTGTAGCCGAGGAACAGCGGCAGGGTGCTCTCAACCAGCGCCTTCTTCCGGGTGAGACACAACTTCCTGTTGTCCACGTCTACCGACAGCACCTGAAGTTCACACACAACCAGACATGCTAATCTGACTGAAAAACCCTCGTAGAAAAGGTTTCATTCCTGCATCTTTTCCAGGAGAGAACTGTACTCACCCGACATTTGACCTTCATTCCCTCCACGTACTTCTTCTCCGGGTTTTTCAGGATGATGTCGGAGAGGTGCGTCCGAGGCACCAGGCCTCTGACGTGCTCCGACAGATGCACCACCATCCCGTGGCTCAGCAGGACAGACACCGTCCCCTTGGAGGACAACAGAGGCTTAAAACAGTCCAAATCCTTATGAAGCGGGTTTATATTCGCAACTTTAACCCCAACAAAATATTTTCTCTATTTCACCTCTACAACTTGGCCGGCGTGAAGATCCTGGTATCTGTAAAATCGCTGATCAATCACGCTCCTGCAATCAGGAGAACAGAATAAGGTGGTCAGTGCAGGACAGCGATGCCACATTTTCTAACGTAAAACAAATAATAAAAAATAAAAATAAAAAAATTGGCCGCTGCGTACTTTCGTAAACTAACAAAATAAATTTGCTCCATGGGGCTGAAGTGCAGGATCCTGCAGGTGTGCTCGGGCATCGCGGAGACCTTGTTTTCATTGGCCGGGTCGCTTGACTCCTTCAGGTGGTTCCTCTGTCGAGACGCGTCATAAGATATTTACGTCAGGGTCTTTAAAGCAAGTTCCTCAAATCACCAGCCTCACTTACATGCGCAAAGGCCGGGGTTTTGTCCGGCAGCTCCAACATGGCCCCCGACATGTGGTGCATCTTGGTCGTCTTGCACTCTTTCACCACCTCTCCGGTCCGGTCCCCGCCGGCAGGAGCGGCGTCGACGTCGGACACGCGCTGCAGCAGGTGGCTGCGCAGGCTCAGCCCGACGAGGCGAGTGGTCGGCTCGATGTACAGAACGCACGCTCGCACCTGGAGGGTTATGGAGCGCCGCAGGTCAAACACGCAAATAACACGCTAAATTATGAATGTGTCATGAATCAATTTACCTGAAGCCCCTCTCTGTAGCTGGACTCCTCCTCCATGTGCAGAAAATCCACCTGGCCGCTGAAGGAGGACAGGAAGTCCAGGTGCAGGCCATGTTTGGTCACCTGCAACCCCGATATGCAGAGCTCATTTCAAGACGCAACTCTTTCAGCTCAACTCGCATCCACAATAAAGTGAAAGGAAGCCTTCATCACCTTTTTAACCGTAGCGTTGACCGTGAGGCCCGGCAGGAGGTTGGTGAGAGTCCAGCCCTGTTTGGCGTCAGCGGAGGCCCGAGCCGCGGCGGCGAGCTGGACGACGCGGCCGTCGTTCTTTACTTTCTCTATCCGGGAAGTCACATACTGACCCACTTTAAGCTCTGCACGCACGGAGAACACGCCAGTATTTTAGAAACGGTACCTAACTGAGGACTTTTTGAAGCTGCAAAGCTAAGTTCAAGTCATTTTGGGGGTATTTTTTACCGTCACTTTTATGCTGTTTGCTCTTTGTAGCATTCTCGGGCAGGAAGGCTTTTGTTCCACTCACGCCAATGTCAATTATAGTGCCGTGATCTTCAACACTCTCCACGCATCCACTCAGGACCTGGTTCATCGAAACAAACGTTAAAAAAAAAAAACAAAGATCTTTTTTTTTTGTCAACACCGCTCGTTGGCGTTCACTCCAGCTCACCATTCCAGCCGTCAGAGAGCTCGAGGTGAGGCTCTTGTTGACCAGCTTCGGATTGACCGACAGCTGAATGCTGAGCGAGCCTTTTTTAGCGATGTCCATTTTGGAAACCACGCATCGGAGCAGCATTCCCGGCCAGAAGATTTGGGACAAAGAGCAGAACTCCTGCGAAGTCGGAGCGCAAACGTACAGCGTGCTTAGACACATTGAATGTTTCGATCACACGACATCCACAATCTAATGAATTTCACAGGAATTTCATTCTTCCAATAACTCTGAGTTATTGGAAGAATAATATCTGAACACCAACTATAAAGCCCAAGAAGTGCAGACATTTTAAAACAAATCTTAAATAAATAAGCAATAAGAAACCCTGACTTTACATCGCTGTAAGCCGCTGAATGCGTCAGACGAACATCGAACAGTTCAGATTGAATCGGTCACCTCATTTTCAGCGTCTGAGTCCAGCTGCTCGCTCAGCAGCTTGGTGTAGGCGTCACTGATGTTCCTGATGCTGAGGAAGCCTTGCAGGCCACACGGGAGGCTGACGGTCACCTCAAAGTCAGCCACCTCCTTCACACAGCCCAGTAACAGCATCCCTTCTCTCATGTTCTGGGTTAAAACGCGATGCACAATTTAGCTCGACTGACAAAATAATCAAAAGCAGAAATCTAAACAAGGGTTAAACGCTGACAGGGGGTGGCTACGTCTCTCACCTTTATGTGCAGAATCTCCACGGTTTTAGCAGCAGCATTAAGCGTCAGGTCACCTTCTTGCTCCTCTGTCTTTTGCTCTTTTACTTTCTTGGCGCCTCCCTTTTTTTTCTTTGTCGTCGTTTGTTCATCTGACTGCTAAAGGGAGAAATAAAGTTCAACATGGGTTAGCTTTTCTGGTCGGAGATGGGATTGTAGAGGAGCTTATTAAACATCTACATGTGTTGATAAAGCTGTTTCGTTTTACCTGAAACAGATTGTCCACTTTTCTCGGCTCCGCTGTGACTTTACTGTCGGTGGGCTTCTTTGTTTTGCCTCCACGAGGAAAATCCTCCTCTACCGACGCCATGTTGGATGAAGCTGGGGACGTCTATGATTTGAAGAAGTTTCAGGCGACACACGGAGTATATCCAAATCTCCGAAATGCTGCAGACACACACACAAAACACGAGTTTGGATGATGACGCTACACCGAGGACATTTGCTTGTCTACTTTGAAGACAATAGCTAATAAGAAGAAAGATTTGTTAAACGTGTGTATGAGAAGACTTTCTTTACCTAGCACCCTCAAGAAACACAGTAAGCCTCAAAATGTTGTCGCTGTTCCCAAGCATATTAATAAAAAGTGCAGTGCAAGAAAAAAATACATTCTGTTAATGCCTTAAAAAGACTGGAAAACAAAGTCAATCCGAGAGTTTGGAGGAAACCCACTAGAAGGAAATGAAGACTATATGAAAATCATTTTACGTTTAATTTGGAAATCAAAGTCCCAGCGTTTGGAGGAAAGATGCAGATGAACTCAAGCTCATTGAGGTCAAGTGTGGAGCTTCCACAGTCAGCAATGATTTCATCTATTGCTCTATTGTGTTTTATAGGGTCAGAGCAAACATTTTGCATTTTAGAGCACTTTGTGCCATAGTATATACATTTTTTCTGGATAATTTATTTGCCAACAGCACACTGACAAAAGCACCAACAACACATTAATGCGAAAGGAGCCACAGGAAGTATTGAATGCATTGACTTTACAATATAACACTACTACAAACAACTTTTTTTCTACCGATCTTGTATAACAATCTAATTTTCCAAGAAAATGCATTTTGGATTTTCATTATTGTATGTCAAAATCTTTGACTGAAATAAACAGAACTACAATTATAACGAATACATGCATTGTAATAATGTGAGCTCTATTGTGTGGAATTGAATTGATTAAACAAAATTACTTAATTGTATTAGTTGCCATTTTCTCCGTGGTCCTTTATAATATTAATACGTAAAACATAAAAGAATCAATTGAAAGACAGTAAATAGTTTAATCTGAACCCAAATGGAGCGGTCTAAGAAGTACTTTGAAACAGCTCCCATCTTCCACCGACTCCGACTGAAATCTAACTGGATGAACGTCAACAAGCTGCGCAGCAGACAGTAATCCTCTCCGGAAACATTATTTCTTCCTTTAAAGATAAATATGTAAATACGATACCTGGCTTCGAGGTATTTATGTACACCCAGATTCGGATTTGCCCATGCAGTAACTCACATGTTTTTCAGCAACACGCCATCGTCCCAACCCGGAAGAAAAACCCGTCAGGGCGGTCCTTCTGTTTTCCAATCACGGTGGAGAATTGATGATGGACACTAATATAAGCCAATCAAAGGTCGGTTCTGATCCCAGAAATGAATGACGTTGTTTTCAACCAATGGCCAATCGCATCTGGCCTGCTAAAAGTGGGCGGGACTTCCGGAAACGTTAGCATTGCGGCCTCTGTTGAAGGGCACTTGTCTCATTCAGCTAGCTCAGGGGTCGTGTGTTAGAGGTAAGCTACGACACGTTTATGCTTTGGTTAGTTGATCCTTTTTGGTCTCGAAACACGGGAAAAGAACAAACATGTCTTTGTAGCTCTTTTGTTTTGACGGAATGGTCTGGCAACGTTAATGAATATCTACTTAGCTTGGTAGCTAACTCTGAAAGCTAACAGTGACTTCACAGTGTGCTAACTTGCTTTTCTGCTTAGTTACATTAATTCTTAGTTAATTGAGTATAAGTTAATAAGCATAAGGTTACACTGACAGATATCTTACAATGGCAGGTATTGCATTATAATTCGGCTGAATTAGTATTGCAGTATTTCTGCATTTCAATGAAGATGTCAAACCTATTTAGTTAAATCTCCTTTAATTTTCCCTTTTTTTATTTTTTTATTTTTTATTTTTATTTTTTTTTACTAAAGCAGCAAATGTTTTATATATTTCCATGTATTTCCGTTAGTTTGACGTTGGATGATTTATTTAAAAAACCAAATTGCTTGAAATATTAGCAACTTTCCTCCCAGGAAGCCTGCTGTCATCGGTTACACAGAAATTGGGATTATTTCACAAATCTGAATTTATTTTTAAGACAGATTAATAGCACCGAGTTAAACTATAGAAACTTGCCAACGTTTAAGCATTGGCAAGTGTTGTGATCGCAATAAATGATTTATGTTTTTTTAAAACAATTTTTTTATATCACTTCTTTTCAGTATTTTGTGCAACTGTATGGCTGTGACTGCACCGCACAGGAATCACAGTCACAAAATAGTTATTTGTTCATCAGGACACCAGGTTACATAAAGAAGTTTGACTTTTATGATTAAAATGCAAAATATATCTATATTTATCATTTATTGATCCCCTCGTAGAGGAGATGGAACAGTGGAGAAACTTGTTGAAAAATAACAATTCCAAAAATGGGGTCAACTTTGTACTTTTTTCAAATATCATTCGTCGTAAATTAGAGTCAGCAATTGATTTTTGCTGTATTATTGTCTCTTGTGTTTGTGGAAGGACCATACGTTGAGCCAGAATGGCAGGACACGACTCGGGGAGTCAGCACCAGTTCACTGGAATTGCCAAACACTTCAACTCATACACGATCCTGGGAAGGAGGAACGTAAGTTCTGCTGATAAAACTGTTCAACCCAACAGTTTGAACTGAAGCTTCAAGATTTCACATCTGCTTTGTGCAAACTCGTATAGCCGAACCAAAGATAATTTGAACACAAGTAGTTCTTTGAACATGAGTGATGTTCAAACTTGTACGATGCACGTTTTATTGTAAAGTTAAAATCAGGACTTGTTTTAATACTTCTACCTTTTTTTGTTTTGTTTTTTAGTGTGTTTTGGCCACTTACGCCACCCTTACAACCATCTTCCTTATCTTCAAATTGAAGCCCAAGAAAAAACCTGCCGTCACAGAGAAGTAGTTCTGTAAGCATATTCATCTCTTTCTATGCTACAAGCTGTTTTCAATTCCGATGACTTATAGCTGATTGTTTCCTCGACAGGTTTTGGTTTGATCTTCATTTTCTAACTGCTTGGAATGGAGACAGAGAGAGAGAGAGCAGCTGGACATGCTTGTAGTAACATATGTCTATTTGGTTTCCTTGTGTAAACAATAAAGAAAATGTACGCTCTGGATATAGAAAACACTTTGTTTTATTTACAGTGTGCATCAGTATAAAAGAGAATATGTTACAAAGTTGAAAGCCATGTTTTGAGGTAAACTGTGAAGTCATGGCAGTGATTTATTAAAAGAAAAAAAAAAAAAAAGGGGTCAATGAGGCAGTTTACAACCGCAACAGTTAGCTTTGTTCTGGGAACCTGATTGGTCAGCCGGTCACTACTTCAGTCTGTTAGCCAGAAAAACGAACTGATGATGTTTATTTGTACAGTTCAGAGGTTAACGATGTGCATCATGTCAAGCTTTAAACGATTTCTCCTCCCTCCCTGATGGTCCGACGATCTTATGGATTATAAGCTCCTGCAGCCAGAAGCAGGTTCCTCCGTGTGAAGTGAAGGTGAACTACAGGCGTTGATTTGGTCATGTAGGTGCCCAGCAGAAGCTCCTGGGAGTTGTCCTGTAGGTGGATGTGTCCCGTAGCCGCCGTGAAGTCATCCGTTTCTAAATCGTCGAACGCTTTCGTCGCGTCCCACAGGCGAACCGTGTTGTCCATAGAGCCTAGAACGAACCACACGATGATCACGTGGGGGGGTAATTAAAGCCTTCGTCGCTGTTATTTCGTTGATTTAAAGGGAACAGTGAGACGTGGAGCACCCACCGGAGCCGAGGATCTCGCCATCCCTGCTGAATCTGAGGGAGTAGATGCACTCTGTGTGACCCTTGAGCTCGCCGACCATCAGTCCATGACCGATGTCCCACAGCAGGACTCTGCCGTCAGTGGCTCCCGAGGCCAAAAACTTCCCATTGGGAGAGAACGCCAGCGCATGGATGGGACCCTGATGGATTGAGAAAAAAAAAACAAAACAAACAGTGGTTTATCTTATTTTTATCACAAACAGGACTCCATGTTTATAGACTACATGTTAACTTAAAACTCAAAAAAAAAAACTGAGGTCAGAGAGCGAAAAGTCTCATTTTATCTCTGATCAATTTA
The DNA here is from genome assembly GCA_911649635.1 of Poeciliopsis gracilis. Classification (NCBI taxonomy): domain Eukaryota; kingdom Metazoa; phylum Chordata; class Actinopteri; order Cyprinodontiformes; family Poeciliidae; genus Poeciliopsis; species Poeciliopsis gracilis. The sequence goes on from CAJVRI010000128.1 coordinate 7,623,693, forward strand.
CAGAACTTTTAATTGAAGTTACTGTTTTAGCAAGCAATACGAACCATCGCTGCTTCCTGTTTTCAAAATAAGCTATTAGATCATTTTCAAATGTTTTCTTTTCTGTATAGATGCATTTCCATCCTTATTTTCCTCCACACCGTCATACCATGACAATCCTTCCCACTTCTAGCAAACGCTGAGCTGAAAACTGGCAGCTGCCTGTTCCTGCGAAATCTCACCTTGTGACCGGTGAAAATACGGACGCAGTTTCCGGTGAGGACGTCCCACAGACGGATGGTGCGGTCGGACGAGCCTGTGACCACGTAATTTGCGTTGGGGTGGAAACGAGTGCAAGTGACGTCGGCCAGGTGGCCGGCGAATATCCGCAGCGGCTGGTGGTGATCGGTCGCCCACAGGCTGTCGGAGAGAGAGAGAGAGAGAGAGAGAGCGCAAAGGAACAAGACTTTACATTGAGCTGCGACTCGTCGCATTCCTCTACAGAACTGCAGGTGTGTTGAATGCGTTTCTTACCGGGCGACCCGGTCGTGCCCCCCGGAGATGAAATAATACCCGTAAGGGGAGAACTGCGTGTCCCACACTGGGTAGTTGTGGCCTTTGTATCCCACCAGACAGGTGAAAGTTAGGAGGCTCCACAACCTGACCGTGCCATCTTCAGAGCATGACAACAGGTAATTTCTGAAACGGTGAAACGGTCAGAAATCTTTTCTGTTCTTGGGAGGAAGGGTTACGAATGTTCACTTATTGTTATTTTATGACACAACATTAACATTTTTACTGCTGAAACTGAAGCCTGTACCGAAATTAAGAAAAATAAATAAAAATCAACAAGTGGGGACAGGACAGAATCTGCATCATCAAACATGGCAACTACTTTTATAACATAGACTTTTAGCACTAATAATGCTTTTTTATATGCTACGAACAAAAACAGTTTATCGTAATCATTTAAAGTTGTTTTGATAAATGTTTCGTCAGGCTTTCTGAACTTACTCCAGTTTGCCTTTGGACTTTAGCTGCTCGCCAATAACTGACGATTTCTGGAGGAGTAACATTTTTTTATTTAAGCTGCAGCTGAATCTAAGCTGTACTTGGGTAATTTTCAGTTGAGCATATTCGTCTCATGGGGTTTCATTCTGGTCAAGTCGATGCAAACTGTACCTGTCTGGGCTGAAGCTGATGCCATACACCGGTCCGCTGTGTCCGTAGAGGCACTTTGACTCACTGGCCGTCTTATCGTCCATAATCCTCTCAAGAACGTCGTCTGACTCTTTGTCAATCAGATTCAAATCTGAAAGAGGGAAAACATGTAAAAATAACGTTTCACTTTGAAACCATGTCACAATGGCTGCAGGGTTCACACACTTTTTCCACAATAGCTTCAAATACTTCCAATGCACCGTAAGTTTCTGAAGCTTTTCAGCACCAAACACTGCAAATTATCTAAAAAAAACCAACGTTTCAATTCACTATTATATGATGTCACTTATTATTACTGTTATTGATGATGTCTTCTGATGGTATTCTACAGAAGAAACAAACTAAAATATAACAAAATGCTATGTTTTGAAGATTTCCTCACACACAACCTGTACACCTGACTAGTTCAAGAACAAAACACAAATTTATTCCTTCAAAAGTATAAAATATGAAACCTTTATTTCAAGTACACAAATCAATAAATCACTAAGACATCAGGAATAATAAATACTAATTTCATTGAAACAATCCAAATAAATCATGTTCCTGCTCAAATTAAATGCTGAACATAATATACAAAGGAAGTTGCAGAAAATATGTTTTGCAAAATTTTCTTGTACGTTTTGTGGCATTTAACTAATAGAAATTATTTTGATCATTTTATCTAACCTAAAAGCAAGAAGAGTTTAGTCTGATTTAACTTCAGACAGTCAGAAAAACTAAATCTGACTTTATTACAAAACTGTGCAGCGAGTAAGGACACTTTCTAGGTCCTCACATAGAAATCAAGCACCTTCTTAACCCGAAAACACAGAATTTTAATTCAAGACCATATGAAATTTGTCGCTAAAGCCGCTCATTGTAGGTACGTCTTACCTGTGGCGGTCTTGACCTTGCGGAGCTTCTTCGGCGTGACGCTCCACACCCGTACCGTGGAGTCAGCGAAGCCCCCAGCGATCAGACTGGAGTCGTCCGTAACGTCAACCGCTGTTAGACCCTGAAGGGACGACATGAAAGAAAAATCAGCTGACTGCTACCAACTGGTTGGCCCCCGACAACTCCCACGAAGTGCAAACGCAGTCCGCAGGTCATTTGAGCTCATTTGCCTGGTATGCGTTGAGGAAGGTGTAGAAGCAGATGGAGGGCAGGTTGTCAGGTCCCAAACGAATTCTCTTGGTGGACTCCTTCATGTACATGATCTTGTCCAGCTTGTCTGAGTCTTTGAGTTCGGGCAGAGGTATCCTGAGACACAAAAACCCGTCAACCACTGAGAAACAAATCCCGATGAAGAATGAGAGTCTGGTGTACATTTCAATGTTTTGCCCCTTCTTAATAAAATATCTCAGCAGAATTAAACAACAATATGCAATTTCAGAGCGTGTGAGTACTTTTGGAAGGCATTGGAAATTTGAAGAGTTCACCTTAAAATTAACTCTCATGAATAAATATCTATGCTGTTCACAGACAGTCATTATTATGCGCGGAGGATGTAATATGAGAGTGCAGAGGCGTGAATTCCACACACATGGTTGTACCTGGTCTGTGAAGGAGCATTTGGATCCTGCTTCTTGCTTTTGGACCCGGTGCTGTCCTTTTTGGGCTTTTTCTTCTTGGGTTTACCTTCCTCGTTCTCTGCTTCCTCATCCTCATCGTCAAGGGGAAGCTCGATTTCTGGCTCCTTCAGCAGGCCATAGTAAACCTACACAAATAAAAAAAAAATAAACAAAAACAAAAAAAAAAAAAAAACAGACAAGTTAAAAAAAAACAAAAAAACAGTATGAGAGAAAAATGTAAAGCAAAAATATAATTTAATTATCCAACCTTGGCCTTATTCGCTTCTCGCTTGGCCTCTCCGGCCAAGCTGCCGGACATGGCGTCGATCTGGCTCTTGCTGCGCGGCATGCCATCGAAGATGTCGATGTACAGGTGCTCTTGGATTATATTCCATATCTGATTGTTCTGGCGCTCCTGCAGGTGCCTCTTCAGCAGCTGGTAGGAGTCGCGGGAGATGCGCAATACGAACTTGCTGGTGCGGAAATCCAGCAGAGTCTCGTTCCCTCTCATGTGCTCCTTCTTCGTAAGGCTCGACAAAATGCGGAGGTCCTCTTCGTAGTAGCACTCCTGGTCCCCGCTGAACCTAAAACCGGGGGGCGAGGGGGGGGTAAATACGACGGGATGATATTTTAGTCTATCGGGGGGGAGACTAAAATATCCTGAAGACACTCACTTTTCAAAGAAGGCCTTAGCCTCGCTTTCATGATTGTTGTAGACCAGTTCCAGGTACATGTGGACGAACAGAGGGTAGAAGACCTGAGACAGTTCTGCTCTGTGGCAGTCCAGAACCGACTCGATAAACTTCTTCAGGCCGCAAACTTCATAGAGAGCGGGCTGGCTGTAGGCTGACAGAACCACGTTGACGTCCGGCTGATCCTCCCCAGCTGCTGCCAGAAACAGGTTTCCCCATCAGTGGTAGATTGAACTCATTCAGGCATAGCTTCTGGCTTCTAAACACTAAAAAATGTGACTTCTGGGTTTCTACTCACTTTAATATCAATATTGCAATTTTTCTCCTGTTCAGTTTTTAAAGCAAATACACAAAACAGGAATCTAATGCATATGTTTATGAGGGAAGAAAGGAAAAATAAATGGATGGATGCAAGTTTGAGACAATGGCACAGGGGAAAACACACCTGTATGTGAAAATATCTTTTCCACTCTTTGTTTTCTGTTTTTGAAGCGTTTCAAAATTGGAAAACATTTCACTTTTACAAGCATTTACCAGTAACAGGAGAAAATGATGCAAAAAAACGCTTCAGAAACTGTATAATGTCACAACAAGCTCATCCATATATTAGAATGGTGTCAAACACATTTTTATCGTGGGACACACCGAGATCGTGAAAGTCCTCAGAGGGACGATTTGTGACAAAATATATTAATAAAAGTAAACTGATGTATTTTGTCAGTATACAACTAAAAGGTGTTTTGATTGGATTGACACACTAATATTTCAGCACACACCTGCCATCTGGAAGGATGTTTTTATGTCTCCTTCCAGAACCTAGAGGGCCTTGAACGCAACACGTGATACATTCTATCAATCTTCTGTAAAACTAGAAGCGCAAAACTCAATATGTTGGTCATATCAATGTGAATGTTTGACTTTACAGCATTTGGCCCGGTTCGGTTACAATCTGTAGATGCATTACTAAACAGAGTAACTTGCTGTTGGTTCTGAATTAACACCAGAGACACTTTCACCCGGTTCCACACACTTAACATGAGTTGGGGAGAACCGTACCTTTGGTTGGCGCCTTTGCTCCGCCGGGAGCGGAGACGGTCACCCGGCTGAGCAAAGCGCTCGCATCCCCGCCGTCTATGTCCGCGCCACTTCCCAGCCCAGAACCGGCGGAGTCAGCCCCCTTTGGATCCAGAACCTCCTCCGGCAATCCCGCCTCGCGACGCAGAATTTCTGCGGACTCTGACAGTTTGTTCTTTCTGAGGAACTGCAGCACAGCCAGCAGGGTCTGCTGGTCCTCCGGGGCTCCCGCCGCCGGTTTGCTGTTTCCAGCCGCAGCGCTGGAGCCGGGGGACGCGGAGAGAACTCCCGCGTCGTTGGCGTGATTATTTCCGAAGCCATCGGTCGCCGGTTCTGTTTTAATGTCGGCTTCGTCTTTCGCGTCGACTATACTACCCTGTACGGCCGCCATTTTCAAAATGAAACACGCATGCGCGGGATTGAAATACGGAAACCGCCAATTGCATGACGTTGAGTCACCTGATTGGTTTAAGCGCGTGTCAGTCAGATTTGAAGATTCCAATTAAGTCCCGCCCCTTTCTCACAAGAATCAACTCTGGTTTCACAGACTGGTACCACTGGATGCTGCTTAGTGGTACCCTGAGGAAGAATGCTGTTGGCACAATCATTTGCAAGTTGGACACAAACAAACTGTGATGGATGCCTGCTTAGCATAATGTTTATTTGCTGATGGCTGATGTTTTTTCTGATTTGTTCATTTTGTAGAATTTTGCTCATAATCTTATCTGATGAGGGGATGCATGTTTGGATAGTTATTCCCTGTAGTTTTAAGGCTGTGCATATAGGATTTCTACTCATGCTTTTTGTTTTACTTTCGGAGAGTTGCTATGATGTGTGTCCGCGGCCACAAATTTGTTTTTAAGGGTCGCCTCATCAACATCTCCAAAGCCCAAGGAAAACCTGAACTGCAACCCCAAATTCCAATGGGGTTGAAAAGAAGGCTTTGTGGATGCAGAGCAAGACCAAAGAATAAAGAGGTGAAGAAGGAAGGAAGGTCAAATAATCTCTTCTATTGATAATAACGGGCAACGGCCATATCCCACACTCCGACATCCCTCTACCTGGTGTTTTATCCATACACAAACACAGGGATTTAAAAAGGAGTGGCAAAAGCAAATGAGGTGGATTAGAAGTGCTTGCCAACAATGTTCTGTGGTGGAAATGAGTTTTTCAGTAGTTAATCTCGGCCCCTTACAGTAAAACTGACTCTTGATACTTAAACATGCGAAGATATTTTGGGCAATTCGACTTAGGTTAAACATTTTTCAGCGTCCTAAAAAAAGTCTTGATTGTTTTTATCTTATAAAACCAATCTCTTTATTGTTAACTTTCAGCTGCTCACTTTGAGTGTATCCAGCTGTGCCTTTATGCTGAGTATTAGTAATAGATGTGTGTTTTGTTTTTGCTTTTTTTGTACCAGAGGAGGGCACTCTTTACACACGCGACCAACTCACTCTCAGGGATGTCAAGATTTTATTTTTTTTAAAAGAAAAAGAGAGATATTTTCCCCTGTTAAAATAGTTGAATTACATTGTTATCTACAGTCACAGTGAATAAATACCAGCATAGAATTGGTAGATTTTGTTCACATGTATTCCCTATTAGGCCTCCAGGGGTAAACAGATAGTTAATTTCTCCAGATGATCAGTAAAATTGAAATTTTGTTCAGCAAAAAGAAAACAGAAACACGAGACTCTCATTTGACTAACGGCTTTTTGTATAACAAATTATCTTCACACCTACTGGTGATTAACTATGCACCAAAATAACAACTCTATTCAAAGATTATTGTGGACCTTTTTATTAACAGGGGCATTTGATGTTGGTGTAGTCTAGGTAACGAGGAGGAGGCAAACAGGAAACTCCCTGAGGCAGAACTAATTCAAGGACACTGAGTTTGTGGATTCTGATTTATGAACTGATTCAAAAAGAACAAAATGACAAAATTAGATCCAGTTTGGTCACATGTTTTTATATATTTTGCTAAATTATTCTACTAAGATTTGTCATAAGATGTCATGGTCATAATCCTCATCTCTAGGTTATAATGATTTACTACAACCGCTCTTTTCTTTTTACGACACCATACAATCATAAGAGCTCATTTATATCTGCGTCCTTCACAGCTTTTGAATCCAATCTTTAATATGTTCACCTTGAAGCACCTTGAGGCCACAAACATGTAGAAAAATTCATGTTTTTCACTCTGCATTCTGCTGAGGTGGGGTTTTTTTTTCGCTCCTGCACAGAACAAGAACCATACCTGCCTCAGTAAACATGCCAAACATGCAGTCAGACGTGTGACGCTGACGAGGCAGGTCTCAGGTCAGCCAGGCATACGTTTTCGTTTCAGTGAAGCTGTCACGTGGAAAATCAAGACGGACTCGTGTTTTGATTTTATTCGACCTTTTGGTTTTGCTTTTTTGACCACCCTAAGTCGTGGCCCGTTCCAAACCTGGACTCCAGGAAGGAGACGCCCCAGCAGCTCTGCTGATGAAGGCTGGGGCAGAAGGCACAGATGCAGCGGGATGTTGTGTAACACTGCGGCGTCGCTGCTCCATGTGAAGGAGAGCCGGGTGGGGGGATGGGGTGCGTTAGTTTGTGGGTGTAGTGTGTGAGACAACATGAGCGCCATCAGGGCGTGGTCAGCTTTTCTCTGATTGTTGTAAAACTGCTCATTACGTTTGTTTGGAGGAAAAAAAAAAAAAAAAAATCTGACATATGATCAGATTTGCCTGGTCAGGTGTGAAAAATACCCAACGTTTCATCCTGCTTGAGGAGAACTATGATGTAGTTAAAAAAAAAAAAAAACAACTTCAATGGAAATGCAACTCTGTTAAGACACCAGAAGCAATCTGCTGACATCTCATCCTTTCTGATGATGATTGGATTAGACAGCAATTAGTTCACAAACAGCTTGTTTACTGACTGACGTGAAATGAGTGGATAAAAATGCTCTTCTGCTCTCCAGCAATGGCAGATGCAGACACACTAACAGCGTTGGTAAAGACGTGCAAAGAGTTTTAAAATAAAGGTAGATTTTGTTGCACTAGTATCTCACTCTGACTTTTTTTGTTTGCCCGCAAATAATCCAACATTTCAATATATTGAATTTATTTATATATTCTGCTTTCTGCACCTATTTTATTCATTTTTTACTTCACAAATCTCCTTCAAGCCACACCCTGAGTACCGACCCACCAGGAAAGTCCCAACGTTGCGATAAAAGCAATGCAAGGAACATAAATCTGGATAAGAGGTGACGCATTTTCAGATCGACTTCTTCTCACTTGTTCAAGCTGCACTTGTCCAACCTTATGTCTCCTCCTGCCTTGTACATACCGAGTTTATTCAAAGCTGCTCCAGCACGTCTCATAGTGATAATGAAATGGGTGAGGGTGGAGAAAAGAGACGCCTGTTCAGTCCCATCCCTTCTTTCACACCTCGGAGACGATTGGCTTGGATTTTCTGTGTGTGTGGGTGGGTGGATGGGTGGATGGGTGGTGGAAGCTGAAGGATTCTCCCAACATCCCCATTTCTGCTCGGTCAGATGGTGCAAGGGTGTGGCATCCCCACAGAGTCGGGATTTTTTTGGAACGCAGACAGGAAAAAAAACACACAAAAAAAACCCGAACAAAAAGACACAGTTTGTGAAATCTTTAATTCCTCTTGTTTAAAAAAAAAAAAGCTGCACATATAGCTGGAGTAATGTTTTGCCAGCTTGATTCAAGGGCAGCTGAGAACTGAGCCAGTAACATGTTTAAATCTACTGCAGGCAAAACAGACTGCATTAGTTTTGTAGCTTTTCATGAATCAAAACAGAGGAAATGTTGAAGCAGAAATGCGCCCTGCGGAGACCAGGGCGTGGCGCCTCTCATCAGACCCGTCTGCAGAAAAGACACAACTGAAGCCAAATCTGCTAAAAAAAAACAAAAAAAAAAAAAAACTAAAGGATAATTACAAAGATGTTTGAGTATGACAGATGCACATATTGCTTCCCCAGCTTTCAAGATGGACTTTTCCAGCATTGGTTGTGAGCAGCACTCAGCTGCGAGTGAGGTGAACCGGCGGTTTTGCTGGTGATAAGAAATCACCTACCGGTTTCACTGAAATGGTCAAGAAATGCAGCAGAGCCCCCCCACTGAGAGGCACAGATAAATAATGTATGAGGTGCGACCCACAGAAGAGGAAGAGAGAGAGAGAGGGAGAGGAAGAGGAAAGGATGAAGGGAGACAAAAGGGGGGCGGGTTGAGAGGGGGTGGGATGGGAAGGGCGAGGCAGATCATCAGAGGATGTGAGAGCAGGAGAAGTCAGAGGTTGTCAGGATGAAAGGAAGGTATGTGAGAGAGGTGGTAGAAAGCGATGAGACGGAGGCGTAGAGTAAAGGTGTGAAGGATGAGAAACAGCAAATGAGAAGAAGAAACAGCGAAACCTGTTTTCACCTGCTTCAGTCGTCACTCCAAGCAAACAACACATTTCAAGAAAGGCTCACTTACTGCGTGTGATTTGTCCAATTCTGGAATAGTTTTTTTTACCTGACATGCAAATGATTTTATATCGATTGAATCTTTTCATGTTAGAAGCACAAACCTCTGTGTATTTTGCATGACAGACCAACACAAAATAGGGGAAAAATACGTCTTTGTCAAGTAACGTTTGTGCATTTGCTCATGATTCATATCTTACGTTGCAGAAGTTGTGTATTTCTTTTCCCCTGTGTGGGTACTTCGGTGCGTGAATGCATTAAAGCGTCTTGAGCCCATCCAGGCGGAATGATGGGCGTGAAGGCCGGTCTGTGGCTCCAGAGCAGTCGAGGTTTGGGGAAAAGCAATGTGGGGATCGTGCATTATTCAGCACCGACCTAACTGGAAAGCGGGATCCGTCACGCAGTCTGCGACTCGGCTGGTTTTTGAAGGAGAGGGTACGGCGGGGCGGCTCCGCGACAGAACTGGTGTTCGTTGTTGCCCGGGTCATAGAGTTCCTCTCTTCGTGTAAGCAGAAGCTGAACCCAAACTATTTGCTCTGCATCTGTTGTTCTGACTTTAAGCTTGAGTTTGTTGGTTGTGAATGTATTCTGCTGAAGCTCGAAAAGGCCTTAGAAATTCTGATTCTAACGTTAATGTCCAGATCTCCATGCTGACGATTCTTCTTTCACCACTGTGTGTTGTCCTCAGGTTGACGTCAGGGAGCAACGTTATGAAAAATAAACATGAAATGATTCATTTTAGAAAGCATAAAAGGTTAGTTGAAAATACAATATGAAGGATTTCACTTAAATTTGTGTCTTAAGTTAAAATCCTCCCTCTTTGACGTGTTCATCGACACAGTGAGAGGGGCCCAATGTGTTTAAGAAGTAGGTTTGTGCATGTTCTGTACTTTATTGAGTGGAGAAAATATACTTCTTTTTTTTATTAAAATAGACTAGAAAAGATGAGTTGCAGCACCTGCACACTCTGCATCACTTCGTTGCTAAATCAGCTGATTACTGCTGAGTCATGGCATCATTCGCCTTTGAGGTGACGGTTAAAGCCAGGGCTTGTGAAGCAGATATGTTAAGGTCAGAGGTGAATGCAATATTTAAAACCCCTCTGTATGTGAGCCCAATTTCTGGATGTCAAGCATAGCCAGTGCTGAGAAGACCAGCTGCTCCATGTAAAACACGTATACGGATCAGATGAGCAGTTTGCAATCATCGCTGGTTTTGGTGTTCGATTAATAATAATGTCGATATGCTGAAACTCCAGAGTCTCTATCAGAAGAGAAGTGAGTTTATTATCACCATGGACTCAGAGGGGGTCACTGAGAAAGAACCACCTGTTCCAATATCCCCTCCAATCAAAAGTGAAATTTGCAAGACAAATACTTTTTAGAGAAAGCCCGGATTGAGTTATTTGGCCATGAAGGTAGGAGATATGTCAAAAATACTGAGCCAGCTTTCAAGCATGGTGGTGGCAGCGTCATGCTGAGGGCTTATTTTAGCTATGGAGGTGCATCTCTCAAAGTTGAAAGGAATAATGGAGAAGGAGGACTACATCCCACTTCATCAAGACCACATGACATCACCAGTTAAATGGCTGGAAGCCTGGACAAAAATGTGAATATTCCAACATGAACGAATTGCTTTTAGAGTGGAACGATTAAACTCCTGGGATGATCCCGTCCTCATGCTATTAAAACCGTTGAGCATTAGCTGAAACTAACCAAGGAGGAGACTCTTCGAGAAGCCGGGCTGCTGGGGAGCGTTTTTACCAAATTATCGTGAGTTCGTATGTGTAAAACATTGATGTTGTGAAAATCTAAAATAGATTCAATTTGAAGACCAAAATCCGATTCTAAACATGTAACAAAAAAGGGCCAATTCACTCTGAAGCTTCAGTGTTTCAGACCAGTCAATAAAAACCCAAACCTGATTGGTCCCAGCGTGAGCAGTCGACCGACACCGACCTTATGAATTAGCGGCGATTCAAATGAAGGAGCGTTTTTCCACTTTCTCTGCAGCTTCACCTCTCTGCCTGTGGTTTCTCTCAGCCACCTCCCACGCTCTCCCTCTGAGGACGGAGCTAACCAGGCCCGTTAACGGCACCCCTGATGCAGGTCCCTCCCAGCGCAACGCTGCGCATCACTGTTTCTTTATCACCATAAATAATGCAGGCCTCGTCTAAAACTAATGAGGCGGCGCGTCGCGGCAAGGAGCCATGACCAACTCCTACCGGGAAGCCGGGAAAGTGTTAACAAAAAGCTTCGATGCAAACGCCTCGCTTCACGCGTTTCCGTGGGTTTAAGCCAATTTCACTTAGTGCAGCACTATTATATCAGCAATCAATCCGAGTCATGTCCGCTTTTTGATTGGCTGGATGTTGTTAGTGCAGAAATGAGCTTTTTGTTAGCAGAGCAAGTCTTTGTAGCTTCTGTTCACCAATTAGCTCCCTCTGCAGTCCAGCGATTGTTTCTGAAGATAATCACGCACCCTGATCTGCACACACACACACACACACACACACGCACACACACACACACATGCACGCAGACACACACACACACACTGACTGGCAGCTGCCAGACTGAGATAAAGGAGCGGGCTTGAATTTGTTAAAGGTCAGCCCTCCTCTCCAGAATCAATGCATCTGCAATTAAATGTAATTAATCAAAACGTTAAGATCACAGGGTGAAATCACTTGAAATATGACGGATATTTAAAGCACAGATCACACGTTCACCGCGTATGTGAGTCTGCGCATAACAGTGAGAGCTCTAAACGAGTACGTGATGAAAGAGAAATTTTTACACTTTCCGAAGAAGACATGCAGCGTCCCCCTGAGAACCTGGAATAATTCATGGAGAATTGAGGATGATCACCTCCCTTCCTGTCCTGCGTGTGCCGCATTGGCATGAACATCCATTCCCTGGACATTCAGCTGATAAAGATCCCTGTCCGCCCTAAAAATAGTGACCTTTAGTTAATTCATGAGATCCGTCGGCAGCGCCTAAGCTCAATCCTAATCAGCTCTGGAGGCCTGAGTATCTGATTCAAAAACCTGCTCCGTCTCTGCAGGTAATATTCAGCTCCTCTTTAATTTCACACAGAAATCTCAGCTAAATGCATATGAGAATCTCTTTGTGCTGAATGTCCTTGTTCTCCTTGAGGTACGTGTGCGTGTGCATGCGTGTGTGTGTGTTCCTGACACAAAAGTCACTGAAGGGTGTGAGGAAGGTCTCCTTGCATGAGCATCATTGGAAATCACAAAGAGGGGAGGGGGATACCTGATGACAGAGGGCGTCCCGGGGGACTGACCAACCTGTGCAAACAAAAACAACAGACGGACACAAAGTAGCAGCCATTTTGCATGTGTGCATTTTTTATATGCAGCAATTTGGAGACAGTGTTTGTTCCTTAAGTTTGTGGGTTTGTAGCGCTTTGTAAGACGTGTGCATGTTAAAGCACTGAAGCTTTGTATTTCAGCAGCAGAACGGACAGATTGAAGCCCCCCTTTTATCCTTACAGTCATTGAGTTTTTAAACAAACTAGATTGAATCTGATAGCAACTTAAAGTCGCTATCAAACTGTTGCCATCCAGCTTCATTTTTTAGCTCTTTTATTATTTATCAAATTTTATTTTAGACCTTTATTTCAGGTGGATATTTATTCATCTTTGTGTAAAAGCTTGTGTGAATGTGTTGACCATCACCACTACCTGTTACAAATGAACTGACCTTTGAGGACAACATGAACCGAATTTCTAAATCGTAAACCATGCATCACTTTTTTCTTTCCCTCCTCTTCACAGTCATGTGCTGCTTTGTGTTGGTCCACAAAGCACAAAGCAGATAATCGTAATATACTGGACAGTCAAGGGAGTGAATATTTAATGCAGGACGCTCTAACTTCACGGCTCAGAAGCTTTGCTCCAGGTAAAATGTTCATCTATAGTCGGATACAGATGATTCCTGTCCTCTCTGTCTTTCCGTACAATGTTATAAACGGTTTTCCAATTAAAAGCAGCTTCATCGATTTGCTCTTTAATTCCGATGTGTGAGCGTCACTGACACACACACACACACGCACACACACACACACATCAGGTTCTCTACAGCTACAACCACACACAGGAAGAAACATACCATCACATCAAGGCGGCAGGATGTTTGTCCGTATCTACATCGCCGTGGTGGGTAAATATTTTAACAGATCCGCAGTCAGGCACAATGTCTGATTGAGTCTTCAGCCCCCGAGTCCCACAGGCAATCTGAAATACACTCGTGTCAAGCTAATGGAAAGCTTTTGGTGTTTCCCAGCCGATCAATAGCTGTTTATGTGCGAATGGTGACACACTATATCAGCCTGCGGGCAGACTGCCAGGAGGTATGGAATGACTGGAGTCAGCACTTTGGGAGACGGGTGAGCAGGGCGAGCACGCACACACCACCGCGCTGTGGGAGCTGCATTGAGTGGCCGCGGTGCTGATGAAGGCCAGAAAATGAGGTGGAGCAAACGCGAAGGTGTTCAGGGGCTGATGGATTGAAACCGTCTCAGATCTGCAAACTGCAGCACTTTGCAGCTCAGACCGACAAGGAGAAGAGGAATGCAGGGATGGAAAGCCGATGAAGTGTCTCCTACTTTGAACAAGCTCCGGGATTCCTGTTGTGTCTTCACAGCCCGGCAGCAGACGAAGGCGTCCAGTGATCGGTGGTCTGAGCTGTTTTTGGCGTCGTCGGCATCCCATGACAGGAGAAGAGCTAGAACATTTCTGAAGAAATTTAAGCGAAAGGCCCGCCAAAGTGTGCCCGTCGGTTTGGACCCCAGCGTTCTGATGCTAGAAATTAGCATCAATGCTCAGCTTAGCTAAAGAAATTACAAAGTAGCATGTGGAGAATCATAATAATGCTGACCAACATGGACTTGCAGCATTCAGTAGCTAAAATTCCAAAATGCTAATGTTAGAATGAATGCTGTGAGTAGCATGTGGGGCGTCACTAGCATGTTGTCTTACATTCACTTCCTCCATTCAGTGTAGTAAACAAAGCTAATGTATAAGAAATAGCTTAAATGCTTATTTTAGGGAAAATGCTAATGCTAATGCACAAATCTCAAGAGTAAAATATTTGTTGAGGCATTTATTTTGACGTTTTCAGTGAGCTTCATTTTGCATTGCCAATCTAATCCCATGTGTAACAGTGTTTGGGTTAAATCAGTGATATACTGGCCAAAACAGCAAGAAGTTGTGGACGGCAGCTCAGGCCTCTGTTTTAACAGAGAGGTCTGCCGGAGTTAGAACTACAGTGATGCGTTTTTGTAATCCTGAGCAGCCGCTCTGCCCTGCTGTGTTCTGTTGCTATGGTAATGGATCCTCTGCCAGCTGTGAGCAGGGGGGAGACAGAACTCTATCAGTTTGAGCCAGCCGGTTTCACACAAAAAAAAAAAAAGCGGTCCGAACAACTCATGAACCGAACGATAAGTTCTAATTTCCATTCATCTCTATTTTGTCCCAAGTGCTTAAGCATGACAGGTGAGTGGGATGATCAGTTAAAGGTCAGCTCTCGGGAGAAAAGAAACTTCTTTTCAGATGATCTGGGTGGAGGTGAGAGCTCCTGCTGGTGGTGCAGGTGGGTGGACTGGACTCCCCCGCCTCACCGCCCCAGTTTCCCCCACACAGCTGTCTGGTGCACGATTGGATGTTTGAAGACTGTGGCACACAGGAGCATCTGTCCATAAGGTGGTCTCTGGGGGCAGTTAATCTTTACTCCTTCGACCCACAGAGCTCCGCTGGGGGAGCAAAGTGTCCTTCTGTGCCCTTTTTCGGCACAGAAGAACCGCACATTAATAAAGAAACATTAATGTAGTGGGCAGATGAGCGTTTATGTATATTGGGGTGGGGGAAACAAGGTGAGAGGAGGAAGATTTTGTGGGATGATGCCACCAATTTATGTTTTTCAGCCCACGATAAACAACAGCCATCTATTACTATCATTCTGCTATCAATGTTCTCGTGCACGACGCACATTGATTTTCCCAGTTTACTCCCACATACATACCAGGTTTATTGAGGACTCCAAATCAATCTCATGATGGAGTACATTGGTGGATGTTGCTTCTATTTGTGTTGGCTGTGTGACGGACGGAGGATCAATCTGCTGTGTACTCTGCCCTCTTGCCAAGCGACAGCTGGGACGGGCTGACGCCCAATCTGCATCCACAAGGAGTTGTGGATATGGAGCAGCTGAAGAAAAGGAAACAGATTTCTTGGTGAAGCGCACCATGACGGACATAACTTCTCTGCGGTGTAAATACCTGAACACAGTGATATTAGTGGCATCAATTTAAATAAGGATTGGGATTTTTGCTGCCACTGGTGCTATCAGTAAAACAGGTTTCAGACTGATGAAGAGAGTTGACATTCAGCTTCTGCAAAGAACTGAAATTAATTCTCCCAGAAATTGACAAACAGTATTTAAAGGTATTTAAATATTAAATAAGTATTAATATAATATTAATATAAGTATTTAAGTATTTAAAGTATTTAACAGTATTTAAAGGTGTCTAATTTTTTGCGTAAAGGAGTTGGGAATTATTAAAAACATAAGTCAGAATCTACAAAAAATGTTTCCAAATTTAAGTTGCTTGTTGTGCAATCACACCGCTACCCAAAATAGTACCAGGCGTGCTGAGGATGAGAGTATGTAAACTTTTGACCAACACTTGCACATGGTGCACGCTCTTTGAAATGACATCAAGCTGGAAAGTGTTTGCAGCTGAGTCTCTGTTTGAAGAGCAGTCGTCTTGTGATCAGAAGGCGACAGGTTTGATTCCAGCTTCCTCCTGCCACGTGTCGATGTGCCTCCGGGCAAGGCACTTAACCCCAAGTTGCCTACCGATCTGCGTATCAGTGTACAAATGTGAGTGCGACAGAATGTGACTGTTGAAAGTGAAGCACTTTTAGTGGTCAAAATGACTGGAAAAGCGCGACATAAGTTCAGTCCACTTACCATCTTAGTGGGTCAAAAAAAAAAAAAAAACTCTGCAGCGTTCCAACGATAATCTTGGAGTTAAAAAAAAAAAGACATAGAAACAAAAAGAGTGACAGACAGGAGTTTGTTTAGTTTCTCTGTTTTTGTGAAATTCACTGACGACTTTGAATAGACCTGTCGTTTTAAAGAATGTGTCATAAATGTCTGTGGATTTTGTGTTTTGCAAATAAAAGAGGGTTTTTGTAACTGGTACCTAAAAACAAAAACATGATTTTAAAACTGTCATCTTATAAAGAATCAGTGAAATATTTGATGGCAGACGGTGATGTTCTTATTTTGTATGCTATGGATGAACTCAGGCAATCTGGTGTAAGTAATTGAAGGTAGAAGCGCAAAACCCATAACAAAATGAGTTTGTGATGAGTTTTTACATTTAGCTACATGAGCATAAAGCTGTGTCTTCACAGGAAAAAAATTCATGTTTCGCAGTTATTAATGGCTTTAATAATGTAGCCAACATTCACATCGTCTGGGATCGAAGATTAATGATCGAAGCTCATCTGAGCTGTCGGTTTTCTTACCTGATCCGCTCCGACGGAAATTAACTTCCACAGATCTGATCCAGATATGCAACACAAAACCGTCCTATGCAGCACAGCGAACAGTGATGAATGCACCATCCTGATTTGTGACTTGGAACACGCTGTGATATTTTGGGGTTGGATTACGGAGAATTTCTGAAGGTGACATTTACCAATCGGCCCTAACGTTATGCTTCGTTACGGGGTCTGTGACTGCTCTGCAAAAATTCACAACAAGCTTGAATTGGAAGATGCCACTGAGTTTTACTCTTTTACACTGACAATAATGCTATGATTAACATTTTATTCATCTGTCTGAAGCAGGAACATCTAAAGCCGGTGTGACAGAAACTTTGATCTTCTCATCAGTAGCCGCTCCTGTTTTTTACTTGCTGCTATTATCACTGCTCTTGCTAATCACTTAAATATTCAGAAGTATGTTTCCAAGCTCTTTTCTGGATCATCTATGGTGTATTTTTAAAGTTGAGTTGAGCTTCCTGCCTCAAAACTGCTGCGTCATGTGCAAACTGGATGTTGAATAACTCCCAGAAAGGTTTCAGCTCTTCCATTATACATGAAGCAGCAGCAGCAGCAGCAGCAGCAGCAGCAGCAGCAGCACAACCCTCTCACTTAAGAACTATATTTCAGGCCACACTGGCAAACTGTGGGTCCATGAAGACACCCAGTAGATTTGACAACACTAGATTATCGTTTCGGCTTCGATATTAAGACAGAGTAGACTTAAACAATTCAATGTTGAGTTAATTCTACGTTTCCTTGCCTGTCATGGAGTGTCCAGTTATCATACCACGACTTCAAACTAGGCAGATTTAGAAAGCAATGTGTCAGTAAAATGTGACGATTCATCCAGGTTTAATTTCAGGTCATTTATATTGATCCTTTCATATGCAAACTTCAGCATAAAGCTGCTGTACAGACGCAGCCCCTGTGGGCGAAGCTTGTTTTGCAGCACTGCTGCTGCGTCTTCCCAGGCCTCCAGAATAACAAGTCTCAGCTGAATTCGGAGCCTGCGACACTTCGCCATGTCATGGACCGCTACGACTCAGAAAGTGATGTCAAGACGGTTTAATGTCAAAAAGCTAATTCACTATGTCCTACTTTAGCTGAACTTTACTGCATAGCAGAGAGAGAGAAACGCATTTTTCTATGGATCACAATGATTAAGCTACACCTGAAGGTGATTCTTAAAGGAGCGTGTTGGAGGATGTATTTTAGAAAGTATCCTGCGGAGGATTGAAATATCTGGATGAGAAACGGATTTTTCTTTCATCTGATTTTTCTCCGAGGATCACGGTGCATCTGATCTGCGCGCTGACAGTGGTGCAGCGTCACACGTCAGGGTGCCTTCCTCCTTCCCCAGCGATTGATCCAGACAGTTAAACCCAAAAAAAACACAGCACGCCTCTAACATTTAGAGTCTGTGCTCTGAGTTGTATTTTATCATCAATCTGTTTTAAGGAGGATGTTGCTGATCACATTCTGTCTCACCTCTGAAACTGGCTCTCAGTCAGCAATGAGGAATGTGTTTGGCTTTTATAGCCTGCCACCTGTGAAGTGCTAAATGTTGATCAACACAATGACGAAGATCTTCTCTTTAATTTGGAGAAGTCTGACTGTTGCATCTCCGACAAAGTTTAAAGAAAAAGAAAATAATCATAATTTCTCCATTCGACTGAAAGCAATTAACATTCCCCCCTGTGTCAAATATTTGCCCCTTATAAAATTCACTGAATACCTTTCAGGAACAATCACCAGGCCACCCGCTCCATTTTCTGATAAGCAGGACGTGGCAGAAATGTAATTATGTTTCTCAGGTTGAACACCCTCAGTGCCACAGGAGGAGGTCAAGACTGAAGGATGTGTCCTTCCCCTTTCTTCAGGGACAAAGACCCTCCTTCCCTCCATCTTTCTGTCTGTCTGGGTGGCTCAGCTGGCAGCTACTCTATTATTAGCTCCAAGTCTTACGGATATATAAAAAAAAAGGAAAAGATGGCGGTGATGTCACCGTTATCACACATCGGCCCCACCTCGAAATGATTCAGCAGCTTTCCCCTCATCCAGAAAACAGCTTGAACCGGGCAATTTTATACATCAGGTTCAAGATAAAAAATAAAAAATAGTTTTAAAAAAAAAAAACTACCTCTTTCAGTTTTTCCTCAAATTATTTTAAGCTCCTAATGACTCTGGTGTTTAGCCACTTTAGTCAGAGATCCATCAGCCAAAATAAGTTGTTTTTGTTGTTGTTTTCATGTTTGATCCAGGTTCTGTGTCAGTGAACGCAGCTCAGTTTTCACACAGATCTGTCTTCACACTGTGTGTCTCTGGGAGAAATCACTCCCTGAGGTGGCCGCTGCTCAGCAACAGAATCTATGGCAACCTTACCCACCAATTAACTCTTTGCTTCCTGGGAGAAATGAAGCTGAGATGAGTCTTTAAATATTATCTGAAATATAGTCCAACTCAGTGAAATGACAGAAATGGTTGGGATTCTTTTTTTTTTTTTTGACATCTCTCCAACTGGGTTGATTTCAAGAAAGATTTCAATTGTCAGTCCAATTATGCGGACAAATAAATAAATTTAAAAAAAAAGAAACTGAATCATAGTCTGTTCCTCACTGAAGATCCTCTCTACTTACATCAAAGTCAGGTGCAGAAAAAATGATCATCTCAGAACCTAAAGCATTCTCCTCGCCTGCAGTTATTTCTTCAAGGTCGTAGCTGGAAGGACATAAAACGGATGGACATTTACTGCGGTGGACGGTTCATGCATGTCTGCAGGCTGAAAGGTCAAAGATATTCTAGACGTCCACGAGGAAACATATATTTGCACTTTTTGTTTGTGTCCTGTCATCACAAACATGCTGAAGCTGGAGACAGACTGGCTACCGAAGGAGAGTATAAAGTGGCAGTAGCGTTCGCCACGGACGGAAATTTGATTCTGGTGTACTAGGGGAGCTCTTGAGGACTTGAGATGAACGCCCCTGAATCAAATGATGAGGCCAGAATTTGGTGCAGGTTTGGTTTTTGTGGAATAAACTGGGGAACATCCAGGGTTGCAGTAGATTTTACGTGAATTGAACTGAAGAGGGTTTTAATTGGAGGCTTTAATCAGCATGGAGGAGGACGAACCCTTCGACGGCTCACAAGGGCTTTTTGTGCTTATGAAGTGAGGCCAAACGGCCTGAAGTGCAGCCGAGAGCAGCTTCTTTCAAGTTTGACGAGATACTGAAGGATTTTGTTAAATAGCAGCCCCGTTACGGGTCCCCGTGCCCCACCCTCTGCTCAGCAGCACTGCAGGGGTATAAATCTTTGAAGAACTGCAATCTGCGTCATGGGCAAACACGCAAATCTGTCCCACCCAGCTGAAAGAGGAAAGAAGGCCTGATAGGTGAAGATGGAGATGTTGAGGTTTGAGAGAGAAAGGATTTTAGTGTACAGGTCAACGCGGCAAATTGGAGAAAGTTATTCCTCAAATTTATAAAAATCCATCTGTACAAAGGGCCTGAGAGACAAAAAAAGAAATACAAGAAATGTCTTGAAGATCGCATTGTTCATGTTGCGTGGATAAGGAATCAGATCAAGGTTAGTAGGAAGATTAAAAGTATAGCAAAGATGTAGCCAGAGCTAAAATGGAGTGGCCCAGTCAAAGTCCTAACCTAAATCCAATTGAGAACATTTTTACAAAAGAAAAAACTTGAAAACTAATGTTGACGGATGTTGTCCATCCGGTGTACAGAACCTTCCGCCTGTAAATATTTAAAACAGGCAAAGAGCGACCTTAAAAATACTGCGGCTGTAACTGCAGTGACAGGCGGATGTACAAAACACTGACTGAGGGCAGAACCAGAAAAAGCCTGACATGCTTCACGTCACTTCACTGAGATCTGAGATTTGAATGTAGCAAAATGAGAAAAAGTTTTGGGGAGCGTAATGTGGTGTCTTAAGATAATTTAAGCCACTTTAAATCACCTCAGCTCTTCTTTTTATATGTGTTCATGACTTTGAGGACATCAATGATTAAGGAACATAAAGATGCAAAACTGTTATTTGAAGCTTTTACGTGGCAGAAGGTTTAGATCATCCAGCACACAGGCAGTGAGACACAATGAAACCAGATTCAGGTCAAGTCTTTATTGATATGGTGTCACATGGCAATACACATATAGCAATCACGGTAAAGAGAACAGCATGTCAAACTACATTCAATCCCTAAGCTTTAGAAGTAATGGTAACTCTAATAAACACTACTGAAGACATGGCGGAAGATGAAAACACCCCACTGGACTGAAATATACACATTGACCAGAAGCTGCTGGTGTTTTAAGGCGTTTTACATCCTACAGTATTTCTTCTACGATATATTTCAGTATTGACGGTTGAGTATGGATTGGTGACATATTGTACTTGTTTTGTTTGTTTTTTTCCTTTTGAGAAAATTGTGCATTTAGAAAAGTTTGGCAGTGCCGCAGTTGTGGTGACATTTGTTTGTTGTTGTTGGGGGGTTTTTTGTTGTTGGGTTTTTTTGGTTTTCAGTGTAAGGCTTTGCAACCGCACGAGCCGTTCATCCATTGTCAAAGCGCGTATTACATAAACGGCGACAGCATTCCATAAAACCAAAATGCCCCAACGTTGCTCCGGTCATGTTAGGCCACTGTGCAGAAGCACACGTATACAGTACTAAGATACTCGTCACAAGCTTCAGGTAAACACAACCAAAAACCAGAGCAGCTAGCTGTACAATCAGCAGTTTCTTTGCTTCTACTTGTGAAGAAGTGAGTGCAGTTTGTCGCGGCATTGACCGCCGTGACCTGGAGTGAGGCAGTGCACAAGCAGGAATTAATAAAAAATAAATAAGCTACGAGTCTCATAGTTACTCTAAGAGTGAAGTAGTTACTACAACAGACGTTTGATCCAGTCATGGCCGCAGTTATTGAGAAGGAGGTTGAGTTGTTTCTGTGATCCAGCAGGTTTTCGCCGCGGTCGGCACGGCCGTCTTCAGGCTTCAGTGATGCGATCGTGGGGTTCATGGAGAATGGGTCTTAAAACTATCTATGCATACGATAAATCACACCCAGAGACGTGACACGAACAGAATCTCATGCGTTTGTGCTGAAGTATAATGATCCCATGTATATACTCAACCAGACTGAAAAACACTACTCATTCGTTTTGTGTCAATTACAAATTGGATTCATGTTTGTAAAAATGTTTCCTCCCTTGCATCCTTGGTAAAACATTGTGCAAATAGTTACTCGTTCCCAGCGTAGGAGATCCATTTCTACTTTAGTGCTTTGAAGACGATCCTTTTCAGTGTATTCACATTATCAGCGGAGATCGGAGGCCTGAAGTTGCATCTTAAGGATGACAAAAGCGGTGCTTACCTTTCATGTTCAAACGACACTGAGTCGAATGAGCACTGAGACGGAGAATCAGTCGAGCATGGCACATACATGCAAATAAAGCTCGAGTGACACGTTTTCAGAAACTGCTCGCTTCAAGTCTTAGCTTCATTAAAATGGCAACGCTATGGCACAGGAACATTGTTAGTGAATTAAAATGGAGACGCCTCGCCTTTCTCTGGCCACCGACTGTTATGACAAGAGAACAGAATAGCTCAACTGAAAACCGTACGTTTATCTGATGTTGGACTGTTTTGCTCGGTAAGGCAGACTGTTTCTTCCTGAAGTTGTCAGTGATAAAAGTACAACACCAGCTGATGTGTTTCCAGCCTGTTTTGTGTGTCTGCGTGTGTGTGTATGTGTGTGTGTGTGTGTGTTACTGTGCATCCTAACAGTCAAACACATGTCCCTCAATATGTGTTGAGATTACATCACAGCTTGAGGTAAAAATTTTGCTCACTGTGTCTCTCCTACATGATGACGCAACATTAGTGATGAAGACTGCTACCAAAGTGCCTGCTCTTGTTCAGCCACGACTTTGTGAATGACATTTCTTGCAATAAAGTGATTGCTTCTGTGGTGGAGTTATGACGGATTTGGATGAGAGTAAACAGGAAAAAGAGGCGTGTGTTTGCGGGACAGAGCGAAGGTTTAGTGGTTTCAGACCCAGGCTTGGAGGAGGTTTCTAGTTTTTCTGATTGGTCGGGATGTCTTCTTGCTGCTTCTCCATCTTCTTGGTCGTCACGACGGTCTCCTCGTAAACTTCGTGCTGGGACACCTTCCCGGTGGGCTTGCTCTGCGGCTGCTCCTCCTCCTTCTTGGAGGTCTTGCCGGAGCCGGAGTAGATGCGGGTCTGGTAGCTGTAGCCCTGGCCAACGCCGGCGCTTATGGAGGGGCTGGGATAGGCGATGCCTGTTCCGATGCGGGTCTCCTCCCCTTCCAGGAGTTTCCTGCAGAGAGCGAGACACACAGATGGGGGCGTGTTAGAGAGAACACGCAATGAAACGCGAACCCTAAATGCAATGAAGCACTGAGCCGTGTAGAAGAATTGTGCGTGACCGATAATACCTGTATGCAGCGATTTCTATGTCCAGAGCCATCTTGACATTCAGCAGGTCCTGGTATTCCCTCAGATGTCGAGCCATCTCACTCTTGGTGGTCCTCAGGTCATTTTCCAGCTCTGCCATGCTGTCCTATGCAGGATTAATAGGTCAGAGCTCTGGGTTAATAATATTTTGCAACCGCAACACTTTGACTCTAAAGTACTGCCATACATAGCACATACAGCACATACACTCTTTGTATGTGCTGTTTCATATATTTCTCCTGGTTAAATAAATAAATGTTTTATATTTTTGACATATTTTTGAAACATTTTAGGATTCTTTTCTTTTCTCTTTTTTTTCTTTTTTTTTTTTTAGTTAATGTTTCTGATGAAAACTGGTGGAAGGGACTGAAATGGCTGCGTGTATTCAGTGGGCGTTGTCGGATGCAGGGCAGTGTGTTTCAGCACCAAGGACAGAGAAACTGCAGCTCATCCGCACCGCGAGTTTTACGGTTCTTCACGGGGGAAAAAAAAAACCGACACAAATAAATAAACACAACTAGAATAATAGAAAAAAAAAATCTAACAAATTGGCAGAGAAAAAAAAAATTAAAACATATATTCTTTTTAAAGTCATTTTAATCATTGTGATTTTTTAAAATCGGATTTAATTTTTTTTTTTAGTTTATTTATATTCTTAATTCTGTTTTTTTTTTTTTTTTTTAATTTTCGTTTATTTTATCTTTTTGTGAGTCTATTTGCTGTTATTGCCTGTCGCTCTGCTGCACAGAAATGCCCCCATTCTATTCCATACATATATAACTGATCACCCAGATGAAAATCAGTTCATCGATTTCCATCGAGACTCTTGATCAATCACAATAAATAAGTAAAAAAATAAATAAGTTACCTGGTAGGTGTTGATCTCCATGCTGTGCCTGTCCTCCATCTCCCGCAGCTGCTTCTCCAGAGACTCGGTGGTCCCCCTCAGGCTCTCGATCTCGATGGTCTTGGACTGAAGCTGCCTCCGGAACTCGTTCGCCTCCTCCCTGCTGGCTCGGATGGCGTCGTTGCTCCGGTTGGCCTGCTCCGACAGGTCGGCGAACTTGCTCTTGTACCACTCCTCGGCGGACTGCAGGTTCTTGGACGCCATGGACTCGTACTGGCTGCGGATCTCCTTGAGGGCGGAGGTGAGGTCCGGCTTGGCCACCTCCATCTCCACGGACACCTGCGCCGCCTGGATCATGTCCGTCAGCTCGGCCACCTCCTCCTCGTGCACCTTCCGCAGGAAGTTGATCTCGTCCAGGAGGGACTCGACTTTCTTCTCCAGGTCCAGGCGCACCATGGTGGCGTCGTCCACGTCCTTCTTGAACGCCTTGAGGGTGGCCTCCGCCTCCTCGCGGGCGCGGAACTCCTCCTCGTACTTCCCCCTGAGTTTCTGCAGGTCGTCGTCGATGCCGTCCCTCTCGATCACCAGCTGGGACTTCTCCCCGTTCAGCTCCTCCAGCTGGGAGCGCAGCTCTCGGATCTCCTGCTGGTAGAGCTCCGCCAGGCGGGACGGCTCCGCCTGCCGCTGGCGCAGCGCCACCAGCTCGGTCTCCAGCACTTTGTTGTGCTGCTCCAAGTTGCGCACCTTCTCGATGAACATGGCGAAGCGGTCGTTGAGACCCTGCATTTGCTCCTTCTCGTTGGTGCGGATGATCTTGTACTCATTGTTGAGGATGCTGCTCTGGGTCAGGTCGAAGGCCTCCAGCGGAGCGGAGAAGGAGCGAGCCGACTTTCTGCCGTAGGAGCCCACGGAGGAGATGGTGGTGCGCGACAGGGAGGAGGAGCGGTAGCCTCCTCCGCGGGAGGACCCGCGCGACGGAGAGGAGGAGAAACGGGGAGAATCCCCGAAGATCCTCCGGTAGGAGGAGGAGGAGAACGCATCGGATCCGTAGCTCATCTTCGCCTGCGTGGACACAGAGCGCGGCGGTGGGCGCGTCTCCTTTATACACGCGGGGTGGGACCCACTCACTAATTAATGCCGGCAGGAGACATCCGGCGTTCATGCGTCACACGGTCCAGGAAAACCTCAGGATGGCGTGCAGAGAGCAGCCACAACCGGCAAAAGTCGCTCAATCAGAAATTAAAGCGACATTCTGGGCACACGCGCTCCAAACAATGCGTGGTTGTTTTGTCCGCGTCCATTTGCAGCAGTTTTTTTCCACATGCGTAAAATTGCTGCGTGCTGGGATGCACTGACTGCAGTGACAACATGAAATTGGCTTTGAAAGAATACCAAACAGCAGCGCGTCAGAGAAATTCAGTTCAGATCAGAAATTCAAAACGGATGAAAGTAAATCCGTGACATCGGCCGGTCTGGAACGGGCCACAAAGCCACGCCTGAGTCTGCGGGACTCGGGAGAAAGAAAAAAAAACAAAAACGTGTAAAAGTCGTGAATTTTCTCCAGAGCGACTCGTCTGACTTGATCCCACTAAATCGTCTCATTCAGGAGGAAACGAAAGAGACAACATTTAAAGCACCGAGGGCTTCACTAACCTCGACGAAGGTCAGAGTTCCTGAATCATGAACTAAAAAACAAACAAACAAAAATAAACAAGAAAACGAGCAGAGAAGACATCAGTTGAGGCAAACGCACATTCACGTCGAGATCATATTACTGCTTTTAAAAAAAAAAAAATCTAACTTACAAAAAAGCTTATAATGTCAATAAGGACTTCATGAACTAACTCCTTTCACTTACCTCATGACCAGTTTTATTATTATTATTATTATTATTATTATTATTATTATTATTATTATTATTATTATTATTGATTTGATTTTATTTCATTTATTTATTTTTTGAAGTGGAGGGCCAATGACCATATTTCAGTGGGTTGTGACCATTAGCACAACCCACTGAGATTAAGATCATTTTTGCCATCATCACTACCATCACCGCATTGAATTTCCAATGCTGTCACATTCTGTAGGAAACAAAACTGTCGTCATAAAGTCATAAAATGCAATTTCTTTAAATCCATGCCGTCGTTGGTTTGCAATTTGGGGGGACTAGAAAAAAAACAGAGCTAGTCTTTAAACGAGCTTTTGCTGCCATCTGGTGCCTGACAGTGGCACGACGCAACAGAACTGCTCACTTTAATAAACCAAAAATGTTAGTTTGTTGAGTGGACGCGGTTTGAAAAACTTGCTGGGCGCACGAGCTGCCCAACAGATGGTTGGAGGCAGGGTTTTTTTATTTCATAAAAAGCAGGAGACAGTGAAAAACATAATGAAAACACAATGCCAAAATACAGAATTAAAAGTCCTCAAAACCTACAGAAAGCATCACATGCATACACATTTGCTTGCCGTGTCTCTGTGGTTTTTATGGCTCGTTACTGTTAAGGCTTCGTCAGACGAGCCTGTTCTGTCCTTTCAAACAGCTTTTCAACTGACTGCAGCAGTGTGTTCAAATTTAAGATGCTATAAGAGACTTTGCATCTGGAAGAGTCACATTTATAAAGCGCAAACAAGCAGTGCAGTCTTGCCAGTGATACTTTACCTGTACGGGCTGATCACATCTAAAACAAACCCAGTGTCTGTCCCTCTGATATCAAGAACCTGTGCAGCAGAGGCAAGAGCCTGAACAAGTTCAGTTTGCACAATAATATTTCATTTGAAATGTAATGAAGAGTAATTGAGATAAACAGGTCAATCTCTCGCTTACTGCTTTGTTCCTCATTCTTCACTTTGTCTTGTTGAGTAAAAACGCTGAACTGTGGCTCAGGAGTGAAATGTTCTCTTCTTAGATTCAAGTACATTTAGCTAATTTTTTTTTTTTAATCAAACTCAAGGAGTCTGGCGGATTAGAGGAAGAGAACAGAATCCAAGTTGCTTCATCAGCGCTAAAGTTAGCACTTATGCCTCGAAAAACATTGTAGAGCACTTTATGACAGGCTGTATATAGATGCTTATTTCATTTTCCACCAAGACTTCAACCCTGCCCACACTGCCAAAAGCACTAGTGGCTGCTTTAATGCCAGTGGTATCACTATGTCTGATTGGCTGAAAACTCCTCTCAATATAAACTCCACAGAGGAACATGAGAACAAACAACGCAGAGCTGAAGGTCACTCTTTCATTGCTGTGGTGTGATGCACGTTTCTCAGAAGCTGAATTTTCGGCTTTAAGCCGTAATCAACTAAACAAACAGAGTCGGAAGCTTAAAATACATCTGTGAACTTAATGAAACAGTTTGAGTTTCGACTGAATTTTTTTAAAATTTAAGTTAAACGTTTTTGATCAGGTGCTAATTTTTTGAGCTGTACTTGTTGGAAAGACCCATGAAAATGTCTCTTATCTCTGAATGTATCGCTTTGACCCCGATAAGCGTGAAGCATATAAGTATGAAGACTTTTTCTAGAGTATGATCTGTGTCTGAAAAAAAAAAACTCAAAAAAACTAACTAAGCTTGAAATGGGAGTAGCCCAAATATTAAAAACCAGTCCATCTTGCACATATTGATCAGTCAGTTGTTGAAATGGAGCAGTCTGAATACTTTTATGTTTAGTATGGGGTTACTCTCTAGAACGGATGTCACTTAAGGCTGCAGTTTGCTGTGTTCCCGGCACATCTTTTCTAACAAGACTTCCTCCTTCCACTGAATTTTCTGTTAACATCCTGGGATGCAGAACTCTGTGCGCCACCAGCTTCTTCAGGAGTAACCTTTGTGTCTCCACCTCCTTGTGAAGTGTGTTGGTGACACAGCTAAACAAACAGCGTTAGAAGCTTAAAACACATCTGTGATTTTAATGAAACTGTGTTTCAACTGATGACTGTCTTCTGGACAGACTGGACAGACCGTTTAAAGGCTTAAACTTTAAACGGGTTGACTAGGGTGTGACACAGCATGTTTCCATTAATCACTCAATCGGTCAAGCTTATTTGCATGGCACATTTCAGCAACAAGACAAGTTTTGCATCATAAAAACACAAAAAGTCAAAGTCATAAAGTTCACCACACAGTAAACCACTTAACGTTGCATTTTGCTCTGTGCCATTGTTACACATCAAAATGTAGGTCAGTGTTTCATTTGTTATGGTTTGCAAACCAACTCTAAACAGGTGGGTTTTTAGTCTGGAGATGTAAAGGAGCTTCCTGTTTGTGGTGCTTAGAAGCTGACTGCTGCTGCTCCACGTTTGGTTCTGGTTCAGAGTAGATCAGAACCAGAAGACCTGAGTGATCTGATAGGTCCATACAACAACAGCAGATCTTTAATATATTTTGGTGTCAGTGATTTATAAAAAACAAAACAAAACAACAACAGTATTTTCAAGTCTATTTTATCACTTCAGAACTAGGATGATGTGCTCCGTTTCCTTGGTTTTAATGAACTTTTAAAAAGTATTCTAATTTTCCGAGACACAATTTTTGTTATTTTTTATTATGATCATCTGTTTCTCGTAATCACAAAAAGACTAATTTTGGTATTATATCGCTTTTTGTGGGAGGATTCTAGATCATAGACTCGTTTCACTTTGTGAGATGATTGGCAGGAAACATTTCACTTTTACACAATACTTTTTAGACGTAATAATAGTGAATAATGGTGGTTTATTATGTCACATTACTTTTCCTGGCTCCTACAAATTGGTATAAACTAAAAACCCAGAATGAAACGTCTTCCATAGTTTGATTTATTTATTTATTTATGTAATAAAGAAAACGTTTGTGATCTGTGCCCCTCTTGCTGAAAGCCTCTTGTGACGCAGTCACGTGTCTCCGCCACGACGGCCGGATGGGTCCGCCTCTTTGTGACACGCAGAAACAAGCGCCTCCCTCCGGCCGTCTCATAACAACAGCTGGCATCTCCCGGAGACCGCTGAGAACTAGCCGAGCTCGGACGCTGATATCTGCCCGGCTTTCCGCTGAGTCTCCGCCGCTGCGCCTCCCAGCTCCCCCGCTGTCAAGAGCCGAGCCGCTCCGAGAGAGAAATAAAACACCCGCTTTCTCCGACTTCGACGCGGCTCACAGCGCATGCTCAGACCAACGGACGGCCCATTGGTTTTATTCAGGAACTCGGGAGGTGAGTGCTTGAAACGCGTCGGTTGTGAGGAGAAATCTGCTTAAACTCTCTTCTTTGTGTTCCGTCAAGGGGCGACAGCGTGGCGCAGTTACGTGAAGCCCTGCTTCCTGCTGCCCTTTCAGTCTTTGTCAGTCAGAAAGAAGGAGGAAAAAGGAAAACAGCCGACGGTTGTTAGCCAATTGTTAATGAGATGTTTGGAGTCGCCGCGGACAAGGTGTTCTTTGCGGCTGTAGTTTTGAGCAGACAGTTTTCGACCGAACCGGAGACCTGAACAACTCGACCAGAGAGAGAGAGAGGGGGGAGGGAGAGTCGCCGAGAGGAGCTGACTTCTCTGTCAAAGTCCATCAAATCAGGCCGTCACACAGACATTAGCTTAAACAGCACGAGCAGAAAAAGTCTCGGTCTGTGGCGCGAGCTTTGCAGTGAGAGTTTTCATCAACAGGGGTCTTTGACAGGTCTTAAAACTCGCTTCTAGTCTTGCTTCCATTTAAAGTTAAAAAAGAAAAAAAAGAAAAGAAAAAGTAGAAGAAGGAGCAGCAGCAGCAGCTGCCTCTGCTCCTCCTTTCCCGCAGTACTCAGCTGAGGGCGAAACAGTGACTGCAAGGGAAGCACAAACACAGTACTGGTAATTACAGCTAACAAAGTCAGCAAAGTCACCAGACTGTTTTCTTTTCTTTTTAAAATCTGTTCAGCCTGAACAATTTTCTAAAATCAATATTTAGTTTGAAATGTAACGATGCCCTGTTCCTCATTCTCCACTCTTTCTTCATGCAGTCAGACAAGCTGCTGGAGTTTTTATTGATGGAGTGAAGCAGCTTGTGTCTGCACACTGCCAATCAGCTGGCTACAACAAGCCTGCTTCAGTTTCCCTTTTCTTGCATGATGAAAGACAAATTTTGCTGTTCAGATTTATTTATTTATTTTTTTCCTGTTTCTGAGAGATATAACACGCTTGCCGGCCTGTTTCTCTAACATTACGTTTAGCGGCATGTTCACGAGTTTGATTGACGGCGCCAAGACGCTCTTCCTGCCTGTGATTGGTTGTTTTTCACCGGGAGCAATGCATTTCTTCAGACGGCAATAGGAGCTCGATATTTTCACAAATTGTCTATCTCATATAACATGGTGACAGTTTTAACTAATTTAAAAGACACTTAAAAAATAAAAGTTACATGCCACAGCTTTGATATTACCAATTTTTTTAAAATTTATTTATTTTTAGTTGTTTATCGGGGAGCTAGCTAGTTTTCTGTCGATTGTCTCCGATATGCGGGTCACATAGTGAAAAATCCGATTTCCTTTTTTCTGTTGATGAAACGCCTCAAAACTGAGAATGCCTTTAAAATGATTAAAACATTTAATGAAAATCAGAGAACGGTTAGAGAGGTATGCTTTGATGCATACATATGGAAAATCTTGAAATCATATTAGTTTTGTTAGATTCAAAACTAAAATCTTTAATTAAAAAAAAATATATATTTTTTTTGTGCTATTTTTTAGGTGTTTTAACATTCCTTCAAATAATAAATTAGATTTAGCAGATTGGACTTAAAAGAAAACATCAGTATTGGTCAGGAAAACAATAATCATTGATTATTTCATCTAATATTTTTGTTAGTTGTCTAAATAGTAATAAAAAAAATTTTATTGATTACCTCAGAAGTAATGAGCAGCATTTTATGCTGCTCTAACTGCGGTAGCAGTACTTGCTACTTATTTACATTTAGTTAGACGTCATTCAGAATGTTCCGCAGAAAATCATATGGACAGAACAATTGCACCAGAAAATGCTAAATGAACAGCCATAAGTGTGCATGTAGAGACAGATGCAAGCAGTCTGGAAACATTACATTAATACTTTACTTCAGTTCTAAAACAGCGATTGTGAGTCGGACATAAATCCAGTTCTGTCAGAACTTTTCCCCACCTGTTTTTTTATTTTTTTTATTTTTTATTTATGTTTTTTCCAGACACTGACACATTTAAAAGATGATGACTTCCTGGAGTGACAGATTGCAAAACTATGCAGACCTGCCAGCCAACATGGACGGCGTTGCCATGAAAAAGTACAGGAGGGAGCCCTACCACAGGTAAGGAGATTATCCATGAACGACCTGGAGAACAACCAGGTAGAACGACAGGCTCGGTACGAACTCTGGCGCTGTCAGCTTGTGATGGATAAGACATTTATATTATGTTATCCTGAGCTCTAGAATCCTCTGTATCTATCATCATGTTTCACAAAACTCTTTTTGGGCGAACAGAAAATAAACGAAACTATTTTATTGTGTTGTCTCACAATATTAAGACTGACCAAGTCTTAATATATGTGGAATAAAAATCTTGAAGGTTGAATCCCTCTTTACTGAGCGGCTGTGTTTTAAACGAGGGATAATTGGAACGTTTGTATTATATTTTTATGTAAGAATTAACAATATTAATCCCTAAATTATCAGTGAATTATTCTTGCAGCAGTGCAGTAATGAGGTACGGAATGAACTTATTAGTAGTAGCGCCAACCTTTTCTAATAATTAAACAAAATGTGAAGAAAAAAAACACTTTATTAAGTAGTTTAAAGACTGAACCTTTTTAGGTTTTTGGTGTCTGATGTTTATAGAAAGAACTGGTGGCCTAATTTTGAGTAAGATGTCCAACAGTATTTTTGAATTAAAAAAAAACAAAAACGCGTGGGAGAAGAAAAGAACTGGAATTGAATCAGAGAAGAAAAATCTGAGTCCTTTTCAGACCAGAACCTGAACCAGAGCAGAATCATGGGTTTTCTTCTTCTGGCTGAAATGGTTTACTGGCAGAACCTCATTTGGATCACTGCCCAGCCGGATTCTCAGTTCAGAAATGGGGAATCTCACACAACCCAGAATAAATAGCAGGTTTATTCTGGGAAAGTCTTCCCAGACTGGTGGGCCGTGGGGCTGACCGGGTCTTTGGATGTCTTTGGGTTCCTCTCTCTGGATCACACTCAACAAAAAGCAGTGAAAGTGAAAAGTCTCCCCTGCATATTTGTGCAGGAAACAATTTTTTTTTTATTTTTTTTTTACCAGAATTCACATGGAAACACTGGGCCAAAAAAATACAATGCTGATGGTGCACAAGAACTGTTACGCAACTTAATCGGATCGGGTCGATAAAGCCTGGCTCAGATTGGTCGACCACAACATCTTA
Organism: Poeciliopsis gracilis; assembly: GCA_911649635.1. NCBI lineage: Eukaryota > Metazoa > Chordata > Actinopteri > Cyprinodontiformes > Poeciliidae > Poeciliopsis > Poeciliopsis gracilis. Next base: position 7,655,977 of record CAJVRI010000128.1, read on the forward strand.
ATGGATTGTTTTGGGGCCCCTTTCTTCCCGTCTGTCTGAGCCGGAGCTCAGCTGCGTTCAGGGTTGGCAGCTTCCAGCAGGCAGAAGACATCACCAGGCCGTGGTGCGTTCACTAGCCATCAGAAAAATACAATTCTGCTACTTATTCCTCACCACCTTGTTTAGACTCCAGAGAGAATCTCAATACATTTCTATTGAGATCTTCCTGATGTTATGGTGAATTGGGGTGCGCCGATAAATCTGCCGCAATTTTCTTAATTTTGGGAGACTGGCGATCGGCCGATAACTTGCATGAGAAATTGATTTTATCTACCGACGCAAACGTCTGAAAATCAACCAAAGTACTCTTTTGCTTTGCTGTGAGAGCAGACTGGCTTACAGAACCGCTCACCGGATCTTTATGTGCGGAGTTGGCGATGGTCACTCCACTGACACCAACGTAGCAACTTTCCAAAGAAAAGAGTTGGTGTTATCCAAAATTGTAATCACCATGTCAGGCTTTTTAAAGATCGGTGGTCAGCCAGAGCGCTGCAATCGATGCACCCAACGGTGAAGTAGTAGAAGTAACTAAATGTGTGTACAAGGTCAGATATGAAGTGTTTGTGTTTGCATTCTGCAATTTGACTCTGGATGGTTAGAAAATGAATTTCTGAATGGTATTTTTTCATTTTTAGAAGCTAACCTTCACAACGTTTGCTTCATCGATTGCCCATTTTGAAATGGGCAATCAATTTTTTTTTTTGCTTCTACCACATTCATTGGCATATAGAAAACCACTGCTTCCGTCATGTGGTTGGGGCAGCAAAACTAGGACGTCTGACTTAAAAGGCTGATGGAGGATTGATATCATTCCTGACACGGAGCAGTAACAAGTCTGTGCTGCTCACTGGATGAGGTGTTTTTAAATGCAACGAGCCCACTCTGTGCTTTCAGAGTTTTTTTTTAAGTTGGGTCTGACTCAAGACACTCAAATACATGCTCTCAAGCTAAAAAAAAAAAAAAAGTTATATAGAAACATGCTCTTGTGGTCTGAGAACTCAGCCACTGTGTAGAGTTTTTGTCGAACAAACTGGGTTAGTGCCAGCTTCGATCGCATATTCGGTCACGTATTTCTTAAGGCCGGTTGTTATGGCTTTGTGCAGCTTTTCGTGCTGCCTGGCAGCAAATGTCGTCAGACGATTGGGCTCCAGGAAATGAATGCATGAATCAAAACTTTGCTGTCGGTCAGCAAATACGCCTTGTTGCGACTGGCAGTGAGTTCAAATGGATTGCTCTGTCCTTTTATTTTGTCCAATCGCTGTTGCCTCTGATAGTCTTTGCTCTGTGCGATGATGGAGGGGAGGGGGCAGGGAGCTCGGCTCGTTGTGATGAAACATCCATTCATGGTTACAGTATTTTACTGCGAGTGGCTGTTCAATGTTTAACTCGGGAGGGTTGGGGGACAATGGGCGCTGTTGTTTCTCCCTGCCATCATATCATATCCCGTGCTCAGAGGGTTTATAAAGCTATCACTTATCTGTTGGGTCTGTGTGTCCTGTCGGGGCAAAGGTCGCTCGGTCCACGACCCCGTCCCTCCCATCAGACGCCCGTGCAAGCAAAACGGCCACAGGTGCCGTGCGGGACGACAATTACCCGCTCGTTAATATTAAGCAGTTCTTGGATCAGTTCAAACATTTATGCAAGTGGGATTGTTTGTCACACAGAGCGCCCCCGGAGATCACGTCACGACGGACGGATGACTTTGACCCGCACAGATAAAACTCCCAGAGTCCAATCGCCGACTGCGTGAGATTAGCGAGGAGTGGAAAGAATCTGGCAGGGCGTCCCACAGCTGCTTCCATCTACAGCTAAAGTAATTAAGGGCTTCTCTTGTGTTCACGGCCCGTCGGACACGTTTGTTCGCCGTTGTCAGCAAGACCAAAGTCGAGGCTGACTACAGTAATCAAGTCGCCCACACCCGTTTTCAATATAGACGAGCTCGGGAGGAGCACGGATTATCATTTATGGCCGTTCGTTGCCTCCCACCGCCCTCCGGCCAAAGGTTGCATATTAGATGTCATCCGCATAAAAATAGGAAAGATTAAGATTGAAATCCTTGGCTCAAAGTGACTTATAACCCCCGCAGCGCTCAGAAATGTTAAAAATAAAGTAGGACACTACTCTGATTGTTGAGCAGCAAATACTAAAGTAGTGAAATAAATGCTAAAGATTTAACCTTGTAGTAATCGGGTGATATCATTTGTATACATTGTTACTTAAATGGACGGTGAAATTCAGTGTTGAATAAATCAGGTTTCAACTTTTATCTTAAACTTAAAATCTAATCAAACGTTGTTTTCAGTATTTTGTTGTTTTTTTTTTTCCCTCTTGGTTATGCTTTGACTAGAAGCTATAAGCAGGGTTAAACAGTCTTTGGCAAAATTTTTTGTTATGAAAAAATCTCTGGTTGTGACTTTTTTTATTCCTTTCGGCATAAAAAACGAGTCGACTGGTTCAGCTCTTTCCAGATCAAAAAATGGGGACAATCTTAAAATCCCTTTATCTGCTGTTAGATTCAAAACTAATACATCTGACCAAGAGCTTGTGGCACTTTATTTTTTCTGTTTTCTGTTTGTATTCTTTCATAAAAAGAACCAAAAACAGGAACGGTCAGAAATGGAAGGACAGGTCAGAGTTAGAAAAAAAAAAAAAAACAGAAACTGGTGTCAGGCAGAAAAGGCCTGATTTTTGTCTCTATGTAATAGCTACAAGTTGATCTCGTGACAGGATTCTTTATTATTATTATTACTTTAAAATCCAGATTTTCCAAAAATATAGTCTTCAAAAAGCAGAAATATCAGACAATCAAGAATAAATGCTGCGTTAACCCTCACATGTAAGCTAGAGTGCATCTATTTGAGCTACATAATCGCCTGGGAAACATTTTGCTGGATGTTTTGTCAAAGTCTTCTGACAGTTTGGAGTGTGAATAATAAATGAGTCCAGAAGATGATTGATCTGAAGCTTACCTGTGTGCGTTCTGAGCCTCACCTGAGGAAAGTGAGCAGCTGTCACCCCGGGGCGCCGGCTCTCATGATCCTCCCTGACTTGGGATTATTCTGGATGTCTTTGAGGGGCAAACAAACATCATCGCACTGCTCAACAACAACCCCCCCCACTGACCCCCAGGCTCCGACTGACAACAACAGAGAATGACGCGGAAGGGCCACAATCAGTTTTGCAACAAGTCAGAAAATTTCTGAATGACAAGAAAGCAAAGAGTGAGGGAGGGAACCGGGGGGGAGTTTATTGTTCAGGGTGCCAGAGCTTCACCGTGCAGCTGGAGCAGATCAGACCAACGCAGAGGCAAACTGATGGTTATTTCACTCAGAATGCACTGCCAGTCGTGTCTTGGACTTGACTCTAAATGGGAGCTTGTTCACTATGGATCCGCTGCCAGGTATTTTCACAACGGATTCTTGGATTTTCAACAGGATTATGCGATTTTGACTGGGAATCACATAAGCACCGAGTCAGCTTTGAGGTTATAAGACCTCAGAGCTGTTATAGTTGTCTCTATAACTGGATTAAGGCTCATTTCTGGCAGATTGAACTTTTGATTTGTTTGGTTTTCTGTAACGGAGATCTGTCGTATATTCGGCTAAATCGGAGCAGTTGAAGAGAGAGGGGGTCTGTCGCCCTTACGTTAGCGGTGTGGTTCCTCTGTGTCGGCATGGTTACGTAAACATGGCTACGTAAACATTGCGTTTCTACATGTGAAAGATGATTTCCTTATTTTTGTAAGGAAATACAATTGAAGCTGTGGTCCATTTTTTCCTGCATTTCACATGATTAATGACTTTCTTCAGTTTCTGTAGTTTAAAAGTTGATTTTAAACTACAGAATGATGTTAAATTTATGGACCAGATGTTGCCAGATGCTCTCTGCTCCATGTGTCAGAGAGCGTTGCAGCGTTCCAAGAACAGCTATTCTCATACGTTTTTCATACTTTTACAATATTGTTTTCAGGAGCAAAATCGTTTTGACTTTTAATGACTTGCAGTAGTTTCTATAAATTACACCTACATTGTGACTTTGGAAAATTGATGTAAGAAAATGCGGCTTTCTTGTAGAGTTTTTACACTTTCTAACGGTCCAGTTGTTAATCATAGCAATGTAACTTACATGTTTCCACCGTTTTGTCCATTTATTTCTTCAGAATCTTCGTCAATAGAAGCTTGGCAATGGAGAAAATCAAGTGCTTTGGTTTTGATATGGATTACACTTTAGCAGGTAAGTTGAATATGAATCGACGCGACTCGTTTCCGTTCACAAAAGCAGGGATTAAAAAAAAAAATAAATAAAAATCTGATCAACTATGAAGAAACTGCACTTAATATTTGGAAGTAAAAACCTCCTATGTATCAAGTTTTATTTTTAGTCTTGTTTAACTTTATACTTTTGGATTTATTTTTAAGCCTGTCCTTTGAAAATGCATGAAAAGATAAGATAGACTCTAGACAGTTTCACTGTAAATACTGGTTGAATTAATGAAGGTCCCCTCAGCTCCAGATCCTGGTGATGTATTAAATTTCCAATATGCTGAGGATCAGAGCAGGTCAGTTAAAGTAAGTTGAATATCTTATGGGCCAAGCGCTTCTCTTTGTGCCCTACCTTGTTGTTCTCTGACTTCGCTCCAGTTTTTTGGACTCCACACGTCTAAAAATAAATGCTCGCCGCCTTTGAAAAGCGGGTCACATTTGTTTGTGGGGCTCAGCAGCGGTGGCTCCCCTGAGGTAGGGATTCACTCGCAGCTCCTGTGAGGCTCTGGAGGCCCTGGCCGCGTTTGGATAGCAGGAGATTTTCCAGATGCTCAGCTGTTGACATGACTCAGTTTATGGGAGCTTGTTACCAAGTGTTAATGTTTGCTAGAAGTGTGGCTATCATGTATCTTCGGACAGTTTTCATCACTGAAGTGCCTCATCAGTTTCACTGAATAGCTGCTGCCTGACATTGCCACCGGATGACGGCAGCAGGCTTTAACTGTTCACGTTTGCGACGCGCATAAACAATGTTGTTTAAAGAGGCAGAAAGACGTATATGATGTAACGGCTTCTTTTCTGGCGTTTATTGAATGTAGCGCAGTGAAAAGCATTTGCTCCTTTCCAGAGTTATTCCGTCTTTGCTTTTCTGTCACGTTCCAGCGCTTCAGTCAAATTTTGATATCAGGCAAAAATAACCTTAGAAAACATGAAGGGTTTTCAAATTATTTAATTTATTACAGGTTGTCCGCATCTTTAAAAAATCTAGAATACATTGATCACAGGTCTTTAAACAACGTTGTGATCTAACTCCTTACAGCTTATGAAGTGAAAACTCATTAAAGTTGGATCAGCTGCATAAGGAGCAGTGAGACGGTCCTTTACCAAACAGTCCAATCAGAAGCCAAATTCAGTATTACTTAAAGAGGACGCTTTTTGAGTCAAATATGGAACATTACATTAAAATAGAAATGCAGTCTGTGTAAGTATGAACCTGTAGAAATCGGATTAGGATCCTCCTAATTGTCGTTTTTCTTATATCTAAACTAAGAAATATAACTTCTTATTGAACTTTTCTTAATTTAACATTTCAGTTTAAAGGTAACTATTCCAAATATTCAAATTGTCTCTGGGTTTAGTGACCAGTGTGAATGTGAATATTTGACCTCATTATGTAAAAGATTGAATTAATTAGATTTCTGTGCTTTTTTTTAAAGTGTGCTTATCTATATTGCCTGTATTTGCATAAAAGATTTGCAAGCTGTTATGCAAATGTTTAATATTTAAATTAACCAGAACTAAAAATCCCAGGTTCAACTATTGAAACTTGTATTTTTTTTTATTATGTATGTATTTATTTGCTAATTATAAAAATTCTTTGTAACATCCTATATGTTTTATATAAACATTATCAGAGCATTTTTTTTGTATGTCTTACATAAAACTCTTTTATTCTGACAAATTTGCTTAACCTCATGAAAAATTCGAACCTCGCCGAACTCTCAAGGGAACAGCCCTCAAACATCACGTGTTTGACATTTTCTAAGCTAAATCAATATTAGACAGGTCAGCCTCGCGTTATCTGTGCTGCTAACGGGAGCACGTTAATAGCAGCAGGCTGGTGCAACAGTTGCGCCAGCCTGTTTAGACCCAGATTGCATTGAGATGCTATCAGTTTTGTCCTAGTTTCCCAGCAGACTTTGGGCTTAATGTCGGCCCCCGAGGCGGTGCCGGAGTCTCCGTATTTTTCCACAGCGGGCCCTCACCGTGTCCTGATTCTAAAACCGAGGCTTTCATTTGCACACTGATGGAAACGGATAAATTAAGACGCATATTGTTAGCTCCTTTATATAGACGGTTATGTGACATGGTTCAGTCACTGTGTCCCCGTTTGGGAGGCTTGGATTAGGTTGTGTGTTTGAAGAGCGATGCGGGTTGTTTACCTTCTGGGTGAAGGGTGTGCGTTACATTCGGGCCTGAGCTGACCTGGCCTACAAAACCCAGAGGAGACGACACACTGCTCGGCAATGGGAGCAGCGGGACTATAATTACCTGGCAATAATCTGATCAAGGATGTGATCGGACATATTTGTGAAGATGAAGTCGTCGTCCCTCTCTGTGGCCCTAAGCAGGTTCTGTTTGAGTGTCAAAATGACAGCAGAAGAAATGTGAGCTACATCTGGTTAGCACCGACCTCAGGAGAGCAGAAACGCTACACTGTCAAGCACTCAACAAGAAACAGTAATGTAATAACGGGCGACTCCCAAATTACGCAACCATGACCATTTTATTTATTAAAGGGGATCCAAAACAACCTGTCTCAAAGTAAGACAGGTTGATCCTAATAAACGGATTGGGATTAATGCCATGGAGTCTTTTTACGTCACTGTTGAGGAATTTTGGTCCTACCTTTCTTTGGAGAATCTCTTAACCAGGACCTTTGTGACCACGCGGAGCAGGCTAAAAAGAACCTCGTATTTCACTCAATAATCCGCATTGACTGCATGGCATTGATTATAATGTAAAGGGATTTAAAATGCCTTTTGAAGTAATTAGAGCTTGAACTTGGCCTGTTTGTGGAATGCAAACCTTGTTAAAAAGGGGAGGATGTGCTTCATTTGAGTTATGGAGGTGTGTAATTATGTTTCAAGTTCACAATGAAAAACCAAAACATAGTTGTGATAGATGGCCAGCCTGATTGGCCTTTCATTCAGCCAGTACCGATTGTACTTATGTGAGGGAACGAGCACACTCAGTGAAACCACTGAACTAAATACAGCGAGTGATGATGGCAAAGGTGATTGAGGGGAAACAACTCTCAAAATAGATGTTTTTCTGTTTTTTTTTTCTTTTTTTCCTTTTTTTTTTGGGTTGTTTCCTGTTTTGCTTTGTACCGCAGACTTTCAAGAGGACAAGTGGGCAAAAAGGAGTGGATTGGGATGTTAGCAGCAGCAGCAGCAGCAGCTCTGGGCAGTGAGCCCAAACCCTCAGTTTACTGTGAGAAAAACAGAGGAGAGGAGAGGAGGGGGGAGGAGAGGAGGGGGGAGCCGAGCTGCAACACACTGCATGATTATAATGCAGGAGCAGGCTTGTTTTTACGGAGAGTTTTACTTCAGCCAAAGATTAGCTAGTTTCCTTCAGCTCAAATCATTTTTTTTTTTTTTTAGCTTGCCGTTGTGTGTTTTTTTACAGAACACTGCAGATGTTTTCCCGTTTTGTCCGCCGTTTGCTGTCCTCCCACTTTACTGTCCCCTTAAGAATCATCGACCAGTTCAGCTCCCCTGGGTCCTCCCTGCGCCCCACTGGGAGGCCGACAACACAGACAACATTCTCTCTCGCGTATTTATAACATCTGACAAATTCCTACTTTTTTTTTTTTCCCCCCCAGCCTAAGAAAGCATTTTAATCTTGTGCCAGCCTTTTCTTAGCATCAGCCTATGTTTATATTTCCAGAGTATGGCGTAAATACCGAGTCCGGGCGACGACGAGGAAGAGCCTCGTCAGTCTCCGCAGAGCTCTTACGAACTGCAGCTGAAATTTTAAGGCCGTATTATTTTCACACTTGATCAGCTTTCTTTACGGGGCTGTGCAGAAAATGGAGAGTGGCCGTCTGGAGGGGCAGGGTCCGCTAGAGAGTGAAAACATGTCAACAGAATTGATTACTTGTTTACTAGAGTAGGCAAAAAAAAAAAAAGTCAATATGCTGAAAGAACAAAATACTCACGATGAGACATTAAAAGACTATCGGTATCAAAGTTTCAGTTCATAGCTGCATAATTTGAACACTAAATGTCAAACATCAACAAAATAAAATAATGTTGCCGATAGAAAATTAAACACAAACCTGTTGCGCTTCTGTTCAATAGAACTGCAAATCTATAAAAATGTGTTAAACTAAATATTTGTGTGTTTTGGTTTTTAGTCTACAAGTCACCTGAGTACGAGTCGTTGGGCTTTGAGCTGACGGTGGAAAGGCTGGTGTCCATCGGTTATCCCCAGGAGCTGCTCAGCTTCGTCTACGATCCTTCGTTTCCCACCAGGTCAGACCAAACTGGACACAGCAACAGCCGTTCTGACGCCGACGGCCAACCCACTCGTCCCCTTTGTCCTTAAATACCGAACGGTTCCCGTGACGCTGTAAAATGAGACGTCAAGTAAAGCGTTGTTCAAGTCCCACCACGTATTCTTCAAGCTTCATTTTGCAGCAGAACTTTCCAAAGCTTGTGATCTTCTTTTGCAATTGAACCTAGTTTAGCTTTAAACTCCTCCACAGCTGCTTCTCTGTGTGCGGGTGTCTGATTGAAAGGGGCTGACCAGAAGTGCATTTTTCATATTTCCAGCCGTAGCATTTCTTCCATTCATGTCATGTCCCTGCAATAATGATGCAGTTATTCATCATTATTGTGATGAATAACTGCATCACAATTATTCATTGCTTGCTGATTTTCTGTCAGGAGAAGTCCCAATAAAGAAACGTTTTTGGCTTTTGTTCCCCCTCCCTCTTCAGAGGCCTTGTGTTTGATACCATGTATGGAAACCTGCTGAAGGTTGATGCTTATGGCAACATCCTGGTTTGTGTCCACGGCTTTAACTTCCTCCGAGGGTAAGCTGGTTTTCTTTCTGCGTCTCAGAAACAAATGTATACATGTATAAATAAGTAAATATATTTTTCTCTTCTCTCTCTCTCTCTTTTTCTCCCAGTCCTGATATCCGTGAACGATACCCCAACAAGTTTATCCAGAGGGACGACACAGAGCGCTTTTATATCCTTAACACACTCTTCAACCTGCCAGGTAAGGCTGGTGGAGACCGCTCCGGAAAATTTACGCCCGAGTAAAACTCTGACTTCATTCCATTCCATTTGATTCTTTTCAAAGAAACCTACCTTTTCGCTTGTCTTGTGGATTTCTTCTCCAACTGTGACCGATACGCGAGGTAAGAACATCTCTGCCAGGTTACATGTCGTGCAACAACAAGTTTCTGAGTTCTGCATGTTGACACAAAGACATTTGCAAGCCACACGGGGGCAAGAGCAAATGGCCTCGAAGCATGGGAGCGTCCTGGTGTCCTAAAGGCTAATGTCAGCTAATTCTTATTAAATGGTTTCCTCGTGGGACTTCAGTCAGACCTGTTTATTTTTAATAGAATCACAGAATTAATAGCGGATAGTAGGCGCATGGATCCTTGTCAGATTAATAGCGGTCAAAGGAAATCTCACTAACTATCCACATAAAATGAAATAATCTTCCATAATCTTTTTAGCACTTCTGTAAAGGAGGATTAATGGCCTGTAATTGATTTTTAATTTCTTTTGAGAATGTAATCTGGAATGGCTGCATGTCCTTTGTCCTCTGAAACCTGGTTGTTGGTCTTTTAGGGGGAGAATGCTTTCCTGTTTGGCTGGGGACCCTCCAACAAGGGAAGGCTATCCCATTTAAAAGCAAACAAAAAGCAACAAATGTCATGTTTTTAAAGACTCTCTGTAAAGATATGGCCTGTCCGACGGCTGTGCGCGTGTCTCTCTCTCCCCCCTCCCCCTCAGCTGCGAAACGGGCTTCAAGGACGGCGACCTCTTCATGTCCTACAAGAGCATGTTCCAGGACGTTCGGGACGCGGTGGACTGGGTTCACTTCAAGGTAAAGTTCATGCAACCGTTTATTTATTTATTTAGGTAACATTATTATGGTGTGGAACCCCATAAAATGTTCCACAAAACATGTTCAACGTGCCAGAACTTTGCTGAAAATGACGTCTTCCTTTGTTTTCTTTTCAGGGAACGCTGAAGGAGAAAACCGTGGAAAACCTGGAGAAGTACGTAGTGAGAGATGTGAGTACTTTGCATGCAGCAGGTGTCCTCTGCTGTGAGAGCCACACACGTTGTGTCACGTTCTTTGTGAAGATGCTTAAAGCTGTTTTCTCTTTTTTTTTTTTTCTCTCTCTTCTCTCTGTTCCCATCAGGGGAAGCTCCCACTTCTCCTGAGCCGGATGAACGAAGTGGCCAAGGTTTTCCTGGCTACCAACAGCGACTACAAATACACGGACGTGAGTGCCAACAGTTTCGACGAAAACAACAAAAATGATTTAGTGGTTAGTCCGTTTTTGAAACGGGCGATTTACATCCAAACACTTTTTCCTCACAGAAAATTATGACTTACCTGTTTGACTTTCCACACGGCCCTAAGGTAAGATCAGTTTTGCTGAAACTGCAGGTAGAAAGTGAAGAACGGGTCACTTTATTGTAGGTTTTTTTTTCTTCGGTAACTCATGTGGTTTGTTTGGGCTTCCGCCCTCCGCAGCCCGGTACCGCTCACAAGCCCTGGCAGTCCTACTTCGACCTGATCCTGGTGGACGCCAGGAAGCCCGTCTTCTTCGGGGAGGGAACCGTCCTCAGACAGGTCGACACGGTGAGCGCACACGAAGCAGGACGTAGCCTCTGCGGCCACGTCAAATCGTCCTCGACGTTTGGACAACTTAGCGTTTTTGAAAGCAGGTTTCGAAGCGTAAAAATAAATTCGAAGCGAGAAGAGTTGATGCAATTTGCGTCCAAAGGCGAAAGAAACCGACGCAGTCGTTAACTTTACAAAAAACGGATGTGTTTAGTCTGATGAGGGTCTTTACTCGGGCCGTTTTAATTTGCGTCTTCAATCCAGACCACAGGACGTCTAAAGATCGGAACCTACACAGGACCTCTGCAGCACGGCATAGTGTACTCAGGAGGTGAGAGGAGCACGCCTTCAAGTTCTCAGTGTTACTGCTGATTACTTCTTATTTTTAGCATTAAAGGGCTGGAGGTGTAATTAAGGAACATGTTATCACCCTCAGGTTCCTCAGACATTGTGTGTGACCTGCTGGGGGCCAAAGGGAAGGACATTTTGTACATCGGGGACCATATCTTCGGAGACATCCTGAAGTCTAAGAAGCGTCAGGGCTGGAGAACGTTCCTGGTGATTCCTGAGCTGGCCCAGGAGCTGCACGTCTGGACCGACAAGAGCTGTAAGAGAGAAACTGTTTGGATTTCATCTTTTGGCAGCGTGAGAACTTCAAAATAAGACGGAATCAGGCCCGAGTCAAAATTCCTAGACGACCTCAAAGAGCCATGAGGCGTCGGCTACAAATCGATTTGAATAATCGAAACCAGTAATGCTAAGTAAAAGTTGATTATGTCAAGCTGGAAAGTTTTGCATCATTTTTTTTATTTATTTATTTTTTTTTTAATTCAACCAAGACTGAAGACGACCAAATAATACCAAATTATTTTTTTAATATAACTGCATAAAAATAAGGGAGAAACTGTCGCACACTGTTAAACTTAGAAACTTTTAATCTGAAATGTTTTGGTCACCAGGTCTGGGTTTGCACTACATTTCCTGGGTTGCAATATTTACACATAAATAATGTTAGAAATGTATTTTAACAAATTACAAACCAGAGATTTATGTAGAAAAAAAGGTGCAGCCTGTTTAAAGGTCAAAGTTTTAAACTACTTTGATAGTCGACGGATGATCGAATTGATGGCGATATTGATAATGTTCTACCATGAATCATATTTGTTGTTTCAGATAATAAACTAGAGTCACTTCATGGCAACAACTTAGCAGGTTAGAGATTGAAACGGTTTATCAGTTGATTCATTTGTTTAGGACTTTACAGATATTTACATTTTTGTCTCGTGTGTTTTTGCTTAAAATGTTCTAACGCTTGATGTTGTTTTGTTCAATGGTTTTACTCATTAATATTTTTATCACCATGTTTGGCTCTAATGCTAGTTTAAAAAAAAACAAAAAACGGATTTTATATTTAGTTTTTTTTTTTTTAAGAACACTTTTTGGTTTGCGGGGTTCATGTCATGCGACGTCACTGGAGACGAATGGAAGGGTTAAATCTGCAGGGCCACATCCTCGTGGCTGACGCTTTGCTTTTCCTTTTATGTTTCGCAGCGCTATTCGAGGAACTTCAAAGCCTGGACGTTTTCCTGGCAGAGCTTTACAAGTAAGAGCTGCTCCCCCTCTGGCCCTCTTTTCGTCCACTTCCTGTCTCCATCACACCCCCCTCCACCCTCCCCACCCCCCGTCCTCCCGTCCGGGCCGGACCCCAGCCGCCGGCTCTGCTGCACTTTGCTCTCTGCGGCCCGTGCGAAGGCATGCACACTGCGAGAACAACGGGGTCAATAGGGTGAAGAGCGGAGGGGGTCGGCCCACGCAGGCCACCTGATAACCACATTTACTGACCGTATTTATAGCCCGCCGCGGCTCGCTGTTAACGCCGCCTCTTTGACTTCCTACATGTCAGCGAACTGATATGCGTCCCGCGGCCCCAACCCCCCCTCCTCCCCCCTTCACTCATCGTCTTTCTCCTCCTCTTTCCTCAGACATCTGGACAGCAGCAGCAACGAGAGGCCCGACATCAGCACTATTCAGAGGAGAGTCAAGGTACGGCCTGCGTTGGCGTTTTAAATCACCGCGCCACCTCCGTTCCCTAGCTTTTAACACAAGCTGGAGGGTTTTTCCGCCGTCCTCCGACCTCCCCGACGGCTCCTCACACTGTTTCAGTGTGAGGAGCCGTTTTCGCCGACCCGGAATAAAGGCGCCGTTTCTCCTCCTCCTCCTTTCAGAAAGTCACGCACGACATGGACATGTGCTACGGCATGATGGGGAGCCTCTTCCGCAGCGGCTCCAGGCAGACTCTGTTCGCCTCCCAGGTGATGCGTTACGCCGACCTGTACGCCGCCTCCTTCATCAACCTGCTGTACTACCCCTTCAGCTACCTGTTCAGAGCCGCGCACGTGCTGGTGAGTGTCTGACTGCAACCGCAGGGAGACAAAAACCTTCAGGTCGCGCTGCAGGCTTCACTTCACTGGATGCAAGTCGTTCAGCTCAGCTTGTGGAGTTTAAGCTCCAACAGAAGCTCAAGTTTGTGTTGATCTCTGTGTTGGATTTAAGCGCTTAATCTGAGCAAGAAGGTCAGCTACCTTAAACAAACAGATTTGATCAATGTGATCAATATTATTATTATTGCTATTCTTGATCTGTAAAATTGAAACCAGAGTGGGTTTATATTTTAAATGTTAGCTATTTAAATTGGGGGACTTTTTTTTTTCTTTCTTTTTTTTGTTAAATTTGTGTTTTTTTTCTTAGACCAGTCAGGGGTATAAAGTGGACATGAGAAATTTTTCAAGACATAAAATAAGAAGAATAAGAAAACTAGCAGCTCTCGAAGTGATACAGAACAACTGCGATGTTAGGAATTGATAAATAAATCAAGATTTATTTATAAAAAACAACTCTGAACAACAGGAGCCGTTGTTCAGGGAAACAGCTCTTGTTAATAATAATAATAACAACGATAAATGATTTTGTCTAATAGAAAACCGAAACAGTCTTCTTTAGCTTATTTGTGTTGTTTTCAAACGTTCGCGAGCGAACCCTGGACTTTAAACGCCCGCCCACCGCGACTCGCTGGCTCCTCCATTAAAATCTTTGCTCGACGTCCCGCAGATGCCTCACGAGTCGACGGTGGAGCACGCCCACGTGGACGTCGACGTGGAGTCGCCGCTGGCCACGCGCAACCGCACCCAGTGCAGCGACTGCAAGGACCTGGAGTGCAAGCGCAACCACCTGACCCGCTCCTTCAGCGAGATCAAGCCCCCCAACCTGTTCCCGCAGACGCCCCAGGAGATCACGCACTGCCACGACGAGGATGACGACGAGGAGGAGGAGGAGGAGTAATAAAACACCCTGCAGAGTTGAGCCGTGTTCCTGTTCCCCGTCGCCTTACGTTTCCTTACAGAGAGTCGAATGGTGATCTCCAGACGGGAAAGAGAAACGCCTCCTGTGTGCGTTTGTGTGTACTTGCATTTACTGTCGATGTGAATCGATGCACATGGACACACACACACACACACACACACACACAGACTCGGGAGATTTCTACAACAATATACATATATATTCAAAGAACCATTAGGAGGAAGAGATCACACATGTCTGTCAGAAGATTAACGCGCATGCTCGACTCTCGGGGAGGTAGTGGGGGGGGAAAAAGCCACCCTGAGCAATCGCCTCCCGAAACACTAGTTTTTAACGTATTTTTATAACCAAATAATGTTTACGCTGTAATCCTGCAAATACGGTTGTCATACAATACCTCTAACTACGAGACAAGCTAACGGGGAACGCGCGGGGAAATCGTCTCGAGTGTCGAAAACGGACATTTTTCTGCTGTTTGGGAACAACGTTCAGCTTTTCAATCCGTTTTCGCTCGTTTTCTGGCCCGTGCATGACGGAATGCGTCTTCCCCATGGCCAGTAGGGATCGGTTTTCCTAAACCTCAGGATCTCGGCGTGCATCCGGTTCGGCGGAGAGTTGAGGACTTAGTACTGCAGACGTACTGTAGCGGTTATGGAACTGGCCACCTGGCAAACGACTTGTTGTAGCTGCGTCACAGCGAGCAGGCTGACTAAAATGCACCGTTTCCTTTTAGTTTGGTGTTTTTGGAAGATGAAGTTTGAACGTTGTATTATTACACTATCGGGGACGTCGGCGAGAAGAGAAGGACGGACTCGCTGGGAGTGAAGGGATTTTTTAAAAATTTGTTTTAAGGTTCCTATTTGTGAAGTTCTTCAGTGTATGAAGGTGTTTTTTTAAGGATGTTTTTATTGTCACACATGCAGAGTCCTCAGCATTAGTTATGGAAGAAAACATGCAGGCGGTGTGTGTTCAGTATTCCTCAGTCTGCCTAGCAACACTGTGGTCATCATAGTTCAAGCTGCGGTACTTGATTTTAATTATTAACAAAAAAAAAAAAGAGACCAGACTCTTAAAAAGTATTATCCCACACTAGCATTGCTATTTTGATGTGTGTAATCTTTGGTTGGGGAAAAATATATGATTCGTATGATTCTAATGCAGTTTTACGCAAAGATTTATGCTTTTGTTCCCTTAAGAACGACGTACTCGGCTGTGTGACTCTGCAGCGTCAGCAGCTTGAAGCCCAGAAGCTCGTCTCGCTTCAAGCACCAGATCACTGCAGGCGCCCAACTGAACATCAAACTAAATGTTCAGTTCCACAGATTTCATGAAAATGAACATGTTTGGGTTCGTCCGGCCATCTTATTCCTCCGTCCTGTGGTGCTTTTTTTAAAATTCTGATTCTTCGGCCGCTTTAATCTTGATTTGTCGTTGGCTGGCAAGTGATCGCAGGAACGTCTCGTCTTCATGATGTGATTGTCGGTCATTTCCAACATTTGCTTGCGGAGAATGAGGTTGATTTGGACCTTGACTTGTTCAGATTAATCGGGTTCGTCTTGAAATAACGCATTGCTACCGTTTTGCCCTGGAGGAGAGCCGAGGAGTGGCTGCTTGGTGGAAAATACCAGATTGTTATTTTAACAGTAATAAGTTATTTTAGCTTCAGTGGGAAAATGTGTTGATTTAAGCAATAAGATCCCGTTTAATGTCCAAACATGATGATAATATGAAGCTTATGAATTTTGATCGACGTTTCAAAACACCTGTGATCCACTGATCTGAACTGAAACTGACTAAAAAAAAAGCATAATGAGTTTTTTTTTTGTTTTTTGTGGGTAACCGTATCACAGCTTCTGGAGTTTTTTTTTATTTTATTTTTTTTTTTTTATTACGTGGCATTGCTGACTAGATGCTAAATCTCCACTCACATTTTTCTCCAGGGATTTTGCTCATTTTTACTCCACAGACCAAAAAAAAAAAAAAATTTAGCTGGATCAGATTTGATTCAAGTTTTGCACGCAGAGGGAAATGTGTTGCTGGGGGGTTTGGAAACCTGAGGTTTCACTGGGTTTAAAACGGTGTCGGTGTTCATGTGTGTGTTGAAACGGACTGCCTGAACTTCAGTTTTCCTTTCCTGATGGGCTACGTTTTCCGGTTTTATTGAAATTGTACGGTCTGATCATTTTGGCCAGGAAAGGAAAGGTACATGCCATTTGGGGGTTTTTTTTTCATATTTGGTTTGGTTTGGCACGTGTTGGAGGGATGTGAATGGTTTTTTGTTTTTTTTTTAGCCTAAAGTGTCACTTCTTTATTTGAATTTGATAGGAAAGATCACATCTGTTTGTCTTCTTCTTTTTTTTTTTTTCTTACAAAGAAATCTTTTGTATTTTCATGTTTTCATCTTTGCAGAAGTGCGCTGTGTTGCAGAAGGCAGCTGTAAAGCTAACGATGAAAGTCTCGTAAGCCGCGTACTTATACGTGCAGTTGGTGTCCGTTCTGACTCGACGGTTATTTCCTCTCTAAAAAGGAAACGTTGAAGGTTTTCCCTGTGTGTCGTAAAACACAGCAAACCTGTACAGAAACATCTTAAGTCAGAGGAAGTGGGGTCAGCATGAAAAGTACAATTACTATAATAGCTGAGGTTTTTATTTTTCTAAATAAGTATTTTTAAATGGTCTCGGTTTACAGAACTGTAGATAGACCTTTTTTTATTTGATTCAAAATAACATTTTCTTTATTTTTTAACCCTACCACTTAAGTGTAACAACATTCAGACCTTAATAACAAAGCCTTGTGAAGAGCATTACCCTGTAGGAGGTTATTATTATTTTTTATTTCTTTTTCCATCCTTGTGTTGCTCAGAAACATTAACAGCCTCCTCACGTTTTCTCAGCTGTCCTGTTTGTTTTTATGCTCATCAGATTATGTTCCTCTGAACAGTGTTTGTTTCCTGAAATGTTCCTTTTAGACTGTATATTGAAATCATTACATGGAAATCTAGAATAAAGATAGTTTTTCATAATTTGTGGTTCTGGTTTTGTCGGACTTTGGGGGCGAATAATGTTGCTCTTCGCGCTCAACGGATGCAAGGAGGCCGACCGGACAGCAGCGGCCGCTTCTTCACGGCGTGAACGTGACGCAGGCTGCGGGAGCGTCAGCTGCTCCGTTCGGTCTCAAAGACACTTTAGTGCAGCGCGCCAGCGTCCACTGACGAGGCATTTTTATTTCTGCTGAGTCAGCAGAACCTCAAGTCCCGAAGACAGCCACCCAAATGAGATTGACAAACAAACAGTCACACCGCTTTAGAGCGCTGAAATCGACGCCTCGGCGCCTTCTGATCTCGTACAAATCAGATTCACGACAAAGGAAAGCAAAAACGATCTCTCCCAGGACGCCGCCGGATTTGCACAACCCAAAACCACAAAAAGGACAACTCACGTTTTGTCTGTTAATCATTCACTTTTTATTAAACCATCAGCTGAAAGAGGCAACAAGGAATGTTGTGTTCAGGTAGAAGAATCAGAGCGGGTGAAAACACACCTTCACAGCATTCACACAGAGGATGGAGACGTCAGCTTGAGACAAAGGAGGATGCATGTTTTCTACTTTATGGAGTATTAATATAAACCTCGTCACAGCTGATGCCCCAACACTGTTTCCTGTTGTGCGTTCATAATATATATATATATATATATATATTTGTCTTTTTGAACTGCTGCGTTACTTCTTCTCTTGTTAGGCACTGGGACCCGCAGCCTTGTTTAAATGTTGCAGCCAAACATTGCTTTGTCTCAGGGGGAGCGACTGTTCCAGCAGAGCAGCACTTTCAAGTAAACAACAATAATAATAGTTTAAAAAAACAACAAAAACAAACATTGCGCACAGCTGCAACCTTATGAAACTGGAGGGGAGCCGATGGATGGACTGTTTTGTCTCATTTCCCAGGCCTTTTCACACACACGTTGAAAAACACGAAGAAACAGCGACCACCAGTGGTTACTATCGGGAATTACATCCTCAAAAGACTAATTCAGCCTTAAGAGACATTTTTATGTTGCCATGGAATAAGACACACACACACACACACACTAAACATGTGAATGAACAGGCGTGGAAACTCCTATTTTCATTAACATCTGCACAGTTACTTTACTTTCCAGCACACGGCGCATTGAAACTGTCCTGTGAGGTAAAGTATATATATATAAAAAAAAATGTTCTCAAAGAAGATTTTGAAAAACATGAACAGAACTGCTTGTTGAGCTACATGGGAAGATGTTTTTCTTTTTTGTCTGAAACAAATGAACAATGCAACTTTTTGTATAATGCAGTTCATCTTGGTTCGTTCATCCTGCCTCTCCTCCAAGGGGAAACGCTGCTCTGTCTAAAGCAGACATCTTTCAGCTGACTCAACAAGTAGCCCAGTAGATATTTTCCAATAAAACAAAATTCTCTGAACATCCCAGGGATAGGCAAAGACTTTTTAATGCTTAAGCATCCGTCCCAAGGTGGATTCCAAACACATGAAACCCGAAATGTTGCTTTTATCCCAGCTTCCATCCACCTGGCGTGTGTGTTTGTTTCCGCTGCGTCAGCAGACGCTGGTGTCTCTGGAGCTCACAGACACTGGAAGGAAAGGGACCGTAGCACAGCTGGCTAAAGATAAGCTTATTTTATTAGCTTATCGATAAGAATCACAGCAACATGATCAATAATCGTTGTGCTGCTTGCATAATGCTGGACAGGAACAAGAGGAGATTCAGGTTTAGTTATTTTGTTGCTTTTCTGTCACACCAGTCAATGTTAAAAGGCTCAAACGTGCAAAATTGTTGATTACAGCACAGCTTGGCCTTTACTAAAAAAAACAAAAAACAAAAAACGTTTCGATTTTCTAGGAAAACCTCAACAATCTGGATTATTTTAGACATCTTCAGGAAAGGGTTTGTCTTTGTGCAGACACGTTTTGACTTATCGTTCACACAAGTTATGCAAGAGTTCGGGAGCCAATATTTACAAAAAAATAAATCCTCTAATCAAATTGCCCATCCCTGGAATATCCTTCAAAATATGTTTTAACCACGCAACTTAAACACAATCAGTAAAAATCAGAATGATGTATAAATACGTCTCTTTAATAGCAGCCAGCATTGTTGAAGAACATCTTAAAATCGGATCAAGTCAATAACTATTAAGCTTGGGGTTATTAGCTACAATCTGCAGGGAAGCCAAAACAATGAGACAGCCTGGTGTCCAAATCAGCTAAAAAAAAATAATAATAATAAAAAAAACAGACATTTATAAGCAAAACAGTGGAGAAGCATTAGCTGTGCATCGTTTAAAGTCGAGGTTGCTCTTTCTGACGTGTTAGGACGAGGTCATTAATACTGTGCAATTCTCACGTTCCGTTGAACTAAAGGCATAAAAAAAACACGTTAACCTCACATGCATAGATTCCTTTGTCGGTCGGCACTTTCGCTCCCTCCCCACCCAAAACCACGCCGCGGTCACTGGTGAAGGCGTCGCCCGGGCCGGACGCGCCTCCCGAGGTCAAAAACGCGACACGGACAAAGAGGACGAGACGCAGCTGAGACGCGTCTCAGAAGACAAATACCGGTAAGAGCAAACACACAAATACAATCTGCCAACTTAGAATACACTGAATTATCTTCTTTTATAATCATCTCTTAAATAAATCATTGTTCATTGCACTTTGTTAAAGTCACTAATCATAGAATTTCTCTCCAAGGCAATAGTGTGATTTGTTTTTTTTTTTGTTTTTTTTTTTCTTTTAAAAGGTGAAAAAGACACTATGAGCCTGATTTAGGATAAAAGTAAAAATAATAAGATCTAATAGTGTTTCTGTAAAAGACTCACCTCCTCATGTTACATGAGTGGGTGTTCATATATGTAGCATGTTCTGGGGAGGCATGCTCTTAAGTTTATTTTTCACTTCTCCACGTGTACATATATACAAACAATATTATAAAATAAATAAATACAAGAAAAAAGAAAAAAAAACAAAAACATTCTTGGTTCTCGGTTTAGCGGTTTGTTTTGGTGCAGTCTGTGACGGGCCGTCGCTCTGTGTGTGAGTCCGATTGGACCAGCGGTCGCCTGGGCCTCCCTGCAGGAAGCACCGGAGTGGAAGGGTTCGTCTCAGTGTGACGGGACGGAGGAGGACGGCGGGACGGCGGGACGGGGGGGGGGACCAAAGTCTTTGGCCTGAGGAGAAAGTCCAGCGAGCTTTGCGTCGTGCTGCGAGCGGACCTGCACTCCGTCGCCCTCCAGCCCGTCGAAAAACTCGTTTCGCTGGTCCTGTCGGTGCGGCGGGTGGGGTGGGGGGGTCGGGGGGGTTCTGGTGGCCCATCGGCCCCCCGCTGCTGCCGTCGACCCCGACGGCGGAAACGTCTCACTGACTGAACTGGGGCTTCGGGTCGGAGCAGAACCCTGATTGCGCCCACTTTCCCTCTTCGCCCGACGCCACTGCTCCGTTGCGTGTCCAGGGGACAAGGTGGAGGGGGTCTCCACCGGCCGCAGCGGGGTGGGGGGTGGGGGTGGGGGGAGGGTTGAGGGCTACATGGGTCCCTCGTTGCGGGCGCTGTGGTTGCTCCGGCTCAGGCCCACACAGTTCTGCTGCTGGTTCAGCAGGTGGGACGTCTCGTTGGCCGTGGCGACGGCCACGGCGGGGGAGGTGCTGGTGGTGCTGGCCGTGGAGGTGACGATGGCCGGGATCTCCACGCCGTCGTGAAACTCCGTCAGCGTGAGCTCGATCTTGGTGAGCTCGCTGTCTGTGGACTGGGGCGTCTTGTCCATCCGTGACGCCATCACGGCGTTGTGGTACTGCTGGCGCGTTACCTGGACGACAGAGGAGTCACTTCGAGTACCAGTAAGGTCAACCAGAAACATGTTTTAACTCAGGTTTTTAACGTCTGACGTGACTCTTCAGTTGTTATATCGCAATACTGCCGTGTAATAATTATTACACATTTCGCACCAGGTGGGTGGATTGATCAAAAATATTTAGAATATCGATAGAAGTTTTAGGATTTCTCATTTGAATTTGACAAAAGATAATGAAACATTTCTCCCTCTATCATTTGTATTTACCCAGAATGCCCTGCGCTCTAGTCCGCTTCCTGCTTCTGGAGCCGGTTCAGGTCCGTTTGGCATTCAAAAGGTGCCAGACGTCACTGCAACCGAATCGAGGCCCGGCTGCAGGCGGACCAGAGCTCACTTTGCTCGGTCTGAATCAGAGTTTGATTGTCCGTTCACACCTCCCAAAACGATCCGGACTCTTTCCGTCAAACGGACTGGAAGTCCGATCGAACAGGGCCGGTGTGAACGCACCCTAAAACTCGCGAGGCTTTGCTCTTTCGACGTAAAGAGCAAAACGTCAGCAGACACGGCGAAACGCGGCCGAGACGTTTTACAGTGCGTGAACATAAAACTTCAGGAAAGTAAAGGTGGCTTCCGAGCCTCCGTGTTCGCTGGCCGGATCCTATTCTCACCTTGATGTACCGCAGGTCCGACCTCGCTCTGACAGAATAATCGGGGACGTACATATGAAGCAAGGAGTTGAGCTGGTTGTTGCTGTTGCCCAGCGTCGGGGTGACGGCCTCGATGCGATCGCTCCTGTTCAGAGAGTCTGAGTGGTTCAGGCCGAACGAGCGCGGAGGAGACTTGTTCTCTGTGAGGACAGAAGAGGACGAGACGGTCAAAACGCACAGAGCCGACCCGACTGAGCAAAGGCCAACGGGGCATCACAGAGCGCTGCTTCTCAAAGGTAAACGAAGCCCTGGAATTAAATCAAACACAAATCAAACGCAGCAGCAGACCTGACGTTTGTATAGTTGTTACACAGCAGCACAGCGGTTTGCCGTGATGTGTGGAAATCTCATTTGTCGGTAAACCCTGCGTGTCCGGGGGATGATGCTGCTGCTGCTGCTGCTGCTGCTGCTGCTGCTGCTGCTCTGTTATTGTTTTCATTCCTCTAATTTTTAATTAAAGCCAGATTATGTTTTCCACTCCTTGAAGACGTGGAAATCACACACAACAAAGTGGAAACGGCTTGGCCAGCTCTAATGCTGCTACACGGACTGGAATGTATGTAATCCCACGTCAGGATGTGTGTGTAGGCGTGTGCGTGTGTGTGTGGGCCGGAGACCTGGCATGTGAACTCTAGTGGATTAGTACTCCACTTTCTAGCTACCGGGTCAACACACACAATGAGGCGGTGTGCGTCTGCCTCTGGGCCAATCGCCGCATCGCAACAGGTGGAAAAAGATGCGAAGAGGCTCAGCGTGGCTGTTTTTTGCTCCGGCAGAAACCGGAGGGTGTGCTGGCGTGGGTGCGTGTGGACACGGGGTCCGCACACGCGGACACACGTTATGTGGACGTATGTGCGCTGTCCAGCAGGGGGGCTGTAGCTGCAGGTCTTGTTTATACAGTGGGAGGGTTTAAAGGTCAGGGGCGAGTGGGGGGGGAGTCTGGTTCCACTCTGGGGCCTCCGGAGTCCATTCAGACGCTTGACTAACGGCTCAGGGGACGAGGCCCTTGAGTCTGCGCTGCGGTTTCTTAGAGAGCAACAAGCAGCGCAACAAGGATCAATGAAAACACCCTACTGAATCATTGGCATAAAATCCTGATGTTCTCCATCAATTTAGGAGAAATCCAGGATGTAAAGACGAAACCTGTGAAAACAAGAGACTAGGAGAAAGGAAATGAGGTAGAATTCAAGGGAGGGAGGGAGAGAGGAAACACAGGAATCAGTGAAAGAGGAAAAGGAGATACGGAGGCAAAACAAGGAACGTCGTGACATAGGAAACATTTAGTACCAGAGAAAGAAAAGACAGGCAGGAACGAAGGACAGAGGAAGGGCAGAAGGAAACAGAACAGGAACGGAAGGAATAAAACTGAGGAAAGAAGAAAGGAAGACAAAGAGACTGAAAGAGAGCAAGGACTGAAAGAGGTAAAGACATTCGGTAGGTAAGTGTTAAAGTAGGGAAGAAATGAAGGAAGGGCATATTTAGATATTTTTAATGCGGCACCTAATCTGGAAATACAAATATCTTTTTCTGAAATCCTACTTTCTTTTTCCAAACTTAGCCAGATCTGTAAATCAATGAAATCAACATCAGATTGTTCCAGATTGTGTGGGAACCCTGTCAGGTTAGGGTTAGGGTTAGGGTTAGGGTTAACTATAACTGGAGATACAGTTAGTGAAACGGGCATTGAAAAGGACAGAAAAAGCCACCGTACCTGGAGATCCCGCTAACGATTCTGCCCTACTGACGGTGAACGTACGAGACAGAGACAGCGGCACTTGGGAAGGAGAGGGAAAGGACATCGTGAGGAGAAACGAGCGAAAGAAAGGAAGAAGAAGAAGGAAAAAAAAAAGAGAGAGAGCGTCAATAGCGTAGAAATAATCAGCAGCTTCAAAAATGATTCAAGCCGTGAGAGAAGTTTCAATCGGAAAGCAATCGGCTTTCAGATGAGGAGGTCTGAGACATCACTGGGTTTGATGTGATTTCACTTAGAACTAGATGGGCTGCATGTTCCGCCATTTCACCACCAGGTGGCTCCCTACACCCAACCACAGAGAGAATCCCAACATGGCTCTCTGTGAAGTTTATGAATGAACTGGGAGGACCGAGTCAATCACCAGCTGATGTCCTCTGGTGACGTTTGTCCATGACGTCACGCTGCCTCTTTAAAACAGCCTCTTTCAGCTCAATCACTGGGTCTTTGCTTAGAAACAAGAAGCTTTTTAGGCCCTCAAAATACAAAACATGAACGGAAAAGGGCTACAAAAGAAATTTGCGAAAGTACAATCTCGAATTTGAGGTCAAACATAAATCATATATTAGAATCTTAGGACGACTTCCAACTAATTCATCTTAATGACAATCAAAAGACATCCATTATGGAGAAGGTGATGGCTGATTTTTTGTTGCTTTCGCCCGTTTGGTCTCTCGCTCCGACGACAAAGACATGGCGCTCTTACCAGGTGGCGCTGTCAGAGCCATCATCCCGTAGAAGGAGAACGGTCCTGCTTCAAACTTCATCTCCTCTTTTCCTGCCTCCACTTCCACTTTCCCCTGAAAACACAAAGACTTTTTAGTTAGAGCACTTTTCAAATGACGACTTCAGTTTTCTCTCGAGGACAGAAAGACACCCAAAAGTAACGATCTCGCTTGTTAAACCATGTATTAACTCCACTTATCCCCATTTATTTGGGAAGTTGAATTTCATTTCACTGGCCACCGAGCCTAAAACATGTGAGAAGGCAACACATGATCTCCTGATCGAAATAAATTCAAATTTAGATGAGGAGCAGAGCCACTGATATGTATCAGTCAGGAAGGGTGACAAAGTCGAGAGCCGTCCAAGGAGCCGTGGTCCTTCCTCTCTCGCATCAATTAAAGTCATTCGTAATCAAAACTGGTTGAAAAGGCCGTCCAGGGGAGCGTTTAAAAAACAAAACAAAACACAAAAGCCCATCTCAAATCTGCCAAAACAAATTTAGAGGTGAACCGGCTTGTCTGATCCGGTCCTGGACAGAACCGGCCGACGCTGTCGTCATCGTCATGAGGTGTGAGAGACGAGTGTAGGAAAACGAGACGTGGACTAATATGTGTTTCCTGAGTGAGCTGTTTTGAGCAGCGGGACGGCATCGCTACGCCTCCAGCAAACAGCCACGACTGAATTCTCAGGAAGACAAAACGTCTCTCCAGAAATCCGGATTATCTTTACATGCGAAGAAGGAGTGAGTCAGTCATAACGACACCGACAAAGTATTGCGCGATGTAAGATTGAAAAATATATTTTTTTAAAAAACAACATAAACCCTTGTGATCCTCCATACCTGCTTACACCCCTGCTATTAATAGTTTGTACAACCAAATATACAGACAGGATTAGTCTTGTCTTTTAACTTTTCGTAATCCTGGAGCGTACGAACAAGGATCTTGAACCAAATCCCAGCTGCACAGTCCAACTAGATCATCCATAAAACAAAGTAGATTTGATGTTTGGCGAACAATTTCACGTGTTTTGGACGGACATGCAGGTTGAATGGAATCATCTGATTTTCATTTGAACTGACCTCGATCAATCAGAAGCCTGTCGGTGACAGCAACACTCTTTGGTGTGGATGCTGCAACTGAGCGTCCACCAAGTTATCGTGTGTGTTTGTCGTTTCTATTTACAAGCTCGTTTTAAACATACAGGAAGTAGGGCTTTTGAATAACGTTTATTTTACTAATTGATTATTTCATCAATTATTCTGCCGATTAATCAGATTTAAAAAATTGTCACGTGCTGCAGATTGTTTATCTACAAACACCGTGTTTACACAATATTAAAAATGCACTGAAAAGTTGCAAACAAATCATTTAATCCCTTTTTTTAAACAAGAAAATAAAAATAGTACTGCCTAAAATGTAACAACATAGCATTCATGTAGTTGAAGCTTGATCAATTGTAGCAATGGATCTGGAGCTAAATAAAACATTGTCAATTAATCTGTTCGTTATTTTTTTCGATTGATAATTGGATAGCAAAAGGTAATGAATAGGAGATTTTTTTAACATATATATGCAATTTGTTCCGAGTGAAGCCAAAAATTCCACTTAAAAAATTCTAGGAAGAACAGATTTATTTTAATAATCAATTAATCACGACTAATCTAATGAATCGTTTCAACCCTAATAGAAGGTCTGTACATTGTAAGGCTGTAAACAGGCTGGTATGTGAATAATGATGAGGTCAAACATCTTTAACTACTCATGAGTTGTTTATCTTTGCCTTTGCTGCTGTTGTAATCTAAGCCGTCCTGCATTAAACCATAGCATGCATACTATTTAAGGCCGCATGGGAATGAACCCCTGCGACCTGTACAGCGGAAAAACATTATGGCCGAGGAAAACAATAGCTTATGGACCTGACAGCAACGTATCTTATGTGATTTTGTGCTGTTTGTGCAGCTGTGGTCGAAGAAGAGAAATGCAAATTCATCAATGTAATGTGAAAAGCTTGGGAGAGGCTACGTCTTCTCCACTTTTATCGTCTGATTTTAAAGAGCTGAAGCGCTGACGTTCACTCTTTTAACTGTAAATGGTATTTCTGGTTATTTCTGGTAATGGTAAACATGCTGCATTAAAATCTTTTTGAACTAAAATCATGCTCCCCCCCTCCATTGCGCCCAACTGTATGCGCACCTGCAGGATCAGGATGAAATAATCCACAGGCTTGTTCCTGTGGAAGAGGTAGTGCTCTGCTGCCCGCTTGTTATTGGCGTCATATTTCAGCTCCTGGATGACGTTGGGGAGTTTCAGCAATCGCAGCAGGATCTTTTCTGACATCTGCGCCGGAAAGAACGGCTCCAGCTCTGCAAAAACCAAGTTTTGGACAAAAAGAGACCATCAGGTGTCTGCGAAGCGGTTTTTGAAAAGACCTCACACTTTATCGGTTAAGCAGGACAAGATTTTTTATACAAGACACAACTGAAAAACAAACCAGTATAAGCCGATATCCATTCCAAACTGGAAAACAATGAGTGGATATTTTCTACATTTTCTGAATCCCATGACCAGACACCCTCATGCTGGGTCCTGAACATCTGCCTGGAGGAGAACAAGACTTTTGAAGCTCCATAGCAGCAAAGCAAGTGCCTTCTTGAAAAAAGGCTCAGCTAAATGGCACAGGCCTCTTATGGCTTCACAGTGGAACCGGTCCTAGGTTCCAATCCCAGCCTGGGATCTTTCTGAATGTTCTCCCTGTGCATGTGTGGGTTCTCTCTGGGTACTCCAGCTTCCTCCCACAGGCCAGTTGGGTTCACTGGTTTCTGTGAATTGTCCTTGGGTGAGTGTGTGTGTGGTTATTTGTCCTGTTTGTCTCTGTGTTGCCCGGTGATGGACAGAGACAGACTCCCCCCACTTTTTACTTAATTCAGCTAATAATCATTTGACCACCTGGGGGCACTAATGAACCGCGTAAAAAGCCTTAAACTTTAATCCCCGGATGGTCGGCCATCATTAACCGTGGAGATACAACAAACAAGACAGTGCATCTTCCTGTGACGTCACAGGAGAACGCTGTTCATTTCACAGAAATAACTACTACTGAGTTCTGTTATTTATTTCAATTTACCTCTGTTTAGTGTGAAATTCCAACCCTGATTCCAATTTACCTTTATACAGGTAGAGAACCCTATTTCAAACCCTGCTTCCAACTCGTCTTCTGAACCAAATTCCACCCCGACTTCTAACCCAATCTCTGAAAAAGCATTGTTTTATAACGTCCATTTTCATGCTAAACTTGCTTGCAACCTATAAAATAAATGGCTCTCTTTAACAGCACTCGACCCTGTAAAGGATTTTTTTTTTCAAAGTTTTCTTCAGCAAGACAAGACAAAACAAGCAGGCAAACAAATAAGAGACTTGTCAAGCCTGAGGAGCAAAAGCAGAAGGATACTGTCGGATATTCGTAACAAAGAGAAAAATATGAAAGGCCCACAAAATGCCAAAGAGCTGCAGCGGCACCCATCGGTTTATCACATACAGTGCTTCCAGTAAAACTTAAAGATTTCTTCCGTTTTTCAGTTGCATTTAAATGTAAATGTTTTAAATCATCCAGTGGATTTTAGGCCTGACTAATGTCAGACCTTCAGAATCAAGACATCCATCCCTTCAGGCAACATTAAGTTGACAAATTGAGCTCAAAAAGTAAAAAAAACAGTCAAACATTACAGAATATAAAAATTGTGTCAACAGACACACACAAAAGTGGTAGTGTGTGTGTGTGTATGAGATGAACAATAAATTGTGCAAAAGTACCAGAAAATTCAGAAATTCCCATCCATCAATTTATAATCTGAAGCTTAAGCACATCATGTTTTCCAAGAACAATATTTGTGCTTGTGGTGCGAAGGATGCTGTGCCATGCAGCCACTGTTACCTAAAAAAACATAATAAATTGGTATTTTTTTTATTCATAATATTTATCATTATCACAATAGTGCCAAAAAATATCGCGAAGAAATTCTAAGTCCATATCGTCCACCCTAGAAACAACAGCAAACAGACATTACTCTCCATCCATCCGGTTTGCATATCCACTGGTCCTAACTCTGTTTAGCATAAGATAAGTTTCATAATGTTATCCATAAATGTTCTGACCAAGCGATTGAAAGTGGACGGAAAAATGAGGGAAAACAAAGCCAGTGTGTTCAGAAGCCTAAAGAAACACTGATCGCCACCACTTTATAAAACGACACACACACACACCCGGCATTTTGGGACAAACTGGACCAGAAATGAGGAAGTGTGTATCCCAACAGCAACTGGTCAGCCTCAGCCACCTGTTGGGCCAATCAGCTCCTTCAACTCAGCGGCGGTGATGTGTGTCAGCTGGCTGCGGGCTCCGCTGAGAGGAACTAAACTCCCTAATAGCCTTTGGAGAAACTTAATCAACGCTTAGCCGCGAGGTCAAAGTTCGAAGGCAAATCCAAATGCAACGAGGCACCGTCAGCCGCTGCCGTCGTACTACAACTCCGCCGTCCTGCTGCCGCCTGCTCGGCTTCCCCGGGGGAAAGCTGCTGAAATGCCTCACATTTTACACCAGCAAGCACCCAAGTATGTCGACTTGTGTGAGAACCGCGATCATAGGCCAAAAACGCTGGACGTGATGTCATCGAGGAGGGAGTGTAAGCAAACAGGGTGGTGTTTTTAAAGCTGCGAGCGAAGACTGCAACGCGTAACCTCCGGTGCATGACATGCAAGCAAATAAACGCCCCGAGTTTTTTTTCCTTTTTCTTTTTTTCAGGATCTCTCCGCACAGCCTGTGGACATCCCGTGCAGCACGCTCAAGGAGCCTTCCACCTCTTCACACACACATGCATACCAACACGCTTGTTGTGAGTCTTTACACAGCTCATTCCCTCACACACACTCATGTACACGCAGATACTCATTCTACACACATACGCACTCCTCCTTTGGGGCTCCGAGTTTTACGGCCAAAACTCAAAGCCCGCACACACACACACACGCGCACACACACACACACAAACCTTCCCCACATTTAGGAGCTGAGGGCACACTGGGGGAAGTCAAGCAGCAACGCAGCCCTACTTGCCTGTAGCTAGGAAACGCAGGGCAGCCAGCAGAAGCTGAGGTGATATTTTAACCTTCATTTCATTGTCAGTGGGCTTGAAGGCCGAGAAGTCCTGCTTCCTGTCCCGATGGGTGATTTTCTTCTTCGTCTTGTTGTCGGCTGAGGAGAAAAGATGAAAACACAACCTGAAGCCGTTCCTCCAGCAAGGAAAACATCACTGTGAGGCACGGACAGCGAGCTGGTTGTCCCAGGTCACAAGGTGCCTAAACTGGAGTTACCCAAAGCTCTTTGGCTTTTCTGGAACAGCAGCCGTGGCCACTTTCTCAGAAAAGGAGACTTTTACTGGGCGACATTGTCACCACATTCTTACCGCATTCCCGACATTACAGAAAGCCACATGTGTTAGAATTTGGTGTAACGCAGTAGAAAAGGGTTGATATTTCACTAGTAATAGTTTTTTGTTGTTGTTGTTTTTCTTTTTTAATCCATGGACTTCGGTAAGATTATTTTCAAAGAAACATTGAAAGTAAAACACGTTCCATGAAAAGACCTCAACCCAAAACACCTCTGGTGGCAAACGCTTTGGAGCGAAAGTATATCCAAAAGTTTTAAAACTCAGTTACACATAAACTGAAAATGGCTTTTACAAGCGAGATTGTGGCTTAAAATATGCATCAATATCAAATGCAACAGAGAGCTGTTTTAAATTGAGAACCCACGTGGAAATCTAATTACATGCATGTCTCATTTTGTGAGCACTGGTCAATTCCCACCCTTATACGTTGCTCTTTTTGTCCTAGTTAATGTCTGTTTTGTCCTTGTAAGCAAACTATTTTCCACCCCATGTTGATTTCTTTTGGTAAGAAAATTATTTTGGTGAGTCATAAATATTTTTATTATTAGAATGGATTTCTGGTGCTCTTTGAACCATACACTGTATGCCATAATGTTACACATATACATATAGAATAGATCTATATCTATTTTTGTAACTTGTCCAGGGACTACAGATGCAAATTAGTTTAGCTATTATCTGGTAAAGTGCCTCACATAGTGACATTTATGTTGGAGCTGTACAATGTCCCTTTTTAAATAAAGTTTATTATTAAACAACTCTAGGATATACACGTGCATTTTTTATTATTTAACTGATGCTTTTGGCAGCAAGACTTAAATGAAACAACTAAAATGTGTGCAACAGGAACTGCTGCACACTTTTACCTCTATTATAAAGATTTGAATAGTTTATAATTTTATGTCACATTTTGCCAGTTAAAAAAAAAAAAATCCAAGACATTGAACTAGGCCACAAAACGTAAGCCAGACCAAAGTAAAATAAGAAATTAAGGCAGGCAATCAAGACAGTAACCAAAATTATAGATTGCTTATAATGTCGATCTCAGTGAGTGAAGATTTATTCATGTTATGATAGTTCAGCCAGTAAATGTTAGTGGGATTCTATGTGTTTAATCAACAAAAAACAGAGAAGACTAAAAATTATGAATCTTTGGAAAAAAAATCTTTTTCAAATTAAAATCTGAGGATTTGTGATCGGCTCCTTTGTGTCCATAGTTTGTCTTTCGCTGCAATCGGCCTGAGTCTTTCTCAGCTTCTCACACAGGAGGTTGAACTTTTGGCTCATTTTTTTTTTCTGTGGAACCCAGCAAAGGGTCAGTGGGAGTTCATTTCTAAACATCAGTTTTAAGCCTTGACCCAAAATCTCCGTTGAGTTTAGGTTTGGACTCAGACTGGATCATTCTAACACATGAGTATCCAGTCCATCTAATCGTAGCTTTTCTGTCTGCTGTGTTCCTGATGCTGTTGGTTCATTACCAGAATCCTTCCCAAAACAGCTGGATTTACACTGAGATTACGCGACACACAGCTGGAATCAAACTTTTAACTCAATGACTTTTGAATGGTATTGGTTGCACTCAATTTTATTGAGCCTTATCAGAGTAAAGGGGATCAAAAACCACATTTGAACACTCTCAATAGGCCTGTCACGATAACGAATTTTGCTGGACGATAAATTGCCCCAGGAGTTATTGCGATAAACGACAGTTTTCAATTAAGATAATGGTAATGGCACAATAACGCAATACACATAACGCAAAACACAATAGACATTTTTAAAATTAACAAAACATCAGAAACAACTAATAAGTTGAATCATAAAGTCTCTGTAAACAAAACTGTCTTTCAATAAAAAGGGCAAGTTGAGCCCAAAGCACCAGACTGAAGACTTCTGTCATCCGGCTTTTAGTAGTAAGTCAGAAAAAAGTAAAAACGGAAATGGAACTTATTGAGCTTGTTTTAATTCATCGTGTGATTGATTGGTTTATCGCTCGCCGCAACAGGCCTCACTATGAATCTTTACTATTGATTTTTTGAAACAGTTTATAAGTTTGCGCCAGCCAGTCTGTGTCGGTATATGAAATGAAACACTGGTTGAAACGTGACGAAAGGCGACAAACCTTTTGGTACAACGACACCATCTCATTTGACACATCTCTACAATCAAACACTGAACTATTTGTGAGCTTAGAGAGGGAGACCTACTGTATAAGTCAGTCTCATCCAGGATCTCTGACTTGATTATTTCTTCAATAACGTCCTCCAGGGTGACAATTCCCAGAACCTCATAGAAGGGGTCTCCCTCGCCTTCATTGTTCACCCTCTGAACTATGGCCAGGTGGGATGTTCCTAGCAAAATATACACACACAGGTTGTCAAGTTAGGGTTATATAGTAATAAAACAAAGCAGATGTAGTTCAAGCATCAGGTTTACTGGGATACAAACCGGTTGACACACACACAAAAAATACGCTTCTGGGTTTTTATTACCAAACAAAACAAAAACAAACAAACAAACAAAAAAACAATCTCATGACAATCATGGTTGCACGGCTAGTTCTGTCAGGTATCACAAATGTAAGACATAGATAAATATGAAAAACCTTAAGGCAAAGAAAGAGACAGATCCGACATCTGTCACGTTCCCGCGCTCCGCTACCGTCTGAAACACCAAACTGCAGCAGAGAATAGCTGTCAGGCAAAACACTAAACAAATTCTTTGCCTTTTTTTTTTTTTTTTTCTCAGCTTGCGATCATTTAAAAGGAATTTTCCAGAGGCCCGGGCTAATATTAGCCCCCGCAAAATGAAGTTTCCATTCCACCCCGGTGATATTCTCACTGAGCTCCAGGAACTGACCGGGCGAGGGAGTGCTGGAGGGTTGGGGGCGGAGGGGGTCCTCCGTGTGAGCAGACTTGTCAAGGAACAAGCCTGCCGGTTCACATGCACCTGGTTGTGCAACAAATAGATGGACGCCTGCATAGAGAAATGCAGCGGCGTCGATGCCGCTTGAGCTGGCCGGCGCGCTGACCGCAGTGGCGCAGGATGGAGAGACCCTAATGCTGATTACTTTGAGAGTTTTTATCGCACTG
Organism: Poeciliopsis gracilis; assembly: GCA_911649635.1. NCBI lineage: Eukaryota > Metazoa > Chordata > Actinopteri > Cyprinodontiformes > Poeciliidae > Poeciliopsis > Poeciliopsis gracilis. The sequence goes on from CAJVRI010000128.1 coordinate 7,688,804, forward strand.
CGGCCCTCCGCCTCCCCACAACACGACCGGGAGTCGTCCCAGCTGGGCCCACCGGGCCTGAAAGGGAGAATGCCGCAGGTGATAAATAGATGGAAGACATGTTTTCAGATTGATTCCTGAAGACATTAATTAATGTAACTACAAAGAGAGGAAGCACGGCCTCCTTATACGCCGTCGTCGTTAATAGCGGTGAGCTGTAAAACACACGTAGCGCTTCATGGGCGTCACTTCCTGAAGGGCTGGTGTGGACATGTACCCACTAACTCTGGCCCAATGTTTCCTGCTCCTTTCTGTTTTTCTTTATGCGCCTGCATCCATGTGCGTACAGTTACTCGGCAGCGGCTGCGTTCAACGCAAGTTCAGTGACTTGGCGAATTGGACGTCACGTGACTCGCTGCGCCGTTGCCTAGCATTGAGTCGGCGGCCGGGAAAACGACACAAGCGAGCAAAGAATCCGAAGTAGGGACGCAACGTTTTTATATTAATTGAAAACAAGGTCCAAGGGAATCACTTCACAGGTCAGTAAAAAGTTTTAATTAAAAAAAATATATATATATTTTATTTCATATATATAAGGAAGTGGAGAGTATGTTAGCTATGCTAGCTTAACTTTTATCTAAGCGTATTCTTGCTGTTCAGTTCGGAGTATTTCGGCTCCATTAACACAAAACACACACTTTTTCTGACGGAAAATCAGGAGTGTATGTGTTTAAGTTAGCTGGTCAACCACGGCGAGTGTTCATGCGGTCACTTTGGTGTTTTTACCTACTTTTTTTGTGATTTTGTTTTGTGTTAATTCCTGACGCTTTGCTCCGCTCTCGCGGGGCTGTTTTTGGTTTCCATGACATCGCGTTTCCATGTGACGTCGAGCTGACAGGCTGGGAAACGTAATACAATCGCCCCTTTTTTTCACATTTTTTTTTTCCATTTTTAAAAAAATATTTGTGGTAATAAATTAAACTGAATATATTGAAGACATGCATGTATCTGTGAGCAAAGTGATTTTTTTTGTAAACAGTAACATTTGTAATATGCGTTTAATTTGTAATTTTTGGAAGTGAACAAAAAAAAGATGTCAGTTAAATATTGAAACACAAGATACATTTTTTCTTTTTAAAAATGTCAGTGTATGTCCTCTATTTAGTTTAACACAGAAGCATGGGCTTAAAATATATGTTCAATAACTGAAAACCAAAAGTACCTTTAACCTGACAAATGAGTCTCATTGAAATGAATATTTTAATTTATTTTGACTGAATATAAAAGTTAATACTCAAGACAACACTGTCCAGCTTAACGGTCTTAATTTTGAGTTTGATTGAACTCAACATTTAAAGGTGAAGATAAGAAACCTGAGATTGAACATAAATAGGCTGAAGCGATTGCTTTATATATATATTTTTTATTTTATTCGCTAAGAAATATACTCTAGTCTTTTTTGTAGATAAGCTTTAGAACAACATTTGATTATAGGCGTGAAGCACACTACATGCAATGTATATTAGCGTAGTTTATCATAGAAGATGCATTTGAGTGGGTAATACTGCAGGGTTTAGTTCAAAGGTCAAGTAAATCACAAAAAATGCATAAAAAGTTCACAAATCATGCTGCAGAAAGATCACAGAAAACTACTTTTTGGCATTTTTACTTTAATGAATTTTGTGGCCAGCCGATAGTTTAAATTTGTCATTTTTGGCTGCCAGGGCAAACAATTTGGACATCACTGCTGCAGAAAGAGGAAAAAACTAATTCTGATGGCGATAGATCTAGTATTGTTGCGTAATTTTATCCATTTTACACTCGTTTACATTGCAGTGAAAATACCAAGAATCAGGAGAATACTGGTAAATATGTTGACGTGAGCAGTTGTGCTAAGCTACGCTGAAACAAAATGGACAACCTCAAATGTTCCAGGTTGAGTCTGAGTTCAGAACAAAATATATGCCAAACTGTTCCCTTGATAAAAGAGAGCGTTCATCAGTATTAAAGTGACTTTGCATCTTTTCTGCTGAGTTTGCAATATCAGAACATTAGAGAACGTTTTTTAAATTAGTTAATTGGCACAATTTTAAGTCTGGCGCTCTGGCGGCCGCTGTAGCGCTGTTTCGTATCTGCATTTTAAATTCTGCATAATATTTATTCAACAGGGGACAGATGTCATATATACTAATAAAAGAAAATGAAACAAAATACCCCTTCCCCACCTGCTGCTGCACACTGCTGGCCAGCTAGTTGAAAGAGGTCTGCTATGCTTTTCCTGCTCCTGCAAGAGACAAGAATTCATCTGTTGGGAAATATCTTTGTTTTATTATGTCCTCTTGCATTTCTCTTAAAATCCTACCAGTTTATTCAGTTATTTTTGCTGCTAGGTGGAGCATTTTGATTCACTGCGAATGGAGCAATTGCAGTTGAGCTTGTTGATGTGGTTTATTTACATACACTTTAAGTTGCGAGCACATTAGATTGGACTCTTTTTCAAAAGTCACTAAAGGGTTTGGAAAAGTTGATAAGTGTAGCGAACTTACTGACATAAAGCTTATACCAAATCTCCATAACAAGTTAAGTAATCCACTCTTAAAAATGTTATAGGCACTAATATCAGCATCGGCTAATATTAGTCATTTCTTAGCCTGTCAGTATCAGTCCAATAAATAAAACTGGGTTGATGTGAACAACCAATATTTACTTCCATCTTGTTGATATTTGTTTCTGGAGGGACAGGGGAGGAGATTGGTTAATCGGTATTTGTTTGGTTATGTGCCAGTGGTAGTGATGCAGCACAGGATTGTGGGAAGTTTAACTAAACCGGAAAAGTAACAGGGAAGTTGACTGTGTGGTCATATCTTTCATTGTGTTGACAGGGCAGTGAACGTAACATGTACAATATCGATAGGTATAGATTATCGGACGTATCAGCAATATTTATATCGGCCCACGTTTTTCATATCAGCGCATCCCTAAATGAAATCAAAACAGATAATCCATGTAGTAGGTTCTGCTTCATAACTTGAAATGACTTTGGGGTGACAAACAAATAAAGAAAGGGAGATAAAATGAAGCAGAAAAAGGCAATAAAATAAAATGTAAAAAACGGCTAAAATGTGAGTTTGTTGCCTTCTATCGGGTTAGAATGACCCAGTGAATCTGATTTTAATTGGAAATCTCTGGACAAAATTAAGATCAGAGCTGACGAGAAGAAGATTCCAGAAACTTGTAATCTAAATGAATCTACTCAGTGTATATAATAAGTGGTTTGACTTGTTTGAATATATAACATGGGTTTTTACAGACAACTAAGATGAACTTACAGTCTTGAGTATTTGCAGAATAGACAAATACTCAAGAGTTAAATATTGCAAAGCTAAAGTGTAAACTCTGAGACCTATTTCTCAATGAAGCTTTTATTTTATCTATGATCAATAAATCCTTTCTATCCAGGCATCCAAACCTTTTATTACATTTAAAAAAATGTATGGTTTTCATTCTATAGAAAAACAAATGAGTTGAACTGATCAGAAACACAGCAGGCTACAGCAACAAAACCTGGCAACCTGTTGAGTACCAGTGGGAGATCACGATGCTTTCATCCAGCTTTATCAGAGGCTGAAAACCTTAGCCTCACCTGGAACATAAGAGCTGACCTCTGACCTGTAGATAAGCCAGCTGATAAAGCATGGAATACCCAAGAAAACCTTTGCTCTTCAAGCAATCGTGACAACACACATTCTTACACACACACACACACACACAGCCGACCTGTCTCTTTCCTCTTTCTTTCCCTACCAACTTTGAAGAGCTTAATTGGAAGCACCAAAGGTCATCACTTTAAAATAAGAATAACACAGACAGCATCAAAAATGAAAAGAAAGACAGTCTGTGAAAATACCACAGAAAAAGCATGTTTATGCAAAGATTAACTGTTTATTTTAGAGTCTGTCCCACGAGCTGCGATGTAAAGGGAAAGAAATTTCTCCATGGAACAGAGGGCAAAGGAAAAATTATACACAGAATGTTTTCCCAATACTAGTCTACATGCTGGAAGTCACAGGACTCCATATTTATCCAGGGATATGTCGGAGTGAATAGCTTGCACCATACCAAGTCTCCATGAAAGGCAGTGTGGCTTGATTCTTGCCCACAGATCTCTGCAGCAGATCCGGTATATTCAGAATTTGTATTTATGGGCACATATGTTCACTACTACTAGCCCCTTTATGAGGTACGCGTAATAAATACCACATTACATGGCAGTAAGTCAATGCTATCAAAGGGGATTTAATAGATTTTGAATGTGACACGGTTGTTGCTGCCAGACGGGCTGGTTTGACTGTTTCAGAAACTGATGCTCTTCTGGGATGCACATCTCCAGGATTAGAGGACTTATATCTCAACAAAATCTAGAGAAACTCATCCATGCGTTTATCTGTAGTCGCATCGATTACTGCAACAGCGTCTTCACAGGTCTGTCCAACCAATCAATCAAACAGCTGCAGTTGAGCCCAAACGCTGCTGCTCACGTTCTCACTAAAACTAAGAAGATGGAACACATTACTCCAATTTTAAAGTCCCTACACTGGCTCCCTGTAGCTCAAAGAGTAGACTTTCAAATACTGCTGTTAGCTTATAAATCACTGAACAGCTCAGCATCATAATACATTAAAGACTTGCTGTTGTTGTATCAACTGTCACGACTTCTCAAGTCTTCTGATTCTGGTCTGCTCTGCATCCCTAGAACTAGAACCATACGAGCAGAAGCAGCATTCAGCTTCAATGCACCACAAATCTGGAACAAACTTCCAGGAAACTGTAAAACAACTGAAACACTGACTTTCTTAAAAATCTCGACTAAAAACCCATCTGTTTAGAGTTGTATTTGAAAACGGAATCAATTACATATTCCATGATGGCATTTGACGCCATGTTTTGATTGTCGAGTCTATGTTGCATGACTTTGTGTTTTGTGTTTGTTAGGATGTAAAGCACTTTGAAATGCCTTGCTGCTGAAATGTTCTATACAAATGAAATTTGATTGATTGATTACACCCAACCATCTCGTAAAATATTTCAAAAAGGAGAACATGTCCAGTGTGAGGCAGATAAGGACACAAAGAGACCTTGTTAACTCATTGAACCGCACGTTACAGACAACGTATGCAGAATGACCCGTATGAACACACAGAGCCTGAAAGCGGCAAAACGCCACACTCGGGTGCCGCTTCTCCTGTCAACTACGAGCAGTGAACCGAGGCTACAAACTCATCAAAGTTTGACAATGACAGACTAGAAAAACATTCACCTGTCAATTTAAACTGCAAAATTCAGATGGTAGAGTCGTAATTTAGAGCAAACAACATCAAAACACAGATCTATCCTGCACTGTATCAGTGGTGATGGTACAAAGGAAAATTTATCTCAGCGCATAATAATTACAAAAAACATTATTACAATAAAAAATTACTTGACGTATGTTGATGGATGGAAACCAACAAAGCAAATATTTGAGGTTCTGTTGATGGCGTTGAAGACCAATATCTTATCTAACAGGACAATATAACAGAAAGCCAACTATGTGACTGTTTGACATAAATATTGTAAATAGGATTGTTAAATAGCCTAAATTATTATTACTATTATGGCAATGCATTATTTAAGCAGCACTAACAATAGTAGCACCAGTTATCAATCAATTAAATTATGTTATATGTGTTTGATTTTATAATCATGATTCAATAATGCCATATTATTTTTGATTGAAAAAGCATACACCCATTCATTTTTATAGTACCCTCTATCTCTGCCTATTCTTTCAGGGTTACTTGGAACTTCCTTTGGTAACACAAAGTCCAAATATGCACACACACATAGTACCATAGTACACATAGTACCATCAGACCACAAGACATTTCTGCAAGAGTTCGAGTCTTTGTCCCTGGGTGCATTTGCAAACTTAAATTGGGGTTTTATGTTTCTTTCGGATGTTCTTTCAGCTGGTCTAATCTGGTTTCTGTGCATTTTTACAGGTCATAAAAATTAACTTACAAAAAATAAAACCATACTAGCCTGAACATCAGACTAGCCTAACTTGAACCCCATGGGTAATCTATGGAGTATTGTCAAGAGAAAGATGATTGATACCAGACCCAACAATGCAGATGAGCTGAAGGAAACAATTAAAGCAATCTTGAGTTTCCGTTCCTACAGACTGATCTCCTCCATGATACATTGATCAAATTATTCATGTACAAGGAGCAAAGACCAAGTTATAAGTGCATACTGTACAGTACATGGAGATACTTTTCATTCTAATGTCTAACTTTTAAAGAACTAAAAGACATACTTTATGGAGTAAAAAAAATTTTTTAACTTCAAATGTCAAATGTTTTTAAAAATATATCTCGGATCTGAGATATAACTAAATTTTTAAAATGTAGTTAAAAACCTGCAAAGTTACCAATAATAACCTCAAGTACCCTCTATCTCAAGTGAAACATTCAAACGTTTTAGCCCAGTAGCAGGACTACTTTTATAATTTTCACCGCAAGAGGCACATGCTTTCTAGTTTTCTACAAAGACTAAACAACATGGTGCCAACAAGAAAAATGTAAAACGCAGCTTCCCTACCATGATGAAAATCTTAAAATATAAAAACATGCTGTTTTTTTTTTTTCCGCCTCCGAGCTTTCCAGCTGCTGCAGAGGCAGTGGGTTTTTGTGAAGGACCGGAGATACACAGTGGAGGCTGAGCGTCTGGAGCTTGGAACTTGCCAGTGGCCTCAGGCGAAGTGTGTCCATGTGAAGACCAGTCGTCTAGGGTCCTATAACCCACCACTGACATCTGGGCTGTCTAGCTGGGCTGAGGCTGAATGCATGCTGGGTCGTCCAGAGCACAACAGGGCCAAGGGTCAGCCCGCTTTCAGTTTCATACATTAAGGAACCAAGATAAAATACAACATTTAGGTCAACAAATGGCTTATTTGTAGAGCAGCTCTGTAAGTAATAGTTATGTCACCAGTGTTTTAGTCACATGTAGAGAATGGGTTTTTTTTTTTTGGTTTTTTTTTTTTCAGTTTGATGTACAGGCCCAACAACAGAAAGGGGTTCAATTCTCTGAGTTGACTTACTTGTTTTAAACTCTGACTAGAAAATCAAACCTTGTAAAATAATCTAAAGGTCTGCAATCCAACTATCAAAATCAATCAATCAATTGACAAAGTCACGGTTGTAGTATGTGGATGTGATTCACAAAGGAGATAACCACTAACCAAAGAATGCTAACATTTATGTATTAAGAAAATGTGAAAAAAATTGGATTTCCAGCCTCAAAATAATGAGATGATCAATGCCTCTGTGGGGCACGATACCACAGACCTGCCCCTCCCACACCTGTTGCTGTGTGCTATTGCTCGGCCGCCTACAAAAAGAAATTCAGCTGTATCTGAAATGTTTCTATTACCAAAAATGCACACAGGAAACCAAGGGAGTTCCAGTAATTGCGCCCTTGTTAAGGTAACTGGCTGCATGTCTGTTGAGTAGCTGACTGCAAGCTTTATCCGAGCAGACAGTCTGACTAACAACCAGCTGATATTAGCTTTCTATGCTGTTGTTACTCTGTGTAAAGTATTAACTCTGCAAATGTTAAATCATTACACCTGTAACAAGTTCTACAAGTTTCGCGGTCATATTAAATAAATTAGATCACATTGTATAGATTATTTGTTTTCCATCTTTTATTTCTGGTGATTAAGAATTTTTTTCCACTTACAGTAAAAAAATAAAAAATCAATAAAAAATCTAATATTAGAATATTAAATCTGCAAAGGTTAGGCAGGTCTGTCACGTGGGTGGACGTTTTGCGGATTTGTTGGGCATTCAAAACTTTCTCAACTCTTTTCTGTTTTAATTTCATCTGTCCTCAGTTCGATTCTCTTAGGAATCGAACTTTTTTTCTCTCACAGTCCTGCTATGTGCAGTGCACAGCAGGTTGCCTGTAGGCTTAGCCAGAGGCAACGTTGGAGGGGTCAAACTACTCATATGCACATCCTTCGCTGCTGTTTATTTAGATGCACGTTCATATGGGTCAAAAATGCTCTTTAAAGTGAATGACAAAAAAACAAAACAGCACTTTGTGATTAAATGACGATCAGTTCTAACTTTTACAGCGTTAAATCGACTTGCAATGTTGTGTTTCAATGCAAGCCTCAGCAGACCGTGCAGGGGCATGCTGCATCCTGTCAGTGATTTTGTTCTGTAATAATTTTACAAATGTAAATGAGATGTGGTAAACGCTGAGTAATCTCAGAGCCACGCTCTTCATGCCGAGTCAAAGGACGAGATTTAGAAACAAAAGTCAGTATTAGAAGCAGCTTCGTTGGCCAGCGTCCTGCATACTAACACGGACTGTGACTGCAGTTTCAGCTCTCAACGTTCAAACCTTTAAAATGCATCCTGTGCAAAATAAAAAGGATTCTTTTAAAGAAGAAAAAAACTAATAAAAAATATGTACGTATTTTACAAAAGAAGACCTGGTTGAACTGATGTAGATATTTTCCTAAGTCAACCGGGTTGTCTTGTCCAGGAGGAGAATTTGGTTCTGAGAAAGTAAACAGCTGTCTGCTAAACCTAATAAATCCATCTTATTTCTGAATTTTCTTTTTTATTCTAGTGTTTACAACTACAAGTTATGCATAGAAACCTTGTGTTTGCATTTAATCAGCTAATGCAAATGGCCACTGAACTGCTTGGTGAAATTACGAATAGGAGCAATGCTGATTCTGTACGTGACAACATCTAATTAAATTTTTTAACTTAAATCTCAACGCTATTATTATGGAAATAAATCTATTTTCCTAAAATATAAATCTCTAGGACTCCGTGATTTACGATAGAAATTTCCCTGCAGGAAGATTGTTAAAAAAATAAACCAAAAAATTTGAGAAAATTAATATGTTTTGCCTGTGACTGACTGCTGACCTATCAAGAGTGTTCTCTTCCTCTGACTGCTGGAAACAGACACTGTCTCCATGAACTGTGACCTTCTGCAACAACAGAGGGACGACCAAACAGTAGCTGGAAATGCTGGCATTTTAATTTACGAATAAAACCACACCAAAATGTCTCTCTGGTTGTGAAAACTCAAACTACTTTCTTTCAGAAATAGAACCAAGTTTGGGACTTTCCCTTCAAAGTTGGAAAATGGGAGTTGAACACGCGTTTCTTTCCACCACCCAGCGATGTCATCATTGACTGTGTTTGAGTCTGAAATGGTGTTTCTGGGTTGGTAGAAAATATATCAGCCCTGCCTAAACTCAGAGGCCGCTGATATTAAAATAGACAGCAGGGAGATCAGAGGCAATCAGCTTGTGTCACTCTTCACAGGTTAACTGAATGCTAATGTGTTTTACTTTGTTTGCCTCATATTAGGCTGACCAAAAATGTTGTGAGCACTTTTCAACATGGCGCTCACAACATTTTGATTGGCTGTTGGTCTCCATGAGCCCGCCCCCAAGTTCCGGGTGAAAGCAGTATTTTAGAACAGAATATTCAACTTTATTGTCATTGCACATCACAAGTACAAAGCAATGGAATGCAGTTTGCATCCATCCAGAAATGCTTAACAAGAAAATCAAAAATATATTACAAATGCTCCATTGAAGTTTTTTTTGTTTTTAAAAAAATATGCTAACACGGTAAGTATATGTTTATACAGGCTCTGAGTGTACATACTACAACAGGAGTAGATTATCTATACTGTACATACAGTAATGACTAATAGCTAAAAGTGCAGGTAAACAAGTGGTATATCAGTCCATGTGTTGTTGCGTATATGAGAATACAGCCATCGTTGGAGTCCAGGAGCGTAACAGCTGGTACCGTTCTGGTACCTGGTGGTCCTAGTTGGTAGTCTGTGGCACCTTCCAGAGACTCTTCCAGTAAGGTGAAGAGTCTGTGTGTTGAGTGACTGGAGTCTTTGATGATTCTCCCAGTCCTTTTTAGACACCACTTTCTATAGATGTCCTCCATGGCGGGAAGCGATGCTCTGATGATGCATTTAATCAGCTGGCCCGACTCAGCAGTGGTGCTGAGAAACAACCAGTTTATCAGGGCCAGAGGAAGAGCTTGCTGCAGTGAAAACATTGGGTATTTAACCAAATGGTTGACCCAAACATGCCAGAAAAAAAAAGGAAAAATAATCCCACTGGTGGTCAACAGGATGCTACGATCCGTAAACTTCCTCCTCTGGGAAAGTTTAGCTGTCAGCACGAGATTTGAAAGGCATTTTTAAAGGGGAGGTATTATTTATTTTCCAGGCACACAATCTATAGCAAAATCAAGTAACTACATTACCTTCAGTTATCATAAAAAAAAAAAATAAAAAAAAAACTATGTATCAAAAATGACTCAGAAAATTTGATTTCGCAATTTGACGCCTTGAAATTGGGCCTCTGTCTCTTTAAAAAGCTCCTGCTCTTTCGTTCAGTCATCACAGCAATGCTCCTCCATCATACCATTAACAATCATTCTTGGGAAATCGTTTGTATGATGAGCTGAACAGACTTCCAGTTAAAACTATGCATTTGCTAATTCCTGCTGCCACTAGTCTGAAGGAGCTTAATGGGGAAGGCCTAGGGGAGGAGTGTTCTGTGAGGCGAAAGGGCAGCTTGGAGACCGCAGCTCCGGGGAGGAGCTCTGTGTAAACAGACAACGGTTTGTCAAAGAGAGCGTTGAGGCAGCCCTGAATGGCTGCCTTGGGAAATTCAAGGATTTCTGAAACATGCATGAAAGAATCAAAGTAACACTCCAGGTATAATTTTGATGAGGAATTAACATTATAACATTATGTAAAACTAAAAAAAAAAAAAAACATATTTATGTAATAAATCCTGATTGAAAACATATTTTGCTCAAGAATAGTCCATCAATGCATCCATCATATGCTGAAGGAAAGCCTGAGAACCTCCATTCAGGCCTTCAGAGACAAACCCGTGCGCTCTTTTCCACCGTTCCCAGATTTATTTATGGAATGCAGCTTTGTCATGTTTTTCCATAGCGCAGTTTTGCCTTCTATAAATAGTCAAGTAAGACTTAGAAAATCGGGGTGGGAGTATGAGAGGTCAATATCTGTTGTAGACATTCATCACTGCAACACCCCTCCCCTTCCCAGCTTTAACTCTCCCCCTATTTTTCCTACTATTTGAGCACCGACAAATATAGTGCAACGTTAGGGTGATGGGAACCAACAACATGATCTGTCTCTCGTAAATCTACCTCTAGTGGAAAAAAAAGGATCAGAGTTTCTGACCCATTTTTCCACTGACACGGATAAAAACTTTACCCTGATGCTGGTAACACACCGAGGATTTATAGCCCCCGCTTTCATAAACAGAATCAGAGTTCACCCCACGGTGACATAATTCAGAGGTTTGAGATGTATTATCTGGAGACATGTGTCTGTCTGTGTGTGTTTGTGTACAATTTTCTACTCTAGTATTAGAGATGATACAGATAAAGTAACTCCAGAGAGGGTTACTACCAATCATATAGATAAATACGGAAATAAGCTATCCATTGTTAGACGCAAAGTGGGGCTGATGCAGTTGCTCCGCTGAAGATGCTTTGCTAACCTCAATTAAGACACTTCACTGTTGTGCTAAAATCTTCACACATGGAAACTAGAAGCAAAAGGCTAATAACCACAAATAAAAACAAGTGCTTTCTTGATGTATTGCACACATCAAGAAAGCACTTGGAATCTGCTCTAAAAGGGAGTAATAAAAGGGGATGCTTTTTACACAAAGGGTAAAACTTTGATTATTGCATCTAAGTGGAATATTTTTAACACATGTACCCAGGTGAATCCAACAGTCCTTCAATCTCAAATTTGTCCAGGACCCAACTTCTTGCCCTGAGCGCTGACTGAGCGCGCTCAGGGCGGGGGCGTTTTTTTTCTGCGCACTCAAACAGCGCAGCGCAAACAGCGGAGTAGACATCTCAAGTTTGACAGGCGTCTGGCAGGGTAGGAGTTGTCAGAGAGCACGGTCCAGAATGCTGCTGAGCGAGCGTGTGGGACACACACACACACACATGCACACGCACACACACACACACACACACACACCTCAACTTATTGTTCGTTCACACACATAAATGCTCTCAGATCAATATCCACTCTGCGCTAAAGTGGTGGCACAAATAATGCCGCAGAGACATTTTGTAGACTAAGAAGCTGCTTTGACTTTATGAAAATCACAAAAAACTGGTAAATGCAAAACGAGAAAAGACATGAGAATTGATCCCAGGTTCAACTTGTTGCATCTGTCCTGCTTGGAAAATCGAAAAAAATTGATTAAATGTGGTCTCGTTGATCAGACAGTAAATGAAATGCCTTATCCCACTGTGTGGATAAGGTAAGCAAGCTGAGAAAGGCTTTAAGCAAGCATAAAGCCTTTCTCAGCTTGCTTAGAAATGTATACAATTCTCAAAAAACTTTTTTCTAGATAGTTTTTTTCATTCTTTCAACATTTATTGTGGTACAGATCTTGTCACATTTTTCCTTCCAGAGCAGAGCAAGCCTCAGTGCCATTAATAGAAGGCCCAGTGGCGTCCCTCTTTAAATGGGACACCTTTGTGGCACTTGCGCAATCTCGTTCTAAGGGACAGACAAGCGAGTGCCTTTAACTTGGCTCTGCCATTATCAATAGAAAATGGACTTCTTTTGAAAGCTTAGATGGTGTGAAGGATGTTGCATAACAACCAACCCCTGTGGACAGCACCTAGGGGAAAAAAAAGTCTTCTTGACGCTGCTAGATTTTACAATCATTTTTACTGCAGACCATTAAAATACTCTGGATTAATCCTGTGCCATCTTTCACCAGTTGACAAGTTATCAATCCTGGATGACTGCACTGCAACATTAAATCATAACTGATTTATTGAGCCATTCGCAGTGTCACTGTACCGGCCGTGTGTACTTAGACTTGCGGGCTTAATCTTAAGTGTGAAGCCCTTTGAATGTTGTCCCACTTTGCCAACATTACTACAACAAACTTTAGTGTATCTGGTGGGGATTTCACATTTCTGCGGTGAAAGAAGGAAAGTAAATGAAGGTTTTCAACATTTTATTTCTAATTAAAAATCTGAAAAGTATAGCTTGACTTTGCACTAAGCACCCTTTACTGTGACACGCCTAAGTAAAAGATGATGCAACCAATTGCAACATCTCACTTTTTTTTCATAGTTTCAGGTCCTGAGACTTATATGTTTTTTTGTTCTCTTTATGATGCGATTTTTGACTCATACTTTATGGACTTGAAGCCAAGATTAAACATTATTGTCTGCAGTGGCGAGGAAAGCTAATTGTGGGCTGAAAAGCAGGCCAGAGGTGGAGGACTGTTTGTGTAACCCAGGTTAAGCCGTTTAATGATAAATGACTATAAAATGCATAAATAGGAATTAAATACAGAATAAATAGGGCAAAATAGTTTCAAATAAATAAATAATAATAAAAGAATAAAATATAAATTATAGACAGTGTAATTTATATTCATGTATTTTATTTTGTTTGGTTTGAAACTGTGTAAAGCTTATTTATTTTGTCAGCAGTTATCTTATTCTGAAAGGTCACATTGCTGTGTAGTCAAGGTGACTAGCCCCATCCCTGGGCTAGGGGAAGAGAGCGAGCAGACCGAGAGAGAGCGAGAAAGCGAACCGCCGATTAGCAAGGATACGAACTGCTGGGAACTTTTCCCTCATTTTTGGAGGAGGAGTTGTTTTTTTTTAAGTTCTTCTGTCGACTACGCTAAGAGTGTTGTATGTTGGACTTGGCCTTTTCAAAGTCCTACTGAAGCCGGACCGGGAATATCATAGCCAGGTTGCCGAATTGGACTACGATGGCGAGAGACAAGATGGCGAGCCGTTGACCCAGGAACCAGTAACTGCCGTATAACGGGAGCTGCGCACTACGCTGGATACTTCGAATCATCTTAACCGGTATGATCTGCCCATGCTTTCCTGCTAAGGAAAAGCGGATCCAGAGAACCGGAATTAACCCTTCAAGACCATCATAAGGAAAGACTGATTTGAAGCATAAGTTGTTCAGTGTTTTTTTTTTTTTTTTGGATTGTTATATTGTGTTTTTCTTTTGAATTGTATTCACCCACATTATTGGTGTGGATTGTACATTTTCTGTTGGAAAAAAAATAGAAACTAGAATTAGTTAAAATAGGAGATAAAAATAAATAAATAAAAATCATAATCTCTTAAAATAAAACTAAACACCAAAATAGATTTTAAAAGAATAAAATCAATAACTTAATTAGAACTACAACTTAGGTTAAATAAACAGTATCCCTTAAAACCTAACATTAGGTTTAAAAAATTCAAACAGGGATAAAATTGATTATTTTGGAAGAATAGGAAGCTATTTTGAATTGATTTTGTGTCATTGTTTGTCAATTGTCTGTATTTATATTGTTTATTCTTGTCCTCTTTCTAAACAAATAATAAGCCGGCATTTAAACCTATTTTCCTAGTCTGTGGTCATTTATATACTTGCTCAATTTCCACTCCAGCAGCCGAACCTAGCATTGGTCCTATTTTTATTCTTATTTTTACTGTAAACACCTTGTGAGTGTTACATTTGCACAGATGGATACTTTAAGTACATGTTTCCGAAGTTCTGGTGATCTGTGCTACCTTGTCAGATTTTCCTACTCTAGCGAATATAGATAGCCATGTCTATCTGATGGCGCAACCTTTTGAAACTGCCAGACACCTGTTGAGGTTTGTGAACAGAGCAGCTACATTTCCACACCTTGGCAGTTACCAAGAAGACAAACATTAATGACTCTGCAGACGGTGTTACCGCTTCATGCAATGCGACTGCCTCTCTTTCACCCTGGATGTACTACATGCGTCTCTGCTCTGCGCTGCTGCACACTTTGCCAGCAGAGCACAGCTGTTCCTGATCACCTGATGTAATGCACGGATATCAGTGCATCAAAATCTGCCAGCAGACTTCCAAATCAAGTTTGATAGTTTGAGCGAATTTGTAGAAAAGCAGTGGACACAATGTGTCACCACATCATATCATTAACACAAAGATTCGCTTATGCTAAACAATTCCAAGTTAAATATAACTTATACTCCACAGCGACTTACAGTCAGAAAGATTCAGTTATTTAATCTTTTTTATAAAAAACAGCTATTCTGTGAAGGCAATTCTTACAGTGTAAGTGCATGTTTAAGGAAGGTTAAGTCATAAAGCAGTATTTAAAGCTTTTAGCATCTCGCAGAGTGCTGTTCAATCCACCGACTAACTGAGTTGGACAGGGAGAGCATTCTTCAGAGAAGCAGCAAAGAGCCACGTGGGAATGCTACAAGAGCTGCAGAGAGCCACAGCTCAGACGGAGGAGTCTGTCAACAGGCCAACTCTTTGTCATGGACTTTGCAAATCCGACTTGTATGGGAAGACCAAAAAAAGTTGATTTTTAATTTTTTTTTTTTCACAAGTTATGTGAGGCAGCAATGATGCAGAAAATGGTCTCGTCAGACATCGGTGAAACGTTTAACTGAGTTCTATGTGTGGCACAGAACAAATGCTCCATAGCACAACTCCAATGTGGAATACAAGTGTTCAGACCCAGAAACACAGCGGACAGGTTAGGGAGGAAGACGTGAAGATGTTTAAAGCAGTCAGGTTATAAAACGATATCCCGAGCTTTGACATGTCACTGAGACACAGTTCAATCGGTCGTCAAATAAAGGGAAGAGTTCAGCACAAGCTACTTGAAGGTGGCCAGGTAGCTTGTGGGACTAAACAAATGAAACCTTGCATTTCTGTTTACGGAACAAATCTGTGGGACAATCTGTCTCAAGAAGTCAAAGAGTAGATACATTTTTACTTTTAAGAAAAATATATTCTATCAAGGTCTCATAATTACGTTTAATGACATATGTATCATTGATATATGTCTTTTTTTCTTAATTATTTTTTTCTAAACATTGCCTCTTTTGTGTTTAAAAATGTGTCTATATGGAGAGCTGATTGATTGTTGCTTAATGTATAGTGAATTGACTTTTGTGAGATGGGATAGACTATATAAGATTTTTTTTTTCATCCAACTACTGCTTTCCATGCAAAACCTTTGTTCATCTCAACGTGTGACATGTTCATCTCAAGCTGTAGATGAATGAAATGCACACATAAATAAGATACAGGGCAAACCAGGAAGAGAGCCTGCGGTTAAGAGTCTGCAAAACACCTTGACAGTCGAGTCGAGATTCGCCTTCCAGCAATCTGAAACATCCACAGCTACGTTGGAGCGGCTTAAATCAAATCGTACCTAAATCCAATTGTGAATATGTGGCAAAACTTGAAAACCGACATCCACAGCGGTTTTCCACCCACTTACACTCGAACCTACGCAGTTTTTCCAAATAAGAATGGCCGTAATTTCAGTTTAAATACGCAAAGGTGGTGGAGCTGTAGCTCAGAAAACCTACAGGTGTAAATGCAAAGGAAGGTGGTTTATTTGTGAAATCTTACAAGAACAACATATTTCTTCCCTTCACGTCATGATTATAAGCTATACTTTCTTTGTGTAACCCATAAAATTTCAATCATTATCTAGGTTGTAGCTGAACGAATGTGGGAAAGTCGAAGTGGCGTGAACGCAGCCCGAAGCGCTTTACACGTGGACATCTCGGTTCTTGAAGACAAGTCTAAAAATGTCTTCTTCCAGCCCCTAACTGTCATTAAAGGGCTTTGGTCACTCTGCTGCTACTAGCCAGTGGTGTTTGACTAAACTCACACACACATACAGTACAGTCTCTCACACACACACACTGCTGGAAAGACATTGTTGTTCATTCAGAGAAGCAGCTTGCTGTTGTAGCTGGCTGCGTTTGTTGTTGAAAGGTCCCCTGGGTGGAGATTCCTTTGGGCCTCAGTCATAAGGCAAGGCATCAATGGGAAACCAGTGGGGGTAAATGAATGGCCCTGTGGTCAGGTGCAGCTCTGTCGTGTGAGTGTCGCAACTGCTGAATGGTGATCACATCACGGAACAATGAGAAGAACGAGGCTTTACCAAATTACAATAACCAAGCAAAAGTGAAACTATGACCTGGGGTGTGAAGTCACGAAGTGTGCTAGTTTACAGCTCAAGACACTCTGCAACACATGCCACTGCTGTCGGCACCACTTTCTGCATCTGATTCGCAAAGCAAACGGGACAATAGGGATTAAGCTGCAAAAAAATACCGATCAAGCTATGCAAGCAAAGCCAAATGTAGATAAACAATGACTTTCCATTCTCCGACCAAATGACCAAAGCATATGGTGGACAAGCAGTGTTTTAATGCATAATATGATAGAAAAAAAAAAAGATCAACAGCATTGGTTTCACTTGTATTTAGATTATTTATCTCTGGTGTTAAAAGTCTTTAAGGTTGGGAGGCCTCGTTGCCATCACCCAAATCTTTAGCTCCCTCCACAGTAATTTATGATTCAAACTTGTACTCCAGCTGGGCCGCTCAAAAATCATTATTACTTTTAGTCAGAAGAAACGCGTTGGGAAAAAGCAAATAGTTATCTTTAGGTCTCCATCTGCCAAAGCTATAAATAATTTAGAGGCTAATTATACTTTCAAATGAAAACTCCTTCAACAAATTGAATGTAAAACATGCTTTGGAGTGTTTCTGGAACAACATAAAGTTTTTTCAACAATGATGCACTTTTGCAGCAGCATTACTGAGTGCACTGGCGTTTTTTTGTTTGTTTTTTTCCCCAAAAACAATCTTCCAATTCACAGATCCGATCAATGCCCTGGAATAAAAGCGTTATTTGTCTGAGCGTGTTGACGTGCATTGATTTGAACTATTACTATTTTTGTTATTAGCATTTCAAAATTGATCTTTGATAAATAGACTGGCTTTTTTAAAAATATTATGTGTAAGTTTTAAAATGAAAAAAAAAAACACGAATCATTTTCAAGTGAAAATGAGAACCTTTTAAGAAAAGTTCTCTTCAATCATGAAACATTCATGAAAAAAACATAAACAAATGAATTGGGCCCACAAAAAACAACAACAACAACAAAAAAAAAAAAACAAACAAACCAAAGAACACAAACACTGTTGGCCTACATTTTTCATTATTTTGTTTGCCATGATCTCATTGGGTTGATGGACTAAGGACACAACCCAATGAGAGCCTCTTATCCAACATTAGTGCGTCCAACATGTGGACACGCTAAAAACAGAGCCGGCAGGTTGATCTGAACCAAGCAGCAAAGTTCTAAAACAGGGAGCTTTTGTACATGTGCTGGACATGAACGGCAGCGTAAGGTTTCTGCAGACAGCTTTACCCCTGAGGGGCTACACTGCTCTGAAATCAGTAGAAGCAGTTCCCATGGATTCCAGTCAAGCGACATACTCTGCATTTATATGTATTGAAATAGCAGACCTAAGCCTCTTTGTTAGGATTCTTAACAGGCAGAAATGTTCACTTTTTGGTTCTGTTCCTGGAGGCTCAAAGTAAACGTCTCAGCCGATCTTCTGAAATCTGCATAACTACAACCAACACAAGCAATAGGAATACACACAAAAATCTGCAATGGATGTTTCCAAAGATACAGCCACAATGGAGATGCTAAAAACATACATTTCTAGTTTTCTAAGTATTTCCAGCTTTTTTTCCAGCTTTGTTTTTGCTTCCTCCTCCCCTCCACCCACACCTAAATGACTCAGATCATCGAAGAAATTTGAATATCAGTGAAAAACAGGCCTCACCTGTTTTTCAATTCAACAACAGGAAACAGGCTGGGTACCAGTTCAACCATCACACCTACATTTAAACATGGTTGTGGTGGTGTGCTGGTCTGGACGAAACGCTGTTAATGATTGAACAACAAATCCCGCTGCTTCCTTCCAGAAAAGCTTAAAGGAGAAAAGTCCAGTTATCAGTTTGTGACCTTAGGCTCAGGCGAAAGTCCACTTGAGGTCATGCAGCAAAACAACAATCCAAAGCAAACCAGCGAGCTCACCTAAAACGTGCTTACAAAACAACAGGTTTTGAGTAACCTCGTTAAAGTCTGGATTTAAATCTCAATGAGATGCTTTGGGCTGACCCAACAGGCTGTTCTTGTTCGAAAACTAAAGAATGAATCTGCATTATAACAATTCCGATAAGGAGCGCGAACCAAAATACCTCCACAGAGATGGTAACCATAAACCATGAATAAAACATTTGTTAAGAAATATATTGTCTTTTAGCAAAATCACAGGTGACACACTATTATTTCCACTGATATCAGCGAACAATCATGCAAATCATTCAGCATCATGTGCTGGAGTTGTTCATACACATTGACGATAAGGAGCTTTTCGAGATGCAAGTCTCAAAATTAAACAATAACATTTTTAAAGTTGTTCTATCAATTATTTTCTACATAAGCGATCATGATCTCGAGAAGTTATGCATAGGTTGTAGTCCCACCGCTGATAACGTCATCCTCTTATAAACCTCGTGTGGTTCCGGAGTCTCAGTTCTTGGCCTGGCATCTTTAATTTAGATAGCGAGATAGTTAGAGGATTCATAATTGCCCAATGGACTGTCCTCAAGGACATGACTCCTTCAGTAAAAGATCTGACAACCATGAAAGGCGCTCAGCGCCGCAGTATGTGGTGGAGTCTTTTACACACGCGTCAACAATTAAACACAGGGAAACACTCATTTCTGGCACGGTCTGCTTGGAGCTTTGACAAACGTCTGTAAAAACAATTAGCTGAGCAAAATCCTTAAAGCTAGAATGAGCTAAGTAGATCATAAAAAAAAAAAAAAAAAGCTTCTGTGCTTTATGCAACAAGCTTGGAGAATGCAGCAGAAAACCGACATTCTGACCTGCCGCGTTGTTTTAAGCGCGTCGCTGAAGCCCAGTTGAGTTCATAATGGCTTGCGATTAATTTTCACAGCGGATTTTAAAACTTGACGGTGCTCACTTTCCAAGTTTTCCTTTTGACTCGGGCTACTTTCACAAGCCATGGCTGGCTCGGCTCTTTAATGCAATTTACTTAAAGATTCAAATAAATTAAGATGCCGATGATTATTACATGTCTAGACCTGAATTAATTTCATTAACCAATCTAAATGGAGTTATTTCTGTTCCGACGTGGAATGTGTCCATTTTTAACATTTCTGTTTGGGAAATTAACAGTAAAGCTGCTAAAATATGTCCACACTTCCAACTTTCATTCTATGTGAATAAAAGTATTCACGTTAATGCGTCACGTTTCACAGTTTCGTCACTCGATGTGTTCAGGTGTCACTCGGAGCTTCTAGAGCTCGTTTCCTCTCCGCACCACCATGTCGATGGCGTCGCTCCCGACCGCCTTGTAAATCTCCTCAGGGGTTTTCACCGTGACCCTCGTGTTGATCTCCAACACCACGTCTCCCAGCAGCATCGCAGCTGCAGAAAAACCTTTATTATTACACACAACTTTATCTTGGTTTCATTATGTAGAAAACATTTGGAGGATTTTCCCTCTTAGAAGAAGTAAAGCATCACATTTTGAGTTCTGGGTTGATTTCTTCAAATCTTTTATACTATGATAAAGATTTCTGATCTACAACACCACAAAAAATTAAATTATGAGAATAAGGTCACTGAGAAGTTGAAATACTAAAGAATAAAGTACTATTACAAGAATAAAGTCATAATACTACTTTATTCTGGTAGTATGGCTTATTTTTTTTCTTAGTAGGGCCCTAATACTCTGTATTGATCACACTCTTTACTTTAAAAATTTATCTGAATAAATTCCTGTTAAATCAGAATATAATCATCCAAAATATGTTCATCACATTTTCTGCACAAAATCAGCCTTGAGCTGTTTTAGAGTCTCTGTCACTTTAAATCCAAATAAGCTCCTTCTGGCCACGCCCCCAACTCAACGTTTACACTCGGGGCCCAAAATGGCTGCCACCAGGTGCGCAGTTAGACAAGCGTACATCTTTGACCCTGAATCAGACCCAAAAGCAGAAGTGGAGCCTCCTGTGCGGTGAGCAAGAACGCAGCTGCTGGCTTCTGAATTGTAAGTCAACAACAAAACAGTTGTCTTTTCCAGCAGCCATTTTACATAGCATATAGCGGTAAAACTAGCTAACCTTAGTTTTACAGGTTATATATCCTCTCCTTGATTCTTGACTTAGTATTTCTTAACAATGTTTAGTTTTTCTCACGCACTCGTGCCTTTTGCTATGGCACTTGGCTGGGGACTTGGATACAATGTAACAACTGGGATGAAGAAGATGTTTGATTATTTCACTGAGACAGATCACAATTTACACAACGGTACTTTGGAGATCGAAGAAACCAACCCGGCTGGGAAGGTTTCTTCTGTCAGTGATTGTGTGAGGGTCCCCAACGACGAGGCTAGCCCGGCTGGGGTAGCCCTCTCATCCTAGGAGAGAACTACCCCGGCTGGGGTAGTTCTCTCCTAGGATGAGAGCAAAGTTGTTGGGGACAATGCGAGTAATGCTCCAAAAGGATTAACGGACCCGGACGGGGATGTTGACCTTTTGGAGCAGAGGGTTTGGCCAGAAACCAGCAGATGACAGAAGCTCCACAGGAAAACACCGAAGAGAACACGGGCGTTTCGGACCATTTCTGCAAGTTCTCTAACGAATTAACAAACAGCTGGGTGAACGCCGGAATGCAATCATTCCTGAACCTGAGCGAGACAAAAAGATGTCTCGCTCAGGAAAAGGTGTTCTTGGAGGCTTCACCAATTCCATCCTGTTCAGCCCTGATTCCTTCAACTGCTCGAAACCCAGGTAAACATGTTTCTCCAGCAGAGATAGCGCCAGTACTGAAGGAGCTGACGGAGAGGGAACTGGGAAAGGGAGGAGAATTTGACATAAGATCTTTGGTTGAACTGGTTTTAGTCTGGCTTGACTCATTCGGTGGACAGACCGACACAGAGTTGTTCAGTGAAGGCAGCTGTACTGATTGTTTAGAGCTCTTGAGTAAAGGCCCGGTGATTGAACTGCCAACCCCACGTTCAGAGGATAACATCGCAGCTCTTTTTAATCGCTGGGTCAACTTGGGGCTTAAATCAATTTGTTCAGGCTGTGGAACAAAATTGGCTTATAGTCACTGCCTCACTGACAACACCTGCCGCAGTCAGCCAGACTAAACCATTTGAAAAAAGTAACCCCCCAACCCATACCCCTTAGTACCAGGAGAACGTACAGTAGAAAAGTACAACTTGTCCTCGGTCATCTGCTGTATAGAAGTTTTATAAAAGTATAAAACTGGGTCTGACCAAACCCAGTTTTATACTTGCATTCCCCACGGACCTCAAATGGTGAAGGTCGCTGATCAACATGTCTTCACTGCAGCGGCTGTCTGCATTGAAGACATGAATAGGAGGGGATTTCTATACATATATGAGAAGGAGAGGAAGAAGAGCAACACAAGGCAAAATGGTTCTGAAATTAGCGTTTTCTCCTGCCCCTCCTCTCAACATTGTTAAAGCTTTTTTCCCCCCCGGTTTAGGATGCTGTGATTTTGCCGATGAGAAAATTTGGCAGATGAGAAAAGTTTGGGGCAGAGAATGTTAGTACAGCGACTTTGACATTTTTAGCACCAGAACATTAAAATTATTGGCGATTTAAAAAAAAAAAAATAATCAAATATTTTGATTTTCAGTGCTTTTATTCGGAGTGAAAAACATATTCCATGTTGAGAAATAACTGTTTTTATTAAAGTCAATGGAGTAACACTTTGTCACGCCACTGACTCCAACAACTGATACTCAATAAATGTAACCAAAGAAGGTTTTAACACTTTCTTTACTAAGTTTTTTTTTTTTTTTTTTAAATTAGAAATCAATATCATCCTGTTTTCCTGAAGCATGCGCGTCACAAGAGAACAGTGACACACAAAGCTGGGTAGGTTTATTTTGCCACGACACAGTGATCTTTTTCTCCTTCTCTTCGGGCTTTTCCCTCCAGGGGTCGCCACCGTGAATCAGCTGTCTCCATCCTCTGCATCCTCACACACCGACTAACTTCATATCATCTCTCGCCACACCAATAAATCCCCTCTTGGGTCGTCCTCTCGGCTTCATGCCCGGTGGCTCCAACCGAGTATCTTCGCACAAAGACAAAAACTAAGCCAAAGACAAACCAGAACCAACAGGAACAATAATTCAAAGCTGGCGGATCAGTTTGCAGATGGGGTTAAAGCTTCGATATTGAATCTGGGTCTGGAGGGTCAGCTGGAGCAGTGGCTGGGGCCTCCAACCCATCGTGGGGCTCTACTAGCAAGTTCCCTCCCTCGCTGTTCGCCAGGAGACTCCAGAGAGTGCAGAGGCATACCAAGAGAACTGAATGACCTAAAAAATGCATCTGCGCCTTCATAACAAAGTTGCTTCGAGAGCGACTGCAGCGCTGCGTTGCCTCATAAGGATGTGTGGCATTAGGAAACCTCCTCACGCTTCCCCATCACGTGTCAAATCCGACCAAGATGGGTGGAAAAGAGTCTAAACTGGGGGTTGAAACGACATCACCACTCTCTGGAGCCAACTGTTTTTATGCACTTTGAGATGTGTGCTTAGAGGAAACTAACATAACAAACCGAAAGTTTGATTTGCATGACTCTTCCACAGTGAAGATGAAGGGAAAAGGAACAGAAATGCCTACAAAAAAAAAATAGTGGAATCTCACTCTGGCATTTAAAACCCACTGCAATATCTGTGTACGTCTTCGTAGGTCAATTTTCTTCCTGATATCACTTCAGCAGGGCTTGAAACAGTCACATGCCCTTCGGAGATTGACACTTAATGCCTCATTGGCTCCTGCTACTAAATGCTAATGGCGGGCTGGTGCCAATTTCTAAGAAACAGAAACAATAGTGTGAGAATTTTCCAAATGTTCCCCCCCAAAATGACTGACTTCGTTCCCGAAGGATTTCGTAATGTATTCCTTTGCTTTGGCACTAAACCTTAAGGCTGGCATTAGGAGTCTTCACTCATCGTTGAGGTGTTTCACATGTCCGAGTGAAATTAAGGCCCGCCACTGCCGAAGTCTCTGAAAAGTAGGTTTCATCAGCTGATTGCAAAAAGCGCTGGTGTCTTTCGGGTCTGTTGGAGGGCCCGTCTTGGGCCTTTTCCCCCTGCCAGTAAATAAAGGGACGGACAGTGTGCCCAGTGTTATCAATGAAGCCGGCCTCTCGGTTCTCCAGAAAGTGCAGCTTGGAAGGCGTCCATAGCAGGGCATTAGGCCTGGAGGTTTGTGTCGTTTGTAATTTATAACACTGAGGGAATTGGGTAAGAGGACAATATGGAGAGAGGAGGGAGAGAGGGAATTTGGGAGAAGGGGGAAGGGACTTCGCAGCACAAGCAAGCGGTGCTTCCCTAAAGTGTGTTGCACCGAGCCTGGATACCAGTCTGACCGGGCTGGAGGGTTTTCTGGGAGACAGAAAAGCTGAATGGGGCCCGGTTTTAGATAAATGTATTTTAAATCGACAACCCTCTTCCACCACTCAACGTTGACCCATCCACATGACAGCTGACACTGAGTAACTGCACAAATCAACCCAAATCTACATCGGAATAATTACAAAGTGTGACTAGAAATTTTTGGGGGGGTTTAAAATAAAGTCAGAAATATGAGAAAATAAAAAACAAAATGCGGGGTGAGATTTAATTTAGTCATAATTAAACTATGTCGCCTAGAAACCACACAGATACGTTTACGGTACATTCACGTTTTGGCACTCGAGGCCCATTTTCACAATAAACCCATCACTAACCAGCACAGCTGAATGCTGATGACTACTTTTTTATATGTAAAAATGTTAAATGAACAGTTTCGTTTTTATTTTAATCAACCTACATTCATGATAAAACGGCAAAAATAAACACCTGCTGTTACGTCCAAAAGGGCACAACATATTTGAGGACACATAGGCAAGGAGGATTCAAAGAATATCGTTTTATTTTTAAACTCTCTTGATCTTTTTTTTTTCCTGCTTCAATTTCCTGTGAAGGAAAAAAAGAGACTTAAATATCCTCTTTTCCCTGTGTCCCAAAAACAAAAAAAAAACATTCCAAAAGTATCAACAGAAAGGTGGTCCCGGTGAGCCGATCAAAAAGAACAAAACGTCGAAGGGCCGTCGAAGACCCTGCTAGTACTGGACTATAAAGGAAAATAATCTACTGAAACAAAAGAATCAAAAACAGGACAATCGGTCTCACCAGGCCAAAATGATCACAAAACGAGAAGAAAAAAAACAAAGGCTAACAAAAATACCCCATAGCAGGCTGGACGTCAGCTGCGGCCAACAGCCGCTGGAAACGTGCGCGCCTCGTCAGGACGCATACTAGGGTGGCAGTGGTGGAGCGAAGAGTGGTAGGGCGAGCGGGCGGCTTCTAAAACTGTCGCAACCCAACCTGTTTATAGGCGGTCCAAGAGCGCCACAAATTAACAAAACCAAATTAATTACAAAAAGGAATTATCAATACGCTAAAATATATTAAACACAAAATCATTCAACTAAAGTCAATACAAAACAATTTAAGAAAAATAATAATTATAATGTGCCCAAAGTGCACAACACCTGCACCTTGATCTGTAAAATCAGGGCATAAAATGAAAAAAACACGAGAATGTGAAATTTTAATGGAGTTGAAATGTTGTAAAATTTGAGCCAGAATACAGAAGCAGTGTGTAACAATGTGGGTTCACACCTCTAGTAAGTCTGTAGGAGGTATAGCAGGAAACAGCAATGGCGATCAACTATTCATAACCTCCAATGAATCATTGTCATCTTTAATTTTTTCTACGAAAAATTAAATTTTACTTGGCAGGACTTTAATTTTTCTTGGTGCTGATGTCTGTACCCCAAAGACATGAAATAAGGAAGACTTATATACTGCCATGTTTACTTCTGTAATACGATGTGTGTATTAATACATACTAAGATATATTTGGTGTTTGAACTATTAAAATAGACAGTTATAAGCTTATTTAGAGGAGAACTCAGGTATTCACAGATTTTAGCTATTTATGGGTAGTTGTGGTTCCCAACACCCACCAATATGGGGGTCTATTGTAATACGTGGTTTCCCTTTATCTGCCTAAACATGCTTCAGTTGGAAGTCATTTGTAACTTTTGATTCACAAAGAAAAATGTTATGAACTGAATAACAAATATGTGAAACTCTCAAATATAAGTGTCGTAAAGAAGCATAGGAGAAACGTCGTCTGCGAAAAGAAAAGTCATATAAAAGAAAATTAACTCAAGTAATTGCTGCAGCAAAAGTTTTCCACAGGATACTGGCAAGATGGCGGAGTGTCATTCGTTTCGCACGTTTCTCTTAAGTCTGGGGGATTTGTTTTCATACCTTGTCATACGGCACTGCACTATCTGATCATTTTCGTCAGCAGACATCATTTCTCTTTCCCACATTGCTTGAAACCTGTGGCCTGCTTAATAACGTGGAACATCCTTAAGCAGGTTTCCTTTAATTGAGCTCACCAGACAAACTAATCAACCAGCTCTCTGAGATTGATTATAGTGATTCAAAGAGCCCTGACGCACGATATCATCTATAAATTTAATAGCACAACAACAAATTTTATCTTTATGACAGTTAAATCCAATTTGCATAATAATTTGGAATACGGTTATGCCACGTTACAGTTGCTGAGTCAACAACAGCTTTGCTTTTGCTTGTTTACATTATCCTGCCTTCTCCTTCACAGCTGCTGTTACGTTGCTGAACTGCTGTATCACAGCAGCCATGTGTTTCATTCACAAAGACAACCTTTCCTCCACGGCTCCTGCTCGCTGCATCTTCAGTTGTATAACGCGGCTTTAGGACTGACAGAATCCATTTCCACGTGGCGAAATTGTGGAAGGTATAAATGTGGTTATAAGACTATCACTATGTCATATACAACCCAGTCAACACCCTGCAAACTACTGCTGTCTGTCTCACCAGAAGTTCTTCCGTTTGCCATCCAGCAACTTCAGCTTATTTGCCTCAAACCAAATGTCGAAGCGCAGCTGAGGCTCAGCACTTCTGTCTCTAACAATTAATGTCAATCAGGATTCTTGTTTATGAGTGATCCTACGAGCCGCAGGCTTTCTTACGGAGCTTCTAGCACACACCAACTCACTGTCAGCAACTCTGGAATGGCGATGCACAGGGAAATCTGTGGAAGTTCAGATTTATTGGCCCAGACAGAAACTTTCCCAAACAGTGAACCACACAACTCTAAGTGTAACCAGATCATGCTGATATCATAGTGTATGGCGTTAAATTTTCAGTATCAGTGAGGTGTTTGAATCTGGTGTCGGAGGAAGCACAGAAATTGAACTGGATTTTGTGATATATCCATTCAGACTGAAGGAGAGAGAGCGAGGTTTCCGCAGGTAACAGGAAGGCTGAACGAACTGTGTCAGATTTCTAACCTTTTGAGGTTTCAACCTCTGTCTGTAAAATGGATTTGGAAAAGTCAGTAGCTTTTCTTTTTTTGAGCTCTCTGAGTTCAAAAACTCAGAGAGCTTTTGAGCTCTCTGAGCTATTATAGAGTAGCTCAATCAAGATACTCTCAATCTTGATTGAGAGTAGCTCACTCAAGATCGAGCCACTCAATCTTGATTGAGCTACTCTATAATATGTGATGTCTATAATCACATATTATAGAGTATGTAAAGTAGTTCTTATTCCAAGTAAGATGTGATGTCTATAATAGACATCAATATTATATTGATGTCTATTATAGACATCACATATAGGTATCTAATATGTGATGTCTATATTAGTTATAGACATCACACCTATGTGAAGGAAGGAAGAGGGGTATTTGCTTCAAGAAAGATAGAAAAACTGTATTTTAGTGATTTAAATGGCAAGATGTGGATAGTTTTAGAATTTTAGCAAAACGAATTAAAAAGATATCAAGTGACATGTACTAATAGCTTTTAATACAGTGATGCTATCAAATTTAACAAGCTAAGAATGGTATTATCCTCATTGGACATGAAAACAAAACATACACCTGTTGCCACAAGGACTTTTAGCAGACATTCATATTTCTGTGTCCTGTATGACCTAAATGTAAAACAGCCTTGCCGAGACGAGCAATAAGACTGGCTGAGTTCTGATACGTTCAGTCAGTTTCACAGCGTATTTGACGCTAACAGGAAAACGGTGCCGACTTCTGAGAACTCCAATCTGCTGTTAAGACGCACTGATCTGAGCATAATCCCTCTCCGAATTGTCACACAGCGCAGCGACAGTAATGGCAGTAATTTCCGTTCATTTTACATGAGTGACGCAATGTTCAACACCCAAATGACTCAGATAAAATCTTAAAGACAAAACAAGCATTTCCTCCTTGTCGAAGACGTAAGGAATTGTTTTTTTATGAGGAGAAAAAAAAAAACAGATTGAGGATTTTTCTTTAAAAAATTGTATCCGTTAAATAAAACAGGTGTCTTTTATTTGCAAACTGTATTTTGAATGGCTGTTGGAAATTCAGTGCCTTTGTGAACTCACAGTGGTTTTAAAGGTATTTCAGTTGAGAGCAGCTATCCAATGAAACATGAGAAAATGTTTTGCAGTGGAGATTCATAAGTTTATAGTCATAACCTATAAACTTTACACTCATCAATTTTAATTCATTTCGTTGGAAGTCCATGTGATCAACCAACACAAAGTAGTTCTTAATTATAAAGTGGAATTAAAAGGGTTTTATGGGTACATATCTAAAGAATTATAGTTGTTCCCTTCTTCAAAAAAAAAAAAAAAATACTGTCTTAATCAGACTGGATGAAGAGTGTCTGTGAGAAGCTATTTTAAAAACACAAATACACCTCACACTTTTCAGATTTTTGTCATTAAACGCAATAATAAAATGAACGTAGCCACTAAACAACTACATTGTGTTAAATCCCACTAAAGTACATCGGAGGTTTTGGTTGTAACGTGACAACAAGAACTGTAATTTGTTTTTTTTGGGCAAATTACCCCTTTGGATCTGCTCTAAGGCTCAGTAAGAGCTTCAGAGTCTTATAGTTCTGTGACGACCTAAATGGTAAAGTCTAAATAATCTGTTAAGAAGAGAAACGAATTAAAGACACGTAGAGGTCTGGTGCGAGATCTCGCTGTTGTGGGAAACAGATTAATAAAAGCAGCGTGGGGGTGGTTGCATTCTGAATTGCATAATAATTTTTCCACCATGGTGCATGGCGACAGAACCTAGGCAACATGCGCCGAAGGCAGGCTCGGCCCCTTACCCACACGCACAACACAGAACTGTTGTGCGGTTCTTCAGGAGCAGAGCATCATAAGAGGCCATTGGACGTGACAGGAGTCACTAATGAGTCCGCAGCCGGGTTGATGCAGAAAGATGCAACAGGGTCATGTTAATGACAACCAAAAAAAACACCATTTGATCTTTAATTGAAGCTAAATCTACATATTTCAGCACTTCAGACAATTTGTCTGAAGTGGAAAAACTGTTTTGATCTCTGTTTTTGACCAAAGGAAACACCCTGATACCACAATATGTGCTACAATGAACTATCCCTAAAACGTAGAGAGACTCAGTTTGATTGGGGACCAAAATTGCAACATCTGTTACCTTTTCAACCGCTTGCCTGTGGTGGCGCTGCAACGAGAACCTCTGAAGGAAACAACTCGAAAACCTCTGAAGAAGACACAGAACCCAACTTCCTTCTCCACGAAAGCTGGACAAAAATGAAGTGGTGTCGGATTTTAGCGTTTGTAGGATTTCTCTTTTGTCTTTAGCAAAGGACAATGAGCCATTTCTCTCTTTGGCACTCGACTTGCCTGTTCGTTGAGGTTGCATTTATCCAGAACGCCCTGCGCTATAGTTCGCTTCCTGAATTTGGAGCGGTCTCCGGTCAGCTTGCATCCACGTATTCATTTAGACCGCACCAGAGTTCACTTCAACGAGGTGGGGATTAGGTTTTTCGGAGGGCAAGAGTTTGCTCTTTGGTGCGCATCATGGATCAGTTGAGCATTTCTAGAGTTTCTAGACAAACAGTTTGATTGAAGCAAACTAAACCTTCTGCTATAAGCAGCCTGTTGATTCCTCAGGACTGCAGATGGATAAAGATGACATCAGGAGGGACCAGGTCAGCATCCTCCATACACAACAGGCCATCAACAAGGGGTTAACTTTGCAGAAATACGTGATTACTTCTTCCACAGCAGCTTACTGTGTTTCTGACTGCCCTTTTGGAGACGTTTGCCAAGTGGAGCAAACGTGGAGGCTAAAGTACTTTCCCTTTAATTCCAACTATAGTAAGGTAATACCAAGCAGTTTCTTTGTCGAACAACCCAGTCCAGGGTTGCATTGCATGATTTCATTCTTAGCTTAATGCAAGCAGGTTGTATTCAACATTTAAGTTTGCTGCAAAGTTGGCTATTCCGCTGTAAAATGAAGATGGTTCTGAGGTGAGTGATGCAGTATTATGAGATCAATTTTTTTTTTTTTTAAACTAACAAATGTAAAGAAATGTTATAGTTCCCCATCAGACAGGCTCTGGAAATGCACCATGTCTAGATTCACACTCGACTGCTGTACTAATCGGCTCTTAAAAGCCTACTCCATGTTGCACCAGAATCTGAAGAATGTAGGCCAATTCTAAAGCAAGTCCCGAAACACAACACGCAGCAGAGTTCAGTCCAGTCAACGCCTTACTCCACGCCGGAAGTCAGTCATTTATTTCCTCGTTGATGTACAAAGCGGCAGAGTGTGAATGGGCAATGAACAAAACTAAAAAAAAAAAGGCTAGTAGCTTCTATTTATTCATTCGTTTCTTTAGGACTGGCATACGGCTAGCTCAGATTTTAACTGAACTTATTTGATACAGTATTAGAAATACATTTCAAAATGCTTAATAAATAAATAATTTCATTCAATTTAATTTTCTTGCCTAAAATCCAACAGCATAACATTTCTTTAGCGTACACGTGATCACTTGTAGCACCGAAAAAAATAGCTTCCCGGGTAAGCCTGTCGCTATAACAAATTCTGCTGGACTATAATTGTCCCAGAAGTTATCGCAATAGACAAGAAAATATAGTGGTAATAACATAATAATAATGCAAGAGCACAGCCTCAAAGATCAATACATTTTAAATTCTACTGAACATTCAACCACTGGAACTGGAAGACATTTAAGTATCCCAAATAAAGAACTGACACGACAATTAACACGAATTATGAAGTCTCTGTAAACCAAATGGCCCTTTAAAAAAAGAGCTTGTTAAGACCACTGCACCAAATTGAAGGCTATCATCGTCCAATTTTTGGTAGAAAGAGACGAAAGAGAAACATCCTAAATCATGCAAATGGCAATTATTGTGTTTGTTTTAATTTAACATGCGATTAATTAACTTTAGTTTCTGTTTTTTTTTTTGTTTTTAAACTCCCAGAACCCACGTTCCAAGCATTGTGGGAAGAAGATTCTTAAGCGAAGCTGGGGCAAAACGGCTTAATCTGAGCCCAAACAGTGCAGCGTCATTGTCATTAGGTCACGATTTAACAAGCGACACAATGATTTTTCAAGTAGTCTTCTAATAAAGTGAGCAGCTGGCCGATTAATTCTTACTCAGTTCAAAGGAGAGTCCCTCATCAGGAAACATGAAGTGTTCTTACCAACATGATGCCATTTAATCCCCCGGTTTTACCAGGCGCTTGCTGTCATATCCTCCACAACACCCAGAGAACAGAAAACCAAGTTTCGTCAACGTTGGAACAGGAAAAACTTTTTTTTTTTTTTCTCCCCTTGTGAAGACAAAGCGCTGCACGTAGAGGTTGAATTAAGCATGAATTGGCCTGTATTACAGGAACCAGGGGAAGTAGTTCAGTGTATTTACCCAGGATGCCTTACTCTGAAGCTGAAAGAAAAAAAAAAAATCCATCATAGCTGAATACAAGGTATTATGGATATTCACAACAACAGTTTACAAGAGCTGGAGCCACCTGAGTTTATAGTTACGGTAATACGTGCTGTGACGTGAGCAACGCTGACTCACATTGGGTAGCTTTGACTCTCAGGAATAGCTCACCTCCCTCTAAAGCCGAATTCCTGTTTTTGCCTCTGCCACTCGGTTTTAGTCCCAAATGGCATGCACTGACCCACTCATTAACCAGTGACCCTGCAGCCGGACCAAACAACCCCTGCATGACGGTAATTGTTGCAGTCGGAGACACAGCAATTAATGAAAGGGGCCAGAAGTTTCCACAAGGGTGTCTGACTGCATTAAAAGGCTCCTGCGTGAAGCTCGCTGCGACCCCTGACCTGCTGTGGAGACCTGTGACAGTACAGTGTGTCGCCAAGATGTGGCCAAATAGCCTGTATCGAATCGCGGTGTTAACACGTCTCCTTCTTTGACAGAGAAAATGAACTTTTGTGTCGCTTCTGAGACCAGAAACCTCAATGAAAGTACGACAGCGAATTATGGAGGAGTGTAAAAATCATCTCTAAGAAATCCCCAATATCTCTCCCAATGTCCGGAGAGACAATATTCGGTCTCTCCGGGAAGTTGCGGCTGCAACCTTTGGTGCAAATTCACTCATCGAACACAAATTTCCCTGCAGGACGACGAGGTGGGGGTAAGGCGGGATCACAGCTTGATGAGAGAAGAGAAGGGCAGCAATTTCAACGTTTTGTTTTGTTTTTTGTTTTTTTTTGAAAGACCATTCCACATGTGATGGCCAAATTTTTGACACCCTGATGTCAAAAAAGGATGAGGGCCAGAACTCAGTAAGCTTAAGAGCTGATTGGATTACACCACTAGTTCCTGCTGGCAGGGGGATATGGTAGTTTTGTTTTGTATTTAAGTAAACATTAGTATTTAAAGTTTATTTTTGATTTTCATTTTTGGGTCTTTAGCCAAACTTAGCTGCACTATTTGTTTGTGTTATTTGTATTCTTTTAGTTACCCCTATTGTGTCTTGGTCTGATCAGCCAGTATAAAAGCCCCTGTGTGTCATTTCTTTGTTAGGTCAGTTATGTTTGTTTGTGCAGCTAGTTTGTTTACACTTTTTCCTGAGTTCAGTTTTGTTTCTTTGACCTCTTTTTATGAGCTCAGTTTATTTTTTTGTCATTTATGATTTTTGGGTTAAAATAAAAACCCTACTTTTTCTAAATACATCCTGTGACTCCTCCTGTTTTTAACTCAGTCCATCACACCACAGAAAGAATAAAGATTTAAATAAATTGCACCGTTCGCCACAACTTTGTGAAAAAAAAAAGAAGGCTTTCAAATTTGAGGCCACAACAATCGCAATAAAGACATCGGACAGCATCCTGGACGAACGGCGCGTGCGATATGCGTTGGGCCTCTTATTCCTTCTGCAACAGTCTTCAGACGTGCATGCAGCTCTGCGAGAGGCAACAGATTAATTAACAGTGACTTATAACACAAAGCACTTTGAAGTGAGAGTGCACTGCGAACAGAGCCAGATTGACTGGAAACTGTGACCCCGCCGCCCTCCCTTCAACAGTTGCTTATGACTTCCCCGGAGGGAGGCGAAGCAAAGGCAAATTCCCTCTGGTGTGCCGCCAGCCGCAGGAACACTCTGATTCAGCCACTAAAGCTGAACCCGACCGGTTTACTGTAAGCGTGTTGCAAATGTGACGCGGGCCCGGACCCGGTGCTGCTTTCTTCTTCCACTGGCGGGATGCACAGCAGGTTGACAAAAACTACAGCGTGGAGGAAAAAAATACTTACACCCGTTTTTTTGTTTGTTTGTTTGTTTGTTTGTTTGTTTGTTTGTTTGTTTGTTTCCCACATTGCCACCAGAAACCAGAGTGTATTTTATCAGGATCATGATGTGTTGAACACAAAGCGGTGCAGAAATGTCAAGATGTCAAAAAAGGTCCTCAGAATCTTTAACACATCAAACTCTGAAGGGGTGAATTAGCTTTTTTTTCTGATAATACCGAATGAAAAGAAACTCAATCGATGAGCTTCATAATGACCTAATTAGTAAGTCCAACTGCATGTAGAGTAACGTCTGAACCTAATAAATGGCCAATTAATCTGACAGGCCGGTCAGGGAGAGCATTGTTTAGAGAAACAGTCGAGAGACGCGTTGTTATCCTGCAGACATCCTGCTCTGCTCAGGTGAGAGATTCTGCTGACGGGACAATTTCCCATCATGCACTTTTCAAATCTGGTCTGTACGAAGGAGTGACGAGAAGAAAACCGTCCTCAACAGAAGACCAGCAGAAGTCTGCATTAAAGTTTGGTAAGTAGCGGACGATGTGTTCGAAGGTGCTGCGGTCAAGTGGACGTTCTCCACACTCCAAGATGCTTCAGACGTGGGTCTAAGTTCAGCTTAACGTATAAGTGGTTTGGATTTAAGGATATTTGTGTGATAAAAATGGCCCAGTAAAAGTCCAGATCTAAATCCAACTGTGAATTTTTGGCAACGCACTAATGCAGTACTTTATGCTGGGTTTACAATTCTAACAGAACATGAAACATTTGCCGTTCTAAAATAGCAAAACGTGAAAAACTTTAAGGTAAAGGAAATCTTTTACTGTCTCTCAGCCAAAAGCACAAACTCCGAGAGAAGCATTAGATGTCTTCCTAATTAAGAACATGCCCAGGGAGAGCATTTTATATTCATTCTTTGAGCCTCTGTATTCCTGGAAGCTGCTGTATCCAAAACCTAAAAGCATAAGTAGCCATTTTATAAAACTCATTAGTCTCAACTTTTGGCATCAGTCAAGCTGGACAGTTCGGCCGCTGGCTGGAGAGCACAGCTTTCTTCGTTTTAGGTTTAGCAGAAACAGTGAGTCGTCCCTGGAGGCTGGTCCTGGATTATTTCGTGGTCGACTGTAACTTCACCAAAATGTGAGTCGTTTTAGTTTTTTTTAAAATACGTCAGTAAAAATCCAAGATTCCACATCGAAAAGAAATGTGGACCGCAATCAGCATCTATCCGGTTCTCGTGAAGGACGTAAGATTTTTGTAAGCTTCACAGATAAGTAATGGTGAAGAGAGGAGAGCAACGCAAATGTCCCCAATGGGGACAATACAGTTTATGAAATCTAATCTAATCATCTGAATGCACCGTCTTGTAGAAACTGGACGCAACAGGTCTGACAAAACGCATGACAGACGGCTCACCCTGTAGTTCACACTGTTTCGTTTAAAAAGAAAAAGAAAAGAATTTTTTTTTTTGCTGTCATATTGTGTTAATTTTAAAATTTGCCATAAATTCATCAACTGAACAGGGAAGGCTGCTGGTAAGAAACAGCTCTGATTTAAAGGCAAATTTTCTATCTAAAAAAAACCAGACATCGTTACGTAATTGCTTTAATTAATAGCAGATTGATATTCCAGCAAGTGTAGAAACAAAATGATGATGGATTTGTTTACTTAATCTGCAGAAAGTAAATCAATTAGATTTAGTACTGGGTTTTAGATCTTGTTACACAGATTAGTGCATTTGCTCTTCATACTGTAACACAAACATAACAAGCCGATATCACCCAGTTCACCATCTGTTCAGGGAGAGATGCACATAAACCGCTCGTTGCTCAGCAACAGATGTGTTTAAATCAGCGTTACCTGATGATTGGTGTTATAGTCTCCATGCCACAGTTTTGTATATAAAGACTGGAAAATAACTTTAACAGTATTGAACCACCTGCTTTTCACACACACATGAAGTTTAAAGCCAATCATTTGTTCAGACAAATGACTAATTGTGGTGTTGGCCCACATTGCGGCACACCAAGAGCTCTTAAGTCTTCAAGCAAAATTTGAGACTGTGTTTATGGGAATTTTTGACCATTTTTCTTTTTTCAAAATCTCGTTTGTGAGGCGGGACACTGCCGTTCAAACGGTGCTGCTGCTGAGTCAGGGCTGTGATCTGGACTCGGTGCAGGACAGTCATGTATCTGATGTCTGAGTCCTTGATGTCTATCAGGGTGTGGATTTATGCACTGGTAAAATAGTCATGTTGGGAAAAAAAAAAAAAAAAAAAAGAAGCCATCTCTAAACAGACAGTTCCTAAAGACTGGGAGCAGAAAATTGCACCAGTCAAAGCTGGCAGTAGGTCTGGGTAATATGGCTTAGAAATACACGTTTTAATACAAAATTAACTTTTTTTC
The DNA here is from genome assembly GCA_911649635.1 of Poeciliopsis gracilis. NCBI lineage: Eukaryota > Metazoa > Chordata > Actinopteri > Cyprinodontiformes > Poeciliidae > Poeciliopsis > Poeciliopsis gracilis. Next base: position 7,724,982 of record CAJVRI010000128.1, read on the forward strand.
CTAAAAAAATAAATAAATAAATAAAAATCCATAAAATGTCTTTAAAAACTGGCTTTTTTCCCCAATCATTCCTTCTCTGAGTTATTTAAATCAAAGTTGATACAAATAAAAGACGAGAAAAATGAAATCTTCACACACAAGAAAACGTGACAAAGTGCGGCAAAAGCTTAAACGGTATCAATACTTTCCCACTTTGCGTGGCGGCAACAACACTAGTAAAATAACCCCGAAAGACGGACGTTAGTTTCCTCTCAATAACAGTGCCTGTCTGTGACCAGTCAACTGTGATGAAAACAAATAGTACGTTACGTAATGCTAATTTGGCATGGAGAACTTCACCTAATTTCTGGTAATGGAGCTGAATGATTTGCTCTGTTTCACCTCCTGATTAATCCTCTCAAAAGTAAAGTGATTATTCTAATGAGCGTGCTTTTTTCCAATATTTTAGAGTATTGGTAAATGAGCTGCGGACGGGCGCGCCTTGCAGCTCTGCATTTTCAGGAGGAACTCGCATTAAATCCAGCGGCCAGGGCCGGCCCAGTGCACAAGCAAACTAAGGGCCACTGAGGGGCCCCCCCTCGGTGGAGCTGATTTTGGGTAATAATTTCTATATCGTTATATCAAAACCACACAATTTCACTCTGAAGTGATTTCTCTTTACAATAATATATTTTTGATAATGCATGTAGAAATTATTATTTTATTGATAAAAAGAAAAAAAATGAATTGCTCTCACATCAACCTGCTTAAGTAATGTGAAACTTCTGTTAAAATCATTTGAAGGCTCAGTACCGGTCCACACTCTCAGGTGACTCACCTGGTATAAATGACATGTTTTGGCTATTGGAGCAACGCTTCTAATCGAAGAACGTCGGCTGCACCGATTGCAGTTTTCTGGCCGATCCCCCGGATCTTTAAAAAGCCTGACCTGCCGATTTTGATTTTGGTCGATGTGAAATATTTTTGTCTGACATGTTGCTAAATATAGCAAGACAAGTCGCTGAGTTGGCAACGGTGAGGTGAACGTTGTGAAACGTGCAGACGTGACCTGGTGGCTCTGTCTGTCGGTCGAGCCTCTCACCGTGCAGCAGAAGAGGACAGAGGCTGATTTCGAAACCGCTGCTGAAGAAGATGAGATTAGAGGATGCGTCTGGCTTCACGTGGAAGTATCAAGCAGATCACGATCCCCCAAAATGAAGAAAACTGGCGCCCAGAAATCAACTGGTCCATAAATCAGTTGGCCAATAAATGAATCCTGTTATAATGTAAACAGCGCTGCCAGAGATGCAGTAAGTTTCTAGCAGGTCTGTGAGCGATCTGATGATCGGACTGCTGATTGCAACCGGTCCATATTGTTGACAGATCCAGAGGGCCCCAAAACCAAATTTCGCTTAGGGCCCCATGGAGGAGGCTTGGGTCGGCCGTGCCAGCAGCAGCAGCAGCAGCAGCAGCAGTCGTTTCGGTCAGACACCAACCCACGGAGCGAGGGCGGAAATCAGACCAAACCGCCCCCCCTCCGCCAAATAAAGCGCAGGTGAGGCAAGCATCTTTGTCAAACGACATGCGCGGACAAACACTCGGGGGCTCAGAGGTGTTAGAGGCTGTTATTCATTATCCACCCAGCCGCATTCCGGCGCCGGACAAAAGCTGTTATCGCCACCATCGCTCAGATGCGAGCACGAGAGAGGCAGAGGCGGATTTAAGCAGGTTCTCGAACGAGATGCCTCACCTGATAACCCCGGCACCGCCGCTGCACCATTCCCACATGTTTACAAATCAGAGAGAGAGAGAGAGAGAGAGGAGGGAGAGGTGGGTGAGTAGGGGGGGGCTTCAGAGGAGAGGTAAGAAGCTGTGGAAAGCTGGAGGAGAGTGGGAGAGTGTGAACATTAACACTGAGTGGAAGTGATGGAGAGTGATAAGGGCACCTCCTGCTTCCCCGTTTACAGGAAGCTAGCGGCTAAGGATGTGGCCGGTGAGGCTGAAACCAGCCCAACGCGGTGCTGCTGTGATTTTGTTTTTGTTTTGTTTTGTTTTGCTTTCACTCCAAGGAATATCTTGTCAAAAGGAGGGCAGAAACGCATTCCTCTCACTCTGCTCCTGAAAATCAGGTTTAGACCATTTTGGGGTCATTTGAAAGCAACCTGGCCTGCGGCTGCGACCAAGGCATCCAGAGCAGAACGAAAGCTCGGCGTCGGTTCATAAATTATGACGCAACTCCTCTCAATACCTTACCTGACTGAAGAGGAAGGGGCAGACAGATGAAACGGCAGTTTAACAACGAGTTATCGCGAGAGTGAGAGTCCTGAAACGTTCCACGTGTACAGACGACGCGGGCGCCACGAAGAACCAAAAGTGCCACAGTTCAATCAATGAAAGAGCTATTTACCTGTAACTAAGTATTTATATATATATTTTTTTAAATCTCTTTATTCAATTTATGTTATATTTACATTTTAAACTGAAATATTTATTTAATTAAAAAAAATAAAAAATTATATTTATTCATGATAAATGCAGATTTGCAAACAAGTGCTTCAGCAGAGCAAGTTTTGTTTTTACTGCTTTGCAGGTTTCATTTCGATACCGTGATGTATGTCGGATCCACCGAATTCCGTCTTATGCTAATTATTTTGCGTAAAGACAAGAACACACTTGGAAAAACATAACCGAATCGCATAAAGTGCCAGCTTAACTTCACCTACATTTGCCATATCCCGTCTTGGGTTCGCCATTGAAATAAAATCCCTATATTTTTCCCTCAATTGCAGTTTAGCGTTTCAGAAAACAAGGACAGTTATGGCCTGAAAGCAAAAGTAGTGCCACACAATTGACTGCCATCCGTTCATCTGTTAAAACTGCTGACTACTACCTGCTATCTGAGCAGATAGCCTGACTATCTAACCAGTTCACGTCCATTTGTTAGACTCCAGTCAGCCTTGAAAGAGAAAAACCTGTGGCAGGTATCGTTTTTCCAGACAAAAGCTACAGTAAGTGCTGCAGAACTTGGCATGTTCATTAATTACAGTGACAATAAACAACTGTGGAATATCTTATAATAGCACCAATTAGAACGATTCAGACTTAGGCTATTGCGTTCCTTGTTACAATTAGACATCCAGAATGTATTCTGCATATGTACAGAGCATCCGACTAACTATTCCTGACAAGTATCGTTTCACTAAAAGAGAAGTCCAGAGGCAAACACAAAAAGTAAAGCGAAAAGCAAGTATATTACAAAATGAAGGGATCAGAAAGATGAATGAAAATATCAGAACGAAGAAATGAATAGTAATAAGAAATAGTTTCTATGTTTATTCTGAAAGCGAATGAACATGAGTGAAGATGGTCAAAATGGTTGAAAATCTGGATCACAGGAATGTGATCGGACACACGCTGTGGATGGAAAGCAGTGGATCAATAGTGGAAGCTATTGATCCACTGCTTTTCATGATAAATGCAGATTTGCATTTATTAAAGTCATTAATCGTGACTTTGACACAATTAATATTTAAAACTATGCCTTAAATACTGAGATTGAATTTCCCAATTAATCATTGCAAGCCATACATAAAAGATATAGCTTCACTAAAGAAAAATAACGTATTGGATTGCGTCACTTTTGGCGTTCCATACAGAGACAACAACAACAACAACAACAAGAACAAAACGATGCTTTTTTTCCTCACCTTTTTTAAACTCCTCCAGCATCGCATCCAGCTTGGTGTCATTAAACACAAAATGCAGCGAGTGGCTGTAAAACTTCGTGATGGTTTTGAGCGGCGTGCAATCATCCGGGTCCACGAAGGCCAGGTCCTTGACGAACAGCAGGTCCACTATGTTGGACCTCTCGCCCTCGAACACCGGGATGCGCGTGTAGCCGCTCCGCATGATCTCCGCCATGGTGTTGAAGTCCAGGATCGTGTCGCCCGGCATCATGAAGCAGTCTCTCAGCGGCGTCATGACGTCCTCCACGGTTTTAGTCCGGAGCTCCAGCGCGCCCTGGATGATGTTCAGCTCCTCCTTCACCAGGTCGTTGTACGGGTCCGTGACGCGCAGCATCTCCAGCAGCTTCTCCCGGTTGTACACGGTGCCGATCTCCTGCCCGAGCAGGTAATCCAGCAGCTTGCTCACCGGGTAGGACGCCGGGAAGGTGAGCAGCATGAAGAACTTGGTGAGGAAGATGGTGTTCGCCCCCACGGCCAGGCCGTGTCTGGAGCAGATGGCCTGCGGCACGATTTCCCCGAAGATGACGATCCCGATGGTGGACATGACCACCGCGATGAGCCCGGAGCCGGCGATGTCGTCCAGCAGGATGGTCAGCGTGGTGTTCACCAGCACGTTGCCGAGCAGGAGCGAGCAGAGCAGGTAGTTGCCCTGGCTCCGGACCGGCTCGATCTTCTTGGCGTAGTTCTTCTCCCGCTCCGTGCCGCAGTTCTGGACGATCTGGAGCTCCATGGGGTCCAGGGCCATGAGCCCCAGGTTCAAGCCGCTGAACATGCCCGACAGGCACAGCAGCATGGAGATGAAGATGACCTGGAGCCAGAAAGGCAGCAGGAACTTCTTCTCCTCCACCACGATCACCTTGGTGTCGTCCCCGTCGTGGTAGATCCAGGTGTTCTCCGTCCACGGGTCGTGCAGCCCGGCCGCCGCCGGCGTGGAGGTGGCGATGCAAAGGTAGTACGCTTTACTCCTCTCGGTCTTCCGCAGGGGCTTGACCTCGATCTCGACCACTCCGGACGTCTTCCGATTCAATATGATGTTGGGCAATATGATTATATCCGAAGTCCTAATTCCGCAAGGATGCGAGCCGGACGAGTCCTCCCGGCTCTGGTTGTCCCCCGGGGAGCTGTCAAAGCCCCCCGCCGCCCGGCTCCGCTCGTGCTCCGTGAAGGCGATCTTGGACCAGGTCTCGTTGTTGATGTTCTGCCCGTAGACCCTCAGCTTCACCCGAGACCGCTCGCTCACCCGCAGGTAGCCTTTATCCATGAAGGAAATGTCGTCCGTGTCCTCCAGCCGGAGCCCGATGATGACGGTCTCCTCGGAGCCCTCCTTGCCACTCGTCGGGGTGACACAGCAGCCAGTGACAGTTAAGAAAATCATCGCCAAAGCTCGGACCCGGCTGAGTGACGCCATTTTTGCAATGTTGGGTCCCGGGGATAACGGATCTGCCATACCGATGACCGCCTGGGCAAGCGAGCTCCTGAATGAAAAGGGCTTTGAAAAATCAGAGCCAGTCGGAGTCCGCCTTCATCTCCGCCCAGGGCTGCCGTGACTTGTGCATCGGGACCTGCTCTTTCCCACTACGTGTCCGACACTGAGAAGCAGCCAGCGCAGGCTTACAGGCCAACTCGTGCCTCTCTCTGTGTCCGCGAGACGGGCGACGGGAAGGACCAATCGGGGGCGGCGGCCGAGCCGGGGGGCGGGGCGTCCGCAGCCTCCTTGGCGAATCAGATTCCGGAACAAGTGCAGCTCATCTTTGGAGGCAGAGAGAACTCTCTGCCCGTTAACTTTTCAAAGCAGGCTCCTTTATGCACCCTGCACTCCGGGGCACGACTCCTGGCTGATTTAATGAAAAGACGAGCCACATGACTGTTTTTAGAAAAAAAAAATAAAAAATTATATATATGTATATTTAAAGTTTCTGGAAGTGCACTTAAGGTGAAGCAAAAATATAATTCAGTTAGAAATAAAAATGAAAAAAAAAAACCTAATTATTTTCACAAGCTACTTGCAGAAAAGAGTATCATTCAAACAGGAGCATATCAAAAAAGTTTGAGTAATACAAAAATGTCAGTGTGTGATTCTACTCTAAAACGTACATATGCACATTAACTTAAGTGCAGTTTATTTATTTAGCACGTTTTCACAGACAAGGTGTCAGAACGACACAAGAAGGTAGCACAACAAAATACACCGGGATACATCACAAAATAGTACAATCACAAATGTATATAATAAAAGTTAAAACTGGCTAAAAATTAAAAATTTAAGTTAAAAGTGAGATATTTCAAGTGTTTACCTCTGATTATTCCATTGCTTATGGCAGACAGATAAAAAAATTAAAAAGCAACTAATATATATATATATACACATATATATATTATGAAAATTGAGATCAATAAAAGTAATTTCAAAGAGTCGAGTATGTTTACACTGTACAATAATATATTTTCAGTACTTTGTTGCAGCTCTTCATACACATAAATCCAACTAATTAAAACGCTGTAAAGTGAAACGGGCACAATCATCTTTCAGGCACCGTGAGTAAACATCCCAAATGCACTCGTACAACAAGTGTTTATATCTCTGCACAGTTCGAAATACATGCAAAAATGCAAGCCTCGTTGTAATCTATTAGCACCGCTGGCCTCCTGTCGTGTCAAGCAAAACAAATGACGATCATTCATAAGTAGGCGTTAATGCAGTTTCGTTGCATCAGTCGGAAAATCACTCATGCACAGCACGCTGCTGGGCCTGTATTCCCGAGTCCTCTTTGCACAATCATTTGCAGAAGTCAGCAGATTTTGTGCTGTAGCATCCCCCTGTGGCTGAAATGAGGCCTTGGGCTGGCAGGCTGAAAGGCCAGTTTTAAGGGATTTAAATTATTGACACATGTCAGCCTGCGTCAATAATTCAACGGCAATAAAGATATCAGAAGTGCAGAACGTCCACACACGTGCAGACACACACACACACGAGAATGTGCTGTAAACAACCATGTCTCAATCACGATAACAAAGCTTGTCGTAAGCATTATGCAGCATTGGATTTGGCACACATCTGCGGTCTCGCTGCACGGCTAAGTAGCGCAGTGGATGTTTAGGAAATCACCACTTTCGCACCACTCAAACACAGCAAACGGTCCCTCATCACCCGGGGTCACGTTCACTCCGGGGGTCCGGGGGCGTCCAGAGGGCAAACCACATTCGGATACGTCTTCAAGCCTCGACGGTGACTGTGTTCCCAATGCAATTAAACATCAGCGGCTGTTGGAATACAACACTCATTTATTATTGATGGATGACTCTTAAGGACTCATTTTACGTGATAAATAAGTCTGTGTATGTGCGCCAAACGACTATAGGAGCTGATAAGATGGCATTCCATTGGCTGAGAAGAGAACATTCCTTCCTGTTCAAGGTTCCCCGGCATGACTCCACACTCTGGTTATGACTCCGAGACAGCTGCTTGACCTTCTTGCGTGTGGATGTGTGCGTACGCATGTTTCAGTGGGTATGCGAGTGAGAGTGAGTGCAGCGTGCGTCCCGGTGCACACGCGCGTGTGCCTGTGACTGTGCACACAGCGGGGCTCCCTGGGTGTGTCACACACTTCGGACTGATCCCAGACACATACTGACCTCCAGTGGTTCGAAACAAACAAATAAGTCGGAGGATTCCTCATGCAGGAATTTAAATGTGACGCTGACCTTAGGTTGGACGCAACAAGACTCACAGGAGACACCCGGTGGCAGGAAGCTGAAGTTCTCTGCGAAGCTGCAACGGGTCAGGATGTGTTCTCCATCCATCCATTCACTGGTCTACTGAGTCTGGACATATTTAAGATTGTGGAGACACAGCGCATGCAGGATATACAAACGGTAAAAGTGCAATGACGGTCCATTCGTAAGCGGTCCTCTGGGCCTGCGATCGCTTTGCTGAAACCACTTGACAGGTTTTGGTGTTGCCTTAAGAGACACCTTGAAAAGCATCTACAGCCACAGTGAGAGACGAGGCGAAAATGGTATCCACAGGAAACATCCAGCACTGATGCCCACAGATTAATTTCACATTTCCAAAAGGAAACAAAAAACAGCAGCTGAAGACTTTCGGAAAAACATTCTGTGTACCAGTGGAACTTTGTCGGCGATGTGGGACTGGCAAAACCAATACGTCATTTCAGAAAAAAGTATAACTTCAGAGTGATGGTCTGGAGCTGAGTGCTGTAATTATTGGCGTCATGAATTCTGCTCTCTTCCTCGGAGGAGGACAATGTCCGTTCGTTTGTTCCCACCTTTAAACTCAAGGGAACGTGGTGGGATACGACCCAACTCACAAGGTCAAGTCAATGCCTAAGTAATATCTACTTTTATCAAATGGAATACAGCAATTTAAGGTTTTGGAATGGTCTAAAGCTGCAGTGAAATTTAATATTATGATGTGCTATAACTTTAGGCACAACCTTCAGATTTCATCAAATTAAAGCAGATTTCTGTTCAAATACTTTAGTATTTCAGTTCAAACGTAATTTCTTCACTGAAAGGTGAAAAGGTTTGAGGATTTTAGGAATTCATTGAAGCCCGGCAAAAAACTAAAACGTGCATTTTAAAAATAATCTGTGGAATATTGTTTATAAACATCACCCAAGTAGTTTAAAGAGAAAAAAAAAAAAAACTAAACGTACCAAATGTTCACCAATAAAGACAAGATATCCTGAAGATGCACAATATTTACTCACCTACACAAAGAGTACATGTTACAGGGAAATGTTAACAAGTACAGTTCTGTAAATCACCTCACGACCTGAGTGGTTGCAGAAACTAGAGCTTCACTTTATGAAGGTTAAGTAAAGACATTATGGTATTCGAGCCTGTTGTTTAAAAAGAACTGCCAACGTGCTTAAAAAAAAACAACCTTCACTGGTTCTCTCTGTGAAGGATAGCAACTTGTCACATTTCTTCTGATTCTTTCATTATCCTTAATTGAGAAAGTGATTTCAGGAAAGCCACAAAAACACAGAAATCCATATGTGGCCTTTCACGGCCATCTCTCTTCTCTTAGAAAACTGTGTAAAGGCACATTTGGATCAGGGAAAGTTTGAAATTTTACTACCTTATTCATCTGAAGCGTCTGAAATTAGTCTTACTGAAAAAGGACAATCACACAGCATGTACCATGCTGCTGCGTTTCTCGACGCTCGTCCTGTGATCATTTGCAGCAGTCGGCAGATTTCGTGCTGCAGCACCCCCCCACAGTGCCCGACCGAGAGGCCAGGTCGAAAGGATCCACCGTGTCAGTCTGTATCAATAATTAAACAACAATAAAGACATGAGGATACGTGCAATAAACCGGAGGAGTCCTCCTCATGCAAAAACTAAAGTACGACTCTGACCTTAGGCTTGGCACAACAAGGCTCACAGGAGCCCCCTGGTGGTTGGAAAGTGAAGTCTTCTGCAAATCTGGAATGCGTCAGGATGCAAGCTGCTTCTCCGTCCACCTGCACCACTTCATTGGCCTGTATTGAACACAAACATTTAAACACGGTGCTTCTTTTTTAACGTCATAATGCATTTCGTGTACGGACCTTAAAGGTGTAGAGACAGTCAAACTGGAAGACATCCTCTGCCCCAGTGATGCCTCCATTGTATATGACCTGGCAGGTCTCGGTTTTGCCTTTAGGGACTTTGAACAGGCGGTACGTGGCAGAAACAAACTTGAAGTCACCTGCATGAACAATCAACGTTGTACAAGTCATGAGATAAAATTCACTCACGTAAGTTGCACTGTCGCGCAACGTTTCTTACAACTTAAGTTGACTGAAATGTTAAAAAAAAGAAGTAGTTCTGCACAGCCAGAGACGGTGCAAAACACGAAAAACCACAACAAAAAAAGAACTCTTGGTAATGAAGATTTTTCCAACGTTTTATGTAAAGTATGAGCTGTTAATTTCACACTAAAGTATTCAAAAATAAATGAAAAATCTCAAATTACATTTTTCTAGCTACCTATAGACAAAAAAAATCTGTAACATCAGATCATGTCTACTTTAGTATGTTTATAGTGTTTCACAATTATCTTGAAAGTCTTGAAAAACCGTAAAAAGTTGATCCATAAACCGTCACCAGATTAAACCTCATGATCACCAACTGAACAGCATCGTGGTTCGTCCACTTTTTAAAAACATTTTCAGTCCAGGTAAATTAGTGCAATCAGCATCAAGACATTATTTCATTCTCGTCGCTATTTCCATCGTCAGGCGGGAACACTTGTGAAACTAATAATGTCACCATGGCCATCTTACAAGTACAAACAAAAGCCAAATACAAGTGCGCGACATTTCTATTCGCCTTAGTGTTGCAGTCAATAACATGAAATAGAACAGGTCGTTCAACAAAGAAGCAAACCATGATTAAGAAAACTGCATCGAACCTAGTACGTCCTGCAGTTCTTCATTGTCAACGGCGACGACGGTGGCCGTAACCAGCCGTGGCCGACTGAAGCCCACCTCCTCGGCCAGCTGCAGCAGATCCTTCCACCACAGCGCTCCGCCCAGACATTCACCTGCAAAGATGACCCAACCTTCATGAGACAGACGACAGGCACTGTGGAGCGAAGCCTCAATGATACGAATCAACTAAGGGAGGCGTGCGAACTGCTGATTCGCTTACAGCAGTGGGAAAACTTGCACGCATTCAGACCCCAAAATGATTTTGTCGCGAAGCTCTGGTTTTAAATAGACAAATCTTTTTACCTAAAATTGAATTGACCTCGATTAGGTGGCGACAGGGAATATTTGTGACCCACCCCACAGCACTTTGTGATCTTTAATTTCCTCTGTCAGTCTTCCACTGGAGTAGATGTCACTGAAGTATAGCTCACCCCCATCCTGAGGAGACACACGTTTGCAGAAAACTTTGCAACATCAATCTGACTACAAATATATAGTGATTGAAAAAAAAAAAACAAAAAAAAAAATTGGTAACCTTGAGTGCATTGTAGGCTTCAACCAGAACCTGCTTCTTGTCTGGGGAGAGGTTCACTACGCAGTTGGAGCTGCGCGACATCAAAAATCAACAATGTCAAAAACAGAATAAAAGAAGAAGAAGAAGAAAACCCGATGAGGGAAGGATCGCGTCTTACATGATGATGTCAAACGAGTTTTTTTCCAGACCCGCCGCAGATAAGGCCTCGATGTAGCCCTGAACGAAACTCACGTTTGGCTTCTTGTAGCCGAACTCCTTGGTGTGGTGATCCACGTACTTTCTGGCCACTTCAAGCTTTGACAGAAGAAAAATGTGTGCGTTTTCAGGATACATGCTGTTCATTCTGAACATTTGTATTTCGCATTCCTCTCGAGACGTTGTGCTCCGTCTCAACGGCTGCATTCGTAATGCCGCCGCTCCGTACCTGGGCCTCAGTCATGTCGATGCCAGTGACGTGACCTTTTTCCCCGACTAGCGAACTTAACATGTAGCAGTCCCTTCCACTCCCACAGCCCAGGTCCAGAATCCTGCAGCCCTCCAAGGACTCCGGCACCACCAGACCACACCCGTAGTATCTGGTCGGAAACATATCAACCTCAAAGCTGTTTTTCAATGTCAAAATAAAAAAAGAAAAGAAAGAAACGGCATTCTCCTCCTCTAATTACTTGTTAGAGACTTCAGGGTGAACTTTCTTCAGGGCTTCCCGTATGAAGGCTGGGAGAGGCTGAGCTGGAGCCACGCAGGCGCCCGTCTTCAGGTCCGACGTCTTCTGGAGCCTCTTTCCATAGTAATCCTGTTTTAACGTGGAAAAGCTCAAACACCGAAGATAGGGTAAACTGCATTCTCAGCTCCTTCCTGATGACGCAACTGGGAAGACTTTATATATTAGCAAATTCCGCAGCGACAGCAGCCGCTGCAGTAAAGCTCTTTGTTCTGGTACCAAATTATATGTGGCGAGCTTTATTTTTGAAGCAAACGGCTCGGGGTTTAGTTAAATATCTTCTTGTTTTGCCTGTTATAATTCTGACTTGGACATGTTGAGACAGGACCACATGGTGCGCTGATTTCAGGCTGATTTTAGGCTGATTTTATAGCGTGAAGGTGAGGTTTCAGCTGATGTGAATTAAAGATGAATTATTCCAGCCGTCAGTGAATTATTGTTCATCAGTTACCGACAAAAGTGGACAAATATGGCTGAAGAATTCACCTTAAAATCCTGATTGGGATTAAACAGTGCTGCAGTGAGCAAACCTGGTTTAGGTTTCAAAAGCATTGAGTGAAGTATTTATTCTTTTTTTGTTGTTGTGATTTTTTTAAAATAATTGCTGATATAATTAATCAGTGCGTGACATTCTGGGTCTTCCCCTTGCTGCATTTTCAGCCTATAAAATCCAATCACCTATGGATTGAATCATAATTACTAAGAACTTTCAATAACTGAATCATTGCATTAATTCACTTGAGAATCACAACAACTGAGTCATAACACCGTAGTTTGACATCTCTTCCATTTGTCATCTAAAACTTTCTTCTTTTTTTTTTAAATTTAGCCAATTTTAGTGACCTTAAATGAAAATCTGAAATTGAATGAAGGGCAAAACCACGTCACGTTACCTTGACGTCCGCGTGCACGCTGCTGTCAGACAAATCATTTCCAATGGTGCTTTAAAAAAAAAATAAAAAAAATAAAAAAAATAAAACAGTTAATCATTAACTCTCAATGCCAACGTTACAGTAAATACGGTGACAACAGCTGAATTTACATAGAATAAACAGGCGGCTATTGCTAGAGAAAACTCACAGAAGAACTAAAACGTGCAGAGTAACTTAATACGTGCAATTTTGACACAATTTTACGTCCCTGCTTTTGGACATAAACACACATTTAAGTCGGAACTCACCTCGCCATGTTGGCTGTGAAATGTCACTCACAAACAACACGCAGTGGGAAGACTTCTTTATCTGCTGTGGTGAGCCATTATCACGAGTTCCTCCAAAGTTTAGGGAACCTTGGTCACGTTTAAAACCAACGCAGTACCGAGCAAGAGGTCCTTCTCGTACCGACCGGGATTTCACTTCCTGATCGGGCGCGCCCTCTGCTGGACTTTCCGCCAAACCACAGTCCAAAGGACCAATCCGTTCGAAACCGTCCAGTTTAGAAAAGATTGACTATAAAGAAGTTGCGAGGTTACTTCTTTTAAATCATTAGAGTTACTATTTATCCAAGTCAGTCAAAAAGAGCAGAACAGATGTCAGTGAAGGGCGCGTTCACACTGTGACTGCAGTGTATCACAGGAGTCTTTGCATAAATGTTGCCTTAATCTGGATTTTACTGATTTATGCCTTCCTATCACAATTATTGCCTCAGGAGCTCAGCTTGTAGCTCGTCTGCTCTGTCGTGTTTACAGTCTCCCATCTTCCTCTTGTCAATACTCCACAGGTTCTGTAAGAGGGCTTACAGAACCTCAGGATAATTGGCTTGTCAGGCAGTAACAAAGGTATCATACTGATTAAAGCAGGTGCCATTATTGTGGGCAGGTACCAAGTCCAGGTGGGAGTTGGACTCAACATATCCATAAGCTTGTCAGCAGAAGAAACCATAAATTTCTGGTAGATGGCTGCGCTTGTCTTTGGACTTCGAAAAACACCGTGGACCAAAACCAGCGGACGACATGGTGCCTCAAGTCATCATCTGGCTGCAGAAACTTCACACTGGACCTTAAATAACATGGATTCTCTGGGTATTCCTCCTCCAGCCTCTGGCACTGCATCATCTAAATGAAATTCAGTTTCATCTAAATAGAGGGATTTGTGACAGCAACAGTGTAGCCCGTTTTGTCTGTTCCTGTACATCCTTGGAGGATTGAATAGGGCTGGTACCAAACTCCAGCGGTCAGTAGACGAGGCTCTTTAAGGGGCAGCACACAGGACAAACAGCCCAATCACACCCAGAAGACCCACACAATTACTATTTAATAAATCTTTTATTCACATCTGACACAGTTGTAAGACATGTCGTCAGTAAGTGATGGGGTAAAGAGTTCCTATAGTCTCTCTATATTCATCATTCGTCCACATTAAACTTCCATCGCTAATGCCAAACCAAGAAGACAGGAAGTCACCCAGACAACACCGTTTATAAATTTAGAATATTTATTGAACATACATTCATCTTAGTTGCTGAAATAAATGGCTTATGAACAGAACATTCACGGAATATGTGCAAAACACACACACTTAAGTCAGAAAACCATCTTTGGCAAACACTGCCCTGATCTCTGAACAAATACTTGTTAGTCCAAGGTACCTTTCACACAACCTCGCAATGGAGGGAGATGTTCTAAAAGAACCCAATGTTAGCCTTAATAAAAAAAAAAAAATCTCTTCATGAAAATAAAGCTAAAGATTTTTTATAAAACATTATAAAGCAACTATACGGTTCTCCAACTCGCTACATGTGATTGTACACAACTTGCAAATATAAAGTGGTTTTAGGATTTTCTCTCTATCGCGCTTAAATGAACAGGCAGATATGAAAATAGTTCTTTTTAATAAGACGAAAAGTACACAATACTTCTTCATCTGTAGCTCACAACATACGCTAATAATGTAAAGCACTTAAAAGTGTGTCCGTGTCGCGACGCAGAAAGGTCAATGAGCTTACTGGTAATACAAAACGGTTTCGCATTGCACTGCAACCCCTTGCTGAAGAATGTGGGGGAAATGATCTCCTGCGGGGTGCTGTCAGTATTTATATTCATAACAAAACAAATTTGTCCCGACCAATTGCTAAAATGTCTGTGCTTCGCAGAGATTGAACTTTGTGTTTTCATGGAGTTGTAGGAAGGAAAGTCTTACAAAAAGTCTTGAACAAAATAATGAGCTGAATCCTTGGTGAAATGAACTCTTGTTTGCTAAGGTCTCACCAAACATTAGCAACATTGTCAAAAATAGGACTTGGAGGACAATAAGTGTACAATGTCATTGTTGTGGAATTACAGAAACAACCCTGGAACCTTGCAGATTACAACCATAAATTTGTGTGAATTTCACTGGAATTTTTGTAATTGTGAAGTGGGCGGAAAATTCTAAGTTTTACAAATAAAAAAACCCTGGACTCGCAGTCACAAGAAGTTCTGCTTACAGCGGCAGATGGTGGTTCTGAGGTGACCAAAATGAAACATACTGGGTGGTGTCAGCATCATGCTGAGGGGATGCTTTTGTGAAAAAAAAAAAAAAAAAACCCCCCAACAGACTAGGACATAATTTTAGTTCTAAACAATAATGTCACCGATATATTTACTGACATCAGACTGGAAGTTGCTCCAAAGATTCAACATCAAATATTAAGAATAGTTCTCGATGTTTCTAATGGCCAGGGTTGGTAATCTGTTGAAGTGACTTACAAAGGAAATCTTGAGGTTTGCTTGTTGTCATTTCAGTTTTAATCTCTCTGAAGCTCGACATTCTTGATTTGAGTACCTGCTTTCTCAGGGTTCGTCAGTTTCACTAAAGCTTATTGTTCCCCAAACTTTCACACCGAGTTCTGTTAGGCACCGACTACATACATTCAGCTAAGTTAGGCTGAAACGATCACGTTCCAAGTAAATGTTACATTTCCTCCAACTAACACACACGCACGCACGCACACACACACACCTATCCATTTAAACATGTTGCGATGGAAACTAATCGCAAACCATGCGAGGCCAAATTAAGTAAAAACTCAGCCTTGAAATGTTGGGGTTCGTTTTACTTTGCAAAATATTTTCATTTTAGAGAAACTGTGCAAAACTGGAAGTGTTCACGCTTTATCTATTTTTTCTTTTTTTTTCTTTTCCTAAACACAGACAAACTACCGTATCGCTTGTAAGGCTGATGGAGCAACACCCAACAGAAGGCAGAGTGGTTTACAGTTGCTGAAAAAGCACTTTAGAAGCACGACTACTTGGGACGCCGGGCAGTCTGCTCCTGTCGTAGAGGCTGCAGTATCCTTATGAACGCACCAGTTCATTCAAGGTTTTCCCGCAGTGCCTTATGCACCACCACGTAATGTGCTGCAGCTCTACAGATTTCCTGCAACTGAGGAGTTTCTGTCCTCGTCCTCCCACCGAATCTGTTGCTGAGTCAGTGCGTTGGGTAGAAGGAGAAGGATGACTGCAGAGAGGAGAGCTTTCGCTTGCTGCAGGCTGCTGAGGGGGCTTGCGCTGCCCCCTACGCAACCCACGTTACACTGGTTAAGGCCACTGGGACGAGTACGGGAAAGAGCAAGGCGCCTCCACCTTTGCATCGGAGTCATTTTGCTGCTCCCTCATCTGGTTATTTTAAGATGGGCTCATTTCGTGAGACAATCCGAAAGTGCCGCCGACCCCTCTCGGCGTTTCATCCCTGCGGATCCGGGCTGTGCGCCGGGCCGTCCTGTTCGCTGATGGTGTGGAGGAGAAGGCAAGTCGGGGGACCGAGCGAGCAGCCGCCTGCATTCGGAGGCGTCAGCGGGGCCCCGCGTCCGGCCCTCCTCTCCGCGCCGCCCAGCGCCTGCTCCTCCTCTAAACTCAGGGAGGCTCGATGGCCGCAACTGTCACAGAAGTCGCCCGCATCATCCTCCTCCTCCTCGTTGCCGTCGTCCACGCCGCGCCCCAGCAGGCTCTCCTGCTCCTGGCCCGTCCCGCCGGCCCCACCGCAACCGCCGCCCCCGCGTGTGCCGCACACGCACACCTCGATCCCGGAGTCCCCGGTGAATCGCCGCCTCCTCCCGTTGGGGAGGCGCTCTTTGTCCTCGCTACAACCCTCTGACAGGTCCTTGAGCAGGGGATCCTTGCAGGAGTCATCCCCACTTCCGCTCTTTTTCTCCTGGCTGCTGAGCATCTCCACACTCAGCCCGTCCGACAGAAGGATGATGCTGGAGTCTTGGGCTGTTTGATGGGGTTTGTTGTCGGGCTTCGGCCTAAAGTCAAAGGAAGGCGGCTGCGCTTCCTCTATTGCGGGTCTACTGCAGAGACCGTCAGAGACCGGCGGCGCAGGAGAGGACTGGCTGGATGGACAGTGTCCCGCCTGTTGCTCAGGAGCCATGGCAACAGAAGCCACTGAGGAGGAGTTTAAGTTATGGGCCGTGTAAGGAGGTGGAGGGGTCGGAGGTCGGTTGACCACCTCTTCATAGTCAGGAAGGAGGTAGTTTGGTAAAAAACCTAGAGAGAAAAATAGAAGAAACTCAGCTTGGAGATTCAAAACAGATTTTTAACATAAAAACAAAAACCAGACACCCTGTACACAGATGCAAAACAACCACCAACATTAAATCAGACCAAAAGTTTGTTTTTGGACAATTTTTGGTTTGTTTAGATTCCGATCTTAATTCAGAAGCTTACATCCACTCCCTGAGTGTTTGCCTTCAATCTTCACGACTTGATCCATTTGGGTTTCCTCCTCTGGCTTCTTACACGAGCATGCTGGAAATTCTGATCCATTCCTCCTGACAGAACTGGTGTAACTGGGTCGAGTTTGCAGGTCGTCTCGCTTCCTTACACCTTTCAGCCCGAGTCGAAATCTTTCCATGCGAATCAGATCAGGGCCGAGTGACGGACCAACAGAGAGTCTTCCTCACCTAAAGCAAACTAATCTGACGTTAAGCTTCGGGTCTTTGTTCGTTTGGAATAACGTTTGGGCCGAAGCTGTGACGTTCTGGCTGATGTTGTGAGATGCTGCTTCAACATTTCAACGCAATGCCATCTATTTTGTGAAGATCATCGACAATTCGCTTTCAGATTCAGACCAAATATGAAGGCATTGTTCCTGAGAGCGTTTGCAAATTTTAATCTGGCCTTTCGTGTTGATTTCAAAGTAATGGCTCCTTCCTTTCTGAGCGGCCTTTCAGCTCACGTTGGCGTTATTTCACTGTGGCACTCACACCGTCCAAGCAGCTTCAGTCTTTGCTTTAGTGGTTTGCATCAACACGTCCACTTAAGAGACACACGATCTCTCCTCCCCGAACATTCAGTGCGATGACTTCACATTTCTACTGCGTTAATATTTCTATTGACAGTTGAACTGATGAACGTGGCACAATCAGCCTAATAAAAGTTTATTGCAAAACCAAAAAATAATTCTGGTAATGTCTGCCACAATATCAGACAGAGAAATAAATGGCCATGCATCTTTTTATGCAACGTATAAAAACGACCGGCTAACCTTGACTAAACATTTCTCCTCCGGGCCTCACAGAGCTTTCCGGATCTTTGTTCAAGGCCTCCCGCAGCATCAGGAGGTGTAAAGTGTTTCTGGATTTTCTTTCCTGCGCCGACACACGGTGGTAGCAGGTTTTGCAAAGTTGGCAAGTGACCAAGAAAGCAACGCACGGCGTTTCCTGAAGGCTGGCGCATGCAAACAAGTAAGGTCCTGATGCTGCAGGACCCCCAGGATGGATCTCAGTGCAAACATTGTATCTCAGCCAAGCTCTCACTTTGAGTTAGAAGACTTTTTTTTTTGTTTCTGGTAAACAAATGAAAAAAAAAAAAACATACCCACAGGCAAAAAAAAAAAACCTTTTTTTTTTTTTTTTTACACCAGCTGATTTTCATTCAAGTCAGCGGTGAAAGCGACACCCAACATGGTTCGATACGAAAAGCTTCACACCATTTCTACACTAATCCACGTCAGGGCATCGGCAGGTTTCACCAATGCAACGTTCAAAGACTCGTGTACTTACGGAAGTAAAAGGGAACTGAGGGGTAGTTGTGCGCTTCACGGTAGGCGATGAGGTTGATCTCGTGCTGCCGCTGTTGCTGCTGCATGCGGTGTTTTGTGCGCCGATGGTGGCAAATGCAGCAGAAGCATAAAATAAAGATGATTGCCCACACCAACCAAAACCCTAAGACGGAAAAAGAAACGTTGACTTTAGATATCACAATTTCATTGTTTTGCTTCTTATTTCAAAATTAAAACAGGAAGCAATTAAAATATGCTTCTGTACATCCGAATAATATATTAAGAGAAGCAAGTCACCTAATACCTAACAGAATGGTTCAAAGCATGTAAAATTATTTCATTTGGTGGCACAGGTTCAATTTAACTCTAAAGATATACATTCGTTTCTTACACTGACTCACACTTTCAAAATTATTCTGTCATTCGAGCAAATAATTTTAATGTGCTTTTAGCAAAGCCCTCTCAGCTAAAGCTTAAGCAGGACAGAACTTGTGTTTACTATGTGTGGGAAATGAACAGATCTCTGTTGTGTCGTCACAGAAAAATGTGAGGAATTTCACTTCAAGGACGAACGAACATGAAGGCAGACTCAAACAAAAACACACAGAAAACATTCAATTCAGGCTCTGAGAAAATGAATCTCTGCATGGGTGTCAAATTATTGAATGACCTCTTTAGTGACGTTTCATACTGCACTTTTACCAACAAACTCGGGAGAAATTTAGAGCTTCGATTCTCCGACGGTCTCTAAAGTGCTGCTTTTGATACATGACACATTTGTTTTGTTTGCAGAAATCCAAAACAATGGAAATAGGAAGACTTAGATTGAAATCCAAAGGACAATTAATCTCAGAACCAAAAGTCTAGCTTAAAACTTTAATCTAAGAGGCCACAGAATCTGAAAAAGCCTTTTTATAAGTAAGAAGTTGCAATAATTTGTGGATTCTGTCAGTATCTTAATAAACAAAATGATCAATGTCAAATAACTTAAAGGACAAATATCCAATTATAGATTAAATCCTTTAAATCGGGCTTAATCCATAATTATTAAGAGATACAACCATCAGGTATCAGATTTATGTGATAATAGAAAAAAAAATTACTTTTCTGCTGTACTTCAATTCACTTCTGAATGAATGTTTCAATGTGACATCAATGAAGTACACCTTAGTGTTATGAAGAGACAAAACCTCACACTTCAGGCAACGTAACATCTCCTGTTTTAACTAAGGTTTCCTCATGGTTTCTAAACATAAATTTGTAAAAATGAATGCATTTGTCATCTTTTAAGACAAGGCCACAAGGAAAAACAGTGATCAATTACACAACACAAACAACACGAGTTGCAGTTTTAGTGAAGTCAGAAATAAAGGCACACAACGTGATTGTAAAGACGATTGTAAAGAAGACGGAAACTTACACCAGAGCTCATAGTAATAACTGCAACACTGGGATTCTCCGCAGCAGTGTCCGTACTCGCAGAAGTAGCTCTGGTTGTTGACGCCATCGCAGTGGATCAAGCTCTGCAACACAAGGACAGCGGGACACTGTGAAGGAATGCTTCTGCACAGAATAAGTCATCCGGCCGGGTCGTATCATTTCAGGGCGTAGGTAAAAATGAAAGAGCAGCGCAGTGCGCATTCCTTTAAATGTCTCCATTTTCTGGTATTCATCCCTCCACTGTCTGCAGCCACTCATCCGTGCAGGACGTCGCCTGCTTCCAATGCGCTGGGAGGAGGACAAAGACCAGGTGAGGCGAAGGCTGCAGCAACGGTTTGAATAGCGAGAAACTACGTTTATTAACAGACCCGCACATTTTTCACCACTATTCTGCAGATTTAAGGTAGAAGGCTTGATGATTTGCACTTCAGGGGGATAAAATATTTGCAAACTAAAACGGCACTGCATACTGAATTAAAATTGTCTACTTGGCATTTCAATTTTCCACCACAACCCGCTCTTTCCAGTAATAAGTTATTCATAAATGTCTAATAACCAAACTAGAACTATTTGTTCATAGAAAAAAATATATATATATATATTTTTTAAAAGCTACCAGGTTATTCTTGGTTATTTAACAGCTTTGCAAAGTGTTGCTGTATTCTTATAAATAATGTGGTAATAAAAGACCCTGAACATAAACTAAATGATCCAATCCAAGCAAATCCCTGCACCAGTAGTAATTAAAATCCCTCCATGCATTCCTGAAATATTACATCCAGCAGAAAGGGGTGGCCGTGCGGTCACACCGACCTAGACCTTTGACCAGAGAAATATCTGTTGATCCTCGAGTCGAAGGGAAAGCGGACAAATCGGAATGAATTCCCTCGAGGCGTTCAACAGATATTCCTTTCATTGGAGGAAAAGGTTTGGAAAGGACAAGAATAAAGTTCTGCTCCCATGAGTCATTAGTGGGAAACACAGCTATGGTTTTAAGTGCTAATAAAGACACTGGCAGAAGTTTTCCTTGAGCAAAAACTCACAGTGCTGATTGTGTTTAGTCACTATTACCATTACCTCCAGTATTGAAGTCATAGTTTTCCAAGTTCACTCATTACAAAAGTAACACAACTCTGGAAAAATTAGGAGACCACTGACTGCACTGAATCCCACTGAAATGCTCATGGTTATTCCACCAAATATCGATTTATACATTAGTATTGGTGCTTCTAAATCAATACGAACTTGTTTTCTTTGCAATATTTGAGGTCTGAAAGAGCTGCACGTTTTCAATTTTTTGACCTCTTCTCATTTTCTGCAAAATAAATGCAAAATTTTTGCTTGGAATTTCAGAGACATGTTGTTAGTTCATAGAATAAAAGAATGTTCATTTTTACAAACTGATCATTTTAAGTGGTCTCTTATTTTTTATTTATTTTTTTTTCCAGAGCTGCAATGACTAAGAACGCCATTTTCTTTTTAGCTTTAAGTCGTTTTCTTTGACTTGTTTACATAAATGTGTTGCTAACATTAAGTCATAAACTACTGATGTACTTAGTGAGTTTCTGCTGCATAAGCCAGGTTAACAGTATTGATTATAGAGGTCACAATAATTCACCTCAGTCACTTCCTGAAAAGTATATATTTAAAAAAAAAAAAATTCCACTGCAGCTGTTACGAAGGGTGCAGGTTGTTTTGGCTTTTTCTCTGCCCTCTGGTGCTTTTGCGGGTTTTCAGACTCGACTTTTCCCCAAACGTGGCGTCCTTCACAGGACATTTTGAACTCAGCCATGCAACAATTCACACCCGTCCTGGGGGCGTTTTACCCCTGCTTTAACATACGGGCAAAAACTGCATTTGGGATATTGCTGCTTAATACTGAAGAGACGATATTTGACTAGCCTCCAGTGTCCACAGTCTGTTTACCATCAACACATTGTCACTTTTCGTGAGTTTGAGTGTTCAAGCCACTAAATGAGGCGTGGCCGTCACAGGCAGTGAAAGTCCATGCAATTAAATCTAGAGTACGAACGCGTAAATATTTTCATACATTTCATAAGCCAATAGTTCGAAAACAACAGCAATTCTATACATTTTAAACATCTAATTTAGTGTAATGGTTTTCGGGTTATTGGTATCGTTTAATGTAAGCAGGCAAGCAGTCTAATGAGGTTTATGTGATTCAGTGGTTCTGGACATTATTTCTGTTGGATCAGTGAACAAAACGTGTGATTATTACTGAGAGTCAACAAGCCCAAATGAAGACCAGAAGCACAGTTAATGGACATAAGAGTGCAATACATCTGTCTATACAGTCTTCAGAAAATTGGAGCATGCTATTTATTTTCACAATTAATTCAAATGACATATCTGCTAAGATAAATAAAGTGATGCAGTGATTCAGTACGTGGGTCTGAAATGGTTCGTTTAGGAGCATGAAAAATAGTACGACGTAGTGATGGAATTAGGATGCAAAGTTTGACCAATTATGATGGCAAATCCACATTACATATTATATAAAATAGCCACACAATTCTGACAGGCACATCTCCAACTCAAATCTTGAATAATGACAAGAACCCGATAAATGTATCAGCTTTACTCATACTTCAGTTTGTAAAAAAAACAAAACAACAGTGCTACCATGTACTGATCGGTAAGCTTTTAAGTTCATGCATCACTGAACTTAAAAGCTTACCGCTCATTATCGTTAATGCAATCTTTTGCGTCTTGATAAAATATCAAAACTGTTTTATCGCTTGACATTTTTCCTAGTGCAAAACTGTTATATCACAGCCAGCACAAGAGCCCCTCAGTATGTTGCCCACAATGCAAATACGCAATGTCAACCTGAAACATCAACGAGAGATCCATTTTGAGGTCATTTTCAGCAGAAAGCCTCTAAACTTTTGTCTCCCCTCCATCAGCCTGCTGTATGTTTTCACTGTCAACACAGCGAACTTGCAGCCTGGTCAAAAGTTAACCAAACAGAACCTGTTATTGATATCCATCAAACCTGTGAAAAGCTAGGAAGTCAAAGAAAACAAGATGGATTAGAAGAGAGGATGTCAAAAAAAGCAGTACAGATAATCAAAGAAAGCAATATGCGCTGATGGGCTTTTCTGAGAAAACCTCTTGGACTTTGCCAAGACTTATCTTAATCCTTAGCAACCAAAGGTTAAATATAAAGATAAGTTTTAGTTTCTATAGATTACCATCGGAAGTCCTTGACTTAGAGGCATGACGACTCCAGTTCCAGACAGTCCCTCTTTCACCTAACGGCTCGTTCTCCCCACGGAGGAAAAGTCAAAAAGCTCTGAAGCGTACCCCCCTCTCTTTCTGCTTACCTTCCACTGCCTTCTTCGACTCTACCCACTGAAACATTCGCGCACACCCACCCCACTCCAACGCAGCCCAAACAGCCAACAAGGATTGCTTTACGGAAATTTCCAGGCAGCGGCTGAGAACAGGCTCCTGGCTGCAGCGCTCCATGATAATAAGGTGGTGAGAGGAGTGTGTCGAGCGCAAGACGCATAGAGAGAAACGATGGACGCGTCTAGGCAGAGAGGAGGAAGACGGGAAGAGCAGAAGTCGTACAAGACGCGCTGGATGAGAACAAAACCTAACTGCTGACTCTAAAGCAGCAGCCCGGTTTTAAACCAGCAGAAGTTTCGACTTTATCAACATGGCCTTCTAAAAAAAAACAAAAAAAAAAAAACAGACCAGTCCGTGAAAAGATGCAAAGATTACATGACGTTCTGTTCTTCTGTTGCAGGAACATCTGTTGTTCTCCTGACTCAGTTGGTATCCTATGCTTCTCAGACTGTGCTTGTTTTGCCTAAAAGAATCCCGTTTGGTTGGTTTAAAGCGCCGATCTGAATACTCAAAAATGCTATTAAAGTTAGGAAAAAGCATTCAAATAAAACCCGTGTAATTTTTTTTAAAACAATTTGTAAGTTCCTTCTTTATTTTGGACCAAAAAGGCAGACCGTCTGTTGCCTGACCTTTTCAGCACAATTTTTTTTTTTTTGTAAAACTAAGATATTTTTAAGCAAAGAGGACTAAAAAAAAAAAATCAACCTTCAGGTGATCAATGAGTTTTTTTTATTTTCAGTTCGATTCTTGCTGACCAAAAGACTCGCCTGAAGGTAAATCATTTGCTATCACATCAAACTCCCTTCAAAGTGAAAGTTGTTCAAAAGCGATAAGGACGCAGAGATTTTCTGTATCAATCATTTTCTTTCCATTACACTTATTTCATTTGAAGTAGCGCATTAGACAAGGTTGACAGGAATGGAAACCTTTGAAATAACTTCCTGAATTTCACAAAAAAAAATAAAATAAAAATTATGCTCGACACTTGTTTCAGGTTTGCTTGAGCAAGCGTTTAGGCACCCCGGATGGTTGCCACGGGAGATTAAAGTATCAAAGCAACACTCAATGAGGTGATCAAATTTCAACATGATGTAGTTATATCAGACACCTCAATTTAAACACTTGTATTTTTAGTTTGCTTTCAAACCGAAAACATGACTTTTTATTATTAAAAATACTTTGAAAAAGTTTATCTTAAAACTGAATATTAAATGCTTGTCGTTTAACTAGTCTTGCTGTATTCGACACCGTTTCCTGATGGTGCAGACGTGTTGAAGTTTCATGCAGAAAACAAATCCTAAACTCAACAAAGAGACTACTTCTATTTTTAGTTTTCGTTTCATAAAGTTTCTCCTTTATATTACAGGCAATCAACAAAAAAAAAAAAGGCTTTTTAAATGAAAAAAGAAAAGATGACACGCCTGTGTCAGTACGGCGTTTCACAATTAAGAGAAAGCAGTTTTAAAAAAAAGTGACCACAATCTTATGGTTGGTGTCTCTCGAGTAATCTTTAATGATTTTTATAGATCCTCTCCAAAATGAAGTCAAATAAACATCTGAGAGAATGAAAATAAAGGTGACAACTGGTCCACTTAAAAACTGGTAGAGTAACACCAGATCAAACTTTTGAAACCTGTTCTATGAGGAGGCCTTTAAAAAAAAAAAAGGAGTTTTTAAAAAGCAGCAAACTTTCTTAGACTTTGAAAGTCTTTCCAAAACCCCAAAGAAGTGCTGACCAACGTCATCTAAAAAAAATACTTAAGAGCAGAATTTTGATCTGCCTTTAAGTGAGATCCAGACAAAAAGTATAAAAGATCAACTTAAAAAAAAAAAAAAGAACAAAATAACACTGAGAACAGTCTGTGCGGATCAGATTCTCCTGCATACCCAAACTGTCCACCCCTCTCATTCTTTACAAACAGATTAAGACGCAGATTTGGTTACCGTCCCTGCAAACCTTTGCAGCAGAACATCCTTAATGAAAAGCTGCTGAGAACCCAAAGATGTCTTTGTGACGATGTGTTACTGTGTCTGCAGGTCTTTGTTAAGCCAGACTTCACAGCCACAACTGATCCACTTTCATGTAAGACTATAAGGCAATCAGCCGACGCTCATGGGCCCCTCACTGAACAATTATTTCTTAATCTGATTAACTGTGAAAGAGAGAGACCTTATTATCATCGCCAAGGTCACCAAGAGAAAGCTCAGACGATGCAATGGAGTTGTAGCTGCACTTGAAACCAAAAAAAAAAAACACATCCAGACAAGATGCTCAGGGTGAAAGTTGCATGTTAAATTTCCTCTCACATTGTTTGCGTTTGTATCCATTGTTTGATTTTAAAAGTGCATATTAACTGGAAGTTGTAGCTGTGTCTGAATGACGGTGCTGTAACTCTACACCGATTGCGCTTCAAACTCCCGAAGCCTCAACTTCTCATTTCAGAAAATGGAGTCAAACTTCGGGGAAATTTGATTCCCCAATTACATACAATTAAAAATATGTTTTTTTTTCTTGTTTTTTTTTATATGAAGTGTAATTAAAATTACTTTGTGTCCAAGTACACACAGCGACGCTGGCACTGATCTAACAAATTTTTGGGACAATCTCTGTTGAGGTTTGTAGGTTTTGTTGGAAGGACCGTTGTGTTTTATTCAAAGTGAACAACGGCTGGAAACAGTCATTACAGACAACAGGCAGAAAAACACCAGGAAAAACAGGTGGCATCATGAAAGAAGCCAGTGGAAAACGATGCTCACCCTCTTATGGTCAGCTAAGACAGGTTAGTGGCATTAACTAAGTTTTCCCCAGCATGAACTGACTGACCTCACTGCTGCTGTCTTATATTATTACTTTGTGTCTTTTTCTATTTATATCATAAGTTGAGAAACTCATGTTGCAGCAATTTCGGGTTTTCCCACCGTGTCTCAGAACTGTTTAAAAACAAAACAAAAAAAAAAAAAGACTACTGAGCCTAGTCAAAGTAGAAAATGAGTACAGCAGCTCAGGCATGTAACATATCAACCGTTCAGACTGCAGATGCTTTGAAAACAATTTGATATCTGATTTCGTACCACATATGGAGGTGGTACAATGTGGATTTGTATTGGGGTGAAAAGATCCTGGCATTCAGACTGACATGAGAAAGTCAGATATGGGATGCATTTGCATGGTGTGTGAATGTAGCCCCAACTTGTGGTTGAAGTCTTGCTCACACAAAGCCAAAAGAACAAACATGAGCTACTGGTAGAATAAAGGGGCTGCTGCAGTAATTTTAAACTAATATCAGCAATAAAAAACCCCCCAAAACAACAGAAAAATCTATTGAACAGCTCCAATCTCCGTTTTGATTTTCTTTTGGTGTGTGATTATGCTGCCACAGCTCTTCACTAGTCTGAATTTCAAAAGCCTTAATGTTGGCTTTTGAAACATTTTATCCTAATTTTCAACCGACAAACATTACGTGGTTATTTGAATTTTCCCCAACAGTGCTCTTTTAAACTAAACTGTTCCGATAAACACCTCAAAACTACTTTCCAAACAAAGAAAATGCGAATCAGTCTGGAATCGTTTAAAGACAGAAAAATGCAACCAGACTGCTGCTAAAAGATGATGCAGCTCGGAAGTAAACGATAACAGATGTTGTTGGCACCCAATTTTTCCACCAATAATACCACCAGCTGTGTTATGCTCACTTGTAGAGTTGTTGTTTCGAAAACCTGGCTCTACTAAAATATCAACTCTCCACCTCCCTCCCTCCCAAACAATAAAAACAAGAAAGGCCGCGACCGTTTCTTAGCTTTAGCCTCGCTAGCTGTGGAAGCTCACAGCTATTAGGCATGCTAGCTGTGAGCTGCCACAGCTAGCATGCCCAGCTAACTGTTACATCTCAGTTCGTGTAGCTCTGCGTATGCAGGACAACAAACTCTCTGTAGTCAGTATCTAAAGAGAGCAGCTCAAACAAACGACTGAGTATTTACATGATGTAGTAAGCTTAAGGACAGAAAGTGTGCCGACTCGTTTAGGGTTTTAGCGAGCAGTTCTGGTTAAGTACCTTGCCTCCCAGCCTTACCCCCTCTGGTGCGGACTCCGTGGGGCTGACAGAGCCGACAGCGTGCAAAAACAACCCCATCTTCAGAGCCGAGCATACGCCTCTCATTCCTCCAAGAACCGGCCGCGGGAGGCAAACGTCTGTTGTCCACGAACAGCGTCCCCCCCTGACCGTGTCTTCAACTTATGTCTCGGCTCGAGTTGCGCTCAGAGGCCGCCGTATGCGCCGCCTCCTCTGGGACATGACAACGAGAATCCGGGCCGGAGCAACTGGTTGCTGTCGGCTCGCCGCTGCCTGATACCGCTGTTACACAAGACATCCCCTTCCCGAGACAGACACGCTGCCTCGCTCATTTGGGTGTGGCGTGGTCACTGGTGATGCGCAAGTCCTGAACGAACTGTTTAAAACTGAATAACTTGGTGAGTGTTTGGTAACTCCGAGCATCTTCTATGTAACTCGTCCCGTCAGTGAACCACCCAGGCCATTCTGACTCTGTTGTGTCCTTCTGGGAGAATTAATGAAAAGCATAAGGTGGATATGAACACTATGGAAGGTGGCCTCAGAATGTTTGGAAATAAAAAAAATTTGACCAAACTGGTTCCAAACTTAAAGAGCCAACATTATGCATTTTCTAGACACATGGTGCCATTTTATATAGTCAAGTGGCCTAACAGACTTTCTTTTGTTACAGGACAGATCTCCAGAGCCTATTAAAAAATAATGGCCAGAAAAGTTGACATGAATGTCCAATAAGGAACCAAATAACTGTGTGCAGGGAAGGTGAAACTGGATAATTTCCCACATGAAAAAGGAAGATCATAGTGGGAGACAGCAACTTCCAAAGAACCTACATTTATGCCCTCAACATTTGTCTCCAGAGGACATTGAGTCATTTGTACGAGCAAAACTGACAAAAGCTCTAACAGGTGATCATTACCTTCGCAAGCTAAAAACAAATACCGTGCTGAGGCAGGCAGAGCTGGAAGCTCTTTGAAATGCTAATGAAGCTATACTGCCACTGGTACTGAATATGAAACCACCGACCCTATACAGTTGTTGGAAGTACGTGCAGGATCACACATTCTGATAAGAGGTATGTATCATTCATAGTTTCATTTATGAAGCTGAATGTGGCAGCAAAAGCGTAACACCAGCTCCTATAAACAACTCTGTCCTCTTCAGTTGTTTATCGTCATTTTCATTCTACATTCCCATTGATTTTAACGGTTCAAATTAAAAAGCCTCAATGACGTTAGTCATTGCTGGTTGGACCTATGGATGTCATTTACCCAAAATGCATTGCAGCGTAAACAACATGGTGACGGTTGTGTGACAATATTTTATTAAAATTTCTAAAAATTAAACAACCTGCAGTATTGTTACAGTATTACTGTATGGTTTTTATATCTAAAATAAATATTTCTCAAATAAAGTCTATTACAACTAATTGTTTAAGAAATAAAATACGAAAATTAACTGCGAGATAATGCAGAAATCACAGGGAGAAAACTGTTGACGTTAACGACAATAACGTCATTATTGTTTCACAGCTAACTGGAGCCGTGGAGTTTTGAGTATTCATAGCTAAACATTTTTTCCTTTTGTATGGATTCTCATGTGTGTGTTTAAATTTGATTTTTGGTTGAATTTCTGTCCACAGAGATCACAACAGAAAGGTTTCTGTCCGGTGTGGATTCTCATGTGCGTGTTTAAATGTGATTTTCGGCTAAATTTCTGTCCACAGAGATCACAATAGAAAGGTTTCTGTCCTGTGTGGCTTCTCGTGTGCCTGATTAAATGCGATTTTTGGCTAAATTTTTGTTCACAGAAATCACAACAGAAAGGTTTTTGTCCTGTGTGGTTTCTCATGTGTCTGTTTAAAGTTGATTTTTGGTTAAACTTTTGTCCACAGAGATCACAACAGAAAGGTTTCTGCCCTGTGTGGATTCTCTCATGCGTGTTTAAAGTGTATTTACCAGAAAATGTTTTACCACAGTATTCACAGCTCAACTTCACTCCTGTCTGGATCTTACTTTTTGAGTCCACATTTTTCTTCTCTGTTAAACATTTATTACCCACGGTGGTTGAAGATCCCATTTCTGTATCTGTCATATCTTTCTGAAGAGAGCAAGAGTGAACAAATTGTTCAGGACACTCTGAGCTAAAAGGTTTGTTCATGTTTCCTTCGGATTCTGGAGCTCTTCTCTCCTTCGAGTCATTGTCCAAGTTCTCAGTTTTTAGACCAGAATCCAACTCAGAAGTAGACTTGTTTGCATCGTCGTCCTCTTCGTCCTTCTCAGTATCTTCAGTCTTTAAGGGAATAAAAGCATCTCCACAGTTTTCTATTTTGATGGATTCTCCCCCATCGATTTCGTTTGGAAGATCTCTGTCTTTAATTTCATCTTTATAAAGATTCTGTGAGAGCAGAATAGACTGTTTATCATCCTCACTCTTTATCAGAGTAGCAGAGATTGGAAACCTCATGGCATCAATCTCCTCCTTCCCGCTGAGCTGCTCTGCCCCCAGATTGATGCAGACTTCTTCCTGCTCCTCCTTCATCTGCCGGGGTTTTGGTTCATGCAGCTCAGCGACAGACCTGTGGTCTTCCGGAGCTTCTTCTTTAACCATCAGCATCTGCTTTACATCTGCAGAAAAACATGGAAACACATGCATCTTAGAAAGTATTTGGGTTGTTGCTTGGACTGAAGTACTTTAATAAAGATATATTTAGATTATTTGGTTAAATTTAATCCAAACATTTTCTTATCCTTTACATTGCAGGAAGGTTTCTGTCTATTTATGTGAACATCTTTTCACCCGTTCTAAACAACCACATTATAAAACCATTTCTGCCTCTTTTTGCCTCAATAACTCCTGTATAGAATGTTATCAGTGGCACAAAATATACTTTAAACTAGTTTCTATGTGGAAAAAAAACCTCATAAATCTAATCGCAGACCCATTGTGAATCTTTCAATTTTTTAAAGGAAATTTAGTATCACTTTGTATGAACACATTGATGTAATTCTGACATATTTTGCGATGATTTATAGCTTGTTAAACTGCACACACATTGTTTAATTCCTGGTTCAATAAACTGGCCCTGATTAGACACACCAATACAAGCATCTGCCTCAGTCTGATGCTCCTACCTGTTCATCTATAATCTGAGAGGATCCTGCTCTCTCAGTCATCTGCACATAACAGCAGTAGAGCAAAAATTCTGCACATTTTTGTGTTGGTAGATTAACAGACTAATTTCAAGTCATCAAAACTGCAAGACCATGTCTGGATTTGTGGTTTGGTCCTTCTCCTAAATTTCAAACTGATCCGATGCGTTTAAAAGCCTCTTTTTTTTAAATATAAAATATTTATTTTGTGCAGCAGCATAAACAGAAATACTGAAACCCCGCCGTGTCTCAGGGTACAGTTTAATGGGTTTCCAAACCCTACTTACCACTCATAATATGGCGGACGTCGCTCGTCTAAAACGTCTACTGGCTAAATAAATAAAGTAACAGTTCCATGAGTCGTCTTAAAATGTTCCTCAACTGCAACTGTCACGAAAGCATACGAACCTAATCCGTCCAGCAGAACCGTCTGGTTGAAACCTGCCTCCATGATGCGTCGCTGGTTATGTTCTTTGTCCCGTTTTAGCTACTTCGCAAATGTCTCCGACAGCGGATCACTGCCGCCATTTGAGCTGATGCCTCCAAGTATTTGTTGTTACATCTTCTTAAGATGCCCTTTCAGCAAAAACTGAACAGTTTTCGTCCGAACTCATCGCAGCACGTTGTTTTTCATCCAAATTCATACGCTGGCTTCTTCTTCTTCTTCAGTTTTTAACGGGAGCTTTCACCCATCAGTGTTGCATTACTGCCACCTACTGGATTTTACTGCTCATCGCCTCTCTTCAACTTCTCCAGTATTTTTCAAAAGCAGAAAAATCTTTCCGTTCATTACCATTTATCGGAACAATATGGAGCCTCATACAACAATCATATTTCAAAATTTCAAATTTTTCTTAAAACCCATTTCCACAATAATAAAAACGTGTTCTATCATTTCTGTAGTACCACACCAACAAACCGGTAAGTTTCCCGATTCAAAAAACTATGAGCAGTTCTTATTGTATTTAGAATGATCTCTTCCCCCTGCTTATTCCGCTAATTCTTATAACATCAGCTGTATTTTGTGTCCAATACAGCAAATGTTTTCTACTTATTTCATTATTCCACCTCATTTTCCATAACTTCTTGTTTTCATTCCAAACTATGCTTTTGCCTTTGATTTTAGATCCTTTTATTGGCATATCAATAAATCCTTTGGTAACAAATTACACTTCTTCACCACCTCCATTCTCAGTCAAAAATAACCAATCAGAGCCAGGAGGAGTCAGGTGTAAATGTATTTATTGTCATTTCTTGTCAGGAGAAGTTCGGAAGTTGAATAAGTATCGGGATATTTCCAGCCTTTATTTTCCTTCACATCCCCAGTTTTATCTATTATCTAAACACAAAGAGCCAGTGTTTAAATAAATTCAGATTCCTTGAGCCAAGGGCTTCATTTGCCGTGAAGCTCTGCAGATCAACAAAGCAAACCTCATCATAATAATCTCTATTCTGAATCCAGACTTTTTAGTTTGCTAAATAAATTAGTTAGTGAAATACTTCCATGATTTTTAAAATTTTTCATCTTTAAATATCAATAGCGTTTGCATAATTCCCGAGTTACCATTCATAAATACACGTCAAGCTCTCTTTTTCTAAAAAGCAAAAATTTGGGGGGAGTTCATCACCAGTCCCTTTCTTGAGGTGGTCTGTACGGTATCCCTAGAAGTCTAAAAACATCTTTCTCCGTCGATGTGGGAAGTGGGTTGCCACCGTGCATCTTCAAGCTGCCTTGACGCACCACGTCTTTGTTTAGAGAGTGCTCCGATAAGCTCATATTTTTCGTCTTTGCCAGCGCTCTCATCGAGCGGTTGAAGTGGGCCGAGCCGGTGAAATACATAAGCGAGCAGGCAAACTCCTTGTAAGGCACGACGATGACGTCGAGCCTGCGGTGGCGCCGACCGGGTCCTGGCAAACGGCAAACGCCCATGTACTTCTTCTGCTCTCCGTTATCTTCGTGGCTCACCAGGTCATCCGTTAGAAACCCTTAGAAATACAGATTGATGTTGTTTTTGTTATTATAAATGAAAACAATTAAAAAAAAACAACTATCTGTACTGTCAGGTAGTAGAGGACTTACCACTGTCATGGAGAATCTGTAAGACTTTACTGAAAACTCCCTTGTGGGACTTGCCATCAGGGTGAGAGATAAGAACGTCCACATCTCCGCACGTTGCTTTCCCGCGACGGTAAGAGCCGCACGCCATCGCCACGAGGTCGGCATCGACGGCATGTGCAGCATCACTCACCTGCACAGGATAAAAACTTATGAGTCATAAAATTTATCTTAGAGCCAAATCACTTGGTGTTGTCCTTTATATCTTTACTGATTGCAGCAAGCCCAACTCGCAGTGTCTCGTTGTGAACTTTCTCTTCTGCTGTCTGTGCGTTCGCTAGCTTCTCTTTCCAATATGACTGGAGGTAGAATCACAACTTTGCTTTTGGTTTGTTTTCACATCTTCGTTTAGTTCCCTCACCCATAACCACAAATTTATTTGTTGAGCTAAAGTATTTGGTGTATAATTTTGCATAATGTTTGTATTTTCACGTTCCGCTAAACAACACAATTCTATTTCGGGGCTATAAGTTGAGGGTGATCCCCTCCCCCCAGTTTCATGCTAAACACATTGACATGATAAAAGGAATCAAGGTATTTCAGCCAGAGAGCACGAAATGCTTGCAGTATTACAATGAATACACATTACCACTTTCTCTATGGCTGCCGCCTCTTCTCTAGGCATTCGGTCGAGAAGGTCATCGTAGTGCTTCAGTCCTATTTTCTGAGTGCTGGTCAGGTGGGCTTTGGTTCGGATGTCGTCCAGGGTGCGAAAGCCCTGCAAGACAAATCATGAAATTCAGAGATTATGCTTTTTTTTCTCTAAAATAATTTACCTTTAACTAAAAGGGAAAAGAAGTAAAAGAAAAAAAAATGCAAAAAGTGTATTTATAATAGGTTTCAGTAGTATTTCAATAACATAACATTAAAAACAAAGATTAGTTTTGGATGTGCCACAATACACAGGCAAGAAACTGGGACTTGGTCAAAACACATCGGCTGGATTTCCCTGGATAGAAACTTTTATAAACAACTTGACTAACAAACTGAAGTCAATGCATTATTTGAGTTTTAATCACATGAACATAATGTATGACATAATAGACATGAAATATGACTTTAATCGGCTAAGGTGCCGCAGCACAGGATCTCTGTAGTACTGATAATGTTTTTGTTTTTACCTGTTGGTACCAAAGTTGTGCTGTTTTCGCTCCTGCTCCCCAAATGTTGGTGAAAAGCTCCAAGACAGGCACGGCCTCTCCAATGTGATCGAGCTTCCTCAGGTGGCCACTCTCCATAATTTCTTCTATTTTATCCGCCATGCGTTTTCCTATTCCTGGGATCTGACAAGCTTCCTAACACCAAAGGCGTGTGTGTGGGGGGGGGGGAGAAAAGATAATGAATCCCCCTCAAACCTTTTGGGGTGTGCATGTCTAATTTGGCACATCCAAATACAATCCCAGCATAATAATTTGCCTTCAGAAGTTACCAGATATGTAAATTGTGGATTACACCTTTGTGTAATTTAAAGAATGTATTTTCCAGGAACATCGTGCCATTTTATAGTACAATCAAGTAACTATGTTGCTTTCTCCAAAACTACTGAAACATGATGGATGTAGCTAAAAACAAGTCAATCCTGAAAGAAAATACTTTAAGATGCAGAAAAAGATTAATCTTCCAGGAAGGCAATGACCCCAAACATACAGCTAGAGATAAAATTCACCAGTTTAAATCATATATTTGCGTGCAAAGAGTGGCACAGTTGTAGTCAATTCTACAAAACCAGCTGATAAAGGTTTCTATAGGCTACCTGATATGATGTGATGGGCTTGTTGAGGCTCTTCAGTGCGTTGATAGCCTTGGAGTAACCCAGTGCTCTCCACTTGTCTCCTTGGTGTGTGTAGGCCTTGGCCAACACTTCCAGCTTGTCTGTGATGTGTTTGTTGAAGTTGTTACTTTTGCACTGAGACGACTGAGCACAGACCCACTTTCCTGAAATGGGTTTCTGAGCTTCTGCAGCAGCAAACTCTGGACCGGAGTTTGTGCTGGAGTCGGGAGTCTCCTGCTTGGGGTGCCGTCCGGTGATGAGGGCTTCCAGGTCGCTCTGAGAGACGCCATCTTCTTCTCTGTTGACTTCTTCTTTGGCCTTTGGGATCTAGGAGCAGAAGCAAAGTGAAACGTGAATGATTCTCATTCACATAAGTTGCCTTCTTCAGTTCAGAGTCTAAGCATAGTTGTCGACAGAAGTAAATATGTAGATGATGCACGGAAACTTACTATGTCTAGAGTCTCCTCTTGCTTGGTAAGATGACTTTCTGGCTCTGTGGTTGTTTCAGCAGCATGTTCAGTATTTTCCGATTGTTTGTCTTCTGTATATTCATGCTTAGATTCCGAGTCTCTTTGTGAAATCACACAAAAAGTGTTGTTAGACTGATAATTGAGTTGCTTTTCTCTTAAATGAATTGTCAAAAGAATGTGTAAAAGGCCACTTAAGATATCTATCACAGTACTTCGTGGTATTATTGTGATAATGTTAAAAGTGACAAAAAAAACAACAAAAAAAACAAAAAACTTTCACTTCTTTTAGAAAACTTTATGGCTGTGCATGGCACAGTATTCATAGCACCACAAACAAAACTATTGTTCTTAAATTTACTCTTAAATAAACATTCCCACTTGAATTGGGCTGATTCAGGACACCGCTTACTTA
This sequence comes from Poeciliopsis gracilis, assembly GCA_911649635.1. Taxonomy (NCBI): domain Eukaryota; kingdom Metazoa; phylum Chordata; class Actinopteri; order Cyprinodontiformes; family Poeciliidae; genus Poeciliopsis; species Poeciliopsis gracilis. The sequence continues at coordinate 7,760,186 of CAJVRI010000128.1, forward strand.
AAGAACTGTGATTTAAACTGAACATAGGAAGTGCCTTTGATCAAATGTCTAATTAACGGATATTTATTGACATTCCTGTGGAACAAACAAGAAATTTTCCATGACCAACGATACAATACATGACAGATGCCCACCCCTAATGTGTAAGTGATCATGTGGAAATTGATAAAATACGACTTGAAACTATGTTCTAGAATAAAGAATGATTAGACGACAAACCTTTTGGGTAACAGAAGGCTGTAGTTTTCCTCATCCAGGACTTTCTTCTCACTAATACACAAGCTTAACCACGTGCATTTCACCAGATGAACATCAGATGGCAGACGATCCGCCTTCATCAGGCGGAGAGCCCTGTCACTGTCCATGGTGTCGTCAACAATAACGTGAGTGACGGAGGGGGACAACGAACTCTGGATTTGCCCTCCATTCTGCTGGATTTGCCTGTGGAAGATCTGGCATCTGGCGTTTCCGATTCCAGCAGGTAGAAGGTACACTGTGACGCCATTAAAGAAGTCTCCTGAAGCAGGAAAGCAAAAAAAAAAAAAAACAAAAAAAAAAAGCAACACCAGCATGCTTAACAGATTCTGAAGGGTAGAGAGGATTTGTTTCTCTTGATAATTTGCTTCGTACGCCACCCATAAATATTCATATCCCTTAAACTTTTTCCTATTTTATTAGATGACGAGAGGCAATGTATTTTTTTACGAACAGATCAAAACAAAGTAGTGCATAATTTTGAAGTGAAAGGAAACCTATTTTCCAACTTTTTTTGGTCTATCACAAAATCCCATTATTGAAGGTGGAAGTTTGTGGTTGCAACTTGGGAAAGAAATTGTAGAAAAGGCACATAAACAGCTTTACCCAACACTGTACCAAAGATATTTTGTCAAACTGCCCGTGTCAGACTACAGCTCACAAAAATAAAAAAAAAATAGCAACCTGTGACATCATGTTCCTCTGCTTTCTTCTTGAGGGGAGGCACGTCCTTCCCTTGCAACACTTTAGCCCGTTTAACTTTGGGGAAGGCTTTCATGATCCCGTGTCGAGGCTCCATCCTGGCTGTTGGAGAGAGGAGCATAAATGAGCATAAATACATCATTTAACCCTGTTGCATAAAGCAGTTTAAATCAATGCAGCCTGGAGCTCTGCAGCATACACTGTTTATCAGTATAGATGACCAGAAGAAGTGTTTAATGTGAATCATCTGTAATCATAATAAAAATAAAAAAAATAAAAAGCCTGGGTTTACTGTCACCAATGAAAAAAAAAAAACAAAACATGAAATTCCCTGTACATTGTCTCCACACAGGATAGCTCTATGAAATTAAAACTGTGTGATTTTGCATTCTAAATAAAATCTATTATGATTATTACTTTTGAGCATATGTAAATACAAAGTGTATGCATCATTTAACAAAGTGAGTCCATAGGTTAGCTGGAATGCTAAATGACGTAAAGTCGCTCTTTAATCTAATATTTAACCTTTCTCTTAAAGATAAAATAGCGCTTCAAGTTATAGGAATCTGCAACTCGAGTAAACAGAGCTTGTACGATTCCATCAACTCTTGCAGCAGAACCATAAATACCACCTACAGCCCCGTTTAACGCCTTTACTGTGATATTTAATCTGGACATCACTAACATTTCCAAAAGGTGAACGAAATTACATCTTCGCTCGTCTAAAACCAGCTTTTTGCTGCTGAGATCAAATACCACTACTTGTCTTGTGCTAGTAGCAAGCTAACTGTTATTTAAGTTAACGTGAAACGAATACGCATGTGTGTGTGTGTGTTTAATAAATCCGTTTCGATTTTGAGCACACGTTTGGCGACGTAACGAAAACTCCCTGGCTTAAAACTTAAAAGTGAGATCTCAAACTTTAAATCTCAGCTCTTACCCCACTTCTGCTCTAACACAGCAGCGACGACACAGGAAGTAAAACGTGCAATTTAAATGTTTTACTTCCGGGTGCGACGTAATTTTACGTTAAACTCAGAGTATGTCTTTGGTTCATTTTCAGAGTTTACATGATAAATAATTACATTGTGTACCGCCATTTGTTTGTTCGCTTGTTTGTTGAATTAATTATTTTTAACCAAGCTGTGTAAAACGAGAGTTAACGTTTTCTTTTGTTTTTGTTTTTTGTTTTTTGCGTGTGTGTACGTCATCAGGTTGCTGGGGTTACAAGTTGAATACGGAAGTGGCCCTCATGGAAACATGGCCGTGCAAAACTGGATCGATGTCCTGAAATCGTCGCAGAAAACGGCGCTGATACAGGACGGTAAGCGTCGCTTAACATATTGTCGCCGGAATTTATTTTGTCTCGCAGACACTGTGAGTTCATTTCTATCGTGTAAGCTGGCTGCTTCCTGTGTAGTTCGTGTTACTAGGCAACGAACTCGTTTTACAACCGAGCCGCACATTCTTAATAATAAAGAATGAGGTTTTTACACGCGAATAGTAAATAATACACACAAACTAGCATGCGCTTGTTATCAGTGTAGATTGACCAGAAGAAGTACTTCAAAATGAATATAGCTCAACGCCACTTTTACTTATCCCGTGTGAAATCCGTTATTAGTCAGTCAAAAGTGAACTAAAGCATATTGTTGAAATGGAAAAGGTAAAGATGCACAGAAATATTCTACACGGTTTTCATATCACACAACAGGAACTCAGTATTAACGCAGAAATGTTGTGTTATGGTCTCTGCACTAATACAACTGATTTGACAGTTGCCTATCAGGCAGTCATTGGTTAGTATTTGGTTCAATATTTTTCAGAGTTAGTAAAAGTAAAAAAAATAAATAAAGAAAGAAAGAAAGAAAAACAAAAACCTTTAAAAAAAAAAACACAATCTGGCCACAAGAGTGCGGTATAGAGTTGTGTTAAAGACGCTACGTACCTTCGCTAGACAGGTAAACCCAAAATTCTTCATTCCCCTGATAGAGTTAAGTTTAGGACTATTTTCTAAGTCAGACAGGTCTCTATCAGTGGATAATACAACTAAGAAAAATGGTTAATGAAAAGCGAAATGAAAAACAAAATCATACATAAGAAGTGATCCAACTCTTCAGTAGCTTTTGGTACATTTTCACTGAAAATTTAACAGCAATTTCATTTTATTGAACATTTCCAGCCGTTTAAGATTGGTAAGCCTCCGTCCCATCACCCTAATCTTTATTTCTCTATTAGATTCAAGTTTGGCTTAGTCACTCCAAAACTTAGAATTGTAATTTACATTACTTTCAATCTTAATAATAATGTTGGTATAATTGATATATTACATTTAACCCAAATCTGCCAGTAATGTGAATCGTTTCGGGTTTCCGTGTATAATTGCATGTAAACGTTTGTTGGTATTTTTAGAATGAACCCGGATTTTTAATTCTTTGATCATAAATAACAATCTGTTCATCCAGAATTGCTATTTGATTGAAAATAATCTAACAATTTTGATTCGTACCGTTTTTATTTTTGTGTACATTGGAATTATTAATGTGTTTCTATCTTTGACCTTCAGGGAAAAGGAAGATCCATTACCTCTTCACAGATGGAATAGAAATGGCTGAAGAGTACGACTTGAAAACAGATGAACTCATCTGTAAGCAGCGGGTTTTTGTGCTCGACACATCTGCAGATTAATAACGCGTGGTGTCTGTAATATTTCATTGTGCTTTACCAAAACACTGCGTGTTACAGCTAGAAAGTGGCGGCAGAAAAGCACGCTGGGAGTTCAGGGGGTTTGGCAGGTAGAAGTCGGGGAGCCTGTAAACGTACCTGCAGCTCTCAACTCCGATGTCATTAAAGAAAACTGCTCCAACGTGAGTTTTTTATTATTTATGTACCCAATACATTTAAAGCGTTAGTTCTTTAAAATCAATGTGTTTTTTTTTTTTTTTTAATTCTATTTTGTCTCTTTAGCCAGTGTTTTTGCGCAAAGACACAAAGACCAGCTTTCAGTGGCGAATCCGTAACCTTCCCTATGCCAAGGATGTCTTCAGTGTTTCCATGGAGCCCTCTGAGAGATGCATCATCATAAAGACCACAAATAAAAAGTACATTTGCTCAAAAACAGTGGCATTTTCCTGAGCACCTTTTTGTTTTTGTAAAGTATGCTGACTGGATTCGGTTATGCCATCTTCTTCATGTCTTCCCAGGTATTACAAGAAGTTCAGTGTTCCTGATCTGGATCGAAGCCAGCTGCCGCTTGACGGCTCTGCACTCAGTTACACACATGCCAACAACACTTTAATAGTCAGTGTAAGTCAAACACACCCTAATGATTATATGTTTTTTTTTTCTCTAATGTTGACCATTTAAAAAAAAAAAAAAAAAAAAAGATGATTTAATGCAGAGCGCTGGATCTGTTTTGATCTGAAAACCTCCATCATAGGTCTCTCCAGAAAAAAATTATTTTATCAGTACTAAAAAATATATTTTTCATTCTGTCTCCTTCTGTTCCTTTTACAATTAAAAATTGCATTCTTATATATATATATATATATATATATATATATATATATATATATATATATATATATATATATATATATATATATATATATATATATATATATATATATATATATATATATAGAAGAAGTACATATATACCAAAGTAATTCTAGGTTGACCGTTTCCTTTCTTCTCTCTTGTCCAGTACCAGAAACCCAAAGAGATTTTAACCCTGGAGCAGGAGCTGCTGAAGGAAGTGAAGAAACTGAAGGGGACCGGTGAAGGGGACGTCGACTGCACAACCCAGTGAATTCTGAGTACGATGAAAAGAAAATGATAGAGGGCTGCGTTTCAGGCAGCGCCTCAGATTGTCATATCCATCCTCACTCGCAGGCATGTTTTTAAGCTTTTTTGTTTGGATCCTCAGTGCCTTGTCTCTGGGCCAGTGCTTTCATTTGTGATGGTTAATTATTCAATCGGATGTAGGCAGTATTAATAATAATAAAAGAAGAAAACAGACATGCATTTTCTAAAACCTTGATTTAAGAACTTTGTAAGTTCATTTATTTTCTTAGTTCCCTGAAGGTGTATTTATTGTTTTACTGCACTTCATTTGAAGGTGTTTTCTTTTTTCCGGCGGGGGGTGGTAGGAGGGTCACATAACCTACCACTCTGCTTTCACTGATGTCCTTGTAAAACACTCCGGACACACAATGCTTTATGCTTGTTCGTTCAGAGGTCACGGCTACGACGACGTCTCATTTGTGTTAAATGAATTCCCTCATGTTGTTTGCACGCCGTTGGCCACCCTGAAAGCCATCACACAAGCTCGTTTCACCGTTTCATGTCCGAACACACGGCGGCTGAAATGCTGCAAAAACTGTAAACAGATTCAACTTTGGCAGAAAATTCAATTTAGGTGAAATATTTCCAGTTGCCTCGCATTGCTCCTCTGATTAAATATAAAATGTCATTTTTTTAAAATCTCTTTCTTTAAAAAAAACAAACCAGTACAATAGAAAAAAACAAAGACAAATTGGTATTTTCCCCACTGCATATTAAAGAAATACAATCAGTTCGACTGAAGATGCTTAAACAGTGGATATAAAAAAAAAGCGGTGGTGCTGTTTAAATGGGACAATGGCACTTAAAAATAGATTGTTTCAACCTTGTGATTCCTTGCATTTTTCACCGCTTGTCCAAACCCAGAAAGCAAGTGCAAAAAGCAGAGACAAAACCACAGGTCCTCTCTCACCATTGTGCTTTGTCTTCTTCCAGATGGAAAGGACAGGACACAAGAAAACATTTAAACCAGCCAGTCCTGTTGTTTTGGGGAACTTGGTTTTTTTTTTTTTTTTTTTTTTTCTTTGTCAAACCCTGATGTGACAAAACAGCATTTGATCATCTTTTTGATATTGAGTTTGAAATAAATTGTTACCACACAGAATGCCACTTAAATAGACTGTAGTTTGTGGTTGTGAGTAGACAGAAAGTGGAAAAAGTCCATGGTCCTGCAGCAGGAGGCAACAAACTTAACGAATTTGACATCCAGCTCATGCTTGGTGAGAGAAGCCCAACTCCTCTGTTTAGGGTCTTCCTCTCCCCTGTCATTTGGCCTTTGACGGTCATGCTCAACTGCTTCTGGGAAGAGGGTTTCTTTCTTGCTTCCCTTTCATTCCCGAATGCCTCTTCCCAGCCATTCCCCCTCTTTCAGTTGATGCCACATTTTGCCACACAGGCCCTGGTGCCCCCCCCCCCCCGCCCCACACCCTTCAGCTTCCTCTCTGCCACCCCTCCCCCCCTGTGTGACTGGCTTCTTTTTGATAACTGACCCCTCCTCGTGTTATTATTCGAACCCACTATTGTATAACATGCCCTTTTATATGAGGTCCCACAAAGGGCCCATTTGATCAGAGGGTTACGGTGTGCGATCGTGAGAAATGCAACTACATGGTGGTAACCTTTGTTTGAGCCAAAATGGTGGGCTGACCTCATCGCTTTTAATGCATAGCTCAGACCATTCAGGCCCAAGTCTCACTTGCTGAGCACATTGAATTCAGTAGCCTGTCACAGATATTGCCCCTCAGTTATCTAGGTTTTCAGCTTGAAGAAGACGAAGAAACCCTCCCCCCCCCCAAAAAAAAACAACAACTTTTTTTTTTCTTTTTTGGGGGCGTGAAGGGGGCTGGTTGGTATGCCAGCTCCTAGTTTGGAAAACAGCCACGAGAGAGAGAACACACAAGCAGCTTACGAAACTCTTTAGTGGTTTTAATATACACTCTACAATAAATATATCCATCATTTGATGTAATTTACATTTTTACAGTAAAAATATATCCATATATGTAGAAAAACGAGACAGGTTACATAATTCTCCGAGAGAGCACGTCGACTGAGAGATGCTGTAACCGCAGATAGCTGCCACGTCTAGCTTCACTTTTTAACATTCTTTTCAACGCTGAGCTGGCTAACGTCTAACTCGTCATGACATTTCTTTGTCTTTTTTTTTTTGTTTTGTTTGTTTGTTTGTTTGTTTTTTGAGCTCTCCAGAACGTAAAAATGCCCTGATTTTAATAGCCAAAGATAGGGGGAAATCTTGCTACAGTCTGTAAATAACTAGCAGATTAGATAGTTTACATAAAACCCAGTAACCAAGAAGTACGTAAAAAGTCCAGAAAAGAAGCAAATTAAAAAAAAAAAAAAAAAAGAAGAAGTGTGTGGGCACTTGAGTTCACACTATGCTTTCTCTTGAAGTGGTTCTTCTGTGCTGTTCCTCTTCAGTGGTTTCGGTCCTCAGCGTCCCCCAGAGCGCTGGTGATGGGAGTGTTTAGTCCGCCTGCTGAGAGGCTGCACGGGGACGGGCAGAGGGAGGACGTCGAACGGCCTCCTGTCGCTCAGCAAGTGGCCCCTCGGAAGACGCTTCATGAAGTGGGCTTCCCTCTGGTGCTGCTTGGTCTTCGAGGCCTTCCTCGGGCGGCCCTTGCGGGTGAAGGCCATGTACCAGCCCTCGTACTTGGCGTTCTGCAGGGCTGTGTAGTTGTTCTCCAGGACGATCTCGGTGAAGATGCAGTCCTTCCGCCCCTTTTCGGGGGAAGGAAAAAAAAAGAGCTTTTCAGGGAGATCTGAAACACCATCTTCCACTTCCACACGTTTTCGCCGGCTGGTTTCATATGCGTCCCAACGACGTGTAAGAGCCACAGTAAAAGAAAAGCATTCAACGTGTTGCTTCATTAAGACCAAGGCACCTTGCCAATCAGCTTCCCTCTCTTGTTCATGCATATGTAGTATCCCGTCTTCACCCCTTTGATCCGAACGCGACTCCCAAAGGAATCTGTCTCCACTTCCAGCTTAGCTGCACAGACAAAAACAAGATGACAAGATGAGCGTGATACAAATGAAGCAGATTGTTAAACGACGCTGCTCAGCCCAAGTTGTTAAAACGACATGAATCCCCTCTTTTATCTCCCATGATCCAGCAGCCCGCCTTTAACAAGCGGCATCAAGGGCTTCCAAAATAGCATCAAATGACAGTGATTTCACATGGCCTGGCTGATGCCGAGGGCCCGTCAGGCTCTGTGCTCTGTGGGCCAGCTTAGACGGGGGATAAAGGACAGTGAGAAACACTGTGGTCAGAGGGACACAACCACAAGCGCGGTGCAGCGGTCTGGGCTTTGGGCTGGTTTATGGGAGCGACTCCCACCCAGAGGGTGCAGCCGAAACGAGCAGGGCTGACCTCTCTCTCTCTCTCTCTCTCTCTCTCTCTCTCTCTCTCTCTCTCTCTCTGTGAGCCTGAAGAAGGCTTGAAAAGCACACGAAGGAGAGAAGCGAAGAGAAAGACGCAAACTGTAACCAGTGCTTATAAATCGAGTCATGCATTGACTTGCAAGGCAATGAAAATTACCCATAAAGTCGAAGTGGGTAGAAGGGAGCAGGTGGGAGGACGGAGGCGGGGAGATGGGTGGAAGCAGGGCCAGGACAGGGTTCCTGTTAGACCCTGTGTGGAATTTAATAAGGGATCCACCCGCTGTTAAAATCATGCTTAACCTTGGCATGATCTTTTCTACCATTTACATTTTTTTCTTTCTCTGAGGTAGTTGAGCTGGCAGTCAACACTTGGATCCACTCAAAAACAAAAACCTGACCTCAGATCAGACACAAGCTTTACAAATAATTCAGTCACATTAAGCAGTGTCACCTTTTTACAACAAGGCTCCCATATGCAGTGCTGTCAAATGACAATCAAATTATTAATAAGCTATTAATGATCATTAATGGCACATTAGTTAATTTCTTTTTCGTGCGAGAAAATATCACCAATGTCTTATATTGAGACATCAAATGCTGAGACGTCCTTTAGCTGTACTTTCCTGTTATTTTACACCTTTTCGTCATTTACAGTCTCGTTTAAACAAGTCTGAGTCGGTTGTGTATGAACGTATCATAGCAGCAGATTGGGAAAAAAAAAAACATTTTAAAAATGTGTGAAATAGTGAAGCAAAGTAATAATTACATAAATGTTTATGACTGCAATATTAACACACTGGACTAGGCGAGGTAACCTTATGGCATTTATAAGTCTAGCAGTAATAGAAGTTAAGACGACATGTTTTAGGCTTTGCAATAAAAAAAATAACAAATTAAAAAAACCCCAAAAAACAAAACAAAAAAAAAAAAACAGTTTTGTACCGTACTTAGGAGAGCCCAGTTAAATACTCCCCTTTGGGCAACATCTGTCTCCTCTCTGGCCGTTTCTCAATGGTTTATGAGCTGTATTCATAATAATTAACTATTTGTTCTGTAATTATTTGCTAAGCATTTTATGACGGTATCATAAAATGTTCTAAAGTAGCAAAGAAAGTTGTCTTACATATGCAACTCTGAAAACATGCTCATAGCAGGAATAAAGGAGACATTTCAATCAATAGGGATTCCTGGATTAAGAACTAAAGTGGGTGAGAAAGCTTTTGGGTTTTCAGCAGCTGGTGTGTTTGCATATATTTACTCTTACACTGTGCAAAAGACAAGGCGTCGGCCACTGCTGCTTGATTAGAGAATTTCTTCACCCCTAACAATTTTTTTTTTTTGCCTATGCACAAGAGATTGTACCCCAGGATTGTTATGTGTGAGTCATATCACACATTACATGAAAAGTGGTTGTTTGATCTTTATGTTTAAGCTGCATTGCTGATTTCTTGGTCTTGCAACGAGATCTCTGTCAGACGCATCTTTGTAAATACAGAAATTAATGAACGAATGAGTAAACGAGATGATTAGATAAGATGTATGCAGGGTGAAACTAATGAGTTGTTTCTTCTGCCGTTTAAGCCACCAAGTGAGAAAAAATCCCCAAAACCACCAAACACAAATAATGTGTATTGTGTTAAATCATTTCTAAAATAAAATGTTTCATTTTAGAAAATGACAAGATTCTATTTAATCCACAACTCTGAAATGATTTAGGACAATTTATTTGAAGCACATTAATTGCTTATATGGCTACACTCATAAATGTTTGACATTCATAATGAGTAATGTGAAAATTCAAAAGCTCTTGGGTGCCCCCTATTGGCCTGGGGGCAAAAAGCAAGAGCTTAGTTTGCTTATGTCTCAGACCTGCTCTACATACCAAAAAAAAAAAAGAAAAGAAAAACTCAGCTGACTTCAAGAACAAATCTTAATTTTAAGGATTGTCACAGTTTGTGCATAAACAGAGGACTTTCACTCATTCATTTATTGCAACTCTTAATTTGGGCGCTATCAGGTTTGCTGTTTAACAACAGAATGTCAAAAAAAAAACCCAGTTTAAACATTTTTATTGTTTGAAAAATGTCTGGCATTGTGTTCACTTTGATATATATTAACGATTCTTCTTTACGAAGCTGCATTTAAAAAAACCCAAAACAAAACAACAACATTACCGGAGAGAATATCCACCTTCATTTTAATGCCCCAAAAAAACAACACACACACAAAAAAAAAACATATCAGCGTGTTATTAAACGAGGATGGACACGTGTTCTGGCCGGTCTGTATTGTTATTGGACGGTGTTTCTTCCTACCGTGCACCGCGCCGTCGTCCCCGTTGGCGTTGACCCGCTTGTTGGCCAGGACCTGGACGTGCTTCCCGCTGGTTCGGCTGTACAGCTGGTAGGTTCGGGTCAGTCTGCGGCTCATGCGGTCCGACAGCCGGCTCTGCTCGGTGACGTGCTGCTTGAAATTAGGAGGCGACTGCACAGTGTCCTACCGAGAGAATATGAAACGTGTGTCACGTCATCATCATCATCATCATCATCATCATCATCATTATTATTATTATTATTATGTATTTGTTTTATCGCGATAGCTGCATCACCAACATTGATTTATGGGCGGCCTGTTTTGGAGACGCGTTCACTCTGATAGGCTGTTCTTTTTTTTTTTTAACCACCGATGATCTTTCACCTTTTCATGACTTCTTCTTCTTTCCCCCCCACCCCCCTCACCTCTCTCTCTCTGTTTCTCTCTCTCTCTGTGTGTCTCTCTCTCTCTGTTTCTCTCTCTCTCTGTGTGTCTCTCTCTCTCTGTTTCTCTCTCTCTCTGTGTGTCTCTCTCTCTCTGTTTCTCTCTCTCTCTCTCTCCTTGTGCTCTTTTCTTTTTTTTCGCCCTCATCATTTCAACCGTCCTGCAGCCACATGTGTTTTAACAATTACCTTTTAGGCTGCAGCTTAACATTTTTCAAGATGTTTGAATAGTTGCCAACAGCCATAGCGCTCATAATAAAATGTTTTCATTGTTACTGCAGCCTGTTGAAGGCAGTTTGCTACTTGCCGTTAAGTCATCGGCCAGGTATCTTTTTAAAGTTTCGCTCAAATTAATAACAACTTTATGCAGCATAATTTTATATATATATATATTATTACTATTATTATTATTGTTATTATTATTATTATTATTATTATTATTATTATTGAACTGGAAGTGAGAGTTACCTGTGCGTAAAAGCAAAGCGCCGCGAACTGGAGAAACCTGCGGCACAAACAGCAATTAAAATAAAAAATGAATAAATAAATAGGCTGAATAAAATAACAGTTTTCGCACCCCAAACAAAAAAAAAAAAAAAAAAAAAAAAACCAACAACAACAACAACAACAAAAAACAGTCAAACCAAAGCATGTTAGAATCTGCCAGCGGCTCCAACACTTACAGATAACCTAACCTCGATGTTCTCAGCCTCATCCTGTAATAGTTCAAATATCGCTTCATGAATACTTCGCTGATTCGGCTTTGGACGCCCTCGGAGTCACCATTCCTGTAGTCGGGTGCCTTCGGCTCAGTTTGAATTAACCTCCTCGTTGCGCGCCGAAAGCCAAACCCATGACAATTAAGAGATCCGGAACTGTCAGGCGTTCCGACGCAGGTCCTCTCCGCGGTCCGGTTTGGGGGTCGGGGTGTTGCGGGGGTGGGGGGGTGGTGGAGGGGGGTTTCAAACGGCGCTAATCCAAAAAGTGAGGTCTCGCGAAGAGCGTCGCCGTCACCCCAGCTCCTCCATCAAGTCCCCTTTGGCTCATTCAGTTGTTCGAACCGTGGCGCTTTTGATATGAATCCCTCCCTATCGCTCTCGCAGAGTGACGACCGCTGGTTTCACGAACGGATGTCTGCGCGTCCTGGAGGAGATGCTCTTTTTGCGCCCTGAAGAGTGCGGTCATCTGTGGGGAGAGGTGATGCGCGCATCTCCTTTAAAAAGTGGCAAACAAAGTTGCCTGGGCCTGTCAATCTCTGCGTGCGGATTGTAAAGTCCCCGCGTCCCCAAGTCTTCCACCCACACGGGTGTTCCTTCTTTTCTTTCTTCTTCTCTCTCTCTTTTTTTTTTTTTTTCTGTGCGGTCGCCTCCCGTCCACATACAGCATCTGTCTCGCTCTACATTTAAATACTTTAACTTGCGGGAAAGTCAATATCCTCGGCGAGAGCGGGCGGAGCGTTCAGACTGCAGCCAAGATGAAACCGAATCCTTGTCAGGACGCTCAAGCCTGCAACGATCTGCGTGCGAAATCCTTCAGCAATTCGTACGGAGGGACTCGTTCATCTGTACAGGTGCATCTGGGTAAGATTGGAACGTAATCCCCCCACACACAAAAAAAACTGGATTCATTTCAGTGAGTCAATTTTAGGAACAAAATAGTGAAAGTCAAATCTGGACTTGTTTCAAGCAGATTTGTGTGTTTCAAGTTATTGTTAATCTAAAAAAACAAAACAAAAACCCACAAAAACAAAGGGAATTAGAGTATTACATTAGCCAAAAAATCTCCTTCCAAAAAAAAAAAAAAAAAGTCCATGTATTGTACAGATTGTACAGTATACCCGCTTGGTACTTGGGCTCTTTTCGGTGGAATTACGGCCTCAATGCAATCTGACATCGTAGCATCGTTGTGCCGTTGGTGGCCATTCGAGCACAGTGACAGCACCGCCATCAAAGCAGGTGTTAGTACTTTTGGCAGCGTGGGCCTGCAGGAAAATAAATTTGGCGTCTCCATAAAGTTTCCTGGTAGCCGACTGCTCTGCCTTTACCTGATGAAACACCGTGAGCCAAAACCAGCCGGTGACATGGCTGCTCACATCGTCCGCTGGCTTTTGGAGGCTTCCCACTGGACCTCGAACGACCCGGATTTCGTGCCTCTCCGCTGTTTTTCCTTTACACTCTCAAACCTCGATTTCGAAATGAAATGTGACCGCGCTAGACTGCTGGGCATGAGCTCAGTTCTTTTTCTCCCTGAGACGCTTCTGAGTTTATCTTGGGTTCATTAGTGGCTATTTTTGTTGCTCAAGTTCTTTTTCCGCAACACTTTTTCCTTCCTCTCAACTTTCTATTAATATGCGTGAGCTGCCACGTCTTTAGCAACAGCCTTTTATGGCTTATCTGCCTGGTGCAGGGTGCTGATGGCTGCCTGCTGGACAAGTCAACGGTCTTTCTTGTCATTGCGTGGGCCGCATCTTGACACGGAAGGAGTTTGGTTCTGCTATGTTACTTTTGTGTTGAGTTCCTTGTCTCTTTGGATTTATTTTGCATTTTGGTAGATCCTTGTGTCTGTTTAGATATTGGTGTCGTTCCTCTGTCAATGTTACGTCGCCTGTGTGTCTTGGTAATGGCCGTTTTGAGCCATCAGCTCTTAATTGTTTGGTTCATGCTTCTCAATGGCTGCAAGTATTAATTCGCCTCACCTGACGCTGGTCCCGTTAATCACCTCCTCAGAATAAATACTCGTCTGCTCACTCGTCCCTTTGCCACATCCCTTCTACTGCAACGCCGTTCTTTTCCCCAGGGTCGCCGGATTACTCCTCTTCTTTTTGTGCCTATGGGTGACCTTTGGGTTCTCAATTTCAACCATGAAATATTTCAGACATGACCGTAGCACGACTTTTCAGGGGTTTTTTTTTTTGCACAATGTTTTTCACCTGAAAAACCGGGGTTTCATCTAAAGTGACAAAACGTGAACGCCTGACTTGTATCGCTCTCTGTGTGTAAGGAATCTACTGTCACCGCAATTTGAAATAAACGTTTGAAATGTGTGACGTTTTCAGTGACATCCGTTCCTATCAGTGGTCTTGCACATGACAGACACTTTCTGCTGTTTCTGCATTTAAAGGCGGGTCAGATAGAAAGACAAAAATATATATAACCAGCCATTACTCCCAAACACATTAATCTCATTCAAGTCCAGAATCGCAGAACACTTTGTTTTCTATCAGCACATGGAAAAATTCCCTGGCATGTACTTAAGAAAATCTACAGTTACATTAAGTTATTCCCTTACTGCAGGTTAGAGGTTGTTTGAGGGGGGAGCTCCCTCAGGACAGACCCCAACATACTTTTTTTCATCCTACATATTTAAGTAATATGTATTCCATGTGAACACATGAAGCACCATGGTTTTCACATAACATCTGAAGCCTTTTTTTTTTTTTTTTTTCACATGAATACACATGCTCTCTCGCTCACAAACAGCCCTCAGCGACTGCTTCAGGCCTCGGGTTTGAGCCTGAAAACCTCGTCCGGGGGCCTCAAGTGCTACTTTCACAGCATGGTTTCATACGATACATCATGCAGTTAAACTGCAATTATTCTTCGTGACAACAGAGGTGCAGGGTTTCCTTTAAGCGGACGATGACCGCTGCATGTTTGCACAACAACTGGCCGCTGCAAATAAGTGCCTGTCGGTGAGTAATTAGTGCATTTCATGCACATGGCACCTTGCAAAGATGCAAGTCACAAAGTTCTTTAATGAAAAGGAGAATAAATATTGGAAGTGTCATTTAGAAGACCAAAAAACAGTCGAGTGATAAAGACGATAAGATAGAAATATGAAGTGACATTCAACTAAATTTCAATTTGAATAAAGAGTGGATTCAAGGTAGCGTAAAAACAAAGGAAAATCATTCAACAGTCGATGTGCTGCAGTCTGGAGAGACTTTGGGTTTTTATGCTTTGGACAATGATTAGAGTTTGGTTTGAAGAGCTAAGGCCTCCAGTTGGAGTGAGTCTTTGTCTTTGACATTAAATAGACTCTGCGTGCAGAGTCCTGAAAGTTACGGTCAAGATTCTAACATTGATTGTAAAATGAACCGGTAAGCCAATGTAAAGACATTAAAACAGGAGCGTCGTAGACTCTTCTGCTTCTTCCAGTTCAAGAGTCTCGCTCTGCAATTCTGGATCAACTGAAGGCGATCAAGGTTGTTTTTTTGTTGATGTACGGGAAAGTGCAATGCAATAGTCTCTAGACAAAGGGAAATAAAAAGAATGAATGTTTTTGCAGCAAACTCATTTGTTCGGAAAGATTTTTTTCGAATCGTGCAAACAATTCGGACTAGTAATTTTGTAGCCTTCCTATTTTCAGCCTGATTCGCTATTTCTTCTGTGCGCTGTCTGGACTTTCTCCCATTGAAATGGATTTCTCCAGGAGAATTTCAACCGGGCCAATCGGCGAACAGAAGCTGTGAATGATGGATGATGTTTTACAATTGTCGTCCGCCTGTGGTTTTAGCAATGTTCGGCTCGTCTTCCTTCACAGAGGATGGTTGCTTACAGTGCAGGCAGTTTATGGTAAAGCTTTATAGTGTTGAATTGGCGCATTACAAATGTCACGGCCAAAAATTAGCCACTGAGTAAAATGTAAAACTTTAATAGGGGCCACACCTCCAGGAAGCAAGTCGTTTCTCCAACCTTAACAGCTTTGTACATGCAGCTGGTTTCAACCAGGCGAGTCATTTTGAGGAATCGACTGGTAAAAACTTGAAAATGTCTTAAGTTTGACTAAATGGCAGAAGTCAAATGGCCAATGTGTTGCCTGTGTAAGAGGTACATCTGTATATTCAGTACACCTGAATGTCATCTGTATAAAAGTGTCATGAAATAATAATCAAAAAAACTCTACATTACAAGTAATAAAATGAGTCAAAATAAAAATATGTGCCACATTTCAGATCAACACTCTCGTTCTGTCTTACACGTTGAAGTAACACGTTTAGCTTATTGCTATAATGAAATCGTCTCCCATCAACAATCATTTTCTGTGCCCACGTTTGTACTGGGTCTTAAAGAGTAGAGAGGAATAGTGCATGCAACACTTCCTTGAGCTCCAACCCTCCGATTCGTTTCCTAAACAGACAAGTTACATAACAAGTACAGAAAACGAACGTTGGGAAAACACTTTTACTCTGATTTCAGTGAAAAGTTGAATACAGTTCAAAATCCAAGAAATTATTCGCTGAACACACAACAAAGGCATTATTTCTGTTAAATATCCAAGATGTGACGACACCAAACATTTCAAGCACCATATGTGGCACAAAACACATTCTTTCTTAATCAGGGCAAAAATATTACAGCAGGGATCTACAGACGGCGAGCCTCAAATGCGATTATTGTCCCTGTGACTCCGATTTGTAAAGCTTTATAAACGCAGGCTCTCACCCTCCATGTGTGAACATGATGGGAAACTGCTGCACGGAGAGGCAGTATAAGAGTAAATTACATTACATATATAATTATGAGAGTTTGTTCAACATCTTAGCTGTAAATCAGTCATATTGGCCCGTGCTGGAGACTTAAAGGGTGAAAATGGACTGGCTTATTAGTTCCAGCGGGACACTGCAACAAGTGAATTCGCCATATGGAACAGTTCAGCACTTTGTTTTAATCCTGTTTGAAGCAACAATTAAAGTATCTTGAAATAAAGCCCACGTGAATGCCATTAAACTTCAAAAGCGCACGCTTATCTGACTAAAAACAAATTATGCAAATCAATGGGACAAAAAGTAAACCTGGAAACTTTAGATCGATCGTCTCGTCAGAAACTGCTTTTGCAGCTTCATATTAAACGATTCAGGCAGAATTTTCGGTTTTAGGGTTAGACCAACCGAGACTTGAGATAATATGACATTTATTGTTTTCTTAGCTGCATATTAAGTCAGACTGTTTAATACGTCGGGGTAGGCTGCGCAAATTCTGCCTAACAGTTCGCAGGTGTGACCATTTTCTAACGAATGAAAACTCCTGGTGCCTTTTGCTGACTTAAATCTCCGTCATTTCTCAGAACATTTTTAAAAGCACTTATAATTCCCAGACTTTCAGTTCTCTGCCAGGAACCCACACATTTAGGTCGAGCGTAAAGAAAGTCCTGAACAGATTTCAAAATTCAGGCGGGCACGATGATGTGATGTAGAGTTCTGACAGTGAATCTACATCATGGTTGGGATAGGGCTGACTCTCAATCGGCCATCTTTGCCCCTAACGTGCTCTTACTGGTAAACTAAACGCCCAATCTTTTTTGGCCAAAACTAAGCTACGGCAGGTCTTAAAAACAGCTGGCCTCTTCCGTGTGGAGCTTATTTCTATGGAAAGATTTAAAGTTAGGGATTTTCAACGTCGGCGAGGTGTTTAGAAATCAAATTTCCAGAAGCTTCAAGAAATGAACCTGTATTATCTGCAGAGGCATGTCATCGTTTAGGCAGTCTGGTGGGTCGGTCTTTCATGGAACATGGAAATGTTGGCATTTAGGGTTCTCAAGCCTGCAGAGCCGTGCGACACCTACTGCTCTCTCTCTACAGCACATGTGTCAAACTCGAGGCTCGGGGGCCAAATCCGGCCCACCATTGCTTTTTATGTGGCCCTCCACAGACTAGACTAAACACTACGTGTGATTAAATATTATATTATCAATCATATCAATGCAGTTTTTATCTGCTTACTGCCAATTTATATAAATAATCCCTCCAGTTTCTTGAGAATTTAGTTGATGTATGATTATAGTCCATGATTTATGCAGCCAGTAAATAAACAGTCACATTTATTATTATTTCCTGAAGGGACTGAAAAGATGTTCAATAATATTATGTAATTTTAAGAATTGATTGACATATTAACAGTTTGTAAACAGGTTTTATCAACACATTCTGGCACAACCGGCCCTTTAAGAGCCTTCATGATCTTGATTTGGCCCAAAACGAAAATGAGTTTGACCCACCTGCTCTCCAGCATAAACACAACGAGCGGCATGCTTCCTATGGTTCCTGGATGATAAAGTGAATAATGTGGTATATTTTTACATCTTCAAAACCCTGAAGCATTTTTCTCCAATGCTCTGACAAGATATGTTGAAACAAGTGATTACATGGTGCACTTCTGGGTTTTGAGGAGTGAAAATCTCTTTCTTGTGAAAGAGTGAATAAAATATACTGGAATTTTTAGTTGGTTTTTATTTGTACACACTCCTATATCTAATAACTTGGTGATTTTGTTTTGCTTTAGTGGACTTGCAGTCCTTCTTTTGAGTCAATCACTGATTTATTTCACGGTTTTGTGTGTACGATTACATTTGTTAACTTCTTCAGAAATGCAACAGGTGTAAATGTATTTTAAAGGTTAATAACGGCACACAAATTGAAATCAGAGTTGACTCAATTCAGTATCGTCAGAGAATTAGAAAATCGGAGAACATTTCCAGTTTAGATTGTCTCGAATAAGTCGTTTAGCTGAAAAAAAGGCGGGGACAGCTCTCGATCAAATATTCAATCATCCTGGGAACAGAGAAGCAACTTTATTGGAATAGATATAAATATGCTGCTCAAATAACAAATTAGAAAAGATCTAATATGCTGGATAAAACGGGCTCCGTTTCACACTTTTTTGTCAACATGTGGATGATTGTAAGCTTTCATTTTGAGATGTACCACAATCAGGTGACAAAAGCAGAAACTGATGAAGTTGTTTGTTTTTACTTTCCATATCGGTGGCCTTCTTATTCACACAGAGGGATTAAAAGTGCAGTGAAGTGGATTTGTTTGCAGAGCATTTAAATGAACCTTTCATAAACTTTTCTTCACTTTATCCTACTGTACCTCACTGAGATCCTGTTAATCAGCACTGACTTGACGCTAACGGGCTCTGACCCACATTAACACCTCCGGTTTTAAAACCAGCCTGGAAACGTTTGGTCCTGCTCTGCACGGCCTGCAAATCCTCTGTTCGGCAGTCATCAACAACAGCCACTCATAATTTAGAAAAGCTTCAGTCTCTGCAGAACGCAAAGAGCGGCCTGTCAGGAAAGTTTAGTTAAAATTCTCCAGACTGAACATGAAAGGTTGCTGCTGAAACCTGATCAAAAGCTATCATTTTTTACCCCCCTCCTCTTTGCTTTGTTACATACCTAGCAGTCGGCTGCCTGGATCCTCCAGCGAGGAGCTTTTTGGCCGCCTCAAGAGAAGAGTTGAAACAGGACCAAGCTTTGCCCCAGATTTTGTTCTTTTCTTTTCTATTAGCCTCCCAGTTTATCTCATTTGAATCCTAATTTGTTCATACAGTCTTACATTGACTATCGTTGAACACAAAAAGTCCCAGAGGAGACCACAGCTGTTAGTCAATGGAAACGGTGGATAAAAGTTAGAGAAAATAAGCAAATAGTAAGTGTGGGTGTGTTAGGCTGGGAGGAAAAAGCGTGATGGTGTAATTCACTCAGTGTCCTCTGCTAGTCCTTCTCTCTGCCCAAACCTCAGTGGCTTTTGAGAAGAAAATCTCTCCAACCACCTGTTGTAATTATGCGCTGCTGCTTTGTTGCAACAACCTGAACCACATAATGGGCCTCAAACCGCATCACCTCGACAGCAATTTACCTTGAGCTGGCCCGGGAGTGCGTTGGCTCACATCCAGCGCGTCACAGAAAGTCCCCGTTTGTCTCCCTTCGCAGGACGAAGTGGAAGACGGCTGCACCGACGAGCCTCAAACGGTCCAGGCCTTTGATATAACGCTCACCCAGTTTGAAAACTTTGCCTCACTGTCAAATCTAACAGTCAAAAGGATTTATTGCCACAGCATGTCAATTTGAACCCTCTAAACATTTGTAGAGATTAGACAGTTCTTCTTCCCATGCATGTGTGTGTTCTCTCTGGGTAATCTGACTTTCTCCACAGTACACCAACATGACTTTAAGGGTGTCTTTGTAATCAAATATTGCCCTCATGTATGGGGAATAGACTGTGTGACTTATCCAGAATGTACACTTCCTCTCACCCAAGGACTGGTGGAGAAAGGAACAGACCATGGATGGATGTTTCGTTTATTAAAAAAATGAATAGGAACAATCCTATTGCATTTGTTCTGCAGCCGGTGGGTTGCCAGTTTGATCCACGCTCTGTCCTGCTATGTTGTTGTCGTCTCCATCGGCAAGACACTTGACCCGTCTTGTCTCCTGGTGGTGGCCAGAAGGCCTGGCGGCACGGCAGACTCACCTCTGTCAGACTGTCACAAGGCGCCTGCGGCTACTGTCCAAAAGCTTGCCACCATCAGTGTGTCAAATTGTGAGCGAAGGGGTGAACGACGATGTAAAGCGCCATTTACAATTTTCCAGTCTGATGCTAACATCGCCACTGGTCTCGATGAATGGGTACGTTGGTAGTCAAGGCAACTTTCGCCAGTGTCCTGCTGGACTTGATCTCATCTGCAGTAGAGATCTTGATTATGGACTGTTCATACTCCATGTCCCCCAAACTGTCTTGAGGTAATTAAAAAGCTTCTTGGTGGATCAGATTCGCCTGGAGTTCCTTAAGGGGTTAGTGACCCTGGATTGGAGGATCTGGGTGGTGTTTTCCAATCGCAGCAGGATCACACTCCTAAGACACCCAGGTATGGACTCGCAATACATCTTGCATTAATTAGTACCATGACCTTTTTGCTAATTGATCACTGTCATTGTTGGTATAAAGTAGGTGTGCCCTGAATGGGTCACTAGCCACAAGGCTAACATATAAACAGATCAGATGAATCATCATGACTCAGACCTTAAACCATGTCTCTCATCAGCCTGACATATTCTTTAGACGGGGGAGAAACTCGGCGTACTCAGAGAGAACCCACGTCGGAACGCTTCTGGTCAAGACTGGAACACAGAGACTTCTTGTTGCGAGGAAGAGCCACCGTGCGACCCGCATTAGCGAAGCTCTGTTAGAATCATCAACACCAGAAAAGTTCAGGTACAATTCTGACGCATTTTTATGACCGAAATGGGTTTTTGGTCAGTTCCCATGTATGAATACTGAGCATACCTATTGGGCGCCGTAAAGTATCCATGAGAAAGAGAAATAGCTGGTCCTTCAATGAAATTAGCCAAAAAAACAAACTGGATTTCATTTGCTCAAAACCAAGTTTTGCATTAAAAATTTTTGCCGTCAAAGTGACATTTTTTTGGGGAGGAGAAAGTAGCTGTTTTTGTGATATGCTGTTAGAAGTGAGGCCATATAAATGTGGGAAGGTGGAGAGGTTAGACATCACCTGGAGCGCTCCAGTCGCACACACTGGTGGTTAGCGAAGACTGTGTGTGGGTGGTGTCGCTCTGCCGGAGCCTGAGAAAATTGTAGCAGTGAGAAAAGCTGGAAAATCAAGCATTCGAGCTGCATCTGAAGTACCTATTCGTGTTTGAGCGGAGATCTTGAATACGTCTCTAACTGGATGAAATGACTGTCTGGGAATGACCTCGGTGTGTAGAAGTGATTAAGGGACGCAGTTTTGCATAACGACTTTGAGCGCGGTGTTCCCAGTGACATTAAAAAAGTCCTGGTGAAGTTCTTTACCAGTTGTCGAGCACACTGACACTGTTTTTCAGTTTTTGCTGCTGTTTTATGTGCTCCTGCAATAACAGTATCAGACACTCAGACTTGTGGAACTTAAAAATATAAGTAATTTAGCTGGAAAACCAAAAAGCCCTGCAGTGGCTTCTCCATCAACATCTGGATGGAAAGAAGGATGTGTGAGAGAGAGAGAGCAGTTGTACGCAGTAAAAACAAAGCGGCAACAGAAAGCTCGTCATTAGCTCGGTCTGAGCAGGCGACCTTTTGGACATCTTCGATGCTTTCTGCTGAATTTAAGCCCTTGCCCAGCCTCTTCGGCGTGATTTACTCTTGTAAACACGTAGAAAGTAACACTGAAAGTGATCTAACAAAGTCAATAAGAGCAGGTAACCTCTTCGTAGTTCCTCGCCTGTCTCTCTGCTCTCACAAATCGTCGCCATGATGCTCTTTTGCCGTCACTTTGTTCAAACTCTGCGTTTTCAAGTTTATCTTCATTTTTCTGCTCATTCTAGTGTGATCCTCCCCCCCCACCACCACCCCACTCTTTCTGTCTTTCTGCTCTCTCTTTTTTTATTTCATGCGTTAGGCAGTGGACAGCCAGAGCAATGGCTTTACCAGACCTACCTGTAGGGCTGCTTAAGGCGGCTCTTTCATCTGGGCTCTGGAGAAAGAAGCCCCTGGCCCTAAAACAGCTGTGTGGAGCTGGGAGTGAGAGGACTGTGAAAAAAGGCAGAAAAGAAAGAAGGGAAATTCAGTGGTCTTCTGGGAATCCTGCCTCTGTATTACCTCTTTGCTCCTTTTTTCCCCTTCTTTGTCTTTCGGTCCACCTTTCTCCGCCTCCGTCTTTCGTAATTTATATGTTATCATCATTGCCCAGCAAAAGATTTGATTAAACTGTTTTAAGCCGTTTTGATTCTGTCTCCTGAGTTCAATCTGTCCTTCGGGCGTATATGAGCTTATTCTTCAGGTATATGTTTCTGGTATTATTTGTCTGTCTCTGATCGAGCTTATTTTACGTAAAAACCAAGACAAAAAAACCCAACATAACGAGCCGTTTTATTAATATTAACACAAAAAGGTAATCTGGAGTAGAGTAAATTTTAATGAGGGTGAAAAAAAGAAACGTCAAAACAGGCCCATATAGTGCAGATTTACTTGTTTAACAGTGTCACTACAAATACTTAAGTACCTCATGTAATTTTGGGTACTTAAGCCTAAAATTATCTATGCATCTGATTGGATTAAGATTTGGATTTACCGCCATTAAATCAAGAATCTGGTCACTCAAAAGCAGTGTAAAAAGAGAGCCAGTTTAACAATTACGAATAAAATATCCATTTTAATGACAAAAATGATCATCCCTAAGAAAACATTCACAGATCATCGCAGCAATCAAAGCCTTCTCACAACTGCTGATTGTATTTTTGCGTATTTATCAGAAATAATTTTGAGGAATTATGTCTGACACTGAGTTTTCTTGCCAACTGTACTTACTTGTATGAGCAGACATTTTGAACCGACAGAGAACACACACACAAAAAATAAAAACTTTCTTACCCGATCAACTTTATGCTCACAAACAACTCACACAGTTGCCGTGAACTAACATGTGTGTCGTCTCTGTGTACACTAACACACTCAATTGTAATAAGATTTTATTTTCCTGATTACTTCCATGTGATTTTTTTTTTTGTACGAATATAATAAAACAATTAGCAGTATATAAATGTCATATAGAATGTAACAGCCATTCTGAGAAATTGCTTAACGGTCATGTAAAACCTATCAAAAATCCTCCATGAAGAAGTTTTAAAACAGCGCGATTCAAACTCGTTGCCACTAGAAGAGTTAGATAAAACAATCTCCTTCTTGTCCAGAGTCTTAGAAGCCACTTAAAAATGGAGAATTTAATAGTAAGTCAGCACTTTGGGATTTCTTTTTGAATATTCCTGCAGCGCTGGTTCTTCTTGCAGTTTGAAGCGTACTTTAGAGGATGTACAGAACGGTGTACTTCTTTTTTCCCCCTCCATTTTTATCTTTCTTCCCCAAGGGAATCGGCAGACAGAGAGGGAGACTGCCAGACTTCAAAATCTCGACGAACAGAGTAAGATGAAAAGATGAGAGATGTGGGAGGGAGGGCGACTCGGCTGGCTTGGAATGGCAGGTAGCAGAGCGAGGAAACAGAGAGAGAGAGAGAGAGAGAGAGAGAGAGAGAGAGAGAAAAAAAAAAGGGCCGCTTTGAGGAACAGACGAAGAAGAAAGTCGGCAGAGGACGAGGCTGGTGTTGAGTGCTGTTGTGTTTGTTTAGTTCCCTTCAAAGGTAAGCCTAATTATTTTACCATGCTGGGTCTGCAGGGACTTCAGGATTCATGGGCTCCTTTCAGCTCCTATCTCCTCCGACTGAGGACTTAACCCTTCGTCTCCCACCGGCACTGAAAGGGCCGGTCAGGCAATGTCATGTTCAGAGAAGCAGAGGGAGTATTAACTAAACACTTTGACTGTAAGAGCTGGATTTTATTCATTTGGAAATGTTTACTTGTTCTTTACACATGTGAAAAAGTTTGTGCACCTTACACAGTTTTTCTGTTCTTGATTTTTATCACACCGTTTCAGATCATTTGACAAAGATAACTTGAGGAAATTCAAAATGCAGTTGCAGTCATTGCGCCGCAAGCCTAACAACTGATTGTCCCCTCGATTGGCAACAACTGCCATCAAACATTACTGATAACTGGTAGTCCTCTGGACTTGATCAGTCGTACACAAGTGGACACCGTTTGCCATTTGCTGCCGTTCTTTGGATCATTGTCTTGCTGCCGAACTTAAGTGTGATTGAGCTTAAGGTCACGAATGGATGGTCAAACCTTCTCGTTCAGAAGATTCTGGTAGACTGAAGATTTCATGATTTCATCAAACATGACAAGTAACTGGTGCTTTGCTACCTCTACTGAAGTAGCAGTGGGAATTAGTGTCAAAACGTAACTGATCAATATTGACTCTTGGCGACTGAATAAAGAATTGCAGGTGACACAGAAATGTAAAAGGAGAACACGTGCAATGCTGATAATTTACCAAAATAAAGCAAAACTGAGCTGAAACGAAGTGAACATGAAGGTCTGTGTGAGAGATCGTTGAGATCTGCGACGTAGCCGGGTCAGCCTGGCGACTGTTTCTCGGTTTGTTCCCAAGGTGGCCGGCAATGGAGAGCGATGGAAGGCGGACAGGCAGGTGGATCTTGACGACGAGTCCGGTTGTGAGGAGCGGGAGTCACCCTGGAAGGAATCAAGTGGCAGGAGGCGACGAGGAACCATGAATCCATCAGGGGAGTCATCTGGCGTTCACCGCTGGGAAGCCCCGGTCCTCTAAACGTTGCCCCTGATTGTCACCTGATGAGCTCCAGCTGGAACCAATCCTGGCTTTTCACACCCTGCAAAGCCGGGGTGTGAAGATAGGAGAAACATTCATTCACACACACACACACACCAGCCATGGTGTTCTTTTACTGAAATGCTGTCTTAGCTTTATGCCTCTCTAGCATTTCAATGGAGGCTCTTCATAGCAATGTTTCAGAAGAAACAAGAAAGAAGATATATAAACGATCACCTTGATTAATCAGCTCTTTAATATGTTTTTTTCAATGTCAGGGTAGCCTTCTGCAACAGAATGGTTTTAGTCCTGTTGTGTCTGTTAGGTCCAAATTACAACGTTTATTGCTTACAGATCGTCAGAGCAGAGTGAAAAAGTAAACATTTAATGCAAAGAAAGTCTAGACGTCCAGAAATCAGGAAAACAGGAGGAACATCCATCTACAGGTTGGGCCATAAGTTTCCATACCGCTCCAATCGTTCTGCCTCTCTGTTCTGTCACCGATATAAATAAACGGGACCTAAATAATGAGTCTGAGCCTCACCGAGGTGCTGGCATGCAGGTAATCAGATTTCGTTTCTGTCACCAGGCCAGGTTTAGCTGTCCGTTCCTGTTTCTGTCTTCAGGCTAACAGGCGGCTCCCCGCCAAAGCTTCCACACATCTGAGTCCAATAACCAGGTTCGTCCACGAGGCCGAGAAACCAGATTTCACTTTGTCTCAAGTCCTTTTTAATTTAGAAGTCACGGTAAACGCTCACATTTACTAGACGTCTGACACGTTCATAACACATCTACGAACATGGAATTGACATCTGCGGCGCATACTTTCTCGGTACATCTGGGCCGGAGCCGTTTAATTGTGACAGCTGTGGCTCAGCTCACTGCATGTTTGTAGGAAATTTAGATAGTTCGCACATTAACATAATTAAGTCTTGCGAAGGGCGACGCGTTTTGCTCAGGACTCGCTCGGCTCGCCGGAACAAAAGCGCGAGGAGAAAGAACAATGAAAGCCACTGAGTCCGTCGAGTAAATTGTGCAGCAGAAATGGTGTCAGTGATCTTGTTTGCTCAGACCTGGCAGGCACACAGCAGATCAGCTTGCTTCAAATGGGAATGCCACTCACTATAGGAATTTATATGTGTTATTACTGTGGTCTAGACAGTCTTAGACAAGATGTCATGGAGATGTCAAACTGGACCTACTCCACGGAGCGGTCTGAACGTTTTAAAGCAGGTGACAAAGTGCAAACAAAGAGCTGCTTATTTTTTCGGGGAAATTAATAGTAATAAAAAGAAAACATAAACAGGCTTGCCTGGTGATTGCGAATGCTTTTTATTTTTCAGTAGAAGCAGTAATAATAATAATAATAATAATAATAATAAAACACTGTAAAACAACGCTGACGGCTTTAGCAGTAGCAGTCAAATACATTCTCTTAAAAAAAAAAAAACAACAAAAAAAAAACAAAACAAGTCACATAAGTTTCCCTCCTCTGCTAACCACTTTCAACTTTCTTTTTAAAGAAAAACAATAAGTTAAGGGTCTTAAACAGATTAAATGACTTGTAAGATTTCCTGCGGTGTGACAGCACCTCGGGTCACTTTTCTGGGAATTCCATTTTCTGGTCCATAACTACCAATAATACAGACTAAAGCTTGTCGAGGTATAAAAAGAAATAAATACTCGGAGGGCTCGCAAAGTCAAACTTTCATCTGCTGAACAGTTCCAGATTTTACCTCTTAATGGGATCACAGTTTTAAGGCTTTGTGCAGCGTTTTGAAGCCGTAAAGTTGACATGTTCATTGTCTAGAGGAATAGCTGATGTGGTATAAACATGATATAAACTTAGCAAAGAAAACACTAAAAACAAGATATGAGGTCTTAGATTTAAAACGCACTGGAGACATTTTACTGTTTGCACTTTAAGCTGTAGATCTTCATGAGCATTGGCTTCACCGGACGTTATTTTAAATAAATCAATGTGCCAACAATGACTTCACGAAGGCTGAGCAATGAATTTTGATGCGATTGTGGAGAATAAAGCCATCATTCACGAACCGAATATGTCAAACACATTAAGTAATCTAAATCTGCAGATAGATGTACTTACGGTTTAATAATTCGTTCAGCTCTTGGGAAATGCAGTGTTTACCATGGAGATGGCTGACAGGAGTTATCAGTTCTTCGCTGCGCCAGTCAGCTAACATCACCACTAATCTTCAGATTTGTGAGTTTTTAGTCGTTTTAAACCTTTGAGCAGGAAATTAATGTCAGCTTTTGACATTAAGGTCACAATTCTTGACATATTTTGACATCAAAATAGAAAACATTGTGATGGATCAGGGCAGTAAAGACGACGTCGTTGAGGACAAGCAGGCCATAACGTTGTACATTTAAAAAAATAATATATTTGTACTCATGTAATGTTAACCTTTCTGTCGTGTTTTTGATAGAATATACCAGCATCTCCACCAAAGGAACGTTTACATCACCATGAATGGAGACGACCGATCACCAGCTGTTAGCATGGTGGCGGTAGCGTCTCGGCGAGAGTCTGTGGGTGCTGCCACAGGTGATGGTGGATTGTGCCAAAGGGAATGGAGCAATGAAGTCCAGCCTCCGAGCTCATAAACATTTCCTTGTTGACTCCAAGCCCAGTTGGAATTGGGCTCGATAAAGTCAGATTTCTCAGGTTTTTGTGACGACAATCTGGTGAAAATTTCAATGGCTGCATTTAAAAGATTGCTCCATTCTAGGAAACCAACCAGTTTACTGTTGCCTGTTTGTGTTTCTCACATCCCTCTTTCCATTTGCACAACAGCTGGTCCAGTTCCCAAACCACTTTGTACCAACTGCAGAATCTAGCTGATAACTTACAAAGCATGAACAAAGCAAGAACTTATGACAACGAAAGTGTCGGTGTCGACGAAATGAAAAGTCCTCACCACATTTATGAACAAGCAAGTTGAATAGCTTGTTCATATTTTGTTATGATAGTTCACTCACTTTTCCAGCTCTTGGTGACACGACCTCAACGTGCTCATGACGGCGCCGGTCATTTGAAATCCACAGCGAAGCAACACATTGCTCTATTTAGACAGGCAAATGACTGCAGGACACTGATTATGTATGTTTCACATTTTTACCGCGAATGCTCTTTGCGATTGGACTTTGTCCTCCTCATTGTATGAAAGCAAATTACAAATTTGTTGGCAATAAGCATAAGAAGGACCCTTTGGCTAAAGCTGTAAACAATATCGCAGTACGATCAGTATAATGCTGTGAATCCTTCTTGGACATCCGGATGTTTCTGTCTGTTTGACCTGGAGTGGAGAATCCACACATGGACACAAGCAGGGCCATTTGGGGATGTGTGTGTTGGCAATAAACCTTCCTCCTCAGACATCAGAGGCTGCTCTCTGTCCAATGCGCAGCTTCTGTCTTTTGCCAGACTTCGGTTCATACGGCCCCTCCGGCTACTCTGAAACGATTGTTTTCTGGAGGTGTGGACTCTGCTGAGATTTTAAATTTCACCCCGTTGTTAACATTTGGCCGTGATGGATGTAACGCACCATCTATGAAGCTCACCGGAAATTGCCTGCGCTGCAAACAACCATCCTCCACTGCGAAGAGAGAAGTGCTGAAACTAAGACTTTGAACTCTCAAACAGCTCAGAAAACCTTCGTCGTCTTTCACAACTTCTTCTGTTCGCTGATGGGCCTGGTAGAAATTGAGGTCAATTGAAGAAGGCCGGGACTGAGCAGGAGAGGGAGATGAGAATCGAGGTGAACTGTTTTCCAGATAGTTCACGTTTGAATGTAATCAGTCGAGTGATGAAATGCAGACAAGCTTTAATGGGAATGATAACTCATTATAAAATTTACTTATAAACAAATTATGTTATGCAACAGCAGAGCGTTACGTTGAACCAGCAGATCCAGGAGGACTTATAATTTGCTGGAAGAAATGAGAAACTGCTACTTTGAGCATTACTGACCAAATATTGTAGGTGCTGAACTGTGAGATTTTTAATTCTGATCAGAAAAATGCACCTAAGCAACTGAGAAAAACTGTAAATGTGCTCTATAATTTTGACAATGATTAAATATCCAGTCTGAATCTTCCTTAGCAATAATCACTGACAGACGAGTGGATTTGTATGATTATGTGGGTTGGAAAAAGATCATTAATGAGTTTAAACTTGCCTTTAAATTCTTCTTTAAAACACATTTTCAGTTAAAAATCCACCAAATTAAGATGACTTAATTAGACTCTAACTAGAACTGTTAATCATTGATACTGTAATTATGGGTGACATCTTTTGTTGTGAAAGGTGAGCTTTCAAACTCTTGCGTCGCTAATTAGCAACAGTGTGGAAACAGAAAACCATATTAAAAAAAGGATTTGAACGTTTATTTTCATTTAACGCTCGACAAACTAAGAACAATGCCGTTTATTATAACCGAAGAGGCTTTACCAGCAGAAAACAGCTAAGTAAAACCATAAGGACAATAGAATGACATGACTAAATAAACCAAAAGTAGACAATGGCATCAAGCGAGCAGACTGAACATGTCTGCTCAACAGACGACCTGAACTTCAGGAAATATGCATGTGGGATTGACGTCGCCCATCATCCACCCGATCTCTGGACAAACCCCTCATTTCTGCAATAAAAACAAAACTGCATCACAGACAGAAGAGCTACCTTCTTTCTCTATTGGCATATTTTCTGTTTTCTTTGTTTCTATTTTTCTCCTGCTCCCCCTTTCTGCCTCTACAGTCTTTTGACCCCCCGCCCTGCCTCCCTCCCGCTCCACTGACCCATCCTTTTCTCCGGCGGTCCCTGTCTTTGCTCTCCAGTCTGCAACCTGTGGAACCAATTAGACCTTGTAAGCGGAGGCCTTTTGCCCCTGTCGTGTGGTCTGTTTAACTTGCCGCTCCATAAGGACCTTTCCTCGTAGCGTGACCACCACCTCGCCTGCCTCGGTGGGTGGGTTTCGGGGGGCTTCGGGAGGGGGCCTACATGTCACTGTAGGACGCCGGTGGGGGACCACCAGGTCTCCTTTGAACCCCCGTCTGACTGAAAAAAGCAAAATGCAAGTGCTGAAATGCGTTCGGCGTCATATTGATGCACGCTTCTTGTACGTGTTGGTTTATTTGTGGGCATTTAGGATGTGGTTCATCTACTTTAGGGGCAAACAAACTCTCTTTTTTTTTTTTTTTTCCTTTTTTGTAGCCCCAGAACATCTCCTTTTACCCCTTTTCGCCCTCTACCCCTAGCTGCCTGGAATGCTTTTAACAATTCACTGTCAGACTCGGAGCAACATGGGACGCTGGGAGATTGTCACATTCCAAAGCGGGGCATTTTTTTTAGTTGCTCTTCACGTGTCAATCACCGACACTATCTCCTTGTCACCCTCAGCACCCCCACCCCACCCCAACACCCAACCACCACCCAAAACACACACACACACACACACACACACACACACACACACGCACACACACACACACACGCACACACACATGCATGCACGCATAGTGTTCTCTTTTAAGGACGCAGTCATCAACACGATAAGCACCTAAAGATGGTTTTTTTCAGCACACGCAAACACCGATTTATCCGACTTCACAGGAAAGGCCTCCAACATCTGTGTTGTGGGTCACCGAGGAGCCCCTCTCGCCTTTTAGTGACGCAAACAGAAAAGCAGCGAGTTGAGAAGAGAGAGAGAGAGAGAGAGAGAGAGAGAGAGAGAGGGGGGAAAAAAAGTATGCATTTCAGGGCTCATAACTCATCTCAACTCATTTTTTTTTTCGGCTCTCTGACCTTTTAACTTTGCTAATGTTTGTGTTTCTTCAAAGTTCGACGACATGCCGCAAAGACAAAAATCCCCTTCAGAACCGCACAGCTGAAGAAGCCTACAATTTCGTATCTTGATCTCAAATGATAAGCTGCGAATTGGGTCAGCGGGGTCACGCACAAACTCCCACAACATGCGGGCCAACTTTCAACAGATCTTAGTCCCACACACACACACACACACACACACACACACACACACACACACCGTGGGTTCTGGTGAGATTCCTCGGCACGTTATCAGAGCGTTGAAAGCACCTGCCTGGTATGTGACAGTGGCAGTTAGTGACAGTTCTCTTTTAAAGCCGGGAGGTGGTGGTGGGCGGAGGGGGCTTTGGGAAAACAGTTGATCCATTTGATAGGAGTCCTGCCGGACACTTGACAGGAGCTGTCGGTGAGTCCAGGACAGGGTGGTGCTTATCGATCAAACACTCCCCCCCCCCATCTGACCTTCATGTCCCGAGAACGTAACGTGAGCCTGCAGGCTGGAGGAGGTGAGGAGACGTTTCAGGATTATAGTTTAATTTGTTTAAAAATCGAAGAATGTGGTGGATTAAAATAAAAAAAAAAAATCGTACACTTTTTAAGTGAGCCTTATCAGTACCTCTCAAGTTCTCCCGGCAACATTACCGTCGGCTGAGACCGCTGACACTAACAAAGTCTGAGAGAGATTAGAGCAGTGGTTCCCAAAGTTCGGGTCGGGACCCCACTGTGGGCTGTGAAGCTTCAGGTGCAGGGTCAGATAATCTCAAGGACTCACGATTGTATTTTAAAACGATTGCTAATAGTCTATATTTTGCGTAATTGTTATAAAAGACGACAACTTTGAACGGAGCGCCGCTCTCGGGTTCTTTCTTGTTTGGATTGGGCCTAAAAAAATACTCCAACAAGGTCCAACCCGACCCTGTGGAGCCCAAAACTCCAGTCCTCCAGGGCCGCCGTCCTGCAGCTTTTAGATGAGTCTCTGCTGCACCACACATAAGTAGAATAATTAGCTCATTAGCAAGACTCTGGAGAACTTATCTATACAATGAGGAGGTGATTAAACCATTTCATTCCAGCGTTTTGCTCCTGTGGCACGTCTAAAAACTGCAGGACAGTGAACCCTCGAGGACTGGAGCCCAATTAATTAACTTTAGTTATTATCTAAATTAAGATCACTCTTAACATCACAGTCCAATGGTGAGTCACAGTGGTGGTAGCATCATGCTGTGGGGAAGCTTTTCCTCAATGAGTCAGAGTTAAATGAGCCAGCTAACGTTCACCTTCCAGCAGAACATCCCTGAACATGTAATGTGGTTCAGAATGAAACGTTTCCATGTGTAAAATCTGCCACTCAAAGGAAACGCATAAATACAGTTAAGAATCTGGAGCAGAACTTAAACAATTATGTTTCCTTTACGTCCAATCGGACTGAATTCGAGGTATTTTGCTAAGAGAAATTAGAAAAAGCTGACGGAGAAACGGCACAAAAACGTCCTGCAGTTTGAGTTTTTCACAGCCGAAGGGCTGAATTGAATTTTACGCCTGGCTCCATAATAGATATATTCTTCATCTGCTTCACAACCACGCACCGCTTTTCTTTTGGTTTATAACATCAAATTCCAGCACAACGAATTGAACAGTTCAGGGGAAAAGACTCTGTCGGATCACTGACAGAGATTCATTTTAAAACACACTGTAAGTTTTTGCATGGTGAAAGGGGGAGTATATGCTTGTTGACAGGCAGGTTATCAGTACTTTTCTTTCCTTAACATTGCAGCGCAAACCTGACAGAGACTCTGCTGGAAGCTGCTGTGAAATATAAATACATTTGACATTATTTTTGACCAAAACAAGCATTTCTATGATCACGCATTCAGAATCTTTTATTGGTGCTTTCACACCCATATGCATTAATGAAACCAGTTACCGATACTGTTGCCAGTCTTTAATTTTTTTTAATCACAAAACTAATAATAAATGATGATATTTATTAATCTAGACAATGACGTTGCCCTTGTTTGATTTTTCTAACAAAAGTAAAATATAAAATAATAAATAAATAAATATAAAATAAACTTATCAGAAATATATATATCTATATATATATATATATATTTTTTTTTTTTTTTTACACTTTTCTTTGGATAAACTTGCCATATCCCTTTGCAAATTGTAAGATACGTTGGTTTATTTGTTGAAAATGAATCCATTTCTTCATATCAGCTTAAAGTCCTGACATAAAAATGCCTATTAAAATGTTTTATATCTAATTTATTTGCTTTTCAGTTATATGCACATGTTAATTACATTTCTATGGTCTCTACTTAATATAAAGTAATATTCAATGTTAAATTATTCAGCATATCCAGCTAGGTCCGACGAGAACAATAATTTTCGAATTTTCAGGATTGAAGAAACGGATGAATCAAATGGTTATTTCAGCCTTGATTCCAGAAAAAAAAACAAGAATAAAACAATGACACCTCTGGATCCAGAAAGAAAAAACAACGAAGCTCCAGATTAAAAACAAAGCTACCAAATAATTAAGTCTGTTTGTAACCTCATTGTTTTTGATTAATGATGTAAACCAGTGTTTTCTGCATTGTACATGCTTATATTTCCCCTCTGTATTCCAGATTGTCGTCATCCTCAGGTAAAAGTTTAATTCTCCGTGTTGATAGTTCAGACAGAACATCACAAAGTTAATCAGTGAAGCTTCTTTACACATTTCTCTGAATCTTTCCTCACACTGTTTTTTTCCCCCCCTTTGCCTCTCAACAAAAACGTGAGATTTAAAGTCAAAGCTGGAACCATCGTCTGTCAAAATATAAGCGGACTAGCAGGAATTGTTGTGATCCTGAAAAACATCCTCACCAAGTTCAGTTTTTCTTCAAAATCTGGAGCGGGGCCACAGTTTATTTTTGCTGGAGAGGTGGACTCCACGCATCAGACCCGCAGCGAGAGGAAGGAGAAAAAAAAGTGATGACAAAAGGACACCTAGTCATCTTGTGGCTGACCATAGTCAGTGTTTAGCCTGGATGATCTTTTGCCACTGGTCATTACAGCACCATGCTGGACTTACTGTAGTGTTGTCCAAACACTGTGCTTGGCGAGAACTGCACACAACAACAAAGTGAGACTGGGAAATGTGAGTTTTGTTGTGTGCAGGACGCACACATTGTGAGTTTGAAACGTTCAATTTGGTTTAAAGGTTCAGTTCTCCTGCTGATGTCATTTGATTTTATTATTACCGTTGTTATTATTTAGATGTTTGATTCAGTCACTGCCGGCTCGAGGAAGCAGCTTAGATGTTTCTAAGCAGGTTTTCAGTGGATGTTGGCGAAGCGAGAGCGTGAGATGTGATGTGTGGTTAATGGGCTCCCTCTGCTGTCTCCTCGGTTACTCACACCTCGGCCCCCTTTCCACATGAAGCGTGACGTTAATGCAGCCTGACAGGCCTGCTGACGGTCCCGGACCTGCGCTCACAAACTCACACTTTGACCAATTCTGGGCTTTCAATTAATTATTCAAAACTTGTAATGAATTTTTTTTTTTTTAAATCATTTTTTTGTAACATGAGTGCTTTCAATTTATCAGTAAACCGCAACACACCATACTGACTTGCCATGCTGCGTTTCCATGGACCATATAATTCCTCAGCTTAATGGAAATATAGCAATTTTGGAAAAAAACCCAAAACAAATAATTATAATAATTAAAACTCGTGTTTGTGCTAGAATGAGGAGCAAAAAACTTTGCTTTAGAGGGAATTGAAGGTCTATTGTTGTTGGTGTATTTTGCGAAACGACAGTGGAGACACTTTTTTTTCGCATCACATTCGTCATATGATCAACAACTAGATGTTACTCCTGGCAGAAAAGACAAAGAAGAAGACAGGAAGTAATAGGAGCAGGGTCGCAGTATAGGGGGGAAAGTTATGACGATTCCAAGGGCCCCTGACCAACAGGGGGCCCTCCACAATAGTAATCGCTAACTAGCTGCTAACACACCGTTGCTAGCTAGCTAGACTTCTTTGGGTCTGTCAGAAAGAGTAAGTTTATTGGCTGGATGACGTTCGCTTCCGGCTCGCTTCTGTTGCCAACTCTTAAGATGCTCTGTGCGTCCTGTGCACTGCTACACTTTCCTTACAATTTAATTCATAATTAAATTGCAGCTGGTGAAACTTGCAGAAACCCTGAGCTCAGAAAATCAGTCAGAGCCACAAGTGAATCTAATTAAAGCTGAATGGTAACGGCGTTACTAAATGAAACTATATATCCCATCACATGTGAGTTTCTGCTGGGAGCACATCCTTCCTCCTCCATCTTCCCTCCCCTTTCCTCCTTTCTGATCTATAAATACTCCGTCATCAGTGGAGGTTGGCTGTGAGAGGCATCGACCCCGACCTCTCTCTGTCCAGCAGAGCGGTGATTTATGGGCCCTCAGGCTGCTGCTAACCTTGCACTTGAGCCCTGGCAGAATAAATGATAGCGGGTCAGTGGCACCGTGGATGCTCTGTCTCTCTCTCTCTCTCCTCCCCATCTCTCTGTCCTGTTATCATCAGCGTGATGAAGACGTCCTCCTCCTCCTCCTCGCCGTCTCCTGCGAGTATAAATAGTGCCAGATCAGGTGACAACGCCGGCCTTGGCCTTTGATGGGAGCTTTAATTTCATGCCTAATTTCTCTCGGCAGAGCGAGGATCGATGCTGCCCCGCTCGTGCTCCCGCTCGCTCTGCTCTCTCTTCGGAGGTGCAAAAGGCTGAAAGCAAAGAAAAGCAAATGTCCGCCGCCTGAATTATACGCACACATTAAGCCTGTGCAGTACATCAGTGAATGTGCATTCCTATTGACATCCTTCACAGCGAGCAAATTACGGACAAATGGAGGTAAAGAGGCGCGCAAGGAGACTCAGATTTCTCCAGCAGCAGCACAGACGACTTAAGCAATCGATACAGCTGAAACAAATAGCTTTGGAAATAAGAGCAACAAGCAAAATATAACTACACAGCAGCGACCCACCTGAGTGCTGTGTGTGTTACACATCGCCACGGTGATAAATATGAGTCCCCGTCTGCAGCCCAGGGGAGGCATTGAACTCTAGCCCCTTTATAATGACTTTGTCTACCTATCGATCCGGCTATGATCCATGTACTGTAATTCTTATATCATCAGGCCTGGCCTCAACAATAACTCCCAGTCATATTTCGGGGGCCTCCTGTCCACTTGACAACTTAATGATGCAAGGGTCCTTGCCGAGTCTGGATTTTCACCCAGCTCAGCTCCCTCTTCCTTTCTCCTGCAGGGCTTTAATTTCTCCTCGTTCTTAAAGACTGATATCAGGAAACGCATCCCGAGAACGTTCAGTGCCAGGATTTCTTTCTTTCACGCCACGCACCCTCTCCTTCACACCCCTCTCTCTCTCTGTGTGTCTCTCTCTCTCTCTGCAGCACAGGACAGGGATTTTGGTTGTCTTCTTTCCCCTTCTTTTGGGTGATTTGAAGTGCAGCTCCCTGCAGGCTGAAAGCGAGACTCAGCTGTCCCTCTTTAGTCCCTGTTCTTCTTCTCCCCCAGTGCCAGAGCCATATTTCATTGTCACTTCAACCCTTTCTCTTCTAGCCTGGGTGTAATAGCGAGAGATATATGGGGCTCAGTTCTGCAGCCTTCTGAGCTTCCTCAGTCTTCGATAAAACACTGTCAGAGTGACAAAACAGCAGCCCCTGGGTATTCAGGCGCAGATGCCCCTCTCATCCAGAGGCAATTACTCAACATCCCGCGCTGATCCTTTTAGCAACAACGCAACGTCTTTTGGTAGGGAAGAGTTCGAACAGTCATCAGCCTTCCGGTTCGTCCCCATGTCTTTGGAGGCGCTCACTGGCCACTTTATTAGGTACAAGGCTGGCACAGAAATCTGTTTTTTTTTTGTTTTTTTTTACGTGTTTGCTAAAACTGACATTATGTCGTGACAGTATGATATGAGACAGACAATCAAGCTCCTCTGCCTTCTCCTGTAAATAGATTTCTCCGTCAGAAACAACCAGGAAGAGGGTTTTGGCGCTGTCAATCGTGCTCGTGTATGCGCTGCACGCTTTCTACACTGCATCTAGTAGTGTAGGATGCTCAGGTTAGTTAGGATGGCCAGCGATGATGGTGGAAACAAGGCAGGGAAACGACTTTACGATTTCCATGTTGATTCAAATCAACCTCATGAGTTACACCAAACCAGTGGTCTCAGTCTGAAATCCTCCAACTTTGACACGTCTCTCTGCCTCAGCACACATGGCTGTAACATCAGCTAATCAGCAGAGCTCTGTAGAGATTGACTGCTGTGCCAGTGAGGCAGTTTTGCCATTTAATTCAGGTGTGGGAAGTTGCAGGACGGCCTTTGACAAGCAGTTGTTTTTTTTTTTATTTACAAAAACTGCGGTGAAACAAGACACGTCACCGTGAGACGGGAAACCAACTTAAGTTTTATTCTCAAGAGAGTTTTGTTTTCTTCAAACGATCCTCATTTAAAACTTCACAATATTTTCTTTCCTGCTCCGTTCCGTTCTTCAACACCAACGAAAGCAGGCACGAGCCGAGAAAACACATTTTGGGAAAAAGAATGAAAACAAAATACCTCTGGGCAACGACGGCCCAACATTTTGTAAAACCCTTGTGGGTCACAAGAAAACCTGAGGTTATTTTTTTCAAATAAAACTATGACAATGTGGTTGGACACCTTATTCCCCTCAGTAACTTAAATCAACAATGAAATGAAATCGGAATTTACTCAACCTATATTGGTAAAGCCTGTTTTGTTTTCTTTTTTTTTAAACTGGAACATTTGAGCGTGACAAAAGGTCAACCATCAACAATCAGCCGAGCTGCTGCTGAGGCTTCGTGATGCAAACAGAGACTGAAATCACACAAAGGGTTTAATGAGACGATGTTCCACTTCCTCCCTTCCTCCCTTCCTTCCTTCCTTCCTTCCTTCCTTCCTTCCTTCCTTCCTTCCTTCCTTCCTTCCTTCCTTCCTCTTCGCTCTACCTTCACATCTCTCTCTCTCTCTCTCTGCTTTACGCGCTTTTTCAGTTTCCACCTTTTATTTTTCTTATCTCACTTTCCGTCATCGCCCCCGCCGCATCTCTCTCTCTCTCTATCTCTCTCTATCCCCCCCCCCCCCCCCCCCCCCCCCTCCCTCCACGCCCCCCCAGCCTTAATTGGGAGTCAGGCAGAGCAGTGGAAATCGCATTAACGCGGGCCCCGCCTGGGTGTGCCATCCATCTTCTTTTTTATTACGCCGCGCCGGGGCTGCCTGGGCCGCTGCCGTTCGATTTGTCACCGGCCTCGTTCGCTGATAACAGGCATTTGTCATCGCCTTGCCTCCCTGTTAATGTTATCATCTCCTCCCTGACAGCCGCCCTCCGCCGGGGAGCGCCTGCGACAAAGCACATCCGTCAAGCGAATATTTCCACGGCTAAGGGGACCGCGCTCTGCAATAAGCCACATTAAAGCACTTATGAAGGGGTGCAGGCCGAGCGGCGTGCGCGCGGCGCGGCCCTGCTTGTGTGTGTGTGTGTGTGTGTGTGTGTGTGTGTGTGTGTGTGTGTGTGTGCGTAAGCGCACGCGCGCGCCTCCTGATCGCGCACGGGCACGGTGCGCATCCGCACTCACTCACTCCGGTGTATCGGGCGCGCGCGGCGCTCCTGTCAGTGTGGTAAGAGAGGCGAGGTGGGGGCCGACAGGGAGAGGAAGAGGTAATTTGTTGCAATTAATTACGCAGTGAGTGTGGCTTTGTTGTGTGGGAGAGCATTTTATCTGTTGGAATGCTTCCTTCGTCAGGGTGTGATGCTATTTGTTTGATTTATAGCTTCTGCCAGCCTGAGGCACAGGCAACTAACTGTGTGTGTGTGTGCGTGTGTGTGTATGCTGTGGCATTATCCGCAGAAATATACTGTAGTCTCTGTGACAAGGAGACCTTTGTTTGAGAGTGATGTTACGTATGAAGAGGCCGCTCAGCCCTTGCTGTTGGTCCTCTGCTGGGACCGGGGACTCGGCCGTCCATTTGTCTTTCAGCCGCGCCTCCAAAGGTTGACCCTCCATCACGAGCCCGCCTCGCCTCTGTACAAGACAGGTGGTCGTGTCTGAAGTGCCGAGACCGCCGCAGCGTGCGAAGCCCTCGCCGCAAACCCGCGCCCGCCGAAGTTCGACTCTTTTGTTGTTGTTTTTTTATGAGGACGGCGAGAGATGTGACAGCGTTTATCCATTCTGCCCCAGCTGGGGGTTGCGGGGCCCTTCTGCAGGCGCTGACAGATGGATCAGGCAGCCTAGAGGCAGAGGGAGGAGATGAGAGGGAGAGGCAGAGGCCCTCCTCCCGTATCGCTCATGCGGCGTGAGTCGTGAGCGCTGCGGCACATGCGTCGCAGAGCAGCGGAGCCGTGAGGATGGCGGCGACCACAGTTCGGACGAGAGCGTCGGCTGGAGGAGGAAGCAAGAGGCCCGTGGTAACTCTGCAGGAGATGCAGAGTTACCCGGCTCAGGTGGGAATCTGTTGTCATGGTGATGGGTCCACAAAATTGGCCTCTATGGAGGAGTTGCAAGAAAGAAGGCCGGAGTAAGTTCTGCAAGCCATGCAGGACATGGCAAACAGGAGGAAGAAAACAGCCCACATTAAAACTCCTGCTTAATAAACTGTTCTGGTTTTTCCTTAACTGTCCAATAATTGCTAAAATATTCAGAACTTTTAAGTTCTATCATGTTTCCTCGTGTTACAGCCACACATTTCTATAGATTTGATTGGATCTTTAAGTAATAGTCTTGCCGAATTGCCAACTTTATTTATGAGCTATTTTAAAACAGCAACTGGCCACAGTGTGTACTAACACACCAACTACTGACACGTTGTTGTGCCCTTTGGGAAGTGGAATCACAATAAGTTACTTTTCTGGTTTTCAGGTGGCACAGCTTGTCGATATGACGAGTGTCAGTCCTGCACTTCATAAACGCCGCCTTGGCGAAGGAGTGGCAACAAGAAAAGCGTTTTTGAAGGAAAGCCTTGAGAAGTCCCGTTTGTGGATTTGTTTCCAGTCAAACAGGAGACACAGCACACACGCAGGAAAGTGTCTGGTGAAATTATACCAAAAAACCTGAGCTTTCTGACACTATTTCACCCTGAACACACAACCTCAATGAACTTCAAACACGGTGGCGGCAACGTGATGCTGTGGGAATGCTGGTCAGATTTGATAAGGAGGAGCTAAATGCAGCCACCACTAGAGCTACTAACCATATCAATATGTTATAATAC
Organism: Poeciliopsis gracilis; assembly: GCA_911649635.1. Taxonomy (NCBI): domain Eukaryota; kingdom Metazoa; phylum Chordata; class Actinopteri; order Cyprinodontiformes; family Poeciliidae; genus Poeciliopsis; species Poeciliopsis gracilis. Next base: position 7,800,238 of record CAJVRI010000128.1, read on the forward strand.
TGACCAAAGGTCTGACCTTAATGTGCGGCAAGACTTAAAGATTGCAGATCAGTCTAAACTAAATAGATAAAAAGTTCAGTCTCAGGATGTGCAGAGCTGGAAGAGATTTAATCTGCACCAAAAGATTATATATATACACACAACACTAAAGTTTGTCTTTGGCCAACAAGGGGTCAAACGAGCCCAACTCTCAACAATCGTGACATCATGTGGCGCTGAAAGAATTAAATTTGCGCAGTGGCTGAAAACGTCTGAGCGAAAACTGTGACGCCTCCACGGTTTCCAACGACAGAGCCATCGACCGAGGGAAACTGGTCCGAATGTGACGAACGGTTGAGCTGAAGCACATGACTGCGTCGCCTCTGCTGCATGTCAGGGACAAGAACCGAGGGATTCCAACTACAAACCGTAAACAAAAACATCTCAGCGAAGCCAATTTTTTATTATACTTTGTGTACATTTATGTCTCTTTGACTCGTTCAAGTAAAGCAGTCAATCTCTTGTCATCTCACTGTTTGTCTTTTTTTTGTTTTTTTTTTTAACAGGAAGTTATTTTTCTCTTTCCACCTGTCACTTGTCGTCGGGGAGCCTGAGCGATCCGTAGCCGTTCATCAGCGCCAGTTTCAGGTGACTGTTTGGAGTCGGCTCCTCCTTCTGGACGCTGTTTTTGGTGGCAAACATCTGGCTGATCTCCAGGAAGGTTTTGTTCTTGGTCTCAGGAATGACCCAGATGGTGTACGCAGCGACTCCCCAGCAGATCGCGCAGAAGATCAGGTAGCAGTACGGGCCCGTTGCGTCCTGAAAAAAAAAAAAAAAAGGGACAACGCAGAATAATCCGAAAAGGGCACGGAAGCTGACTTCATTAACTTCAGGAACATTTAAAGTGTCTTGCGAATCAAAGCGATCATAAACTCCTGCTCCGTGCAAATCGACAAACAAGCCTGTTAGGATCATTTCATTTCAAAAATATTTCCCATCATGCCATGGCATCTAGCTAAATAAAAAAAATGTTGCTGTTGCTGTGTTGCTGTAAAATGAATTGCCCATTGGGACATGAAATCTGAAAGGCCTCCAGTTCTGTAGTAGATAATATTACGTAGCATTTTTTGCTTACGCTAATTTTTCAAAAATGTGTCTGACAGTCATTTTTAGATGATCAGACCAGATCGCGTCAATCTTGTCGACCCTAAATGACATTTGGAAATGATGAGTTAATCATTTCGCATAATCAAAAACCCTAAACAAAAAGTGCAACCAGTTAGCAGGAAGATTAGGATCTATGAAAAATGCACCAACAGAAAAACGTATCCATTGATCCATCCATCCGCCCAATTCTTCTGGATCTGAAGGAGTTCCTTGGCCAGAGGAGATTTATGGTCCCCTTTCAATGCAGCTCATTTCCTCGTAGCTGTCTTACAGAACAACCTCATTTCTGTCGCTTTTAAAGTGACTGATTAACTTTGTGTTCGTCAGGCAACTATTTATATCTCTCAGCAATAGGTCACGATCATATAGCGGAGACGGGTCGGCGACCGAAAAGGTCTTCATTACTGCAAATGAGGCCCTAATCTGCACCTTTCACTCCATCCCACCGAGATGGTGGGATGGAGCCGTCTCAGAAGAGTTCAGAGACTGCTGAACTCTTCTGCTGGTCGAGAAAAGCACATCAGCGCCAGTGGACCGTGATATTCTCTCAGCTGTGTTGTTTGCAGAGGAGCTCTGCTTTCTCCACTTTGTGACGAGCAGAGCCGAGTGAGATATTAAAAGCTTTATGTTTTAAACTTCAGCATTTCCGCTTTACGTTTCTCCACATCTTTCTCCCTGACCCGTCTTTGCTTCTACTTGGTCTTCATGATGCTGTTTGTTCACTGACGTTCTCTAACAAACCTCTGAAGCAGTCGGTTGCCACGTGTTTCAGATATGAACATACATATTTTAAAAAATGACGTAGATCTGTGTCCCGTTCATAAATAAGTGCTAATTTGTGTTCATCTTACACGTAAAGTACCAGCAAAATGCACAGAAGTTTCTGGTTCTTGAATAATAAGATATTTATATACATATGTATAGATCATTCTGGCTCATAATAAGTCATCAGAAACTCGTCCTCCAGAACCGAAACGTTTCAAACCATGACTGCGTCTGAGCAGAACTGGAGTTGTGCATCGTCAAAAGTCCGGATTCAGGTTCTGACCTCGAGGAAGGGAAAGACGAAGCCGATGGTGAAGTTGGACAGCCAGTTGAGGCAGCCGGCCACGGTGTAGGCGGACGGTCGGTGCGACTGCTTGAAGAGCTCGGCGGTGATCAGGAAAGGAACGCCGGCTGGAACGACAGGACGAACAAGAGGCCGTGTTAGAAGGAGAAACCAGAACCGCTGCATGCCGCGTCTGCTTGGTGGAATTTACAGGCTCGATCCGACTACGCGTCCAGTCATCACACAAATCCAATTTAATTACCCGGTGCTGTTATGAAATTAACACCTGCAACTTCATTCATCAAGCAGTTTATCAATATTCCCTCTCTGGCCTATTTACTAGTCTTCGCTCAAAATTAATAAATGGTGATCTAGCAAAAGCCAAAGTGCTATTAAGTTACACTCGTTTCCTTCCACGTATTTCATTTAGTGTCCGTTATCGCAGGCAGGAAGATGGCCGACGACGTGGAGAACAGGCAGGCGGTTAAGTGCGAGAAGACGGCAGCTTTGCCAGGACGTCTACAAGTGTCGGGGTTACATCGGAGGGTGGCTTTGCTTCGAACATTTCTCATTGTTAGATTGCGCCTTCTTAGCCAAAGCTCTAATGATCATCTTCCAGAATGATGTCCTCATTATCTGTGGCTGCTAACAGCAGACAGAGGGGTTTAGTACTGTCAGATGAATAACTACAGGCCATCATTTGTCAACACGCTCTACGTGAGAGCAAGGTTTCCTCCGAAAGAAACCGTATTCATCACAGGGAAGCTTGTGAACAATGAGCCATTAAAGGTCTAATTGCAGGAACAGAGATCCTCCTTCTTGTTCTGTGGTATAGATTTTTGCCGCGTTGATGAATGGCGCTACGTTCACCAGATTTGGCCCGATTCATCTTCCTCACGGGTCCGCTTGATGTGGTGGTAAACTAACGCCTCGTAATTCTCTTCCCTCGTCTCATCTAAATGGCTACAGGAATGGATGTGGTGTGGCAGCACAGATTTCCTAATTTACAAGAGTAATGAAATACAATATCTCTTCATGCTCTCCTAGGGAGGAGGAGGGTGGGGAGTGGAGGCCGAGTTTCTGCTGTTCCTCGAGCTTCCAGTAGGGAGCAGTGTCACCTTAAAACTCGAGGGCTGCCTCTGCTGACGGAAAGGGTTCAGATTGAGGTCTGGGAGTGTTTTCTCCTTCTCCCGTGATGATGGAGTTTGATATTACCTGGACCTATGCAGAAGCCAGCGATGATCCCCACAACGCAGCCCACACTGATGTAGCTCATGAAGGGAAACCGCGCCTGCAAAAAGCCACGGAAATTTGAGCACTTTCTAATGACTATCCATTTAATTGCACTCAATCATTTTGATTATAAGATACCAGAAAAACCTAATTTGTACCATGTGGTGCTCCTTGACATTTACTTAATATGACACATAATTACTTTCTTGCTTGTATTGTTATTGTTTACAGGCACAAACAAGACAGGGGAAACGGCAAATTAAGACTCACTGACTCTAGTGTTTCCCGTTTAGCGAAATGCACACGAGTTTTTTTAAGTTGCAGTCGTTGCGGACGTACCTGGAGGAGGACGGACACGGTGATTCCCGCGCAGCAGAGACCCATGAAGAGGAACCCGCCGATAATCAGAGGTCGTCTGCCCACACGCTCGATGGTGAGACACTAAGTGACGCAAGAGGAAGTGGTGAATGGCTGGCAACTGTAGACAAACATAAAGGGCAGAAACAGCTGACATCTTCAGCGTTCGTCTTCTGTGTTTCCAGGTCTGCTTCATAGCACACTTACTTGTGCGAAGGTCTTGAGTTCATTTTTGAATTTCTCTGCCGTCAGCCACAATTTTTATGGTGGCACTGAAAATCTTTGCTCAACATTTTGGGAAAAATAAGGCATTTAAAGCCTTTTCCTTGGACTTCGGCTGCTCTTTTCTATTCATTTTGTACAATAAGATAATATTTAAGATTATGTACAGATAAAAGGTACGACATGCATTCGTTTTACTGTTTTATCTCCAGGCCAACAAACGGCCTAAGTGCCTTTCAGAGGAATGTCGTTTATTTTCCAAACTGTGGCTGATCTGGACTTATACAGACACAAAAAGTGAATGTTTAGACATTTTATCAGCAATTACAGCTCAATTTGTTTTAACTCCTTCCACCTCGTCTGTCTTAAATAAAGAATAAAACAAAGTTTGATTCTCTGAAAAATAAAATTTCAACAACAAATAGATGAAAACTTTGAAATCAGTGGATGATAACTAGACATCCACTGATTTCCAATACCCCTCGATTGAGTATCAGTTCTTAAACCTTGTTGTTGAACCGGTATAGTGCAATAATAACAAGCTGAAATCCATCTGCAGTTAATTAACTGGGTTTCATGTCAGCTAACAGTCTCTCATCTTGCAGTATTGAAGGGCGGTGCTTCCTTAATTTCCTCATCATGACTGTCATTGGTTTTCCATTCATCGTTTGCCTTTAGTGCGATCAGAACAAAGTGGATTAGCCTTCTTTCAGCCAGCTGACTCGCAGCGTGCAGCAACACGTGCACACTGCCACGTTACTCGACATGCCAAAGAAAAGTCTGTCACATTTTTTGGCATCTAGTTAAACGTCTTTGAAACAATGAAATGACATAATCGAAGATTTCAGCGGTTCTAAAACACTAGGATGCTCTGATACCAGTAACTCCGTCGAGCTTTTATTTGGATCTGGATCCAACATTGAGATCAGATCATAAAATTGAGACTTTTTGCTGCAAAACAAAAATAAAAGAACAATGAAGAAGACATTGCTTACAAAAATACAATGAAAGGCATTAAAAACACTATTTTATAGCCCTTTCTAGTGGAGTTTAAATCAAGCTAATGTCTGCACACTTGATGAAACGTAATTTGATTAATCATGCTGTACAATGTTGTGTAACAACTAATCAGACTTCTCAAAATTGTTTTTTACAGTCTGCTAATTAACTCTCCCGTCACCATAACCATGTCACCAGAGGAGTTGACTTCATGCTGCAGCCTTGTCGTGTCAAAATGATCTGCTGTTCAACAAAGTCAATCACAGACTGGCAAACGTCGCCGCACTGAACCGTCCGCTCACCCCCAGCATCCCAGCGATGACCTCTATGGCCCCGGTTCCCACCGTCGTGTACTGAATGTGAGGCTCTGGGATCCCCGCATTCCTGAATATTTCATTCGTGTAGAACCAGATCTGAAATCCAGAGAAAAGCAGGAAGTTCATCAGGATGAATCTGACGGATTGGAAACTCAGAATTAGATGACCTCGTTTTCTAAGGAGCCAAAACACCCCGTCTTGTTATTTTGCGCTTTCGCTTGATTCATCGTGCCGATCGTTTTCATTAGTCCGACCATCGCTTATGCGTTTGAGATTCTGCGTTTCATGAGCGTGGATTGCTGACAAGTGCTCCCCTTGAAATTAATTTGTACGTTCTCATCAATCACATTTTACCGGCGCAGCATCCATCATTGATGAGGTGAGGACAGAAATGTGATCGGCTCAGTTCAGCCCTGTCTTGTTGATTTAGTGACCAAACGTGTTGCATTTCATCAACATAACAACTCTGAAGCTCAAACTAATGCACAAACCGTGTGTCTGGTTACAGTGAAGCTACATTTCCTTGTGTTTATCTTTACTTTTTTCCCCCCCTGTTATTCTTTTGTATCCTTATTCCTGATGAGTTTGGGATCATTTTGCTGTTCATGATCCAGTTTGGGTCAAGCTCAGGAAAAGTCCAAACCTCATAACCTCACATATTACGAGGTTTGTTGTTACGTTGCGGCACAAAGTGGTGTAGCAACACGAAGTGGAACTAAAATGACGTTTGAGATTCTGAACAAATAAGAAGTATGACATGCATTTGTTTTACTGCTTTATCTCCAAATATAATCCAGCGCAACAGACAGACAGACGACCCAATTAGTAAGTAAAGTTGTGGAGAAATTCCTGGTAAATTCACATGTCTGGCAAATTAATTGGAAAAGCTGCCAAACTGTCCATGCTGTTGGTCTGAGATCAAAATCAAACTATTCTGCAACTTTCACATCGGCCACTTCCTATTTTGCCATAAAGAAAAACAAAACAAAAAACAATTGCCACATCTTTTATGCCAAAAACTGATTTAAGGGAAAAAAAACAAAAAAAAAACAACTTTAGGCACAAAATGACTTGGGCCATTATTTTAGGAAGGTAGCACAATTATGTTCAGGCAGAAAATGGACACCCTGAGCAAATCTCCACGGCCCTAAAAGCTCATGGTGGCAGCATCATGCTGTGACGACGCTTAACAGGGGCGGTGCAAGGGGTCAGAGGTCATTACAGGGCAATCATTGCTTCTGACAGTAAAAAGCTTCAGACAAGAGCAGATGTTCAACTTGCAGCTGGGGAACCACGCCTGAAACCAGCTAGAGCTGCAACTTAGTGGCTCACAGAATATTTAAAATGAATGTGATGAAAACTGAGCCTCATCCTCCAATCAGTGCTAAAATGTGTAGAGCTGGTAGAGGCAAACCCAGAGCAGCGCTTCATTCGGTGTTTTGAATATTTTTATGTTACATTCTCACAGCTTAATGCTCGTCATTGTAATTTCAATGTGATAAACTACTGAAGTGGAATTAAAAACATGGGGTTATGGGTCTTACAACTTCTTTGGCACTCAAAGATTTCAAAAGTGTGGCATGCATTCATCCTCGCCCTTCTCTACTCTGACGCCGCTCGGTGAAATCTCTGCCTGAATAACCTGCTGCACAAACTCAGGGACAGCTCTATTCCCCGACCCGGTTCCACAGGATGAGTGAGATATGCTGATAGTTTCCGACCCAACGTTAGACAAGAGCAGGCGATAAATCATTCACTGAAATGCATGTTTTTGGATTTCGGTTCCAGCGTGTGTGAAGCCTTGCGGAGTTCCTGCGTGGAGCAGCTGGGACCGAGCGACCCAGCAGGGAGTCCCCCGCCCTGCTGGGAAATGATGCCACCGTGAGCCAGCATGCCTGGAGCTCCCATCCACACGAGGCGACGAGCACAAAGATGTGCTCCACTTTGCGTTCAGATGGGTGGACCTTGTTAGGTGAGGCTGCAGTGAGAAAGATAATGAGGCGTGATCGCGTCGCCCTCAGCTTAGTTATCCAGCGGGTGTAGTACTGTGCGGCTCTGTGATGTATGGACAGAAGGCGGGAGCCCAGCTGGGACCTGCAACAGTCTGAGCGCTCGTTTATTTTTATTTATTTTATTATTTTTTTGGCATGAAGCGCACAGAGCGACGCACTTCATCCAAAATGAAAAGCAAAACAAAAAAAAAACACAACGAAGCCGCTGCTCTGTTCCCCAACTCACTGCATCGATCCCAGACAGCTGCATCCCGATGTTGACCACCACGATGGTGAGGACCTGCCAGCGGACAGAGCGGTCCGTGAGCAGGCGGCGGACGGAGAGGGTCTTGACGGAGGAGAGCGAGCGTTGTTCCTCCTGCATCTCCTCCACCTCGGCCTGGATGTTTCCTTTTTTGCGGAAACACTTGAGGGCTGGAGGACAAACGCAGCTTCTGAATTTCACAGCACATAACTCCGAGTTGGCCAAGAAAAGAGATGCGCCGCCTCTGACCTGAAACGGTCGCGTGGACGTTCCCCTTCTCGATCAGCAGGTACCGGGGACTCTCTGGAAACCATGGCAACAGCATCAGCTGGACCAAAGTAGGAAACAATACGAGGGAGAGGAGCAGCGGCCAATGTTCTTCCTGTGTGAAGAAAGGCCAAGAAAACAAAAACATTTTGCTTTTTTTTTTTTAATTTTTTAACTACACAGTTATTTCCGTAAGAAATACATAAAAATTAAACACATTGACAAACAAAAAAATACTTTTTTTTAAGACATTCATGGTTTTTCATGCATGTCTTTAATCCCAGTTTTTAAAATGTTCTGACAAGAATATGAGGAATATTAGGAAAAAGAGCAAGAAGACGAGCTGACTCAGACACAGTGCACAACGTTTGGTACCTTTCCCAGCAGCTCTGAGAGCCCAAGAACCTGAGCACCAAAGACTCCCAGACAGATGTAGATACTGGGAACCAGGCCCAGAAACCCACGCAGGTTCTTGGGGGCGATCTCTCCGAGGTACATGGGCACCACGCTGAGAGAGATCCCTGAAGAAAAACCATAAAACATGGGATGGACGCGTCACACCACGTGCTCATAAAGAGGGCGATCATTTCTCAGGATTTCGAGAGGAAAGTTGTTAGATTTAAACCTCAGACATTTCTTAGTTTGGTGCGCTGCTGACCGCTGACGTGAGAATGAGGTGAGAGCTGAAGCCTCGGAAACGGCTTGAGATGATTTGTGACATTGTTCAGAAAATATTCTGCAAGTAGAGGAACAGCTGCTTCAACAGACACAAAGGTCTCAGCGGTCCAAGCAAGTTAACCCTGGAAGCAGAACCCAAGATGCTAAAAGAAGCGTCCAAAACCTGCCGCAGGTTCGTTCTCCAGCTGATTCTCAACGTGCTTCTCACCTTCGGCCTTTTAAAAACTAACTCAGATACATGAACCTGCACTGAGAAATGAGTAAATGTCTTCTGTGTTGGTTTGGGGTGGGCCTACCTGAATGGACCCCTGTGATGAAGCGTCCTGCGATGACCATGAAGGGATTCCTGAACCATCTGCTGAAGCCCATCAGAGACCCTCCGATAAACACCAGCGTGGCGGACCGCACCAGAGTCCCTTTTCTGTTCAAACACATCACCTGTCACGGCTCGTCCCTCACACAATCATTCTCAGGTTATCAAAGACCGTCAGCGAAAGAAAGAGTCGTTTTCACAAGCAAAACAGGCAAGTAATCCATCTGCATCCGCTCTGACCTTCCATATTTAGTGACAAGTTTGCCCACCAGCAGCGCACCGGTCATCCCGCCGATGGCAAAGATGGACACAGTGAGGGAGTATAGGATTGTCAAGAAATGCTCGTCGGGGATCCAGTGATGTCGCTCGGTTAGCGTCTCGTTGTAGAAGGCCTTGATGTACTGGGAGAGGAGAAATCATGTTTATATCGCTCCAAACAGCTCTGAACCCAAAGAATACACGGCTTCACACCGAGTCCAGCACAAATCTGATCCTTAGACAAAGCTGCCAAATTTGAGTGAAACACGATGCGACAGGTAAAACGAAAACAGTCCCGAGTCTTTCACTCTGTCTAAAATTTATCATGACGCCCTGCAGCATTCCTCAGGTTTTATTCAGCTTTAGCTGAAACTGCACTGAGGAGACATGAAACTCAGTCTAGTTTTACTCTGGAGATTCAATTCGTTTATGTGACATCAATATGAGGAAGACAAATCAGTAGGTCATTAGATGTGTTATAGAACATGACATGTTTTCTGTTCATTCCATAAAATAAGAACCATATTATAATTCATCAGCTTTTTAAAACAAAAAAGAAAGTCAGGATTTTAAATTAAAAGACGACATCAGCATTAAAAAACCCGCAGCGATTAAGATTCCAACAAAAGTTTTACACAAAAACCTCGGATCAATAAATTCATATTATTCAAACCACTTCCCTCGGTCTGCAGCTTCAAACTTTCCACTTTAAGGGACTTAATGATATATATATTTTTTTGTTAGGTGTCTAAGTTTAACCAGTAACTTATTGACTGTTTTTACTCAGTGAAATAATTTAAGTTTCTCTGGTGTTTGGAGATTTTATAAGTTGATGAGCATGAGAGAGAAACATAAGATCCTGTATCTTTTATCTGCTCCTTTTCGAATGGATAATGTAAAATAGCATGTCAACTGGGCATAATAATTTGTTTTCATTTAAAAATTTTTTCTTGTTTTTACTCTTTGTCTGTAAACAAACAGTAAGAAGTTCACGTATGTTCAATTTACTGAGGAACATTTGTTTCCTACGGCGGATTTAATTTCTCTTTTGCTTCAATTGGTTCCTCAGCTTGTGGAAAACCTCGAGGCCCAACATTGTCTTATGACGTTGTTATCAAACTTTACAAAAATTATTGCATTAAAGGCATCGGCATGGTGATTCCTGAAGAGCCAAATGAATTTAAAAAAGTCCCTTACAAAGTGCTCATCGTATCTCCTTTTGTTTTTTAAGTGAAGAATAGCGGCGATCTGAAACAGAGCGTAGGGAACCAGCTTCAGATTCAGATTCAGATTCAGAGTCGTCCACGTCAAAACAGGAATGTTCACAGCTCAGCTGCTGCACCGCAGCCAATCGGACAGAGAAGGAGCAGAACAGAACAAATGATGGATTAGGAGCCGAGGAGCATCGATGACACGCCGCCGCAGCCGCATGAGGAGCACGTCACAGTCTGCTCTGCAGAAAATCATCAAAACTTTATACTTCTATTTGATTACAGGGACGAGTTGTAATAGTGATGCCTTTAGTGAAAATCTTAAGAGTATATGCATGGTTGAAAAAGTATGTTTCAAGTCAAAAATGAAAAAAAAAAATGATTTAAAGGAGGAATAAATATTTAACTAAAATGAAAGTTGGTCTGATTTGGCTCTGTACATCATTGTTTGGCTTGTCAAGAGGAAGGCATACAGTTTTACACTGCAGAAGCTCAAACTCTTACCAAGTACTTTTGTCTAGTTTCCAGTGCAAATGTCTTATTGCACCTTAAATAAGACAAAACTAACTTAAAAGTAACTTTTCAGCAAGAAATTAGAGCTTGTTTTCAGTCGATCGTTCATTAATATTGATGAAAAAGTATTAATTCCACTGCCACCTTTAAAGCAGGTAATAAATGAAGTCAATTTTAAGAAATTGTTGATTTAAAACAAATTCATATCTTGCTGAAAAGTTACTTGTAATTTCACTTATTTTAAGTAAGATATTTGCACTTGAAAGAATGTTTTTTTTTTTTTGCAATGTAACATTTATGGAGGTCACTGTTTTCTCTTTTCTAGGTCTCAAAATTATTTTAGCCTGTTCCCTGCAAAAAGCAAATAAAAAATAAGTAAATAAATAAAAAATGCAGCATTCAGCCAGTGTAATGACTGGATCTGCCTCTGCTGCCAGTTCAAATCTGCAGCACTGCAGAACTTGTGGGTCCCACGAAGTCGTCCTGAGCGGCTGCACTTTTCAGGGCCTTGATAACCGCTGAGATAAAATCCACTGACCCAAAAAGCCTGTGAAAGTTTTGAGTGCTGTGAGGACGAAGCGGAAGCCGCCAGAAACCAACCTCTGCAGGCGAGTTGACGACGGCCAGATTGAAGCCGTAGAGCATGGAGCTGCCGAACGAGGCCAGGAAGGCCACCGCCAGCAGTGACCATGTGAGATGCTGCAGAGAGGAGGGCAAAGAAGCAAATGAGGAGAAAAAACAACAACAAAAAACAATCAAACTGTGAGCTGTACGGCACATTTTCCACCATAGAGAGAAATTTTACGGCATCATGTGGCTGCCATACAAACATCTGACCTTTACAATTATTGAGGCGTGAATCATCAAAACTTCATTTGCATGAAACAAATTTCAACAGGTCAAACAACGCTTATGAGCTTGAAAAGTTTCTGTTGTTTACATCTCGATCACACGCAGCCTAAAAATATGGCATGAAAGTTAAAACTCTTGCCCTGGCAGAGGCAAACGTTTTGTGACGCTCTCTTTCGAATTTGAAAAAGGACAAAACAAGTCAAGATCTGTAAGATTCTAACTTTTTCCCCAACTTTCTATGTGCATTCCTCTAGATGTTGGGGAATGACACTAGTGTGAGTGTGAATGAGGGAAAAGTAGGCTGACAGAACAAAAGCTGCTCAGTTCTTCAGATAAATCTAATTTGGGTCTGAATTGAGGAAGTTTCGAGCTCCGACTAGTTCAGAGAGGACGACGCTGAGCAGTCAGCGTCAACCCGGGCATCTGACGCTCAGCCTCGCCTCACGACTTCAGCCTTCCTCTCTGGTCGTGTTGCACGCAAGACGGTACGACCTCTGTCACACAACAACAAACAGCCTTGTTAGAAAATACGAGCTCAGTGACGGAGAAGAGGGAACTCACCCCACTGATTTTTGCAGCATGTTCCTTCAACAACTCCTCTGCCATTTATGTCATGAATAATTCCCCCTCTGGTTTTAATCAGCTTGATGGCGACGAGGAGCAGCTCATCAAAGGGACCCGTGAAAAACCCCCTCACTCCGTGTCCCATTTGTAGATTCCTCCCATCGCTCATGTGGCGCAGAGGAGGCGCTTCCCCGACGAAGGGCGGAATCGGACGACTTGTTATCAAACTCCTGATCCGTTCCCAAACCAGCCCTGAATCGGTTCCACTGCATCCGGTCCATTAGAGATCACATGAGCCCTGCGGGTCATCCTGAAGAGCAACGCCGCTGGTAACAAACAGCTAATGGTGGAAAAGCTCGGCTTTTAATAAACGCCGAAGGCGGAGAATCGGCGAGAAAAGATGCTGGAGAATCTGTCAAAAGTTTGCAAAACGACGAACAAATGAAATTAAAGTGGGATAATAGATACGTCACATTAACTGTGATTCCATATCTACTAAAGCAGGTGTGTTAAACTCATTTTCGTTTTGGGCCAAATCAAGATCATAAAGGCTCTTAAAGGGCCGGTTGTGCCAGAATGTGTTGATAAAACCTGTTCACAAACTGTTAATATGTCAATGGATTCTTAAAATTACATAATATTATTGAACATCCTTTCAGTCCCTTCAGGAACTAATAATAAATGTGACTGTTTATTTACTTGCTGTATAAATCATGGACTATAATCAGACATCAACTAAATTCTCAAGAAACTGGAGGGATTGATTGATATAAATTGGCAGCAAACAGATAAAACCTGCATTGATATGATTGATAATATAATATTTAACCACACTTAGTGTTTAGTCTAGTCTGTAGAGGGCCACATAAAAAGCGACGGCGGGCCGGATTTGGCCCCCGGGCCTTGAGTTTGACACATGTGTACTAAAGTGTCATCATTATGCATAACTATACATATATACATGTGTGCATTACTGAATTAATCTGTTATGTCAAAGTGCTACAGTGATGTTAAGCAGCACATTTTGCCTCTGAATGTCGGGTTTCCTCTGCCCAAGACTAAACCCTCTAAATGAACCGTCAGTACATCTCCAACCTGATGAGTTTATTATTTGTCGCTCTTCTCTCTGAGGAGACGTTAGCAACCGTCTCCAGTTCTGCCTCCTCCAGGATTCTTGCTCTGAAGTTTATCTTCTTCAAATCAAATACAGTGTGGCGAGAACAAACACAACACAACAAAACCGAATCCGACACGATCTTTGGATTTTCTTCACATTTATTTGAATCTACAGCCGTGAGTTATAATAACTTTGGTGCTCGTGGTTTTTGTCCTGATCAAACCCTTCTGTGTTTTCCAGTTTTTCTCTGGTTGTTCCTCAGTTCGTCTTGCTTTCTGCTCTCCTCTCACACCTGGTTCTCCTTGTTCATTGCCACACCTGCTGCTCATTTAGGTAATTACTCCCCCTGGACGCAAAAAGGCCATTTTTTTTTTTTTGTATTGCTGAATAAACATTTGCTTAGCTCTAATCGATCTGCTTGTCAGACTTTCTGTCTGACTTTTGCATTTGCATGTAGCTTCTTTGTAACAGGTGTGGATTTTTGACGGAGTTGTTTAACCCATCAGATGGTGTGAAAACTTCGGAAATCTGGGTTTTGGTTTTGACTTTAGGGATTACGTTAATGGAGAAATCAACGTTGCAATGATGTTTCTGGCGAAAGTTTTTCCCCCAAACGTGTCAATTGTTCAGGTTTTCCACAGGTTTTCTATTTTAAAAAGACCTAAAGGTGACACAGTTCATGGTATATTAATCCCAAAGTGTAACAAGGAGCAGCGCAAAGCACTTCGTTATTGGTTTGCCCTCCACAACAGCTGCTGTAATGCAATGTGCGTACATCGTAAGTTATGCATATCAGTGCACTTTTTCAATTTGCTAATTGATTACGCTTCACCCTCTTGGTATGTAATTATCCGTATGCATTATTTGCCAACAGTGAGAGTTTTTGATACTCATTTATTTTGTCCGTTTCATGTTGTCTGAGCGCAGTCCCTCCTCTTCGCTAAGAAATGATCGTATTGTTCTGGATTCATGGCTTTCACATGACATCAGACCCTCGAGCCTAATTGGCCATTTCCTTGGCATCATACAAAGTTGCATGTTGTAAAGTCCGAGTGACCAGGACATTTGTATTTCTTGGACATTTCCTCGAGATAACATCTCAAATAAACGTTCGTCTGTCAGGAAGAGGAGCTCATCAGAGTTTTTTCAGTAAAGATAACTCAGCTGTACCTATAAACCATCTTGATGGGGATAAACACAGTAGAAGCTCTTACATTGCTCTCTAAATGTACGGTGAAATAGAAGATCATCACAACAATCAGCCTCTCTCATCTTAGCGGTCGATCGGCTGCATCTTCATCTACAATCCACCTCCAGAGATCAAGCATGCCGCTCTGTGTTTTTAAATTAGAGGCCAAATTGACACCAGTCCATCATTCTGGGTTTGTCAGCAACTGACCGATCAGTGGCCGCAATTTGTCCCTTAGTGCGAGCACCGTCAACGTTGCCTGGGTCATAGAGATATCGAAGAAAAAAGCGGGAAAATTATGGTCCATCGTTGTCGGTGGCGAAAATACAATCCTGACCGCTGATACCCAGCGAGTTCAGAGGGAGGAATACAATTTATTTCATTTCCAAAACCAGAGCGGAGTCTGGAGTACCGCTAGAAACGGATCAAGGCCTGCAGCTGACCTCATGTCCAGAATGAGGCGGCGCTGGACGACCACGTGTTTGTCTGTGTAAAGGTAACTTGTCGTAAGCATTCTATTTTTGGTCACAGTGACACTTATTGATAGTCAAATCACAGATCGATAAGTCAAGGCAGCTATGGTTGATTTTATGTGTGTAAATTCCAATGCCAGCTTTCTGCTGCAGTAACTATCAAATTCACATTTAATGTTTATTTTTAAGCATTTTCCTGAATGCAGATTTTCGCAAGCTGGTTTTATTTAAGTTTTGTGGGTGCAAAATGTGTCCAACACAGCGTTCGCTCACGTCCGATGACACTTTGAGCCCCTCTGGCTGCCAAAGACTCGGGGGTTAATATTGATTTGTCTTTTGTGATTGTGTAATAACCTCTTGGACCTGATTAGGGCTCATTGGAGAATTTTCTCGCCTGTCGTCTTTGCCTTAGTGTCGGCTGATAAAGCAAAAACGTCTCGTGGAATGTATAACATCGCCTTTACTGTTTGTCGGAGGTTTTGTTCCACTTCTTGTTCATTTATGAGCTATAAGTCATGACCGAAATGTGTTATTTTTAGGTTTTTATTTTATTGTGTTTTATTGCCTCAACTGTCATTGGACCTTTATTTTATGTTACTTTATCTTTGCAGCACTTTAGTCAACGCGCTTTAGAAATAAATTTGACTTTTACTAAAAGTCTTTTTACCTCTTACTTTGTGAATTGCATCACGGCTGAAGGAACAAACGCCTTGTGAGGTCAGGTTGGTTCACTCAGTGGAAGGACAGAAAGTCAAGCCCAGGTAGATCCAGTCTCTGATCTGTGACCGATTTTATCCTCCCTTTGGGTTGTTTTCTGCGGATCCCATGGGATCTGCAGTCGGAGTAGAATCTGGTCAGACCCAGAACTCGCTGAATGACTTCATCTCCTGTCTGGAATACCAAAACAAATACACTTGCAAATGCACTTTTTGAAATCCGTGATGCATGACTGTTAGCAGAACTAACATTTTGTGCGTTTTGGACTCCTAGCACTGATTTATTTATTTATTTTTTTGGTCTAGTTGATCCGTTTTCCTTGCAATCTTGGTGACCGTCTTCATCGCCTGACTCGGCTGAAAGCCCAGAGAAGGAATCAGGGACGTCAGCTTCGCGAGCATAATTTTTCCATAACTTACAAGGGGGACATCTTAAGATTATAATTAGGATCTGGAACTACATGATTTAATTTCCTCTCAGCAGTGGATAAGGTGTCATTTGATAAATTACCCATCAATAGTAAGACAGGGGGAGACGGGGAAGCGGTGTGTGGGTTTTTCATGTGCGTCTGCTTTTCATGGGAATGTGTGCATTTCCATGGACATGTCTCCCTGGCGTGCTCGAGCTGCTGGGTCAGAATAACCTCACATTAGCAGCCCATTATTTCAATAAACCTCCTCTTGCATCCACTTGACAGATCATCTGCCGAGAAGAGCAGATATTGCGGCCTTTAATCAGTCAGCCCCCTCCGAGCCTGAGGAGTCTCTTGTGCAGTATTTAAATTCCTCATTTACTCTGTTGCAGGCGGGACGCGCCTGTCCCCTATTGTTCGCTCTGAATAAACTGGGGGGCTGATCGTGTTAAGTGCGGGCGTGATTGATGGCTGCTGATGAAATCTAATATGCTCGCCCCATGTCATCGTTTAGCAGAAATAAGATTAGAGACGGAAAGAGAGAAGCGGGCTGAGAGAGACGCCGACGAAAGGTGGAAGTCTGTTTAATGCAATGAGTGATAAAAGTGAGGATTGTTGAGCGAGGCCAGGATGAATCTGGGACGTTTGCCCTCGTTTCAGTCGTACAACGACAAAAGCTGCATACATCCACAAAGAAGCAGCAGCCCCAAAAACCTACATTGCAACATGCACCTGTACATGAGTATATATAGATTAGCTTGTGGGATGTTTAGGTGTGAATATGTTCTTCTTTTTCTTACCATTTGTATTATTGTCATCATTGTAGAGTTTAGTGCAAAAACATTAAATATCACCAAGTGTTTTTGTCTGAGAGCAAAACTCTTAGTACATAGAAAATAAGGCCTAACAAATCACTTTTGAGTGACGCTGATGAAACAACCACTGTGGGATCAGTGGCAGATTATTTCACTTTTATCATTATGGAACATTTTAAATAATCTGCTGGTGAAACTAGGACTTTTTAAAAAATCAATATTAAAAAATTATGGACTCTAATCTTTAAGAAAAGTTACTTGTAAGTCAGCTTCACCTTATTTCAAGTGTGCTAAGATATTTGCACTACATACAAAAATATTAGGTAAGATTTAGTGTTTTTTTTTTTGTTTTACAGTGTTGGTTCCACTGAAAAAACAAATAAAAAACAACAACAAAAAAAAAAACGAGCTGTGTGTCGGGTCACAGAGTTCAGTTCGAACATTTAAAACCCATGAAGTGAACTGACTGTCATCAGCCACCCTCATTATTTACACAATTGTCATGGCAGCCATTATCAGCCGCTTGTGCTCTCGGTTCGGTCAGCAGCCGGTGGCAGAACTAAAGGCTCATGATTCTGTGATCTGGACGCTTCACTGGGCCGGAGGACGTTTCGCCAGACAGAGAGATTTTAGTGACCCCTTGTGGAAAGAGAGCGCCACCTCAATATGGAGTGATTAAAGCCTTGGAAAAAGAGGAGGAGGGGGGGGGGGATTTCTTCAAAGGTTAGAGTCTGGGTGTATTTAAATGGAGAAATGTGACACACACTCCAGAGTCCACTTAAATAAGTCATACGTCTCATAGATGTCATCCCCTCTTCCCTCGGTCCTCCTCTGCTCTCTGTTTTACTCTTCTCACAGCTACATTAGTGCTTGATTTGGGTGTTATGGATCCCCCTCCTCCCTTCCCGCTCCCGCTCATTGGCTGCGGCTGGACTCCAGCCCGGCCCACCTGCTCCGCCGCCTTCTCCTTAATGCGACTGGCCGAGGATGATGGATCACCTCCTGTCACTTTCGCCTCCTCCTCCAATCAACAACCGGCCATGGAAATTGATTGTTCTAATTTGCTCTCATTATTATTATGATATTAAGCACAATATACAGACACAGCTCACTGTCAGATCTGGGCAGTGCCGTCATTAGTTACAGGAGCTGGAGAATACGCCTCAGTGGGGTTTTTCTCCCACAGATGCCAGGATGTAAAGGAATCAGCGAGCGTTGGAATAACGCAGTGCTTTTTCTTAATAAGATTTGCCATGCAGCCCCTCGCTGAGGTGATGTAGCATCTAATTAAGTTCAATTCGGTGCATCTGGGAGAAAGAGAGAGGGAGAGAGGGAGAAGGAGAGAGGGGTGTATAGGGTGGTGGTGGTGGTGGGGGGGGTAGAAAAAGGAGATATGATTAAGTCTCCCCCACGTCAGTTGTGGCGTGTTCACGTGCGAGGAAATGGGGAAGTGAGAAAACACTCATCTCAACATCTGCAATGACTGCAGATGATAGGAGTCTACAGTTATTAAATGCTGCTAGAACATGCCATTTAGATGCGTCGTACACAGAGAGAGAGGTGCTGAATATCAATCGGCGCAGACAGTGAAGGTACCTGCACACACACAGATATGTAGATGATACTTTAGGGGCGGGCTATTGCTATTTGTACTGTATCATCATAACACTTAAAATGTGAGAGAGGATTTAGGTCACCGTAAGCTAACACATACGGTTTCTCCAACGCGTGTCAATTGACGTAATTGCTGTTTCAAAACTGGTTTGCCAAATTTGTATATTGGTGTACGTGACAAGTCATCGACAGTGTTGGTTTTGATATGGATGATGTGGCTTCGTGCCCTGGGCTGCACAATACCAGGGGGTGCCGCCAAGAAATGAAAACAAAACCAACGAGACAAAACGGTTGTATGGGACCTTCGTGTGTCGTAAGAAAACATCCATACAGGATGCAGTTAACGGAGAAGTTTGCATGTGACTCACAGGTTAAACTGAAAGCACATTTACAGGATAGTTTTGTTGACTGGACGACTTTTGACCATCTCCGATTCATAATGTGAAATATCTGGACTGGTTAGAGCATTTCTACATTTCTATGCATGGAAGACACTGTTTGAGAAATATAAAGCATTTATCTGAAAATATTTACATTTATCTGAACTTTTCTCTGGAGTGGAAGAGAAAATTGCAGAGCTGCAGCTAATGATTATTTTAGTCATCGATTAATGTATCAATTATTCTGACGATTAATCAGATCAAAAAAATTGCACATTCTGCAGATTATATATTTAATCGTTAAAATCACACAAAAACCCTGTATTTTCAGCTTTCATTGGATTAAGGCCACCATGTTCCAAATTATTATGCAAGTGATATTTTCTCAGATTTCCTTAAATGGTCAATGCAAATGATAATTTTCAAGTCATGAACTTTACAATATAAATCAAATTTTGAGGAACAAAGCTCCCCATGAGAAGAGTATTTCTTCAAAGATAAAAAACTCAAAATGATCCAAATTATTATCAGCAGATTTTCTAAACATTTTACCTTGTAGTGCCTTGGTAAACATCGTACCAAGGCAGCACTTGGCCTTCATTCAGCAGGCCAAGTGCTGCCTCCTGAATGAAGGCAGCATCATTTATTGTTGATCTTATCAAAAGCATTGAGAAGGAGGGTGAGCTAAATAAGCTCATTGCTAAAGACAAACAGCTGTTCATGAAGTGCTGTGTGCAAACCGGAAATGGAAAGTTGAGTGGAAGAGAAAGGTGTAGAGCTGCAACTAGTGATTATTTTAGTAATCGATTAATCTATCAATTATTCTGAAGATTAATCAAATAAAAAAATTGCACATTCTGCAGATTATATATTTAATTGCGTAAGCTTTTTTTTTTTTACTTTTTTTTTTTTTTACAATATTAAAGTACATCGAAAAATGATCTTTAAAAACCAAAATACTTTTTTGTCTAAAATACAATGTCGCTTCAGTGAACGATTGATCATTTGCAGCTAAAAAAACTCATAATATAAATCAAACATAAACATGTGAAAAGATCAACAGCTTGACTTGACATCAGTACAGTGTAGAACTGAGCTGTTGACTTTATTTTATTTTATTTTTTTTGATAAAACAAAAAATACTTGAACTGCAAAGGGCAATTTTGCAATATCAGTAATTCATCGTGATTAATCCAATTGATCGTTTCAGCCCCAGAAAAGTGCAACAAAAATGAGTTTTACCGTTGAGAATCCAACTAATTTTAAGACAGATTTATTTAGCTTTGTTGAAGTTTATCACCACTGACTTCTGCTTGCACCTGCAGCAATAAAAACTGTTTTTTTTCCCCTCTGTGTTAATAGAAAACAATTTAATTATTAATTTTCTTTTAAAACAACAGTTTTGTAAATGTCCTACATGTACATTAAAGACGAGGTGGTTGGTGCCTCTCTCAGGCAATCACTGGGCGAACGAGGACGGTGACGTCAACCAGATATTGTTGCTTTCATTTTCAAAGCTGAAAACGAATGTTTCCTCCCGACAGAATCAGAATCAGCGTACAAAGCCGAAGGAGGAAAAGAGAGGTCAGAGTTTTGCCCTCAGACAATCTCTGTCAGCCTGTTCTAATCCTTCACAGTCCTTTTACTGACCATTCCTACTCTGAAAGTAAACTTTTACTGTCAAAACGTCCAAGGTGTGATCCTGCTTGTGTGCCCGTTTAACGGCTTTGTTGGCACAATTCCCTGCCTTTTATCTCTCCATCCATCTCTGCATGCATCACCATGCCCGATGAGGAGAAAAAGCCGAGGTAAGCAGATTATCGCTCTGCGTGGTTATCACCCTGCCTTCACAAGCCCAATTTGAGATGGTACAAATGAGACTCCAAAAGGCCAAAGCAAATACCATAAAA
Source organism: Poeciliopsis gracilis (assembly GCA_911649635.1). Classification (NCBI taxonomy): domain Eukaryota; kingdom Metazoa; phylum Chordata; class Actinopteri; order Cyprinodontiformes; family Poeciliidae; genus Poeciliopsis; species Poeciliopsis gracilis. Next base: position 7,821,099 of record CAJVRI010000128.1, read on the forward strand.
ATGTGCTGATCCTGATATTAGCACAGCAGCCCCTCCAGCTGTAAACCACTCCTATGTTCCCTGGACCAGAGTGTCTCCCCAGCCACGCCGTTATCAGCCCAGAGTATATTGGATAGTGCTTACATTAACACACAGTGTCTAACAAACCGCTTACGCTCCTTTAATTGGATTACAAGGAGAGCTGCATTCCCATTGGTGAGATTAGGGGGGAGGGGGTCCGGGCACGGCGCCCGCTCTCCCACCCCCCCCCCTCCCCTCCGTCGTGTGAGTGAAGGATCTGATTCGCCGTCGTCCCTAACGACCTGCAGATGGCAGATGTTTGATTGGTGGAGTGGAGCTGGCGAGGCTGTTTATTGGTCTGTGACGGTGTAATAAGAGGGGGATTGCCAAGTCAACTGTCAGGGTGTTCAAGTGTCTTCTCTGATCTGGAGGTGATTAATGAGGGTATTTATTTATTTACTGGCCTTAAATACAGCTTGTGGAAACACAGTTCTCTAAGTAGACTTAAAGGTCAGTTCAGAAAAGCATTTGAGGGGTTTTCTTTGACGTAAAAAAAAATGGGGTTTTTATGTTATTTTAATCTTTCAGCAGTAATTCAGCATAAATGTTTAATTATCTAGTTCCAGCTTTGTTATTGTGTCCGATTTTCTAGAGTCATATTAGATCCATGGGAGACTAGGAAGTCTCTATGTTAGAAACTTCCTAATGCAAGGTTGCAAATAAGATTCACTTGGAGTGGATACTTTCACTTAAGTGCCCAATAATGAGAGCGTGACCCTCCGTTCTGTCACCTTTGACGCCTGACCCCGAAATTTGGACATTTTCAGCCTTTTCCTCACACATTAACCCAATCCCCGGACCACTAACTTATGGGGGAGTCGTCGGCACAAGCTGCTGAAAACCTGGCAGCTGCTGGCCTCCTGCGAAGGCGGACCCTCTCCATCATGACGGTGACACCTTAACTGTCCGACTCCGGCTCAGCGAGGAAGGCCCCCCTGCCGTCGGACTCACACAGGCGCCAGGCGGCACACACTTTCACTTGTCTCCTTGGTGGCCAGAAAACAGGACAAACACAATGAAACGAACCGTGCAAGCGCTTTCTCTGCTCGAAAAACAGGTGCAGATGCAAATCCGCCGCTAACAAACACGCACTGTCTCCAGGACCGTCATTAAATCACCTCCTCGGTAGAAACAATTCTCCCTTTCTCTGCCTGCGCCGTATCCCCACACAGACACTGTGTCAAAGTTTGAACATTAGGCCTAAATGTACTCTGGCTCTCTCCCCGCAGGTGACCTGACCCTTTTACAGTCCTGACTGTCAAAGGAGAGGGGGGGGGCCGACCCATTCAGGCAGATGGCAGAAGAGCCGAGTGTTTGTGAACAACGGGCCGAGTTAATGTGTAGCTTCAACCATTGTGTCCTCCGCCTGACAATGGAGAGAGGTGGGGAGGGAGGAGCTGCTGGTGAAGATGGACTCGGTGTGTATTCTTGGTGGAGTTAATAAAAAGTGAGCTAAAGCCCACTTGATTCATCACTGTCTCATTTGGGCAGGAAAGCAAAAGGACAGAAGGAGGAACGCACTGTGCTGGTGAAAAAGTGCAAAAAGCGCATCGGTGTGGCGTGCTCGCCTGCAAGCGGCGAAAGCCATTTGTCAAAGCCCGTAAACATATATCGAAATCAATGTTCTAATTACGCTTCAGATTAAACACAGAAACCGAGATCAATGGATTTTTGTTTGGTTTGGAAAAAAAAATGCTGCAGCCGCGCTTGCAAACATCCCCATTGTCCGCCTCTGCTTCTCGGCGCTATCACTTCCCCTGAAGATGAGGGTAATTCTCTATGCAAATGTGTCGCCATCATTGTCCCCGCCTCGTTAATCTGGGCCCGGGCTCCTTTGACAAACCCCTCTCTGATTGATGAGGCCCTGACAGCTCCAATGTGTGCGTGCATTTCCACAGATTGACATCATCATTAAGGAGCCTGAATCGCTGCAGATTTACTCACCAGCGCGCACCCGCAAAACGCACGGCCGTCCACGCAAGCGTGCGCGTGGGAAAACACGCAGGAGGAGGAGGAGGAGGAGGAGGAGGAGGAGGAGGCGCCATCCGTCTAACAGCTGAGGTTCCCCCTTCTGCACCCGACGGAGTTGGGGATGCAAAGCGCTCGCTCATTGGCCGCCTGAATCTGTCATTTTGAAGTTAATTGGTGTAGGCTTTAAGCAAATTTCCAGCAGCACCCCTACCCAGTCACCGAGTCACTTGATGGGTGAGCTGCTGTCACATGGCACCTATCGATTCACCCAGGGGATGAGATGATTCCCATAAAACCCGCTATGTCAGTGTCAGCCTCTCGGAGAGCGGCCGACGGCCTCCGTCCTGCTTGTCTGTTGATGTAGATCTGCGACGGGAGAGTTTTAAATCATGCTTTATTCATATTCACTTCGTCTGACGAGTATCCGCAGGCTGGGTTTTTAGTATTTCAATCGGCTGAAGTCCATTTTAGAGTTCATTTGAAAATGGGAAAATCGTTACCTAATCCTATTGCTTTGGCCCCCAAGCTACAGCATAAGAAACATGGCGTGTGCTATAGCAGAGCGGGGTTGGGTTGGGGAGGCGGCGGCGGCGGCGGCGGCGCTGGGGGTGGATGAGAAAATAAAAAAAGACAAGAGACACAAACCCTGACATAGCGGAGGCAGCTGCAGATGAGCAAATAAAGCATTCAATATTTATGACTGAAATTAAAACCAGATAAAGATGTCCCGTATTACCGCATCGCCGCCCTCCTCCCTCCCAGGCCCCTGGCCCTGACTCCGGTGCTCACAACTCTCCGCTCTCTCTCAGCGCAGAGTGAAAGAGAAGCATTATTCCTTCTCAGCTAAATGTCTTCAAAGACAGTAATGAATGCAATGCAGTGACCCAGAAAATGGACTTTAGAGAAGGAGAGGGAGGGGGGGGGAAAAAGCAATCTTGCGTTTGTGGCGGAGTATTATCACTTTACTCCCCTCTCCTTGTCGGCCCCCCCACGCAGGCTCCTTCACTTTGTGTGCACCTGCCATGATGTGTGTCTTTGAGGGCATGTGCACCTTGCGAGTTTGTCCACACTTGCTGGCGTGTGTGCGTGTTTGTGTGTGTGTGTGTATGCATATGTGCACTGAGAGTGAAGTCTCAATCAAGAGGGAATGGGTGCGGGCTGACAGGCGGACCCATTGTGGGGTTAATTAAACACTTCAGGTTTAACACCCCGTCTCTGTCGTTAACCCAAACACTGCCTCATCATTCATCCCCGCCACACTTCAGTTGGAGAATAGAGAGGGGAGAGGGAAGGGGCAGGATGGGGGAGTAGAGGGCCTGTCACAATGGGTGGGGATCTGGTGGTTGCAAGATCTCAGGGTACAAGAGACGACGGAGGTGGTTAAAGTTTATTTATTTAGCTTGGGATAATGTGACGATTCATTATGAAAAAGAGACGATGCAGAGAAGAGGAAGCCTCTGTCTCAACCTGTGCACGTGTCGTTTCTTTAAGTATCTCCTTAGGTGCTTTCAAAAAACATATTTAATCTGGGATCATTGCTCTATGCTGCACAGAGTTTTGTTGATTGCACACAGCAAAGATCAAAACATGTCCGTTGATGTCTGAATGACTAAAAAAATAAAAAAAAAACAGCCCTTTGTTCTTCACTTGGTTCTGGACTCTACGATGTTGAGAAATGACTGTTTGCTGTTTTAAATTTTACCCAATTGCTAATGTCTGTCAGTGATGTATGTAAATGCACCAGCTGGACGCGAAGGAGCTTATCGGAAATAACCATCCTTCAGTTTATTTATATCGCTCCAACCCCCAACAAATGTCTTTTCAAGATACTTTATAAAAGAGAGAAAAAAGGGAGACGTGCCAAACATGGCTGTTAACTTTAATTCGATAGTTGGAAGTGCGGCCAACACGGACAGAGCGGCTTCATTCACCTCCTCTGCTGCCGTTGCTAAAAACTGCAGGCAGAAATAATTAAAATTGACTTATGCTCTTCTGGCCGGGTTGAAATTCTGCCGCAGAAATCAACTCCAATGGAAGAAATCCCAGACAGAGTATTAAAGGGGCATCAGAATCGAGTGTGCGATCACAGATCACGTCTTCAACAGACCTGTCCTGAATAAAAGAAGAAGAAAAGTTTCTAAACTATGCGTAAGATTAGCTGCATAGTCTATTTCTGCATGAGACATATCGCCACATCGGCCTTACTTTAATTGCCTGTTCTCTTACCTTTCCCATTTTGAAGAATAAGATCAGAAATGGTGTGACATCGTGAAAACTTCTCCAACTTTCTGATTAACATAAAATGGGAAATATATCTTCAAAAACATTTGATACATTTATTTTGTCTGGCTCTTCAATTTTCCTGTCTAATAAATTTGTTTCAACTACAGGTTTACGTCTTGCTGTCATTTTTGTGTAATGTCGCTCTGCAGCAGTAAAAGATGATTTTTTTTTTAACTTTCTAGCTTCTTCCCCCATATTTAGTGGCAATGATGCAGTTTGAAACACAGTTTTGCTCCTTGCACCAGCTGTGTCAGTCAGGACCCGGGGGGGGGACTCAGGGAGACGAACAACCAATCACAATACCGTCATGTTTCCTTTTCTGCCTCGTTTAAAAGAATGAAATGAGTCAATTACCTTCCTACTGTATGTTTTTATATAACCTGCCACTGAGTTGAAGTCGGTCAATTCTTCTCACGGAGCTGTACTTACAATTTCTTAAAAACAAATCAAACTGTATTTTAATACCACCGGGAGTTTTTGATTAATCTGCCGTGTTTAACAGCTTCCTCATCCACTTCTGTCAGATCAGCTGGTTGGGACTGGTAGAACGTTAACAAACGCGCTTGTTATTCAGGATAATTAAAGCCGCTAAGATATTAGGGCATCTGTTTGTGGTGACACGCAGATAACTAATGTGGTCTGTGCAGATGTTAAAGGCTCTGCAATCTTTCACAAAAACAATAAAACTGGCAGCAGATGAAGCGTTTCCTGGATGAGGTGGTAACAACAAACTGGCTCTCTGGTTGTGGAAAACCAAACTGGTTCCCCCTGTTGAGCCTTTTTAAGACGTGACTCGTGATGCAGTGCTCGGTTAAGCGCTGCATCCAAATTTGTGGAAAAACTCTAGTAGCATTTTTTTTATTTTTTTTTTTCATATCATTTGCCATTATTCTCATGTGTATCTGCTTTGCTTTACAACCACAAAAACACATGCTCACCCATAAACTTTAGAGGAAATCAAAGCAAGAATTAGGATTTGAGACATTAACTAAACCAGACAAAATGTTGGTGAAGCGTCTGCGACACGATACGTTTGTTTCCCCTCAAACGAGCCGTCTGGTCAGAGAAACTACCCTGGCCTGCAGTGCAATGGATTCTCACACCACTAGATAGCAGTAGTTTACACCTCTGACAACTTAACCAGTCCACCCAGTTCCTGCAGACCAGTGAGAGGAGCCTCTGAGTAAACAAAGAGATGAATGAGTCAAAAAGCGAAGGCTTCGTCTTCCTCGGCTGCAGTCATAAACATGTACAGAGGAGGAATTAATGAGGTGGAATCGGATTTAGGTAATTTCATCTATGAATTAATAGCTGCATACAGATAAAAGGAATTGTTGCTAATGATGTCAGAGGCTTAATTAAGCTCATAGCGTCGATGAAATCTTTTATTCCGAACTTTAAACTGAAAACATTATTTTTATGAGTCCGATGTTTAACTTTCGCACTAATATCAGTGGTTTCCCCCCCCCGAGCACGCGATGCTGAAATTGTTACAGACAAAAGGATTAGCAGCTTTGCCATTTGAAATCTGACTGGATTTTTGACATGCAGTGCATCCTTACAGTTTGTAAACTGACTCCTTTATGAAATTACATTTTAAACTATACTGGACAATCATAACTTTCTCAGATAATGGCGACGTTTGCTTTAGGAAATGCACGCCGAACCGCTTTTAAACATAAACATGTGAAAACCATTTCTCACCAGAGTTTTAACTTTTCGAGCACAAGTGAAACGTCAAAACAACAAACCATTTTTAGCCTCAACACGTGTAAATATTTTGTTTATCCACTTTATTAACGGCGCTGATTGTATAAGCAGCTTCCAGTATGATAGCCGCAGTACAGTTGGTTATTTTAGCTGAGAATATTTATTTCTTTTAAGTAGCTTGACTGCAGCTCGGCTAATTGAAATTAACAATGGGCCCTTCTTGTTATCAGTAGATCTTCTTGTTATCAGTAGATCTTCTTGTTATCAATAGATGATTGTCCGACTGTTACCACATAAAGAGGAACAAAGACGAATGTGGCTGAAGAATCTAAATTTTAGCTGAGAGCTGAAACCTCCTCAGGTCTTCTGACTCGTAAACAGACGCCCAGGGGCGAGGAAAACCAACCCTTACCTCCATTATGCTTAGCTCACCACAAACCACCAGAAAATTAAAATATGTTTTACCTCTGATTTTCTCCATAGGACTGGAATTGACAAGGCAAATAAATATGCTTCTATACGAAGTCGGAGTCAATCCCTTCAGGTTATCCTCCAGTTCTAGAAGAAAACAAACAATGACTGAATTAATTTATTGACTCTTTTTAGCTGAGAACATCAGGCATGTTTATGTTTTAAGAATTAAAGATCTAACGCCTACATGTATGTGTAAATCTTAGGTTTACACATAGTGAGAAACTAACATAAATGTGGAGTTATGACAAGTGAATAATGTAGAGAAGTTAAAATCAAACTGGCCTATTGTCATTGCTATTTGGATTAAAATAGCAAGACAAGTGAAATCTTGTCTTCACTTATGGAAGACAAGATTTCACTTGTCTTCCATAAGTGAAATCTTTACTTGGAGACTCATGATGTCCAAGAATTTTGTTTCTACGGTTCAAAAGTAAGTATGACATTGTAGCAAATCGAAAAGCCAAAGGGGAAGTTAAGAGATGAGCCGTTTATCAGTGCTATTCTGCTGGACTGTTTTTGATGCTCACGCCACAGTTTCACGTAGCAAATGGCTAACGTTCCCGAGCCTCGACGTGTGTGAAGGTTTCGGTCAAACGCGCCGTTTGAATCAAGTTCAAACAAATAAAAGTGTAAAGTAGTCAACAAATTCAAGTGAAGTAATAATTAATGTTGTTTTGATGGACTTTTGCAGCATAGCCGAAATGGCCAGGCAGATGCTCACAGCGCAGTTTTATGCGGCTAACCGTGGTCTTTTCTGAGGTTCATTAACGACGGTGCAGTTTTTGCAGCCATGTTGTTGTTATGTGCCTGTTGTCGCGGAGGTTTGGTGAGACGGAGCCGGTGCCCATGATGCAGTCTCTCCATTAGCCATTAGCCCATTAGCCCGTTAGCGCTCAGGCTGTTGGAACAGCTTGAATGTGTGATGCTAATGCTTCAGGGATCCAACCCAAACTGGAGCCTTGGCAAAAGGCCAAACAGGAGGAATGGTGAAACAACTTTCCCTACCTACCCTTCCACCACGCTCTCTCCTGTTATCACCTCGCATTTGTTTTTTTATGGTTTTGTCTTGCTTTGTCTGCTCTGAATTTGAGCGCTTTAACATTTTGAAGCCACAGTTTTTCACTGGAGGAGCGTCTCTGCTTCATTCCCGTGGCATATGTTAGTAAACAAGACTAATGAACATGTCTATCCAAATGTGGTGGAAACATTTTTCTCCTTCAATTCACCCGCCGTTGCCCACTGCAGTTTATCCCCGGTTTGTTTTCCAAGCATTTCTCATAAAAGTGATTTATCAAACGCACTTAATGCCGAATTGCTGATGTTTCGTCGTGAATGATTCCAAAGCCTGCCGAAGCTGGTGGTTTTATGGCTCGGGCTGAAAAGGCTACTTCTTGGGGGCATGTTGTGTTTGCTTCTTGTAAAGCTGTTCGACACACACACACAAACGAACACGTTAACCCTACCGTAGTCGACTGGGGATGGGCGGTGAGAAAATGTCAGGAGGGATAGAGGTCATTGCCTTCCAAAAGGATAAAACACACATTTCACACAGCTCCCCCGCCGTGTTATCATTTACTGCCCTATCGGACACATTTTGCCGCCTCTGAATGTATTTATATTTACAAACATATTCTTTATTTATTTTCTCTGAGGCCACTGCGCCGAGGAAATGATTCTGAAATCTAACATTTGGAGAGCCATCGCCGCTGCCAGGAAGCAATTTGTGCTCTATCTCCGTGGAAAAAAGGGGGCCGTGATGCCCCGGGGCGGCCATTTCGTTCCCTGCAGTGACATTTTTAACAGGGTGCCTGCAGGACACTGGGACGCAGTCTGAGCCACACGCTGCCTCGTCATGGCAGAAAGCCCGCACGCCGCGCTGTGGACACACTGTCTTTGCAGGCCTTTTCGCCCGACTCTAAACGCTGGAGGAAAGTTGCAGAGGAAGCCTAAAGACCGCTCTGAATAATCTCCACGGCAAAGACGCGACGCCACACAATCAGGCGTACGTCTGTTGATTAGTTACCAGATCCCCATCAGCAGCTAGTTCTAACACTGATGTTGCTCCTGTCTGTATGTATCAAAGCAACATTAGGAGTGTATCAGCATCAATTTGCCGTCGTGAAGCGTGGAAGCTGCATTCCACTCGTGTGTGACCATTATACTAATGAGGTTAATGGTTCAGCTGTGCTTACTAAAAGATGGATGCCTCCCCCCTCCTACGATGGAACATGACCCCTCTTGAGAGACTTGGTGAGCTCATTTATATGTGTCTTTGCTTTTTGTGTAAAATCAAACAAAAACCTCCATTTTTTTTTTTTTTTTTTTTGGTCCCAATAATTACAGGGCCACCTCCAGAAAGTTTTGTAAGGGAGAGCCAGTCTGGAGGCCAGTCATGATCCAGGCTAGATGCTGCATTTCGGTAGAATATGAGACTTTAAGTTTATCTTTTCAAACATGCCACAAAATCAGCTGAATGGAGATTTTAGCACATTTTTTCCTTTAAAAAATGTGCTAAAAATGCTTTAATTCTGGTTTCATTTACATGTTTTTTTTTTTTCTAACTAGATTTATAATTCTGATAACTTCTGAGGCTTTGCTGGAATTATTGATACATAAATAAAAATACTCATACAAGCTATTATGTATTTAACACTGCCTGGTCTGGTGAAGGTCGCTGCATGTCATGTTAGAGGCACAAAAGCTAAAGCTTTTTTTTAATCAGGAATTTTATTTAGTTATGTTGTGAATTCAGGTTTAATCGAAAAATGTTTAAATCAACCTAATAGTTTCTGAGTTCACATTTTCTCCTGCTTCTATGCTAAAAGTCAACTGATTTGATTTGTTAGCACATGCTTCTTTAATGAGCTCTAATGTGCTCATTAAAGATGTGCAGCCATTTTAAAATACCTCCATTCACCAATTTTTTTCTTTTCTTTTTTCATACCTAAATATGGGATCCTGACATCTAGAAGAGCTGGGAGTTAGCCAGGTGTTTAAAAAGCTGACTTAAAGATTCATATAAATAAATAAATAAATAAATAAATAAATAAATAAATAAATAAAATGTTCAACCCATAAAAGGTTGTCAATTCTTCCCTCAAATTCATGCATGGAAAATAATATTCATGTGTTTATCTTTTTATGCTGTGCTGCCAATCAGTTTTTTTTGCAGCTCATCTTTTCCTTGATAAGTCCAGTGAAAACTTAACGAGTAAACTGGAGACGTGTGTCACCGTGTCCCTCGTCTTGAACTTTTCAGACTAAAGCGACCAAATGATCGCGTCTCGTGGGTTTATAGGAGAGGGCAAATTACCGGTGTCTATTTTTGCTAATTACAAATGGTAAAACCAGCGAAGCCTTTTATAAGCTAAGATACTGTTTATTCCCTGCCACATGCGATTCGGTCTAAAAGAGAAACAACCCTCAGGATTAAGATTGCACCATTTCTTTAACAGATGGGATGCCCCAGCCATCTGTATTGTTTTTCTTTCTTTTTTTTTTTTTCCAGGGATTTAAACGTGTTTAGGTTGAACAACGGTTTTTATTTCAGCCCCACTAAGTACCTGAAAACAGCTTTAAAATAAGCGAGATCAGCAGTATGGGTCCCAAAATTCAAACAAAGGGAGCAAAAACAGCGATTCAACTCATAAACTTCTTTGTTATTGATTTTAATGCCTTGACCTGAATAATTATCAGGGTTGAGGGCTGGTTGTTTCTAATGCGAGCTTCCACATTCGTCTTGGTGTCGAGGGCCAATACTTGTTTGCACACAACCTCAAAACCACAGTATTGCTTCTTAATTAGATTTACAGGATATTAAAAACACAGTAGGTGCTTCTAAACGACGATCACTGGAGACGGTGTGGAAATAGCATGCTGTCACGCATGGCTTTTTTTTATATTGCCTGTCGAACCGTAACAATATCTGCTTTTGGATTTTATAAATGTGTTCAATTACCATCACGACTCCTCCCTCAAAAAAAAAAAACAAAAAAAAACAACAACATGGGAAATATCAAATTACGAGGACAAATTTAGAAGCACAGACAACTGAATATTGTCGAGGGTTTTTTTTTTTTTCTTTTCTTTTTTCTTCATTTTCAGAATGGCACTTTAATGAAGAAAATGAAGTTGGCCTCATTTACCGTTAATGCAGTCAAATGCCTTTTCTCAGTGGGTGCAACCCAATAAGCTGAGGAGAGGAAGGGCATTGGGTCTCTGGAGGGGTACAACTTTAATTGGATGATCTCGAAGTCCTTTTCCCCCCAATTCCAATTGTAAACAAGGCATGTCATGGCACATCTAACACCAAATGAAGAAACCTTCGGAAAATGCCTCTCAGACCTGTATCACTCTCTTTCTTCGTCCTGTGTGTGTGTTTCTGTGTGTGTGTGTGTGTGTGCGTCTCTGCTTTGGGTGTTTCTTTATGGCAGCACATATCCAGGTGTCTCATAAGACAGAGGACAATAATAAATATGAGTTTTTATAAGTCCTATTATAGAAATAGCGGAGAGGTATGACCTGAAAGAAAACCGATCAACAGGGGTTTGATTTTGCACCACTTATCCTAGTTTTTCTAGTGTTGCTGCTGATATTCATATCCCGAATATATTTAAATTAGAAATGATTTGGAACGATTCAAGAGGTTTGTTTCTCAGACAAAAGACAAAGAAACGACAAGAAAGGAGCAGAAGTTTGTTCTTAGTGTATTTTTATTAATATAATAAACATTTTTGATTTACAGACATTCCAATAATCAAGACTCTTTCTATAAAGGCTCAGGAGCTTTTAGCAGATCTCCTCTGGTACTTTGATCATTTCTCTATGATGAGCTCCAAGCCACTGAGACAGGAACGCCTCTGGTCCATCACCCTCATCTTCAGCTCTCACCACAGATTCTCTGCCAGACAGAAGTTGGGACAATGGCCATGTCGCTCCCTGGTATTAACATTGTTTCCAGTCAGAAGAAGCATGTTGGTAAAATTCAAATATCACATTATACATTTAACCCTTAAAAGCGTGACTACTATAGGGAAGTGCTGGCAGGTGATGAAAAAGTTTTCAACATAAAAAATACCCAAACTATTAATGGACCATTTTCTTTATCTATGATTGCTTTAAAAATTACTTAAAAGTTAAAACTAAATAAATATCGGTGTAGTTTGCGTCAAACTAAAGAAGAATTTATTTGGATTTGCGTGACATGGTGACACGTATCAACAGGAGTTTTTTTTTGTACCGCATTTTGATATTATTGCCGTCTATGTTTTCGTATGGCCTAATTTAAAAAAATATTAACTTATATGATCAAAGTTAGCAACTTTAAATTTGTGTTTTTGTGTATCGTAAAGATAAAGCAACATTTTCTTTTCTAAAATATTGACCTTTGCTAAAAATGATAAGATGGAGCATAACACGCTGTTCCCAGTTTAACTACCTCCATATTTATTTATTCCCATATTATTAAACTCCTGATATAACACCACAAGTAAGTTCCAAAATATATTTTGCATTTGAGGTGCGCTATTACATTTTTTTAAAATATTTTTTTTTCTCACATGACCGGGAAGGTAAAATACCCCAAATATGAAAATAGTGAAGACATAAAAGTGTAATTTGAGTTGAATTTTTTTCTTCTTTGTTTTATTAAAAGTGTCCATGAAAGTGCGTGCGTATAAAAAAAATTTGGTTTACCTTGAGCAGCATAAAACAGCATGTCATTTCTTTTAAAGACACACGTGATTCAAGGTTTTTTTTCTCTTTAACTCAAAGACTCAGTAAACTCCCTGCTCTAATCTGCGTTCGCCTTGTTCTGGCCTTTCAGTCCTCGGCGTCGTTTCTCACTTTACGAACTTCAAAATAGAAACTCTGCCTCTTCTTAATCAAACGTACACTTGGAAGACCCTTTCTCCATCCGAGGCGATTTTTCAGGCTCAAAACGAGCCCGGCAGAAGTGCAATATGTGAGTGAAACAGTTTTAGTGTTGGCTGTTATTAGCTGTAATGACCCACATGTATTATGACTGCGCAGCAGAAGATGTGTTGGTCGGCAGAAAGCCCACATTACACTGAGGATAGCAGCAAATGTCTCCCGTGCTGTTGTGTTGCTCTCCTCCTCTACATATGGGTGATAATATCAGGCCTTTAAGTTTGTTTCCCAGTGCCTCAGCGAATGTTTGAAGAAGCTGAACTAAGGACTGCTGAGGCAGGGAGTTAGCTTAGCCGACCCTTGGGCCGGTAAACCTGCTGAGCGCAGCACTGCACTTTTGCGCGCGCAGACACGCACAGACACACACATGCGCGCGCACGCTTTCACTGCCTCGATAGCACATAAAAAGTTTTCAACCCCGGAAAAACACTCATGTGCGCCCGGTTCCATCTCAGCTGAGTAATTTAACAAGACTTATATCATCGTCTCAAGGATGTGAGATATGCAATCGACAGGCAGCCTGGAAGAAAAAAGTCTCGCCATAAAGTTTGGGAGTCTCGCTTTATTGGCTCTTCCAGGAAACTCGCAGCCAATGGCGGCGCTCAGACACAGACGGCATATTAATTCATCGCCGTTCGTTAGGACCTCCACATGCGCTAAAGACGGTAATCTTCGGTAATTTGTTAGTGCTGCATCGGCGCTTTGACTTTTTAGAGAGCTACTTGACAGCAGTGTTAGCCCCTGGGCTCCTGTCTCCGAGAAACGGGAGGGGAAAAAAAAAAAATGTTGCTCCAATTTGCAATTCATACATATTGAGGGAAATGTTTAATTCCGTGGCCGTTATTCAACTCAGTTCATTAATTAAAGAAAAAAAAAAAAAGAGAAAAAAAAAAACCGCTACCATTCTCCTCTCCGCTTTCCCGCTATCTTTTTGATGAGCTTTCTTCAGGAGTAATTGAGTCCGTTAATTAGACAGAATTAGGCTCTAATTATTCCGAAGGCCCAGAGCCGGGGGAGAAAAGAAACCAAATGTGCAATATTTCACCGCCTCGCCTCTCCCTCCCGCCCTCCGCCGGATCCCTGTAACTCTCTTTGATGTCCCGGACACCGCCGGTTTCACAGGAAATGGATTAGATATCAGACCTCTTAATTCTGCCGCGCTGCTCGGCGGGAGATCTCTTCTGACGTTCGCTCTCACTTCTTGCCTGATTTCAAGCCCGCGCTCCAGTAAGTGCATTTCATTACAATGAGGTGTTTTATTCTCTCCAGCTCAGTTTTTATGTTGTATTAAAGGGGACAGACATCCGTCTTGTTTATGTCCTCCCTCGGCCTCTCGGTTAGCAGCGGGGCCTATTTTTTTATTTTTTATTTATTTTTTGCTATGTTGAATTTTTACAGCCTTGACTTTAAACGTCTCCATGTCGAGCCGCAGCTTGGGTTTAAAGGCTGGTAGTTCTTTGAATAAATATTGAAAAGGTGAGCTTTGCTTCCGCACCTGAGCAAAATTCTGCTCGGACGGAGAAAAGACGGTGATGCCTCATGACTAAGCTACCCGATCATTGGGGATCATGTAAAGGGCTAATCACCCAAAATATGGAGACAAGTGAAAGCTGAAAAGATATCCAAAAAAAAAAAAAAAAAAACATTGGGGATCATGTAAAGGGAACGTGTGTGACTTGGGGTCTATATGGGATAAAAAATAAAAAAAATGCGTCACCTTACGTCGACATACGTTTCTTAAAACGAGGACAGGCCAAACGTAAACCATAAAAAGTATGTTTTAATGTTTTCAGATCACAACTCTCCGTACTGGTTACAGGATTTATAAAAGTGGATTATTCTACAGGATTTTATTTAGTCGTTCCAAGTAAAAGGGGTAAAATTGAACGTTACATTCCTTAGATTTTCGAAACCTTTTGAAAACCATCTTTTCACACTTTTGCACTGTCACATATAAAGCTGCAGTTTTCTTTTAAGTGTTCCTGGCAGGAAGATGAAAAATCTGGCGTGGCTGATCCAATAAACTAACCAGTCCTGGATTTCTGCAGCTCTGCTTGGGCTTCATGTGGATGGAAATAAAGGCAAAAACTGTCTAGTCTTAAGACGTTTAGAAGAAACGTTGCATTTATCTGGGGATATCATAGAGAAAAGGTGTTGTATGGTTTCCTTCCGTGTCACAAATAACAAAAAACTTTGACATTTTTCCAAAACAGAGACCTTTTGGGGAATCAGAGTGAATTTGGCTAAACAGAAATGTACACCACTTTTTTTTCTTCTAGATTTTGATGATTTTTTTTATTTTGAAACCCATTTTTGAATATTCAGCCTTCCACCTCACGACTATGAACCGTTTCCTTTGTGCAGATCACATAAAAACTACATTTCCTTTAATTACCCTGACAGGAAAATTAAAAATCCATCTTTGAAAAAGTTGTTGGGTTTTATCTAAAGGTCTGCCTTTCATCATCTATGGTTGAACCACATTTGGACAGGACTTAATGAGCTAAAAAAGTACAATTTTCAGCATCTCTCCTTCACAGAAATAGGAGATACTGCAATAGAACGTGAACGTTATACTGCAATAGAACGTGAACGTTAAGTGTTTCTTCGCAGAAAGTCAATCTTCATAAATTAGATTAATTCCAGTATTTCTTCTGGCCCAATCATAGACGAGTAACAACCTTAAATAGTTTTACAAAACGTTGCCAGTAAACGTTGAGCGTTCAGAGGAAAACATGTCACATTACGGCTGAACTAAATTAAACATGAATGGTTTCTATTTATAAATTAGGCAACTTTGGAAGGCAACTGGTTTCTCTAAATTTTATTTAGGGGTATCAGCGCATATGCTATTTACATCATTCTTCTCCTCACTGTTTCGTGTATTATATATATATATATATATATATATATATATATATATATATATATATATATATATATATATATATATATATAAAATGCCTCTATAACATCTAATTTGCCAGGTTCTCATTTTCAGTGTCTTTGTTCAGGCAAAGTTTGGACAGTGTGAAAGTAATCCAATTTCCAACACCTAGACCAGCTACGACCTACCTTAAAAAGAAATAATAATAATAATTAAAAAACCCGTATCCAGTGTTTGGAAGGAAACCTCTGAGCTGCATTTATTCTGAGATCAAATTGCACACAATCAGACGATTTCTCAAGGCAGTTGGTTTCACTGGATTTTCCTGAAGGGTGTCAGACTGAAGGGCAGCTTGAACATAAATGGATGTCACATTTATAAGCGGCCTTACTTTTCTCTGCCTATCACATAACATCCCTCCAAAAACGGACTGGCCAACGTTAACCAGCAATGAAGCAGCATCCACGAAGGTACCTTGTTGTATTAGAAATGAACACGTTTCTGTTTTTAAAGGTTCAGATTGAATGATGGGGTTTGATGAATCTTGGTTATTTTGACTTTTTCTCATCAAGCCGAGTCTGGAAAACCTTCAGAGCGACCGTTACGATCAGTCAACCTTTGCTCTCGTGTAACTATTGATTTCCAACACAGTAAATCTGAAGGTGCTGGAAAACGGGCCACTGTAATCCACTCAACTTGCTCTCCCCCCCTTCCTCCATTTGTATCAGTCTAAGAAATGCATTATTAATGCGGCTATATTGTCTACAGTCTCCACTCCGACAAAGCTGCAAACACAAGCCGGAGCAGCTTTGAGCACAGCTGCTCTGCCGGAGTCTCTTGTGCAGATGTTGAATTGGACAGACCACCCTGAAGCACCGGGGCCAACCAGAACCACGAGCCCCGTCGCCACCAAACCCGTCGTGATGGATCGGCCCGCTCTCATGCCAGCTTCGACGAGCAAGAGGCGGCCCCGCTCTCATTGGTCCGACTCCAAGCGTTAATGGTTGTTCCCAGATTGTAGCGTGAAAAAGGCCCTTTAGCTGCTCTCATAAATATGGTAAAGAGGTTTGTAAAAAAGAAGGGGGCGGGCGCGGGGGGTTTTCACACACAGGCTCAACAACAAGCCACTGATGATGTTTTTAAGGATTGTTGTATTGTTTCGAGTAGATTTTGCCATGTTTTTTTTTTTAAACACAAAAACCTCCGCAGCCACAGTGATGAGTGTACATCAGCCAGTTTAGTTTCCTGATCCGGGCCTTTTCAAGGGTAAAACTGTCAGCCGGCATGAAAACAGCCATAAACCAAGCATTGTTCAGAGGTGTTTTTCCTCCATTTTCAGATGCCAGATGCTGCATGTTATATGAAATGCCCCCGCCGTATTTTTCACAGTGACAGCGTCATAGCTTAGTCTGAGGGGACCGGGGTTAGTTTATCCTCAACTGGTGTATTACTCTTTGAATGTCTCTAAGTTAAACTGCTGGTGACAGCTTATCAGTCAATGTAATGCACAATGCCTCTATGTGCGCAGAGCAGGGGAGTAATTCAATATCCTTATATGATTCAAGGCAAAAAGGAGGGGAGAGAAGGGGAGAAAAAAAAAAGAAAAACGAGATTTATGCCTCCTACGGTGGCAGGAGACATTAATGTTGGCGGAGTCTGAACTTCCCGCAAGAAAAATCTATCCCAGGCAACAGTCTTCCATTTGTAATTTATTCTAATATTAAATTGTTTTTACCAGCCAAGACAAATGGCAGGACTCGAGGATGCAAATCCAGAAAAGAGCGGGGACAAAGAAATAGGGACAGTAAATATTATTTGCATTTTTTTTTTACTACTGCGTTGAGATTTTCTTCCTCCTGGTTTCTCGTTTTGCTGTATTCCAGGACTCTTCCCCTCCCTCCGACTCACTGGCAGACGGAGGGCCGATTTCATGTTTTCCTCTGATGTTGCCATTTGTTATTCCTCTCTGTTTGTCCAGGGTTTCTATTCGGGACCCTCTTTGTTTTTGCACCTCTGCGAGGGCCACACTCTCTCACAAGTGGCCCGAGCTCTGTCAGCTCTGAAATCCCGGTGTCCTGACCTCTGACCTCGCAACTAAACCCTTTCCCCGACACAAGCTCTGATAACAAACACGGGTATCAGGGGGCACATCTCTGAAAACTGCATGTGTGTCGATGTGTTTACCGCATGCCTGCAGACTTTCACGTTTCTGTCTCCGTTCTGCTTCATGTAATCCGATTCATATATTGTATTTGAACTTGAGGGGGTGAAGAAAAAAAAAATGCAGCAGACTGAAATAGCTCACGAAGGCTCGTCTCAATAACCCAAACCGTCTCCATCGCCTTCATACGTGAATTTTCGAAATTGCTTTTAATCCACGGCACCTCCGGTTTACGACCTGTTTCTGGGTCGCTCGGCTCTCAGGATCGACCTCATCCCCTCTCACGATTTCCGACTCACAGAAAGCACTCGGATGTTGCCACTCTTGTTCAAACTCTGCACCTGTTCCGCCACATGTATGAACACAAAGATCCGATTATCTATTTTTAAATGCAACTCGCAGATGATTCGGGCCGTTTCAACTTAAGAGTAACGTAGCAGGAGTCGAGGGCGCTGCAGCTGTTGGTGGCTGATCAGAAATTAGTTGGCATTTAGGTTTCACTTGGTCACAAACAACTGGCTGAAAATGGTCGATTGCGATTCGTTACATCAAAACATATTAAAACTTAGTCGCACTTTGAGAATAAAGCACTAATTTACTAGTCTTCATACCCGATGAAGACTAGTAAATGAAAAATTGTCAGTATAATGTCCGAACAGTGAAGTTCGTGGCCCTGAATGCAGAAGAGTTAAAAGAAACAGTTTATCTACAAAAAGTAGGAATAAAAACAAAAATCAACACTAAACTGAAGGAGTGAATCTGGAGTAAAACCAGCTGGTGGCCTAACAGGACGGGCTGCTTATTCAGCAGGTTTGCTGAGGAAGGAGCAGGTGGGTGATTAGAAACTGGGTGCAGCTGTGAAGGAGTGCAGGTAAGTGAGTCTTGCTCACAGAAACAATCATTTCAGCATCAATCAACGAGCATTTTCAAAAAATCCAAAATGGCAAATTAATGTTTCATTGTGTGCATGCAAGCTGTGTCTTTTAGTGAAAGGATGAGGTGGTAGTTTTATTGCTCTCTGTAATCTGCATGTGTTTGTGGCGCTTCTCTCTCAAACCAAAATATGGCGGAGGTCAGTGTTGGATTTATGTCACGTGACTTCTTTATGCATGTCCTGTTTTTTTTTTGTGTGTGTGTCATTCTGCAGCAGTGACTTCAACAGAGTCTATCAAAGTCCATGCTTCAAGCAAGCAATAGTTTCTTGATAGCCGAGGGTCCAGACCCTCCGTCTGAAGCGAAGCCTGGAATACGGTGCTGCTTTTTTACCAGGCTAGCCCATCATTTCTGTCAGAAAGTGGCTGTTATTGAAAGAAACATCATGTTCAGGCCCAGCAATTACCATAAAGTAACTTTTTAACACACTTGTCAAATGCTGTGCATCGGAATATTGAGAGGTCCAAGATTTAACAACAAGAAAAGTACAGAAAACATATCATTACCACAAGAACACCTTGATTATCCTCAAGCATTTTGGAAAAAATATTGCATGAAACTGATGAGACCAAAGATCAACATCTTGGAATATTGAGTCCCAGAGTTTCTTTGGTAAAAGTGATGCAGCGTCACACTAATGGCTACACGGGACAGTGGACGATGTGAAACTTTGTTTCTTCTTCAAAGCTTGTCCTTACGTCCTGATTGATGCCCTGTCGCTGAAAATCTGAACCATTGTCGACGGTTGAAATCTCAAGTAATTGAGGTTTGGTGCATCCTGGGCCTTTTAGCTCTCCCCCTGGGGGTAATACCAACCTCCTCAGCATGTCGGTGTCCTTCTTAGGCCTTCTAATGAGCCATCATTTCATCCAGTTGCGTTAAAAAGGGAGAGAACGAAAACATGCAGGATGCTGGGTCTCAAGAACCATATTTGGGCACCACTGCAGTAGAGCAACAAAGCACAGGAACAAGTCCATCTCTGAAAGGCTGAGAAACAAAAAATGAATTTAGGATGGTCTTAAAAAAAGTCAAGAGTGTAAATCTGATTGAGCTTTTCCACCGTGACCTTTCGATATGCCATAAATGTTCAGAAACCATCCAAAGGAGGAAGATATGTCTTTTTTTTTCCTCTTGCAAACTGTCTATTTAAAATCTGCTGCTAAGTGAAAAAAAAAAGACATTTTAAAAAATCCTGACGCATCAAGAAACCTGAAAACTTGATTCTCTGGTGAGGCAGAGGCACTTGAACGCACCACCCACCCGGTGAGGCTGCAGGTGTTTGTAAGCTGCATGTTTCTCCTGAGCAGCTGATGAAACATGGCCCACTACCTTCATCCAGCCTCAGCGATGAGCTCATATAGGCAGCTTCTCCTATCTAAACATCTACAAGTGTTACCATCCTGACCTCGGGCCACCTTACGGCCTGGAAAAAAAATCAACACCCGGGCTCATGTTCTTAAGAGCAGCCATTGTCCGTTTACAAGCCGTTTAAAATAATTGTGGTCAATGCAGATTGTTTCCAATGGAGGTTTTTGGACAGCATGCCTGCAAGGAAAGCAGATACTCTCTTAATCCAGCTGCCACAGAAGCCTCATTAATTCCCTTAATGAATCCGTAACCCGAGAGCTGGTAACCTGTGAACTTCTCATCCTGGACACACATTTCCAAGCAAATCACACCAAAAGATAAAACCGGGGCTTATCGCTCATTTGTAAGAAAGTGGCAGCGGACCGGCTTGGCTTTCCGGGGGGATATGAGCGCGGCGCGGTCACACCCGTTAGCGGGGGCATTAGCAGAGCGCCGCAGCCGGGTCGCTTCCTGCCACGCAGGGTTACGGTGTCACGCCTTGAGCTCTGATTGAGTTACAGTGCAGCGAGAGAAGGTCACGGCGCCCCTCTGCACGTCTGCCACTCACATTTACTCCGACTCCAAAAGGCACAAACAGTCTCAGATTTTCGGACCGATACACACACATACCTCACAGTCCTCCCAGAAAACCACAGGCTGTTTCAACCAGACGTTTGTTAGTTTCAGCTCCGGCTCCTCATGTGAGACGAGTGATGCTGATTATTGGCCTGATTCAAGATGGCTTCCTCTTCTTCAGACTAAACAACATTGGTGTCAAAACACTTTTGTGCGGAGAAAATGCTTTGTTTGTGGCGCTATCGCTTTAAAGACATTGATAAGTGTTTCCGGAGGTCATCGAAGTCGACCTCCCCACTTCCACAGTCGCAAAAAGATTTGGTGTCAATCAACGACGCTGCAAAACATTTAGCTGCACAAACAGAGCTCAGTTAATTTATGAATTTAGTTCGCAGGACGATCTTCGACCTCTGGAAAGTTTTTGTTTTAAAACTGAGAAAATTATAACGACACAAATGATTGACGCTAATTTTGTTTAATTTGAAGAAGGTGTGGCGATCGACTTCACTGAATAAATCTGTATTTAGCTAAGACTGGTCTAATTGTACCTAAACATAGAATAAGACTTTAATGATGGATTTTTTCCCCCTTGAACTTGAACTGATCTGTAGATTTGCTTGATTCTAGTTGGTCTTTTTCACGTCGTCTCAATGTTCTTGAATCCAGACTTTCAGACCGAGTTTCCCTGAACGCTACAGTTGTTTTGAAAAGTTTATGAAGGAAGGAAAGAAGGAAGGAAGGAAAAGATGAGTAGATTCAAGGAAGGGCCAACAAGAAGGGGGAGTGAGGACACAGGCAAGGAAAATGGAAGTAAGGAAGGAAAGAAAGAAATGAGGCGGAAAAAAAAACAACAGACAGAAGAGAGAAAGACAAAAAGGAAACTAAGAGAAAAATATATTGTTCTTTTTTTTCTGGACCTATTAAGTGGAAAGATGAATCAAAATATTCTAGAAAAATTATGTTTCAAAGCTCAGAAAACATCTGCAGTTGGAGGACGGAGTTCTGCAGATATTTGGTACAGAGATGCATTTCAATGAATCACAATGTCGTCAAAAAGTTATTTCTGTCATTCTTTTTTAACAGTGAAACTAAAGTCTGGAGTGTGGATTCATTACAAATCCAAGTGCTGCACTACAAGCATTTATTGCTGCTGATTGAAAAAGAAAACAAAGCATGTTTAATGCAGAAACTTTATTTGATGATCTCCACAATTGTCGGGAAGACTGCTGACTTGGCATTTGTCTGGCAGACGCTCACACCCTTCGTGAAAAGGTTTCGCCACAAAACGACGTTGCTAAAGAAACGGGCTGCTCTCAGAGCTGCAGCCAAGCAAATCAAGGAAAACCGAGTGAAATAGAAAGAGGTGCGCGAGTTAAGATTTACTAACGTTGGACTCAAGAGATTGAAGAGCTCTGAGAGACGTGCTTGACGTTTTTTTGGGTTGAACCAGAGACGGCGTCAGAAATGTCTTTTACCTGGGCGAAGGAGAAAAGTATCTCCACTGCTGCTCATTTGATTTGGAGTCAAGGTCCCAGAGTCAGGCGAGCGAGGGAGGAGACAGAGCTGTGAGTGTGGAGTATTGGAACGTACATGAACGGCTGATATTTTTTTAAGTTTTAAAATACGCTTTTGTTGATCTGAGCCACCGACTTTCTGGGTTTTACACATTTGGACCAAAATCCCTAAAAATGACCTGAAAGGAATGTTTTAAACATGTCGCTCCGTTGTGTGTTTGAGTTTCCAAACTAAATGACTAAAAATGAACCTGCATTCGGGATTCATGGAGAGACGACCTCAAATACCAACACAAAAAAAAAAAAGAAACCTTTTCAATGTTCAATTGTACATTTTCCAGTCTGGAATGAATCATTTGTGCCACTTGTTCACTCGGACAGAGCATTAGGAACAATTTGATCCACTCCTCCTTCACGGCCGTATGTTCATTAGGTTTAAAGAGCTTGTTTATTGTGAGGAATCACTTCCGTCAGCAAATCCTCCATCATTCCCCCCGTCAAGCCGTGGAATAAGTGCATCGGCCGGACCTGGAGCGCTTGGTAGATTCACCTGCACAATCAGACTATCGACTTCTCCTTTAATAAAACACCGATTCAGTGGAAACTTAACCGTTCGCTGGCGACTTAATTCCCAATTTAAATGATCACCCTGGGTCCCTATCCAAGGCTGATGTGATTCTTGAGCTTCAGTGTGACTAAATTATACTATGCTCTACCTCCTGTTATCCATCCCCCCTTCCTTCAACCTCCACCCTCACACACACACACACACACACACACACACACACACACACACACACACACACACACACACACACACACACACAGACTCCCAGTTCCCCCATCTTTCTCCTCTGTACACCTCTCTCTCCGTGCAGCTCAGGTGCTGATACAAGCAGAAATCCTCCACACCCCAGTGCTCCCAGAACACATACCCGCTTACAAACACACTCACACACACGCACACACACACGCACACACACACGCAGCTCCTTCGTTCACCTCTCTGGAAAAGCCGAGGGGAGGCAGCATTCGTCTCCTCTCTTATTTGCTGTGTTAGCATGGAGCCGATATGAAAAACAGGAAAGCTGTAGTTTTGTTGTTGTTGTTGTTGTCTTTTTCCCCTCCTCTGCTAAGGGATGAGGCTGAAAATAAGAGATTATCGCTGTGATGCATTGGCGGCTCCAGTCTTAAGTCACCCAGGGTTGCGGCCCCTCCGCCTCAATGAGGATGTAGTGTCCAATAAGAGCACTTTGTCAGGGCAAAGACAGCGAGAGCTGAAGGAGACATAGAGGCGAAAAAGACAAGCAGAGGAAGAGTGAAAAGTAGTAAACAAGATAGAAGAGGTAAAAGAGGAAGAGGAGGACTGGATTGAGTCGGCCTGTGCCTCGGCTTCATCAATATCCTCTTATATAAATGTCAACTGTACCATTTCCCTCATCACTGTTTCACCACCCCACTGGCTTTATCCTCTGCTACAAGGGGAGGGACATCACTCTCTCTCATCTCTCTTTATCGTTTTTCTCCCTCCCTTCTTGCTAGATCGCCCTTTCCCCCCCCCACCGCCCCCTCCCGCACCCCCGTCCTTTCTCTCTTTATTATTCTTCATCCTTCCTTCTCCTCCCTCCATCCTGTCTCCTTGCCTCTCGTGGCAATGCGTCACCGGCCTGCCCCCATGAAACAAGTCAATTTTCTGCCAGCTCGGCGGATGAATAAATCTCCCTGGCTCTGCTCAGAGCGATGGGGATATTTATCTAAGTGGAGTGTGTCCTCCTCGGCTCAACGCCACCGACTTCTCATCTAAGCTCCCTCCTCCCCACACCCTCCTTCTCTCTTTTTTTATTTATTTATTTATTTTTTTTTATTTTAACAAGAGAACAAGAATTGACTGGGAGGATGGAGGTGCAGGGGGGGTTAGGGAGATTTGCTAAAGAGAAATGCAAAAGGTAAAAAGGAGGAAAACGAAAGGGGAAAGGAGGGATGCGGAGAGCGGTTGGCGACGGGGACAGAGATCCAGGTGAAGAGGGAAGAATTAGACAGTGAAAAATATGAGGAAGACGGATGGAGTGGGGGAAGCACGGGAGCCGCCTCGAACAAAGCCCGCGAAGCGGCAGACGGAGGAGTGAGGCAGGGGCATTAGTCGAGCCTCCTCGGGTTTAAACGGCGGGAACAGGCGCAGATCTGGATGGATGGCGGCCCTCCTCCTTCAGGCCACGCTCATCTGGTGGCGAGGAGGAAGAGAGGGAGGGAGAGACGCGGCTTGTGAACGACACAAAACGGAGGGAGACGGGAAGTTGTAATGGATGGATCAGGATGTTGTTTTCCCCCGAAAAAGCGTGAGCGAATGAAAACGCGGCGTGAGCGAACGCTCGTCTGAAGGTGGGAAGACCTGGATTCATCCGTCGTTTGGGCCGTTTAATCGTCGTCAGGGTCGTGGGGGAGGGGCTTACGCTCGACGCCAACACAGAGAGAGATACGCAACGATGAGGAAAAATGGAATGAATGAATGTACTGATATTTTACTTCACTTAAAGAAGTGTCTTTAAAAACTACTTGAGCCTGAGATATCAGCATTGAATAATTTGAACGATTGACGCGTTTGATTTCGTCGCATTATTGTTGTTCCTGCAGCATCAAGTTGACCAACAAAACTCGCTCAAAATCCGTGGGACCAAAATAGTCAAGAGTTTCTGAAAAGCTGCAATATGTCGACTCGTCGACCTCTTGAACTAGTTCAGCCTCAAAGATTTATTGCTGTGCTATTTAAACACATTGAACACTTTAAATCCTGTCGCGTTTCTTCCACTCATTTTATAGAAAGAATAACAAATCGCTAAAATTATTTCAAGGTAGTATGATTCTTGAGCATTTTCATTGGATCCTGATATGGGCTGATGACCGAAAGCATTGATCTTGGTGCATCATTATTTGTTTTTGCGATGACGGATTTAAAAGAAAAACACAATTGAGGTCCAAAGGAAAAAACATTGCCAGCTCATTTTCCGAAAAAAATGCCTTTTAATGTAAACATGTTATTTTGTCTTTCGATTAGTCAATCCTATTAAAGAAATCCAGTCTGAAATATGAACACAAAAAGTTCATTTTAAGACCTGTATATTCAGATGGCCTCGAGAAATCTAAGATGTCCAAAAGGCTGCCAGCCTTTAAGAATCCACGCGTAACAGAGAGAGGTTGGAAGGTTAAGAGGACAAAACAGGGGCACCCTCGACGTTCTGCTTCCAACCACTCAAAAACCAACAGATCATCCTGCAAACGTGAAGTTTAAAAATGAAACAGCAAACAATGTGGAGGAGAACAGGAAGCACGGAGTGTCGATGCAGAGCACCACTTTGACAACTTAAACCATCCCTGTGCAAAAGATTAAACACATCGGCTGGTTTGACATCGTATCAGTTTGGTTTTACTGCTGCAGGAAATGTGTCGCTTTATCCTCTTCTAGCTGTTTTTGCAGTTCTGTGAAGAATTCAAATATACAAAATACATCAGGAACGCATTTATTTGGTGAAACACCAGTTCACAATGTAGCGCTGAAAAGAAAATGAAGCATAACCTACAGAAAGTAATATTTAAAAAAAATATATATTTTCTGAATTAGAAATTGTTTGGATAACTGATGATACTAGTGAACCCTCAACCTGCTGGAGAAGCAAGAGCGGTGATGTCACACCCAGTACCACAAATCGGCATCGATTCTCCGTGTCTGGGTCTCCTGGAAGCTGCTGGTTTTTGGGAATCTTATTTTGCTTATAGCTGACTGGAATTAGCATCCTGGAGTCTTTCTGACAGCGGCCTCATCGACGACACCTCGTATGAAAAGAAATGGCTGCCTGCTATGAGTCACTGAGAGAATGTCAAATATCCAGCTAAAAACTAACATCACTGCATACGTAAAAACATATATATATATATATATATATATATATATATATATATATATATATATATATATATATATATATATATATGCATATGTTTACGGTAAGAGTAAAACTGCATGTTTGGAGAGAAAGAAGAAGATTTGTCCAATGAAAAGAGTTCGAGGGTGGAGTCAGACGTCCAACTCCGCCCACTAGCCAACCTTTCGGGTTAATTTTGAGCCGATTCAGAGTTTGTATGGGTCTCTCTTGTTCAGCAAAATCTGTGTCGACTCATCTCCTGTTTCGTTCTCTTCAAACGTCAGATTATTTGACCCCTACAGAAAGAAATGAATGTCCTCTTTTAGAATATCTGCATTTTGCATTTGCTGCACAGCCCAAAGATTTTCAAAGCTTTGGGGCTGCAGCAGGATGCTTGATTCACTCTCCTCACCCTGGCATTAAAGTAAAGCAAATAGCTGCTGTGTCTCATTACTGCTCGTTTTTAAGGGGAGCTGTTAGCATAATAAATGCCTTTGCCAGGTTCTTCTTATAATATCATTCACACAAGATAAAGTGCAGGAAAATTTATCTTCTTAGCAATTAAAATGGTCAATTCTGCTTATATGCACAACAGGCCCCACATAACACCAAGTTTTTGTTCTTAATTACCTACAATAACGGTGTGATATATGGAGTGTGCTGTACTTTGCCGGGAGAGCATGATATGAAACAAGACGCTTTTAATAAAGTCGTAAACTCGAGTTCAGGCCCCGTGGAGCTGATCATGTGTGGGAGTGCGCTGCTGTGTTTAATTTGTTTGCACACAAAGAAGAAACAAAGATGAGCACCTGCACACTCCTGCGCACTCACAAACAGTCACCCAAAAAAAAAAAAAAAAAGAAGAAAAAAGACGACGTCTCATTGTAAAACAAATCAAGTTTGAAGTGTGTAACCAGCCAGTGCTGACATGTTTCTCAATTATATCAGGGTTAAAGGTTGCCTCGCCATTCTCGCCTCAGGTTTTCTCTTGTTTATGTTCTTACCAATAGTTATTAACTCATTTGTGGAACAGTGTGTCAGTATATTGTGAAATTAGTGCTGATTCTGTTGCGTCATGCGAATCCATATCAAACAGATTTAAAAAAGCAAAATAAAATAAAATAATTTCACTTGCAAACCTATCCCAGATTTGATTTTATTGTTCAGGATTTTGCCCACTAATGCATCACAGAACAGCAATTTAAAAATACTGGCACAGCAAAATCATTATAACGCACATTAAAGCCCCTCCTTGCATCGTTTGGCGCTTTTCTGAGTTCGGAGGTTGAAGACGAAGGTCCGACAGGGAAACCCAGATCTCACAGTCAAACTCTGCAGCTCGTTCTGTTTGGTCCCAAAACCACATTGGGATTCTTTGGACCCCCAGTTTGTCGAACCGTCTGCTGCTGCCTGCTACCACCACTTCCTAACAAAATACCAAGATATTTATATTTTCCCACTGCAGGCCAAGAACAATCAGTTCACCTTTCATCAGTGAACCACGGACAACCAAAATGTATTTTGTAGTGTGAGAATAAACTTCTTCATTTACAGGCAGATTTCCAGATTAAGGATTTGTGCCCAAATCCTCCAGTTTGGACTATATCACGTCAGGTTTTGAAATATTTAGAGGCATTTTCTTTGAAAGAAGAAGAAAAAGAAAAAAAAAACATCCTACAACTCAACCCATAAATTCGCAGAACACAAGAGATTGTTGTCACTTGTAGAACCAGAACGAGTTCTTGTGGTTTTGTCGGCCGTAT
This sequence comes from Poeciliopsis gracilis, assembly GCA_911649635.1. NCBI lineage: Eukaryota > Metazoa > Chordata > Actinopteri > Cyprinodontiformes > Poeciliidae > Poeciliopsis > Poeciliopsis gracilis. Next base: position 7,848,623 of record CAJVRI010000128.1, read on the forward strand.
GGATTATTAACAATCACCAGATTTATTCTCTAGTTAGAGTCTGCCTTTGTGCCATGGTGTATATGTGGTGGTGTGTATTTATCTCTTTCTGCTGACTGACACATTTAAACAGTCAGAAACTGAACAACAAACAGCTGAGTTCTATTTTAGATCACCTTAAATCACCTGATTTATCAGCATTTAGTCTCAAAAAGACTAAAATGCTGGAACTGAATCAAAAACTGTTCCAACAAAGTGTTCGCTTCAGGGTGCCGTCTCTTATGCGACGAGGTTATGGAAAATCTTTTATGCTTTCTTCAAATAAATGTGTTTTTTTTTTTTTTTTTGTTTTGTTTTAATTGTCTTTAAAAAAGCCCAGAGACCCTGGAGATTTACTTGGCTGTCACAAGCTAAACTCACCTAATTTCTCGTCCGGATTATTGATTTAACGCGCTAAAATAAAGCGCATTGTTACCCCAGCTTTACTGAGCTGTCAAAGCTGGACACCTTTAGTCTAAAATCTTTACCTGCCAGCAGTAAATTGGATTTCTTTCCTTCCATCATTTGGGTAAAGTGGCTCTCCCATTGACCATTTAAGTGAAAATAAATTATTTATGACCGCAGAGGCCCAAACTGGCAACACATATGTTGTGTAATATTTACGCTGTCACCACATTAGCATGACGAATGCAGACACTTTTCATTAGAGACAAATGAAAGCCATCCTGACACAATTATGGCAAAAACAATAACAGCGCCGCGCGAGCCCCTCCGTGATTGATAACACTGCAGGGGGGGATTCAGCAGCGTTGGGCTTAACCAGAGTCTCCCTGAGGGGCTCTCCTTTGGCATTAGTCAGACAAATCCCTTTGTCAACCTCTCCCCTCGCCATTTTTATTCATAAGCATTTGGCCCCTAAGAAAGACATCAAACCAAGAATACAACGAGAGGTCAACATCATCTTTGCGCAATGTTAACCTCTGCATTGATGAAGCTAATTCACATTTCCTTAGTCCAGCCTTCAGGGGTTTAGTAGAGGAGGGGGAGGAGCGAAGGGAGGTACTGGGGTGTGTGTGTGTGTGTGTGTGTCCCTGTGTGCTTCTGTGTGTCAGCAGCCACTTTGTAGAGAGACTCCCTCTTGACCCAGGCCCCTCCACATGGGGTTTGTATTGATAACGCCTGCTGAAAGGAGGCGAAAGTGAATGTTGTCCAAGCTCATTGGAATGACAATGGGGGCATATGGTTGTGTGTGTGTTGGTGTATGGCCGTGGCAGCCACCGTATTCTGCTGTGCAGGGTTGCCAGGTGCTTCATGAACGGACCCACTGAGAGCTGACAAATCGGGCGCAGACTCAACAGACTCGACAGCCTCGACAGCCTGGCTCGTGGCTCTGCGGACCAACGGGGGGCTTCCAGAGCCGAAACCGGTGCTCCTCGTTGACTTTTCCCTTCATTTCTCAGAGCAAAATTATATAACAAACCTCAAGAACTAGTTTGCTGCTGCAAGTCTGAAAGCTGTATGCAGCATTTGAAGTGCTCACATAATGTCTAAAGTGAGTAAAACCATTGCATTGATACTCAGCTTTTGAAATTTATTTGGGAAAACTGTCTTTAGGAAAGATGTTTATGTAATGAGTGTAAAATATTCCAGTCCAGTTGCCAAAGATGAAGTTTTGACGATGCTTTTCTGTGATATTTGTACATTTAATGAAGGTTTGCTTAACCTTGAATTACAAATTTGAACAAACTTTAACTTACAGACAATTAAGATAAATGCTGGTTACATTTCACTAATATGAAACAGCTACGCTACCATGACTGTATTTTTAATTCAGAAGGTACATTCTCTGTTAGATTTCAACCAAACTAATGTGTCGTTCCTAATCTACGTAACATTCCCATCAAAACCAAAAGAAAAGAAAGGATAAACGCCCCTCCGTGTCAAATGCAGCTACTGTGACAAACCCAATCATTTGACTCGGTTTCACCAGTTACACCTGGACCTGAATACTGACAGAACCGAGTCCGTCGGAACAAAGATGAAGCAGGCTGAACCTTCTCGAGACGTCGTCAACATCTGCCAGTCTGAAAAGGGTTCAAACAAAACCAGTTATAAGGATTTGGGACTCCAGTGGCAACGGAGTGGACCTTCCAGTGAGTCGGCTTGCCAACCAAAATGACTCCAAGAACACATCTGCAACTTATTAGGGAGGCGGAAATGGGACAGAGGATGAATCTAAAGCACTTCATGCCTCAATTATCTCAGTTAAGATCAAGCAGAGACTTTATGACTGTGGCACCCAAAGACATCACAAGTGCACATTTCTCATTGACAAAAACACATCTAAAACCTGCAGGACAGCGGCCCTTGAGAACCGGAGTTGAAGACCCTGATCTCCGCTGACAGTGACAGCGTGACGGTCTGCCGCCGTTTTGCTGACTCAGGACGAATTGACGAAACCGTAAATGTTGTTCCTTCGCAAGAAAATCTTGAAGTCGCCATCAGTTTGGGGGTCTTAGGCACCAGAACAGCAGCTTCATGCAAGCAGGACAATCATCCTCGCCGGACCCGAATCCAATTAAGGTGCTGTAGCATGACCTTAAGCAGTCTGTTCATACTCAAAACTAACCAACGTGGCCGAATTAAAACAATTTTGCATAGCAGAGTGGACATGAATTCCTCCACAGAGACGAGAAAGACTCACTGCCAGTTTATGGCGGTTCTTGCTGCCAAATGTGCAACAACCAGTCATTAGGTTGAGGGGGCAATCCCCTTCTTCTCCGAGAGTCGGGTTGCGAGTGCGGCCAGGGCCTCGGCTCAGCGCTGACAGGAGCCCATGAATCAGATGCCAAGTTCAGTGACGTTAGCGGCTAATACTTAGCCATTTACAGAAGGCGTTACATGTTTATTTAATCTGTCATCACTTCCAACTCCGTTTCCCACAGAGGACCAAAAGTGCTCCCAGAGAAACAATTCAGACATGACGGAGTCTTCTTTCATAAGCAGGTGTTGTCGGCCAAGCCTGACAACGAGTCTTTAGCAGTCAATTGGGTTAACGCGGGAACTACCTGCGCTCTCCACTCGCTTCAAACGCGATGCAAGGCGAAAGGCTCACAGCTCGTATTTTTATATGCGGAGAACACGCGGCTTTAACTCCGCCAAATGACCGAGCGTCTGCAAAGTGCTTCAGATTACCTCAAGAAAACACAAGACCGAGTAAAAGCAGCTATTTTGCAGAGTAATTGTAGAGCCATTCACTCTGTGTAAGAAACTTTGGATTAACTAGCACAAACCGCAGAATAATCACATTAGTTGGAATAAGTGGATAAGTATCCAGAGTAAAGGTAAAAGCAGACATTTGGGCTTAAATTATGTCAAACAAAAAAATAATCTGCTATCTATTTAACAGGAAGCCATAGTTAAGGGGCTATTGTAAAATTATACACAAATCATAAAAAATATTTACCAGTAGATTATGTTTTTTTTTCTTTTCTTTTTTTCTGTCACGTCAGAAAAAAAAAAGAAAAACCCACGTTCACAGAAGAAGAGGCTGACGATGACCTGCTGCAGCAGCATCTCCTCCCACAGGAAGTCGCTTCTCCTGCCATGAATAGTCGGCTCCACCCTAATGACTATTCAATACAGTCTGCAGGCTGCAGATGAACGGCCCATCCGCAGCAGCATCTGCTGCGGGCCTAACTCGCCAGACGCCAGCCTTGTAAGAGGGCCATTGCAGGCTAATTGAAAGACAGGGGCCATCTCTCAAATGGAGCGCCTGCGTGTTTGTGTGTGTGTGTGTGTGTTGTGTGTGGACATGTGTGTGAATTTGAAGGGGCACATGACAGAAGACAGGGAGCGAAAGAAAGGAAAATGAGGGAAGTATTGAAAGAATGCAGCAGGGAGATTCCTCCACGTTTGTGTTTCAGATTAAGACCCTCGGGGGTCTTTGGATTACCACAACCAAAGCTCGCTTTTTTGTAATCATGTAGCCTTTATTATACTTCCAAGGCATGTTTTGCTTAAAATACGGTGAGAAACGGCGACTCTGGCGCAAAATAAACATTTTTGAGACATTAGGGTGGGAAGACGCTGAGCAGGTAATTGCAGCCGTCCGCAAACATTAAGTAACAAGTCCGAAAAATCCGGTTTGATCTCCAATTTACCATGTGAGTAATCATCAGGAATGCAGCTGGCATTTACACTTCTCAACGTGACAAATTAGGTTTTCTGTTGTTTTTCACCTTCAGGTCTCTTTGTCCTCCTTTGCATCCAAAAAGAAAGAAGGAGAAAAAAAAAAAAAAAAACAGCCTCCACAAATGAAAACTAAAGGATTGCTGTCATAATTCTCCTCAGTTCTCCTCTGGCAGTTTTTATTACCAAAGCCTCTGAATAATCTTTTCCGCTCCGGCCTTTTCCAAATAACACAATCCTTCAGCCTCGACTGCTTACTCTGTTTTATGGAGAAGTGCAGATGAGAAAGGAGGAACATTGAAATGAAGCACTGTCTGCTGCTGCTCTGTGGTATTCATAATGCAGCGCGAGGATTCATCAGCGGGTCGAGCGAAGGGAAGAGGTGTGAGGAGGTGATGGTTTGATTACTGCTGAACTCCAAACGAAGAGGAGGAGGAGGAGAAGAGAGAGAGAAGGGGGGGGGGGGTGAAGCTGCAGTGGTGCAGGATCATTTTCATTTCCCTGCCACATATGTGCAGCTTTCAAGAAAAAAAAAAAAGAAAAAAAGAAGAGAAACACGTGCTCTGTGAATTAGGAATGCTTATGTTCAGGCTCCGCCAACAACAAGTGAACAGGCCCCAAACCACAGCAGCATGATCAGGGCCAGTCTGTTCCTGCTGGCAGAGCAGGCGTGAGAACAACCCCGCCAGGTGAGGCGCTTCCTGCGACCCAAACGGATTCAGACTTTACTTCCACGATGACCTGCGAGGAGCAAAAAAAAACAAAACCCAACAATAAAAATAATAATAATAATGATAATAATAATAAAAAAAAAAACACCCTCAGCTTTCAAGTACTTGTTTCAAACTGGACGATTGTTTTGCAGCTGAACAGCAGTGAGTAGATTTCACATTACCACAGCCAAGGACCCATGAAAAGGTTTCACTAAGGAGGGAGCAGCTCCACACTGAGCGCTCCGCGGGGGGGAAACTCCTGCACTTCTTGTGTTTCTTGGGAGGCAGTGCACCTGTTTTCTGCTGGGTTTTTTTTTTTTTTTTAAACTGCTTGAAGAATGAAGTCAGGACTCGTAATTTATTGACTGTTGGGGCTAAAAGCAAGAGTTTTACAGACGCAGTCAACCGACACCTGATTTCTCATTAATTCTGTACTTTATGGTTGATTTAGAGGCGATTTTGGTGCAGCACTTTGTTGGACTGTGATTACATAAGAACATTTTCCATAAGATAATTAATTTACCTTCCTCTCAGCTGGTCTCAAAGAAGCGCCTTCTGTTTTATGGCACATCAGATCCGCTGTGCATTTTTAAATTTAAGACTTTCAGGCAGAATTGCATTGAAATAAATGGTTTACTTGTACGGTCGTGTTTACAAGTCGCAGTCGATTTTATGCAGATTAAATTTCAAATGTTTCAAAGTTGTTTGGCCAAGTTCAAATGTCAGAATGACTGAACATGGTTTATACGTGCGGCGCTCTTGTCCTGTGGCGGATTTTGTCTGTTTTTGCTTTTTTTCTTTTTGCCACTTGCATGTTTCAGATCATCAGAGAAAATAGGAATGTCTAGAATAAATGATGACTGATGTCGTTATTTTATATGTTAATTTAAAGGTGACCAGAGAAAACATAGTGAAATCACACAATGACAATGCAGTTTTTCAATTCAAGCCAACTTTATCTATAAAGCCTCTGTAAATAACCAGCAGGGGAGCGAAGCACTTTACAGTTAAAATAGGTGAAAAGCACATAAAAAACAAAACAAACCCGTAAAACAATACACACAAAACACAAGAAAACAGCTCAATTTTAAACAACTATATATATATATAAAAAAAGCATATAATGGACTAGAAACAACAAATCTAGAAATGAGTTTAATCAGTTTCTCACACTGTGTCAAACAAGCTGAAATGAGAAGACAGAGAAAATGTTGATCCAATTTCCACTGACAGACAAATCTGGGCTCCACAAACCTGAGAGAGCTGGCAGGTTCAGGGGACCCAGAGAGACGACGACGTGGCAAGGCCTTGGAGGGCTTTAACAGGAAATACAAATAATTGTTAAACAAATCCTGAAAGTAAATGGGCAGCCAGTGAAAGAAAAGCTAAAGTGGGGGCGGAGGGGGGGAGAGAAATGTGCCAGTTTTGAGACAAGCTGCAGAATTTTGCTCCCTCTGTTGAAAAGTGACGGACGAAGCGCTGACCCCAACATGATGAGCAGTACAGCGATCCAGCTGAGAGCCAACAAAGGCCTGGATTGCCTGGAAGCGCTGCCGGGCTTTAACTTACCCAGCTGTCTCAACTGGAAAAATCACAGCAACTGCCTCAATCTGACTGTCAAATTTAAGATCAGTGTCAACTTTGGTTCGTAGCAAATAGCTTATTAACCCAGGAGAAGGAATCTAAAAACACTCTGACGATATAAAAACTGCCTCTTTTTTTTTTTTTTTTTTTTTTTGCATTTAAAAAATAAACCAAGCGCCATGCACAGCACAGAGTATGCTTTTATTTTCCTTTATATGGATACAGATCTGACAGTCGTCTGCAAAGAGGTGAAATGCAATGACAGATTTTCTAAAATCAAGTGGGATCAAATAAGAAAAAGAGGAGGGTGGCAAGAACTGAGCCCTGCGGGGCACCGGAGAACGGGAGAGCAGAAGAGAGCAGAAGAGAGCAGAAGAGAGCAGGTGCCACCTGGACTGATGCAAAAAGACGGTTCCACCAAGCAGGACCTGAACCACTTCAGTGCTGTGACCCCGACACCCACTGATCGCTCCATCTAAAGACGGTTAAAAGGTTCTGACTCTGTGCTGCAGAGAGATTTAAAACCAGACTGGAAAATCTGGAAAATACTTATTTTTTTGAGGACGTGAATTGTCTCTAAATCTTTTTAAGTGTTTTGAAGAAAAGGCAATTTAGGAAAAGGCCATTAACTAGCATTAATTAGAAGAGCAAGGGTTTTGATTCTAGTAGTGTTCTCAATGTTCAAATACATCATAAACGATCATAAACTGATCAAGAAACGACATTGCTTATCAGTTCCAGAAGGGACTGCATCATTTGGAGAGCCTGCAGGCTTCACATGACCAACAATCTACTCAGACAAACAAATTTCTCCCTGAACCTTAAAACTACACACTTAGTGGTACAACGGTACCATGTCTGACTGTCAGTATGGACACACCTTCCAAAAACATTCAACCTGACATGGTCCTTTGTGTTCATGTCATTAGTAGAGGTTTAGTGGTGCATTAAAATAAAAAAAATAAAATAAACACTAAATTAATACTGTAGATAGCGATATTGGCACCATAATAATTTATGCCATGGCATTTTAGCGGCGGGAAGAAAACATTTTGATTCTCCGGTTTTAGTGAAAGCAGTGTGATATTGTGTTTTTGATTTTTGTGACCCTTTCGTTTCAAACCATAATCGGGTCCGTTTGATATTATTGTTGTCACTTTAAAGAAAAACCCAGACTTGAAGCGTATTTTTCAAGCCCTAATTTGGTGAGTTAACCATGTTTCATGTGGAGTCTGCTCAATTATGAGCAAAACGTTCTAATTCTAAGATTTTCACCTCCTGTGTTGAACCAGACCATAAATATCCGTAGAGTCATTGCTCATCCATCAGAAGTTTACAAACTGTTTAAAGAGTGTTTTTGTAGTGATGTTTGACTTTTCTTTCTTTTTCTATGTTGTGTATTTTATATTTCAGTTATTCTTAGATTTTTTTTTTTTTTTAATTTTTTTAAAATAAAGATGCATGAAACAGTTTCACTTCATCTTGTCCAGGATTCCCTTTCAACAGATTTCTTGTTTCCTGCTAGTAAATATGAATGAATGAGTTTAATAACATATGTTGTGTCGTAACACGCTTAATTACTCCTTTTGAATAATCCACGATGCAAGAAAACTGTTTTTTTTATTATTATTATTATATAAAGTCAAACACAAACACCCAGTATTTGTAATAATGTTATTTTATTACAACATTATTGTAATAAATTAACACTTTATCACAATAATGTTTTTGTTTTCCTTCTGTTGTGAACAATGAAATCAATACATTAAGTTTTGTTAGACAGTAAATGAATGAATGATTTTTAGCTGGGTTTTCCCCATGGATAGAAAGATGTTTAATTATATTAATGCAAATTTAATTCACTACACCAAAAAAATTCACTAAGATCTTTGATATATATTCCAAATAAATGTAAATGTTTACAGTTTTTAAAGCTAAAACTCATCTGGCTCGTTTCTAACTCAAGTTTTGACTGGCAAAATGGACAATTCTGCAACATTTTATTTGTAACAACGTTAGTAGTTGAGGGTTGAGGTGATTAGACTTCAATGTCCTCGAAAAGTCAAATTATTTCTGTGGTTTTTGTCATTGAAAAATTGAGGCTACAGATTTATTATGCACAGAATATTTTTTTGAGCGTCTGTATTTATTTTGCAGCTGTTTTTTTTCTCTTCTTTTTTTTAATTTATTTATTTTATTTTTTTTTTGCTGTTTTTTTAAATATAACATTAGAACATTAAAAAAAAAAAAAAACTACCAGTAGAAAATGTTTTTTTTTTTAAGATAGAAATGTTGAGTCCATATTATGGCCCATAAACTTCAGCAGACAGTCACTGACAGGGAGGCCAAGTCAAAAGAAGGTGATTGTCAAAGAAGCTGTTCAGAGCGCTGGACCCAAGCAAACAAGTGGAAAATTAAGTGAAAGGAAAAAGTGTGGCAGACAGAGGCTTGCACTTTGGAAGAATGACAGCCGCTTAAGAGAATAGAGTTCTGTATCAATAATCCAGTTATTATTGATTATTAATCCTTGCGTGTATATTTAATGTTGTCATTTCATGGGAAATAAAATTTGGGGTTTGAATTAGCTGTGAGGCATTATCACCAAAATGAACCAAAATGAGCACTTGGGATATACCAGTCTGTGCTCTGAGAATGTGCACATTGTTGTCTGATTAACTGAGAAGAACCTGCTATGTGTGACTGAAAAGCTTCTGACTTCTCGGTGCCAACATGTTTGTCAGAGAGAGAGAGAGAGAGAGAGAGAGAGAGAGAGAGAGAGAGAGAGAGAGAGAGAGAGGGGAATACTTTGCTGAGTCTGTGCGCATCAGCCTGCTAATGGTGCTGCTCATAATCTGCTGCTCCAGCTGCACTGGCTCTGCGCAGCGAGGCTGCAGGAGCCGGGCCGTCGGGGATTTGTCAAAGGCCTGTTATTACATCTCTAGTCACATAAAATATGGCCGCCTCTCCAGAGATCCAACCGCCAGATAAATCCTCTCTCCTCCAACCAGGCTGGCCCTCGCGATCAAGCCGTCCAATGGTTGCTCCTCAGCCGCTTGACCTCTGGTAATGACTTGTGATTTATACAGTACAAGTTTAAAGGACACGCGCGCGCGCGTCCGAGGCCAGGCATTTTTTTTTTTTTTTTTTGGTTCCCTCTGCTGCATCCATATCTGGTGTCATAACCGGCGGGCCTTTAGGAGAAGCGGAGACGTGACACCCGTCTGCGGCGTGTCACCGACTGGCTGGAGAGGGGACACTTACCCCCGCAGCTCGTCTAATCGCAGGTAGAGTCTGCAGCGGGAGCCGTGCACACACACACAGATACACACACACACGCGCGCGCACGCACACGCATGCTGCATAGTGCGTGGTGGAACTTTAAGCTCGCAGACCGCAGTGATCAACACCTGCTTGGGAAGAAACACAAACGCCGAAGTGCCTGGAGGGGAACAAGGAGTTCACATCATGTGGTTCATCAGGGCCGGAACTCCTACAAACTCCAAACTGAAACCGCAAATATGGAGGAGGCCATAAAGCGACAGCGTCTGAACAAAGAGCAGATTTCACACTCCAGCAGTCAAACGGATGAGGTCATCCCTGGTCGGAGGAGAGGATGGAGGAGAGAGCATGTTGACCTTGGTGTGACGGAGGCAGAGATGAACCCAGAACACAACAGAAATCTGGATCCTCCCTCAGCTCAGGCTGGAAGTTCAGTCTGAATAAAACAGAGAGAGAAAGAGAGAGAGAGAAAAATCTCTAGTCACGTTTAAATTATCATATAAAATAACAGTATCATTTTAGACGTTCTTATTTTATTTTATTTCACTTAAAAAAAAAGAGAGAGAGAGAAAGAAATTAGTGATACTGTGTGAGGAAAATGTGGTCCAAGACGTGATGCTTGTTTCTAATAAAGCAGATCCTCCAGAGAGCTGTCAGCACTGGTGTAGATTTCATCCCCCAGATGCATCAAATAAACACTGGCTGCATTTTACCCTGCTAGGGAAAAAGAAACAAAAAAAACAAAAAAAATCCAAAATAAAACAAGCGAAGAAGAGAAAAATATATTTTAAAATATTTTGAGTCAGGTTATATATTTACTTCAGCTATAAAAATTGTTTTTGCATTGATCCAATTTGTTTTAATATACCTTGAAAAAAAAGTATTGTCGAACACGCATACAACCTGGCTGTACAACTTAAAGAAAAATTCATATTAAAAATGAATTTAACAATTGAAATGCTCTAATTAAAATTCTCTTTTGTCAGTTTGTCATTTTAGTTTTACAATTTTTATTTGATTGTATTTTTTTGATTATATTTTTTTTATTACTGCTGCAGTGTCTTAATTTATGATTTTTCATGAGGATAAAAGCCATAGATAATTATTGAACTATTACTGAATAATAATAATAATAATAATAATAATAATAATAATAATAATAATAATAATAATAATAATAGACTATTTTTATTAAAGCAAGGAAAAACAGTAAATTAAAAATTATAACAAAAGGAAAACTTACATGTTTCTTCTGAACTGTATTGTAAAATGTGTCATTTTTTTCTTTTATATCAAATAAAGTACTTTTTTTTTCTTTCTTTCTTTCTTTCTTTCTTTTTGTGCGCCACAGCCATATGCAAATATATTCGCCGTCCTGCGCGTCCGGCGTCAGGTGGAGGAAGCCCCTCGCCGTCACATGCTGTAGGACGCTCGGTGCTCTGAGAGGAATGAAATATTTCTCGGATGATAAATAAAAAAAAAAAAAAAAAGGAGCCCTTTCTGGCTGAGTTATGGCCCCGGGTTTCGGCGTCGCTGAGAGGGATGCATGCCGCCGCCTCTCTCCCGCCCCAGAGGAGGTATCTTCAGAGCTGATATATGGTCCAGCTCTGCGTTACCTTTACAAAAAAAAAGAAAAAAAAAGAAAAAACAAAGGATCATCCGCGCTGTGGGTCGTGGAAAAAAAAAAATCTGAGTCTATAAGCTGCGGCCTCTAACGGAAGCCGAGTCGACTTGTCCGAATGCGTTTAACTGAAAGCCTATGAAGTGCCGCTGGACTGGAGTTTCACGCGTAAAAACGCACAAATTGACTTAGAGATTGTGATCCTCTCCCTCTTTCTCCCTCACTCTATTTCCCTATCTCTCTCTCTCTCTCACTCTCTCTCTCTCTCTTCATCTCTCTCTCTCTCTGCTTCCCCTCATTTACCCCACATACCTATTCTGGTGTCTCACCACACGACTAAATTAGACCAAAGATGATAAGAGCACCGAGCATTATAATTCCGCCGGGCTCCTCCTCCTTCCAACCATGCGTCCTAATTAATGGGACGCCCCCCCCCCTCCCTTTCTCTTCCCCCCTCCCCAGTCGCAAAAAGCCCAGCGCTGGACTGCAACATAGTCAAAGAGTGAAAGGGAAGAGGGCGAAAGTGCCACTGGAGATAATTGATTAGCCACCAATCAATGATAACTTGTTAGTAATCGTCGACTCTTTGGACTTCGCCATTTTCAGGGAGGCACCTCATTCCTGCGGATCGAGACTTTGAGCGCATCCCATTTCGGAATAACCCTTCCCTTTATTTATTTCTTTTTTTCCCCTCTTTTTGTTTTTTCTACTTTACCTCCAAAGTGTTGTGTGACTTTTGTTGTCGTTTCATACACTCATCTTCAATTTTGGGGTTGGTTTGCTTCTTCTTTTTTTTTTTTTTCTGTTGTTGTTCTTTTCGACCTATAAAATCTCAAAAGCAACTTAAACTCTCCCTGCGACCGATGATGACATCCAAAGAGGTGGCCAAATGCGACGCGGCGGAGAACAGGAGACGCAGCCCGCTGGACCACTTGCCGCCTCCTGCCAACTCCAACAAGCCGCTGACGCCCTTCAGCATCGACGACATCCTCAACAAGCCGTCGGTGAAGCGGAGCTACGCCATCTGCGGCACGGCGCACCTCATCTCGTCCTCCGAGAAGCACCGTCCGTCCAGCCTGCCGCTGTCCAGCCGCGCACTGCTCACGCAGACCTCTCCTCTGTGCGCGCTGGAGGAGCTGGCCAGCAAGACCTTCAAAGGGCTGGAAGTCAGCGTGCTGCAGGCTGCGGAAGGTAAATGTCGGGACGCTTTCTGCTGCTGCTTTTTACGAGCGTGGGGGGCTTGGTGGGGGATACACCAGAAACATTCATATATATATATTTTTTTTTACTTAATGTGTTGATAGAAAAAAAAGGACATGTTCTTTTTTCTTTCCATTTTCTCTTCTTTTCTGCTCTTTGTGGATTTGTCTGTCTTGTCCTCGTTACTGTAAAACGATCATTTTCGTTCCTGTGTTTCGAGGTGAAAATGAAGTTTGGATTGGAGTGTCATGTTCTTTATTTTTTGGGGGGGGGAGTTTGGAGCACTTTTACGCGCAGCCCAGAAAGAAGCCACTCAGCCTCAGCAGAAACCCCTCATCTTCCAATTCGTAACCGTCTTTATTGATGACGAGGTGCAATTTCATCCCTTCCACTTCATACCCATACAGTTTATTTTATTCTATTTTTGTAGTTCGGCATTTTTAAACACGTCGACATGTAAATTGCACATGACATACAGTACATCCATAAAAATGCTAAACCCTCCCACTTTTAATTCTGCATTATTTTTCTGATAACTTTGTCCTTCGAGATGTTTTTTTATTTTTTTTATTTCAGTTTTGTTCTGATCCATGGTTGGGCCGGATGACTCGCTTTAAAATATGAAACCTCACGATGGAACCAGAAAAGGCTCAGCCACCTCCTGCTGCTGGAACGCAATAATTAGAAAGGTGTAACCACCTTTTTTTTCTCTCTCAATGCCCTACAAGTAAAATGTAGAAGAAAAAAAATACATTAAATCTTCATTTTGTCTAAGCAGGAACGAAACGTCCCCAATGTACGCGTCAAAGCATATTCGGAACGGAAAGCTCCATTTCGTACCCGAATAACTCTAGTATTTAAACGAGTAGTTAAAACTGCAGAGGTGCAACGTTAACACATTTCTGTTATTTTGACTGTATTTTATTTTCACTGCATTTTATTTTATCATTATTGTTATTATTATTATTGCATTATCTACATTATTTAATCGGAAAACCGGTGTAGTCTCTGCAGTTTTGTACTGCATAATCTATTTATGCCACATTCCTGTGGATTTAAAGTGCATTGTGGGAAATCTCTCGGTCGCTATTCTTTCAGTAAGAGCGATATTAAATCACCAAAACAATAAGATCAAATAGAGTGATACTCTTGATTATTGAAGTGAAGGTAAAGACACATTTTTCCAGCAAACAATAATTTAAAATAAGTCTGTCATGGACTTACTGTAAAACAGAGTCGCTGCTATTTGCTCAAGTCTGAGGCTCCACTGCAATTCAGTGTGAAGGATTATATAGACGACTTAAAATACAAGAGACACAGGATAATTGTCCCCACTGTGCTACTGTTATTTAACAATAAATCTTTTTCTATGGAAAGATTGAATCTGCTTTACTGGGACTCAGGAGACACGTCATGGATGTGTCTGCTTCTGTGACCAAGTCAAACGTATTCTGACCAAATTTGAACAACAACAACAAAAAAAAAAAAAAAGTTGCCAATGTTAAAACAACAGAGTGTCTGAAGGCCCACTTTTAAATAGGACAAGAAAGCCTGGCAGGGAAATCTAAACCAAAACAGAGAAAGACGAGGTGGCAGATGAAACTGCCATAAAATGCAGCCTGCTATTAATATTCACAACATTTAAGAAACATGCAGGAAATGTGGAGGTGGTACGTTTTCAATAAACGTCCATTTCAACTCTGAAGAAGAATGCAGTCTCACTAAAACATTAGCATGAACTCAGTTCAGGTCAGCGTGAATATGCATGTTGCTAACTTTCATATGTCTATTCGTTTGAGCCCATTCCCAACAAAACCACACATAACACAGTCAACTTCATCAAATATCTTTCCTCCTTCACCATTCCGTGGCTTCCGGTTCTTTAGCTGTGGTCGTTTCGTACCCCGGTTGTTCCAGGATGTTTTGTACTTCCATGTGATGGAGAACCCAGCAAAGGGACATCTTGTGCACACATCAGTGAGCAATTATTTGAAATATTCTGCTAAAAGGTGGTTGGCTGAATAACGCAGACCATCAGGAGGTCATTAAGTTTGACGGGTTTGGGGGTCCTGAGTCAACTGGACCAACCGAGATTGAACTATAACATTTTCAGACACTTGAATTTAATTTAATTATACATGAGGCTTTTTTCGCAACAATCAATCTCCATCATTTATATATATAGAGAGAGATATTTAACTTCAATGAGAAGTGAACCCATAGTCCAAGGTTTTAGGGACTGTGGTGCGACATGGTGGAAATGGTAATGCATTGGTACGAAATGGCAAACTGGCCTCTATAGGCACACGGGTCTTATTCAGCCCGTGTGCCTATAGAAACGCCCCTGAACGTACTAAATAGAGACGTGGCGAAACAGTCAGCACCTTTTTGTTTCATCGTGCCTTTCCCTTTCCCTCCGTAGGCCGGGACGGGATGACCCTGTTCGGCCAGAGGAGCACCCCGAAGAAGCGTCGGAAGTCCCGGACGGCCTTCACCAACCACCAGATCTACGAGCTGGAGAAGCGCTTCCTGTACCAGAAGTACCTCTCCCCGGCAGACCGCGACCAGATCGCGCAGCAGCTGGGCCTGACGAACGCGCAGGTCATAACGTGGTTCCAGAACCGCAGGGCCAAACTAAAGCGGGACCTGGAGGAGATGAAGGCCGACGTGGAGTCGGCCAAGGCCATCGGCCAGGTGCCCCTGGACAAGCTGGCCAAGCTGGCGGACCTGGAGAAGTGCGCCAACGGCACGCTGGGCCACCCGCGCGCCGAGTCGCCGGCGCGAGGAGGCCCGCAGGATCACCAGCACGAGCTCGCTCAGAAACTGCGCAGCTCTCCGCTGTCTCCCTTCTCGGACCACACAACGAGCAAGGAGTGCTCGGAGGACGAGGACGTGGAGATAGACGTGGATGACTGATGGCTCTCATACACACACACACAAACACACACACACACACACGCACTGAGCGAGATGCTGGTGATGGTGATCCTGCAGAGAGGACTTGTAAACTTAACCGCTTATATGAGAACATGTACCAAAACGAAATGACTTTTTCTATCGGCACAGATTCACAGCAAAGCATGAGCGCAGAACTACAAATATGCAGTGATGTATTCATTAGCGAACTGTTATTGTTTCCATCAAAGCAATATGGTCTAAAAATAACTTCTTATATATATTTTGTTTACAGTATTCAGAAACGAACACGCGTGGGCACGCACACACACACACACACACACACACACACACACACACACACACACACACACACACACACACACACACACACACACACACACATCTGCTCTGTTGGTTTTCCTATATAAGCCCCTCCATACTCACAATAAAATCACTTCTTTTTCCATATGTTTGCATGGAAATGCATGATTTGATTTGTAAACATTATATATTTATTTTTTTCTTTCCTTCCTTTCTTCCTTCCTTCCTTCCTTGCTTTCTTTGTTTCTTTCTTTCTTTTTTTTTATTGTCACTGTTTTATTCCAAGAGCCAATCCCTCCTCTCTTCAGTCACTGCCGGCTCTTCCTCCTCCCTGTGACTGCAGACTCACACCGGGAGCTCCGATGAAGGATGTTCGAAAAAAATCAGCCGAATACTATAGCGATGACCACCCCCCCCCCCTCCCTCAACACGCCCCCCCTCCCCCCACGAGCTTTTAGATTATTGTTTGAATACAATAGGTTTACAGTTCTATACATTTGTTATGTTTTCTACACCTGTAAGTGCCTTCCTAAAATCAGGACATTATCTGAAAACCAATGCACAGACTGTATTGTATATATGCTACGATGGGAATAAAAGTTGCTTTTCTGACTCCTTCTCTTTTTTTTTTTTTAATGCTTGAGGTTAGTGCTTTTTTTTTTTGTTTTTTTTTTTCTTTTTTTAAATTTTCTTTTTGGTTTTGTTGTTGTTGTTGTTGTTGTTGCTAGGCTCGTTAAAAGTGGGGGCCTGTTCGGAGTTATTATTCGGAACTATTTTGTCCCCTTTGTTTCTCTTTCTGCTCCAAACAGTTTGTGCTCCAGGAATCCCCGCGTCCCCTCCTTTTCACGTCCAATAAATGCGTATCGTGCCTTCTTGACCCTCAGACGTGTTTCCCCATTCGGGCTAAAAATTTATGTGAGAAACACAAATCTGGTGCAAAAAAAAAAAGAGAAAGAAAAAGAAAGAAAAAAGAAAAAAGTTTCGGGCCAGTTTCTCTGAGCCCTCTTTTTTTTTTTTTTTTAAACAGAGCATGGCTTTTTTTTTTTTTTTTGTTCCGCGGGACCGCGGGGCCGTAATTTTGAGCGCAAAGCATGAAAAGTGGGGACAAATGAGCAGCAGTTCCCCGATGGGACGGGCCACAAAGGAGCCGGGCCCCCGGACCCCCGCAGGCAGCAATACTGAGACAAGTGTGTCCCACCGCACAAAAAGGACGCAAACGTTTGGAAGCCATATGGTTTTTGAAATTTCCTCACAATTTCAGACAATTTGATGGATTGAGTTAACCCTCCTTTTAAACAGTTTAACTGGCTGCGAACAAAGGCCATAATGCCGACATAGACTCCCCCCTTCATGAGGGCATCTGCGGCTATTAATGTCTGGGCCCCCTTTCTGTGCCTGCATGGCGTTTTGAACAAGTCAATGAATTACAATGAAAGTGCCTCCCCTCTTTCTTTCTTTCTCTATTTTTTATTTAGTGAGCCGCTTGTCTTTATCCGCTTTTTAGCCCTGGAATAATATGTTTGACTTCTGTCCAAGAGCGTTTTCTAAACAAAAAAATGGATTTTGTTGGGAAAGGGTTTTTTTTTTTCTTTTCTTTTCTTGTATGTGTATGTGTGTGTGTGTGTGTGTGTGTGTTAAACGGGGAAGCCATAAAGAGTTTCGGGCCTGTGACACTTCTGCCAGAGTCTGGTTAGGGAGCCCTTTTGTTTGTTTTCTTCTCATCTTGGCTCTGTATTTCTTTTTTTTTGTCTTTAAGGAGTTTAATGAAGCTGAAAACACGGAGATGTGAGAAAGAAGGCTGTCCAAAGAGGGACACTCAAAGGACCAGGCCTCCCGTTTAACCCTCTTTGTCAGAAGAGGGGATAAGTTGAGCTGTCTTCTTGCCACTTGTTTTATGGTGTTTGCCTTTTTTTCCCCCTCCGTTTATTCAAAGTGCTTCAAACGAACCCGCCGAAAGCTTTACGGGCCAGCGGACACTTTATACGAGCAAATTAGACCTACAATATGAAACTAACACAATTTGATATAATATCATAATTTTATATATATATATATATATATATATATATATATATATATATATATATATATATATATATATATATATATATATATATATATATATATATATATATATATATATATATATATATAGTGTATTTATGAAGGGAGAGCGTGTTAAGGCAGGCTAAGTTTATGGATTCCACTTGCTTACTTTATGAGTGCTTGTCAGGCGGGCTCCGGCGATAAGTAATACTACAGTCTGAGGGACCACTTCGTGGTAATTAATCTGGAGGTCTTAAGTGTATTTCAGTATTTCACTTCGAGATAGAGGGGGTGAAGAAAAAGAAAAAAAAAAAAAAAAAAAATCACTACTTCAATCGGCCGGAAAATTGAAGTTTGATGCATGAGTCCCTACTGAAACAATAGTACTGGCCTCTCTCTTTTCATCTCGTCCCCCCCTCCTCCATCCTCCATCCCTCCCTCTACCCCCCTGTTCATTCTCTCGCCTGCTCTCTTTCTGGTCAGGTGAAAGTGTAAAGTACAATTTGATTGATTTGTCCGGTACTTTTGCTCAAAAGGACTGTGTGAACAAAATATTATTATTATTATTATTATTATTATTATTATTATTGTTGTTGTTGTTGTTGATGTTGCTGTTCATCAACATCCTAAGGGGTTTCCTCCTGCTCGGAACTGCCGTGGAGCACTCCATATTTCTAAATGGAGCCAACAAAAATGTGGAGTTTTAATCATGGCCTCTCCTGTGGAGCCAGTTAATACTTCAAACTTCAATTTTACGGGCGATTGAACTAAGCATGTTCCTGACAGAATTGATGTATGTATTAATTTCCTTTAACTGTTGATTAATTAGGCTGCGCTGAGGGCTCGAACGGAGCGGCTCCGTCTGAAATTTGCATATTAATCAAATTCTAGTTGATCACTCAAATAATCAAGGCTTGTGCGGTTTCCGGGGCGGAAGCCGGAGAAAAGTGTGTGGGGGGGAAAAAAGAGAGAGAAAAAAAAAACGGACGACGCGTCCTCGTGAAGATGTGCGCTGCCAGAGTTTGTGTGTGTGAAAGCATGAGGTCCAGGTAATAAATAACACAGCGACAAAAGTACAAAATATTTTCAATATTATCAAAACTGTACATGAAGTTAAATCATATTTTATATATGTATATATAAAACATACAAAAAAAAATGTTTTTGTTACTTAAAAAATGATGGATGGCTATAATTCAGTGTTATACAAGCACTAGTTCTGATGGATGATGACGAAAACGGCCCTCCCTACGCTTATTATTGTGTTATAAATATTGTAAATCACTGCAATAATAATAATAATAATAGTAATTATTATTATTATTATTATTATTATTATTATTATTATTATTATTATTATGACATTAACCCAATGTGAACATTTAGGGGGGGAAAAAACAGAAAAATTGATGAGGAATAAATAAATCACTGATTATAAATGAAATAGGTAATTTTATTCTGACCTTTATGAAATCAGATAAAAAAAAAACAAACACTTTTACAAAAATTATTCAGACAAAATTCAGTTCAAAATGCAGAAAAGAAGATCATCTTTGACTCCATTCAGCTGCGACAAAGAGACAAACAGAGACACCTGCTGGTGAACGGCAGACTGCAGTCACCACAGTGTGACGCAATGAATGGATTTCTTTATTGACGTCAAACGAATCAGTCTTATAAATTGAGGCAGGGTTGCGGTTATTTCAGTTCAAAGTTATAAAGCAGCACATTTAACATCAGGGCTGCAAGATTTAACATGTAAGAAAACTGGGATAAAACGACTTTATCGCTCGTCATAGTAAACAACTGAATGTTGTTACATTATATGATACAAGTTATTTGAACAAAATGCATAATTGCTGCCGCTAGTCTGAAGGAGCTGTGTGTGTGTGTGTGTGTGTGTGTGTGTGTGTGTGTGTGTGTGTGTGTGTGTGTGTGTGTGTGTGTGTGTGTGTGTGTGTGTGGAGGGCGACAACAGGGAAGAGGTGTGCTTTGCTGGGAACTGGAACTCCAAACCACATCATGAGCTGGCCTTAACCCACCACCATATGTCCAAAGTTTTCTCAAACATGCATTTCTTAGTCAAAGCAACACTGTGGGTATGTTTTTGATAAGACCATGCCATGATATAATGCTAATAATAACATTATTTTGCGTAAAACACCACACCTGTCAAAAATCCTTCAGAACAGTCGTTATTGATTCTGGTATCACGTCAATGGACGTAATTTAGGTAATCCTAATTCATTTAAAACAAGAAAAGATAGATTTGATGAAAAATACCTTTTACAAAGTTGATGCAAATATCTGGTTTGTACTATCAGTGAGGAGTTGCTTTCGTCAGTGGTTATTTGTGACACAGAATCAAACCTAAAGATGAAATCTTCAATGCAAAGGAGAAAATTTGGCCCCTATCTTAAAAAAAAAAAAAAAAACTCCTTAGGGCCGCTTTCAACATTGGGGCAGTTCTGATTTCAAAGAAAATTTCTTTATAGTTACATGGAGAAACGACTTATTTCAGTCGTTTTGACAATGTGAAAGCTGGATGAAATGTTTGAGCTCCAGGAGACATTTTGAAATCATCACAGTGGGATGAATCTGCGCGTTTTAGTTAAAATTACCGACAATGTCAAACTCACAGCTGAAGGGTTTCTGTATTTTATGTTTTCTCCTTCATATTATGTTGTTTTTAAGTTATTTAAGTGCCCAAAAGGTCTGTATTGTCACTCTTCTTCTTGTTCTTCTTTATCTCTGCAACTTACCACTGAAATCTGCAGTTTCCTGGAAATCTGCTTTTAACAGTACGAGCCACTGTCCCGACTCCAGAAGACGTTTTCGGATGGACTTTGTTTACGTTGTATCTACTTGACCTGCGCAATCGTACGCAACGCTCTCTGCGTCGCTGACGTCACGACGCAATTTGAGACGGCGGCATTTTGGAACAAACACGGACGTTGTATGTTTTGTCTGTCTAGAAAAAAAAAGAAGTTTGGATTCAGTGAATATGGTGAGATTTAACCCCGCGACCTTCACCTTATCGGTTTTCACATTTCTGTTTGCTTCCGTATTTTGAATGTCTCATGTTTGTAACAAAAGAGCATCGGTCCGCGCCAACTGACGCCGCTCTCCGGTCAACTTTTCTCGATTTATAATGTAACGTGGCTTTGCGTGGCCACTGTTGGACGCTCGCTCGCGGGTTTCCGCGTGTTGAAGCGCGAATGTGACGGTCACGTTTCGGCCTGTGTCGCTTCCCCCCTGCAGGGCGAGGTCCGGGCGGACGGAGGAGCTGCCGGGCGGCTCTCGGAGGCCGCCGAGTCCGAGCTGGTGCAGCAATGTGAGGAGCAATTTGCTCAACTGGAGAAGGTTAACCCGTCTTTTTCCCCCCGCTCCGTGTCCCGACGTGAATCTTAATTGCTTCGGCGAGACGTTAGAGCAAACAATAAATGAAGTGTGTTTTGTCTGCAGCTGCAGAATGAAATCCTACTGTGCGAGCCGGACATCTGCGAGGATCACCAGGAACAGGTCAGCTGGGTAAAGGGGTTCCTCTTCTGCATTCCTCCTTGTATTCCTAAGAAAACGAGGCGTTTCTGTCAATTTTCGAGGCCATTTGCTGCTTTGACGCACCTCAGTCAAATCATTTGATTGTTAACTGGCTGCTTTGCATTTTGAAGGTGGGTCACTGCCCTTTGTTTGTTTATTTACTGTTTGTTTTTTTTTAGCCACACTGCACACCAGGCAAAGCTATTCCACTCAATGAGTGATGTGTTAAATAAAGTAACATACATACAGATTTACTCATTTTACTCACGCAAACTAAAGCATAACTTCACTGGCCTTTTCGCAAGTAATGTGTGCAAATTGAGGGTTGCAGTGGTGCTTCTGTGCAGCAGGTCTCTCTTTAGCTTGTTTTAGAGAGAAAAACTGGAAAAACTGGAAGTTTGGGTAAAAAAAAAAAAAAAATTCCCAAACTTCCAGTTCCCAGAACCAGAACTTGTTCATGCAAAGACTGTTTTTAGCTTGTCACTTAGTTTGTATCTGTTATGTGATTGAATGATTTCTTGTGGTGGTGCCCAAAACTGGTCCTCTGGACTCACTGTGCTGCATATTTTAGATCAGTTTTTGGCCCCAACAAACGTTCGTTCCATCAGTTGTTCTGACAATTAGTCGGATGAAATTTCTGCAGATTTTTTTGTGTAACCAATGAAACTTTTTTATATACAACATTAGAAATGCATTAAAAGATACAAACATTTCAATTTCTTAAAAAAAAACAACCAAAAAACATTTAAATGCCTAAAATGCAGCAACATATTTCTTTATTGCAGGCCTCAGTAGCAATATTTACAGACAAAGAAGTTTTTTGTTTTTTTTTTACCTGAAATAAAAAATGTATTTTTTCCTTTTGTACAATTATGGCTCAGTTACTGCTCTGAATATGTTGTTTAAACAGATTTGAGTCTGTAGTTTCATCGATTTACTAAATTGGTTGACAGTGATTAATCCGATCAATCGTTTCAACCCCAATGCACCAAAGGGGTGGCGTGATGGCAAAAATATTTCAGCGGTTTAAAATCGCACCTATTAAAACCTTGTTTGTAACTTCACGATCGGTACGAGCTCATTCTTGCCTAGTTTTTAAATTGATTTATATGTTGTTGCTTTCAAGTTTGTTTATTTAACTTGGCGTTTTTTTTTTGTTTTTTTTCACCATGTATTTTCACATGAAACAGTCGGTAAACCGACTGGCGGTCACAGATGCTGAACTGAAGCTGTGGATGTCCATGCAGCCGAGCTGTAAGTCCCCACTTCTCCCACTGCAGTGAAACCGTGGCTTCATTCTACTATTTACAGCCCGAATATTAATATTAATATCACACACCACAGTCTGACTGCTATCCTACATCTTGCTTTGCTGTTCATTTTCTTGTTGAGTTTGTCATGTAAGGAAAATGAAATGATGTCAGATTAAATGTTTAAATGGTGAACTGATTTATTTATTTATTTTGAACCTCTTCCACAGTGTTTGTGGCTAACGCGGAGATTTTACTTCGTGCAGGAAAAGACGAGGTGTGTCCGTGCGTGAAACACAAATTCCTCAAAAATCACAAAACGTTCCCTCCCTTCCGCTTTTCTGACAACGTGTCCCCACGTGTCGTTCTCTGCAGATGCTCAAGCTCTGCTCCGAGCTGGAGATGGTTGTTTCTTGTTGTGAAGCCAAGAGAGACAAACTGAGAGAGACTAAAGAGCTGTGCGTGACCTTTCCATTACCCGGCAAAGCTTTCTTTCACTACTTTCTGCTTCATCAGAGCACATAAATGTTTCCCAGGACTGAATGGGCGAGACCTTTCCGTGACTTCACACTTTGTGTTTCGCCGCGTGCTTTACAGAGAGCAGAAATGGCTGGAGGAGAAGAAGCAGGTGCTATTAGCTGCCAATGATCATATCGAACGACTTCGAGTGGAAAAGGAGAAATATTCAGAGCTCAAGTGAGTGTGATGGCAATGCGACGCCAAACGAGAGGAGACGTTCTAGGTTCCCAGGCGGCCCGGAAAGTACAGAACCTGATTTATGGATTTTCCAGGTCTGGATGGGTGTGGAAAAAAAAAAAATCTGTTTCATTCCAGGAGTATTCCCTATTTAATTACCTAAATTAGATAGGGATCTCTCTATCACTCCACTAATCTTTCTCTATGTGAAATGTTAGTTTAAAGTGCAAAATGTAAAGGAAGGCATGGTGAAATGAAGCATTTATAGATTACCACTGCGATTCTCTGCTTATATTTATGTTCCTCCAGCATCCTTCTGGACACAAAGGCCAAAATCCAGAAAATGAAGACTTATCAGGAACAGCTGATGGAGTCACTGGGAGACATCCTGGAGAAACATGTCCCTCCCCCTCAGGACGAGCCTACCTCCAGCAAAAAGAAGAAGGTGCGTTAACCTGCCATAGTGTGGCTGATAAAGTGTTTGTTTCTTATATTAAATGTTCTTAAACATTGTCTTTATTTTCAGAACATTCCCCTGGAGATAAGTGAGGACCTGGTTCCCCTCAGTAAAATTCTTGAGGTGGGTGTGTGGCGTAGACGTCAAGTTCTGTTTTAACATTGACATATTAAAACAGTCAATATTTCAATTGTTTTCTTCATTTTTCATTAGCCAAATTTGGATTAATTGCAAACAACATCTGTATTGTGAATACTTAATTTTTTCCTAATACCTTGCATCCCTGTTATTTTACTTTGCAAGACAATGTAAACTGTAGCTATTTACTGTTTCAGGTGGTCATAAAAATAGCTCAGACAGTGAAAATAAATAGATACATTTATTGGTGCCGATTTTCTTAATTTGGAAAATCAGTGATCGGCTGATTTTTACATGTAAAGCCGATCTTATCCACCAACGTTAACAACCTCGGCAAAGGTCTACAAACGAGCCACTGTGCTCTTCTTCTCTCCCGTGAGAGAGGTTTGACTGACAAAAATTCATTGGTTAGTTACAATTTTGTTCTGCTTTTATTAAAGACAAAAACAATGAAAACACAAAGCATTAATATTATGAGAAGGTTCACGTTTTGTTTTCCTCCTACTGTTTTAGTAGAAAGAAAGAAAAGCAGAAATCCCCTCCAGTGTTACATTACGATTAAAGTAATTAACGTGAAACAAAGGTTTATCAAGGTTTAGGCCTTTAGTCTTTGCTTTAGCCCTAAAAGTGTAAGAATGAGAATAAACAGTTAGTTAAAATCACTCATTCAGCCGCATCACGGAAGTTTTTAGTAACCGTTATGAAGCTCTTGGCTGACTGTTCAGTGCATGGCCTGTTTTTACTTGACGTGTTTGTTCCAGAACAGTCTGAGAAAATCCAAATGCCTCTTTATCTCGATAACACCTGCAGGTTCTTATGGACAAAGTAATGAACACGCCGCACGACCCTTACGTTACGATAGATCACACGTTCTGGCCACCATACGTGGAGATGCTGCTTCGATACGGGATCGCAGTGAGGCACCAGGAGAATAACTTCAAGATCCGCCTGGAGACCTTCTTCTAGTTGACTGGTTTTCAAATGTTTATTTTTTAATTTTCTCAAGCACAACATGTCAGTCGGTGTCTTTCATTTGTGTGCGTTTGAGCCCTGAAGTTCTTTGACAACTGTCTACAGAAACGAGACAAGAGAATTACTTTTTTGTAAATATGTAATAGTTTTACAACTCATTTCTGTTCACTTCGTTCTTATTGCAATTTTAAGATATTCTGCATTTGGACCATGTGCTTTTTTGATATGTGTGAGATTTTAAAGTTCTTAAAGTTTTTGTGGTCTTACTGTTCACCGAGCAATGAAATAAAACGGGATCTTCTTGTTACTTTCGCATAAAAGTTGGTCAAGTTAAATGCAATTCAAGCTATCAGTCACCTAATTCTAACATATGTTTTGTCTGTACTTTATCAATATTTCTGAATATGTTTGGCTTCTTTAATAAACACATTTTATGTGCTTTGCTAGATTACTTCATTAATGTGTGTGTGTGTATATGTATAAAAGACAACGCTGAAGGTAATTTCCAAGATGCATTTTTAGTCTTATACTTCCAAGATAGAAAAATCTGCAAATCAAATGTGTGCCTACAATGATACTAAATATTGAGGCTTTCTAAAATAACTACATGCATAACAGTACTTGCTTGATTCAAAAACCAACTATAATTTAATTTTAATCTTATAACATCTTGCATTTCACCTGTCAGCATTATCTATCAAAGTAAGTGATTAGTGGTAACTGCTTTACCTAAAGGTGATTGATCTAAAACTGATTTTCTGATTATTTTAAAACAAGTTAAATTGATTAAAAAAATAAAAATACTCAGTATTTTGTCTTTATTGGTAGGTTCAGATAATTCTCAATAGTATTCATACATTTCTATCCAGAATTTTATTGTTTTATTAAACATGTAAATATAGTGGGGTATAAAATGTTAACTTACTGTCAAGCATCAATGGGACAGACAATAGCTAACTCGTACAAATTATTTAATGTAATAATTTAGAAACCATGTAAATGTTCTTAAAACATTTAGCGTAGTAATGAAAACGTATGCCACTCCAAGCACTGCGTCAGATGACGTCAGAACGCTCGTCCAATCCGATGCGTCCGCCTCGTCAGCTTTAGGATTCCTGTGGGCGGAGAGCAGATTCCGGTTCCGGGTGTCTTCATTTCCCAGTCGGAGGCTTTCAGACCTCCGATTATGATATTTTACCGCAAAACTTCTCTTCACTGACAACTGACTAAAACGCCGATTGCTCCACTGAAGCGAGCCCCGCCGAAGCAGCGACCATGACGACCCGCTCGGAGAGAGAGAAGGCCCAGAAACTTAACGAGCAGCACCAGGCCATCCTGTCCAAAATGCTGAGGGAGGAAGACAACAAGTACTGCGCCGACTGCGAAGCGAAAGGTGCGGCGTTCACTCCGCACTCTGTTTTATTGGTCTTGTGTAAAACGTGTCGTCTTTCAAATCCGTCGGCAGAGAAGTAACAGCGCCGCCTTTACCGTTGTGTTGCTCTTCTAAGCTAAACGGCTCAAACTGGTCAGCTGACATTTCTCCCCCCTCTAAGCTAAACTAAGTTGCTAAGCAGCGAGCTAACTTCTGTAAATCTACCTAAGCTCCCCCCGCTGCTTCCACGTACCCGCCGCTTTAACGAACACCGACTCGTCTTCCCGAGAAAACCCTGGCTTGTTTTCATGCTGGGGCACATTTTTAAAGCTTCCCGTTTTGGCACCTCCGCTGAGCGCATGATGGTGCATGTTGGAGCGTGTTGCTGGTGTCGTTCCTCTGGAAACGTCTCGCATTATCACTGTTTTCAACAGGTCCAAGATGGGCATCCTGGAACCTGGGAGTTTTCATCTGCATCCGGTGCGCAGGCATCCACAGGAACCTGGGAGTACACATATCCAGAGTGAAGTCAGTCAACCTGGACCAGTGGACCTCAGAACAGATCCAGGTACTGGTTCCTGTCCGTGGCTGAGGTCAGCGGAGTTTTCCAAACGCACTGGAGGAGCAATCATGCCAAAGAACCTTTAAATGAAACCAGGATTTATTTTATAACATGACATGCTGGGGAAATTTATGGCCAGTGAATTCATTTTGGAACGTGTGATAAATTTAAGACATTGCCATAAAACATTAAAAGATTGTCCTCAATATTTTTATAGTGGTTCCACAACATTTCTATGAATTGTCAAAGAGGTTACATTAGTTTCTGGAGGATGCAAAATTAGTCCTGCAAAAATGGAGAATGTTCAGACCTTAACGAAAAAGGCATTCAGCTTCCAGTCATTTTCAAAAAAACAACTAAATTCTTAACATTAAATGAAGTACTTCCATTTTTTGTGTGGAATCTACACTTTGCATTAGCTAAATAGGTTTGTTGTTATGTATCCTGTTATTTGATGGAGCAAAAAAACCAAACTCACTGACAATGTTTGCCCTGCTTCTAATTGTCTTGTCTGTCTGGTAAGCTGGCTATTCATGCTATCGTAATGCAATATTTAGCATTTATGTATTGTTTTCATTTATGATGTGCAGACTCAAAATCAATTAAATCAATGCCAAGCACCAAAACTTTAATGTTGAAGTAAAAAAAAAAAAAAAATCCAATTATTTTCTGTTTTCCAAAACCTAGAGCATCTTCTATCAAAAAATCTTGACGCAAAGTGATTGAATATTGCAACCTGCTCTGAGGAATCTTACAGGAAAACAAGTTGCTGCTTATAGCTTGGTAATTTCAGCTTACTGGTAAATAGAAATCATCATTTTCATGAAACCACAAAACAAAACAAAACAAAAAAAATGTTTAGCCTCTAACTAAAAGCTCTAATTGTAGCAATGGGAATCTGACAGCAAAGATTTGTTGCTTGTTGTGTCATCTGAAATGAAAGTAGCAAAGAAAGCGTTGAACTGAACAGCAGCTGAAATCTGATCCCGGCGAACAATTCAAAAACGTTCCACTGTCAAAACCACTTGATGTGATTTTTGTCAGCAAAATTCAGGATAATCAATAACAGGAAAAAAAAACGGCATCTGCCCCTATCAGCTGTTATTATTATTAGACTAAATATATTTAAAGCAAATGATTATACTCCTGAATTGTCGATTTGTAGTTTCAAACCAAGTTGTGTCATCTTGGGTATTTAAGCTGTGCTTTACAGAAATACGTCTGGAGAAACAAAGGAGGCAGGGCAGCATACTGTTTTCTCAGTTATTGTTTTAACATTCTGAGATGTCATATTAATAAATGTGTGCTGTCCATTAGTTTGGCATTTACTAACCAGAAATAAACTACTAAGACACAAGAATGGTCATGTACTGGAGCCATAACGCAGCTAGAAAACACTTGGTGAAACTTTTAAGCTGCCCAACTTCAGGCTTCCTAATATAGACGACGTGCTGGAAGGGCAAAAAAAAAAAAAAAAGTCCCACATTGACAAAGCTCTGCCAAACAAACTAGATGCAAAACTGCTGCTTATACTTTCAGACATGGTGGGGCAGCACAGACTCTGCTTCAAACGTTCCTCTGATAACTCTGATTTATCATAAAACCTTATCTGATAACTCTGACTTATCAGAGTTATCAGATAACTCTGATAAATCAGAGTCTTATCCAGACTCCAGCTTATCTGCTGGAGTCTGTTTGATTGCTGACGTTACACTTTCTTATTTCCCCCTTTTTTTTTTTTCCAGAGCATACAGGAAATGGGTAACACCAAGGCCAGGCAGCTTTATGAAGCCAACCTTCCAGACAGCTTCAGAAGACCTCAGACAGACCAGTATCTTTTTGCCGTCAGCTGACACTGAAACCCAACGTTCCCATGCTCTTATGGTGTCTATGTTCTGCAGCTCTGTTGCTCAGTTTCCTCCTTAACTGCTTCCCTCAGAGCAGTTGAATTCTTCATCAGGGACAAATACGAAAAGAAGAAATACTACAACAAGAATGCGGTCATTAGAAGCAGTGTACGTATTGAGGATCCATATAAAGCTCCCCCTGCACAAGCATTGGCACCCCTGGTAAAGATGCGTAAAAAGCCTTAAGATTTTGTCTGTTTTTGTAGCAGAATAATCACTCTGACGTTTTACAGAAACTGTTTTGAACAAAATTGTTGATGAGGTCGCCAACGATTCCTATAAAATAAAACCTCAAAAGAGTGCATAAAACACATGCAACTGAATAATTTTTCAAATGTATATTTATTGTTTTTACTTTATGAGCAGACCGTCGCCACAATCCTAAAAAGTCTCAAATTAGCGGTTGAGACTACCGATAGCTAGCTGCTAATATGCCCTTCCTAGCTTTCTGTGGGACACAATCAAGACAAAAAGTTACAACATGTCTTGTGTCTCGTCGCAAGCCCCACACATTTACGTTGCTTCCCGTGTGTCGAGCCCTTTAAGCGCAAATTTATTCGTTCATTTTCGCCACTGGCTCACTCCCGTTGTCAACCCATGAGAGGCTAGGTTCGTGCTCTGCAAAAAATGCTTTTAATATTGGCACCATGAGGGTTAAGACTGCAGAGAGCCATATGCAATGTGATGAAAAGCATATGCCACAAAAACCCACCCAGAAATTTTACATTTCCAGGTGTAAATGTAAAATTTACACTCCTAAAAATGGGGGAAAACAAGAGAACTTACCTTCGGAGTAAGAGGTTGAGTCAAGAAAGTTGCCCGCGTCTGTGGAGTAACGATTAAAAGTTTTAAACTGCTAAATTTTTGGCCTCCCACAGTGCAGAGGATGGTCAAGGAGGTAAAGTAAAAACTCCACAAGTCTCTGGAGAACAAAATAGAGAGGCATCTTAGGAGGCGTTGTCACATGGTTGCCGCAGCAACAGTTCGTCTTGAGCCTGTTTTGCGCATCTTATCAGAGAAGGCTGAAGATGAAAGCGGTTTCAGTTGTTCAGGGTTTTTCTGTGTCTGTGTCGACAGCCAAAAGATAGTAAGAAAGAGAAGGAGCCGGACAGAGGGAGCAAGGTGTCTTCTTACACCAAGGTGAGTCCGGAGCACACACGAACTAAGCCGTTTGAGTCGTTTTCTGCTTTTGCTGCCTTTTAAGTTTTGCTTTAACATATATTTTGCTTTCAGAGTGAAGAGTCCAGGCCAGCTCCCAAAATAAGTCCTGCAAAGTCTTCAGAGCCCCCTATGAACCTACTAGGCCTTGGTGAGTGGAAAATGTGCAAGCTCATATGTCATTAGTTAGAAATCTAGGTTTAAAAACATCCTAAAAAGCATTATTTTCTGTTTTATTTTCATTTTGCTTGTCATGCATGTGTTGGGACTCTAGTTGAACTACTCCAGGAATATCCTGTGTTTACAGTTGAGCTTAGTAAAAATGTTGGTGTTTGGCCATCGTGGGCGTCCATAGGAGAGGGGAAACATGTCATGGTGTTGCCAACAGTCACTGTTTAACCATCTGTGCTAGATTCATTTTTCACACTTTGTTTTGATCGAGCCAATGAGTCAGAGAGAAAACTTCCTCTGCCAGACCCGATGAGAACAGATATGCTCCTTTGGCCGGCGTCATTTGCATTAAGCTGATACACTCTGAGTCCTGCCATGATGCAGCGAAAGACTTTCAACTTCCAGCTAAACTTTATTCCTGTTGCTTTACATCAGAAACAGCTGAACGCTATTTTGTGTGTTTGTGTTCGGAAGAGGAAGTGCGAAAGCTGCTGACGCCAGACCTCTAACTTCTTGTTTCGATTAAAAACCCTGATACAAGTTTAGAGTTTCACATGATCTGCAGCTCAGTTTCAAATGCAACAAGTAGCAAGGCAGATTGGTAGCAGGGTCCTGGTTAGACTTGGTTAAATAAGAAAACACCAACATTTAACATTGAAGATAGGTTTTTGGGATGTTTGAAAAGGTGGAAAAATCAACTCGGATCTTTCTAGCTTTATAAATGAGCATAATTATGCAAAATGGTCATGGTGGAACAAGGGAACCAATCAGATTAGAGAAGGAAAGGGGTGGTCCCTGAAAGGAAGCAAACCTCAAGTAACTGTGTAAAATAATAGGCTTGCAAAGAGATCACTGAAAAATAGAGGGATTGAGTCTGACTTTTTACACCTGGCATTAAAATCCATCCGGAGTGACCAGATCTCTTGAGTGACCAGATCTCTTGAGTGACCAGATCTCTTGAGTGACTTGCTTCACCAATAGGTTCTTTATTTGATGGGCTTTCAGTAACACCAGCAGCAGATTCTCTGATGTTTTTGTAAAATCAGATGCTTAAAGCTGACCGCAATATATTGTTATTTTGAGCTGCAATTTGCACAGGTAATCAAATTGCAGCTGTGGTCTGTTAACATAGATCACAGCTACTGTGAAAATACAAACGATGTCTTTCTCAGCAACATGGCTTTATTTAAGCGGTTGTTTGTGGATAATACTTGCTGCTAGTTTCTCTAACAGACTAAAGTCCAAATGCCCTACTAAGGCAGTTACTGCTGCATTAAACAACAATTACAGCCTCTAATTCTACATTTTGCTTCATACAGAGGCTCTCTGCTGTTGAGAAAGGATTGTTTCCTGAAGGTGTGGACTCTTTTGAGGTTTTAAATTTTACGAAATTGCTAATGTTTGTCCATAATGTATGTAATGCGCCAGTTCAACGCTAAGACTTTTATTGGAAATTGCCTGCTCTGTATGCAACTCTTCTCCTTTGTGGAGAGAGGCTCCCTAAATATTTTCCTACAGCCAAGGTGGTTGTAGCAGCCTTTGGTGAGCCAGCTGATCAGCAACAGGTGGGGGAGAGAATATGACATGCTTCTCTGTGCTCCTTACAACTCCTGTGACTTCAGCGCTTTCTCTGCTACATCAGAAAATGAAACTTTTTACATTTTTCGGTCCATCCTCAGCCCACGCACTGCTTCTTTTCTAACTGCACCGATCGGTCCGAGGTTGGCATCTCGATGCGCGTCGACCTCCTAAACCTCTCCGCAAACACGAACCGCTGGGAATCGGGTTAGGTTTCGGCCCCAAGTCGCCATGGCGACAAACAAACTAGCTTTGTCATACTGAAAATCCCTGAACCTGAAGTTGCCTCAATAAGCCTCTAATCCCGCTGTGTATTACAGATCTGCGATCACACTCAGACCGGCATCAAATGCAAACAGGAACAAGTGGCCCGTGTCAGGTTCCTCATGCCTCTGGCTTCTGCTAAACAATCTATCATGAATTCACTTGTTATTATGTTTTTTGTTTCTAATTGAGTGGTGGGATTATCGTCAGACATCGTTCCAGTCTTATTGTTATGCTCCATTTCTGATGAATGCAGGTAGAATGAAGCGAAGGAACGGAAGGCGTTTCTTCGCCTGAGACGAGGAGGAATGCTGCTCCTTCTGTCCAGGCTGAGTTCCTCTTGTAAAACCAGTTTGTTTTCCGTTCTGCCACAGACACGCCCGCCGGTGCAGCATCAGCTAACAATGGTAGCACAAGCACAAACCAGAACAATGACCTGGATATATTTGGCCCCATGGTGTCCAACCCTCTGCCATCGTCCACATCTGCAACTCAGTTTTCTCAGGTAAAAACACCCGATTCAGTCGCGACTCAGCAGCAGCGGCTTCCTGCTGGTCAACCTGAAAATAAATGCGTTGGGGGAAAAAAAATTGTAACTATTGATAGTGGCTGAAAAAATAAACCAACATCGAAATTTTACTCTTCATTAAAGAATTAAGACTTTCCTTAAAGGGTGGATTTTCTTATTAGATGTCCACATATTGGTTAAAGTTTGGATAAACAATTCAATAAAAAAATGCCATTAACTCTTCCACTTATTATCTTATAATGTATTTGATGCAGATGTTATGAGACAATATTTTCTGCATGCAAACTCATGGATGAGATAATTCAGCATGTTTGTGAAAAGACACACAGTTCCTATCAGCGATACAAATCATCAGTGATTTTAAAATCACTGATGATGCAACACACAACTTCTATGAAGTTTTTCAAAGAACATGCAATGTTTCAAATAGTAGATTTAGTATAATTGGCATGTTCATATATATATACATAATTGTCCCATAGCAAGTTATACTCGGTCATATAATATTAGTAGTAAGTAATGAGCTTCAGGGATGATTCTGGTTGATATGTTTACCACTTTTTTGCAGGGTTTCCAACTCAGTTAAACAGGTAGTTACTAGTAAACACTGTTCATCAACCCAAATGCTCATCTGGTTCTGGATTGGATGAAGCAGGATGAAGAATATGGCTCAGTTCTTCCAAACTGTAGTCTGGCCATAAGAAAGTCTGAAAAAAAAAAACCCCAAATATTAATGACATTTTCATTAATGTCATTAATAAATGTCAAATATTCATGACATTTTACGGCTCAAATGTCATGAATATTTGGTTTTGAATGTTGCTTTTTTTTAACAAAAAATGTTTTATGTCTGTTTCAGTGCATCGCATGCTTTAAGTGAGCTCTTTAGAAGGAATGCTTTTATTTTTCATCAATAAAAAAAAATAGTTTTTTTTTTTTAATACCAGCATTCTGTCGTCCTTCCAGGGGAGCTCCGGTACCACGGCCAGCACTCCGACACAGCCTCCGGCTGCGGGATGCGTGGGAGGCGGAGCCAGCTCAGGGTCAGGGCAGGCCGACCTGGACCTGTTCAGCGACAGCAGTTGCGCCACTAAAGCCGAGGACGGAACCAAGAAGCCGATGTCCAAGGACTCGATTCTGTCACTGTATGGAACAAACAGCATGTCCCAGCAAGTCCCTGCTGGTGAGAACAAACAGACCAAAATAAACGTGTTGGGTTTTTTTTAGGACTGAAATTAGTACAACAATGGTAGTCATGACCTATGGGGACATGCTTATAATTCACACCTATGAAAATCATGATTAAATTGGTAATTAAGTTTCAGCTATTATATCTGATGAATACAGGTCAGATGGATGTTTATTTGCTCAGCGGGAACTAAGGATGCAAACAATTAATCAACATATGACTAATTGTTAATTAATGGTTCATTAGATTAACATTAGCTCCAATCAATTAACTAATAACATACACTTAGACCTTCTTTCAGTGTTGTAGTTTCACCTTCATCCAGAAGAGGGCGCCACTGGTCATCCTTAAGCAAAGCCAGTTCATGTAGAAACAAACATGGCGGAGCCGTACCAGAAAAGGGATGAGAAACGGTCCAATCAGAGTCTGTTGTAGAATGCAAATTGCACTTCATGCCTTTCTGTTTTCAACTTTAAACACTGGACAAAATCCTTCAGTCTCACCTCAATAGATGGAGCAGCCTTAACCTCTCAACCAAAAACAGATGAGCTACAAAGTCGAGGATGTGGTTTTAAGAAAATGGCCGCTTACTAATTAATCATTAGGCAATCATAAGATCAGTCAAATTTATATCAACTTTTTACTTGATGACGTGCATTCCTGCTATGAACTTTTAAACGTTTTATTTTGAATGAAAGTCTGAGGTTTTGTTCACCGTTAAACTTCCTCAACTGTCTTGTTCTCTTTTTTTTTTTTTTCCCCTCCTTGTCAGCCGGGATGTTTATGGGCCCCTCTCAGATGCAGTTTCCTGTGCAGGCCACCCCGGGTTATCAGGGCTTTCCTGGCATGGGGGCAGCTGTGCCGCCCACCACCGTTATGGGTGCAATGATGGCCCAGAGCGGGGCGGCCATGATGGGGCCCAATCCCGCCATGATGGTGGGCATGACGATGCCGAACGGCTTTATGGGAAACGCGCCCGCCGCCGGAATGATGGGAATGGCCCCCAGGATGATGGGACCTCAGGGTGCGCCGATGCCTGCAGGCATGATGCCCGCTCAGGGGATGTACGCCATCCAGCCGGGACAGCAGGCTCAGTGGAACATGGGTCAGGTACAGTGACCGCTAAAATGCTGGAGTCTGTTAAATTTCACTTTTGTTTTTTTCTTTTTTTATTGAGAAACATCTGTGTTTACGAATACAAAGAGATAATAGAACACAGAATATGAGAAAAGTATGCCGGAGGCGTAGGTCTTTACAGTAAATATACAAATACAAAAACCAAAAAAGTAGAAGATATTACAGACATCACAAATTAGAAATTTTGGTGGAAATGGTGGACAAATGTAGCTCAATTTCCTTCACCAGGGCTGTAAAAGAACAGTGAAGTTGATGAAAATTAACATTTGGGGAATATGATATTTAATGTAGGTAGAAGACATTTCTCTTCTTCCAGCATTAGTATTAGTTGAAAATCAAAGATAATCATGCTCAGACCTTGGGGGAAATTACATACCAATATTACAAATAAGCTAATCACAGGTGGGATTTGCCTCAAGTGCCCACACTGCCACTCAGTGGCCACTAGGTGGCAGCAGTTCTACAACTGTAGAATTAGTATTATTTCTGTGATTTTATTATTATTTAGGCGAACTGCTGCACATAGAAACACATAAAAGAAACGTAAAGAAAGCTTTTCATCACACTGTAGAGATGATTAGCATATATTCTGGTTAAAAAAGGAACTTTGAAAGTTGGAAAACGATAAAATATAGATGCGCTCTTGGCAACCTAGTAAATGATGTGTGAAAAAGTATTTCTTGATTTATTACTTGGCCTGTTTCTTTTGAACTCATTTGAAAGTTCTTCACACAGTAAACTTGCCCATGTCTGTATGAAACATGTGGCTGAGTCTGGACCCAGCCGGACCGGTGCCAGTTCCGTCTGATGTCCCTCCTGACCGCTCTCCGTCTCTGCAGGTGAACCAGCAGATGTCAGGGATGACTCTGAACGGCGCTGGGGGTCAGATGGCCTTCGCTCAGCCTCCTTCAGCCATGGGCGGTTGGGCCGCCGCCGCCGGATCCGGTCAGACTCTGAGCACGCAGCTATGGAAGTGAGCCTTGGAGTGGGTCAGGGGGGGATCGGGCGGAGTAAGAGTCAAGGTCCCAGAACGCGCAAATGATCATTTGCGCTTTTCTGGACCTCGCTATGAACTGATGCCCCTTTCCATCACGGACCAGCCTTCAGAACACGACAATTGTATCTTTCTTTTTTGTTTCCCTCTTTCTCCCTTTCTGTCTCTCTTTCTCTCTATTGTGTGAGTGAATTGGGAGAAATACAGGATTACATGATTGGCAGTTTCTGCCTCCTAACTTTTTATTTTCCTTTTTTGGAAAACAAAGACGACAACAAAATATAAGAAAACAGTCCCAACATTGACATATCAGTAAAGCTGCAGGACCAGTTACACAAGCTTTTATTGTATCTCTGTATCAATATCAGATTATAGAACATTTAAATAATTAGTATTTAAAGGGAGGAGATGACTATCAGTGCAGCTCCCAGATGTACAGCGCTGTATAACCTTCTTTTAAAGTACCTGTGGTTCCCCTATAAAATTAAACTGGCAAAACTCATTGCACTTGTGCGTCTTCTGTGACTAAAGGTTTGATCTAAATCATTAAAAAAAATTTTTTTTAAAGAAGTTGTCCAACTTTTAGAAGTGACTCATTTTAATATAACATGAATCTTTGGTTTACCCTTTGCAGCTATAATATCTTTAATCCTTCTGAAAAGGCCTGGGAGAGCGTTTAGGACAGGTTTTGATTGTTCCACAAATGCATTTGCAAGGTCAGACACTGATGTTGGACGTGGAAAACTTGCCTTCTGGGTCTCTGCTCTGATTAAAGCTAAAGGGGATACGTTGGCAGCGTTGCACATAAATGCATTCAAATGTTCATGAGGGCAGATTGCATATTTTATATCAAGCTGACACTGGTGGCACTTTCTTTCAGGATGTGCTCTTACTCACTGCTAAGTGCATGTGGGCCTGCTGCAGGAAAAAAAGACAAATCATTCAATTTGTGTGTGTTTTTTGTTTTTCTTTCCAGTTTTC
The DNA here is from genome assembly GCA_911649635.1 of Poeciliopsis gracilis. Taxonomy (NCBI): domain Eukaryota; kingdom Metazoa; phylum Chordata; class Actinopteri; order Cyprinodontiformes; family Poeciliidae; genus Poeciliopsis; species Poeciliopsis gracilis. The sequence continues at coordinate 7,885,350 of CAJVRI010000128.1, forward strand.
AGGGCGCTTCTGATCATCACTAGAATGTGGAAAGTAGGTGAACTTGGTCTGATGTATCACTTTTCGGTTTTCTTCATTTGAATCAACGGGACAACTTGGTTGCTTCATATGGTGCAGTGTTTTCACATCATGCACAATTGGAAGAAGCCAGGATGTTTTCATGTTTAAACACTGTTATGGTTGCAAAGCCAAATATACCCCAGCATAGAAACAGTATCCACTAGAGGGAGGGAGCTTTTCCAATGAAACAATGTATCCTGCACCGATACAAATGTGGTTCAAGGAGACCAACAATGACTTTGACACGTTGGCAAGCCCTGTAACTTCCCAGGTCAATCTACCATCTGTGGGAAGTAACAGAGAAGTTCCTTTCCACCCCATACATAACATACACATGAAACTGGTACCGTCTGTTTTTAAACAATCTGTAGCTGACTAATTTAGTAGCAGGATTCTTCAGATAATGGTTGGCTTGTGTAAAACTGATTTATTGTATCTTTTGGGGAGTGAAAAGAAAAGGTCAGTGTTCTCTGGAACATTTCCTGTCGCTGGAATGAGGAGCTTCAGGACCTGATGGTGTTTGAGGGGAAAAGGTCAGTGGGAAGAAAGCACATGACATGTTTATCCAGGAAATGTTTCAACCAAGATGTTTTTGCCTGTCAGGGATTTTGTTGAACCCCTGGCAGTACGTGCTAACGACTGGGATGTCAAGCACTTAAAGCTGCGCAATGATTTAAAGTGAATAGATGGCTTTCCTGGAACGGTACGCTTTTTTTCTCTGTCATTTGCATATTAAGCAGCATGTACATGAGGATGATTGACAACACTAATTCTCTACTCCTGACCTTGATTGGTTGCTTTTCACTGGGATGAAGAGGAGATTTCTTTTCACCGATTATCTGTCTCGTATTGTCAGGACGTCCTGGCATATGCAAACAAACCCCCTCATATAAACTGGAACATTTGTGTGTTAAATTGAACAATAATTTCTCCTCATTGACAAAACATTCTTGCTCAAATGAATACTTTTCAGTTTTACTGCTAGCAGTGATTTAGTGAGCTTAGAATAAAGCGAAATGATTTCTCAGCCGGTTCAAAATGACGGACAGTTCAGCTACTGGCCTCCAGGTGGCAGCGTTGTGATGTCGGAAACATTTCAGCTGAGCTTGGAAATAGATTCAGACAGCAACCCCACAATAATCAGTACAGGTAATAATCATACACACTGAATACGTAGCGTTGTGTTTTCATGATCATCCAATTAAAACCCCTGATTGTGGTCGCCTTACATTGGTTTCTTGGTCATTTAGCAGGACTTGCAGTGCCAAAACAATCGCATCAGGTTTGTCTCATAGACTTTATTGTAAAAGTGACACATTAATCAAGTAAAAGCTATAAAAAAAAAGTTGTTGACTATGCATGCTGCTCTTAGCAGGTCCACAGCACAGTTTCCAACAAGGGAAAAGATGTCACCGGAAGCAACATCTGCCTCTTTGAGGGTTTGAATGCGGTTCAAATATGGCTCCAGTCCTGCAACTGTGGAGTTCTATCTTTTGCAAGAGTCAGCCTCTGCTCTGTGTCTCCAACTATCAGCTGGAGGCGCTGTTATTGCCGTGGCGGGAGAGAATTTCTCTGTTAGGTGTTGAGGTGAAACATCCAAGACGTGAGCACTCTGTTTATTCTGTCCTCCTCATGCAGAAACTACGGAAACGTACTTAGAGAACATGCAGCTTGTTTTATGTAACTGCTGCAGTGAGTGCCGTTGTGCCAACATTTAGACTGCACTCAGAAAATTAGGAAAAATACAGTCATACCACGTGTTTACAGTCAGTGGCATTTCTGTGAGGGAAAGTTTGCCTCACCGGGCCTCACAGAGGATCTGATTCTATACTTACACAGAGTAGTGGATACCACTCCAGGATTTTGGTGACTTGGGGGGAAAAAAATGTAAAGCAGTTTGTGCTGTGCCCAGGTAAACATCAGCTCAGGTAGTTTCAGTGTTACTCTGCTGCACTATAATTTGCATTGTGTAAAGCTGCTGTCTCAGACTTTCAGCAGCATTAGGTGTTTACTGCAGTTAAGTGTTGTCTTGTGAAGGGCGTTTCTACAAACCAGCTCTACCGGTTAACTTCCTCTCTCTCTCCCTCTCTCTGTGATGCCAACGACGACTGGTAATAAAGAAAACTGACCGTGGAAGACAATGCGCTGAATGAAAAGTGAATACTCTGCTGGGAGGATCAGCGGGCACGAAAATGTATGAAAGGCCATAACTGTTTTATGCTTGGCATCGGCTGAAAAGCCCTGATTGTGGGTTTTGCTCCAGTCTCTACCTCTCATTTGTTCCTACTCTTTGCTGCAGCAGGGAGTTTCGCATCGAGGTCCGATGCCACACAGTGCCGGACGCCTTTTAGCAAAGAGGCTAGGCATTCCTCCCAGCGTGCGAGTTAATCTAACACGTCTCCAGAATAGAAACCCCCTCCCCAACTCCAATCCGAGTGAAAGCTGCTTCTTCTATTTCCAGCTGCTTAAGCTCCTTCTTGACCCAGTGACATCAACATTCCTGGGGATGAGCATGCTGTCAGCCTCCTGCTTAACTCTTGCAGACATGACTGGCTTCAGCAAACATTTCACTGATATGACAGGTTAATGCGACCCGGTTATATTCCACTGTGACAAATAGGCTACCATGGCTGCTAAGGGAATATTTTAAAGAAAGCTATTTTCTTCTGTCTTCCGGTACTTTAAAGTTAATAACATTCATGTAAGCGACTGACTAACGTAGTGGGTGGAAACTTTGCGAAGTGGCTCAGTTGTTGCCAGCGCTACTTTGATTTAGCATCAGTTAGCTGATGGATTCTGTTAAACCAGCGTTAATTGTGCTGACAGTGAACAAAAGTATAATGTTTGGGGCTGTAGCTCCAACTACAGTGGTGATTTCTGCATGAATGTCTGTCTCTCTTAGTGAAATCCCTGACAATTCACAATATTAGTTTTAAGAGAAATTAAAAGAGGGTAGAAAAAAGACCAGGAGAGATTTTGAGTCTCAATAATTTCAACTCATTGTCTCCATTTAAGATCGTATTCATGACAAAAAAAAGGGAAAAGAACATAGAGAATGAACGTTTTGGTGTAATTTTCCAAACAGAAAGAAGAGGCCTAGCAACAACCACCTCCACCTTGTGACATAATGCAGCCTGGGACGATGAGTCATATCGCTCATATCAAAAGTAAACACTATCATCTACATCAATGCTCATGTGGATTAGCATTCCAGCTGTTTAGATTGGAAGCGTATCTTAGCAGTTGTCCTCAGACACTGTTGGTTCTGCTCTGACGTTTGTCAAGTTACGTTTTTTTTAAGGGTTTGTTTTCCTTCCTGTGTCTTTTCAGATGTGATTTTCTTTTTATTCTTGGAGAACTGATTCATGGCAGCCTGAAAGGGCCACACATAACATTACATTTTGCAACAGTAAACAGACATTGCATAGGCACTGTGGCTGAACTTTGGTTATGTGTCAAATACTTGGCATCAAACAGATTCTCTTCCACTCTCATGACTTCATCTCGTGGCCCCGGGCGAGCCTCAGAAAGCAGGAAGCTTCTCGGGGAGAAGATAGAGCCGTGAGCGTTCGAGACACGCCGGTGCTTTTTGTTACTCTGCCTAACGGGGCCAAACACAACCAGCTTCTTTGGAGGTTAACGCAAATGTGGCCCCGAGTCACGGCTCAGGAATAGTTAGCCACGCAAAGGCATGAGGTCATTTAAGTGCAATATTAAAGTAATTTGGATTTGTTACACTTAGGGAAGAAAACATTTTATTATTTTATTATCTCATGTCACACCTCAATTTAATCCAAAGGAAAGACAGCGGCATCTGAAACCGATAAAGCAAACGAAAAATGAAATAAAATGATTTGCATGCCACCAGTGATTATTTTCCAAAATACAATAATAAGGGTTACTCCAGCCTGGGATCCTAGTTGCAAATAAACCAAAAATATTTCCCGTCTACTGAACTTCACGCTGACACGAGCCTCATCTGGCTCCGTTTAAAGAGCCTGAAATCCTCTCTCTACTGCTCACGACGCAACTTGCGAATGTTCAAGTTATGTCCCTGCAGCTCTGAGCACGACTTTAAAAGGGCAATAAAAGCATTAGTAATTGCTCCAAGTGGTTTTGTAGATCCTCTTAGTGGCTTTTCGAAGATGAACCTTTGCACTCCTCTCATCTGTATCTTCAAGATTTTCTATTTAAGGCAACTATCTGAGTGGTACATCATCAAATGACAGTACAGATTAAAAAACAACAACAAAAAAAAATGTTGCAGCTCATAACTATTCAGTGTATTCATAACAACATTGTTGCCAAGTGTGAGACTGAGATTTGGCTTCCCTTAGTGAAACTGGATGTCCTAGGAGGCAGCAGAAACTACGTCGTTTGCATACCCGGCATATCTACCAGCAGATGTCAAAATGGTTACTCGTTACAACAGTCAATTGCGATGTTTATGCCTCTCAAACTTTTTCACGTTTTATTGCGACAGACGTTAGATGTGTTTAATCGGGACAGACCAGCACAAAGCAGCGCACGGTGGTTAAGTGGGAGGAAAATCGAGGCTGTCAGAAAAGGCTGTTAGAGAAAATTCATGAGCAAACAGAATCTTGGAGACCAAGGAACACAGCAGACGGGACAAGGAGGAAGATGTGGAACCGTCCAATCCATCATCTGAAAATGTAGCGCATGGCACGAGTGCAGCCACACCAAAACACGTCTGTCCACCGAAACAGGGGAGAGGAGAAAATGAATAAGAGAAGTCAAGAGGCCCGTGGTTAATCTGGTAGAGTTGCAGAGATTATGTGTGTGGGAAAATATTTTGACTGAACTATACCGAACAAAAATATAAACGCCCCATGTCAAGTATTGTTGCCAGGTGGAGTTAGCAACTATGAATGAACATTTGCTGACGTTTTATTGTGCAAAAGTAACATTTCTCTTGATTTGTGTATCATTTTTAATCCAACTTGCTGTCAGTGAGCTTTACTCAATAGTTTTTTCTACTCAGTGCATCTCCAGTCAGTGATCAGACAAAATGAGCAACAGCTGGACAATCCTTGGACCGGGGAGAATAAAAGGCCACCGCAAAATGTCAGATTTTGCCACAAGGCATCACATACCGGCACAGAACACCATTGCACTTCATTGAAGGGAACCTTAATGCACAAAGATATCGGGACGAGATTCTCACCCCGACTGTTGTGCCGTTTGTGCGTCAGCATGACATCACCTTTCAACATGACAAGGCACGACCTCATGTTGCCCGCATCTGCATGTAATTCCTTCAAACTGAGGACATTGACGTTCTGGACTGCATATTCACCACACATGTCCCCAACAGAGCGTCTTTGGGATGTTCTGGATAGGCGTGTCCAGAACAGTGTTCCAGTTCTTGGCAATGTGGGTCAGCTCCGTGTGGCTCTCCAGGAGGAATGGATTAACCTTCCACTGGCCACCATAGACAATCTGATCAACTTTGCGTTGCGTTGCTCTGACAGAGGCAAGATATTGAATAACCAATTCCTCAACCTGATCCCAATCATGTTCAAAGGCCCGTCAATCCGATGTTATCAATGCCGATCAGTAATTACTGAAAATACATTTTGAGTTTCTCTATATATTGCATAACTCAAATGTTCATAAAACTCTTATATTTGACATCGGACATTTAATGCATTCCTTAGTATTTGCAAGTTGACATGAATATGCAATCAGAATGAGCTGGAGAGGAGACGTGGGAAAAAACTTAGAACTGCGCAAAAAGCAACAAACGAGATTTTTAGAGCATCACGAAGTTGGATATAAAATGAATTTATTTCAAGGATTTAAATGATCTTTCTTTGCTCCTCGCTCTGCAATGATCAACATTGAAGCCTGAGATGTGCAGAAACTGTTGGCTGAAGATATTATTGGTTACTGTCACTTTCTATAAAGGCTAAAGAATACTTTATCATTTCACCTCTATCACGTCTCAATGTCTGTTTCTATGGTTACCCGTGAAGCACTTTGAAGTACCCTGTAAATGAATTATGTTGAACAAACAAACTTGCCAAGCCTCGCCCAGCCTCAGCAATCATTATTTTATTACATATTTAGAGACAATATGTTGTGGTGGTGAGAAGAAATGGGAAGGAATGCGAGGTGAGTGAAGCTTCACTGACCCACCTTGCACTGGTTTGCTAAAGCTCTGCCTCGTCATCGAGCCACACAGTAACCCGCCCTGACTTGTTACATGACTGAGTCGATCGCTGGTCAATGACGATAACCAAAACCTTCAGGTCATGACCCGGGCTTGAACGAGACGTACGAAACGTTCGCCATTACAAACTAAAAGGATGGACTTTGTCAAACTTTCACCAGATCAGACAGATCACTGAGGATCCATCGACGCGACAACGCACGACCTCATGGCGTAATGCAGAAGTGGGTGTGCGCCGCGTTACGCCACCACTCGGTGTCTGTGGATTAGACCACACCTGTACTCAAAGCTGCCTTTGTTCCTGACATGTTGGGCGTTTCCATTTCCTACTTTCCCTTGATGACACGTGAAAACTTGCAACATAAATGTAATGCCAGCAGCATTGTTACAAAGTATTTGAATGCCTCTGAACTCCAATCACAGATTCCTTGAGCTTGCTTTGACTAAATCAGATCACTTGAAGTGAGCTGATTTCAAAAAGCATGCTGAACTGATCGCAACAGAAAGCTGAACAGCAGAATGCTGGGTATTTGAACCGGTGAACGGTTTCCATAAGCAACAGATTGAAAGGTGGGGCCAAACATTATTCACACAAAGAAAGTAAAGAGCAGAAGACGAAAGGCTTGTAATGATGCCCAGTTAAAGAAATACAGTGTAGCAGATGTTTTTGTGACAATATTGTAAGTAGTTACCATGTTCTTTTTTCAGTACTTTTTATTATTACTATTTCTCTCTCTCTCTCTCTCTCTCTCTCTCTCTCTCTCTCTCTCTATATATATATATATATATATATATATATATATATATATATATATATATATATATATATATATATATATATACTTCACCGTTAACCAGTGTTGTCTAGTAACTAATTGAATAGTGAAGCTCACATTTTTGAGTGTTTTGAATAAATATCTTGACGACATTAATGAATGAGTCACTAAGGGCCGACAGGAGCAAAATGTGTATATTTCACCCCCAGGTGGTTCTGAGTGGCTGCAGGAATCACACTGTGAACAGTTTTTACCGTCTTTTATGAACCTGTACTGGTAATGCAGGCTATGTCTGTCCTTACTTTGAACCTGACTCTGCCTTTGACTTTGTTTTGCATAAAAATATTAGAACTGTAAACTCCAGCCCCAACCTTAAAAAGGAACAAATAAAAACTGAGTTTATTTTGCGCTCATAGTGTCGGGAGGAGCTGCTACGACGCTAAGTTTTGCCTTTCCGATGATGTGATCAACGATTTTGTCATTTCATATGATTAAATGGAGCCTGGGTTTTATTTGGAATCAATATTACGCCGTTTTACACTCTTTTGTCCTCAAGTACGCTAAAGTAGCCCCAATTTATTTTATTTATTTGTTCCTGCAGTTAAGAAATTATTTAAAATGTGCAGGAAATTAGTGCTTCTGATCCCTTTTCAAAACCAACGTCAACTTTCAATATTTCTGTTCATTTCTATTGTATTAAGAGAGGGTTAAAAGTGATGGCCGATTCAGAAGTTGACTAGAAGGAAGGATTTCCAGATGTGTTTTGCTTTCTGACAATGAAAGCTTGAGAATTCATCAATGAGAGCGACTGCGTTGGGAATTCGGCCTTCATAAAACACAGTTTTTGTGAGTAAAGACTCATGGTGGACATAAAATGGATGTTTGGCAGTTTGATTGTGGTTCCACCAATCTTCACCCACTTGGCAATCCTCGCACCATAAGTTCCAGGAAACGAATACAACCCGCCTGAAGACTTCAACCCCGTTGCCCAACAGGTCAAATCACCGATTTACTGTTTGCTGGCAGATGCAAAAAAAGCCCCGCGCGCCAGACCGCAACACCAGACAACCCCTCCACCAGTGACCCACCCAAGCAGAGCCACAAGATGGCGCCCAACCAGAACGTGTTACTGGTTTTGGGGGATGTAGTGTTACAGTGGAAGAAGATCACAGTCACAGAGTTACAGGTCAAGAGGGCGCGGTGACTGTTTGAATGTTGGTAATACAACTCAGAGGATTAAACTGATGTAAAAAGGAAACGTGGCATATTTCAGCAACAAGAAAAACAGACTCATCTTTTATTACCTTTACCCTGGATTTACCTACAAAACCAGAAAGATAAGTTAAAGTACTTTGCATTTAGTGTGAAAGAGGCGCTGACGTGCTCCAAACGCGACGACATGAAGCGCCTCTGAGAGAGTTAAAAACTGCAGTGAGATCAGATCTGCTGTTTGTGTCCATTATTACGACATCAGTTGAGAATTTCGAACCCCTCGAAGGATTTCTCTGTAATTTCAGCTGATGAAACAGTCCATCAGCTTCGGACGAGGCTGTCCGCCCAGAGCGGCTCTCTGGTGTTTTGGCATCAATCTAAGTTAATAAGAGGTGTGATCAATGCAAGTCAGAATCCTGCATTGATCACACCTGTTTCCACAATGACTCTCTTGTTTAGTTAGTCACTGTTTGCATTGTTTCATCCTGCAGGTTTCTGACCTCAGCTGTGTGTGTGTGTGTGTGTGTGTCTGTGTGTGTGTGTTCTTGTTTCTAGGTGACAGGAGTTACGCTCCATGTTACTGTGCTGAGAAGCTGCCGGGGCAAAGATTAGTCAACCATTTGGGTGTGTCTTTCTTAAAGAAAACACTCTGGGCAAACTGTGTGGTCATTTTTATTTAATTTCATTTTAGCCATTTACAGCGTCTTGCAAAAGTTCTCAACTCCTTAAAGATTTCCACAGGTTAACACATTACGACTGCAGATGTAATTTTAATTTTAAGGGGTTTTTCAGACTGGCATATAAAGTTTTATATAGTTCAAATGTATCAGATTATCTGAGGAAAACTCTCAGAACAAAGTTAAGAAGCAGTTTACAAAGAAGTTCCCCAAATCAACCATATTAAAATCTAATCACCCCTGAACCCGTCACCCCTTATTGACCAAGACTGACATTGAGTTTTTGATAACTGGCCATCAATCCGCATCACTGTGGAGAAATTTTGACTTCCTCTTCTTTGTAGGATTGGAAAGCGGATGCGTTAGAGCCTTTATTGGGTTAATGGGTCCATTAAGTCCTCTGGACCCCGAAGCAGCAAAACTGGACCAGACCATCACACCACCGCCGTGTTTGACTGCGACCTTGATGCGTCTCTTTCTGAAATGCTGCATTAGTTTTACTCAGCAGAATGACACACATTCTAAAAACCTCCACCTTCATCAGTCCACGAAATATTGATCCAAAAGTGTGAAAGAGGATCATCAAGATGTTTTTTTGGGGCAAATATGACACAAGATTTTGTTCTGTTGTTGTTCAACAGTGGCTTTAGCCTTGCAGCTCTTCCATGAAGGCCGGTCTTTTTCTTTTTGTTAAAACGTGAACTCTGACCTCAACTGAAGCATGCAAGGCCTGCAGTGCTTCAGATCTGACCCTTCGGATGAGTCACGGATGCATTCTTGGACTGAGATTCACCACTTTTCCATGTTTTCGCCCTTTGTGGATAATGGCTCTATCTGTGGTTCGCTGGTGTCCCAAATCACAAGAAATGGCCAAATCGACCTTTTTCATAGAGACAGACATCAACGACTTTGTTTCTTATCTGCTCTTCGGATTGATGCGTGATAAACTGCTTCCTTAGATCTTTTACAATCCTCCACGTTATCAGAAAGGTTTTAATTAATGGACAAATAAATTCCACAGTTGATGATTGCACGATGCTGGTAAGGTTTCCCCCAGCTTTTCAGTAAATGCAATTAGTGACATTAAATAAAATCCAAGACAACACTTTAAAATATTTTGTTCTAAATTGATTAAATATGATATAGTTTGGAGAGAGTGGATACTTGTAAAGCCCTGCGACTTTTTACTGATATTTGAAGCAGCTGAGTGGCCTTTCCTCCAGATCCTAATTCTTTCCAGACTCCAACTCTTGACTATTGTTCACCCTTTTCCTGACAGCAGCCTGATTACGTAAGACAGATTTCCTCAAAAAAAAAAGAAAACCCACATCCCACCTCCCCAAAAAGCGCAGCTGCTGCCATGGCGACAGCACAAACACAAAAACTATGTCATGGAAAAACAATGTCAAAGTGAAGTCAAAGAAAATAGAGCGACTCTTATCTCAACCAGCAGATTTTATTTGGCAAACAAGTCTTACATGAACACACACCTTCACACACACAGCACTGTACATTGAATCTTCTTCTTCACCAAGGTTTTCTTTTCGGGAATCTTTCATACAGTTTTTGTCATCTCATTGTAACAGCTTTCACTAAACAGATAGTGTGTGTGTGTCTGTGCGTGTGAGTCTGAGAACAGCTTGTCCTGCCAGTCGGGCCGTCTCCTGCACAGTTGTATTTGTGGACACTGAGCCTCCTGCGGCAGAGAAACGGAGAAGAATTATCACAGAATTTTGTTCGAGGCTGTCGCGAAAGTGTTTGTGCAGGGTCTGCGTCTCTCACCTGTGACCTTGGTTTACTTGGACTCTTCTGAATCCAGCAGTCTCCTGTAGGTGGCGATCTCCTGCTCCAGCCTGGACTTGATGTCCAGCAGCATCTTGTAGTCCTGGCCCTGCTGTTCGATGCTAGCGCGCACGTTGCAGAGCTCTGCCTCCAGCATGTTGATGGTGTTCTGGAAGCCGCAGAGCATGGAGCTGTAGCGGGCCTCTGTCTCTCCTAGCGTGTTTTCCAGTGCCGCTTTCTGTCACAGGACAGAAGAAAGAAAGAAAGAAAGACAAAAAGCAGAAAGGTATTTGTTATTGTGTCTTCTTGCGATGAAGTCTCAGGGTATTTAAGTCTTTTTCATTGGGGCTGTTTTGCATTATCTTCTGCTGCAGCCACTCCCTGGATGCAGCAGGTTCCTACACAAAGGTATGGCTGTTTGCTTTGCAGCTCCTCTGTCTTTATGAGAGGATAAAGACAGAATCCCATTTAAACCTAGCCGCTGGGTTTAAATGGGATTCTGCGTGGATTTATGTGTTTGCAGCAGGGAGGTTTGTTTCAGGGAGTGGCGAGTGACTAGCACCATCTGGGAACAGATAACCCACAGGATTTCAACTTTTTCAGCATTCCTTCGGCTTTCCTCAAACTTTCTTTTCTTTTTTTTTTTTTTAACAACTTTCAAAACTTCAACAGATGTCTGTGAAACGTCTTGCTGCGAAGGAACTCCTCCCTTCCCCACTGATAACTTCATTCCTCCAGGAAAGCCTCCGCTCTAGCTTATCCTCCCTTCATCACCTTCTGTCTCTTCCCTCATTTTGACCCGACCAGGCTTGGATCTGGGAATTTTTTGCTGAGATAAGGCAGTGGTTTGGGGGGGGGTGGTCTCGGGGGCTGGTTTTTGCTCACCATGCTGAGTTGGGACTGCAGCTCGATCTCCAGACCCTGGAGCGTGCGCCGCAAGTCACTGATCTCTGTCTTGGACGTCTGGATGGTTTCTGTGCTTATGGCCACCTCCTTGTTCAGGGCTGCCGACTGGATTAAAAAAAAACAAAACACACACATTCTTAAGTCTCTATGGTTGTGAAGTTTAAATACAGACTGCAGAGGGAACGAGCCTCCAAACATTTACATGAACTTGTCTGTTTGTGGGAACTTCTCCTCACCTTCTCATTAAACCAGGCCTCCTGGTCGCGACGGTGTTTCTCTGTGATGGCTTCATACTGGGCGCGGATCTCCGCCAGGACTTTGTTCAGGTCTTGCTGAGGTGCGGCGTCCACCTCAACGTTGACTGTGCCGGTGAGCTGAGAGCGCATTGCTGCGAGTTCCTGCAAGAGTTAGGGGACGGCACGGATTAGATCTGTTCTGCTTCCCCGTGTCGGGCTGTGGAAGAGATGTTCGGTGTCAGCCACCTCTGCGTGGTTCTTCTTCAGGTAGGCGAGCTCGTCCTGCAGGCCTTCGATCTGCATCTCCAGGTCGGCCTTGGTCAGGGTGGTCTGGTCCAGCAGGCGGCGGAGGTTGGCGATGTCGGCCTCGACGGACTGGCGCATCATCAACTCGTGTTCGAATCTAATCAGGTCGTGCAAATCCAGATCATCAACATGGAGCAGTTGGTACCAGTAAAGACCGCTTGTTTGACCGCATTTGAAAGTTTAGTCTTACTTGGTTTTGAAGTCATCTGCTGCCAGTTTGGAGTTATCAATCTGAAGCAGGATGTTGGCATTTTCAATGGTGGCAGCGTTGATCTGGCGAGAAAGCAACAGATGAAGACTTAGGATTCTTCGAGCCGTTCTTTAAAAGTCACATGGCTTAGATTGGTTTTGGTTTTGATCTACAGGTGAAACTGCAGCTGAAGACATATTTCATCAACTCTGACTTCTTATGTACTGCATGAACTTTTGAGCACCAAGAAAATGTAAAACATGCCTTTAAGATTCCTAAAACTTCTGCAGGACATCAGGTTCTGCATCCTATCAAAGCTCCACCTCATAATCATTAACAACCGTGCAAATATTTGACTTGCAAAGGCCACAACACTCCATACCTTGTCTTTCAGATCGTTGATGATGGCCCAGTATGGGCTGTAGTCCTTCTGGGCTGCTGGGCCCTTCTTCTCATAGTACTCCCTGATCTGCAGCTCCAGCTTGGCGTTGGCCGCCTCCAGGGAGCGCACCTTCTCCAGGTAGTTGGCCAGACGGTCGTTCAGGTTCTGCATGGTGGCCTTCTCGTTCAGGCGGATGGTGCTCTGGTCCAGGGCATTGTTCAGGTCGAAACCCCCTCCAAAGCCGCCGCCGACCCCACAGGAGACCAACCGGGAGGTGGAGGAGGAGATGCGGTTGCCACCCCTGAAGCTGAGGCCGGAGACGCTGTGGGCCTTGTGGGGGGCAGCGCTGGACGTGTAGCTGCGGGTCTGTTTGGTGACGACCGAGGGGCCGCTGCCGAAGCTCTGCTGGTAAAACATGATGGCTGGCTGGCTGTTGGTCAGGAGACGACACGAGGAGAGAGGACCGTTAGGCAGTTGTGGACTGAGCGGCTCTGTGGAGTTTGATAGCGGGAGGCAGGCTGTTGATATAGTGCGGGCTGGAGGCGGGACCGGACTGGAGCAGGGAGGCGGGGAGGGAGGGAACTGAGGGAGGTTTCCTCACTACTTTATCCCTGGGCTTGGCAGAACCACCATTTGTTTTCTTTTAAAGGCCAGGGTTTGGTTTCTTTCCACTCCTGTGAGGAAACCATTGTGGAATGTGTGAGAGGGTTCTGCCGGTTTGGGTCTCAGTTAGGATTTCTGCATGTGCTGCTGTCTGTATGCATGTATGAGCCATTCCTAAATACCTGCAGGCTTCGACTTGACCATGCCAGTCATTTGGCGTCTCTGTGCAAATAGAGGAGGTGTAGATTTACTGTCTTAGTGGCCCGCCGTTAGTCAACATTAACGCTAAGCAGAATCCAAAATGTCTCCTTGGCCGTTAGGAAGCCGTCGTGACGATGATGAACTCCAGAGACAACTCAGGAAATCTAAAGTTAAACATCCAGACTCACTGCAGTTTTTCAAGACGTAAAATGTTGATGAATCTCTTGTGTGCATCTATGACTTATGAAAGCGATACAAACACGGCAGCGATATACTGTAAAGTTTCTGTCACCCGGAGAGAAAAGACATGTAAACGGGTGAGGAGCACAGCGTTACAAACCATTAATGGTTGATTAGGTGCTTGTTTTATCTCAGTCCGACCACAGAGTGTCTGACAAAAGGGGCAGGTAGTTAATGAGCGTTTGATTGATTGAGTGAAGTTTTTCCAGCCTTGAGTTCCTCATTGTTCGCTGGGTCAAACGCAGCATCCCCCCTCTCAGCCCAGTACGTCCTATGTGTTCATTTTCATATATTCGCCGTCCGATTTCAACGGTTTCGGCTTGAGTTGTGAGCCTCTCCCGTTCTGTTTGTGTGTGAGAAAGAAAGCGATAGAAAAAGAGAGAGCGAGAGAGCGAGAGAGAGAGTTATCTTTATCTCCATGTTGGGCTCTGGCCAGTTTCTGTTGCGGAGAAACATCTGGCGTCAGGCTGGGGGTGGGATGATGCAGGCCAACAGGGGTCAACCTGGAGTCATGAGGAGAACAGACATCATTTTCTCCTGTACAGTCAGCAAAGTGTGCATCAGTCTTTGTTAACTTGCTTTATCTCGTCCGCCTAAAGACCCGCTGATAGTTTGGGACAAAGGTTTGTTTCTGGAATGCATTGACTGACTCCGACCCAAAAGAGAATAAATGACATGCTGTGCTTTAGAGAGCAGCAGCTTTTGCATACAGGTTTTAAAGCTAAAATCCTGTGATGATAATATTTGCACTTACACCCAATAAATGAGATATTTAGCTGTAATCTGTACATTGCCCTGCAGGATTCAAACCCTCAAACTTTTTTGTCATCTCCTCTGATCAGCTTGTTTGTCTCTGCAAAAGAAAGAAATCCCTTCAGTCCAATGCTGCCACCGCCGTGTTTGGTGATGTGGTTGGTGCGTTCAGAGTGATTGGCGCTGTTCGTTTTTTGCTCAAGTTAAAGATTTTGGCTTGTTCACATCTGACAAGCACACATTCTTCCATCTTTTCTCTGTTTTCTTTGTTACCTTGTGGCAAACTGCACTCCAGACCTTTTTTAAAAAGAAAGATTGTTTTTTTTTAGAAATGTCAGATTTGTGTAGTGCGAGGCTGATAGCTGCATTTCAAACAGAGTTTTCCACTTGAGTTGTGAATCTCTGCAGCTCCTCCAGAGTCACTATAGACCTCTTGGCTGAGTATCTCAGCAATGCTTTGCAGCTTTATAGATGAACATTCAGGTCTTGGTATGTTTTCGGTTTTGAATATTGAACTGAGCAGCTCTCTTTTGAAAGCTTCGGTTACTGTTTTCTATTTTTAACCCTTTTCCTGACCTGTTTTCTGAGTTTCCTGGTCTACATAATGCTATTTGTTCACCAATTTCCTCTGCCGGGCCTCTGAAGGCTTCCCAACTGGATTTAGATTGAACTTGCGTCACAAACTGGTGGATTTTTATTAGCGAACTTACGTGGACGCACTGGATTTGATTTAGGAGTATCAAAACAAAGGGCGGTGGACACAAGTGAACAGGGCATGTTTCCGATTTAATTTTTCACACCAGTTGGAAAACTATACATTTTCCTTCCACTTTACAATCCTGAACCCCTTTCTGCTGACCTGTTGCAAAAAAAGTCCAAGTAAATGTCTGAAGCAACATCTGTGTTTGCTGTGTGACAAATCCTGCAAAACGTTTGGTGGGTGTGAATCCTTTCACCAAGCACTTAAGCCACTTAAGCTTGAAGCAGGTCCACCCAATTTTACAGGCGACGTGACCAACACACCTGACTGCAACACTTTCTTCCAACACTTTATGGGAACAGCTTTAAGTGTCGCTTATCATCCATGAAAAACATTTGATGTGCTGATCGATCCATCGTTTTATGGCTGTCCATTGTATCGGCTTAACCAAACAAAACAAACAGGTCTCTTTATTTGTTGTGCTGCAGGACTAATATGTGAATAATTCACTATTTGCTGACTGATCAACAGTAAGGACAACTAGAAAGCATAAACTTACTCGCCAATATAATGGATGACAAACTAGAACTCTGGATTGCTGTTTCCACAACAGCATTGGAAGTTGACTTTAGTAGAAAAAGCGAAGCGTTACAGCAGCTCGGTGCAGCAGCAGCAACACTCACTGACTTGTATGGCCAGATAATGAGTCAGCAGCGAGTCAGAGGTGACGGCTGCAGACAGTTGAGTTCTCACAAGCAGCACCGTCTGAATATGTTAGTCAAATTTCGAGGCTGCATGGAAATGCATTCTATGCAAAGAGTGGCGCATGCTGCAGATCAGTGTGCTCTCGGTGACATGAATGGTGCTTTAGTGCAATATATTCTGCGCTGCTTAATGCTAAATGAATGAACAATTCTACAAACTATTTTAGGATCTACATCTTAGATGCATGAAAAGGCTGTTTACTTCACGTGAGGCGAACAAAATCTCTTTTTTAATGGGACGTTTACGTTTCAGGAGCAAACTGAGGCAAAAACTACACTTTAAATTAGAGAAGAAACTAAAAACCAGCCATTTAAAAAAAAAAGGCGGGGCACACCCTGGACAGCTTAAAGAGAACAACGCACTGAAATGTCCATATGACCACAGGAACCTGCTTGTGAATAAACTCTGTGGATTAAGTCTGAGATCACGACTCTGCTACTTCTCATGTACGCTCCATACGGAGAGGTTTGTCAAAATCTCATTATTTAGTCTTATGAATAATGAGAATTAAAATTATGAAGATTTCTAACTCAAGCAGTTCCAGAAACATCAGCACTGCCAAAAAAATGTAGAGTTTATAATTCCCCAGATCACCAGAACATACCGGACCGGTATCAGCTCCTCTGCATTGGCAACCTGCTACTTTGGTCTAAGACTAGCCAAAATCTTTTTCTCTCTTTCTTTCTTTGCCTGGTCATTTCTGTCCTAAGTATGTAAATTTTGTGATACTTCACTGGAGAAAACCTTCTGTTTGACGATGAAATATAAAAGATGAATGACGACGACGGCGTTAATGACACGGTGCCGCGTTTTTGTCACTAACTGCACGGCTGTCAGGATCCTCTTGTAAAAATGAACTTTAATCTGAAGGAGTTTCATCCTGGTTTAATAAAAGGTCAAGGTAGACGAACGGGTCTTCTTCTTCTCAAAGCGTCTCTAAGTTCATGTAGAAACTTCTCGCTGCCAAGAGTGGCTCTCATGGAAGATCCTGAAACAGATTTCGTTTTGTGAAAACTCTGAAAAGATGGCAGGATTTCCCAGACTTACCGAAAGTCAGACCGATATCCGGTTATGTAAACTCCACTATCAATGTGCTCTGTGTTTCTGAAGAGCGTTTTTCTTCAACCTCTTCCACCGACACTGGATTTCATGTTTAGCTTTAAGAAGATTGAGCCTCAACCCATCATTGTACTGTTGCTGGGATGATTGTTTCTCCATAAACACTCGCAGAATTTCCAAAGAACGCTGCTTTGAAATGAATCCCAGTATGTTTATAAACTCTTTACAACCATAATCAGACCTTTGTTTCAGCTCCGATGTTCTTGATCTTTATCCGCACTCTGCAGCAAACACACTGGACTTTAATCACACAATTTCTTTTCTGCAGCATCATCTGACGAACGTTTTGGGTAAAAAACAAAATCTTACATTTTTTCAGAATTGATCAATTCAGTGGGATTCTATTGGGATTTTATATGAGAGATCAATCCTAAGTAGTGCCAGAATGTGACGTAAAAGACAAAGGACACGTGTTTTTTAAAGAAAATCCCCTCTGTGTCTTATGTTGAGGATTTTTTTATGATTGTTCAACCTGGTTTGAACTTTTGGGATTTATATTATTCTTCTTTGCAAAAAGCTGAGTCAGATTGGATTGATTGCACTACTGAACAACCTGGCCACAGATTCTCAATTGTATTTTGGACTTTGACTGGACCATTGTGGCAGCTCTGGCTGCGTGTCGGGTCATTTTCCTTCTGCCTGTTTGGCTGATTCTTTGATTAATGCTATAATAATATAAGACGTGTTGCGTAATAGGAATTGAGAACAGTTCCACACGTCTTATCACGTCTTATTATTCCAAACCATTCCTTTCAGTGTTTTAGTTTCCTTTGTTTAAGCCCCTCTCTTTAAACAAAGTGACATATTGTGGTTTGTGGTTTGAGGAGTTGAAGCCTTTCATAATTTACAAACCAAAACGTTCAGCATGAGAATCTCTGGACGCCTCTGACTAGACTAGAGAGAGAGAGAGAGAAAGATGTTTTATTTGTGTAGCTCCTAATCACCGTTGATACGTATAATCCTGTCAGAACTCCCATAATGAAAAGCAGGACTCCTCCAGGGACCCCGGGAAGAACAAAAGCTCTCCCCCTAGCAGCTCAGAGGTAAACAGAAACATCACAAACGACGGGAGGTGCAAGTTGTCTCTGCTGGCTGCTGTTGAGGCAGCGAAGACTTTCTCTGGCTTCCTCAGAGTCTGCACACGATGTTGTTTGTGTTATGCCAAAGCCGTAACTGAGTCACTGTGAGAAGCGGCGCTGAAGCAAGTGGCGAGAAACCGGCAGGTAGAGACAAACTCCTCATTTGTAATGACATGACAATGACTGATCCTAATGAAGTGGAGAAGCTCATGTCTTCTCGGGCCAGTCAGCGCAGACGGGCGTTTTCACCTGAAACAACCTCATGAGTCACTGTGGACTAAAATCTCAGAGTGACACCCACACCGACTCTCCACTATCGCTGCAAACATTTTCAGAGATTTGGACTCTTTCCTTCTCTATCTCGGCAGAAATGTCTGTGGATTATGGCTCTAACTTTAAATAAACAGTGGTGACAGTTTAATAAATCATATTAAGCTTTTGTCCATCCCGAATAAAGTCTTATTCACGATGTTGAATAAAATGTTGTCTTGTTTCAACATTTGCTCTCGGAGAGGTCATGTCCTGCTCCGGAGATGAAATAGATGAAATTTATTTTTATGAAACGTTATTTGATCTGAATAGACGGAGAAAGTAAAACCAGGAGGAGCAATTTTCACAGAGCAAGATTTATCATGTGAATGACACAATGGTGCAAATTAACCCATAATTGCAGTTCACGGTGCTGTAATTATCATTGTGCGGAGAAAGAAAAACTTTCTTTTATGCACCAACAGTTGAAAAGGAAGTAAATTATGATTAATGACTGAGTGCAGGAGGGTGGCGCTATGAAGCAGACGTCTGATTGTATCGTGGAGATTACTGAGGACAATGTGAGTCGACTCTTCCATTCACGCTGACCAGGTCTAAATCTCCGGCTTTCAGCTTTAAGGCGTGTTGGGAACGTTTCTGTTAACTAGTCAGAGTCGGAGTCGAGCCGTGAGGCGGATGTGATACACGGAGGAAGCTCTGCTGTCCTACTTCTCTCGTTCAGGAGTCCAAAATCTTAATGCCCTTTGTGCTAAATAAAGCTCGTTTAGAGTCAGAAAATATTACGCAAACTTTTGAGAAAAGACACATTTCTGATAACTAAAGAACTGCCACTTTATTTCTATTTGGAGATTTTAAATAATAATAATAATAATGATAATAATAAAAACAGAAAACCTTTGCAAAAAGAAGATGGATGTATTTTTTGTTAAGGACGTTAACATTGTGGAAAAAAAATATTTGTAGTTTCCAGCTTTCAAAAAAAAAAGAAATTAAACATCTAAAAAAAAAAGTTACTGGTTCTGTTAGATTTGGATTTGTGAAAAATGAATCCTTTTAATGTAAAAAACAATCTGCACATTGTTACAGATTAGACTTAGACATTTAATTGCTTATGTTCAAAAGCATTAGTTTCATCATCACTTTAATTCAAAGTTAGCAAGAGCCATTGCAGAAGGTCCAAAGAGCCGCTGGCGGCCCCAGAGCCACATGTTGATCCCCACACAAGTCAACCACCTAAAACAATCTAATCTTCCTGTGCAGCTTATTTGCTCCATCTTGCAGTTACCTGGTCAAACTCCCTCCAGCCTTCAGAGACACTTTATATTCTTGTGGCACAGATTCAACACTGTTCTGGTGACTGTGGAGACCAGTAGCTGCCAGTGGGGACCAGTGAACTCATTGTCATGTTCAGGAAACCAGTTGAAGACGAATTCGGCTTTGTGGCCTGGTTCTTTGTCCTGCAGGAAGTAGACATAGGAAAACGGCCATACTGGAGACATATCAGACCCCCTCCCCCCTCCTTGACCCCGACCTCTGCATCCCAGAACAACATCTGAAGCTCTGCAGGCCTCACTTCTTCCCACAGCATCAGCTGTTTCTGGTTTCAGCGTTAAGCTGTACATTCAAGCAGGATGTGAGAGGGATTTTTATTTAAAACACCCTCCGGTTAAATCATAAGGAATACAAATAAAACCAGAACAGTAAACTGACGACATCTCATAGAAAAAACATAAATGCAGGCAATCAGACTAGAGTTAGATTTTAAAATTGCTTAAAAGAATAAATTAGAACATCTCGATTGGCTTCACTGTGATTTAATATTATTCCAGTCTGTACTGGTGCAGTGATCTCCAGTCTAAAAAAAATTTTTAAAAAAATCAATAGTTCCCATGGAGACATCAAAATACTCCTGTATTTGTTTACAGTCATGAGTGGTATTACACGTGTCACCACTTCAGAATCAGTTTCTTCTATTGTCTTTGACTTCCAGACAGTCTGGATTTTTGCACCTGAGCACAAACGTAGCCCAGATGCACGTCGTGTTAAACTGTCATCAGTTTCATCTAGCAGTGGGAAAGAAAAAAAAAAGCGGACTCTCTTTCACAATCGAGTTGTTGCCTCATTTGTTGTAAGTTGTGTCAGAGCGCTTTGTTCTGCTCCGTTACGGCCTCTTGCACATATGTTGCCGACAATAAGCAGCTTTAGGTTTCATTGTTGGTGGCACGATTCCCATTAGTTTAGTTATCATAGATCGACTAACGTTTACATTTTTTTTTTGTTCTCTTCATTGATTACGGCTGCTTGCTATGTTATGTACGTTGAATGAATGTAAAACAGTTACTGCCCTGTTCTCCTGAACTTTCCCTTTTCTTTCGCTCGTAGCTTTGATTTCACCAACCTCTCAGGTGAACTCAGTCCAAGGGCTCACATTTCTCAACTCATATATAAAATACAACCAATACATTGTCATAAAGGCAAAAGAAAAGAAGCATAAATGAACATCGATCCAGTGTTGAATTGATTTTCCAGAGTCAGCTGCCACTTTTGGTGATTTACAGCCAGAACAACATGTTAGTTTACACAAGGAGCAGCAGATTTTTGTTCATTAGCCATCCTAGTAACTAACGGTCTCCGGTTGACCATTAGAAAGGCCAACAGGAGGTGAAATATTTCAGCTGGAGCCTGGTTTTCACTTCTGTTTGTATGGTTTTCGTTCAAGCTAGCGTTAGCGCTGCAGTGCAGCTCGCTGCTTCAGGAAGGAAAGCTAAAAACTCTCATGACTCGTTGCTTCAAAGCTGTGGGATTGATTGGGTTTATATTTACCATTTGGCAAAGATTTGGGGATATAAACATTGTTGTGTTTAATAGCAGCGGTCGTAGCCACCTCAATAAAGTTCCTCTAGCTAATGATTTATTTTGCTCATCCAGTGTTTGAAAATACATTTCTGAAGATACTTTGCATCAAAAGAGCCAAAGGGAGTCAAGAACCACCAACAGACAGGCTGGTGAAGGTCACCATGCCCAGAAAAAAAATGTCTTAGAAGCTTCACATTCAGATAGGAAGGAACATTTATTGCTTTCATTGGACAGCTGAGGAGAGCATGAGTAATGTGCACATAGTCAGACTAATGATGAGTCTTTGGGACACTTTCGAAACAACCAGGAGACACCAGGCTTTGATTGAGGAACTGCTTAATGGAGCAGCCAAACTCCAACAAGTTAAAGTTTCAGCTGCCTTATAGGCGACTGACCTGACACACATCGAAGGATATATGTGTGTTGACCAACGTATAGACTCAGTGACTAACAGCTAGAGAATGACAAAAACTTGAGACTCAACAGTTTACTAAGAGTAATATTTCTTCTTGGGTTTGTTTAGTTTTTTTTTAAGCTAACTGCTTCTCATCCGTTGGTCTTTGCTGGTTCCCATTGACACCACAAACCACTCACCCAACTCACAATAAGCTTTAATTGAGCTCAACATGCTTGATGGGGCAAATCAAAACCAACGGCTCAGCCTGCAGTTGTTGGATTTTGCAGTGGCCTCATGCTGGCAATGTGGGTATTTCTGAGCAGATCTAGTTATTTTGTGAGTCAGGCATTACAAAACATAAAGGTCTGTCTTCACACATCGTACCTGAGTCAAGGTGTCTTAACAACCAACTACACCCTACGTACATCTCCAGTGAACTCAGTGCAGTTTCAAGCTAAACTTTACTGTAAAATGTTCTAGTAAAACTTAATAGGTCGTCTTTGCATTTTATCAGCTGATCTGATGATAATGCAGCTACAGATTCATTAGCATTTAGTTTGGCCCTCAACACACCGGGTAAGTGTGTTTTCGAGTCGTATTTACTGAACAGCTCTTTGTAACTTGTGCTTTGAGCATTTTTTTGAGGTCCCTCTTCACCTTCAGCGAACCAGGCCTGACCTCTGTCACCTCCGGTATTAAACCACACCTGCAGTGTGGAAAGAGTCTCTGAGTTTCCTGTCAACCAGTTTCGATGTTTGACTTCCAGCTAAGCACCGCATTCGTCCTGTGGGGCCATTTGAGCAGATTTCTGTTAAAGGGCCTTCCTTCATAAAAAAATAATTAAAAAATAAAAAAAATAAAAAAAATCATGCCAACGGATGGACAAACACACCAAAGCAGAAACTCTGACTCACAGATGTGAACCTAATTGTAGCAACACGATCCTTTAGAGCCTCCTGTGAACTCGCCACACCCCTCCACAGACATTATCACGTCCTGCTCAAATACTCACTCTGCGCTGAGCGGCACCTTCCCAGCGTGCAACATTTCAAACAAAAATCCTGCACCGAATTACTGACTCGACACACACACTAAAATGTGCTGCGACCTGGGAGGGGAAGAGGTAATTATGAGCTTGAAGGAGAGGTCGATCCCACTTGTGTGCTGCCTCCATGTGGAGCCAGTTTCTGTGAAGTTAAACATTCACTCTCAACGAAAAACCGCCTTTGCATATATTCTTCCGCGCACTGTGGCACGAGTAAATAAAACCACGACGACATACGTCGGCCCATTCCCAAAGACTGCAAGAGAAATCTGAGGCGTTCTACTTGATCGTCTCTGTTTTTGGGTAGGCTGACCGCAGCGTCCACAGAAAGGCTGCCCTCTGTGTTTAAATATATTTATTTCTTCAAGAATCACGTTTGTTGCAGCTCAGCATCTGTTGCACAAGTTTGTGTTAAATGTGCAAAGAAACTATGTGCAAAACATTTATAGTTTCTGCATTAAAAGTGCACAGATCTCTGTGAATGCAACAGGCTCTCATATGGCCTCAGTCCTTCTTACAAAGGGATCCTGGAGGGTTTTTTTTAGCTAAAGATCGCCATCTAGTGATACATTATCATAATTCATAATTCAAAAATGTTGGTTCGTGTGTATCCGAGTTTCTACCTTCTGCCCTTATCGCCATGGTTACGATAGGGCCTGCTCTGAACCACGGCCTGCACGCAAGAACTCTTCTTCCCCTCGTAACTTTGGCGAATAAAGAGCAACCGTTTCCAAATCCTCCATGGATGTTGATAGTATGTTTGAGTCACCAAAAACTATAAATTTCTTTTATCCAGTAATCTGTAGAACAGGATGTTCACGCTGATCCTTTCAGGAAGCAGCCCGGCTCCAGACGAGTTTAACGAGGGGCATCAGCTAATTTTGGGGCGCAAAATGAATAAATAGTCATAATAATATAAGTAAAAGAAAAAGGTACAGTGCAGTAAAACTACTCATAATTACCCTTTTTCCAAAAAAGTTACTCAGTGAAACAAGTACTACACAGTTTTGAACGTAAACAGCATCAGTAGCATAGAGGCGACTAGTTAACAAGTTTAAGGTGATGTATTTGTATTAAACGGTTTTATGCCTGAAAAAAGTGACACAAGGCTTTGATACTGGAAGTGCAGAAGCCCCTACGTTTTTTCACACCTTCATATCAGCGACTTCCTGCTGCAGTCTGATTCTGGTTCTGGTCAAGGGGAAGTGGTGAACCACTCATCTGGGCTCAGATATGATGAAGCTCAACTTTGTGCTGCTCGGTGAGTCCTGCGCTCCTCCAACCCTTTACAAGCTGCTGGTTCTGGTTCTGGTCCTGGTTCTACCTGCAGTAACCCTCCTCCTCTTTCAGGTCTGGAAGTTCTGCTGGCTCTGATCCTTGGACTTGTGTTCACAGGTCAGTCTTTGATTCTCCGGTTCTTCAGCGACTCGGCTGAAACCTTTACTTGTTCTGATCCAGTTGGTCACTGTTTCCAGTGGGTTACTGCGTCTCTCCGTTTCCTCTGAGCCGGACTCTGGTCCAGCTGCTGATCCTCATCCCGTTCTTCCTTTCCACCATGAGGATGTTGGTTCTCCTCGAAGACATGTTGCCAGGTGAGAACCGGACTGAACTCAGATTAGCAGCAGAACCTCGACATGCAGACAGTCCAAAACATGGTCCAGTTCTGACCCAATAGCTTCAGCTCAGGCATTTAAAGTCTCGCCTCGTTCAGAGATAAATCAGCAGAGACGTATATAGACACCATTATGACAAAATTTAATCAGTTGAATGATTTGTGACCCCAATCATTAATTACTTTTAATTTCCGGT
Organism: Poeciliopsis gracilis; assembly: GCA_911649635.1. NCBI lineage: Eukaryota > Metazoa > Chordata > Actinopteri > Cyprinodontiformes > Poeciliidae > Poeciliopsis > Poeciliopsis gracilis. Next base: position 7,909,907 of record CAJVRI010000128.1, read on the forward strand.
GACCGGATGTGAAATAAATAAACATTCCTTTCTGTTATTCCCGTCATTGTGACGCTTTGTTTTGGTAAACTCCTTCTGACCGCCGAGTTTTAAGAGTAATACAATTAAAATACGAAAAAAGAATAAGTGCTAGATTATCAAGAAGTTCAAATAGATTTGGCATGTTGTCTTTTCCTCTGGCTTCAAACAGAACGTCTTCCTGATACACAGAGTGAAGGGTCGGGTGGCGATACGACTGACCCCGGCCCTGCTCAACATGCTGTGTGTGTGTGAGGGGGTAAAAACCCCTCGGGATGGTCAGGACATTTGTGGCACCTTGCTTTCAAAATCTCCTTCCAGCCTCCATGAAGTTTAGGAACAATGCAATGAAAAGGGACCAGCAATAAAACAACCTCTCTGCTCGGTACAATTTAAACGCCAGCACAGGATGGGTCTCCGGTTTGCTCACCGACCCATTTGTGTGTCCGTGCGCGCGTTCCTGTGTAACTGTAAACACATCCCTCTAAAGAAAGCCTACAGTTGAATTGTTTCACAGCATTATTTATGGTAACTAGTCAGTGCTGGTAATGAGTGTCACTTAAATTTCAAACTTTCATAGATGTTTTTTCTGTAACGCTTGCTAGTGTGATACATTTCAGTAAAGGTTCCTCATTTGTACATGTACTATTTACGAATGTGTGACTGATAATAAACAGGCTTGTCTGAGTTTATTGTCTAGCTTTCTGCAGTTAAAGTTAAAGAAACCTCTATTGTCACTCCCTTTCCAGAATTTGCCCTCGCATCGTTGTGAATGATACTTTCGTTCAGTTTTTCTCCTGCTGCTGAATCAACACTGATCTTCCTAGAGCTTCATGCTTTCTCCAAAATAGCAGACGTTGCTTTAAATACATTTGAAACTCAAAGATTTTTTGATGTCAGTCAAAGTTCCTCATCTGTAAATTTATTTCTGAAGAATATGTGACAGTCATTCAACAAGTTGAAAGTTTGGGGGGTTTTTTACACTGCACAACCGAACTCCAAGACTTGCTCCAACATGGGAAATTGTTTTTTATTAACCTTTAAAATTATCCACTACTCTGAGTTACATTCTGTTTGTTTCTTGGCCCTAATGATGCTTTCAGTCCATCCATCATCTCACTCACTTGTGTGTGTTCACTAACAAAATATAGATTTTGAATTTTCCATTACTAAAGCTTATAAATGATCAATGTGAATCATCAGTCTGTATTAAAATAGTTAATATAATTCATATTATGTATTTAGATTTGATGTTTTGATGTTTCTATCGATTTATTTAAGAAGTTTTGCAGAGAATAACATTTTGGATGAGTTTAAGAATATTGTCACACGGCGTTGCTGCACTTGTCTTGTACATGTTGCAGTAATTGAATCTCTTGAGGCAATTGGTTTGCATGAATTTAAGCAAATACGGCCTATTTTCCTGCTTAAGTATGTGGAAAACTATTTAGTATGTATGTGGAAAAACTACTTGACGACTAAACTAATTCTAAACTAAACTAATACCTGCAGATTTTCATCCGACCGGCACTGTGACCGCCTCCGGGCCTGCTGACCCGGGTCAGGAATCTGATGAGGACTATGAGAACATCAATGATGATGTCACCACAGTGCATAACCTCTGACCTTTATGGGCCGATGACCCCTCCAGGTCTCAGGAGCAGCACTGCTGATGTCTCTGTGGCACTATGAGAGAGTGAGCCACAAAATTAGCAGCTCAGTAATCCCCAGTAGTCCCAACTTTGTTTTTTTGTAACGATCAGTCTCAGCCAGAAACTCGTATTAGAATTTATTAGATGTTACTATGTTTGTATTCCACCATCGGAGGGCGCTGTGTGCGGCAGCGAATGATGTTCTGGCGGACAGAAGAAGTCCGTCAGTGCTAAGAGAACAGCGTGTTGCAGCGGATGTTCGGAGTAGATTTGTAACCGCTGTACTTTCTTGTTGCAGGTAAGCTGGGCATTAGAATACGTAGCTCATAGAATTAGTAGCCTCCGATAGGTGCGAGATAAAAAGAACAAAGGTGCTTCGGTATAAGTGCGTTACCGAACTAGATGTAAGGCCACAGTTAGCACTAGGCTAAAGGAGCGGGGCTAACGGCTCGCGCTTGGTTTGCTTATGTGGGCTCAGTGGGTCGGTTCAATGTGTTCTAAAATGTGTTCGGAACGAGAATATCATTCGAAGTCAGTGCGTTAATGAAAGTATATTGGTGTAGTTGTACGGTGATGCACGTAAATGAGCGAATGATGTTCTGGCGGACAGAAGAAGTCCGTCAGTGCTTAGAGAACAGCTTGTTGCAGCGGATGTTCGGAGTAGATTTGTAACCGCTGTACTTTCTTGTTGCAGTTCAAACGAAAATAAATATATTACCAGAGGAGTGATTCGACTCATCATTCCCGCAAGTGTAACATATTTTGGCGAGCCAGCCAGGAGGTGGCGCTAGTGAATCAACCCCCATCACCAACCACCTCCCTTCCCAAGAGACGAACCAAAAATGGAAGCAGCACAGCTTCTGCGCGATCAAGTGAGTGCAACCTTGTGGCAGTTGGAAAGAGAGCATCTCGTGAACGTCTGCAGGCGACTGAAGTGTTCCGGCCTGGACAGCGGAGAGCCTCAAAGTAAAACCAAAAGGACACTCATCAGGTTGGCAGAAGATGTGTTTGATGAGATAGAGAAAAGTGAAGAAGAGGATCAAGTGGAGCAGTTTTATAAAGAAACAACCACATATATCCAGGGACTAAGTAAAGTAACATGTCAGTCAGAAGATGGAACTCCATTTAAAAAGTCTGTGCCACAGATGGACCTGGAGGACACCATGCCATGCACCACTTCAGTCCAGGCAACAGATTATCCCCTCAAAACCCGAGCGGAGTCAAAACACACTCTGCAGGAGGTAACTTTGAGGAGGGAGTTTAAAATCTCTGGGCAGATTGGAGAGAGTGGGCAGAAGGACAAGCTGTCCTACCTCAGTTTAGTACGTCAGATTGAAAATGGGGTTGAAAGAGGACATTCAGAGGTCGAGGTAGTTGAAGCAGTAATTAGGGCTATCAGTCTGGGAATGCCTCTAAGAGACATGTTGGAGATAAAACGTGGGTTGACCCTGAGCAAATTGCTCACCATACTAAGGGGGCATTACAGAGTCGATAGTCCCACCGAACTTTACCATCAGCTTCTCAATATCTCCCAAGAACCCAAAGAAACCGCCCTAAACTTTGTATTTCGTGCTATCGAGCTCAAAGAAAAGCTTCTATGGAAAGCAGCAAATGAGGAGACTGATGAACTGTACAGCAGGACCACAATTCAGCGTAAGTTTCTCCGCTCCATTGAAACTGGGCTACTCAGTGACTCCATTAAGTATCAGTTGCTGCCTCTCCTAAGTAATATGACTATAACAGATGAAGAACTGATTGAGAAAGTTAACGAAGCTTCAAAGCTAGAAAATGAAAGATTGGAGAAACGAAGAAGGTCCACTGTAGTTAAGATTCCCAAGGTACAGGAGCTCCAAACAGCGTGCCAGACAGCCCTGACACCTATTCAAAGTCACCCGAAATCCCAAAGAATCCCCCCACTACAGTGGCTGTGAAAACAGTTAAAAATAAGGAGACTAAAACAGACTCACAGCAGATCATAGAAGAACTTCGCAAAGAAATGAAGGAGATGTTGGTGGCTGCTATGGAGACCAGCTCCCACATTATGACACCAAAGCAGAGACAGAAAGGTTGTAAGAAGTGCCGAGAAGAGGGTAAAGGAGACAGTTGTATGCACTGTTTCAAATGTGGACGGGAGGGCCACTACTCTCGTGGATGCCGTGCACCGAGACCGTTAATGGGAAACGAGGAAGGGCTACTGAGGTGGGACCAGCAGTAGTCCAGGATCCATGGTCCCATAATGAACAACCAAGCTCACCACCATCCCCCAATGAAACACCGGTTGCTGCCTTATCAGCTGTAACGGAGGTCCGTTATCTACCCCCTCAACACAAGTCAAGGTTAGTAAGTCTGGTGGGAAACCGCTGTACTGTTAACTGTTTTATGGACAACCAGCCAGTCAAGGTATTGTGGGATACAGGGGCACAATCCAGCATTGTAAATGAAAATTGGCGACACAACTACCTTCCCCACACAGTTGTCAGACCTGTGTCAGAACTGTTAGATAATGAGACACTCACAGTGTTGGCTGCAAATGACACGACTATCCCCTACACTGGTTGGATAGAAGTCAGTTTCAGACTAGACAGTGATTGTTCCCCAACCAGTGAGTTGCAAGTGCCAATATTGGTAGTCAGTGATCCAGCCGTGGCCAGTGATCCCATCATTGGCTACAATGTTATTGAGGCGGTTGTCAACAGAAAAGGAGTAAAGACCAAAGATGGAAGAAAGATACTTGCACACTTTGTAAGTAAAGCATTTGAAATAACTGTACAAACTGCACATGATGTTGTCAGACTGGTGCAGAGCAGCAAAAAGGACACAGAGGCAGGTGTGGTGAGAACTGGAGTAAAAAGGGTGCCGTTGGGAGCAAACCAAGTTACCACAGTCTATGCACGGGCGCGTGTTAGTCCACATGCTCGGGGTCAAGACATGTTTTTTGTAGCTGACGGGGTTGACCCACCACTAGAGGGCATCGTGTTCAGTGATGTCCTGGTGCGAATTCCAAACAGAAAGGTGCCATATGTGCCCATCCCGGTGACTAACACCACCGACCACACCATCTATCTAATGAGTCGTAAAGTGATCGGACGTCTTGAACCAATCAAAACGGTTTATGCAGCAAACATCCAGGCAAAAGTAAATGAGTGTACACAGGAGGAAAAACAGAGTTCAAAGTTAAAGTCACACATCCCGGATAACACACAGTCAGGCGACCTTCAACAGAGACCAAAGTCCTGGGACCCACCAGTGGATCTTCAGCACTTAACAGAAAGTCAACAAACAGCCGCGAAGATGATGTTGCGGGAAGAATGTGAGGCATTTGCATACGACCGTGATGATGTGGGCTGCATCCCTTCCCTGAAAAATGCATATAACCCTTCATGACACAAGTCCTGTAAAGAAAACCTACATTTCAGTCCCAAAACCTCTCCACAATGAAGTGAAAGAGTATCTGCAGGATCTACTTAACAAAGGCTGGATCACACCATCAAGGTCTCCCTACTCATCACCTGTGGTGTGTGTCCGGAAGAAGGATGGTACTCTTCGACTTTGTTGCGACTTCAGGGAGCTCAACCGCAAGTCAGTTCCGGACCGTCATCCAATACCAAGAATTCAGGACATGCTGGATGCACTGGGTGGGAGCTCCTGGTTTTCAGTATTAGACCAAGGCAAGGCGTACCACCAGGGTTTTTTAGATGATGAGAGCCGCCCCTTAACCGCCTTCATCACACCCTGGGGGCTCTACCAATGGGTGCGTATTCCCTTTGGCCTGAGCTCTGCACCCGCTGAGTTCCAGAGGAGTATGGAGCACTGCATGGCAGAACTCAGAGACACTATTTGCCTACCATACCTGGACGACAACCTTGTGCACAGTAGCAGTTTTGAAGAACATCTAGAGCACATTCGCTTGGTGCTCCAGCGTTACAGGGAGCATGGTGTTAAGCTGACACCAAAGAAATGTGACCTGTTCAGGAGAAGTGTCAAGTTTTTGGGCAAGCTAGTTACAGGCCAGGGTTATACTATGGACCCAACGGAGCTGGCCCCGGTGATGGCCCTAAAGGATAAAAACCCCTGCAACCGTCGGCGAGGTACGTCAAATGCTTGGTTTTCTCTCTTATTATAGGCCTTTCATCGCCAACTTTTCCCGAATAGCCCACCCACTCTACAGCCTGTTGAGTCCTCCAGCCTCTGGGAACTCTGTTTCGGTCCCAGATGACAAAATTAAGAAGGGCGTGAAGAAAAGTAAAGGTCACTTATCCTCACGGACACCCATTCAATGGACTAGCGACCATCAAGAGACATTGAGTCAGCTCATAGATGCACTCACCAAACCTCCTATCCTTGGATACCCCGACTTTACAGAGCCATTTGTGTTACATTGTGACGCATCTCAGGTTGGAGTTAGGTGCAGTGTTATACCAGCGACAGCAAGGGAAGATGAGAGTTATAGCATATGGTTCCCGCACCCTGAGTCCAGCGGAGAAAAAGTACCACCTGCACTCTGGCAAATTAGAGTTTTTGGCAATGAAGTGGGCCATATGTGAACGTTTCCGAGACTATCTGTATCATGCTCCATCATTTGTGGTGTACACAGATAATAACCCGCTAACATATGTGCTCACTACAGCCAAGCTCAATGCCACGGGTCACAGATGGGTCGCGGAGCTGGCCAGCTATAACTTCACCATCCGCTACCGTCCAGGCAAAACCAACACAGACGCTGACGGCCTGTCGCGGATGCCGTTGGACATTGACAGTTACATGAAGAGCTGTACAGCTGAAGTGGGACAGGAAGCCATAAGCGCATCTATGGAGTCTGTGGTGGTGGAGCAGAGTTACCCGTGTCAAGGCATTGGTGTTATCCATGTTAGTGCTCTGAAGATGATCAAAGATTCTATACACCAATCAGCCCCCTTACACCAGTCGAGATCCGCACAGCCCAGGAAGCAGATGAGGTCCTGTCGAGAGTGCTCTGGTACAAGTCACAGGGTCGGAGACCAGGTCGGATCGAGGTGAAGTCTGAGGTGCCTGCAGTAACTACATTACTCAGACAGTGGTTGAAGCTTCACGTCGACCGACATGGTATTCTGTACCGCAAAAACGGCTCACCGAGAGCAGCTGTTGGCTCCCAAAGTCTATCGTCCCCTGATTTTCAAAGAGCTCCATAAAGATATGGGTCACTTAGGAGTGGAGAGAACACTTGATCTGATCAGGGATAGGTTCTACTGGCCGCAGATGGCGAAAGATATCGAACATTTCGTTACGGAAGAATGCGAGTGTCTCAAGCGGAAGAAGCCAAGTAAGCAGAGCCGCGCCCCTCTGACCCCAATCCAGTCAACTTACCCGTTCCAACTGGTAGCCATAGACTTTCTCCACTTGGAAAAGTGCAAGCATGGATACGAGTACATATTAATCATCATGGATCATTTCACGAGGTTTGCCCAAGCTTATCCGACAAAGAACAAGGCAGCTAAAACTGTCGCTGAGAAGCTCTTCAATGACTTTGCGCTCAAGTTTGGCTTCCCGACCAGACTTCACCATGACATGGGCAAAGAATTTGACAACAAGCTAATGGCACGGTTGAAAGAACTCTCCGGTATCCAGGGTTCTCATACTACACCCTACCACCCACAGGGTAATGGTCAGGTGGAGAGATTCAACCGTACCCTGTTGTCCATGTTACGGACCCTGGAGGACAAGGAGAAGGAGGATTGGAAGGAGTCATTGGCTAAAGTTGTACATGCATACAACTGTACGAAGAGCGAGGCAACAGGCTACGCCCCATATTACCTTATCTTCGGACGTTCCCCTCGCCTGCCTATCGATCTGCTCTTCAATCTAAGAAAAGATGAAAGTCATGTGGACTATGATGACTATGTTAGCTGCTGGAAGAAGAGAATGCAGGAGGCTTATACAGTAGCTTCCAAGACGGCTACCAAGGAAGCTGCTCGAGGGAAAACATACTATGATAGGAGAGTGAAAGGGAGAGATCTTCAGCCCGGTGACAGAGTTCTCCTCCGAAACCTCGCTCCCAGGGGCGGACCTGCAAAGATCCAATCTTATTGGGAGGACCAGATCTACAGAGTGGCGGAGAGAAAGGCAGATGATAGCCCGGTGTACCGAATCTGCCCTGAAACCGGTCGAGGGAGAGATAAGGTGGTGCACAGAAACCTACTACTGCCCTGCGATTTCCTGCCACTGGAGAAGCCATCAGCACAGACTGTTCAGTCCCGAAGAGGTACTTCGGTTGTTGCAAAGAAAAAGCCGAGACACTCCCGTGTAGGACAACATCTAGAAAATAGTGACACATCAGATGATGACTACAGCGGCACGTATCAGGGGTACTTCAGAGATGTTCCAGGGAGACGGAGGAAGACTCCACTCAACCCTTTGGCGGAGCCGTTCCAGCCTGAAACAAGTCTTCACGTTCAAGAAGAGGATGTGCCACTACAGAGCGAAGAGGATGTGCCACTACAGAGCGAAGAGGATGTGCCACTACAGAGCGAAGAGGATGTGCCACTACAGAGCGAAGAGGATGTGCCATTACAGAGCGAAGAGACGTGCCCTGACAGTGACCGTGATAGGCCAGGGAGCGGTAAGGCAGTGGTTGACATTTCAGCTGCTGGTGAAGGTGAGATGGACACTGTGAGACGGCGACCTAATAGACAGAGTCAAAAACCGCTAGTACTGAGTTATGACACCCTAGGTCAGCCGACTTTGGTTCGGGGGCGTTGCCAGGTGACTAAGGCTCGGGTTATTGAAAGTTCTGCTTTCTGGCGCCCATGGGCTGAGGGACTGTGTTAAAGCTATGGTTTCATGTACTGTACAACCGGAAATGTCAGGAGACATTTCATTTTGTGGGGGAGAATGTGGCACTATGAGAGAGTGAGCCACAAAATTAGCAGCTCAGTAATCCCCAGTAGTCCCAACTTTGTTTTTTTGTAACGATCAGTCTCAGCCAGAAACTCGTATTAGAATTTATTAGATGTTACTATGTTTGTATTCCACCATCGGAGGGCGCTGTGTGCGGCAGCGAATGATGTTCTGGCGGACAGAAGAAGTCCGTCAGTGCTAAGAGAACAGCGTGTTGCAGCGGATGTTCGGAGTAGATTTGTAACCGCTGTACTTTCTTGTTGCAGGTAAGCTGGGCATTAGAATACGTAGCTCATAGAATTAGTAGCCTCCGATAGGTGCGAGATAAAAGAACAAAGGTGCTTCGGTATAAGTGCGTTACCGAACTAGATGTAAGGCCACAGTTAGCACTAGGCTAAAGGAGCGGGGCTAACGGCTCGCGCTTGGTTTGCTTATGTGGGCTCAGTGGGTCGGTTCAATGTGTTCTAAAATGTGTTCGGAACGAGAATATCATTCGAAGTCAGTGCGTTAATGAAAGTATATTGGTGTAGTTGTACGGTGATGCACGTAAATGAGCGAATGATGTTCTGGCGGACAGAAGAAGTCCGTCAGTGCTTAGAGAACAGCTTGTTGCAGCGGATGTTCGGAGTAGATTTGTAACCGCTGTACTTTCTTGTTGCAGTTCAAACGAAAATAAATATATTACCAGAGGAGTGATTCGACTCATCATTCCCGCAAGTGTAACATCTCCACATCCTGCCGTTTTATTACCCAGAATCCCTCAGCAGTGAGAGAACAAGTTTCTGCTGCTTTTTCCTGTAACGATGTGCTGGGTTCTGTGACGGCTCGGTCCATTGGATCAGAACCAGAACTCCAAATTAACCGTCTCAACGCCACAATAAAGTACTTCCTGTTGAACCAGAACTGCTTCCTGTCCTCATTTCCAGCAGGTTGGTGATGATGATGATGATGATGATGATGATGATGATGATGATGATACTTTGGTCTGGTCAAAGTGAGAAGCAGGAAGTGAGGCGGAGCCTGATACGGATTCTACTTATATGAGGTATGACCTCAGAACTGCTCACAAAGCGTAACTGCATGAGGTTTGGTTTTTGATGATGAGTTAAAAATTAACCATTAATTTAGAGCTGTGATGCTTACTATAAGCTCAAGCAAGTCACAATCCATGATAACTGAAAGGCAACATTTAGAAAATGTGTTAAATCAACTCAATGAACTTTAATTTCTGGGTCAAAACAAAAACTAGTGTCTGGTTGACTTTACTTGTCACGGCAGCAGAAGAGTTTCCATTTTCAAGTTGAAATGTTTTGCAGAGTTGGGCACAATTGGATCAAAACACAAAGGGAAGTCACAAGGTTTTTCTCAACTGCTTTGGTGCATTTCTCTGATAAGAATTAGTAAAATTCTCATAACTGGAGGCACCACATACCATCCCTCTGCAGAGAGTACAGAGTGCAGGCGGTTAAATAGGACGGATAGACAACAAATGACAGAAAACTCTAGTTTCACTGCAGAATCTTTATTGAATTTTGCTGAATTGTTTCTTTTAATTCAATTCTTTTGATTTCTTTTCACTTTTTACTTGACTCCGTTCACAAATGTCTCCTGCAACACGACGGTCTTTGTAATCACTGAAAAAAGTGGAGAAATAAGATTAGATTTTACTTGATTTTTGTTTTTTGTTTTTTTCCAAAACCCTCATATTTTATTCATGTTGAAATCTAAGAGATGTTTCTTACCTGTTTTTGAGCTCGAGCTTAAAAACAGAGAAAGACAACAATTAATACTTAAATTTCACATTGACTCACTCTTTCTATTTTTTTATTATCTGTAATATTAGTGTACATGCATCTTGCCCGGCTCTCACCTGACTTCCTCCCCGTCAAGCAGCCTCCTGTAGTCTGAAATCTCCTTCTCCAGACGCGTCTTGATGTCCAGCAGAGTGCCGTACTTCAGTTCGTTTTCTCTGATGTTTTCGCTCAGACTCGACAGCTGAGCTTCCAGGCCTGTGACGACATCCTGGAGAGCTGATAGCTTGGCGGCGAAGCGTTGCTGAGTCTCTAGCAGAGACGCCTCCAGAGAGGATTTCTGTTGGGGAAGGAGAAAAGGTTTGTGTTTTGTTTCTTCATGGTTTGATTCGACTGGGCGGGGAAAGTAAAACTGAATGCAGTGAAAATGTGACAAGGGAAAGGTGAGGCTTACCATAGTCAGATGCGACTGCAGTTCAATCTGATATTTCTGCAGGGTGCTCTTCAGTTCTTTAATCTCGGTTTGGGATGTCTGAAGATTGACTGTTTGTTCTGCTACACCCTTCTCCACCACTATAACCTGGACAGAATCACATCCACCGTTGTTGGAGTCCAGTGAAGCTCTGACGGACTGAAAGGACTGCAGCTTTGTGGCTCACCTGGTTCTGGTGCCACTGCTCAAGATCCTTGCGGTTCTTGGCAATAAGACCCTCGTAGTGCTCCCTGATCTCCGTCATGATCCGGTTCAGGTCAACTTGAGAACCAGCGTCCACCTCCACGTTCACCTGGCCGCACATGTGCTTCCTCAGCTGAGCCAAGTCCTGCAGGGGGATTAAAAATGGTGTTTATCACCTACACTATTGGACAAATAGCAGATATTTGCTAAAAGGAGACGGCAGCAATGCACCGAAATTTAAAGAGAAAAAGTGGCAGCAGTGGAAAATCCATAGAGTTACTGAGCTGTTGATTTACTGCAGAAGATTTCTTCATTTGTTACACGCAACAAGAGTAGAGATTACACTTTAGCTATCTAATGTAAATTTCTGCTACTAATAGTTGATGTGAAACACAGTTTTAGCAATCACAGAAGAGTAGTTTATTGTTCTGTGTAGAATTGATATAGACCAACAGGTTTTTCTCTGCAGCTTTTACCTCCTCATGGTTCCTCTTCAGCGTGATGAGCTCCTCCTTCAGAGACCCCAGCTGAGTCTCCAGATCCGTTTTGAACAAAGTGAGATCACTCAAAACTCTCCTCAGTCCAGAGATGTCGCCCTCTACAGCCTGCCTCATGCTCAGCTCGTTCTCATATCTGAGAAAATTTCAGAAGGAAGGACGGAACAGGTCAGAGAAGCTTCAAGGCCGAGACACGAGCAGGTGTTTTACTTAAGGCGTGAGTTCACGTTATGACGCGCGAGTGAAATATTACAAGAGTTGCAAGGGAGTAAACACTCAGAAAAAAAAACACTCACTTCATTTTAAAGTCCTCAGCAGCCAGTTTTGAATTGTCAATTTCCACGTAGATCCTTGCGTTGACCATGATGGCATCTCGGATCTGAGGATGAAAAAACTTTTAGTTTTACAATTTGACATTGACTTATACTCCAAAACTTGTAAACTTCTAAAAGCGATCACACTTCTGGATGTTTTCTTCTTACCTTTTTCTGCAGATCTTCGATGGTGACCATGAAGGCACTGTAATCATGGCTGATCACAGTTTTGCTTGTGTACCACTCTGCGATCTGCTTTTCCAGCCGTTGATTCTCCTTCTCCAGCTTGCGGACCTTCTCCAGGTAGGAGGCCAGGCGGTCGTTCAGGTTCTGAAGCGTGGCCTTCTCGTTGGCATCAACGTGGAGATCGAGATCTTTGATGTTGATGGCTCCTGAACGGGACAAGTAGTCGATGTGGCTTATAGAGATGCCGGTACCAGGACCCCATGCTCCGCCGTGGACGCTCATGGTTTTCTGGCCAAAGGATCTGGAGGAGAGAGACATCTTGGAGAGTTTGGATCTGAAGCAGCAAGAACAACCGGAGGTGCAACTGCAGTAGAAAACATCACCGGGACTCGCTGGTTATATAGCAGCAAAGTGGGAGAGGCCTGGACATTCAGGTGAAACGAGGAATGCTGCTGACAGATGATACCCTGCACTTTGCTATGCAAAGTTTTCATCACCTTGGGCGTGGAGACAATTGCTGAGGGGGCTGATTCCTACCTTTTCGAGTAAAACTTGTGAATCCACGTTGTTGTCTTTAGCACCAAAGGACTGTCAACAACAGCTGAGGTGAAACCCTGAATGCTGGGGGTGAACCGGAGTGTCGTCTTGTCGTCTCTCTGCGCCTACGTGTGGAGGGTTCAGGTTCCGACTGTCGTCTGTGCTTATGAGCCCAATGGCAGGTCAGAGCATCCTCTCTTTTTGGAGTCAGCAGAGTTGCTGCTGGACAGGGCTCCACCTGGGGACGTCCTTGTCCTGTTGGGGGACTTCAACGCTCAGGGGGGCAATGAAGATGAGACCTGGAGGGGTGCGGTTACCCCCACTCTGAACCCGAGGGGCGTTTTGTTATTCAAGACGTTTGCGGTAAGAAGGAGTCAAATATGCATTTTCTTTAACTCAGCCCACGATGCACTTTGTTTGAGGTTATTCTAATAATGCATGATTGCTGTAGATATTTACCGGTATAGACCAAATCCTAAACCAACCAATTATTCTCCCCAGTTTGGCGCTAACCCGAAACGCAACATGTCAAGGATGCTTTGTTGTTGTTTTTTTTTCTGAAATCACTCATTTCACAACTTCAAATAGCTGTCACACTGATGAGCAGGCAGAGGCCAAAAAGCTCCAAGAATGTTTCCTTTCATTCCAGAAATGTTCGGCTCCTTCCACTCAGCAGAGGACATCTGCCAACAGTTTCTATAGAGCGAGCTCTGCACTTTGATGAAATTAAGATAATACCAAAATAAAAGGCGGTTAGTTCCTCCAAACCAGCTTTTTTATGCAAAATTTGCACCATTCAGATTTAATTTACATTTAAATTAAAGCATTTTCACAAACACACTCGCCTCAGGGAACCATTCAGTCATCAAACTTTATTATCAGGACAAGCTTGCAACACAACTTTCTACCGTTCATTTTTTTGTTGATTTTATTTTTTATTTTATTTTTTAAACTGTGTGATGCCATAAAATGTTGCTCAACCTGAATCCTCCAAAGTAAAAAATAAAATCCCCTCAGGGATTACTGCAGCTCCTCTGGGGGACATTTAAACACGTCTAAGAAATCGACACGTTTAAAGCATCGTGTTCCAGTGAGGCTTCTTGTTTCAGATGAAAGAAACCTTCAGAGAACAACAATCTTTAACACTTAAAACACTTGAACACTTAAACACAACACATCCCAATCTATGTACCAGTATATAAACATGTATGCAGTGTGAATGGGTGAATGCAGCTCTAGTGCAGTATGACTGAGGCTACATAAGTTCATTTGTCGTTTTAACTAATTCATGAAAACACAAAAAGCATTGATTGAATTTAGAAAGCTATCAGCTTGTAAAGTCATATCTGTCCAAATGTGCAAACTGATGTATCATCAGAGAGAACTACGATTGTTAAAGGGCCGATTTTATCTTTTGCTTTGCAGACTGCGCTGGATTGCAACGTTTCTTTGTCTCTTCCGGCTACACAGGTTATTGACACTCCTCTCACAATGTGTCTCACCCACATGGTGCAATGAGAGTGAACTTTTTACTCTTAGCGGCTTCTGCATGTTAAACGATTTGTGATAGAACAGTCTGCGATCTAAATTTTAAAAGTCACATTCATTTATTGAAGAAAAGCAGTCGCGTGAATGTCCGGCTTTTCAGACACAATATTTTTCTAACACAACCTGCGCGAGAATTCAAAATTCATTTGTTGTTTTGCTGATTTATTTTGGATATTTATAATGTCTTTCAGTTCCAGTGTTAAATGCGCATTAGAACTTAAAGTTTATTGATTTTTAACAATGTGTTTTTGCATTATTATGCAATTACCATGAAATTACTTAAAAATGGTCCAAAAAAAAGCAATGCTATTGTTTATCACAATAGCTTTCGGAGCAATTTATTGTCCAGCAGAATATATGTGGCAGCCCAACATATATCTCTGTATTATTAAGACACTCTAAGACGACATCAGTCTTTCCCATTCACACACTGATTCACACACTGATTCACACACTGATGGCAAACAGCTGCCCCAGGTCTGCCTGACAGAAGTGAGGCTGCTGTCCCGCGCCATCGGCCTCTGAACACCACCAGCAGGCGTCTTGCTCAAGAACACAACAACAGAGACGGACGGGGCGGGGTTGAAATCCCCCAGCCTGGGCCAAGTCCCCCAAGAACCTTCCAGGGGAAGGAACTGTGACTTCACAAGAGGTCTGACGGACTGGTGGAGCTCTGGGACCCTCTGCTGGAAGAGGTTGGGTTTGGTTGGCTTGGAGGATTTGCAAAAGCATTGCTTTCTGAGGCGAGTCACACTGATGTTTAGCCATGTGTCATGTGTTGTAGACGGAGGTCGCCTGTGGTCTGGAAACATGGAGGAGCGGACAGGTCAAGAGTGGCGGCTGTCAGACGTAGGAAGAGGATCCAGGGTCATCAGGTCATCAGCAGAAATGAGTGCAGCTCAATCTGTGCACAGCCAAACCCCAGGAAACATGACAGCGTTTGAAGAGTTGTGAAAAGAAGCCTGGCTGAGACCTGATCACGCAGACTGCACGCTGCCATTGCAGCCAAATGTACGACTACTAAACAGTGACTTGAAGGGGGTAAATATTTATGCAATCACTTATTGTTGTTGACCATTTTTTATTTGTAGAAATCAGTTTTCAGTTTGACAGGAGGTTTTTTTGTAAAGGTTTTAGTCAAAAACATTCAATTTTGCTGATTGTGATTGATTTGCAGAAGCAATAGAGGAACAAATCAAGAGAGAATATTTCTTACAGACACTGTAGATGCTGGCAGAGGAGCAAATACTTTCGTCATGTGTGCATAAATGTGTGAACCAATGAATGTAAACTGTCACTCTGTGAGGCCATTTAAATTGATGGATTACATGTAGACAGCATCAAATATAAAGAAGATGTGAAGACATATTTCAACAGAACTCTGCAGATTAGAATCATATTATGTATACATTTAAATTATTCCTCTCTACTTATTCCATCTTCTTCAAAGATGGATCTGTGATTGCTACCTGGTGCTATTTTGTGTATACTGGACCCATTCAATATATCGTTATTTTGAAGGTCTTCCTGTTTGGTTTTTAAGGATCAATTATCCAGACACACTAATTATTTTGGATTTTATAAGGGAATTGAGATCTGACAAGCGTTTGTTCTGAACGGGACGACACAAATCCCTGGGTCACCGCGCTCAGACTGGTTCAGATTAGTCGTGGTAATCTGTGAGATTGATTTTGATTTGTAAAGAAAGAGAATGATAACAATAGAGGAAGCAATTTTGGTCCACATGAGTTTGACAAATACACACATATAGTGCATTTGTTAGTTCAGCAGCAGCATCTTTATTGTATTTTGTGGTTTCTTCCCATTTCTCTTCACTGGATCTGATCCACATCAACTCTTGGAGGAGTCGTCCTTGTTTCCATCCACATACGTCTCCTGCACAGTGGTGGTCTTTGTTATCACTGGAAAAAAGGGAAGAAACAAGATTTATTGACACTTTATATTCTGCAAAACGTTGGCAGTTTAAAAAGACTGAAAGGAAAAGAATCCGCCTTACCTTGCTTGGGGCTGTTGTTGGAGAAGAATAAAAAGAAAAGTTCATGTTTTGTTCAATTTTTACTGGATCCACTTTTCGTTCATTATTTGTAATATTCGTGTTCGTGCATCGCTGTCACCTGCTGCCCTCCCCGTCAAGCAGCCTCCTGTACTCTGCGATCTCGGCCTCCAGACGGGTTGTGAGGTCCAGAAGAGCCTCGTACATCCGTCTCTTCTCCTCTAACGCAGCATTGACATCTGATATCTGAGCTTCCAGGCCGGTGACCACATCCTGGAAACCTGCCAGCTGGGCAGCGTAGCGTTGCTGAGTCTCTTGCAGAGACGCCTCCAGAGATAATTTCTGATGGAAAGGATGGATGATGAGCAGGTACGTTAAGTCGTGTCTTGGTAAATGATTCATCAGTGAAATGCAACATTCCCTCACGGAAACTTGCATCAGCTTGCTTTGTTAGAAGAACTGTGCAAGTTTTATATACGGTGCAAAGATGTTGCATTCTGTATCTGTCCTGTTTACAATGAGTCGACATGCTGAAAAAACAACATCAAACGGCCAACAACTGCATCACTGTATAGTAAAATGTATAATTATCTAACTGTACTGATTAGGTTTATGTAAAAAAAAAAAAAAAAGGGGCGGGGGGATAAAATAAATAGCACAAATATATATTTCATTTTTCAGGTGAAAAGCAGATTAAATCTCCTAGAATGATTTTAGAACAAAACGTTTGCATTCTTCTTGGAAAATGAAATGCATTAACCTCAATTACATGTAAAAGTCATTTGTGATGTAAATGGGACAAGCTTGGTCATCTAAAATGAATTAATGACGACTTTATACATGCAGAATGTCAGTTTTTCTGTCTCCACGGACCAATACGGTTGGACATACCATGCTGAAATCGGACTCCAGTTCAATCTGAAGCCTCTGCGCGACGTTCTTCAGGTCTCTCATCTCCGAGCGGAAAACCTCCAGACTGGTTGTTTGTTCTTCTACAACCTTCCCCTCCAACGACATCTGGGCAGAAAAACGGCATTAACCACTATTACTACCCCAGACGCTTCTTGATTAGTTCTTGCCATGCTGAATATGGGTTTACGTCGCACCTTGTTGTGGTGCCACACCTCGACTTCCTTGCGGTTCTTGGCAATAAGAGCCTCGTAGTGCTCCCTGAGCTCCGCCATGATCCGGCTCAGATCTACTGGAGAAGGAGCGTCGACCTCCACGTTGACCTGGTCGCTTATCTGGCTCCTCATCAGAGACATGTCCTTCAGGTGTTCAACAAAAAACAGGGTTGAGTAAATGGAAGAAGACAAGAATTAAATGTGAGGAGAGGGGAGAAGCCAAATGCAGCAGAGCAGTTTACTTTAACAGAAATCTGAAACATGGTGTAGACCAGAAGTACCCGACTCTCCTTCCGAGTCTAAATCATGTAACTGCTGGACGAAGAACACCCAAATGAAAAAGTTCAATAACCTCATCAATAAATCAAGCCATCAAGTTTGCTGAGGCCTGGAAATGAGCCACCCTACTGGTTTTATGTGTGTCGGCTACAAACATGGAGACAATGACACGCTGGACACATCAGGAAACCTTAAAGCTGCTCTGCAAGGGACGTTTATTTCTCTGCAGCTTTTACCTCCTCGTGGTTCCTCTTCAGCATGATGAGCTCCTCCTTCAGAGACTCCAGCTGAGACTCCAGATCCATTTTGAACAAAGTGAGATCATCCAAAACTTTCTTCAGTCCAGAGATGTCGCCCTCTACAGCCTGCCTCATGCCCAGCTCGTTCTCATATCTGATAGGGAAGTTCAGAACAGGTCCGAGAGGTTTCAGGACGTACCAACAGGCAGAGCTTTTCTGGTTGTGATGCATGAGTGAAATGTTACAACGGAAGATGGACGTCAAGACTTAGAGCAAACACTCACTTCATTTTAAAGTCCTCAGCAGCCAGTTTTGAATTGTTGATATCCAAGAAGATCCTATTGTTGAGTGTGGTGGCATCTCGGATCTGAGGATGAAAAAGAAACCTCAGGCTGATGTTCACCTTTTTACAATTTGACATAGCGTTTTAGTCCAAAGCTTGTCAATTTCAAACTAACAAGGGTGTTTTCTTCTTACCTTGTTCTGCAGATCTTCGATGGTGGCCATGTGGGCACTGTCATCACGGCTGGTCACAGTTTTGCTTGCGTACCACTCTGCGATCTGCCTTTCCAGCTCTTCGTTCTCCTTCTCCATTGAAGTAACTTTCTTAAGGTAGGAGGCCAGACGGTCGTTCAGGTTCTGAAGCGTGGCCTTCTCGTTGGCATCAACGTCATTGGTGCTGACGGCTCCTGAACGGGACAAGAAGTCCCTCTGGCCTAGGGACGTGCGGGTGCCAGAACCGCCTGCTCCGCCGTAGACGCTCATGGTCCTCGGACCGACAGATTTCTGGCCGAAGGATCTGGAGGAGAGAGACATCCTGGAGAGTTTGGATCTGAAGCAGCAAGAACAACTGGAGATGATCTGCACTGTATAAACGGGACTCCCTGGTTATATAGCAGCCAAGTGGGATGGGCCTGGAGCTTCAGGTGAAACGAGGAATGCTGCTCACAGATGATACCCTGTACTTTGCTATGCAAAGTTTTCATCAACAACAGTGGGGGAGCTGATTCCTATCTTTTCCAGTCAAACTTGTGGATCCACATTTTGTTCGGTTTCTTAATGAAAAGGCGGAAATACATCATGCATTACGTAATTTTTAGCACCAGCTCTATTTTGGAGTGACAGCGTTTCCACCAGCTGACTCGGCTCTGCAGCAGGGTGGCGGGAGGATGGAGCGCCCTGCCTCCAGGAGCCGTGGACCTGACTGGCTGTTGTTCTTCTGACACAAAAGAAGAAGAGAGAGCAGAGCTGTTGTTTTACAGCCTGTTATTGTGATTCAGGCACCTGAGGCAGTAAACATGGTGAAAATCAGACAGACATTCTACAATATCATTAGCTTTGGCAAAGAGTGCAGGGAGAAGAAACGGCCCACAGCCACACAACTCCTACACTGTGCTTACAGTAACTGTACACATTCACTTTTTGTCACCAGGAGAATTTGTTGATGAAAATCAAATCCTCCTTCTCATCTGACCGAAGCAAATAGTTCTAAAGTCATAGTGACATTTTTTTGATGGGAGAACAGAAACAAACAGGTTATTGATTTTCAGACTCTTTGCTGCGTGAAATAAACTTCAGTGGAGTTTGAAAACAAAACGTGTGTTTAGGTTTATGTCTGGTTGAACGATGAGTTGATTGTTTTTCTTCTTTGGGGGGATTTTATTGTAATCCACAGGGGGCCCAGAAGACAATCTTTTGTCTCATGCAGGATCAATGTTCTTGTCCCCACTAATTTCTCCAGCTAATCAAAGTTTCTCTCCGCTGCTTCCTTGTAACTACTGAATTGAAATTCCTCTCCATACAAAACACGTTTCAAAGACGCCATTTTGCTCTGAAGCTGAAGATTTATTTGTGGTTTTTCCGTTTCCACAGAACAGCCAGGATATTTGGCTGTGTTGCTTTTGCCAGCAACCAAACTGAACAGGCTGAAGCCACAAATAACAGCTTACAGGATGTTTTATCTCCACTTATAAACCGGTTTCTCATCATTAGAGTCCATTTAAGCTGTTTTCATTGTTGCTACATTTTTATCAGATTTTTCTTTGTGTTTTATTTTAAGTAAATATTAGATGGGTTTTATAATCTGTTTCGCCCACCAGCCGAACTTTTCGTTTCAGCAATGTTGTAAAGAAATATTCATTAGAAAAAAAATCTGACGGCTTTAAAATCTGAACTGGATCATCCATGTTGTGATCATTGACGCTGAGTCCAGTTTTAAAAGCAAAAATAAGGAGATTAAAAGACCAAAAACCTCGAAAACTGTCCTTTATGATTTTTTTAAGAGTTTATGTATCTGATAGTAACAGAACCATCAAGGAGTTGGATAAAAATATGTTGGGCTGTTAATGTGTGAAATATGCTCAGGCTTTTGTATTTCATAGAGCACCGAGTGGAAACTTAGATTTTCTACATCATCATCTTTAATTGTGCCATGATTATCCAAATGTGGAACATTATTGAATCAGTTTTCACATTCAAAGGTTTTACAGAGACATGCATTTAATACATACAATGAAAATCTAAAGCTAGGAATGATATCAGAAATCATTATTTGTGAACAAAGATCCGTGAGACTCTGCTGGAGAAACGAAAGTCACATCTTTCCTCTCTGACTCAAATAGGTCTGGTTTGGTTTTATAATTAACTCTCTAAGAGTTAATTGAACCTAATGGTGCTGCTTCTCCGGGGAACCACAACATAATGATCATTAGAAATGTCAAAGCTTTTTACAGCCTCGGTGTCACTTCAGTTAGTTGACCTTTTCACCTTGACGAGCTTGTCTCACAGCAACAGTAATTTCTTCCTACTTCTTTGCTTAAGAAAATTCTCCTAGCTTCTACGTCACAGAATGTTGCGCCATCTAAAAGCTCTACAAATACCAACAGCCTCAAAAGCTGCAGAGGATTGCGTTGCAAATATGCAACATAAAAAAACCTGTTTGCAGGTGGAGTTATCAGGTACATCTCTTTAATGTTATTCTGAAACAAAATGAATCAATGTTTATCCTGTCCTCCCTCTAGACACTGGTAGAATGAGAAAAAACTCTTTATTGCATGGATTGTGTCAACTTATTTATCTTATTTATAGCATATTTATAACATAAAGATTGTCAGAATTTAAAATACGCAACCAGCTCTCGTGTGTAAAATATGTGTATATATTTACATTCAGTAAACAGCTGCATTGCCAGCAAATGTAATCTTGTTTTTGTTTCTACTTAGTGCAAAGTGATAACGTGAGATTGCAGTTTTTACCACTTAAATGAGGGAAGACCTTAGTAGCTACATGAAGGTTGTCCAAAATAAAAATGTAAGGAGCATTGCAGAAACAATTAGCCGCCACCCAGTTTGATTGAGTTCAATTCAGTTTATCTATCCACTGCACAAAATAAAGATCAACAGAAACTCACTCTGTCTTTCCAACCTCTTTCAGTGCAACACATTTCAATCAGCTCCACAATGCATTCAATGCATGTTAAGCAATGTCTCACTTTCCACAGAAAGTGAGACATTGCTTAACATGCATTTTCAGATGTTTCCTAGTTACTTACAGAGTCACTTATGTGTGATCTCAGGAGTTTGTTGGGAAAAATTAGAGAACAAGCATCATCATGAAGACTGAAGAACACAGCAGAATGTTGAGGAGAGGTTTAAATTAGAGTTAAAATCTTGGTACATAATTTAATCTTACATTTCAAAATGGATTATGGCACAACTGTTAAGCTCTGGGATTTAGCATAAATAGGAGAAACATTCGCATTAACTCTCGAGGAGCTGCAGGGATCCCAGCCCGACTGGAAAAATATCATTACAAAACAAGTTTTCCACCTCACAAATCCTTATGGGAGAGTAGCAAGAGAAATGAAAGAAAATCACAGAAAATCCTGTTTATACATCCAGGGAAATATGAAGAGCCATTTTTTATTATTTTTATTTTTTACAAATCCTTATATCCAAAGGTAGAATATGAAGAAAAACTACTGTGAACATTTGTATCCACTGATTTTTGTCGACAGTTCTCCACGTCTCTCATTCTGTCATCCACAAGGGGGTGCTGTAGCACCCTAAACCACTGCTGGTCTGCGGGCGCCCCCTAGTGGTACTGCACGTAAACGACCGTTTAATTGTCGTGACGTCATCTCAAAGTGCTCAGAGCTAGCTTACTAAAAGATGGTGTTAAAAATAATGATGGAAAGATGGATTAAAACTCAAAAGAAAAGCAGATACCGGTATAAAGAAAACAACTCCAGGGATATTGGCTTATTTTTTTGTATTTAATAGAGCAGAAAATATTTTTTTTTTGTTTCTGTTTAAGCAATTCAAGCCTATTTTTCTTTAATTGTTCTTTTAAATCACAAACAACCCTAAATGGTATTAAAGAAGAACTTCTTTTTTTATTATTATTTCTTTGTATGTAACTGTAAATAACTCAAAAGGCCCAAGTAGACATGTTCATGCCTTGTCTTGGCCAGTCACATATACCACACAGCACCACTCTTCTCACTACAATGAACAAAGACACCATCAATAATAAGTGAGTTAAGACACCAATATCGTCATTTCAAGTTGCATCACATATTAAGATGTGTTATTGCCTAACCACCAATTTCAGGTTAGGTGGTCCGTCAGTGTTTGATAAATGGGCAAGTGGTCCTCAGCCTGAAAAAGAACGAGAGTAGTTAAAAATGAAATCAAAAACAATTGGTTTTTTTTGTTAAGAATAATGTGTATTTAGATAAATCCAGAAGGTAATATTAGGATGGGATTGATGGCTTTCTGTCGCTCTTGGCCTTTTTCTGCTTGGACAGATAGTCTCATTGTTTTGTAATCTGTCATCATCGCCTTTTAGAGTTGTTATAGAGAGAAGCGCTTACATAAAAGGTGTATGCAACATCTGACAAGCCACTTAGTGCAAACATGAATTTTACTTGTCTGCTGGGGAATCTGCAGCAGAACTGCAGGATGCTGAGGTACTTTAACAAACTACATTTTTTGCTCATCTGTGCAAAAATATTAGCCTTCGCTAAGATGAGCGGTGTTGTGAAAAAACATGATGTATTCTGAGCCGATAGACCAAAAATGTGCAAGAACACGAGCAGCAAATCAGCCAACACAAAGCAATAAGACTTTACTTGTTTTATTGTTTTTTAGCGCTAAAAAAGAGACGCTTACCATCACAGACTAGAAGTGAAAAACCAGGGGCCCCGAGTCAAAACAGAATAATAATAAAAACGGGAAGATTCGTTGCTTATGATCTAAGAACCCGCCCAGTGGTCATCCGATGTCCTGCGTCACCTAAAACTCTATTTCCTTGGAGATGGGAGTGAGGAGATGATTCAGTTTCTGAATCTGTTACAAATACAAAGGCCTTTGTGTGAAAGTATGAGAGTGTAATGTGTGTAGAAGCATATGTGTGTATTTGACCTTGGTAAGCGCCTCAACAGCGGGTAAAACAATATGTTTAAAGTAACAGATAAAAAGGAGAAAGTTGTGCTACGAGTCCCCCCTGCTGACATAGTGATCAAATTTCCACATCACTTGGATTATTGAGAAGCGCTCAGGGCTCATGGAGAGGGGAGTGTGAGAACAGACGCCTTATCGGTTAAAACAAAAACATGAATTCATAGGTTGCAAGGCACTTTCAATTTAAATCCATATTTAGATGACATAATTCATTTATGAGGAATCGGCTCCGCTTAAAGCAGCTAAATCATTTGGGAGATTAATGTCACGTCTCCTGTTTTGAGCCTCAATTTTTTTTTTTTTTTTTTTATGTAAATTTAATCCCAGTCTAAAATCTTAAAAAATACAGAAGAAAAAAGAAAAAAATATATTGTTGTAATGTTCTGCCTTTGATACATGTTGTATCACAGTTTCACAAGAAGGAACTGCCTGGCCAGCATTCCTGAAGCGCGAATAAAGCCTTCACTCATCTCAGTATCTGGCCTCACCCTGCTTATCAGTTTGACGGCTGAACAAAAACTTCTGACATGTGTACAGCAAAAGGACTGTAGCGATACGCTGAGCCAAACAAAAAGAAAAGCAAGAAACATCACAGGCACGGCAAAAACAGGCGCTGCAAAGTGTATGAACTCATAAAAACACATAAATGAAATATACTTTTGCTTTAGAGGGTTTTTAAATTTGGCGGTGAAAAGTTGAATACTGTAGATGCAGAGAGGAGGAAAGTTTCTAAGTGCTGATCAGCACCGTGGATTGATATGTATACAGGTTTAAATGGATCTAAATCATGCATTTATTCCAACTAATAGGAGTTTGTTACTTTGACAAGTGAAAATGCTTTCGCAAAACGTTTTACCATTTACCACCACAAACAGGATTCACTGGCAGAAATACTTTCACTCCAGCAGGTTGTGCTGACAAAAATACCTCCACTTCGCTCCTGATGAAATGTTTTACTGCATTGCGAAGAATGATAACTGCAAAGGTCACAGGCACTTATTCCCCGAAGAAAACTGTTTGAAATTCTTGAGCAAATTTCACTCAACGACGGCAAACCAACACATTGACGATGGCAACTGCAGCGGTTGTTGGAGTGAAAACTGGTTTCCAGACAGCTTTAGGTGAAAAAGGAGCAGCTGGATATTTGTACTTCTTTTTACAATGAAAGAAAAAAAACAATCATTATTAAACGCTTTCCATTTTAGAAAGATTTCATTTCATTTGTTTGTACCTTTACCGTGCCTATTAGGAACAAGAAAAAGTGGATTTACAAGATTGACTTGATGGTGGACAAATGAACCCCGACCCCGTGATCGCCACACCCATGGCAAAGAAGGGATTAGCCAGAAGAGTGCGGGGTGATCTGCCAAATGCATTCCTGCTTTAATGTGAGGCCCATCCCACTTTGCTGCTATATAACCAGCGAGTCCCGGTAATGTTTTCTACTGCAGCTGCATCTCCGGTTGTTCTTGCTGCTTCAGACCCAAACTCTCCAAGATGTCTCTCTCCTCCAGATCCTTCAGCCAGATGTCCTCTGGTCAGAAGACCATGAGCGTCTACGGCGGAGCAGGCGGTTCTGGCACCCGCATCTCCATAGGCCACATCGATTACTTGTCCCGTTCAGGAGCCGTCAGCACCAAGGATCTCGATCTCCACGTTGATGCCAACGAGAAGGCCACGCTTCAGAACCTGAACGACCGCCTGGCCTCCTACCTGGAGAAGGTGCGCAAGCTGGAGAAGGAGAATCAACGGCTGGAAAAGCAGATCGCAGAGTGGTACACAAGCAAAACTGTGATCAGCCATGATTACAGTGCCTTCATGGTCACCATCGAAGATCTGCAGAAAAAGGTAAGAAGAAAACAGGCCTCCCACCTTTGTTAGTCTGATGTCATGTTCTGTGTTTGGTGAGGAATCTTTCCACATGTCGTGTCTGTGAAGGCGCCACGTCGTAAGATTGTCAGATGTCTTTCCAAGTATGCGGTTAAGAAATTTTTATTACTATCATAACAAATTCAGGCCTCATTAGAGGGCAGATCTTCACAGTGACTCATTCGTCAGTCCTTGTTTAATGGCTCATTTTAATCCTAAATTAAGTTCTAAATTCATAATTAAGTGAATTTAAAATTTATTTTGCAAGTTAAGTCAATAAAATCAAACCATATTTGTGAATGAAGCACAATATTCATGGAGAAAAAGATATCCTGACCTTTATTGAACAGCAGCCTTGATGGGGCTTTTTTCATCCTCAGATCCGAGATGCCACCATGGTCAACGCAAGGATCTACTTGGAGATCGACAATTCAAAACTGGCTGCTGAGGACTTTAAAATGAAGTGAGTGTTTGCTCTGAGCGTTTACTTCCAGCTCCTGCTGTGACATTTCGCTAAAGCATCACAACCTGAACTCCTGCCCTGCAGAAAACGTCTTCTGCCTGAAACCTCTCTGAGCTGTTCTGCCTTTCTCCATCAGATATGAGAACGAGCTGAGCATGAGGCAGGCCATAGAGAGCGACATCTCTGGACTGAGGAGAGTTTTGAGTGATCTCACTTTGTTCAAAACGGATCTGGAGTCTCAGCTGGGGTCTCTGAAGGAGGAGCTCATCACACTGAAGAGGAACCACGAGGAGGTAAAAGCTGCAGAGAAAACCGAGAGCCGTGACAAAGAAACAAGTTCGACGACTTCGGGGTGCCAGATAAGTCAACTAGTCCTCAACAGAAGCTGGACCGGCCCGATCCGACTATGATTAATTAACTCTGGTTGTAAATGATCTATCCGCAGCTATTTACTGTACTAGTAACCTTAGTTTAACTGCTATTTCTGTTGTGCGCTAAAGATAAAACACGTTACTTCTTCCTCGCCCCAGTAACACAGATGGAATATTACTTTAGGTTGCATTTAAATGAAAGACCTGGCGGCATTCTTGCTTTTCCTGGGTCTGCCCTTTGCTCTCTTCACGTTCCCATATGTTGTTCTCTTCCTGTAAGATTATTTAATCCCCCTGCAGGACTTGTCTCAGCTGAGGAAGCACATGTGCGGCCAGGTGAACGTGGAGGTGGACGCTGGTTCTCAAGTTGACCTGAACCGGATCATGACGGAGATCAGGGAGCACTACGAGGGTCTTATTGCCAAGAACCGCAAGGATCTTGAGCAGTGGCACCAGAACCAGGTGAGCCACAAAGCTGCAGTCCTTTCAGTCCGTCAGAGCTTCACTGGACTCCAACAACGGTGGATGTGATTCTGTCCAGGTTATAGTGGTGGAGAAGGGTGTAGCAGAACAAACAGTCAATCTTCAGACATCCCAAACCGAGATTAAAGAACTGAAGAGCACCCTGCAGAAATATCAGATTGAACTGCAGTCGCATCTGACTATGGTAAGCCTCACCTTTCCCTTGTCACATTTTCACTGCATTCGGTTTTACTTTCCCCGCCCAGTCGAATCAAACCATGAAGAAACAAAACACAAACCTTTTCTCCTTCCCCAACAGAAATCCTCTCTGGAGGCGTCTCTGCTAGAGACTCAGCAACGCTTCGCCGCCAAGCTATCAGCTCTCCAGGATGTCGTCACAGGCCTGGAAGCTCAGCTGTCAAGTCTGAGCGAAAACATCAGAGAAAACGAACTGAAGTACGGCACTCTTCTGGACATCAAGACGCGTCTGGAGAAGGAGATTTCAGATTACAGGAGGCTGCTTGACGGGGAGGAAGTCAGGTGAGAGCCGGGAAAGACAAAGAGAACTTTATGAGTGAGATTAAATAAGCATGAAGTAATCATTAAATTTTTTTTCCCCCTTTTCCAGTACCAGCACTCGACAAGGTAAGATGAGTTTCCTTCTAAATTTGCCATTTAAGTTTTCTAATCTTTAAGAGCATCAATTTGTTCATAGCCTGCTTGTCTTTTTGCAGTGGTCACAAAGACCATCGTTGTGGAGGAGACACTTGTGGATGGAAAGGTGGTGTCTTCCAACAAAACGGGGGATTAAAAATATGAAAACGCACAAGCAAACCTCAATAAAGCTCTTGCAGACATTTTCTTGTGTGTTTTTGTTAATTAGCAAAACACCAGCCCAGATTTGCACAAATATTCCCACATTAAAAACTTCACACTTCTATTGTTAAACCCCCCGAAACACGTAAACAACTTTTTAAATTAAAATCGATCATTTGACTTTATTTGTTATAGGGACAGTGTGATAAATAAGTTAGCAAGCGGCCTTGCTCATTTTAAACACCTGACTATAGGAGGTTTTTGAAGAACAGGAAAAGAGACGGAGATAAAATGAATAAAAGAAAAAGGGAAAAGCAGAATGACCAGCGCTAAAAGGACCTTCATTACGTTTCCCCGTGTAAGCAGCTTCGCACCATCACTGATGCTCATGTGTGTCTTTAGCTTTAGCTCAGTGGCAAAAGGGCTCCAGAGTTTGGGAGCCTGAAACGCTGCAGAACCAATCAGCAGAACCGAGACGTGGTGACAGCAGAGGGCAGCAAAAGCGAGTCTAATGGCAACTGGGACCAACATGGAGCCATCTCTTAACTGAACCTTTTCAGTTTGTTTAAATAATGGGACTGAGGCGCCGCAGAGGCTCGAACAAGAGAGGCGGCTTAACGAAAAGCGCTTTTGTGCTGCTGCTCTTTGGTTTCCCGGTAATGAAGACAGGGGGAAATCAAGGAGAGAGCCCAGCCTGCTTGTGTCCTGCTGAATTGTTTCAAATGTCTGTTTTGGTTGTTTGGTTCGTGCAGATGACCTGCACAGCAATAAGACACGGTTATATGGTTCTTTCCACAAACTGTCTATAGGCTTTCTTTAGAGGAACTGTGATCCTGTGTGTGATTCTGTGGGGTTCTGTTAATTTGATTCAATTCAGAAAAAGTCGTGTTTGGAGCAACTAAAGCAGGTCTTGTGCGCTATGTCAGTGTCGCGCTGAAAAACGCCCAGAGCTGGAGTACGTAACTTCTCTAAACAAAACTCTTCTATTGTTAGAACTGTCACTGTGGCAATATAACATGAGAGATATGATCTGTGAACAGATTGACCTCCGCTGAGAAATGCACCGTCCCTGTCAAAAACAACCAAGCACTGCCAGGAGGAACATCTCAGCGCCGTCAATCACCCTCTTTTATGAGATGCTCATTCTGTTAATAGAGGAGAAACTACGTTCCAGGAAAACAGTTTATATGCTAACTGGCTCCAGCATTCACAGCAGGCTTCATCGCAGAGCAGCAGAGAGCAAGGAGGAGGTTGGGAGAAGCGCATACGCGCGGATGATGTGAGCAGGAGCAGTGCGTTTCTTCAGGTGGCAGCAGCTCCACGGGGAGAGGCCGTGTCTCGTGTCATAGAGTTATGACAGTGGCAGTTTTAATAAAAATGTGGAAAAACATATTTTGTCATAAAAATGTCAAACTGCAGCTTTAAAGCACAGCCGCAACCTACAAGTAAACGGCAGCTGGACTCTCATTCCTGCATCCTCTGCAGAAGGTCAGAACATGATGCCTGTAATATCTGGTACTGAATACAAACAATGACAAGGAGAGAGACTGAAATCAGTCTGCATCGGCAGAAATCGACAAGGACATATTGTCCTGTAATTTTCTGTCTTTTTTAAAACACTAAGAGGATGAAGTCAGTGGCAAAGCAACAAAGGAAGTTACTGTTTTTTACCACCTTGTTGAGTTTAAACTCGTCCCTGACGGCTGCTTTTGTACAGATTCCTCGTCGACTTGAGGAGAGGAATAAATGTGTTTAAAGACCCAATAACTTTCCTTTTAAATGTGTTGATATCACAGGATTATGAGATTTATTGTTCTTCCAACGTGTGATTTAATTGAGCCTGGAAGTTTGGCGGTGAGCCATCAAGATTATACTGGTGTATAACAAATATTTTACTTCAGGACACTGAAGTAAAACTCACAAGGAATTGGTTTTTATAAACTAATATCTATGTTTTCAAGCAGATAAATTTTAAGTCGACCCACTTTCTTTGAATTAGAGGCTGATCCTTTCGGTCTGAAGATGTGACAGAAAGCAAGGCACAATTTTCATTTTAAAGCGCTGGCTGGCTGTTGACAGCGTGTTAATGAAAACATATTTTACTCGGCATTTTCAAGAATTACAACGACGCAGACAGGATAGAGTGACAAGAGGCTTTTATTGCGTTGGTGTTATATGAAGGAAGCGGTTCTGATCCAGGAGGAGACGCGTCCTTCAGCTGCTGCTCTTTGTGTTTTCTGTGTGCTTCAGGTTCATCAGGAGGTGGTTGAGGAAACCACCTTGCCGTTCTTAATCTCCTCTGTGACCACGATGACCTTCTTCACGGTGCTGGTTTCTTTACTGCCAATGCTGCGAGACATGAAGACAATCAGCGCTTGTATTAAGATAAATGTGAGGCTTTCGTTTAGCTTTTGGTTAGACGTCAGATTGTCCATTTTTCCCCCCCCACCAACCTCTCTCCGTCCAGCAGCCTCCTGTATTCTGCGATCTCCATCTCCAGCCTCGTCTTAATGTCGAGCAGCATCTGGTACTCGTGGCTTTGTCGTTCCATGTCGGCACGCAGCTGTGTCAGCTGGCTCTCCAGAGACGTCACCTGCATCTGGAGCCCTTGGAGCTTCATAGAGTACCGGGACTCCGTTTCAGCTAACGTGTTCTCCAGACCCGCTTTCTGATGAGGAGAGCGGAGGATACATACTGTACGTTTACCGAAAGCAGAAACAATAGCATTTGGTTCGTGGGAGCAGAAGCAAAGCCAGGTCAGGGTAGTTTACCATGCTGTATTGTGACTGCAGCTCGATCTCCAGGCCTTGTAATGTGCGCCGGAGCTCAGAGATCTCTGTCTTGCTCGTCTGCAGGGTTTCTGTGCTGTGCGCCACCTCTTTGTTGAGCGACTCT
This sequence comes from Poeciliopsis gracilis, assembly GCA_911649635.1. Lineage (NCBI taxonomy): Eukaryota > Metazoa > Chordata > Actinopteri > Cyprinodontiformes > Poeciliidae > Poeciliopsis > Poeciliopsis gracilis. The sequence goes on from CAJVRI010000128.1 coordinate 7,939,953, forward strand.
GTCTGCAGATATGGGAAAACATTAAGAGCCATGAATCACATCCAACTTTTAAGCTTGTGTTGACCACTGGCTTCAGTGACCACGACCGCCTTGAAGTCAAGAATCTGCAAATACCAAACAGACTGGTGTCTGCTGAACTTCTCAGAGAGAACCAAGCCTCACCTTTGAGTCGAACCAGGCCTGGAGTTCCCTCTGGTTCTTGGCAGCCACGCCTTCATACTGCTCACGGATCTCAGCCATGATCTTGTTCAGGTCTACCTGAGGCTTTGCGTCCACCTCCACGTTGATCTGACCACTCATCTGGTTCCTCAGAGCCTCCATTTCCTGCGCAATCACAACGCATGTTCAGTTGAGTTGGCGTTCTGTGGATTTTATGCTGCCTTTGAGACAGATGTAGACTTGCTCATGTTCTGGACGCACCTCCAGATGGTTCTTTTTGAGGAAGACCAGTTCTTCCTTGAGACCCTCTATCTGCATCTCCAGGTCAGATCTGGCCAACGTGAGCTGATCCAGCACTCTCTTCAACTCGGCAATGTCGGCCTCCACTGATGTACGCATGCTTAGCTCGTTTTCATACCTGCGGGGCAGTGAAAAAAACACACATCAACTTCTAGTGACTTCTTCCAATTGTACAAACACATCAAGGCTTAAGCTCCGGTCCTTACTTGGTTCTGAAGTCGTCTGCTGCCAACTTTGCGTTCTCGTGGGCCAAGAAGACGCTTCCATTATCACGAATAGCATTCTGGATCTGCAGGATGAAGAAGCAACTCCCAATATTGTTTGCCAGTGATCTATTTGACGCATTGAGGATGGTAAATCATGTTTCAATTAGAACTAGAAAGTCGTGCGACGTACCTTTCCCTGCAGCTCAGCGATGGTGGCCTCGTACGCAGAGTAGTCCCGGGAAGCAGGGCCGGTCTTGTTGTCCAAGTACTGTCGGATCTTCAGCTCCAGCTCGGCGTTGGCGCTCTCCAGTTTGCGCACCTTCTCGAGGTAAGAGGCCAGACGGTCGTTCAGGTTCTGCATGGTGGCTTTCTCGTTGGCTCCAACGTTGATGTCCATTCCACCGCCGAAACCTGACCCCCCTCCCATCCCGAAGCTTCCGCCCCCAAACCCACCAGAGGAGACGGAGATCTTCGCTCCACTTCCACCTGCGCCCCCATAAACACTGGAAGCGTACTGCCTCTGCACCCGGACTCCACCCAAGCTTCCTCCACCCAAGCTTCCTCCACCAAAGCTTCCTCCACCAAAGTTGCGTCCAGAGTAACCGCTGGACATGCTAATTCTTGATAGGCTGCTCATTGTTGAAGCTGCTCAGGAGGTCTGCCTGCTCGAGAGGGAAGGAGATGGCTGAGATGCACAACTCTGCTGCTGCTCCCTTTTTATGCTGTACGCTCCTACTGCCCACATGGGTGGAGCCCACAGGATGACTGATGGCGAGAACATTATCGAACATGGGTGCAGAGTCCCACCCTTCATGCACCAACTTCAGACTCTGGGTTTTTTGTGTGTGTGTGTGTTTTTTTATTTATTATGCCACTATACAGAACTGGACATTTTTCAAGAAAACTTCACAGCAAGCTGAAAATCAGTTTCAGAAACTAACTCAAGACACACTAATTTCATAAGACTGTGTTTGATTCATTAAAATACGTCAACCTCTTTGTGGCTGCGGCAGCCTGAGTAACAGAGCCACACCCATTATTGTCGCGGGTTTAAAGTCCCGCTAAGATCCTGTCAGGTAAAAGCAATTTCCTTTGATTTTCTGCAATCGCTAAGGACGCAGGACAAACAAACGCACAGCGCTGCCCAAACCCGTTTTGTTGCCAAGACGCGAGTCAGAACAAACACAAGAAAAAGGATGAGCTCGGCTTATGTCAGATACATTTTCACGTTGCATTCAGGAAAACGTTCTTTTAAGACAAGGTGCACATCTTACATTTCAGGTCTCCTTTTGTTCTGCAGCAGCCTGCAGGGTTTTTTTTTTTCCTCCTGCATCTCTCTCTGGCTTCATTCAATACTTGGCTCACCATGGACTTAACTGCCTGTTATTTTCTTGGACTGAAGTCCTGGCATGCCCCGTCATAACCCGAAAGAGAACAAGCTCTCGCTTGTTTTGCTTCTTTACATCCAGAAGGGTTTCATAATATCCCCCCCCCCGAAGATTTAACCAAACTGTCACAGAAAACCTTTGGAAATAATTACATAGTTTTAACTTTTTGAATCTGGAGGCATGTTGGTAACACTGACAGTTTCAGCAGCGGCGCCTTTTTCTGTGTGTGTGTGTGTGTGTGTGTGTCTGTGATTTATGGTTTTTATTACCTCCAACCGATGGATGCCTGTTGCTGACGGTGCATGCACACGGCTCCTCAAGCTGCAACTTATCGCTTTGAGGATCCAAACTCAACTCCTCAGAGCGAAACAAGAAACAGATGTCAAGAGACTCTGAGCAGTTTCAGACTGAAGCGAAGACAAAACGGCTTAATGTGCACAACAAAGTTGCTCTTCATCACATTGTGTCTTGATCACTACGGCACTGACAGAAGACATTTTTTTTTATCCCTTTGGAGGATTGGCAGAACTTGAAAATAATTAGATGTAAAAGGAGCTTGAAGAGACACCAGAGGGGAAAACTGGTGACATCACCGCATGTGCTTCAAAGACCAACTAAACAGCCTTTCCAGAACTTCACAGAGTTCACTGATGTATGTTGGAATTGCCTAAGGTCCAGTTTAATTGCCTGTGGCAGAGGTAAATGTCAGAGAGACCTGAATTTGGAAGCAGTGGGTTTGTGATCGGAATATTCCTTCTGGAGAAAGTTTTTTCAGAGTGTCTGGTTGGTTCACAACCTTTAAAACAGAAATGACCTGATGGATTTAAGAGCATCGAGTTTGCATGTACTCCCCAGGCTCTCTGTTCGGTACGCCGGCTTCCTCACACAAAAACACACGTTACTTAGTCTCTCTGAATTGTTCTTAGGCATGACTGTCTGCATTGGACGCATGATTCCTGTGATGGACTGACAATCTGTCATGACTTGAATCTGATTGTGTTTTGTTTGTTTTTATCGCATTTGCAATAAAAAATAAATAAAAATGAAAAAATAAACCTGTAAACGTGCTGATGTCACACGTCCTGCAACTTTGTGACCAACTCTTCAGTGTCGATCTTGGAGCAGAGGCTTTAGGTGACGGATGGGAGCTGAATCGTTTCCATGGTGACAGCTTGCCTCATCGTGTCTCCGTATTTCCATCGGCTGCACGACTTCACATCACAGCGCACTCTGATGCGGCGCAGAGGTGGAAGTGAAGCAGATCGAGCCGCTGCTGATCAAATTCTTATCCACCATTTCAAGTTCACTGTAAACTACACACATGCTAGATGTCACGAATACCCTCAATCAAACCAAGGGCATGTGAGGCATGTCGGTGAATCGTCCTGTTTCAAAAATGGCCGATGTGAGACTCTTCTGACAGTTTGGCAGACTCGACTCAAAACTTTTCATAAACTGGCTGCTTTGTCTTATCATGAAAAGGATCATTGGTGACCCGTCACAATCGGAAAAATGATCGGTTTGTCAAAGATTGACTGCATTTAGCTTCCACCGTCTCTCACATTCTGAGACAAAGAGCTTCTGTTCAAGAACAATACGTTTGCATTTAGTCTCCATAGTTTGTTGGTGGCATTATGAGCGCAGATCAGGGAGAGACACTGTAAATGCGTTGCCACAGGATAATTCTGTGTTGAGAAAGCGCTGGCATTTTGGCATGATGTGACCTGCACAGACTATATCCAAAGTGAACAGCTCTCATCACTGCTGCAGGGCGAAACGACGATCCGGAAATGTTTGCAGTTTGTGGTTGCTCTGTCGCCCTGGGTAAGCAATCATAACAAGATAACGTGAGAGGATCTCTCTGTCCCGCAATTAAACATGAGCATCAGCAGCCAGAAGGGAAGACAAAGCACTAAGCAGAACATTCAGGACGCGGTGCACAGAAATTAGTCTCTGTGGTTTCCTGAGAACCAACAGAGTTGCGTCCAACCTGCATGTGTTTCACTTTGCACCCAATGACATCTCAACATAGAAACCTGCTCCCACTGCAAGCATGAGCCTCTATAGACAATGGATGACCAAACCTGAACTGTCGGCGAGGCTATTTATAACAGGGACAAATGATGATTTACATTCTTTGTTAGTATCAACTGCATCGTGTTGCATTCCTACCCGCTCAGCTGTGTCGTCTTTTCTCAAATTACAACCACAAGCCGCAATGTTTTCATTGAAATTTTAAGTACAAAAGCGCAACAAAAACTTTGCAGAACCACCTCTTGCTGCAGCCTCTGCCAAAGACAAACAACAGAAACATTCAAACCAACTCAAGAGACAAGAATGTATGCTGCTTTTATTGTTTTATTCTGCTCCTTGCCCATGATTGATTCACGCAAGTAAGACGGGTCAAAATCAACAATGCAAATGTATTTCAAATGTATACACGAACAAAACAACCGCCCAAGTTGAAGAAGTACAAACCTTTCCCACCGCCCAGCATGAACTCTTTTAGGTCTGGTTAATCCCTGGGATTTATGGAGCTACAGCCAGCAAACAGAGGAAAATGCACGTGCAAATAAGAGTTAATAACACCATATTCACCTGCTGTCTGTTTGTCTTGCTCTTTGTTTTTATCTTAAATGTACAACTCATTTCAACGCCGCTCATTCCTGCACTACACTCACCTTTCTTACAGTCACAGTGAAGCCATTGTTTCATTTCTCGGCGAGTGATTGATGGTGTTGGTATGTGTGGGCGAAAGCCAAGGTGTGGTTGTGGTTTTTGTTTGGAAGCCTTGTATTTGCCCGCGCCGTTTTGCTGAATGAAGTAATCAGCGTTTCGCTTGCTGGAACGATCCAAACCTCACCACGGATTCAACCTAATTTATGACTTCTTAAGTGGATTATTATTGCACATAAGTTGGAGATCAGTTTGCGGTTGAGGCAAGAAGATCAAGTTTAATTCCTTGACACACATTTGCCTGCGCTGCACGCTGCTCATGATGCAAAACGCAGGTTCCAGTCTGAGTAGAAAGTACTTTCCCGGCTTATAGAAAGAACCCCTGACCCCCTGCTTGTCATGAAACGGAGAACAGTATGTCTGCAATGTTAGATACGCCCATCGGCCTTTACCTGGGCGTGGATCCCTTCTGTGAGGGCCAATGCAAAACAGTATCTGTCAACTCCTTGTGAAGGTGTGTGTTAGTGCCAAGATGACTCACAGCCCTGGCAGGTATTTTGATTTATTTATTTAATTTTTTTTTTTGTGGCAGTAATCTGGTGTCTTTGTGTTCTGTTGCACGCTCCGTTTCATGTACGGGTTTCTTCTGATGCCCTGCAGGGAGTGACCACACCTCACTCAGGTCTCCATGCAAAGGCTGCAGAGATTTCACAAGCCCTGAAAGTTACAGCTTCCATTGATAAAAATTAAAGTTGATTATTTCCAATTTAAAAAAAAAAAAAAAAGCTATATGGCGTGCATGTGTGGTGTCGTGGTAGCGACAGAGGAAGCTGCAGTAAACTGAGGGAGAGGTTTTATTTCCTGAGGACCTGAACACGAATGTGACAAACCGCGTTCTGGTTAGATTGACTCTAAATCCTCTACAGCAAATAAAAAACATGTCTTCAGGCAGCCATTTGTTTTTTGGGGGTTTTTTTTCACAATTTTCACATCAGGAGGAATTTGAGATGCTACAACCAGAGTTTTATGGTTTTTGTTGTTGTTTTTACACCTGAGGCTCCTGGTCAGTTTTGTGCGGTTTGGAGCAGCAAACAACCACAATGGAGGCCAAAGCAGCAATGCAGAGGCTGTCTGGAGGAGGCAGATTCAGACGGATTCACTGTGGTGAAAAACAAAATCAACGAGGACATCCAAAACATTCCACGGAGTTTCAGAGAATTTAAGCTGCTTTTTGCTACTTGTGTTCGTAAAAGAAGCTTGAGAGGCAGATTGTTGAGCTGAGGACTCTAGAGAAGACTTAATGCAGCATGCAGGTTTGTTTTAGGTTTTCACTAACCTGCACTTTTATAATTAGTAAATGGTTGAAATGGGACTGCATGCAGTCCTGCAGGATTTAAATCTGACTGCACTTGATTGTATAAATCTAGATTTAACTTAATTATACACATGTGGTTAAAATAGAAAAAGAAGTATATTATCTGTAGATACTTTTAGGGTTTCTAGCCTGCTGAGTATTTCTCTACTTTTTCCCAGTTTTCATGGCATGGTGAAATATAGAGAGTGCGTTCTTGTACAAGTGAAGTTGAGTCATTTTAGAAACAGAGAACACCTTATCACAAAGGGTGTATTTTATGATTGCATATCTGAAATGGTGTTTATTTTGGATTTGCCCTTAACAAATAAGGCTGAAGTGAGCTAAATGCTGTTCAAACTTCCTGTGCTACCAACTCTGGGCTGTGGTCTATTTAAACAAGTTAAACTGAGGGTTCAGCCTTTTAATTGATTTGATGTTATCTGTTTTCTTAAATAATGTAATGCTTTGTGTAAAGTGCTTATTAGTGTATTTCCCCCTTTGGGGCTGCAGCACCTCAAGCCCACCCCGACCTGCGCCACTTTGAAAACATCATTTTTTTGGCATGTAAAATAAAGATCCTGTGCTTCAGCACAGGTTCCTGAACCTTCATTGTTACGCAAACTTGACATGTTGACAGGGGATTATGGGTGACGGCTCTGATTCCAAACAGATTCAGCTTGTTGAAAGAAAGCAGCCGCACAAAAGCAGCAAAAGGAGAGGCTGACCTCAAACCACCTAATCCCTTTTACGGAGTGATTTACTGCATTAATCCCATCCAACGCTCGGCTTCATTAAACTCCACTTTGACAAGAAATCTTTGATGTCTCCAGAATGACCAGCAACACATAATTTTAGCTCTTAGAGCATAATAAACCTCTTTCTAGCATCTATTTAATAAAGCAAGGGGAAAAAAAAAAAAACTTCTGCGTCAAATCATTTCCAGCATTGGCTTCGTTTCCTCCAGGACTTTTGGATGTGTAATAAAGCTTCAGTTTTACACATCCAGCAGATAATTAACTTACTGCCAGAGAACCAAGCTAGCCATATTTGGATTGGTCTCTTTTGCAGCACAAAAAAAAAAAAAAATCTGTTTCCATTTTAGCAAATTCAGGTTATGCAACATGAAGCTGTGCCAGAGCGTCTTCACAGAGACAACAGAGACACCTGGTGGTCATAACTTGCATTACATCAAAGTGAAATTTATGTTCTCTGAAGAGATCAGCTTTGGGTTTATAAAACCTTTGCAGTATTGTTAGATATTTTATCTTTAGTTACTATGATTAACGTACAGAGGGGCATGAGCTTCAGCTATGATCAAAATGATTTATATGAGCCCAGATTCACATTCTGTTTGTTTGCAACTGTATTTTTGAGAAATGTTGCATCCCAATCCTCGGAGTGAACGGGTCTCACCTTCTCCAGGTAGCAGGCCAGACGGTCGTTGAGGTTCTGCATGGTGAACTTGCCTCCGTTGAACACAGGCCAGTCGCCGCCTGCAGAGCACGAGGAGTTGAAGTACGACCCCTGGGAGAGGCGCGTCCCGAGGCAGCCGGCTCCTCCACGCACGCTGTGTGAGACTCTCCGGGGGCCGATGCAGGAGGACTCCAGCATCCAGCCTCCCAGGGAGCTGGAGCTGAAGCGCTGCTGGCTGACAGGCACAGACATTATGCTGCTGAGCTGGAGGAGGAGGCGGAGGAAGGACCGGACTGACTCTGCTGCGGACAGCTGGGCCCTTTATAGAGACGAGACGGTGTCATGGCCCACAGCATGACTACCTGAGGTATGCACATAGCATAATAGAGATTCACGAGTAAATGGGCGAGAGGGGTGGGAGGGAGTGTTTGTGTCAAAAAGGTTAAATCATCATATGCTGTATGCTGGTGCATGGGGCATACAGCTGCATTATACATACATTATAGAAAGTTGACCCTGTGATCAGATTAGATTGATGCTGCATGAATAGATGCAATGATTATTTCAGCAACACAGAATTTAGAAATGGAAAGTTTTGTTTGGAATCTGACTTGCAGAGGGGCGGGGGCTGAACGCACGCAGCAGTTGTGCAACTTCACCGTGAGGCAGGTGACAGGCTGGAGACCGTTCACGTCTGAAGGCCCTGCTTTTCTGCTGCTTTACGAGGATCTGAGTCACTCTGACCCATGGCGGGAACGAGCCACTGGAGAAAGAAAATCTATACTGACTGCAAACATCATTAACGCCTTCTAATCTCCGAGGTGGAGTCACTGACGGGATAGCAGCTCGTCACCCGGGAAGTCCAGCAGCAGCTCGCTTCCTGCTGAGGCTCGTCTCCATCCTCCTGGACCCGTGGTAAAGATAACTAAACTTTCCCCACAGAGAGAGAAAGGAAAAACACATATGAGTTTTTAGACTTCCACTGTGAGTATTTAGAGGGAAATGGAAACGTCTCTGGGTCAGTTTGACCCATTTTGATCAATTAGTTGGATAAATAATCACAGACAGAGCTCAAAATCCCACAAAAAAAAATACCTACCTTCCATACTGTATGTCTTGCATTGCAATATCTCCATTTCCGATCCCTGCTTGGTCCTGATCCACATGAACCAGAAGCCCTGATGAAACCAGAATCACTTTCCTCCTGAGGGTAAATAGACTCTTCCAAAGAACGTCCGGGGCGCAGGGGCTTTTTGAATAGGACCACAAAGACTCGGGTGAAAACAAACCAAACTGCAAAAGGACTGTGAAGCCCAAAGAGATTCAGAGACGAACCAGAAGTACAGAAACTTTCTCCCAATCAAGATGTTTGTCTCTGATCAGGAACGGGACAAGAGACACTAACATAAGCAAAAAAGCAAACATTAAAAAAAATTAAAAAATCCACTCAACAGAACTTGAGGATAATTCATGACTCTCTTAATGATCATCTTAAAATATATATTTGTTATTGTCACAGTAGTCAAACTTTTCTTATAGCAGCTTTTTGTACAATTCAGGTGGGAATTTGATGGTTTATCTTTGGTGCTGAGCTGCAGATCTTAAGAGGGTGAAGGGCCTCATTACCATCACCCTAATGCATTACCTGTGGTCAGAGGAAACGACTGGTAGAATTCAAAAATCACTTTATTTTAAGCTTAGCCGATATGATTGGTTAAAAGAAATGCAATATCTCAGTACAGAAATGTTGCATTTATACTGCAATTATAAAAATCTAAGTAATAAATGCGTTTCTGTTTTTATCAGGGTCTTCCTCTGTAAAAGTTACAATTTCAAATGTTGAAAGCTTTTTGGGTTTTTGGTTTTTTTTATCTTGGGTTTTTAATTTTTTATTGCTTTGGTTGACATTTCTGTGTTTATGATCTGCAGCTGAACCATTATACTTTATTGGCTGCAAGCAGCTCTAAAACATTATTGAATTTCTTCTTTAAACTCATCGACTTGTTTTATTGTTATTGCAGTGCGAAAAGCATAATTATGGGTTTTAGGGCGCGTTGTTTCCTTTACGCACTTCCTTCCCGAGCATCTGTCTCCCAATCCATCGAATGCTCCCCGATGATGAAGGCTCTTATCAGTCTTTGATTTTAGGTGGTATAAAAGAGCTGACCGGCTCTCTGGTCTGCAGCCGAAGCAGCATCTTTCTCCAGAGCGAACGTCCCATCCCGTCCTCACAGCTACTTTTTATTTTTGGTGTGTGAGAGGAAGATCTCACTCGCACTTCTAACACATTTTGCTCTTTCTTTCCCCATCTTCTCGGTGCAGAAATGTCCAGAAAAGTCATTTTGGTCTTTGCGCTGTTGGTGGCGTCGATCGCCTCCGACTCTGCGGCCTCGCCTCAGAGCGCCGCGGCCGGACAGGCGAAGGGAGCGGACGTCCTGCAGCGGCTCCTGGCCAAGAGGGAGGGAGCGAGGGAGGCGTCGGCGACCCGGGCGGAGAGACGGGCGCACCTGTCTGAAGACGAGCGGGAGATAATGACCAAGCAGGTCATGCAGGCCATCGCAGGTACGCCGGGGCGGCTGAGAATGTTCCCTTCTGATCATCCGATCAGATGGGTGAATGTGCGGAAAGTGATCAGATCTGTGCACTGAGGTGTTGTGTGTGTGTGTGCGGTTCAACGTAGGAATGGTTTGTTCACAGAGGTGATGAACTCTGACTGCATGTTGGGCCGCGACTACCAGGGCTGGGTGGACTTCGGACGCAGGGACGCAGCGGAGTGAGGAAGGACAGCAACTCTGAGCTGGTGTTTGTTCACGATGTACAGAAAAGTTGAGGCTTGAAAATGTGTAAATAAAGACCTTTGCAGAATGACCTGTGCGGCCCGGACTGATTTCATCTTCACCGAAAGACATTCGAAGCCGAAATGGATGAAAATGTATGTTTTTTTTTTATTCTCAGGTGGTAAAACACACACTGACAGAGAGCTGGCAGACTACAGTGGAAAGCAGTGCAGAGAAACAGGAATTTGGCATATTTAGGTCAAAAACTAATTACAACCTTGTGTTTATGATTTCTTCCCTTTTAAATCCACAGTATCCTATGCCATTTTTTGCTACAGTTGATTGCTCTGAATGTTCAAACATTAAAAAGACTGAGAAATCACTCTTAATGCCCAGAAAAAATGATCCTGATCAGACAGAAAGCCCAGCGGTTTAACAGACTCCTGACGGTGTGAAATACAGCAGAATCGACATGATCCGTTTCTTTGAAGGCTGGAAGTCCAACCCGTTCGCTCAGATTCAGGCGTGGCTCAGATCGACACACAAAACAAATCGGGGATGAGAAGATATGTGGGAGGATGACGGACGTCATCGCAGCGCTCCTGTATCAGTTTCTCTCAGTGTAGCAGCTCTAAGTTACAGGAAAATCAGTGCTTTGGTGCATCTGAATGTTCTTCAGTGCCACAAGGTCAGTTTATACTGCATGTAGTCTTTTTTTTTTCCTTAAATATCAAACAAGAATACTACTATTTACACTTTGGAAACTAAAAAAAAACAAACAAGCGATTACATTATTTAAAATCAGCGATGGAAACAGTAAAATGACGCTCACCAACACAATATAAAAAGATTCAGTTTGCTGTTTTGTGTGTGTGTGTGTGTGTTGGGGGGTGTGTGTGTGTGTGCGTGCGATGAGAAGCAGTAATCGGCTCCTGACATGAACACTGGCTGAGTTCATCGCTCTACCCGGTTAACGTCTCAAGCGTGGCTCCAACACATTCGGTGGCGTTCTGTTTTTCAAGACACAGTTGCTGTGGTGGGCTGTGAATTGCACGGTGGGGGAATCTCATGGCTTAATGTGAAGTCACGGTGGTGAAGAGGGGGATTCGGGGTGAGCGTGTCACAGTTTTGCAGAGGGATTGTGTCCGTCGGTCCCTCGCCGGCCCATCATTCCCCAGGCCGCCACCCGGTGCAGCCCGAGGCTCTGGAGCTTCTCCACCAGGTTCAGGCTGAAAAGGCTCGACCCTCCCGTCTGTTTCACGGCGGAGGCCGGAGGAGGCGGCGGCGCGGCAGCAGGGGTGTAGTGCAGGTTGCTGTAGGGGTCGGTGGAGGCGGAGATGCCGTGTTGCTGCAGCAGCTGCAGCAGTCCCAGGGATGCGGTGGCGCCGGCGGTGGAGGCGGAGGAAGACGAGGCGCTCACATGCTCACTGTCCCGATGAGGTGGCAGGCTGAAAGAGCGAAGGCTGCAAACAAAAACATTAAATTGCTCATATTAATGTGCTGAAAGATCTCATTTAAAACTCATCGTCCTACGTTTTGTGACAGCTGGGCATATTTTTAAAGTAAGATAAAAAAAAATAGTAATTTCATTTCACACATAAATATACAGTAAACTTGTAATAAAATATCAATAATAAAAAAATATGCATTTGAAGGAACAAAAACAAATGATTTATTAGAAATATTAAATATTTGTATTCAAATCCAAAACTTAAATAATAAATTATTAAGTAATAATAGTCGATTATAAACATGTACCAGAAAGATTACATATTATTTTATATTGGAAAACATTGTTTTTCTTAAAAACAATGTTCAAGATAATAAAAATAAATCTTTAAAATATCTGTAAGAATATTAATACGATTACGTCAAAGATATGTTGCATAATTTGAAAAATAGAAATATAACAAACATAAATTAATCATAATAATAATAGCAAAAAAAATGTAAACAAAGTCCAGATAAAAAGAAGAAATAAATGTGAGGGCTAAAAATCAAAGTCTGGCTCCTTCAAAGGAAAACATGAGTTACAAAATAAGCCTTTGCAAAACTGGTGACAAAGCGAGTTTTGGTTATTTTGGTGATTCATCTCTAAAAGATGGAGAAGCGTGTTAGTTTGTTAAGCGTAATAAAGCAGCATCTGTTTGTTCAATGAAAACTCAAAGAAAGAAACAGCCGATTGATGCAAAACGACAGCCGAGACTTCGGTCAGCTTAGACGACTTTAACATCAGCAGCAAATAAAATTAGTAGAGTGTGTTGAACACAGAGGCAGAGGAAAAATCCTGAACTAACTAATAGTTAGGATGCCAGCAAACATTTAGGACATGAATTAGTTAATATGCAGGCATCCGCTGGGCTCTTACTTTTCCCTGCAGGCTGCTTCTAAAGTTTCAGAATGACCCTCGATAGACGTTTTCTACCAGGGGAGGGGCAAAGAGGACAAAGTCAGGAGGAAACAAGACAGGAAATCTGGACATTTTCATTTGATATAAAGAAGGAAAAAAAAAAAAAAGAAAAATTTAATCAGCTGGCTTTGAAATCGTTTGACTTTATCGAATATGAAAGCGAATTCAGACAGAGGTGTGAAAATCACCAGACAGCAGCAGCGTAACCTGCAGAGCTCTTACCGATTGGAGAAGGAGGGGATGTGAGGGGAGGGTTGGAGGACTTTGCAGGTGGTTTTGGGATGTGTGGGGAAGGTCTGAGGGAGGTTGGGACCCAAGGAGGACGCTGTCCGGTTAAGGGAGGAGACACAAACATTACACCTCACATGGAGGAAAACCCACGCATCTTTTAGGCGATTGAGAAATTGGAAGATATTGTAAATAATCAGACGTCTTACCCAAACCATGAGCTGCAGAAAACTGAGAGAGGTCAGGCTCATCCTCCTCCAGGTCGTTCAGGCTGTAGACGTGCTGCACGTCCACCTCCAGCTCCTTGAAGTCCTTGGTCAGGACTCCAGGACGAGGGTGGAGGATGCCCCCCAGGTTTGGTTTAGCCAGCTGCTGCCAGTGGTGCAGAGTCACTGAACCTGATGGAGAGACAGACAGACAGAGGACTGACTGTCTCTGGACCGTCTTAAACAAAAACACGGATTACTGAGCAGATCCTCGCTTGGCTGAAACAGCTTTCTCCTGTTCCGTTTCCTTGATTTGTCCCTTTCTGGATGGTGTGTCGTAATAAATAATAGTTATTCTCCAATTGAAGTTCATGTTGAGAAGCACAAGCCAGTTGTTTATGGAAAGAGACTTTTTCTGGTAAAGCAGGCTCTTCAATAAATTTGGATCTTTTGACAGAACCGAGCCGCACCAAATGTTGCAACTTTAGTCGCCAATCAAACTGAGTCCAACAGACTATCAGGTGTGAAAACACCTGTAAACCATGCTTGAAAGTTTAACCTTTTTTACCTTCTAGAGGTTTAACGATCTGCAGGCGGTCTGGCAGGTAGGACCTCGACCCTCCTGAGGAGCCGCAGGAGTGCCGTGAGCTCCCGTTGGAGTAGTTGGTGCCGGTCGAAGCAGCTGAGCTGGAGGCCAGGCTGTCGTTGGGTGTCAGGAAGCCGCTGGAGCCGTCGCCCTCCTCGCAGTTTGCCGCCAAGGCGCGGAGTTTCCGTTCTCTCTCCACGTCGAAGAAAGGCCGGTCAGAGGCGTGGCTCTGCTGGCGAGCCGACAAGTTGCGCAGAGCGGTTTCCAGGTCCTGACCTCCGGGTGTGCCGGGCTCACCCAGGCGTTTTGGCCCACTAACACTGTTGGGGAGAAAAACAACAATGACTTGCATGAAATAAAACAAAGGGAGTTTCAGCCACTTCCTGCCGCTCTGGAAGCTCACCTGTTGTCTTCTCTCTGAGTGGAGCTGGAGCTGGGCTTGTCCTCCAGGATGAAGCTGGCATTGTCGGAACCGTAGTAGCTTGTCCGAGGGGTGCTGGTGCAACTGGACACGGGGCTGGAGCCCGGTAGTCCTGGTGAGTGACACTGGGACCGCATCCTTCCTGCTTTGTTCGCCACCTTCACTGTTTCAAACACTCGATATGGGTGGTTCCTGCCAGGAATGACCAACAACGTCACGCATAAACTGCAGCCAACAAATGCTTATCATGCAATTCTGCAATCCAATGTTCTGGAAAATTAGGAATAAAACTAAATAATACAATCATTATAACATTATTTTATTTACATGATTCTCTGGGCCGCCCTTCATCCAACACTTGGGGGCGCCACTGCCGCTAAATGCAACTTCTAAATGTGGTTTTCTGAAATGGCCTTTTTCCTCCTCATTCTCTACAATCATCAGTAAGTCACGTCATTTTTTTGCAGAACTTTTCTCTTTCAAGGTCAAATGGCAAATCCCTTGCCATTGAGATATTTAACAAAATAATTAGTGTCATTTTGTGACTTTTGCACTTTTATTTGCCCAACAAAAAGTTTTAAAAAGTGAATCAAAAGAAAACTTTATTACCCAAATGAATCAAAAATAATCCAATTCAGGTCCATCATCTTTACCAACATTCACCCCAATCTAATTTTGTACTCTTGGACAATCACAAACGGTGAGAGCGGTTGTTGTTTCTGATGACAGACTCACTTGTACTCTGACGGAGCGGGAGAGTCCAGACCTTTCCTGAAGGTGCCTTCTATCTCTGCAGCCAGAGAGTCCATGGGGAGGACGGAGGCCAGCGCAGTGTACCGCTGCACCGTACTGTTGGGGAGACTCTTGTTCCGCAGGTTCTTTATGTCCTTCTGTGCCTCGTGCAGCATGTCCTCACACTCACAGTACTTGTCCTGCAAGTCCTTGAGCTGCAAAATACAAAAATAAAGACACACATTAAATAACTAAAGTGAGTTGTTAAGCAGACCTCGCAATAACTACAAAACTAGTGAGAAATAAAGAGCTACAATTTGCATTTCGTCTCATTTTAACCCAACTCTGAATGTGATGCTATAGTCCAGTTTCCCAAACTTCTCCGTGCCATGTCCCCCCAACAATTAGCTTCTGGACAGGAACCCCCTTTGCACAACGACAGACAATGCTACAAAAATGTAAAACATCAACTATTTGAATGTTTTCTCACATTTATTCACTATTCAATAATTATTACATTCATGTAGCATAAACTCTGCCTTGTACCTGCTAGCTTTATGTTATGGGCAAAGCAGACTGATACATTTGACATCAAGCAATAATTTTACCCTATATTGTACAATAATGACTGAAAAACCAATTACATTAAAAACTATGATTAAAAAATGTATTATCTTCCCTCCTGCTGTCTGAGGTTCCTCTAGCGCCCCCTGGTGGTGATCAATTACCTCAGACTTAAGTTTTGCCTCCTTCTCTCTGGAGGCACTCAGCTGGTGGTTCAGCTCTTCGTTCTCGTGGCCAAGCTAAGAGACAGAAGCAGGATTTAAAAAGTTTACAATCACAGAACAGAAAGTTAATTTAATTCACTTTATGGAACCAAAATAAGAAAATAAAAGAGTAAGAAAACTGTGTGTTTTTGCGTCTCACCCCTTTGCAGCGGGCCTGCAGGTCGACGATCTGAGCGAGCAGTGAGCTGATCTCCTCCTGCTGTCGGACGGTGTCCTCCACTTTCCGAGCCAGCTCTTCCGACAGATCCACCACCTGCTTATTTGCAGACGCTGAAACACACCAGCTCCATAAATACAACTGGAGAGTGAGAGAATGATTGCCCCATCGTTTGCCAGTAAACCGGGGAGAAAAACTTACAGAGCTCCTCCACACACACCATCATCAGCTCCTGCTCCTGCTCCTCATAGTTGGTCGTTTCTGTGGAGAGCTCAGTGGCCTGAGGAAACAAGATTCTCATATCAATAAAAACAACCCAGTGATCACTACGGAAAATAGCACACCTATATTTTCTTTTTTTATCTTATATTGAGCTGGAATTTCATCGTGCATACCTCTAATCTCAGTTTGCGGTTCTCCTCCTCCAAACCCTTCAGTTTCTGATGCAGAAAGTCATAATGGACAAAGTTGCTGAGAGAACTACTGGATTCATTTCTTTTAATTCTGCAGAAAACAAAAAGAAAATATATTTAAACTTTCTAGAACATCACTTTACACCATGACAAATTAATTTGGCATGAAAGATGATATTTAACTGAGAAACAGATGCTGACGTGTGAAAAATGAAGATGTGTCGATTTGGTTTGATGGTAAAGAACCAGCTTTAAGATCTAACAGCCACATGAGATTCAAGTTCTTTTCATTTACTGTCTCCTATTGCAAGTTATGAAACCTGCTGTAGTAACTCTGATAGTCAATAAACATCACTTGCTATTACACATACGCATTTCTGAAAGAAAAAGATCAGCTTGGATTAACTGCCGATAGGAAGGAAGTTAAGCTGGAATCATTAAGAGGATCAGAAGAGTTGCTCTGACGTGTGTTTACTCACAATCAAGCTTGATATATGTAGCAATTCAATTCATTTTTACAAAGCAGGAGGGTTATGCTACTTTCTATGTCATGTCTTGTGTGAAACACTCAAGTATAAACCTGCATAAATCTAAACTTACACTAAACCCCAGGTTCAAACTACAGGTTTAGTAAGAAAAATTGTCTCAAAATGTTCAAGAAATGTAATATTTCAGGCATGTTTTGTTCTTGTTCTGCAGCTAGGTCTGAGTCAGCTTGAAACTCTTATAGTATGTTTTTAAAACATAAATATTAAAATATACGTCTCCTTATAGCGGCACTAATGACATTTACAATGTTGATTTTAACATAAAAAATATTAAAATTAGTTGAATGTATAAAGGGAATTTTGTGCAGAACTTCAAATCTTAGTAGTTTATAAAGTAGCGCAGCTCTAATCACGAGCTAATTAGTCCTGCTATCTGCACCGGTAGCCAGCCTGGAGCAGACTACTTAACCTACATGTCACTAGTACCTCGTGAACTGTGGTTTTTAAACTGTGTCACCTTAATAAGACGGATTGGTGATACACCTTCAGTTTCCACACCACAAATATTTTCTAACAGAAAACTTTGTTCTTTTTATAAATGAGGGAAAAGTGTCGCAGCCTCCTTTGAGCTTTGCTACTCGATGCTTTAAATAGCCAGAGAAAATGCTGGTTACAGCAACACCTTGGCATCTCATTAAAACTGCAGCAACAATATGACTACGATGCTGTTTTGAAAGGCAACTTTTTGAAGTCTTTGGCCTGCTTTTGCTTCATTCAAGAATGTCGCTAATTTAGCCCAACAACAATGTCACCTTTGTTGGAGGCCAAATAACCTTTTAATAAAAAATGTTGTCTTGCATCAGTCATGCTCTTTGGATACATGGAGCCACAAACTTTCAGCTACAATTACTTAAAAGCAGATCCATTCCTTAAACTTCTCCCATTGTGTTTTGCTGTTTTGTTGCCAGATAAAAATATTTCTAAACAAAAAAAATGTTTTTTTTGAGTTTTCCATCATATTATGTTAGTTTCTCATCCAGAACATACACAGAGTGCTGCTGTGAGAAATTATTTCTCTTAGGTAAAATATTGCAAGTTTGGATTATTGTTCCAAATTATTATGCACAGCAGATTTTCTAAACATTTTATGGATTATAAAGACCTGCAAACGGTGCCATTTCAATCAAAAACATCTCAACAGACCGAGTTAGATGTTAAGATAGACCAACCCAGCTCTCTGAAATTAATTATAGTGATTCTAAGAGCCCTGACACACGATACCATCTATAAAATTAATAGCAAAAAATGTTATCTTTATGACACTTAAATCTAATTTGCATAATAATTTGGAACACAGTGAAATTGTTTCTGTACTCACGGCGAGAGGCCCTGAGCGTTCTCCGTCTCCTCTGTGCTGGCGTAGAACTGCAGCAGGTCATCTCGCATCGACAGCTCATGGCGAAGTTGAGCGATCTAAAGAAATAAAAATAAGTGTTGATCGCTGAAGCTCAGCAGATGGGAGTTTTTGTCTGTGCATGACGAAGATCACTACCTCTTCCTTTGCGATTTCCAGCTGTTCGTCCAGCGTCTCATTGCGAGACGTTAGCTCTTGGTTCTGCTTCAGGAGGGACTGTCCGATTCGAGCCGCTAGCTCCAGATCCCGCTCTTTCTGCACAGGGATTCACAAACACATATTTTGTACGAGGTTGATTTTTGGACATGTGATCCAAAAATTGTGTAAAACAAGAGCTGTGCAGGGAGGACCATATGTCTAATCTTCTGTTAATCCAGCTCATCTGCCGTGTGTCTCTCTTACCTCCTCCAGCAGGTGGGTCACCGCCTTGATGTCATGATACGTCTTGGTGACCTGGCCCACTCTGTCTGAGCACAGCACTGAGGAGTGAAGGAGAGGAGGGGAATTTAAGCAATGGAGGTAGAGAATGATGTATTTCTGACTGAGGAACTGGAAATTTTAAAAAAATAATAAAAAAAAGAACATTTTATAGCTAAAGATTATTTAATTTGTCCTGTCCCACTGAAGTTTTAGGAGCCACACCAAAACATCTCCATGAGGCCCACCATCGACTGATCCTCTTAGCCTGATCCCTCTGAGCCCAGTTAAGATGCCAGTAAAGACATTGAACCCCTGGACACCAGAATAGCTTCATTCAGCCGACTGCAGGGAAACCTGATGGTGTCCATTTCACCCGGAGACTCAGGGAAGGACAGTAACTGGCTACTGACGTGAAAATCTGTTTACATCCTGAACAACGGTTTGTCTTCATTCACTTTAAAGGTATTACAGCGGAACAAGAACAAAAGGATTAATCAATTAGTTGGTAGGGATTTAACACTGACGTGGACAGAGTTTGGAGTAAAGCTATTCAGGTCTCTATTATACATAGTTATTCACAGTTAATTGAAATATTGATTAAATTTAAAAAAATAAAAAAAAACAAAGCAAAACCATTTGGTTACAACAATCCTGACGCCAGAAGTAAAAAAGAAAGCAGACAGAACTTGAGCAATATTTAAACATCGAGTTCATGACTTTGTGTTTAGTATAGGACAGACCTGAACGTATCTCTGATGGTTCCTTTACTTAAATCAGAAACATTTTCCTTCATTTACGAAGCTCACATGAACCAACAGGCTTTCCACAAGGTAAAGTGATAAGATTGAGGTTTGATTTGGAAACAGTGATTGGATACTGCAGCCATATTTAATCAACCTAATGGAGAGCGTCCCGGCTACGACTGCACTAAGTGCACCGTCAATGATTAAAATACATCCACAGCCAAGACGATTCAGTGTCAGTTTTAGATGATCATTTCTATTCAGCAGCAATAGGGTGGGTATGTAGAAAAGGAAATCATTAAAATGCAACCAAAACATTGTAGGACAGTGGGACAAACAATACTGTAAGCCTTCTTTAAACCCTTAAAATTGTTCTGCTGATCGGATCCGATGGACAAGAAGGTTCCCTCTGATGCTGCAGCAAGGAAAGAACGTGCAAAGACGCTCAATGTCCACAACAATAGATCTATCTGACTGTGATCGATTCCTCTTTCATTTAAAGTCTGTTTACACTTGGTTTTTGACTTGTACACTAAAAACCCTAAAAACAAAACATTGAGAATTTCATGAAAAATATTCAAAATCCTACTGATTAAAGTATCTCTATTATCCCACTAAAAAAGAAAGAGGTTAGACATGTTTGTCCTTCTCAGGGTCGCACTAACAAAAACAACTCTAATGTATTATAAAGGTAGAGCCTAAATTATGCAGGATTAGGATCACACACACACACACACACACACACACACACACACACACACACACACACGTCTTCCTGAGGTCCAAACTCTGAACCGAGACAGAGTCTATAAATTAAGAAAAGCCTAATGAGATAACTGTTCCACTAATCCTATTGTTCTCAAAGTGGATTCCAGCATTTCCTGTGCTAACAAGGCAGCTTGCAGTGGGACACTTGGCTGGCATACACATCTATTCACACACACCCAAAATCAGACCCATTATGTTACAGAAAATCCACTCAAATTATCTTCCAAAGCCAACAAGTAATAAATAAACGTTTATATTCATCACATTCATATTATCACACACTGGGTTGCATTTTTACAAGTAAAATTCAAGAGTTTGTTTAGTTTGGGATCCCATTAGGTTTGATGCAGACTAAACACCCCTTCAGGTTCCACCAGGGAAAATCCCTGACCTCTGACCTGCAGACCAGGCTGCCACGCAGCAGAGATAAAGCTATAGGTTTTACAGTGAGGGTGAAGCTAAATCCAAGCAGGTGGTTTGAACCGTTACCCTAATACTGTCCCTGCAGATAAACCTCGTTGACTTAGGTGTGCTTATGACGTCTGTTATATTGAGGGGATCAGACAGTGTCGTTGCAAAAAGAAGAAGAGTACCAATGGGGCGAAACTGAGCCATTTCTCTAAAACTAAAACATCAAAAATGACAAAAACCTCTCTTATATAAATATGAGAACCATGACAAGTTATGAAATTATTTACACTCCTCTAATCTGGAACAAACTTTCAAAAAACCTCTATCTCAAGGCTAAATGCCCATTTGTTTAGAGCTGCCTTTGGGACATTGATCATGTGTATTTGCTTTATTCTGATAATGGCATTTGACTAAATGTAATGTCTGCTGCTTGTTTCATAATTGGTGACTGTATGATGTTTTTAAATCATTTTGAACTGCCTTGTTGCTGAAATGTGCTTTACAAATAAAGACAGAAGGATGTTCATCACGTCTTGGTTTTTGGAGAGCTGCCAGCAGGTTGCAGTATTTTTACCCTCCACATGTCTATTCAGACAAAGGACACCACAGAGAGAAGGACAGAGGAGACTCGGCTATATTACACAGAAAAATTAATGAGAAGAGCCCATTTCAAACCAAAAACATGCGTATCAACTACCTCAGAGAGGCGGTCAACACCCACTGTTCCAAGACCACACAAGTAGTTCAGCACATATATTTGGATATGAAATTTAAATAAAGCAAAGACCTCCGCTGGTATTAAGAAAATAGCTATATAAAATAACCTTCGCTCCTCGTTTATCAAAACTGTAATTACTGAAGCACAACTGTTAAAACACTGAGTAGGTTGTTTTAGTTCTTTCTTCAGTCTGAACTACGTCGGGACTTTTTAATGAAAGCTGCAGCAATCAAAAGATAGTGTGCAAAATTCACAAACAGCATTTGTAGAGAACAGCTTTATAGCAATGATAATATCTGCTGACACACACAGCTTAGGACTTCTCTGTGCAGCAGTAGACTGTACACCCACACACACACACACACGCATACACACACACACACGTATTTATCTCAGTGACCTTCATCAGACGACATGGAAGCATTTTAAAGCTGTTTATTTTCAAAGCTACCAATACGTTTTAGTGCTCAAATATTTAAAGATACAGAGATCAGCATTATCAGCTTATTTTTGAGCTTTTTTATCGTTACGAATGATGCGCCCTCAATGACGTCTCCGCACGCCAAACTACATGCGCTGTTAAGCATTAAAGCTCTTAGATAACAGACCTCAAAACTGCAGATCGCTGTGAACCTCAAGGTACATAATTTAAACACATTGAACTGCTTTTTATAATCCTGCATGTTTTGAGCCTCCTGTCCTGCAGTGATATGATCTCTGCACATCACTCCTCGGCCGCTGTCACGTCGCCCTCTGCGACATCTCACCTTGCGACACCTCCTTGCAAAGGCTCTCGCTGTTATTGTTGTTGTTGTTATTGCTATTATTGCTGTTGTGGCTGATTTTATCCTCTTCAAGTATTTCCTCCACACAGCTGGACGTGCTCCTGTCGTCTTCCTCCTCCTCAGATGCCGAGGAGCTCCACACCTCCATGGTGACTGCAGTAAAACTCCCCTCTGTCACTTTGTCCACGAGTTAAATCCTCTGCTTTTCCCGTTTTACTGCGCGCTGGCGGTGCTGCGACGCGCCGGCTGTGTCTGCTGCATGATTCTGCTGGGTTCTGTGCGAGACGTTTCGTGTGTGAGAGAATCTGAGCTGCTGGGAGTTAATATATAATCCCTCAGAGCGTGCGTGCCATCTGTCGTCATCCCTGCCTCCATTCACCTGGCCACGTTGGACTACCGGGTGGGAAAGGAGAGGGAGAAGCTGAGGAGGGAGTGAAGGACCAATCGAGCTCTGGACCTTTGGACACAAAGGAGGATTTTAATCGTTCTGACCTGGAGCAGTCACAGAAAGTTGAGGAAGATGCATATGCAGGTGAAGGAATAATTCGGAAGATGGTGCATTTGAGAAAGGATGCTGCACAAATCCTGCTCTCCCCCGTGATTTGAGGAAGATGGTATGCTCCCAGAACCCCTGCAGCTGCTCTCTTCTTCTCTCGTACGTAACAGACAGAGGAGAGGCTCTGCGCAACTCTGCTGCAGACAGAGACACACCCTCAGCGTTCTGGTGAAAGCAGCAGCCTGCACAGAAATTTGACTGATATTTACCTACCCATCCCAATTTAACATTTTCTATACAAGTATCTGATCTGCTGACTTCAATGAGAGTTCACAAATAAAGATAAAGCCGCTCAGAAACACGCAATGCAGAAGAGGTATTAGAAACATATAAGAATTTAAGAATTTTAATAAGAATATGCATATATAAATGTACCACGTTATTGATAAAAATGGTTCTTATGTGAGTGAGAGCCTCAAGAAAACGGAGGGTTGTCGTTTTTTTTTTTATATACGTTTGCAGAGATTTTTACATTTTCCATCCTGAGTTTCTTTTCTTGTCAGGATTTACAAGAATTTTTGATGAATCTCAGAATTGATTCCAGCAAACACATTTGCCAGTCTGCCCAAAAAAAAAAAAAACAACAAAAAACCTCTAAACCAGATACAGGAGTTTCTAACGATCAAATATTAACCTCCTCATAAACATTTCAGCGGCCGTGCAGGGTATCAACCTGCAGCCTGTACGGTCACAGACACCACTTTCACCATCACTGATGGGACGCCGTGCCGCGTGTTTGGCAGAACACATTTGTTTATTCCAGATTATACGCTCCTGATACCTTGGAGCTTTGAAACGGATTACTAAAGCAAGGTCATTGAAATTCCATAGAAAAGGATGGTTATAAGGAAGCAATGGACTGAGGTTATAAGGAAGTAATGGACTGAGGACTATGATCTCAGTATCAAATCATCAAGAGTCGGATGCTTATTAAAAAAAACTAAAAACTACAGTTCCTTCCAAAAGTATTCATTCCTCTTAAGCTTTTTCATATTTCATATCACAACCACAAAGTTTAATGTATTTCTTTGGGAAATTATGAGAGTCTAACACAAACACTTGTGAAAAGATGGAAAATTATATATTTTCATTCAAATGAAAATTAGAAGAACGCATTTGCATTCAGTCTTTGCTCAATTGCCCTTAAATAAAAGCCAATACAGTAAATTGTCTCCAAAAGTCACTTAAGAATCTGTGTGTAGCTTATTGTCAGTATGAACCCAGCTGTGAAGGAGCAGACTTGGAAAATCAAGACAGGAAGAAACTCTTTTCTATTCTTTAGCTTTTCTGTCATCAGTGAAGAAACACTGGCTCTCGTCTGGGCACTTCAACGTTTTGCTGTGATGAAGAGTTTGCTGCTCTTCTTGTGGTCCATAATCCCACCACTATCTTCCAATGTCCAAATCACAGCCTAATGAAACGGATCTTGTTTTTACAGTCTTTTCGTTTACATACTTGCCACATAATGACTTTGATATCCATGTGGCAGATGCTTTGCCCCTCAATCTGGAACTTTACTTGTAAGTCAGTATACTTGAAATAAGACAAAAGATATTTGCCCTACAGACCAAACATAATTGATAAGATTTTGTGTTTTGCAGTTTGAGTTTATATGAGTAAATTATTTCCTTAAATACTGTTACTTTGTGTTGTCCCTCTTCTGTTTGTTGCAGTAATTAAGCCAAACTTTTACAAATCATTTAGCAATTTATCAATAAATTTAAACTACTTCACTTTTCAAACATCAACACTGATATCAACAAAGTTTCTTTGTAAGAGGGAAAGTAGATATGTGCTTTACTTCCATGTTCAAGGCATCCATAGACAACGTGAGCGGGTTACGTGCCTTTAATAAACTTAATATATAACCAGTGAAAACCTGAGAGAATGACTGGAGGACAACAGCCCTGAAGCCTGACCAGAGCCACAATAGATCAATTTATACAGAAGTATAACTTGAGTTAAAACGATTCATGAACAGGAATGCAAAGGCCTTCTAGATATTTATCTACAAAACATTTCAAAACCCATATGACAGTTTCCTTCTGCTTCAGTTGTCTGATACTTTTTATGTTGGTGTATGGTTGTAAAGAGAGAAGTGAAATACTTTAGCAAGGTTTATTGCTCTGCTTTCTGTTAAACTTTCTTCAGAAATCAAATTATTAAGACGTTTAATATGATGTTACCATTAAACATTCACTCAACACATTCTTACAAATCACTTAGTGATTTATTCATATTTACTTTAATCTGCTTCACTGCTGCAAGTCCAAGAAACACTGAAATCAATAAGACTCTTGTGAGATGAAAACCAGGAACGTGTTTTTATTCACAGCAACCATAAAAACACCCTGTACGTGCCTTTAATAAACTTAATACATAACCAGGGATTACGCGGTAAAGATCAGACGCAGTCAACTCCCAAGTGAACGATCAAAACATGCAGCATGATAAAGACAGAGCTCCTTTTGCTGCACTGCAAACTCCCAAAATTAAAGAGATAGCTGCTGATTTTATGTCTGAAAAAAAATCTCATCAATGCTTCCTTCCTTTACATACAACATATTGTATTTAGATTCACTCAGTGCTCTCGTGTGATAATGCAATAGGTCTTAAATTTCTAAAAAATCAAATGAAATTATCTAAAATGTTAAATTTGACCACAAATGACTGGCTTTTGCTCATTTCTCAGTTAGGTTTATGTCAAAGTTGTGTTGCTGCAATCAAAAGTTTCAATTTGTCTGCTGCAGGTGTAAAATATTCAGACACTAATTAAATAGCTTTGGATTACAATGGTCCACTTGATGAACTAAAACGACCTAATTCACCCAGCAGAGCTGAGCTCCATTTGCACATTAATTGTGACATATACCATTTTACTTTAAACAGTAAAATTATTCAAATTATTCTAGCCCTAAGATGTTGCTGAATTCCAGTTTTCAACTAAATTAGCTCTAAAGGCCTTTTCTAATTTTATTATGCTGAATTTTCTGCACTGAAGAAAGTTTGGAGAGAAAGCACCTTTTCTTGAGGTTGTAAAATTTAAGACATGCGCTTCAAGTTTTTACAGAAAACACTTTTTTAAGATAAAAGTTGTTAAATTGAGGCATGTATTTCAGAATGCATTAGTCTCTTCTTCTTTTAAGACATTTGTAACATCTTTTCCTGTCTAACTTTAAGGACGTATACTGTTGTACTTTTAGTTAACCTAGATGTTTGTTCTCATGAAAAATATAAAAAACTGTGGAAATTTTGTCATACATGGACTGATGAGGATGCCTCACGTTCTCAGTAAACTCTCAGTTGCACGAAACAAGTGTGACAAGACTCATTTCAGTGCCTAGGGATAAAAATAAAATGCAAAGCACAAACAACAACAACAGGATACCAGAGGATTCAGTAGCACTGACAAACACCACCATATGTCCCTTGGCTAAATAATTCAAACAGAAGCACAGTGTGGCACAATGTGCATCAATCAGATTAGTCTGTCCTGGTTCTGATAGCAACATGTGGTTAGGACAGTCTATTGGGTGTTACAAGGACATACCCCTTCAATCTCACTAAATCCTCACTATAAGCCAATTTCCTTAGTGGACCATTTTCCACAAAAATAAGTGAATCTTGGTCTGTTCAGATTTCCTGAAGGCCTCGTTTAACCAACCGTGAACAGAAGGGTCGGGTCACTGACAAATATGAGTTGCTGTATTTGTACATTGCACTCTGTATAAATCAAGCCCCTTTATTTTAAAGAGAAGAGTTTTTTACTAAAACAGTTTTAACATAATAGGCATCGGATTGCTAAAATGTACAAAAAGAGCCTTTTGCCACACATCCATTCATCACCCTACAAAGTCTAGACAACCAATGAATCTAAAAATAAACCATCTCAGGGTGGCTACAGCAGTCGTCGTGCCAACCCTGTCATCATGATGTCAGATCGGCCATCGGGATCCGCAGTCTGCTCGCCTTCAGCGTAAACTGCTTAGAGCGGCAAGGAACAGTAGGGTAATTGGCTTGATGGCATTTGGCATCAATGACTTCAAAATGAAGCACTTATCCTGGAGGTGTGAGATTGGAAAAGAGCCCAAAACGAAACATGGGCGTTTGTTTTTTATTTCAAACTAAATAATTAAGAAACGTGAGGGAAGCTCGTTTCAGTAAGCAGTTTTAGAGCAAATCTTTCTAAAAAAAAAAAATCATTAAAATCCATTTTGTCATGTGGGATGTTCATTAATGTATGTTATTCAATGATGCAACATGATAAACATAAATTAAATCATCATTTAGTGCCAGCTGAAGATGCTGATCAGATATTTGTGATCTGTGTGTTGATGCTAAGCTTCATCCTGTGGTTAGTTAATTATTAGTTTAAATTAACTAAGCCACAATGTAGAGTTTTTAAGCAAACATTGTGTATAAGTTCACTAAGTAGGAGCTCAGTTTCATTCAAGGTCAGACTTTGACTAGGTCATTCCAAAATCTTTCACTAACTAGCCTGTTTGTTCTGCTGTATAACGCAGCCCAGCTGCAGATTGAACCAGCCCCTGTGCAAAAGTTTATAGTGAATTAAATAGGAGTGGTTTATCCAGCTCTGCAGTAAAATGCTTTGAGACAAAAAATGATCTGAAAATAAAAATATCTGAATGTTTGATATTAGATCTTAAAAGGATATTGTTTTATTCATCCTGAGACCTCATCTGCCTCACATCACACAACATGTAGAAAACGGGCAGTACTCACAGAAATATTTGAAGGTCTCTTCGATCTGTTCATAAGTGAGTCCCAGTACGACCTCTGGTGGCACCAGAGGGGTGTGCAGCCAGTCGTCATTGTCATATCCGAACACGGTGTCTGCTCTGAGGGTGTACTTGGGCTGACCTTCTGACAGCAGACTCACTATCTCCAGCTCCGGCAGGTTTGAGCAAAGGTCTGAGCACCGAGGGTTTGGGGAATTCATGAATGTGCAGGTTCAGGAATGAGGGGAGAAGTAAAAGAAAGCAACATTAAAATTAACAACAGCATTGATGTGTCAGCGATGCAGCTGCACTGCCCTCTAATGGTTAACGTTTAGAAAATGCGTATTGTTTTGTTTATCACTTTATTTCAGTATCATCAGCAGAAAAGGGTGAAAGATTAGCAATGAGTCAGTGTCAGCATTAAAAATGGCCTTACATGTAAAGTTAATGTTACCTTAAAAAATTGAATACATCATTTAAACAGGATTGATGGACTGGAGAAAAATCCAGAATATTCAAAAGTATACAATAAGCCCGAGGATTTTCTTTTAAAAGTGTAACGAACCCCATATCAACTTCTTTTTTTGCTGACAAACTATCTAAATAAGTTATTTAGATAACTTACATCTTTGTGCAAGTTTGTTTAGTCCAACATCATTTTGTATAAAATCCAACCTAAAGAGAGGCAGCCTCCAGACCGCAGCCTAAACAGTTGAATTTTCCTACTAGTTTTAAACAGCCCAACATTCTGGTATACAATAATCTCACTCTGACTCAGATTATGAGGATGATCATATCCACGAGTTACTTCTCATGAAAGACAGTGGACTTACAGTAAAACCAGAAAAACACAACAATGAATGAAGTCAGGAAAGTGTTGATAAACTCCAAGAACTAAGAATGAATCAATATCACTGATGTTTTTGTTCATCTCCAAAATGTCAGAGTGAACTGAAGAAACTACGAAGGATTTTACACTGTAAATATTGACTTTTGGCATAAATTTGACATATATTCACCTTTAAATGTATTAATTCCTTCTTTGGTATCCCGTAAAGACAGACATACAAATGTTTGGCCATAACTGCCATTTAAAATAAAACGGTGTACCTGTTATAGTGGACGCATCGTGGTGGGACTGCTGCGCCGAGTCACAGACGTTCCTGGGTGTAGAATGCTGCAGAGGCTGGGGGTCAACATCCAGGGCGCCCCCTGCCTCCCTCTGCCCCTCATTGGGGTAGAGGGCTAACTGGGAGTCCAGATGGGTCTGTGGATGCCAGGAGGGAGGAGAAAGACGAGCCGGAGGAGGTGATGAAGGAGAGGACGCAGGGTGGGACAGCTTGCCTCGGGGTGGAGGGTTCAGGGTGAACAGGAGCTTTAAGCTGGGCGCCCTGTTAGTGGCTTAGGGGCCGAACAGAGAGGTGAAGGTCATTGGAGCCTCTGTGAGAAGGAAGAGACAAAACAAAGACGAGTGAGTAGAACAATGCATGAATGTAGATACTGGACTCTTCAATTTCAACTATTCAAACTGAAATTGAATAGTTTCAATTTTGCATAACGTCGAACAAAAAGAAGAAGAAGAAAGAAAAAAAAATCAAACACTTATTACAGAAAATAGACCACTGGGAGAAGTATATATTGTCTTTTATTTGCTTTCAATTTAAACCATTTGATAAACTCACTAAAGGAGAAAAAGCAAAGTATGAAACACGTCTGCCGTCACAACAGTTGAGTTGATGCATATCTTTTTTCTCCTTTCTTACAGCTCATTATATCATTTAATATTTAAATAATCAAGCAGGATTAACAATGATTACATTAAAAAAAAGTTTCACAAATGTTTGAAGTTGCACATATCACAGTTTTAAACAGTATTATTTTTTTTTTTCTCTTGGGTTAGCCTCGATTATTAGTATATTTTATTTTACAAGCAAACAAATTAAAATGCACTGACAGTTTTGACTAAAAATTGAATTACAGTACAGCGCAGTCTCTGATTATTCTGGAGAGAAATTACTGTATTTTAGTTCTGATAAAAACACAATTCTGAATAACTGAATAGAACTTGCTCTTTATTTCTGTTATTTTTTTCTGTTATATTTCTCATGCGATATGAACTTTAATCAACTATAACTTCAACTTGCACCAGGCATTAAAAACACGTTCTCGTTGTGATTCTGATCCAAGCCACTCCAGATATTTATGTAAGTATTATTAATATGAGGCATCGTTTTAATAATAAAACAAGTGTTTTCACTTTGACTGAATACAAAATGTGTGTTTTTACTCCGACGTTTCCTTACAGGGTCCTTTATGTTAAAGATCCGAGTTTTAGGGTAAAGATAGAGTTACAACAGCCTGGAGGCACAGAGATCAGGTTCTTCAGCAGAACATTTCACCACTTTAAACACAATGCAAAGCCAGAGGAACAAGCTGCTGTATGAATTACACACAAAACATTTGCTGCCTGGAGCCATTGTTACAAGAGTCAAGATCTCCTCTGAGGTCCAGAACTGAAGCTAAAGCCTTTGGAAACACGCATTTTAAGATATTAATTAGATTTTTTTTTGTTGTTTGTTTTTTTTATGAAGGCCTTGCAAATGTTTTTGTTGGGGTTTTTTCTAAACCGTGGCGTTTTCACTCAAACTATTTCTCCCACCAGCGCATTGAGAAACTAAGCCCACCTTTCGGACCTCTCTATTCTCACCCAGTTTAAACAGCTGAGAACTCAAGAGTGTTTTATTATTAAAACGATGCCTCATATTAACCAAAGTTACATAAAAGCCTTGAAGCTTTGCCCAGGCTGGTAACAAAAGGACACTTGATAGCTCGACCCAGTTATTGCAGTCAATAAAACATGCTGACCACAGGGTAGAGGCCTAATTACAGCAGCTGCCGCGGGGCTATCTGTATGCACCATACAGAGACATGCATTGGCACATGACAACTGAAATACAGCAATCATGATTCATAAACTGCATTTAATTCCCCACTATCTCTACATATCAGTATCAGTCGTGCGGAGGCTCTTTTTGCTTCGTCACTCCTGGCCTCCGTCTTAAATGCTTTCAATCAGCTGAGTGTTCCTGCTTGTGGCCAACACGTCCCCATTAATCCCGTCTCCCCCAAGCGAGGTCTGACAACTGACACCACACAGATTTAGCCTCTTACGTCAGTCTGATCTTTCTGTATGGAAGTCTGAGATGACAGTGGGTGAATAATTTCCAAATTCACATCATGCGATTAACCTCAAAAGTTCAAAAGTGGAAAGTGCCTAATCCTTTCAAGTCAGCAGCACAAAGTCAGTTTTGATTTAGTGGTTGGGAACCATTGAGGATGATTCAATAAAAATGCAGCCAAATGAGAAGTTAAACTATCCCTTAAGGGTGAGAAGAAGGGAAACGCTACGGAAACAAAAAATCTTACCAAGTATTTTTGCTCTAGTTTCGAGATCTAGTATCTTAATGCACCTGAAATATGACAAAACTAACAGCTGAAACGTTACTTGTAAGTTAATACACTTGAAATAAGACAAAACTAAGATATTTATACTAGAAACAAGACAAAAAATGCGCCAAATTTTACGTGTTTGCAATATATACGTTTTTAGACATTTAGCGATTCTTTGCCATCCTGCTTTTTTTACCCTTCTAAGCAGGACACCAGAAAAAAAAAAGTCAGTGGAGTAATAATCTAGGATGTTTCTCCAGCAGAAAATAAAAGAGCTCTAGAGAAGATTAGTGCAGCAACCTCAAAAAGTGGAAACTTAAAATGCCAACAGGTAATTTCAAAAGCATATCCCACAACAAGGCTTTAATTCTGTTACATAATGAATCAGTTTTAGGATGGAGTGGTTCATGGAGCTGGTCTGAAGTCATATCAGAGCTGAACCTGTGAAACACAAGCAGCAAAGCCTGCCGCTGACCTTGGCGGGTGGACCGGAGCAGCGGCGCTGCAGAGCTCTGGACTGGTTCTCTGAGCAAACAATGCCCTTCTAGGAGGGTGTGTACGTGAGCCAAGGCACACAGACAGAGACGCAACCGTGGGGGGAGGGAGGCCAGGACACATGCATTGAAGGACTTTTTAATTCACCATTCTCACTGGAAATTTACAAAGTCTACATGCCGAGAAATCAATTTACTTCAACCTCTTAGAGACAGAAAGTTCACCAAACAACAAAAGGTGATTCATCTTAAAACTACATCAAAATTATCTGCAGTTTGTGGAACATTGAGGTGGTTTATGCTAATCTTCAAAGTACTAAAAACTATAAATGTTCATTTTATTACTGTATTTCAACATTTAACTTCAATTAGCAAACTCATTTATGACAGCTATACCCTACAGTTGATAACCTTTGAACATGTTCACACTCTCGACCTTCCCTTGACTACTGTGGACATGTTGCTCCAGTGAGTCAAACCTTGCAGCCCAGTGTCCTGGACAAGTCTTCCTTTAAGTTAATAACAAATTGAATTTAATAAATCTTGCCACTCTTCCAAATAGACCATATAGGTGGAGTTAATATGTCCCATCAAAAGATTCAGCCGCCTGTGCTTTGTTTGCTGAGGGTCACAAGCCAAAAAGGTTGAGAACCATTGACTTAATGTGTAACAAAGTAACAAGAAACACGTGGCAATGTCACACATTGTAGATTCTCATCTTCCAACCAAGACTAACACTTGTCAAACAAGTCTGTTTAGTGCATAATTAGCTCTATTATACTTTAATAACAATAATAAAATCACAATTTGAGACAGATGTAGCGTCTGATCAGCAGATTTAAACCAAACAGCTGCTGCAGTAAGAAGGCTTGAGCTTCTCCAGCCCAGTTTCCATCTGAACAATGAGGTTCTATTGAAAAAGTCGCTTTAGGTTGACGTGGTGGGACTTAAACAACTTGTAGTTTCCCAATACATTCACCACTTTACCTCCTCTGCACCTTTTCAAAACATTTTTATGCTGAATTAAACAAAATGCATTTCAGGGACGGATATCCTGAATCCATGCTACCTGAATGATTCGTTTACATTAATTGCAGCCTAAGCAATTTGTCAGAATATGCATATTGCAAACAGAGACGTTGAGATATCCTATGCAGCTGATGATATCGTATTCATATCGAACAGATTTTAAGCTATTTAGGATTCCTAAAACAAAGAGGATACTTTTTTCCACCAGTGATACTAGATTAACATGTAGAATCTCACTTCACTCTGAGAAAATTGTGATTCTCCATTTAGCAAGACAAAGCCCAAACAAACGTTTAAACAGTGACGCATGCTATACTGACATCAACAGGTTGGTCACTTTTTAAACATATTCATAGCAGCTCGACACGTAAAACTGGGCCGATATAAATACCCGATGTTTATCCTTTCCATCTTATTGTCATCTGAATGTGTTGTATGTGGCGTTTTTTTGGGGCATTTGATGCTGAAAGTCCATGTTGGTTTTTAACTCGATAAATTGATTATTTGAAAAGAGCTTTTTGAGTTTTTCTACGATTAAAATTTGCTTTATGACACGAGTCATCTAATTGATAACGCCTCAAGACAGCAAATGTTTTTCACGCTGTATTCAAAAAAACAAAATGGGGAAAAATTCTGAACAGGATTAACAGCAGCAGTTCCAAATCCTTTGGAATCCAAACAAACTCCAGCATGAACCACGGCTGAACCTGTACGCCTCAAAACAACAACAAACATGTTTAGTGCAACTGAGGAGCTTCATTACCTCTAAAGTCTGAAACGTGAGACAAGAAAATACTCATGGAACCACAAAAAAAACAAACTGAACTATAGTTAAATTGGAAAATCAGTCATTTTAAGTTATGAACAGTAACAGTGCATCTTAGGTTGCCCATTACACAAACCCATTTAAGGGGCAGGTTGGTGTACAGCTGAAACTGAAGGCAACACCGTGTTTAAATGTGCTATGAAATGGCTTTATGTGCCTGTGAAATACATAATACCACCGATAAATAAGTATACACATGCACACACAATATATACACTGCTCAAAAACATAAAGGGAACACTCAAATAACACATCCTAGATCTGAATGAATGAAATATTCTCATTGAATACTTTGTCCTGTACAAAGTTGAATGTGCTGACAACAAAATCATTGTTGATTGTCAATCAATGTTGCTTCCTAAGTGGACAGTTTGATTTCACAGAAGTTTGATGTACTTGGAGTTATATTGTGTTGTTTGAGTGTTCCCTTTATTTTTTTTGAGCAGTATATATATGTGTGTGTGTTTATTTGATCTTATATGCTTAAATTGTGAAAGACAGACAAAATCGCTTTAATAAATACATTTATTCTGAACTTTCTGCTGTTTTTTTTAATTACCCTTATTTAACCAATCTTTAAAAGCCATCCAATATCCTCAAATGATCCTGAAATAAATATTTGTTCCTTATCAGTCAGAACAGTTATCCAACAGCGCATCTACAACATGCTTTAGTGAACAGATAAGACGTCCATCAACTCACGACTGCAGTCCAGCTTCCACACGGCAGCCTGATTAGACACAGATCACAAGACATTTATAGTGCAATCGAAGTGCAGAATATTGTTTGACAAGTGTTGAAGCTGGATCTGTGTTGCCAAGAAACCCAAACGCTTCATTGCTCCAATTATGAATACAAACACAGAAGAACATCTCAGTATTTAACTACATCTCAACCATATAATGAGACAAAAATAAAAGTTAATAAGAACAAGCTAATTGCCAAAATTTAAGGCCTCAGTTAAATGTTTATATACAATGTTTTTATCCAAAACATAATAAATAGACAGACGTACAAGTCAAATGTGTCAAAATGAAACTGCCGAATTCAAGCTGACATCATCATATAGGAAACGGACTTTATCTGAGGGACCAATCTCCTCTGTAGTCACCTTCAAATTACAAGAACTGTTTGGTTAATCATTTGTAACCTACGCTTCCTACAAGGTAGCGTAGGTAGCCGTTACATTGATATCCCTCCTAACAATATTCCAATGAGCGCAAAGGTTTGGTGGCGTTTTGAAACGGGCAGGAAGAGGAAATAGAGGCTGAATCCTCTCATCACATGGTCAAAGATCAATGTCATACAACACAGGCGAGTTGTAAAATGATATCCACAACAATCTGTTGTCAACAATGTATCCGTTTAAAAATGAAACTTGTGAAACAAAATTATGAAAAAAGAGCCTAAATACAATACAGCAAGATTTAAGCAATTAAGAAATAATTAAATTTGGTGTATTCTGATGCAATATAGCAATTGTTTATGTTTATTCTTCTGTTTATCTAAAATTAACAGGGAGATTAAATAGGGATAACAGTGTAAAAAGAGCATGGGAAACAACAGAAGAGTTGAGTTGAACAGGAATGTCACCCTGACAACTGGCAGAGCTAAATCTGGACAGCGACTCCTCGTGAAAGGAAAGTGGTCTCAAAAACCTAAATACCAAGACCTTCTAAAGAGAAATACACTCAGCCTGCAAGGGGTAAATCCTGTTTCTAGTTTTAAAAAAAAAAACCTGCAGGTTCACCATGCTGATCTATGAGATCTGGCCAAAGAAAATACAACTTCTCTTAACTGAGTTACTGACCTTTAAACCACAAATGAAACTGCCAGCTCAGAAGATGTACCTTAAATAATTCATTTTGATCCTAAGTAGAAGTTTTGTCTAAGCTGACCAAAGTCCAGGCTCAAAGGGTAAGCTGGGTTTACAGTTTCAATGTCAATTTGGGCACTTCAATGGTCAAGTACAGAGGTCTCTGAACTGTGACTAAATGACAGTTACCAAACAATGACTAACATGTAGTACATAAATTTAGTATATAACATTTAATCTTTAGAACACAGTTTTTAAACTGAGAAAGCAAAACGAGACTTCAAAGAAGCCTGCAATAAATTCAACTTAAAACAACTCTTGGGGACAACTGAATATAATGTGAAAATTACACTTTTATCACCTGGTTTTTATATTTTTTTTTCACCTGCATTTGCACATTTACAGTTATGGACAAACATTTATTCAAAGAACCAATCTAACAACTCATGAAGTGCCTTTTAGAATTGTAAACATTGGATAAAACACAAACGTAATCATTTATCTTTTTTATTACTTTTGAACAACCAGCTAACCTTGAGAAACAATGATATAGAACTACAATGGCTTCAATAGTTTTATTGTGTCGACAACTGCCAAGAGTGAGAAAACCAGCAGGTAAATGATTTGGTGCCAACTGCAATAAATAGCCACGGATCACAGCAGCAGCAGCACAAGAGCAGAAAAGTGCGAACACTGCACCAGCTTGTGCTGATGATGTAAAAGACTTACAGTGCTGTCAAAGTAGTTACCTTTGCATTTGTTGTTCTGTGTAGGAGTGGTGCGGCTTCCTTCAGCGTATTCCCATCAAAACAAAAGCTCTCTACAGCTGGTGTTGCTTTACCGGCCGGCTTCTTCCCTGCACCAACTGTGTCCTGCCAGAAAGAGAGGAAGCAACAGTGAGGCAGGGTGGAGGTGGGGCCGGCATGGGAACGAGACAAGAGGAGGAGGAGGAGGAGGAGGAGGAGGGGAGGCCAGGGTGGAGAAAGGCGTGCTGCTTTATCTAAGCGTGGGGTGGAGACACAATGACCCTAACTGAAGCTACTTAAAACCAGAAGAAGCAGGAAGTCTGCGATGGTCAAAAACTGTGATAAAAGTCACAACTTCCCACTTCCTCATTTGCACATTTTATTTGCGTCCAACCAAAAGCCGAGCTCTGCTCCCAGCTGTTATTATTCAAATCAGATATCGTCCTGTTGTTCAACCTTTATCACTGAGCCAAAGCCCTTCCCAGACTGCTGGTCACTGATTTACAGAGTCCTATCTGTGATTAATTACACACGTTCTAAAGCAGACCAATAGTATTCTGCAGATGAATCACTCTGGCAGCTACTGCTGTTGTAGTTTTATTTGCCCAAATATAGTAATAGACTGTATTAAAAAAGGGACAGAAATCTACTATTACTATGTTGGACCTTGACGTAACATTGCACTAATAAAAAACATACAAAGTATACATTTTTCACTAATTCCATTCAAACAGTGGCACACAGTAATTTGTTTCAAGTCTTACTATTGCTTACAGATGTTGAAAACCCAAAATATAGCAAGTCAGAAATACTGTTAAAAACTATAGGGATCAGCTGGTGGATGAGCCAGAAAATGTCTATGTATTTCACAGAGAACCATATGAAAGCATATTCATAGAAAGTTGAGAGGAAGGAAAGGGTTCAGTAGAAAAACAAAAACACATAATTGACAGCGGATTGGTCCTGTCATATGTGATTTTGCTGGACAATAAATTGCCCACGGAAGTTATAGCGACAAACGATAATATTGTTTTTCTGAGACCGCTTTTCAAGTTATATAACGTGAAGACATAATAGTAATAATAATAATAATAATAATAATAATAATGCAAGAACACATTCCAAAAGATAAACTTTCAATTCTGACTAACTTTTACCATTTTAAATATCCAAAATAAATAAACAAAACAAAAAAAAAAACTAATAAAGTGAATTATGAAGTGTCCATTAAAAACACCGTCCTTCAAAAAAAAGGGCCAGTTGAGACCAAAACACCAGACTGAAGCCCACTCAGAAACGATGACGTATTCTTAAAAGGAAGAGAAGAGACAGCAGAGCCGATGATGCACAGTGAAGGTTTCTATTAAAGCAATCTGGGCTTCCTCAGCAGAGACACATGCTGATTTATTTCGTGCCACGCTGCATCTATGCAGTAATTCAAGCCAAAAGAGTCCAAACTAAGTACTGAGTGCAGATACAGTACCGTAAGGAGTGAACTTACTTTTCAGCAGGCTGGCATTTTTTAATTAAATACAGATTAATTTTCAATCTTTTTAAGAATTTGAATTTTGTCTCCATTTGCTGTGAGTCCATCATGAAGACCGACAGAAATAAGTGCTGACATTGCATTACTGTGTGTTTAATGAATCTAGAAAAAAACAAAGAATTAGTTTCATTGTTTGGGTTGACTTGTTGGCGACTGTCTGATTTCTTGGGATGCAACAGTAGATCTTATTTTAACTAGGAAAAGAACTACTGCCAATGAAAAATGACTGATAGTCAAGGTTTAAGTTGTTTTGACAGTTTTACCAGTTATCTTCCTATATTGTTTGCAAGCAATCAATAGCAACAAAACACAAGCTCAGCATCGGAACAGCCCAAAATGAAAGCAGTGGTTTCAATCAAATGACGTCATCGTGTAGGAAGTAGCGTCAGCCTCCTCTCTGACCCGTCTTTAAAAACATAATGTGTTTGATTAATCATTAGCTGCTTATAATCACTCCAAACTTTACACAAGGAATATTTTGTCATACTAATAGGTCAGGTCACTCTACGTAAAATTCGCTGTGACGTTACAGTACAACTGTCTAAACTGATAGCTATTGACGCGATGAGCTGCTGGAGGATTTTAATAAAATAAACAAAGACCTTAAAGAGACTGAGAGTTATTAGCTGTTGTTCGTGAACAATGCCCTGCTTAACCTTGAGCGTGACTTCACAAACCACGCCTGGACACGGGTATTTCGTTCCTTTCTGCCTCTGGATAATACCTCCATTTGACAGCTCATTCAACGCCGTTGAATACACAGGGAATTAAAAAGAGAATAACGCACAAAGGTGCTACTCATGTTCCACCAGGTTGTGTTCGGAGAATCATTTGAAATCCTTCGTGAGTCACAGCGTTTAGACCGGGCAGCAAACAATGGTTTCTGTAAAGCCAAACTAAATCATTTCTTCAGCACAGTCTTGAAGTAGAAAAGAAAACAATTACAAAGTTTAACATGACTATGAATGGAAAAAAATAAATCATTCTAGATCTTTTGCAAACAGAAACATTTTAAGTACAAAATCGAGATATTTCTGGTCCTCATGTAGCGCAAACTCTTGTTCTAGAACTGTTTCAGTGCGTTTTGTTTTCTGAACAAAGCCAAGGTGTTGTGAACGTCACACAACACAGAAAAAGATTGCAGTGGCAAGATAGCGGACATCCCGCACGCTTCTGCAGCCCTTGTTCATCACCGTGATTGTCGTTTCCTCGTCTTCAGATTGGCCGGCCCAAAACATAAAATCACGGTTCTAAGAACCAGGTACTACACGGAACTCTACTGGAACCAGATTTAACATTCGGGAACTTCATTCTTCAATTGGAAACACATAATACTGGCTCAAAAATCACATTCAGGCATCGAAATGGGCTCCAGACTGAGTTACTGTAAGTTATGAACACTGAAGCCTCAGGTCCGAGATCTGGGGCAAAAGTCTCTGTCGTTTTGCTTGGTTGATCACATTCAAATTTTAATGCAAATCCCATCCAACCTCAGTGTACACCTCTGAACTGACTTACATGTGAAGAACTTGATGCATATTTACAGATGGGAGGTGGGAAAGAAAAGTCAAAGCAGAGCAAGAAGCACTGGAGAGCAAAAACAGGGTAGAGCGTTAATAGACCCAGGTAAAAAAAACAAAAAAACAACAAAAAAAACCCGAGATTTTTATGTTTATTTTAATGACCAAAGATGACTTGTTCCATTTTGTGGATATATTAAATTTTTAACCAATTTAATTGTTTATTTCTATGCTTTCCAGGATAGAAACTCTGCATATGTACAAAATGGATTATAAAATGGCACCACATATGGGCTGGAGAAAGAGTTATAAATTGATGAAAGGACGAACTTACCAGCAATTAACATATGACATTTAAAATATATATATCTCAGACATGCAAACATAAAATTGCAAATGCAACAAACTGATCGTTATATCCAGGTCTCTGGATATAATGATAACTATCTTTTATGTAAATATGAGTCCGACCTTTAACGTTTTTAGCTGCTTGCTAAGAAAGCTGGTCGATAAAGGTTTAAGTAATTGAAAAGATTAGGAAACCAATAAAAGCTGATATACCTAAAACATAAAGTTATTAATTTTGTGTTCAAAGACAGAATGACTGGAGTGAGGCTCAGTTTCTCCACACACACCGTCAGAAAGTCGTTTGAAAGATGACAGCATCCACTCATCATACTGTTATCTCCTGCGCGAGGCGCTGTGGAGGCTCCGCTCCCCTCTCGCTAAGTTCGGACGGTTCGACCACAAACTAACCTCAAAAGGGACAGAAAAAAAACCCAGAGCGGCCGCTGAGGGGCGAGGGGCGCATAAACTAAAGAGAAAAAGTCCCAACTCACATGTTAGCTTGGTTCTCTGCGGTTCAAGGTCGTGTTCTCCTCTGAAGTTCCCACCGTGAACTTGTTGGGGCTCAACTGTCACACACGGCTGGTCGGCTCCGCGTTCCATTTGGTCAGCCAGGAAGCGAGGTGTCATGGGTAATGTAGTCCTTTTACCCAAATTGACGTTTCAAGGCTTTGAAGATAGTAAAAGACACACAATTAAAGGTTTTTCCGTTGGTGATTTTTCTAAAATGTCGAATGTAACAATTTGTTTTTAAGTTTACAAATAAATTTGTTTGTGGTGAACTTCAGATGAAAATAAATGTTTAAAAAAAAAAAAAAAAGCACCTCAGACTGAATCTCTTGAAATAGCTTTACCCTGGATGTGCCTTTAAAAACATCTGGAGTGGATGCTAACTTTAGCTGCCTCTCTGACGTAACAAGCGCCATGCTAATAAAGGTTCCCACTTGTGACCGTAGCAAATGCTGCAGAACTATTTTAACCCATTTGAAAGCCAACACTCAGCATCTGAACACAAAACACTGGCTGCAGGATAGCCTCCTCTACATTAGGCTGTGTCTCCCTCTAGTGGCAAAACACCGACGGAAACAAAATAATGTTTTACAGAAACAAAAAAAACAAAAAACAGAGCTGTGATCCTGTTGTTTATCACTGCATGCAGTTGGCTGTTTTATTAGTTTCATATTCACACTAACAGCAATATTAGAAAATGAATAGTTTCATAGAGAGTAGTAAATAATAATTAAAGCCACAA